>JASUAD010000024.1:18005140-19350140 GCA_037013555.1 Sextonia rubra | reverse complement strand
AGATCAAGGGGTTCACTGTGTATGGAAATTTTAAAAAAAAAGAAAAAGGCAATCGGCCGTTGCCTGCGCGACGGCCGTTTTCCCGGCAAGCAGCACCGTTGCACCTTTTTTCCGCCGGCATTGCGGTGCGAGGAGTAGCAGTAGGGCGTTGCGCAGAATGGTTTCGGCGCAGCGCCCAGTTCCTGGCAAAAACAAAGCAAAACAAAAAAAAAAATCACAGTTGGGAACGCAGCACAGTGGGGCGCTGTGCTGCACTGGAACCGTCAAAAGGAACGCAACGCCCAGTGGGGCGGGCGCTGTAGCGGCGCAGCAGCGCCCTGTTCCAGCAGTAGCGGCAAGGAGAGAAAAAAAAAATTTTTTTCTGTTGCCGCTGGGAATGATTCCAGCCGGCGACAGTTGCGGCCGGGGTCGTGGGAGCACCGGCAGTCCGCTGCGGCCGGGGCTGTTGGCGTCGAAGGTGGAACGAACCGGAGAAAGGGGCAATCGGTTTTAACTGATTGCCCATTTATCGGGAGGTTGAAGATGATCTAATCGGGTCAGGTCCGTTGGACCCGACCCGACCCGACCCGGTTAGGTTTATTAAAGAATAAGGACTGGGTTAACGGATCTAACCTGACCCGACTGATCCGGCCTGTGTTCTGTGTGGTCAGGTCAGTTCGACCCGACCTGACCCGACCTGACCCGAATTGACCCGGTCCATCTTTTATAAGGATAGGTCAGTTGGACCTTACCTGACCCGACCCGGTTCGGTTTATTAAAGAAAACTGGACTGGGTCAACGGATCCGACCCGACACGGTCCAGTTAACAAAAGCAAAATGGAATGGGCTTTTTACCTGTACCTGAATTCACTGGACTGAACACGCCAATTACTGACCTGAGTCTGACCCGACCTAGTGGTCTAGCCTAGTTTGAATAAATTATTATTAATTTTGATATTTATGTGTTTTGAATAATTGGGTCATTATGACAGTGATCTGTTCCGATCAAAACCGTCCAATTGATGCATTTGAATGCAGTAATCGTTCTGATAGGACTAGATAATTTAAATATGATCAGATCAAGGCCAGATCAAGGAAAAATGAATGATCGACATCATATTTTGATCATTTCAGACACATATGGAATCGGATTTTCAATCCGTTTCTTTCGTTGTGTCCCTTATGATGAGATCTATCATATTACTGAATTTAATTCCTAATCCAATGATTCTATGTTGATAGCATGCATGTTTAACTCATTTAAATTCATGTTTCCGCTTATCGTTTACATGATCAATGTTATTTTTGAGTTATATTTATTACATGCAAGCATGCTCGATGATTAAATTAGTATAAATTTCAAAGTTATGATAGATTGATTAAAAAAATTATTATTGTGATATCAATTGTCCGATTAATGTTCATCTGGACAACTAATTGTAAGGAATCTCATTTTCACAATAATATAATAATTGTTAAAGTTAGTTTCCCCTAAATGTTTAGATTTAAAAATATTAAATGCTCAATTAAATTAGAAATAGAGCATCAGAATCATTTAAATCATAAGGAGACTAAAAATTAGTGTCATAGGTTTCAATTATGAGTTAACTAGGCAGTCACCAAAGTAGCCCAGTTATGATGGAACTCATGTTTCAATTATTGAATTAGAGATACCATAAATGACGCTACATTGCAACTTCACTTAAAAGATAGATAATCGACCCAAAGGAGTTTATCTTTCGATTATTTGAAGATTTGGATAAAACACATTAAATATGTTTTGTGAATTCGTGCTGATCTATGCCCAAAGGTGGGATCTCACTTATTCACTTAATAAATTGTGGTTTTATCAAATAAACGAGAATAATAAAATTAACATGTTACATTTGACCCAAAGGTTATTTGTAATGATGTAAAACTATTATTTCTATTGTAAGATTCCCTTTAAATTTAAAGCATTATGGAATTGAGAGGATAATCATTTATCTCTTCTTTTATAGCATCTTCCTCCAGATCCATGTCTCTTCCCTCGTGCTTAGGAACTATTCCTTCATTAGACGGATCAAACTACCCTGATTGGTTAGATATGCTGTCATTAACTATAACTTTTCTAGACTTAGAAACGGCTTTAGATAAGCCCATGCCTCCTGCGCCTACTGAACAGAGCTCTGAATATGAAAAGGCCAAATATGATCAGTGGCACAAATGTGATAAAAAATGCCAAAAGATTATTATGACTTCAATTTCTAAGAGTAATAGGGGATCGCTTGATCAAGGAAAACATGCCAAGAAACTCTTAGAAGAAAATAAGTCACAATTTGAAGTGACAGACAAGGCATTAGGTGCCACCTTAATGAATAAATTGACTAACATGCAGTACGATGGAACAAAAGGAGTTAGGGAACATATCCTACTCATATCCAATGTCGCATCCAAGTTAAAGGATGTAGACATGAGTATTTCCAATGGATATTTGATCCAATTCATTCTAGACTCCCTTCCCCCTGCATTTGGCCCATTTAAAGTAAAATACAATCATAGCTCTAGTCGGTGGACCATTACTGAGTTGATCGCACGATGTGATCAAGAAGAGAGGAGGCTTAAAGCCGAGGGGCAACTTCAGGTAAACTTTGTCTCCCATGCTAAGGGCAGGAAAGGTCCTAGAAAATTCAAGACTAATGCGAACATGCCCAAGGTAGATCCGAAAGGTAAGAAACCGGTGAAGAGTAAGGGAAAGAAGGGATCCAAAAAATGTCACTTTTGTGGCAAGAAAGGACATTTTAAGAAGGACTGCCTCAAAAGGAAGAATTGGTTTGAGAAAAGAGGTAAGCAAAGAAAATTATCTCTTATATGTGAAACCAATATTATTGATGTCCCATCCAATACATGGTGGGTAGACTCTAGTGCAACCGTTCACATTTCTGGTTGTATGCAGGGATTCATTTCAACCCGGAGGCCAAGTGATGGAGAAAGAGCCATCGTTATGGGAAACCGGAAGGAGTCAAGAGTCGAGGTAGTAGGCACGTATAGGCTGGTGCTAGATACAGGATTCGTTCTGGATCTGCCGAACACCTTCCATGTTCCGAATATTTCTCGAAATTTGGTTTCTATTTCAAAGTTGGATGTAAAAGGATATGTGTTTAACTTTGATCGAGGATCTATGAAACTTTTTCATAATAATATAATGATTGGTAGTGGTTTATTATGTGATGGCTTGTATAAGTTAAGGTTAGATACTTTATACACACAATCACTAACTACACACTATGTTACTTGTGGGATGAATGTTGGCATGAAGAGAGGACTAATAAAAAAGAACTCCCCTAAGTTGTGGCATGAACGGTTAGGACACATCTCGAAAGAGAGGATATTGAGATTGGTGAAAGACGGGTTATTACCAACCTTTGATTTCACAAATTTTGGTGTCTGTGTTGACTGTATTAAAGGAAAACAAACTCAAACAGTTAAGAAAACTGCCACACAAGGTTCTGAACTTCTGCAATTAATCCATACGGATGTTTGTGGAAAAATAGATATACCTTGTCTTACCAGAGAACAATATTTCATCACCTTTATAGATGACTACTCACGCTTTGGTTATATCTATCTCATTAAAGAAAAGTCTGATGCTTTGACTAGCTTCAAAATATTTAAAGCAGAAGTGGAAACACAATTAGATAGAAAGATCAAAATCATGAGATCAGATCGAGGTGGTGAGTATTATGGTAGGTACATTGAAACAGGTCGTAATCCAGGCCCGTTTACTAGATTCCTAGAATCCGAAGGTATTGTTGCCCAATATACAATGCCTGAACACCTCAGCAGAATGGAGTGGCTGAAAGAAGGAATAGGATTCTTTTAAATATGGTTAGGAGTATGGTTAGCAATACATCATTACCTACATTTATGTGGGGTGACGCACTAAAGATGGCTATGTATATTTTAAACAGAGTTCCTACTAAAGCAATTCCTAAAACTCCTTTTGAGTTATGGACCGGTAGGAAACCCAGTTTAAATCATTTTCAAGTTTGGGGATGTCCATCTGAAGTGCGGGTTTATAACCCACAAGAAAAGAAGTTAGACCCTAGAACAGTAAGTAGATATTTTATTGGATATCCAGAGAGGTTTAAAGGGTATCGATTTTACTGTCCTAATCATTCAATAAGAATAGTTGAGTCCAATAATGCTAAGTTTTTGGAGAATCATGAAAACAGTGGGAGTTCTGAGGCTAGAAATATTGAATATAAGGAGATTAGAAATGAGCCTCAATCCTCTTCTCAAGGTGGATTAATGACTCCATTTGATATAGAGGTTTTCCCAGAACGATCTGTTATTCCGATTCCTCAAGATACACAACCAACTTTTGAAATACAGTCACCTGTTATTGAAGAACATCCAGAGGAATTGAGAAGGTCAACTCGTATGAGAAGACCAGCTATTTCAGATGATTATATTGTGTATCTCGAAGAATCAGATATTGGAATTAAAGAAGATCCAAAGACTTTTAGAGAGGCAGTAGAAAGTAAAGATTCTGATAAGTGGTTAGACGCCATGAACGAAGAGTTAGAATCCATGTTTATAAACGAAGTTTGGGATCTCATTGAACTACCTGAAGGGTCCAAAACAGTTAGTAGTAAATGGGTCTTTAAGACCAAAAGGGACTCTATAGGGAAAGTTGAACGATTTAAGGCCCGACTTGTAGCTAAAGGATTCACTCAGAAAGAAGGTATTGATTATCATGAAACCTACTCTCCGGTGTCTAAGAAAGATTCACTTAGAATTGTTATGGCACTTGTAGCTCATTATGACCTAGAGCTATATCAAATGGATGTAAAAAATACCTTCTTAAATGGGAATCTAGATGAAGAAGTGTATATAGAACAACCGGAAGGGTTTGTTCAATGAGGTAATGAAAGGAAACTGGTTTGTAAATTAAAGAAATCGATATACGGACTAAAACAAGCTTCCAGACAGTGGTACTTAAAATTTAATCATGTTATTACATCTTTCAGTTTTACTAAAAATCCAGTAGACCATTGTATATATCTTAAGGTCAGTGGGAGCAAATTTCTTATTTTAGTCTTGTATGTGGATGATATTTTACTAGCCAGTAATAACTTAAGTATGATTCGAGAAACTAAAACATACCTTGAGAATAATTTTGATAGGAAAGATATGGGTGAAGCAACTTTTGTATCAGGAATCGAGATATTTAGAGATCGATCTTGAGGATTACTTGGGTTGTGTCAAGAAGCCTATGTCAAAACTATTCTCAAACATTTCCGAATGGAAAGTAGCAGACCACAAAATGCACCTATTACAAAGGGAGACAAGTTTAGTAAGGAACAATGCCCCATGACTGACTTAGAAAAGTTAGAAATGAATAAATATCCCTATGCAGCAGCAGTAGGATGTCTAATGTACTTACAGATTTGCACGAGACCAGACATTAGCTTTGCAGTCAGAATACTCAGTAGATATCAAAGTAATCCCAGCTTGCCTCATTGGGTAACTGTCAAGAAAGTGATGCGTTACCTTAATGGACCAAGAAGATATATGCTCACATATCAAAGATTCAATAAACTGGAAGTCATTGGATATTTAGATTCAGACTTTGCTGGATGTCTCGATACAAGGAGGTCAACATCAGGTTACATTTTTCTGTTGGCCGGCGGGGCAGTATCGTGGAGGAGTGCAAAGCAGACGCTAATCACTCCATCTACATTTGATGCAGAGCATGTGTCATATTTTGAAGCCACAAGTCACGCATTATGGATGCGTAACTACATCATGGGACTTGAAATTATGGGCAGTATGTCTGAACCGATAAAGATTTACTGTGACAACGATGATGCTAGACGTTTTGCTCAAAATGACAAGTGTTCCAGTAAATCAAAGTATCTAGAAGTAAAGTATCTTCTACTCAAAGAGAAAGTGCGAGATCGTTTAGTGTCAGTTGTTAGAGCATGATTGCTGATCCATTGACAAAGGCATTGGCGCCAAAGGATTTTAAAGACCATGTGATAAATATGGGCTTAAATGAAATGCATTGTAAAAGTCAATGATGTATGAAACTATTTATATTGATCAAATAAAGAAACGATTTTGCAATTCTTACTTTGTTTTCAGCTCACATGTGATAATTGTAAAATAAAGTAAGAATATAAAAACATTATGACATTACAGTTCCCATTAAAGTAAGTCATATTAAAGATACTCATTAAATGCTAGATTAGGCGAGAATATTAATGTTGTGATTGTGGAAGGAAGCATATTACTTAAGATGTGTAACCGCTACAATTCGCATTAATAGACTAGCCTTATCACAGATTAAAAGATCTTAACATAAAGTTACATGAAAACCAGTATTTTCAAATGATGCGCATCAGTTAGAGTTATTTCTTTCAAAGTTTTTTTTTTCTTATATTTGCAAACAAGTTTTATAAAATTAAAAGGAATGAATGGTGGTCATTGGACCAAGTGGGAGATTGTTGGATATCATGAGTGGTGGCCCACATGACCACCACTTATGTTGATTCGTTCAAAAACGACATCTTCCCATTAAAGCCACGTTCCTGGAAACACTCCAGTCGTGCGATAATGGAAAGCTTTCCGTTGATGGGGAGAAAAGCATTAATGCAGTCTATAAATGGCTTGGGAACTCTCTCATCTTCACACATAAAGATTACTGCTTGGCATACCCATAATCAGTAGGCATTACGAGAAGACTGGGAGAGTTAAGGTTGCGGATCTCCTCTCCGTTTCGCGATGGATTCAGGTATGCCCAATATTAGTTGTCTTTCATAATACAAATCAATCCGTCAGAATGCAAATCTAATCCGTTAAAGTTTTTCCTAAGGGGCCATTTTAGCTTACATAACATTGTTCGGAATTGGATAGGTGGCATTCGCTATACGGGGGATGTGAAGGAATGAGCTCAACACATCTGGGAAGATGAGAAAATGGTTCCCCTGCACACAAGTCTTAAAAGAGTCACCTCTCACATCATGCATATTACAGTAAGACTCCCTCAGCCAATTGACAATCACTTCTCCCCTATATCGTAGAGGGAATACCATCCTCTATTAGACAACCAATTGCCAAACTCGTTATCAACAAATGCAGTTGCTCCATCTTTATCTACAAATCGATTTGAATCAAAGGTGAAGGCAACACGAGATGCATTGCTCTTTGTAGGATTAGAAAAACCTTGGAGCCATGGATTGCAAACACCAAATGCAAAAGTAGCACATATGTAATCCAAAAGAATGAGAAAAACTCAAAGCACAAAGATAATCCAAGAAGAGGTAAAAAGAATCCAAGAAAATGATCCCACAAACAAAAATCTTTCAAATAGAAGTCTTGAAGAAGTTTCCTCGTTTGAAAGAGATTTGAGAAAAAAAAGCTCTTGGAAGAGATGGGAACGGTGGCAAGGGTTTTTGAGGAAGAAATGAAGATATGCGCCCCAGTAGGGTATTTATATTGTTGCCACTCGGTTGAATGAACCTTTGGTTTGCTTGAGCGAACCTACATTCTGCTGGTAGCAAAAAACCAAGCAAAACCAGGCTATTGAATGGACTTGTTTGGGACAGTTAAGAATGGAATTTCAGCACAAAGTAGGAATGGAAATTTGGAACCTCAAAAACATGAACAACATACACATGTTAAAATTTTAATAAGACAAAATATGAAAAATTCTTGATGGATCCACAAAAATTAGTAAATTTTAAGAAACCAAGTAATCAAGGCAACACTTTCCTTAGGGTTTCAACATGTGTGTTACAGTGTATGAGGGACAATATGTAGGAAACATCATGAAGACATTAATTAAACAAGAATCAATATTCATTATATTATAATGAAATTCACACTAAATAGAAATAGCAACCAGATTGAAAATTAATTTGGGAAGCTCCCCCGTAATGTCACACATCATCATTTTTTTCAATTCAACGTTTTTTTTTTATCTTTTCGTTTGTAGAAATTGAACCTTCATAGGTAGCTTTCACACTAATTAAGTAGCCCTTTCTTCCATGGTGGCTTCCAAAGAAATGTATTATGCCAACGAAAATAGACATTTACTGATGTTTTTTACCGTTGGTAGATATTTATAAAAATTAATGTTTAATTAATATAAATTTATACTGACGATAAATAATGTCAATAAGAGTAAAAATTTCTAAAATGAAACATTTACCAACATTTTAAAACATCGGTAAAGATTTATTAAACTTTTTTTAAATTATTAATATTTTACTGACATAACATAACGTCGGTAAAATGAAATTGAAAATTTAAATGATTTTACTAAAGTTTTTTTAACATCAGTAAAAATAAATTGAAATTTTTAAAAAAAGAGGATATGATTTTACTGATGTTTTTTGACATCGGTAAAAGTAGATTGAAAATTAAGGAAATTATTTGCCGACATTTTAACGTTGGTAAAAATAAATTGAAACTTTAAAAAAAAGAAAAAGAAGAAATGACTTTACCAACATTTTTTAACGTCAATAAAAGTAAACTGAAATTTTTGAAGAAAAAGGGAAATGAGTGTACTGACATTATGTAACGTCAATAAAAGTAAATTGAAAATTTTAAAAAGGGGAAAATGATTTTACCAATATTTTTTAACATCTGTAAAAGTAAACTAAAAATTTAATAAAAATGAAAGGATTTTCCCAACGTTTAGTAATGTCCGTAAATTGTAAATTAACATTGTTGAAAACAAAATTTTGGCAAACGGAATTTTATTCCGTCGGTAAGATATTTTCCCCACGGATTTTGGCCGACGATCGACCAACTCAACTTTTTTTGTTGGTAAATTTATTTATCGACATTTTAGTTGCTTTGACTTTGACTGTATCTAGTTCAATACTACCTTTTCGAACCAAGAATCCTAAGAATTTCTTAGAGGAGACTCTAAAAAAACACCTTAGAGGATTTATTCGAAGATTGAATTTCTACAACCTTTCAAAGACTTTGAGAAAATCAACTAAATAATTTGACTTCTGTTTGCTTTTGACTGCCAAATCATTGACATAGCATTCAACAGACGTGTGTTGTATGTCTTTGAAGATTTTCATCATTGCCCTCTGATATATGGCGCCATCATTCCTGAGGCCAAAGGGCTTGACGATGTAGCAGTACATGCAATAGGGGATCTCTCCTCATACATCTTGATTTGATTGTATTCTAAAAACCCATTGATGAATGACATTCTTTCAAATCCTAAAGAATTATCAATCATGATTTCTGGTATTGGTACTGGGAAATCATCTTTGCATTACAAGATTTTTCACCTTTGCCTACGCCAAATAATCACCGGTAAATATCTACAAAATGCCGGCAAAACTCTTTTCCTGCAATTTCTTGTGCGCCGGCAAGTCGCCGGGAAAAGTTCGCCAGGGAAACTTTTTCCCGGCGCTAAAATGGTTGCACCAGTAAAACGTATATATTGCCGACGAGAAAAGACAACCTTTGCCGGTGTATTTTAACGCTAGTAAAAAAAATAGATTTTTGAAAAAAATTCCATTTTAAAAAAGTTTTGCCGGCATTTTATGATGCCGGTAAAACATTTAGAAGATTATTAATCAAATTTTTTGCCGGCGTTATCTAGCACCGGTAAAACATTTAAAGATCATTTTCCCAAAATTTTTAATGTAATTTAAATATTTTTGGTGGCACAAAAATTGCCGGCAATGAATATTATTATTTTTTTTTATTTGTTTAATTTTTAGTTTCCTTTCCCTGTATATATATTAGTTCATTACAACTTTCAACCTTTGTCATATGATTAAATTATAACAGCTAATTACATTATCCAAAACTAAATTTATTACACAACCAACTTTCATTTCCATTCCAAAACCATCAAAAGATAAAACATAAAAATTCATTCAACTACATATTAAAATTCAAACATCCTTTCAACATTCAAAGCACTTTACCATCACAAAATTAAAACCCATGTTAACATTCTACTCCATACCAACATTCAAATATCAATGGAAGTTTACATATCCATGTAATCATTTTATTGTTGCATCATTCCAACATCGATTTGCACCACTGTTTAAAAGAACTTCCTGCATCCCATTTCAATATGTAGCAGTCTATTACTCTGAATACTTGGCCTTCATGTTGGCTGCATGAACTCTTTAAGCACAAAATTTTCTTCACTTATCATTCAATCTGCATAAAAAAGAAAAAAAAAAGCGATGCTATGATTTCTTTGATGATATATATGAAGGGTAAACAGAAACTAATAAATTAACAAAAATAGAAATAGTTAGGAATACACCAATACAGATGCATAAACTGGTAATACACATTTAATATGAAAGAAAATTGAAATTATTCCAATTCATAAGGAAACAAATATGTTCAGCCTACTAAAATTCATTACTTCCCCAATAAAAATTGAAACTAGAAATATTCCAATAGATTTGTTGGTTCAAGTCCCTTTTCTTGCATAGTTCAACAAGCTAACCAACATGGCTTAACTTAGAGAGCAACCTAGTGTAGTTAATTTAGGCTCGCCTACCCTATAAAGTATTATCATATAGCATTAGGACAAAATGAAAGTATATCTCACCACCCATATCAACCTTTTATGAAACAAAGAAAAATTCACTCACCATAAGTACATAATAAGAAAAGCATGCAAGCACCTTAAAGTTTTGTATTTTGAAAATACTAGTAGAAAATCTTAATTTTAGAAAATCATACGAATCTTCTCTTCCACCTAAAGTGATCTTCTTTAAGGTAAGCCTTCCATGCCTTTGCTCATCCTCTTTTCATGTTTACTATTTTAATGGTTAGTTTGGTTGCCATATTTTCTTTTGCTTGGCCTTTCATCATGACAAGACTCACCATCACACCTGGGCCACTACATGCATCAACCCACCTCATGCATCTTCTTCCTCTGCTTTCCTTTTTTCCCCGTGCAACCCGAGCCCAGCTCCTCTCCTTATCCTTCTTATTCCCTTCTTCTTGCATTCTACTTTTCTTCTTTTATGCTTAGATCCAAACCGAGGTAACCCAGACCTCGTCGCCATCTCTTCTTTCTCTGTTTTCTCTTGTTTCCTGCTTCCCTCTCTCTTCATCTCCATCGTTCTCTTCTTTGCTTTCTCTTTAATCTCTCTTTCTTCCTGTTTTGGGTCCTCTGCAGCCAAGTCCAACTTAGGGTCAACAGTCAGCCCATCTACTTCTCCTCCTCATGCACTTCCTTTTTGTTTCATCCTTGCTTCTGTTCTTTTTCTCCGCTCTTATTTTCTTTCTTCCCCATGTACTGTACCTAGCCTTTCCTTGTTTCTTTCTTTCTCTTTCTTTTTCTATCTTGTCGCTCTACAATTCCTCCAGTTTCTGTCATGACCAAGTGGTCCTCCACCCATCTCCAAATATGACTGTTACACCATCGTCATTGTGCTGCACTTCCATTCCTCTCCCATCCTCACGGTCAAACCCCCTCTCTACATAGCATCTCCTCCACCAGTGCAGACCCAACTCTTTCACCCCTGCTTCATCTCGGCAAGCTCCCTTTCTTTCTTCTTTTTCTATTTTCCTTTTCCCTCCTTCCTTCTTGGTTTCCTCTCATCCAAACAGAACCCATCCCCTAATCCTCATTTCAGTCATCCTCACCATCTTCATCGATATCTCACATTTCCTCTCATCTTCTCCTTTCTTCCTCTGTTTCTTTCCCTTGTTTTCCTGCTCTCTTCCTTCCTTTCTTTCCATTCTTCTCCTTTGGTTCACCTTGACTCTACACCGTGACCGATACCGCAATTTTTATTCATGCTCCTAGTGCAGAGTGAAACAGACTACTTAAAATGTAATTAAAGGTGGATTCACCCTAACATCCGATATGTATTCCTATTCCTATACCATTGTAATAATTTGAAGGCCCACTTGATTTGAAAATGTTCAAATTGTACAATGACATGTGGACAAAAGAAGAAATTAAATGCGTATCTTCAATTCTTCATTCATATAAGGACAGCACACCATATGCATAAAATAAAACATACCCTCATTGGTTGAAAAAAAAAAGAGGAAAATATAGATACAAGCCAAAACCAAGTAATCTCCATTGTCAACATTTATCTATCAGTGACAATCCTCGATAAGAAGAAGCTCTAGGAAGAGCTGTTAATTTCTAAGGTACCATTGGAAATAACTTTAGTCATTCTGCCTTTTCAACAAAATTAGGTTTACCACAGAAATGAATGATTATTTTCTTTAATGCCAAAGCATTCTTCAGGGAAAATTTCACTAGCTCTATTCCCCTATCTTGCTTCTCCAAAAGACTTCCAGTGACACAATCAACAGCAAACGCAGTAACATGTTCCATTATACCATAAGTAAAAAGTTTTCTGCTTGCAGTCTTTATCCAACAAAAGAAAACAAGATAAAGATAAAAACACATAACATCATGATTGAAAGAGGGATTGAAATGGGCCCAGCAACGAATCCAAACAGTCAACTGCAAAAAAAAAAAAAAAAAGAGTTCCCAGCAAATCAATTTACTGCGTAAGAGTCACATGGATTGAAATGGGCACTAAAAATTTGAGATACTTGATGTAGGAAAAAGTTAAAGAGCCAATCAAGAGACATCAACTGCAAATCAAAGAAATTTGAGCTCTTTCAAAATTAAAGAAAAAGAATCAGATGCATACAAACACAAAATTTGGATAATACAAAAACATCCTTATGACAGAGATAATACATAAAGAATCATTTTTCCACCATGGTGAGTATAAACAAAAACAGAACACCACAAAGAGCTTATAAATATCAAACTAAATGTATATGAAACAGAACACCACAAAGCTTTTGTTTGAACTCGCAGAGGTACGCCATGATCATGGTGGTGAAGAATTTTCCAAAAAAAAAAGGAACAAGATCCATGTCTGCATTCTCATATACGGACACTGTATGGGATTGAACATGGAATTCTGAATAGTTGCATTCCTGCAGCCTTTATTTAGTAGGCATGAACTCAGTCTCTTCGTGCCAACCCAATCAGATACTTGATCACATAAGTCAGTCCAATAACTTGGTGGATGCAGCAACATGCAAATAAATACTATTTTGAAAAGAGAAGTCATATACAAACCTAGAGAAGTCGCATCTTGAGCCCTACCAGAGGTGCCCTCCCCACTAACAGCGATACCCGCGATACTTGGATCGATGCCTACATGCTCTGCTAACTGGAGGACTACGCTTTGAAGAAAACTGATACTCTTGGCCTACTCCGCTACCTGCTCTTGCAGAACAAACACCTCAGAATCAGGGCCTGTCCGAGCCTAGGTCAAAGCTGAAGTGGACTTCGTGTGAATGCCAAAACCCTTTAGGTATCCTGACCTCTTCCCAAGCACCTTAAAAGATATCTGTTCCTCGGACATTGGAGAGGTGATCGAGGGTTGCGACTGCTCCGTTGTTAGTCGTACTAGTTCCTCCTGCAATTTTTTCGAATGTAAAAGTCAAATAAAGTGAGTTTAACAAATGTATAAAAGTATATTTGTATTGATTTATCAAAAATGACTTAGGCATATGTACATATGTTTTTGAGCGTCCTCGTTTATCCACTGATTCTTCCTGTGCATATAGTGTGTCTCGTGGAAGAAATCAGGAAAAGGCTGTGGTTGTCCAGCATTCTGCGCTCTCTGTTATGACATTAGATTAAATTTCATTAATAAGAAAAAAATTAAATTTTCATAATTTTGTCAAATAGAAAGAACTCTTAAACCTACACTTACGATCATTGAACCACGTCTGGGAATGATCTAGAGCCACTTGTATGATTCCACGGCATCTTCGATCGACTATATCTCGCTTTCCTTGACTTCTCCTATGAAGAAAAATAAAAAACAATATATTGCCCAAGCAAATCAATGCTAATACAATGAACTTTATAAATAAATAATTATGCAGACATATATACAAAACCATTAAAATTTACCTTCCACTTCTCAATCTCCCACAAATTGTCAATCATCCACACCCAGTCATCTACCTTACAAGGCTTTAGTGGGTGGTTCTTTGGATCGGGTACCCCCACCTCCAAAAGAGACAAATAGTGGGTATGTAAGTCACACTTCCAGTCCCTGTACAACTTCTGACACTTTGCATCAATGACAGCCTTGATGACCGGATCATTCGCATAGTCCTCGAACTCAAAAATTTGCTGCAATTGCAAATATAAACATAAATGTGTGAGACAACAATTAAACATAAATGAGACTAATTGAACCAACAGTAATTGACTTTAAATGAAATTACCTGAACTCTCTTTACCACTAACTTCTTGATACCCTCAGGAACAAACTTCCAACCTTCTTTACGAACAAGTGCCTCATCCCGAATCGCTTCCCCAAAAAGGTTAGCTAAAGTAGCAGCAAATTCGCCTTTTGGCGCATGGCTTGAATTTGGGATTGGAACTAAGATGGCATGGCCAAGTTGCCTCCTCAGCTTTGCCACCTTTACCCCCCGTGTCCTGCCTCGTACATTTGTTGAGCCCTCAGCTTAAGATGATGCTGTCACGACCATCATATT
This sequence comes from Sextonia rubra, assembly GCA_037013555.1. Lineage (NCBI taxonomy): Eukaryota > Viridiplantae > Streptophyta > Magnoliopsida > Laurales > Lauraceae > Sextonia > Sextonia rubra. The sequence goes on along the minus strand of JASUAD010000024.1, from coordinate 19,335,608 downwards.
AACTGAGTTACTAAGAATATAGCATTAAAAGAAGGTCGATTTTATATGTAAATAGTTATATATTTCTCACCTACACTACTGCCATCCGTATGTGGACTGAAAACCTGGTCAGGCTGGCCAAATGAACTAGCAAACTGTGTAGGATCCATTGGTCTAACATGGGTCGCCACCTCAAGCATGTTATTCACACGAGAAGACCGTGTGACTAGAGGCTGTGATGGTGTAACCTGGGCCACCCCTTGGGGCATGCTCTCTGCATGAGAAGACCGTGTGACTAAAGGCTATGCCGATGTAACCTGGGCTGCCCCCTGGGGCATGCTCTCTACATGGGAAGACCGTGTGACTAGAGGCTGTGCCGGTGTAACCTGGGTTGCCCCCTGGGGCATGCTCTCTGCATGAGAAGACCGTGTGACTAGAGGTTGTGCCGGTGTAACCTGGGTTGCCCCCTGGGGCATGCTCTCTGCATGAGAAGACCGTGTGACTAGAGGCTGTGCCGGTGTAACCTGGGCTGTCCCCTGGGGCATGCTTTCTGCATGAGAAGACTGTGTGAGTAGAGGCTGTGCTAATGTAGATTGCGCCAGTGCAGCTGCTATAGCGCAAGCATGTCTACTTCGCTTGCGTCGATTCATATGAGTAACCTGTCACAACATAACAGTGAATTATTAGTACATAAATGTTTACAACTAATATGGCTTATTAAAAAATCAATAATTGACACATATTACCATATTCGCGGGAGATTCAAGAGACTCATCATCCTCGTTATCACCTGTATCTTCATCCGAAGAAACCAACCTTAAATCACCCTGGGGTGGTAGATACTCCTCATTGTCATCATCTTCACCCGAATTTCTAGGTTGCTCCCCATTTTTCTTCCTGTTCGTTTGATCGAATCCAAAAACGGTACTGGCTATGTGTTTCACCCCCAAAGCACGACATCTCGCGTCATTTTTCATGATGTTTGTATTTCTAACCTTCTCCTATTCTGTCAACTGTGCTTGCTTGGCCATCCATCCAGGCTTGACATATGTTTTACCTCCCTTAGGCATTTTTGACAACTATATATGACATATAAGAAATTTTAGGCGTATCATATAATATGAAATAAAATGAAATATATATAATGAATCATGATATGTAAACAAACAACTTTATTAATTTAGAAAACTTGTCCATACACAAATAAAAAAATCAAACACTACACATCAGAGTCTATATCAAGATCCATATCTAGATCGAACTAGCTATGCAGATCATCTTGATCATCATCATCTATATACTCTGCCATAGTTTCATCTTCGTCCTCACTATGCTCCGCCATTAGCTCATCACCACTAACTATCTCTGGCGGAACATCATCCCTACAGTAATTAAAATCATTATCTTCAACACAGATTAGGACAACATTAGTGGTTTCGTGCTGCTGAAAGGCCTCATTAGGCACATCATCCAATTCCGGTGCATCCCACACTCCTCGATGCTTGACTCGTTCTACGACTCTCCAGTTATTGCCTTTGCAGGTATCACTAACATAAAACACTTGCTTCACTTGACTCGGGAGGATAAATGGATCATCTTTATACCACCGACCCGTAACATCAATGCTTGTTACATGTTGATCGGTGTATATTTTGTTTCTGGTACCAGTGTTGTACCATTCACACTGGAACAGAACCACCCTCCCACCATGCATGTATGTCAATTCCCAAACTTTGCACAAGTAGCCGTAGAAGTCAATTTTCTTCCCTTTATGCTCCCCTACCACAACCAAACCACTATTTTGGCACTTACGCCGGTTCTCGCGATCTCTAGTATGAAAACGAACACCATTGAATATGTACCCTGAATACAGATAAACTATCGAACTAGGACCATTTGCTAATAACCACATTTCATTAGTTGCTTCTTGTGACCCTCGACTTCGCAAATCATTTATCTACATGAGCAACATGCAGCAAGTTTATAAGTTATTGTCATTTGAGGCCTAGTTAAATAATGTTCACCATATATAACTTACACGTTGCTTGAACCATTTTGGAAATGTGTCTCGCTGTATGTGAGTGATGTCATGCCCTCCTGGATTTTGTATTGTACTCCTGTGTTCCCTAGTTAAGGAAATGCAATTCATAAGCACTTAAAAGTAGAGGAAGAATCAACAAGTTCACAATCTTTACACACATGTATTTTAATCAAACCACTTACTCAAGATATGGCTCTAACTCGGGACTATTATGCAATACAAACCAGTGAGCCATATTACGTTCATTCTGAGAAGGATCTGGTGCCCTTGTGATCGGTGCAAAAGGACGGGCAGTTTGCATGAAGATCTCCATCCCGGGACCACGCAAGCCGCCATCATCATTTCGTTCATCTCGATCAGTCCCTTTGAGGTACATTGAGCAAAAGGTCAAACATTTTTGACAATGTAAGCCTCAGCAATCGAACCTTCAGGTCGTGCTCAATTGGTAACATAACCTTTTAAAGTCCCGAGAAACCTTCAAACAAGGAACAATCAGTATTAAGGTTACATATGTAAGACAATTATACTACTACATGAGTAACGTTTCATGGGATGGTAACAGTTACCTTTCAATAGGGTACATCCATCGATATTGCACCGGTCTAGCGAGCATGGCCTCACGTGGCAAGTGAATAGCTAAATGGACCATTACATCAGAGAATGCAGGCGGAAAAATCCTCTCAAGCTTGCAAAGTATGAGCACTCCCTGTTCCTCTAGTTTTTCTAAATAGCTCTACTTCAAAGTTTTCGAGCATAGGTCCTGGAAGAAACTGCCCAGCTCAAATAGAGTTGTACCTAACTCCTTGTCCACATAACCACGCAGGCCAATCGAAAGAAGATGCTGTAAGAGGACATGATAGTCGTGACTTTTCATACAAGATAATTTGCCATTTTTTGAAGTCGCACACCTAGAGAGGTTAGCTGCATAGCCATCTGGGTACTTGATCGATTTCAAGAATTCATAAAAACCCTCCCTCTGTTTTGGGTCCAATGTGTAGGATGCCCGGGGTTTCACAGTGGATCCATCTTCATTCATCTGCAGATGCAATTGTGGCCTGATGCCCATATCTTTTAAATCATCACCTGCTTTCTCCGTGTTCTTATTCTTCTTATCTATGCCCGCCACTGTCCCAAGAACATTTTCACAGATGTTTTTCTCTATGTGCATGACATCAAGGTTATGCCTAAGGTTCATGTTCTTCCAGTACGGTAACTCGTACATGATGCTTTTCTTTGTCCAACTCAACAGTGCAGGCTCACGAGGTCTTTTCCTTTTGGTGGGGCCCTTTCCTAAGCTAACTTTAGGTAGTTGATCCAACTGACCCAAAACCTTATGCACCGGTAATTCCAAGGAATTCATTGTATGCTCTAGATGACCGTTAAATTTCTTGTTCCTTCTCCATTGGTGGTTCTCAGGTAAGTAAGTTCGATGTCCCACCCACCCAATCTTATTTCTCAACTTACATGATATTGAATCTTCATTGCAAATGGGACAAGCAAAATAACCTTTAGTACTCCAACCAGATAGGTCGCCATACGCGGGAAAGTCATTTATGGTCCACATCACAGCCGCATGCATTCGGAAGGTTTGTTCACTATAAGCATCGTAAGTCAAGACACCATTCTCCCACAACTCCTTTAACTCATCAACCAAGGGCCTCATGTACACATCAATTTCCTTCACAGGTGCATGCGGCCTAGGAATAAGTAAGGACATCATGAAAAATGGATCCGTCATGCACATCCAGGGTGGAAGGTTGTAAGGCATAAGTATAACAGGCCACATGCTGTAAGAAGTGCTCATGTTGCCGAAGGGGTTGAATCCATCAGTGGCCATACCCAACCTTACATTGCGGATCTCCCGAGCAAATTCCTGATATTTTAAATCAAATTCCTTCCATTCCTTAAAGTCGGCCGGATGCCTACCCAAATCGCCATCCATGGCATTCTCATGGTACCATCTCATTTCTTTGGCCATCATCCTGGACATGTACAATCTCCACAACCTAGGTATCAAGGGAAAGTAACGCAGTACCTTATAAGCGATCCGCTTACCCTTGCCATCATTGACCTTGTACCTAGGCTCCCCACATTCCAGACACTTCTCCATGTGAGCATTCTCTTTCCAAAACAATATGCAATCATTCTTGCATGCATCAATGTGCTCGTACCCCAAGCCTAAGTCACGTAGTATCTTCTTCGCCTCATACATGGACGTTGGAACCACATTAGCTTCTGGTAGGGTGTCCTTAAATATCTCCAAGACCTTGTCGAATGACTTGTTGCTCCACTTATGTTGTATCTTCACACGTAGCATCCTAATGACAAACGCTAACAGGGTTTTTGGATCTTTACAGCCCGGGTACAAACCACGCTGAGAAGCCTCTAACATAATTTCAAAGTTTCGCACATCATCCATTCCTAAGGTATCATCCACCATATAAGTCCCCCTGCCATGGTCCTCAAGCAACTCATCATATCCACCATGATCCTCATCCAATTCATCCTCACTATCTGATTCATCAGACTGTACAAGTTCCCCATGCTGTAACCAAGTTTCATAGGATACCAGCATCCCACGTCAGAGTAGATGATCTCTCACAATCTCATAGTCATGCTTATAACTATTACAACAGTTGTTACATGGGCACTTAATCACTCTACTCCCACCCGAATTCGCCTTTTCAAACTCAATAAAAGAATTCACCCCATCTATATACTGCTGACTGAATCTATTCTAATACAGTAACATCCAACTTTTGTCCATATCTATTTATATATGCAGGGTGATGGTTAACTCAAATTCAATTAATAAATGGTATAAAACACCAAACAAGACAATATCTAGAGAGAGTAGAAAAGAAATTTATAAAAGGAGGTCAAAAGAATTTTAAAGGAGGTAAAAAGAATATTTGGGAAAAAAACCAAACAAATCTATAAATATAATATCTTGCTCTCCCAAGAAAAAACTAATGTATAAAAACACCCTAGTGAAATCCACAAGATGTGATTATAATCTATTTGAAAAACAAAACACAAATGATCAATGTAACCATGTCACACAATACTATAATTTTTTTTAAAAGCAGTTGAATTCTTTCTATTAAAATGAAACAATTAAAGAACAAAGAAGTGTGGAACATCATACAACGATCCACAACGGGTCCTTTTCATGTATTCCCATGTTCAATGAGATGGTATTACTTACATGGATCTCCAACCATGATTCTAAAGGAGACACTGCAGTTTCAGGAAATGCTAATCACTTCCTTGCAATTTTTATGATTTTCATTTTCTTAACAGAATATAGTAATCATTTATGAGGGGAAAAGAACTTTTGTGTGGACTTAGAATACACTAATCAAACAAACCATTTTTTCCTTATTATGTATAAGCAAAATGCAATTGCATGCTTACTTGTTGTTCTAACTGAAGGTTCTGCTCTTCAAGTCCTCTTATGGTAGCTTTTTGACTATTTAAATGAGTACATAACAGTACAAAGACATGGACAAACCAAACATGAGGAAGACAATTTCATCCTTCAAGTTACATGGAGGAAACAACAACTGTGATCCTCAGGAATGAGTCATGCAAGAATCATGATTAATCAAAATTAAAAAACAAACATAAAGCTTCTGGTATATATGAAGGAATGCATTTTCTCCAAATTTTGCTCTCGTTGCAATGTTGTCAACTTCTTCTTGATAACCCTCAAGCAAATAATTCAACAAACTTAACTTCTCATCTACATAGGCTTTCTTGAAATTTATCGACAAGAGAATACTGAGTGTAACCTCATGTGTCATTGTTTTGATAGCTGCTGTCTCCAATTTCTATATGCCTTGGACCCTGACTGTATGTGTTAGCCAAACACTAACTTTGTCTCCTCATATATACGTAGAAGAATCCAGAAGTAATTCTCTCTTTCATTCTTGCAAGTCACGTAAAAAATGGATCACTGACACCCATACATAGCTTTTGAAAATGGATCAGAAGGTCTGCTTGCTAATGAGTTCATATCAATAGAACAATACACATCCATTTTCAATATGAATCAGACAAATCAACTATTTTTAATTCAAGAAAGTAATACAATTTAAGCTAATATCAATCACAACACTGCAGATAGGAAAACCAATATCACACTTGGGATGCAATAACAACTTCAAATGTAGTTTTAAAGTCACTAGCCCATGTAATTAACAAGCATAGCAGAATCCAAGTGGACAGGGCACCCCAAGAAAGGGATTAGGTTTTGACAGAGTTACATGATCGATTAAAGGTAATGTAGCCCAAAGAATCCACCTGGGAAGATCTTCAACATTTTCAGAAGTGTTTGTATAACATGTTCCAAAGGTCTTTTTACAATTCATCATTCAAGACAACAAATTTTCACTAAAAAATTAATACAGATAGCAAATTGAGTTCAATGAAAAGCTAGGATGGATTCTGTAATTAGTTTCTCATAAAGAAAATAACAAACAATGATATATGTTAGTGTTGTATTCCTTCATGCAACCTAATTGAATTTTGCACTAAGGTAGGGATTCTACCTGATAAAGGAACTGAAGAGAAGCAGAGATGTTTCTTCCACAGAGAGATGTTTCAGAAAGGGCAGGATAAGAGAGAGATTTTCTCTACAGTGAAAAGTGCAGTCTATTGAAATTAAAACAAACAAAACAGAAATTAAAAGAAGAACATGACAAAAACAGATAGAGCCAATGTACATAAGATAGAGAAAACAAATCTGTCCCAAACAACATTTTCGTTGTTTTTTGAAGCTCAAACTGCCTCAAACACCATAAGACAAATTGCCCCAAACACCAAATCATTCTATTTCACTTGCAATCAGTTCCATCCAAACACACCCAAGACAAAACTAAACAAAATACCCAATCACTAAATAGATGTAAAAGCACAGAGACCAAACCAAAACACAAATGGGTCCTCTTGATTTTTGCCTACCCTCTCCTTGTGTTTAGATGATGATTTCTACCGAATTGGGTCCCTGGATGTTGGAATTGGTCATTCGATTGAGCATGTTGGCGAGTTGATTAAATCGGTTGTGGCACAACCCAAAGATCGAAGACTTCCACCAAACCAAAACATAAGCTAAATCTTAAAGGGGATCACTCGATTTCACTAGCCACATAACCCCATAAAACATGCACAAAACCAAACAGAGATGAAATCGGGAAAAATGCCCTGTAACCCTACCTGTAACCAAACAAAGATGAAATCGGAAAAAATGCCCTCTCTATCTCTCAGCCCAGCAAAAGAAAAAATGCACAAAACTAAACAGAGATGAAATCGGAAAAAAACTACGGTGATGGGATGAAATTGGGAAATCAGCAAAAGAAACCCTACCTGGCCCTTGTCCTTGAGATTGATGCAAGTGGAAGACAACGATGAAGACGGCCAGGGAAATGACGACGATGAAGACGGCCAGGAAAATGGGTCTAATCTCTCTCTCTCGCTTTCTCTCTCGCTGGTGTCTCTCTCTCTATCTCTCTCTCTCACTCGTTTTCTTTCTCTATCTCTCTCTGATACTAATTTTAATATATAGACGGCCAGGAAAATGACGACAAAAATTTATTAATTAAAATAAAATATTTAAAAAAAATTTTCCCAGCACAAATAATTCGCCGGTAAAATTTAAAGGCGCCAATCTAAGATAAAAATTGGTGGGAAAATTTTGCGGGTGAAATTTGCCAGCGATTTTGGGAGAACGCCGCCATAAATATAATATTTACCGGCGAAAAAAATTAATCGCCAGTGAAAATTTAACCTTCACCGGTGAAATAATCCATTCGCCGGGAATAATTAAGCCTTTGCCGGCGAAAAAATACGGCCGGGAAAACTATAACTTTTTCCAGCGAAAAAGCTTATTTCGCCGGCCAAAAGCATACTTTCCCCGGCATTTAAATATTGTGCCGGGAAAAAATGCCGGGAAAACTGTAAATTCTTGTAGTGTTGGGACTGGCTTTGTTCAAATCTCTGAAGTCGATGTACACTCTGATTTGCCCATTCTTTTTGGTGGCTGGCACTATGTTAACCAATAAGTTAGGGTGTTGTTCTTCACAGACGAAGCAGATATCCATGAGTTTCTGGACTTCTTTATCTATCTTGTCCATAATTTCTGGTCTCATCCTTCTTTGTTCCTATTTCAAAGGTTTAGCATCTTCTATTATGCTTAACTTGTGCTCGGAAACTTTTGGATCTAGAACTGGCATTTCTACGTAGGTCCATACAAAACAATCCATAAATTCTTGCAAGAAACTCACATACACATTAAGTCCCTTTCCTTTAATTTGAGAGCTTACAAAGGTAGGACGGGGATTTTCTGGGGTACCTAGGTTTTTTTCTTGTACCGGGTCCTCAGTTAAAGGCTCCGGAGGAGGTTCTTCCACAGTATCTTCGAAAGCTTACAACTCCTCAAAACCTTCTGGGGTTTCATTTTGTTGGTTTAAGCTAAGGCCTCTTCTATTTTCATGGATTCGGTTTTTTAGGCTCTTTAGCTTTACATTAAAGGCTAGACACTCCCAATCAGTGTTTTAAAATGCATTTTATTTTTTCATTTAGTTTTGGTGGCCAGTATTCAGTGACTTGTGACATTGTGTCACTATCACCACTTGCCCCCTCAGGATATTAAAAAGCAGCCCAGTCAGCAGGATCATAGAAGATAATAGTCTTTTGGGAGGCATCAGAATCATACTCCTCTGTAAAGACAATAGACCTTGCTTTGAAGTCTTGATTTGGCTTAGGTTCGTTGCTATAAGGAACATATCCAATGTAACGTACCGCTGTTCACTTTTGTGTCCTCTTTGGAGATTTTCTTTTATTTCTAGAGTGAAGATGTCGAAGGGAACCTCAACCCCCTTTACACTCATTCTGAGGCCAGTGGGCTTCTTAAGATTATTTCCCACGTTATCATGTTACAGACCACAAGCTTGTAGATGTCAAGCCTTATTCTCCCATCATTGGTGATTTTACCAATAGGATAAGAAGCAAAAGCATCTTCCGCTCGATGGAAGACTATTGAACAATTGCGTTGCAAGGATGGAGGTATTAAGAATCAAGAACCTCTAAAATCATAAATTTGGGATGGAGTGGACCATGGAAAGAGTGGAGGATCCCAATCCATAATAGAGTACACAAAGGTGTCTATATTCTTAACATCCTCAAAATCTGACTCAGAAAATGAATCTCTAACCACTGAGACAACATGTACCAGGCTTGTCCGTAGATGATAGAGTGCCACTTCAATGGATAAAACAATTTGAGAGTTCTCATCGAATGTTTGAAACTCCATTGCCACTGTCAACCTGCGAGAGGCCTACCGTAAGTCTATCCAGCACAGACAAATCCATGACAAGTGGTGTGGAGGATTTTCACATCTTTTAATTGAATGAAGCCATCTATTGATGTATCTGTAAGGTGACTCCACCCCTGCGTTGTGATGTTAGCATGAGTTGACTGAAAGTGACAAGAGAATCAAGCCTCGGCAGTGACATTTCCCTAACTGAGGGAGGGACATCATTACTTTCTTGGTCAGAATCTGAGTTACCAAACAAGGAAATCACATTTACTGGATGTTAGAGCCTTCGTTATCTTGTAATAGGTAGTTCACCATTCTTCATTGGTACTAAAGAATACTCAATTGATGGCATTGCTGAGTTTTGAGCGGGTGTTGTACACATAGCTAGACTACATGTCTTGGTTGTGTGAATAACAATGCTTGTTTTCCTCTTGATGGCTTTATAGAAATTACCAATGGTTGATCTGACTGTTTGATTTCAAATTTGATATTGATCACCAAAAGAGCTTTGGTATCCACAAATCTGACCTCTTGCTTCTTTGTAGACTCCAACTTCTTGGTGGGCTTAGATCTTTTGCCAAATCTTGATAAGTTTGCTTTTCTATTGAGATGGTGAAGGGTTTTGCAGGATCATCATCCATGGGAAAATTGATTGTATTTGGTTTAGGCTTTGCAAGTTTTTCCTAATACATGGCTGCCTCGATGAAATAGACCTCTTTGCCTATGAATGATTTTTCATCTGCAAAGACGTGATGCACTTTGCCCTTGTCATTACTGTGTTTGAGGCATTGATGGAGAATAGAAGGCACTATAGAGTAGTCATAAAGGCATCGCCTCCCCAAGAGGATGTTGTAGCAAGCACGCGTCTTTACCACATTCAAACTGGTTTCCAAAGTTAGATCACCTAGTTAAAACTAAAACTGAATCTTAGTAATCAAATCTTGGACTTCTCCATAATAGCCATGGATTGAAGTTTTGGTGGCAAATAGCTTGCTCACTGGATGCCAAGTTTTTAAAGAGCTGTGATTGTGATGAGGTTCAGAGTTGATCCTGGATTTGCTTGAACTCTTTGAGTAAGTACGTCCTTGTTATAGGCCGTGAAGTAAAGAGGCTTTGTGTGCTTCATGTCATCTAGGAGGAGATCATCTTTGGTGAAAGAAATGATGGCCTTAGAAGGATTGTGAATGGAAAGACATTCCATACATTGCTTCTAAGGCATTTTGGACTTTGCTTTAAAATATTTCTTCTCTATCTAATGGACTTGCACCACATGAGTTTAATTGCTAGAATTTAAGGCCTGTAGAGCTCGTATAAAGTTGTTTCGAGTCTTTTCAGGCGTTTATAAAAAGATTAAAAATATGAAGTCATGCAAGTATGAGCTTAAGGTGTTCAACAACATTATACGTGAATGGCTCCGATGGCCTTTTATCAACATTTGCTTCTGAAGAAGTTACATTTACATTTTGATTATTCCCTAAAGGGTTTACATAAGAATAAAAAGAAGATATATCATAGTTAACTTTATAATTGCGTCCAAAATAACTGCCATCGTTGACGATGTTGTTTTGGTCAACCTCTGGACGAGTATCTCTTCTTATAGCAGTAACTTCCTCAGGTTCAGCAAAGAGTTAGCTGACTTCTTCCAATCCTGCCTCTTAATTTGCATTGTCAGAAGTGTCTTAAGGTGTTGGAGGTTCATCAACAGAAACGCTAATGACTACCAAAGCAGGCGCTAATGGCATCTTTTCTTTTAAATCAAAGAGGTTATCTTGAACTTGGAAGACTTCCTATGGTACAGCAGGACTGCCAATGTTGAGTTCATTATGCTCTTCTTGTGACTTAAACTCACCATCTGCTTTGGGGACAGTGAGCTAAGTGCTTGGTTCAGAGTCCAGCTTCAAAGAAGTTGGCTTAACACTTGGTTCTGGGGAAATATTTAGCATAAAGGCCATTGCCTGAGAACCAAAAGACAATGCTTACAATTGTTGTGTCTAGTCAAATTCAACTAAAGGCAAATGATCTGGACGAAACTCTGACCGTAGTGGAAAAGGAGGAGGATCACTTGACCAATCATTTGCACTCTATCTATGTTGATCATAAAAAGCCACTAACAGTGTGTTGAAACAATGTTTAATGCAAAGGGTATCCATTTCAGGGTCAAAAGTTTGTTCAAAATTCTCATCCTTTAGTAAAGTAATCATCAATTCACCAATCATCTTCGAAGTCAGAGAAATCTGACCAATCCTCCTCATCATCCGAATTAAAAGGTGTACCATCCCATGATATCCTGTTGCAACTAGATAATGATTCCTTATCCTTTGAATTGGAATGATAAAGTCAGCCAAAGTAAATTGACCCTAATTGCTTTAGATGGTTCTTCTGAAACAAAAGCTTTTGTTGCATTTTCCTTTTTCCTTTTAGCCTTTTTTTTTTTTGCTTGATCAAGCAGTTTTGGGCAACTTTTTGTAAGTTCTCGAGTTGCCCTTTAACTTCCTTCTTTTTGCAGGTGTGGGTTTGGTTTTAACCTTTTTCCCAGCCTTCATCATCCACTAGGTCAAGATGGACCCACATTTCTTCTCCGGCAGAGGTCTTGACTAGTATCAAACCTTGTTCATCATGCATTACGTTGACAATGCGGTATTCAACCATCATTGGTTTCGGTGACATGTCAGGACAACATAAGTCCAAGTTTCATCGTACACAACCACAAAAGTGATCCCCTTTGACCAACAACATGTCACGACACCCAAACCCATGTAATGTCTCGTCGAAATACCGTTGACTAAAAGATGTTGTCTAATGTCCACTCAGCTACTGGCTGGGGAGTCTTCATGACCTCCTAGTGGCCTCAATGATAGAATTGGTTTTTGTACCTGTAACACCAAGGGTAGCAGTACTGTGAGATATGATGACCTAGCAAGGTAAGTAGTTAACAACATGGCATGTAGTATAAAATTGAATAAAATGACATAGTAGATCATAAAAGATCAATGAAAGTAAACTAAGCACATAATTATGCGAGAATAAGCATGCATAAGGAATAATGAGTGACATATGGAAACTATACTAGTTGGCAACCATATTGGCTATGTTCTCCTCTCCTTTGGTTGTGACGGGGTGACCTATTGGAAAAGAGCTTACTTATGTAAACAGTACCACGAGGAGGTCTAGGGCATGAGACACTCCAGTGTAAATCTAGGAGTCCCGATCAACTCCAAACTAGACATAGGCCATATCATACTAAACCAGCACCTAGTTTCGTCAAGCATCATAGGGCTCAAGCTGAGTAGTGCTAACCTACATGAATCATAAGAAAAATAGTCATATACTAATATACTTATCATAAGCAAAATCATTTGTACATGCTTCAGACATATGGAGTCATACTTGAGATCCTTTGTATTATAACCAAATTTAGGTAAGGCGTACATGATAGTGATGTACAATAACAACATGACATTCGTAGACCAATGCACATCTCATTAGAACATAAAAGTATCATGTAGGTCATGACATAGACTTAGCGATATGAATGCATAATGGGATCAAGGGAATTTACTAGCCAACTTAAGTCTACAATGAACCGTGGTTTAAAGAATCCATTTGACCATGTATAAGGGGTAGGAGTTCCATTGCTAAAGTCACATACTAGGTCTAAAGTCCACCTAAAATCCTTGGATTCTTAGTTGCCAATCGGTTGACTGTGGGGGGTGTGGTCGATATTGCAGTCCATTGCGGTTGACCAACCACACTGAGTTGGTCATCAAACATCTCTCAATTAAATAGGTCCTGGAGGTACCTCGGTTGACCTCTTCGTCAACCGGGGTGTTGCAGTTGACACGTCGGTGGACCACGGAGGATTGATATAGCTGAAAAACCTCTCCAATGGCTCTCAATTAGTTTTGTTTGACAGCAAGTTCCCGGTAGACCAGAGTGGGTCGGGGATAAACAGGGTGTCAGATTTTCCTGGAAACAGAACCTCCTTGTTTCTGTAGCAGAGCATCTCTCAGCGGGGAGTCATTCCCATATCTGTCTTTGTTATAAATAACGCCAAATGCATTCCAAACACAAGCTTAACTCATCAATTTACACAAACTGGCATCTATCAACAAAGCATAAGAACATTTAGGCAATGAGTTGAAATTGGATCTCTAACTTAGCAAACATCTTAAATCAAGAGATCAAGTATACATGATACAGATTATAAGTTCTTAAAACTTGCCTTACACAGTGCTTAAGCTAATCCAAACCCAAAAGAGATGAATAAACCCCCAAGTTTCCAAGCAATCCTTAAACCCTACAATGACCAATGGATATATTAATGATAAGCCGATAATATATGCGTGAATTTGAGTTTCCTTGACTCACTTGGAAGCAAGGAATTGAAATGCACGAAAAGATCTCACCATTAAATCCTATGTATTATGGAATTGGGAGATCCAAGATTTGAAGAGGGTGGAAGTGATAGTGGCGAAGATGAGGGACTGCTACAAATGCATGCACATGCAAATACTCCAAGAGCAGATTTCAACAAGAGAGAGAGATGGAGTAATGGAAAGAAGAAGAAGATGAGTTCAGTTGAAGAAGAGATGAGGGAATTGATGGAATGGGTGGAAGTCTTTTGTTTAGATATTTCTGAAAGTTTCATTTGTGTCTAGTTTAATGAAACAATTTCAAAATGTTTTTTTGGATCCTAATTGGGTCTAAATGAGCTCAGATGATAAAGGTCCAAGCATGAAAATTGATGCATATGTCATGCTCAATGTGATGCAACCAAAATCTGACAAAAAATGATGAGTCACACCCAACTTTACCCATAAACCCAAAATTATGGAACAATTTTTTGACTACCCAGTCAAGGTAAAAGCCCAATAATTGTACTTATCCATAATTAAAACAAATAAAATAAAGTAATTTATAATAAAATAAGATTACTTAATGACTAAACATGATTAAAAAGGATTAGGGTCTTACACATTTGTCAAACAATAATTGAACACTTTTGTCCAATCACCAACACTTTCATCACCCCCCAGGTAGAGTTGGGGTTTCTCTCCTAGAGCTTGAGGACATTTTTGGGTTTCTTGTTCTAGAAGAGTTGTATGAAGAGGTTGCCCTCCAAATGACTACTTGATGTTATTTTTGGAGGAGTTTAGAGCCATTTTCTATCAAGTCTTCGTGCTTTATGACATGTTTTGTGACTCCCAAGCTAAGGAGAAGACAGTGAGATGGCTGTGCAACCTGATAGGAGGTGAAGACAAGAACTGCCACTCCTATGTCAACAAAAAAGATGTTTTTACATGTAAGGTCGTCCTGTCAAGAGCAAAGCCCCTACAACCATAGTATTTTCATTTCTTGCATGTCCAAACATCCGATCACAAGTTGAAATGAAATTTTTTAAGGACAAGGGGAGGTATGACTAGGGGGATAAATGGGGTGCATATGACATATCCATTGAAGATAATCATACGACCTGCCAAGAGTGAATTCTTACTGGTAGTGGCTACGATCCATATTGGGTCCATCTTGCTAATTGTAAGGAGACTGACCATCCCAATTTGGGCTACACATATTTCCCCTTTCACAAGGCCACTGAATTTTTTTTACTCCTCCATCCTTATTTTAAATTCCTCTACTTGTCTTTGGTTATTCCCTATGAGAGCTTGCAATCTTACATGTGAATTCGTAGAGGTTTGGATGTCATTTTGATTACCTCCACACATATCTATATTGGGAGGAGTGTAAGATTGTGTGGGGTATGAGTAGTCATAGGTTGATCATTCTCCATTACCATTTCATTAATATCCTCCATAGACTCCTCTTTATACCATAATGATTGTGATTTGCCCATTTGCATCCATACGTGGTACCTCTTCCAAAGGAACAAGTTGTTTGACGTACATTTGGTTTTTTTTTTTTTTTTTGCTTGTTCGTACAACTACTTTATAGATTTTTTATTATACGAAACATCTTTTGTATTGCTTTGATAAACTCCCAACCTATTCCTGTATGATGAAGTGTATGTTGATTCAGCAAATAGGTAATCACGAAGAATCTCCTTGGATTATCACTATTGATTATATTCCCATTGGATTGCCCATTATTCTCAAAAAATTTAGCCACATTATTCAGTGAATGATCATAATTAATGAGTTCTCTCTTATTCGTGGATTCCTATTGGTCTGTGATGCACATATGAGATCAAGAAGCAAGGGTTGCCAATTTTGGGATCACTTTTCTTTTTTTTTTTTCTTTCTTTCGTGAAAAGTTAGTGAAAAAAGAAAACAAATCAAACCTAACCTAAACACAACTAGACCACTCTTAAATGGGCATTCAGCTGGCTCCAACCTTGGGAAATACCTAGGTGTCCCTATTATCATAGGTGCCCCCAAAAGAACTCACTTCTCTTTCATCGATAACATCCGAAAGTGACTAGTCAGTTGGAAGAATAGATTCCTCTCTTTTGTTGGAAGGCTCATCCTGGTAAAGCATATGCTAAGCTCCATCTCTCTTCACTGCATAACGGTCTTCCCTATTCCTTCCAAAGTGGTGGGCGACATTGAGAGGCTTATTAACTCTTTCCTTTGGTCTGCTAGTGAGAGTAAGAGAAAAGACAAAGTTGGTTGGAATAATATCTGCCTGCCTAAATCAGGTGGCCTTGGTTTGCGTAAGCTTGCCTAGGTCAAAAATGCCTGTTTGTTAAAGCTTACTTGGATTGCTTCGTCTTCTTCATCCATCTGAGCTACTTGGTTCAATAACAGATATTTTAAGCATTCTTCTTTATGGGATCCCAATACAATTAGATCATGCTCTTGCATCTAGAAATTCATTTAGAAGCTAGGTCCTCTACTGAAGCTCAATTGCAAGTGGATATATGATAATGGTTCTAAGATCAATTTATGGTATGTAGAAAATTTTCCTCATATTTTTTCCCTCATGATGTCAGAGTTTCTCACATCATTAACAGAAACAATTGGGTTTTCCCTCATCTCCTTCCCACTAAAGTTGCTGACCTCGTTGTCAATGCTAGAGCTATCCAGATCAATCAGCAAGCTAATGATTTTTTGGTTATCTCCATCTCCTCCACTGTTAGGCTCTCCTTCGAAGGAGCTTGAGAATTAGTTCGCTCAAGATCGACCAGCAAGCCTTAGGCTCACTTAATTTAGCATTCTCTTATGCATCCTAGACTCTCTTGTTTCTCTTAATATTAATGCATATGAGACTTTCAATTGATGATTGGGCTCAAAAAATTGGTGTTAACCTCTCCTCTATCTACTCTCTCTCTAATTTGGATAGTGAGTCCATGCATCATCTTTTTTTCTATTGCCTTTTCATTTCATCCCGGTTGGAAATGGATCCTCATGGCTATGAGTTTCTCCTCCTCTCATACCAGCCCTAACTTCTTATGGACTATATTCTCTTTTGGTTGTGACGAATGTGCTAAACAAGGTATGGCTGTTGTTTTCTTCTCTACATTATATGTCATTTGGCAGTCTAGGAATGTGTAGATTTGAAAACAATGTTCCTTCCACCTATGTCTCGAAAAGGTTTGTGTGGATCTAGCTAAATTCAAGCTTGGCTCACCTACACAAACCTTTCCTTGGGCGTCCGCCTTGCTGCCATCATTAAGTTTTTGAAAGCTGTTCCTTTAATTAATTTTTGTTTCTATTTTCTTTATGTTGGCTTTTCTCAAGCCTATTGAGCATGGGTCTCCTTTTTGGGGGGATCCTTCTGTATCTTCTTTTTTGGAGCTTCCCACCCCCCCCCCCCCCCCCCCCTCTTTTTTTAATACAATTTGCCATTTAGCCAAAAAAGGTTGAATAGTGCACCTAAGCCTCCAATCCGGTCTTATGAAATCAAACCCGATGAGAGGTGAGGTCATGATGCACTTGGCAAATACCCCATTTAAAAACTACTTTCCAAGAATAGAGATTGCTGCCCTTAGAGGGTCAGGGCTTTCCTAGACATCGATTTGATCAAAGAATGAAATTGGTGCACTTTTGGTGTCCTTTCTTCCGAAAAGAGTTTTCTTCTACTATAAATTCTAAGAAAAGAAACAACTTGAAAATGGTAATTATTTGTCAATTTTAGAAGTTTCTAAAAATAGAATGATGTGATATTTCTAAATTAGCAATGAGCTTTCCTATTCCAATTTAGGGCAGTTTAACATTCCATGCATGCACCTTCTATTTCTAAGAGTCTCCCAAAAATAAAGTACACCTCACAGTGCAATAAATAACGAAAGTTAGAAAGTTATCTTAATTATAGCTTCTTGACAACAACGCTAAAAACTTGTTCGTATGCCCCAAGTACAAGCCACAATGTAGTAATAAACTAGTGAGATCATGCCAATCCAAGGGGAGCAATGTGCAATTAACTTGTCAACTTGTATCATGTCCTAATTAAAATCTACAACTAGCCTAAATAAAAATCTATACAACTGTTGATCCAACTTTCCAAAAATGAAATTACACAATTACAAACCAATTAAAAGAAAGCTTCCTAAACTAGAAACCCTAAAACTAAAACTTATTAAAAACTAAAGTTGCTGTAAAACTAACACACAAGTTAGAACTTCCAAATATAGAAACTCACTAAAAATAAAAACTAACGCAAGTTATAAACTAAACATACAGAATTAGAAACACTCCTAAGATAGCAATCAATCTAAGTTAATATTCCTAGTTTAAAATCTTTCCAAAATATGAGATTCTCAATTGAAACCAATGTAGAAAGTAACTAAATTTAGAAAGTTAACAAAGTTAGAAAGTAAAACTAGGTTAGAAATTATCAAATGTTACAGCCTATCAATTTTAGAAAAATTCCCAAGTTAAGAGATCTTCTTTTGAAATGCAATTAGAAAGAGTCTAATTTTGGAAAGTACTCACAATTAGTAAAAAAACTAAACTTAGCAACTATCCTAAGTCAAAAATATTAGAAACTACAAGAATATAGAAATTTCTAAAATAAGCAAGTTTCCTCACTATAAATGTTTCTAAACTAAACTATAATGCAACTAAGACTCTAATGATGAACTCAGATCTGAGAACGTACTTTCTAATTACTAACGTAATGCAAAAACATACCTAATGCAGAAATTCAAATTAATGTGACAATGCATGAAAACTACTAACTTGTATGCATGAAAAATCTAATTAAAATGCATAAATGTGTGAATCTGAACCTAAACATTTTATTGCTGAAAATAACCTAAGAATGCATGAAATACTTATGTGAATTCATAAATAAAACAAAGAAATCAAATCTCAAAAATGCATTCAAAATATGAATGATGAGCACTACAAGAAAATTGGCTTTTAGTTGCGAAATTTTTCGTGGCTAAAGGTAAAAAAGCTGCCACTAAAAGTTTTAGCGACAATACTTTTATCGCTACTCGGCCATCGCTAAAAGTAGTGTCACTAATTGTTTTTACCACAATTTTAAAACATCGCCGACAAGAAAGTTGCTGCTGAAAGTCTAATATTTAGTTACAAGATTTACCACAGCTATTGTTAAAAATAATTGCCACTAAAAATATAACATCGCCACTAAAAAATCATCTTAAACATCTAAAAGTGGAGTTTTAGTAGCAACTTTTTGTGTGATGCATGTGATCATCAAGCCTGGCCCATTATGCTAAAACTGCCCATACAGAACTCATGTGCCTTATATATGCTGAGACTTCCATTATCGATTTCATCCGTGGGTTCACAGAAATACCTAATAGTTACAAAATCTAATAAATTCAGGAGGCTAATTGGACAAATTCAAACTTGAGGATATAAATTGAGAATCTTATAAGACTTCATAAGGCAATTTACCAAAAACATATATTAATTATTAAGGTAAATAAATGCTCTCTCTCTCTCTCTCTCTCTCTCTCTCTCTCTCTCTATCATTTGTAGATATTTAATTCACACAGTACCCGCTTCCCTGGTAGTGCATTTCGCAATTGCCCTACTTACCGGTAAGTAGTTAGCAATCATATAAATATGTCCCGTGCCAATAGCATGAATGTATTTAATAAAACCTAATAATGGAGTTTCTTTCTCACTCGCAAGTAGTTGATTGCATGAGTTGTTTTCTATATAATTTCAAGTTCTTCATAAGAACGTTTCATTTCTGTAGTATAGTTTTAACCAAAGATGCGTCTGAAAACAATGGGAGAGCTACCGAGCAAACAATCAACACTTATCCTTAGTATATTGGAATTAACAATCTTCGCAAGGAATATGATAAATATATGTATTAGTTTTCCTGTCGTTCTCACTAATTGCTGTAAAATTATCTTATGACTGCTAACCCTGCTTAAGCGGTATTTGGTATTAATTTCTTTGGAACAATCCACGAAAGGCCATCGAATACTCTCCCAATTGGTATTAGATAATATCTAAGCAACTAATTTAGTAATTAAAATAATAGAAAAGAGACAGATCATTGTTGATTTATTTCTCACCAAGAAAGAAAAGGTCCTTTGCAAAATTCTGATTTCACTAACCTTTTAATAAAATATATTAAGTAATGGCATCAATGATATTTGACTACCAGCTGTATCCACCTCCTTTGATCACCCACAAAGGAAGAAAATAAAACGTAATCTAAACGTCATCTAGTTTTCCATGTCAATGGTTGTCAAAAATCAATTTAGTACTTGAAGGATTGAAACTCTGTGGTGGATGTCAGCTATTAAAAATCGAAGCTGCTAAAACCCAAACGTACTCCCAGCTAATGGGGTACCTCAAATATTACCAAAATAAGAATTGCTCCCAATGTAAGATTGGCGCTTTGATTAAAAAAAATTTTCTAATAACAAACAATGCACACGATTGTCTTAATCACATTTTTACTCAAATAGGCGAGCTCATGGTGGGACCATCTCCTATTAATGGGGACGCCCTGTACACTCGAAAGGCATTATTGAGCAGACGATATTTCTAATGGGTGGAATATTATACTCTTTCTAGGTAACTCGGGATATCTTTAAGTCAAAGCCCTTAAGTATCCGTCCTCATTCTTTTTTTTTTCCTTTTTCTTTTTTAATAAACCCAACAGAATACTATCTAGATGAGTGCAAAAATTGTCACACGGTCTTCACATTTGTTTGTTCCGCAGAATACTGATGCAGTGAAATAGCTACCTGGTAATGTGAAGCATGCGCACAAAGGATTAACCTCTCAAGGCATGAAACCAAACAAGCTGTGGAGGGACGTTCCAAATTTGATGGTTGAAATTAATGTTATTTTCGCCTTAGTTTATGGGAATGTTAATTTCTATTAAGAAGATCTTAATTTAATACTAAGTTTCTCTATTATATTTCTTTGAAAATCTATATATTTCTCTGTTATATTTCTTTTGAAAATCTATATATTTCAAACTGCTCTAAAATCTTTCATCCAAAATTGCTGAACTTGTAGAAACACATCTTTTCGATGTTCTCATCTTTTCAATGTTTTCAATGTCACAAAGCGGGCGACATATTTACTAGCTTTATGTTTGGTAACCGAGCTGAGGGCCTGGGATCAGAAAACAATACATAACTCAACACTTACTCAACTCATACATACGAGCTAACTGGGATTTGCATCTATGAGGTTACATACAACTGACACACAACTCATACATATATGCTGGGTAATGGGAACCCAAGGTAAACAAATTAAACTTACATATCAAGGGAGGGGGAAGATAAGGTTTGAACCCTTGTCTCCCAATGAGAATAAGAACTCCTTACCACTAGGGTAAATATAGTGACGGCTCAATATTAGGCAAGAAAAGCCATTACTTTAAGCGCCACCCCCCCCCCCCCCCCCCCCACACACACCCGGCGCAAAAAAAAAAAAAAAAAAAGAAAAGAAAAGAAAGGCCCCACAAAAGCAATTGTCATCCTTTTCTTTTCGAATTCTCAAAAACTAAAGTCTCATAAAAATAGTTAAAACAACTGGCATCTTTTTCAAATTCTAAAAAAGCAGCTGTCATCCTTTTTGTTTCTCTTCAAAAAATAAGGTTCCATAAAAGTAATTAAAAGCAACTATTATCTTTTCACATACCAAAAAGTTCAACAGCTATCTTTATACATATAAAAAAAATAACATTAAAGTCACTTGTCACTGTTCAGAAGTTGTTTCCATCAAAAGAAAAATGAAAACCCTAAAATCCTTGCCAATAAAAAATGCCTTTTATGTTCTGAAAATCCTCCATTTTACATATTTTTCCCCTGTATCTATGCTGCTAATTGGAATTCATAGAAGATAACTTTAAATATAATCTGTATTTTTTTTTCATATTTAATAAGCTGTATCAAATTTAAAAGTAATCCACATCTATAATATTTGTAGCCAACATTAATAAATCGTTAAATTAGATTCTATTGTTCTATGCTTTTAGAATGTATTTAATTCTAAGCTCATATTATATGTTTATTATAGTTAATATTCATTTTATTTGTAAAATATTATTAGTTATAATTTATAAATAATAAGTATGTCTACTAAGAAAAGATTGACAATGCATGTAACTGTTGCTTCTGTTGAAAGAAGTTTTTTATAATTAAAATTGATAAAATCCTGCCTAAGATCAACAATGTCATAAAAAAGATTAAGTGACTTAGCCATATTATCAATTAAAAAAATATGTTAGCAAAACATGAATATAAAAAAGTAATTAGTAATTTTGCTTTATAAAAAGCTAGAAAATAAATTTTAAATAAAATATTTACAATAGTATTAAAAAATAGAAAATATCTCATTTATCATCGTCACTTTAGGCCTCAAATTGTCTCGAGCCGGCCCTTTATACTAGTTAGATTCTCACTTTCTCTATCCATATAATTTGGATTATGGGGAAATTCGCTTTTGAGAAATTTAATCTATGCTCTTTGCCTTTTGCCTCTACATCCTAGAGTTCGTTGATTGTTGTGGTTTACTTTTTATTCTGCATGATTAATATATATCATTTGAACTATAATTGTTTTGACAAATTTAAGCGCAACAATATTGGATAAGTATGAGAGTTATAATTATGTTTATTCTCATTGACCCAAAGAAAATATAGGACTTAAAAATCTTATTGCAAAACAATAGATCATTGTAACTTATGAACTTTATGATAATTAGGCAAAATCAATAGAGACTACAAAATAATTTCCAAGCAAAAGAAACTTGTGTTCCTCTCCAAGCTGAACACATAATATATAATTGAATTGGCACGTTGAGTTCAACATTTTGATTGATGTAGAATAGCATGAGGAAAAGGCCTTATCCTGGAGAAGGGGTGGGAAAAGAATTAGCCCATTAAAATACCCTCTATTTAATGGCTCAGACTAGATTCAAATGGAAAAACAACATTTATGTAGCTAATTTCAACATTGTTTGGATAGAACTTTAATAATGATGATAATTATGATTTGAGGTTCAGTCTAAAGATTTATTTGTTTTCATATAATGCATAGGACTTAAAATACAGAGAAATTCATGGCCAAACGACCATCGTCGATAGATTGTGTCACTTTTCTCAAATTTATGCAGAATGGTTTCTGAGTATTCAATTCCCGTGTCTACTTAATTCATTTTCGACTAGCGGAGATATAATTTTGTTGGTGGTTACTCCTCAATTTGATTAATTTTAAGAAATAGGAGCCTTATAGCCATTCATAATGTATTCAACTCTATATAACCAGCTTGGAGAGGGGGATGTAGATAGATGAAGTGTCAAACTGGAGACCGTGCAAATTCGAGGAATCTAGCTAGATCACCTTAGGCAGCTATGACGTGGCCAAACGACCATCGTCGACAGATTGTGTCACTTTTCTCAAATTTATGTAGAATGGTTTCTGAGTATTCAATTCCCGTGTCTACTTAATTCATTTTCGAGTAGGGGAGATATAATTTGTTGATGGTTACTCCTCAATTTGATTCATTTTAAGAAATAGAAGCCTTATAACAATTCATAATGTATTCAACTCCATATAACCAGCTTGGACAGGGAATGTAGATAGGTGAAGTGTCAAACTGGAGACCGTGCAAATTCAAGGAATCTAGCTAGATCACCTTTGGCAGCTATTACATGGAAACCATGAAACATTTTTATGGAACTCTATGATGAGGTCCACATAGAAATGATCCAAAGGGTTCAAGCTGAATGCAATTCCATCGAATCAAATATTCTTATATTTGGGCTGAAAAGGATTTGGGTCCCACTCTGCGATTGTACACTGCAATGGAAACATGGTGTTAATCAAGCTAACAATGGTGCCACATCTACATTAGATGGGACAAGATTAATCTTTAACAGTTTGGATTATCTCTATGCAGGACCCAAGATAGAGTTCTACGAATTTGTTATATAATTCCATATAATAGCGGACAAATGATCCAGATTCCAATTCAAGGGGTAAAATTATGAGAATGATAACAAGTTGCTTTCCCTCGGCGCCACCTGTCACAACAATCCTCACCTCAAGACATTTAGGATCCTCTAAGTCTTTAGAGTAAAGAAATCTTATGTAGAAAGGAGTTGAATTGCACAGTGAAATCCCCCTATTAAAAATCTTGAGTTAAAAGAAATTACATTCCATAGTTAAAAATCTTCAGTTAAGAGGAGTTGAACTCCATAGTGGGTCCACCTATTAAAAATCCTCAATAAAAGTCCCTAAGGATTTCAAGAGTTAAGAGCACAATTTTGAATGGCTTTGTATGGCTCTGTTTTCATTTTTAGGTCCATTTAATAGATGGATTGGGCTTGGATTCAATTTTGTAGAGCTCCGTGACGGTTAGAGACTGGAATCTTCATATAAATGCATGACCAAACCAGTCAAGCTAGAGACAGTACAAGACAATCAATTTTTTAAATTATGAAGATAACTCGGGCCTGGCTCGGGTTTTTTATTTTATAGGTGGACCGAGCTTGGGTCAAGTACTTTTAGCCCAATTCTGGCCAGCTACTTTTAGAAGCCAGGCCTGGCCCAACCAGGCCATGGACACCCCTAACCTAACAAAATCCAGCTTGGAGGACAATCTTAATGTCACTGTCATTTTCAAATGACTGAGGATAATACGACAGTCACAAAGCTGAAAAATAAAAGAGCGCAAAGGGCAGAATGTAGAGGAGAAGGTGGCATCCGTGTAAAAATGCGTCATTTGAGAAGTTTCATTCACAGAGAGACGAGAAAGCTAGGCCATATGTCAATTGTAGCTTCTATTTTCTTCTCACTGTGTGTTTTCTCTTTTCTCAAAGCCCGTTTTTGTCCAGGTACATTGGGAATGAATTAGCTCTCTCTCTCTCTCTCTCTCTCTCTCTCTCTCTCCCCACACACACACACTTATCTATCTGATTGTATTCGTTTTCTTCTCAATTTTACAGTGAATTTACATGTCCCTACGAATACTCATGTCCAGATGATAATAACTGAAACTGAGAGCTCCCCTTCTCAATCAGGTACTCCATGCAGAAGCAATTTCATTTATTCTAATCTCTTTTTAAAAACACCATTTAAATCACATCGCCAAACTATTGGAGAAGCTTGTTAATTTCTTTCATGTCCATCAAAAACATCCATATTGCCCATTGAATTGATACTAACACCAATCTCAGGTTGCTGAGGGCCGTGTCTCCATTCAATTGATCAATTCAAATATAATTCTGTTTGGATTGAAACGGAGAAATAAAATTAATGTAGGGGACCTTGGGGCAAGACTTTTAAGATGATGATGATGATTAATATTGTTGGTTTGTTGCTAGCCTGACTCAAGGAGGTCATGTTGCATGGTACACGTACCATGATTACTAGTGGGTCTCATCTTCCATTGGCCATAAACGATCCAGATTAAAGAATCTTTAACCATTGGATTGGTAGCTGACGACTGAAGTGTGTAGTTGAAAAGCACAACAATCCTAACCGGGCAATCGATGGCGTAAAAGTATACACCATCGGATGGTTAGAGCGTTTTTATGATTAATTTTTGAGCAAAAATCTCAACAGCTCCATACCCACCTGATCAATTGTCCTAATCAATTAACACGCAAGTCACATGTACCATTTTTATAAGGATAATAAGCTGCTCAAGTTTGTCTAACTACCATCATATTTATAATAAATGCGGCATTCTCAAGTTTCACTTTTCTTATTTCTAATCATTGTTTCTGATATTAGGTAAGCTAGTAGGCGTCCGTCCATGATGACTGAAAAATTGAGATATTTCACCCTTTGTTAACAAAATGGTTATTTTTCTGTTATCCACAGTGGAAACACGTAAAACTGAAGATTCACAAAAGCCTGTGTGTACAGAATGGGGGACAAGGTCCGTTAGCTGTGAAATATTGGGAGAGGTAATGATCGAAGGAAATTCTACCACAGTCTACCTACCTAGTTATGATTCTACTGCCAAACAAGGAGAATGGAAGATCAAGCCTTACAACAGAAAGAGTGACCCAACTGCCATGTCGCGCGTTAGTGAAGTGTTGATAAAACCATCTTCGCGTCACCAACAGATGCCTCATTGCACTCAGAACCACAGCATCCCTGCCATAATTTTCTCTGCAGGAGGGTTCACGGGAAACCTTTTTCATGACTTCACAGATGTGTTGATTCCCCTTTTCATCACTGCCCACCAGTTCCATGGAGATGTCCAGTTCATCGTCACTGATTCAAAGCCATGGTGGATAGGCAAGTTCCATCTAATACTAAAGCAGCTCTCCAAGTATGAAATCATTGTGCTCAATGAGAATGAAGAAGTTCATTGCTTCCAGGGAAGAATGATCGTGGGTACGAGTTTTCACAAGGAATTAGGTGTCGATCCTTCCAAATCTCCAAACGGGTACTCCATGACAGACTTCAAGGAGTTTCTTAGGAGGTCATTATCTTTAGAGAGAGGGACTGCAATTCAAATTGGTGATGAATTTAAAAAGAAGCCTAAATTGTTGATTATATCTCGTGCGCGTTCAAGAAAATTTGTCAATGAGAGGGGAATTGTTGAAATGGCAAAGAGCTTGGGTTATGATGTGGTGGTCGGAGAGCCCAACTCAATCACCGATATATCCAAGTTCGCACGTTTGGTGAATTCATGTGATGTATTGATAGGTGTACATGGAGCGGGCCTTACAAACATGGTCTTCCTTCCTCATGGAGCTGTTATCATTCAAGTAGTCCCTTTGGGAAGGTTGGAATGGTTGGCGGGGGCCAGTTTCAAGGAACCTGCCAGGGATATGAAGTTGAATTACTTGGAATATAGAATTCAGGAAGAAGAGAGCACCCTTGCTCAGCAATACCCACATGATCATCCAGTTCTTAAAGACGCCTTCTCAATTCATAAGCAAGGTTGGATGGCCCTTAGAACAGTATACCTAGATAATCAAGATGTAAAGCCTCATTTGGGCAAGCTTAGAAATACTTTAATAGAAGCCCTCAAATACTTTCGTAAACCAAACTGAGGTTTACTTAGATTCCGTAATTGATACCATGATGTGTGCATTTTAGATCATTTTCAATTAAATGGTCGAGCAAAATGATTGTTTGTTCAATCCTTGGAAGTATCATATGAGTTGTATGTAGCCTCAAATGTATTGGAAAGAATATTAATTTCTGTATTCAGAAGCCACTGGTTGAATTTATACTGGTTTCTATTGGAAAAAATGCTTTCTAGTTCATTTGTGTGAATTGATACTTGACAATGAACTATCAATGTCACGACTCCAGACCAGATTAGTGCAATAATCTGTGGTCACGATGTGTGCAGGGGAATAATAAAGGTCCTAATTAGAACTTCTCCACACGTCTTCCCATAGGATTCCTCTATGTGAGGTCCATGTTGGGTTTTGTCTTGTATTCCGGTTTAGCCGGATCGGTCGTCTGGTTTAGCCAGAACCGAGGCTCAGGGTTAGGGGTATTTTAGTCATTGTGTATGGGTTTTCTTGGTGGCCAAGAAAGCGAGAACTATATATATTGATGTATTGTAACCCTAGATCCTGAGGGGATTGAAATGGGATCATAGTAGATGAGTTCTCTCCTCCCGTGGACGTAGGCAAGATTGCCGAACCACGTAAAACTGCTGTGTCATGTGTGTGATTGCTTGATGGTGTGATTGCTTGCGTAGATCGTGGTTGATCCGTTGATCGCGGGTTGTTTCCGTTAGCGCCGCTTTTCCCAACAAGTGGTATCAGAGCGAGGGGGAGATCGCTTGGATTTTGCGATTGACGGATTGTGTCTGGGATGTGCGTGGAAGAAGAGGATCGATATGTGGCGATGGTGCTTAAAGATGTAGGAGGCCTGAGGTCGGTTTCTGATGCAGAGGAATGGAAACGTACTGATTTTTTGGTTTGAAGTGGGCCACATAAATCCGTCTATGTGGAAAAGAAGACCGACGCACACTTGTCCCTTGCAGAGGCTGGGATTCTGTTGTTGAGAGGAAGGGCTACGATTGATGGAAGTTGGAGATCTTCGTCGACGAAGATTGGTGGGTTCTTGGTTTGGGTTTCTTGAGGAAGAAGACCGGAAGAAAAAAAAAAAAGGTACCTGCGTTGTCGCTGCCGTACGCTGCCACCGGTCATCACCGCCATTGCCATCACCATCGCCGTCGCAACCAGCCGCCGCTCCGTTCAGTGCCGTCACCGCTGCCATCCCCGATCGTCGCGGTCGCCGATTCGAGATCGGCGAAGGTGGCGCAGACGGCCGGTCCCGAGCCACCTGTCCCGAGCCGCTAGTCGCCGCCCGCCCCCCGATCGCCGCAGTTACCGGCAGTCGCCGCCGCCTCCGTCGCCGCTGGTCGCCGGACCAGGCCTCCGGAGAAGAAGCGCGACCGGCCGCTGCAAACCGAGTTGCAGACACCGGGTTGTAGACAGGGTCGCTCGTTGAAGACGACCCAGTTTACTGGGTCGTTGGGTCGGGTCGGGTCAGTTTGACTGACCCGTGGAGAAGAGCAGCCCAGTAGCGCATGCAGTTTGTGGTTCGGGTCGGGTTGACCTGAACCCTGTCCGTCAGCAGAGCCCAGCCAGTCAGATTCCATGTCGCGGGTTGGGTCAAGTCGGTTCAACCCGACCCGCCTGCAGAGAAGCCCAGTGACAGAAGAGCAGGTCGGTTCCGGGTCAGGTCGGACCCGAACCCGGTTCGCCAGTGAAGCCCAGCAGAGTAAGCCGTTCAGTTCCGTTTCGGGTCAGGTGAACCCGACCCGGATCCGTTTCAAAAGCCCAGTTTGCCAGCAGCCGTGACGTCAGCAGTGACGTCAGCACAGTCAATAGGCAGGTTTGACCAGATTCAACGGCTGAAATTGTTTCTGCGATATCTTGATCGTCCGATGTCCGATCGGAGATCCGTTTGAGCCTACGGACTCGTTTTGAGCAGATCTACGCATATATGGAAGAAGATGGGCTGGTCAACGGTCAACATGGATGTTTTGACCAAATGGAGTGTAGAGAATTAATTCTGCGATATCGAAGCCATCCGGAGTCGGATTTCAGATCCGTTTCTTCCAGCGTACTCACGGTGACGAGATCTACTAGGTAGATAAAAGATATTGGTAGTTTGATGGGCAGAAAATTGGGGGACTGAAGAAACTGACAGATTCACGATGATAGCAATGGATTCAAGCATCACGGGCCAGATTGAAGTGTTTGATGGAGAAACGACTTCAGAGATTGGCAGGATAGAGTGTTAGACTCCATGACACAGCAATGATTGAAAAGTGTTACTTGATGTCAAGAATGGTAGATTGCTCCGGAACTTTGATGGAAAGCTTAGATCCGCGTCGAAGGGATCAGGAAGGAGCGACATGCCAAAGTGGAAGAAAAAGCAAAAGGAATCAGAATCAGAAGGAGGTAGTGTGCAACAAAGCTCGGATTCGGTTGACAGGGAATCAGTTTTGGTCGCTACAGGTATGGATCCGGTTGTTGATTCATGGTATTGGGATTCAGATTCTTTCTATTATATGTTTGCGTAGAGATTAGTTTGATGCAAATAACTATCATGGTTGATGGATTTATTCTTATGGGGGGGAGAATGCAACTGATGAGCATTTGAGATAAGAACGGTAGAAATCCAGATGTATGATGATGTTATTCAAACCCTAACGGTTATGATATATGTTTCGGGATTACGAAGAATTGGATTTCTTTGTGTGCCTTATACTTCAAAGGCTGCAAGTGCATTGTAGCGGGTGGAGTAACGAAGGTGGAAAAGGGAACATTGGTCATCATGGAGGGTGAAATGGTCACAAATCTCTACAGGTTGATAGGGTATGCTTTTTCAGGTGGAGCAGTGAAGGAGACATCAAATAACATGGGAGGAAATCTGTGGTTCAGGTAGAGTTAGATGTGACGGATCATTGGAAGATGGATTGATGGATCTTCAATGATATTATCTAGAGGAAATCCAGGAAGCCCTGAACGGAGATGATTTTCTCGGGGAAGAAAAGGTAGTTTTGTTCAGGTCGGAGTAAGCCGGTTTAAGCATCGGGTCATACTTAACCCGCATGTACTGTGCCCAACCCACCAGAACAGACTAGAACAGGACAGTTGCAGGTTTGACGGAAAGAACACCGGAATGGAGACAGAAGGAAGGATTCACAAGGTACCAGTGAGATCCGAATTCGGGGAGGTCTTCAGTTTTGTCTTAACGGAAGTTAGGTTCATTGTGTTGCAAGGATGCATGCATATGGCAACAAATGGAGAGCACTTCGGAGGTTCAAGACGGTGGTGTTAAGGTCAAAGGAGGCAACTGTGGCCACGCTAGGTCGTAGCGTGTGCGGAGACGTACCCTTCAGCAAGGTGCGTGAAGACATTACCAGGTATCTCAAGGTGGCTCTGAGGATTTGCGGAATCCAAGCCAAGGTGGAGATTGTTGGGTTTTGTCTTGTATTCCGGTTTAGCCGGATCGGTCGTCTGGTTTAGCCAGAACCGAGGCTCAGGGTTAGGGGTATTTTAGTCATTGTGTATGGGTTTTCTTGGTGGCCAAGAAAGCGGGAACTATATATATTGATGTATTGTAACCCTAGATCCTGAGGGGATTGAGATGGGATCATAGTAGATGAGTTCTCTCCTCCCGTGGACGTAGGCAAGATTGCCGAACCACGTAAAACTGCTGTGTCATGTGTGTGATTGCTTGATGGTGTGATTGCTTGCGTAGATCGTGGTTGATCCGTTGATCGCGGGTTGTTTCCGTTAGCGCCGCTTTTCCCAACAGTCCAATCGGGTCCCTCAATCCACGAGGGATCATTGCAGAAGCAACGACGAGTGCATAAATGAAAGAATGATATGGCCACCACAAACTGGATAGCAGGAAAAAGAAGATTTCCATTGCATTAATATTGGAGTAAAGCATTTACAAAAGATTAATTTAATTACAACCCAAAATGCCATGACCAACAAAAACATCAGCCCATATACAAAGAACAAAATTTGTTAAGATCAATTGCATTTCCAAAAAGGTCGTGAAGCTCTCACGCTAGCCCAATGCTTCAGATAACATCGTCAGCCCTCAATTCTCTTACGCCCTCGGGTTCCTCTGTTTCCGTCATGAGTACTTGGTTAGGAATGCAACGTTCCCTAACCTTTTTTTTTTTTTTAATCAGCATAACATTCCGTAACCTAATAAAGGACATTAGCCTAATGAAATTGTATTTTAGCTAAATAATCTCCGTTAGAGTCTAAGCATGTCCAAATTAGTCTAAAGATCATGTGTGTGAAATTTTGTTGGTTTTCGAGTTCATTTGAGAGTAGTTGGGAGTGGTTTGCAATTTTAAAAAAGTTAGAGGCCCTTTTTTTGTAGTTATTTGTTTTGAGAGATATCAGGCTTGTCGGGTAGAAGACCTAATTCTAAGACCATTTTCTTCTTCACTAAGCTCACGTGAACCTATCTTGATCTCCAAATCCTAAAAATCCCAAACCGCCCTTTACTTATGATTTTCCTAAAATCAATGGCAGTTTCGTAAATATTTAAAATTCTAACTCTTTCAAATTATGCCAAGAATGATGTCATTAGAAAGCTAATTTTATTTCAAGATCGATGGTGTTTGCAGTGACTGGAACCAACCTATGGTTTGTAAAATATGGCCAAATCAAGTTTAAACCAAACTTATAATTACTGGGACCTACCTTTATTATTAAAACATTATTTTCTTCCCACATTTACTCTCCCATCTCATTCGTAAGGTTTTCCTCTCCCTCACATTAGCAACTTATTCTCTCTCTCCTTTCCCCCACCACACAACTCCCCACTCACTTAGGACACGTTTGGTAAACAACCTTTTCACGAAAAGCCTGGTAGTTTTCCATGAAAACGCAGAAAACCACATTTGGAAAGAGTGTGGAACGCAAAAAACCACAGCCTGCGTTCATGCTTATACAGAAAATGGCAGTCAGAGATGACCCACTCTCCCCCCGCTCTCTCCCCCGCCCCTTGCATCCCCATTTGACCCGCAAAATCCAAAACAACGCAAAACGAGCTGCTAAAGTACTGCTGATGGGGGTACCGAGTGTGGGCCATGATTTAACATTTATGGGTCCCATTAACAAAATCAACACTGTGCGGATTGTTTCCCGTCCCAAAAACGGCTTGATGACTAATTTTCAGCCATTGGATCATCTTCTATGTTAAGGTATTTTAAAAAATGTAACCAATGCTAGAGATACAAATCTGGACTTCTGTGGATCCCTTTTGAAAAATCCAGGCAGTTAGATATGATCTAGAGGCCAAGAACGGCTATGGGACTAAATTTCATAATGTGGGGCCATATGGATTATGATATATTGGTTAAAATGTTCAAAGTCATTGATTTCTTCCTTGGAAATCCTCTCATTTGCCAAACCTAGTTTTCTTAAAGAAGGATGGCATAATTCTAGGCTTCAGGAGGGATTCTTTGCAACCATAGAATCCCTTCATCCCCATAAACCGTTGCCAGATGTGCCTTTATTTCTTTTATTCTTTTTTTTTTCTCTTCACTCTCTCTTTTCTCTTATTCCTCTTCACATTCAGAAATCAGTCTCTCACTCTCTCTCTCTCCCTCATTTCTTTCCAACCCAATGGACAGAACTTAATTCCGTTTCCCTTTCTCTTCATTGCTACCGGCGAGATCCCGAGCCACCGGGGCATCATCTTCACGTCCACACTGCTCATTTTCTTTCTTGAGATCTTATCTTCCTAAAGATACCTCTCTCTAAGGCCCCTTCTCCATTCCCTCTTTTCCTCATTTCCTCTCCCTAGTTTACCATTTTCTCGTCATCCCTCACTCACCACACCTTACCGACGCCCGAAAATGCAGGTCGCCACTGCTGAAGCTTTCTCTGCTCTCATCATCTCCCTCTCCAAGCTTTTTCTCCACCCATCTGCTATAGGTAAGCTCTAACCTTCACAAAAGCTAGGTCTTAAAATTTTGAGCTTAGGGTATGTCTTGTATGCTCATTAGTTTCCTCTCTTCCATTTTATAGGTGGGTTTTGATTTGATTTTGAGGTTTGCTTCCTTGGAGCTTAGTGGGGTGTTTTGAGAACTAGGGCTTGTACCCTTCCCATTTACGTGCTGTTCAGGCCCATTCCCTTGGGCCCCTTACCTTTCATATTTCTACTTTAAACACTATTAACTAGGGTTGAATGTGGGACACTTCATTTGACCCGGATGACTTGGACCACCTTATTTACATTAAGAGTGATTTTTGGGCAAAATTCACTCTTACGGCATGCATTGTTCATATCATATGTGAACGTTCCTTAGAGATTGTACCCTTTTGCATTGGTCAAACTCTGTTGTGGTTCGGCAAGCGTTGTGATGCTTTAAGAGGACTACTTGGTGTGTGTGTGTGTGTGTGTGTGTGTGTGTGTGTGTGTGTGTGTGTGTATGTGTGTGTGGACCTGGTTTGGGGACCAAACATTGAACATGAGTAGTTCCTTAATGATTGGACCATGCTACGATAATGCCAACCTTTCACTTGATTTAGGATGTATTATGCATCGAACACCACTAAGCTATTAGTCCAGCATAGGAGGGGCACCTCTACGTATGGGTTGTGTGTATTGTGTGGGGATTTGGGTCCTTTGGATGACTGCACAACTCAATATTCGTACGGTTGTACCCTATTGCTTTGGACAAGATGCGTATCATCTGAACACAGACTAACCACCCATATTTAGATGGAGTCTTAGACTCTATGTTCTGGAAAGGATGTATGACATCCAAAAACGGAGTGAACCACCATATTTGGACAAGATGTGTATCATCCGAAAATGGGCTACACCCTGTAAATTAGACAGGCATATTCCTAAAATTCAGCTGGTGCAGGTTGTTCACTTGTGTTGTATTGGTTAGGGTGTTTCCTTTGTTTTTGTAGTATTATTGCTTCTCTGTACATCATTTGGTCTACTCTTCACATGATCATCCTTGCCTTTACTCGCTTACCTATATTGCATATTAATATGAGTGATGTTTACCTACTTGCCATGACTTTTGTAGTTTGATGTTGCTGTCCTTGGTGCATAAGTGCTGAGACCAGCCATACCAAAATGGAGGCGGAGGGCAAGGTGCTTCAAGTGCCTGAACCAATTGATGTGCCAAAGTGGGGTGCAGATGAAGGCTTTGGAACCTTTTAGACCCGCATCCGAGTGGCACACAGTTTTAGTTATTTTGATTATCATCTTTTGATGCCCAAGTTTTGGATGGGGCTTTATTTGTAACTGATCAACGTGGACCCCAAGTGCAAGGTCTCGATATAGTTTTACCCGGTGAGTCCGGGATCATATCCACAATGAGCTAATATTCGCAGAAAACCTGTCCTAATTGAAAAACTAAAGATACCCTAATAAAATCTACAAAAATACACACTACTACTTCTGAAAGTTAAAATTAAATTACAAGTCCAAATCTGAAAAAAATTCACAATTAAATATAATCTAAAAATCCTAAACTAAAACAATTATAGGACTAGAAACTGCAAAACAATAAACTAGATCAAACTACCTATGTAAAGGAATAAATAATCATGCAATAAATTAAAAATCAGAAATAAAACATTTAGATATTAAAAAAAAAGAATTCTAGTATCTCTTATTTTTGGAAATTAAAACACTGTATTGGCAGAATAAAAAAATTCCACAAAAATACTGCACCAAGTGCGTGCTGTCACTACACACAAACACACGATGCCGATCTAAGGCGGAACACCTTGACTTCACTAATTCTGTATTTAAAATTAAACGAACCAATACACCCAATAATACCCCAAAAATAATTACAACTAGAAGAAGAAAATTTACCCTTATCCTAGATCAAGACATCAAAAAGAGGGGACTTCGCGCGCAATCCATGCTCTAATCTTTAATCTTCACACCAAGGAGGATTAGATAAAAGGCGAAGATGATGGGTGGATCCAAAAGTGAGCTTCGCCAAACCCTACTTTTGATTGTGATGGGATGGAGAGGAGAGATGGAATTAGTGTAGTAATGTGGAGTATGTAAAAGAGAGAGGGGGAATATGGTGTGAATGGGCGTGATGTTAGATGAGCGAGAGAGTTCTGGATGTGATGGCCATACTGCATATCATTATATTTAATGGGTACTGCATCTGATATAAGAGAGAAAAAGAAAGAAAAGTGGCGTGGAGGAATAAGAATCCATGATGGACATGTGAACACGTGATTGGTTATATTGGTGGCTGGATTTCTGTTTCTTTAATTGGAAATTGAGTGTACATATAAGAAAGAGAGAAAGAAATTTGAATGATGAGTGAAGAATAGAAAGCATATTATGAGTAGGATTGATGGACCACCTATACATGGAGTTGATAAGGATGAGACGTTCTTTTTTTCAAATTGAAAAGTGGGTTGGTGGTCTGGGACGTTTGTGTTTTTGAAGATGTGGCTGGACGTTGGATATTTAAAGAATGGAAAGTGGACTTGTGATTGTATATGAATAGTGATGAGTTGGCATGATGGGTGGGCCATTGAATAGTATTTGACTTGGATAAAATAGAAAGAAAATGTGGGATGTGAGTTGGTGGGGTGGCATGGTGTTGCACATAAATCACTCTTGCCTCTCTTCTTTTTTTTTTTTCACTTTTCAAATTTGAAAAATCTTCTCCTCTTTCCTCCCTTGCAAGAGATCTTCCACCTTAGACTTTTTAATTGCTCTTAAATATAAATTTTCAATTCCAATCCCAACTTCTTATAATAGCATGCAACAATGTAGCGCATGGGACCCCCTCCTTGGTGTGACTTGGTTTCAAGTTTTGATTGTGGGACCTTCTCTCCAATTTTCCTACAAATAGAAGTGATTTTTAATTAATTTAATAATTTTGAAAAAATTGCAAATGCACTAATGCAGGCCTAATTTACATAAAATGACACAATGAATCCACATCATTAATCATGATTTATCTTTAACTAATGATGATGAGAAATTTTATTATTTCATGTAAAATCATGAATTTGAAAAAAAAATCATCTAAAAATAGAAATCCAAAATGGAAAATTTTATGACTTTATGGAGAATTAATGATTTTCAATGATTTTTTGCAAGAAAATTCTAAAATGAATTTTAAAATCATAAAAACATGAATTCCAACTAAATGAAGAGATTTCTAATGAATAAGTCTTTAAAATTCCCTAAATTAAATATGAAATGATGCAATTTTCAGGACATATCACACCCCCCAACCAGCATTTTGCTAGCCTCTAGCTAAATATGCGATCTAGAGTAGGAAAATTAAAATAAACTAACATAAATGAGAAAAATAAAATGCAAAAAGCAAAAGGAAAAATGCCACTTTCGCTGGCACTCTCGACTGTATTTAGCGTATGCAGCAAGCCCTTAAACCTCTAGGTTCCTTTTAGTAAACGAGTTGTGCATCGTGAGGATTTACAATGAATATACCCACAAAATTCTTTTGTTTTTTTTTTCAACTCAAAACAAAGGTGAAAGATATTCTCCAAAAGAAAATCCACTTATATCGGATATTTTTGAACTCTGGAGTAATCAAAATTTCAGACTTTTCAAAGTCCAGTTCACAGTTCTATTTTCAAAAACTTTCTCAAATTCAAACCAAACTTGCGTGTATGATGAAAAATGCATACATCAAAAACTTGTTTCAAATATTCCATGATAATGCTACAAAAACGGAATTTTTCCTTCAGATAGTCCAATCCCCAAAAATTCAGCAAAAACAAATTTCCTCTCAAAGCTACTAAGATAGTTGCTACACTATTGTTTACTTTGATAGGCCTCTTTTTCCTTACTTTCTTTTTCCGACGTAAGGGTTTCCAAGTTCATATGATATAAGAAAAGCTAGGATCTAGGGAGCAAATCTAGTTCTTATACATCCCCACACATTCTCCCCCGCAAACTCTTGCGGACACTCTTCACTCACTTACTTTTTCCAATACAGAAATTTCCAAGTTCATATGATATAGAAAAAGTTAGGATCCAGGAAGCAGACCAAGCCTTATACATTTCTGTACATATCTCTTGAAAATTTCTAGGAACACTCGTTGGGCCAAAATTTATCATTATTTTCATTTTTTTTAAATAAATCATTTTATGACTGTGCAATATCTAGGTCCCTTAAGCTTTCTAATTAACCCGTGTAATGAGCGTTAGGCTAATGACTCCCAAACCAGATAGCTTTAGGGCACTAGATATGAAAATACCATATGGCTTAATAGCTCAAGTTAAAAAAGCTACGAACCCATACTAGTCATAAACTGCTCAATATATGCTT
Source organism: Sextonia rubra (assembly GCA_037013555.1). NCBI lineage: Eukaryota > Viridiplantae > Streptophyta > Magnoliopsida > Laurales > Lauraceae > Sextonia > Sextonia rubra. Next base: position 19,298,587 of record JASUAD010000024.1, on the reverse strand, counting down.
TATTTTTTTTTTTCAAATCTTAAGTAAATAGTAGGTGGCAGTTCTCATTTCACTCGAATTAATTCATTTTGGTTCTAGTATATACAATCCACCAAAAATGAACCAAGAAACCAAAAAATTTTACAAACTAAATCTCAAGTTTACATCGTACTCTCACCAAAAAAATACCAAAACCAGCATTTAAGTTTCCTATCCAAAACATCGAAAAAATATATACATGTGTGTATGTGAAAAACAAGTTTTGGTAATTCTCTGATAGATTTTCTCTTTTAGAAATAACAAACTTTCTTTTTACTTCCTTCAAAAAGTTTTAAAAATTCTAGATTCCTATATATCTTCAAATTGCTTCAATTCCTTTGAAAACTTTCTTTTCTAAAAACAAAAAAAATTTTGAAAAATGCGATTGCACAAATTCTTAAAACAAAACAAAAATCCTAAAAATGAAAAAATATTCCTAAAGACCTAGAAAGAAAACAAAAAAAAAAATGCAAAAAATTTGTCTACAAGTGGACAAGTGTGTTGTTCCTACCCCCCAACGTAAGATGAACATCGTCCTTGATATTATGCATGAAATGCAGCATAAAAATGAAGATAATCACATGAGGAAAGTAAACGACAGGAGGGTAAGGTGGACAAAGTACCTGAGTATAGAACTTTTCGCGCCCTGTCCATGGTTAGACATAACAAATGCAAAAAAAAAATAATAATAAAACAATAATATACGTATAATACAAAAAAAGGGGTCACTGTCAGATCCAATGCCCATCAATCCTAATATACAGGATCAGTCAGAGGAAGCTCATCATCCTCTACAGGAACAATATCCAAGAATGGTTTTAATCATTGCCTTTTCACTTTAAAAGTTGAACCATTCATTGGATCCAAAAGAGTTACCACCCATAAGGGAAAACTTCTTGAACAAGATATGTCCTTGACCAACGAGATCGTAACTTCCTAGGGAACAGTTGAAGCCTAGAATTATATAAGAGGACCTTTTGTGAAGGGCAAAAGGATTTTCTTAAAATCCTCTTGTCATGGAAAATCTTGGTCCTTTCCTTGTAAATTTTAGAGTTCATATAGGCCTCGTTTCTCAACTCTTCTAGTTCATTTAAATCCAATTTCGTTTTCTCCCTAACCTTTTCCAAGTCAAAGTTCAGTTGTTTTATTACCTAATATGCTTTATGTTCCAGCTCCACCGAAAGGTGGCAAGCTTTCTCATCTACAAGCCGATATAGAGACATGCCAATCCGGGTCTTATACGTAGTACAATAAGCCCATAATGCATCGTTCAATCTCATGGACCAATCTTTTCAATTTGGCTTCACAACTGTTTCCAATATTCTTTTTATTTCTCTATTTAAAACTTCTACCTAGCCACTTATTTGTGGATGATAAGGGGTAGCCACTTTGTGCGTAACTCCATATTGTTGGAACAATGTCTCAATAATGCGGCTATAAAAGTGGGTGCCCCCATCACTGATGATGGTCCTAAGAGTTCCAAAGAGAGAGAATATATGTCCCATCAGAAAATTTTTAACTGTTTTTGCATCATTTATCCGGCATGGGATGGCTTCTATCCATTTGGACATATAATCAACTGCAACTAAAATGTACTAAAAGCCATAGCTAGGGGGAAAAGGTCCCATGAAGTCTATTCCCCATGCATCAAAAAGTTCTACAATTACAATCAGGTTTAATAGCAGCATGTTTCTTTTGAAAATAGAACCCAATTTTTTACATCGCTCACAGGATTTACAAAAATCAAGTGCATCTTTAAATAAGTTAGGCCAATAAAATCCATATTGCAAGATCTTGTAAGCAGTCTTTTTAAAAGAAAAATGCCCTCCAGAATGACAGAAAGAGATGACATTCCTAATTTCATGGTTAGGCACACATTTCCTAATGATCTGGTCTGCGTAATATTTAAATAGGTATGGATTATCCCAAAAAAGCTGCTTGATTTCTGCAAAAAATTTATTTTTATCTTGCTGTGTCCAATCTGTCGGTATGTCATCCGAAGCAAGATAATTAGCAATGTCTGCATACCATGAGGATTGAGTACTGGTGAAGAGAAATAGTTGCTCTTTAGGGAAATTATCCTAAATTAGTAGAGATTTTAAATGTTCAGTAAGGACAAGCCTTGATAGATGATCGGCCACAACATATTCTACTCTTTTTTTGTCTTTGATTTCTATGTCAAATTCTTGGAGTAGAAGGATCTATCTAATCAATCTGGGCTTAGAATCCTTCTTAGAAAGAAGGTACTTAAGAGCAGAATGATCTATAAAAATCATAATTTTGGATCCAAGTAAGTAGGGACGAAATTTATCTAGTACAAAGACAACTGCTACTAATTCTTTTTCAATTGTAGAATAGTCCATCTATGCACTATTTAAAGTCCTGCTAGCATAATATATGACAAACGGTTTCTTGTCCCTACGTTACCCAAGAACTACCCCAACCGCATAATCATTAGCGTCACACATGATCTCAAAGGGCAGGCTCCAATCCGGAGGTTGCATTATTGAAGCAGATGTCAACATGCCTTTTAGCTTAGTAAAAGTGTCCTGGCATGCCTTGGTCCACTCAAATTCTGCTTCCTTTAACAGAAGGTTACATAATGATCTAGATATGGAACTGAAGTCCTTTATGAACCTTCTATAAAATCCAGCATGTCCTAAGAAAGATCTCACATCCCTTACGGTTTTTAGGGTGGGTAAATTGGCAATCAAATATATTTTGGCCTTGTCCACTTCTACTCCTTTAGATGATACTACGTGTCCAAGGACAATGCCCTATTGAACCATAAAGTGACATTTCTCCCAATTCAAAACCGAGTTCTTTTCTTCACACCGAGAGAGGACTTTCTCTAAATTGCTCAAGCACTTCTCATATAAATCTCCAAAAACTGAGAAATCGTCCATGAATACCTCAAGAAAATGCTCCTCCATATCATTAAAGGTACTCAACATACATCTTTGAAAGGTAGCGGGAGCCTTGCCGAGCCCAAAAGGCATCCTTCGATCAGCAAAGGCACAAAAGGGGCATGTTAAAGTTGTTTTCTTAGTCTTCCAAAGCTATTTCTATTTGATTGTATCCAGAGTATCCATCTAAGAAACAATAATATTCGTGACCAGCGACCCTTTCTAAAATTTAGTCCAAGAAAGGCAAAGGAAAGTGATCCTTTCATGTGATCGCCTTTCATGTGATCGCATTAAGTTTCCTGTAGTTAATACAGACTCGCCAACCTGTGGGTACATGGGTTGGAATGAGTTCGTTATTTAAGTTTCGGACTACAGTGACACCGGCTTTCTTTGGTATTACCTAGATAGGGTTGACCTATGGGTTATCCGAAATTGGATAAATGATACCCACATCCAAAAGCTTTAGTAGTTCAACCCTAACCATTTCCTACATGGTGGGGTTAAGCCAACACTGCATCTGTCTAAAGGGTTTTGCATTTTCCTCTAGATAAATATGATGAGTGCACACGAGGAGATTAATTCCTTTTATGTCAACTACATTCCAAGCAATTGCACCTTTATGTTGTTTGAGCATATAAAGTAGTTGGACCTCTTGGTCCTTCTCAAGGTGTACAGAAATAACAATTGGAAATGTGTTATCATCCCCAAGGTAAGCATACTTAAGGTTTGGGGGTAAAGGTTTCAACTCAAGTTTGGGCGGTATCACTTGAGAGGGAAGAGTTGGGGTATCAATTGGTACAAGCTCTTCAAAAGAAGGCTTCCATGCTACACTGACCATTTTAACAGTGTCATCTTTCACATCCTCAGAATCAGCCATATCCTTACTTAATTCAATCAAATTGTATCAGTTGGAACGGACTGACTCTGCGAAAGTCTCCACCACCAAGGTGTTTATGAAATCAACCTCTTCATAGTCATCATTTTCATCCCGTGGTTGTTTGCACAAATCAAAAATATTAAACTTTAATGTCATGTTTCCAAAAGATAGCATCATCTTTCCATTCCGGCAATTAATCAACACATTTGATATGGCTAAGAATGGTCTCCCAAGAATTACCGGAATCTGAACTTTGTGGTTTGCCACAGGCTAAGTATCTAACGCAATGAAATCCACTGGAAAGTAGAATTTGTCATCTTGCACATGCATATCCTTGACTACTCCTCTTGGTCGTTTTACTGATCGATCGGCAAGCTGAAAGGTAACCTGAGTAGGTTTCAGCTTACCTAGCCCGAGTTTTTCATACATCGAGTGGGTTAGTAAGTTGACACTACTATTTTAGTTATATGAGTCAGGCCCTAGAACATAGTGCTCGTGATCTTACCCGCTTCCTCCTTAAACAAACATGATCCTTGATTGTGGTTTACTTGGTCAGAGATCACACCTTTAATGCACGGTTGGCTTCTGAATTACCCGGATCCGACTTACACCTTTTAACCCATTTTGAGGCTAACTTTTCAGACCGAAATGCTTCCTATATTGAGTTAGATTTGGGTTTGATCAAATGGATTAGTTAGACTAAGTTCCATATACGCCGATTTGTCTTGTCTAGTCTTGATCATTTAGTACTTTTAATTTTATAGTTCGTTCGCTTTTTTGTTTAAATTAGTAGTCTAGAGAATTAATTATAAGGCGACAGCGAACCCTGGAGACCCTGTTTCTCAAATTTGAACACATGGTTGGTCCTATAAGACGTGTAGGAGGCACCACATCCAATTCTATGTCATTCTGTCAACGTTTTACCAAACTTCATTCTTCCCGTGAGAGAAGAGTCCTCTAGTGACACGATCGTTTGAAACCATGATTATCAAATTAAAGCCCATGGATGGTCTTACTGTGTGTCCAAGAAGGTGCACCATGAATTTTAAGTCATTCTGCTATTGTTTGAGAGCATTCTTCTTCATAGCATTCTTCTTGCGACAAAACGTATTCTTCTTGTGAACAAATCCTTTGAGGCCATAATTCTCACATCAAAGCACATGAATACTCTTATTTTATCTCGAAGAAGGTTCTCCTCGAATTTCAGGCCATTCTAACATCTTTAGACCTAAATTCTGCTTCTAGCGATAAAAAAACACATTCTTGTGACAAACCCCTCATTCTTCTTGCAGACTTGAAACTTTGCTCCTCATTTTGCAAATCATTTTGTCAGCTTTACTGTAGTAAAAAACACTATCAAATTCCCAAAATAATGGAGAAAGACATGCAAATGAGAAAAATAAAAATATAGTCAGGAAAAGTAGCCGAAGCGAGGCGACTGAGCCCTACGGTGTCACTGGTGACCATGGCTACATGGTCGTTGGCCACCGTGGAATCAGTGTACGATAAATTTTGGAAAAAGTCCCTTTTTGGGGGAAATTTTCCTACTCAGAAATTGTCCCTTTTGCCTATAGAACTTCTTAAAAATCCATTTTTTGGGTCCGATAATCTCCAATATTTGTCGACCTCAGAGATTCTCATTTCGGTCAACTTTAGGGGCCTACGTTCCAAGGAAATTGGTCAAAAAGTTAATGGATAGATAATACTGACTTATCGACAACAAATAATGCCTGAAGTTTCAAGTTAATCCAATGGTAATTCTGTGCATTGTCTTTGTCGAGTCCCAAATTTTTATATTGGGTCATACCCATTTGTCGGGTTTGAGTTAGGTTAAGAGGGTTAAATGGATTGAATTAACACAATTGGGCCTGAGTTATTGGACCCTTTTAGGCCAAAGGACTCTTTTTGAAATTTCATAAAACTTACTAGAAAGCAAGGAGCCCTTCTTTGTAATTTAAAAAAATCTTCTCTTAATATAAACCCTTAGGGTTTTCCCCATTCTTCCATCTTCTTTCTCTCTTCTGCAACGAAGCCCTAGAAGTTCTCCAGGGGGAAACCAAGGTTGGATCTTTTGCTCTTCAGATTTGCTTTTGGCTTCGAGATCCAGGCGAGTGGATAACTGTAAACAATGGCTTTTGGTTATCTGCAATATCTTTTTGTTGTTTGTTGGATAATATGCTTTTAGTAGGATTTCTTCGTTTATATTTAAACTTTCGTATGATTTCATTGTTTTGATTTGATACCTTGATTTGGATTAATAATAGAGATTTGATTTCTTTCTTTTATTTAATATAAAAATATGTTTTTCAAAAAAGAAAAAGAAATGGTGCATTGCCGCTGCCTGGGCAGCTGGGCAGCCAGGCCTGCCTGCCTGGCTGCAGCTGGGCCTGGCAGCGCCCGGCCCGGGTTGCCGCGGGGCCCAGTTGCGGTTGGGCCGAGTTTTATCAGGCTGGCCCATTTCTATTAAAATAAATATATATATTAATTTAAGGCATCATATATTATTTGTAAATGGTTTGATTTATTGCTTAAGAATTAGGGAGGGATTAATTATAATAATTAATTCCTAAATTAGGTGATTAGAATTTTGGTTAGGGTTGCTTATAAATTTAATTGGGGTTTTAATTATTTGTGATTAATATGTTATTTAGATGGTTAGAAAGTAATTAAGATGGAAATGGGGAGTGATTAAGCTTTAATTAGAAATTATTTGAAATTCTAATTTGGTTTTGAAATTGAGATTAAATTTCGAATTTGAATCCGGAATTTTGAACTTTTATTTTTATAAAATAATAAGGTGCTTTTATGCACAATAATGATAATTAAAGGCTTAATTGTTCTCTCACCTTTTGATTATAATTTGATTTAAGTTGGAGTTGGAAATTGAACATCTTTTATCCAATTTGTAAACCACACTAAATATATATAGATAGAAAATTGGATTAAATGAACTATGTCTTTTAGGAAAGTTAGTTGAATATTCACATGAGAATTATACTAAATGCAGAATGGGAATGTGAGGTTCGGGATGCACTACATGATAGGCACCAAAAGTAAGATATCAGCATCGTGGACTGACATTTTCATTGTGAAAGATGGTTGGTTCTCATGTGTATATTTAATTAACTATGACCGTTAGGTGGTTTAGTGCTTACCCTTGGAAAAACTGGAGTTGACACGTGTACATAATACATTTTCAATTATAAAAGTTTACGTACCCAAATTGTTAATGGTATAAATATTGAGATTAAGGGTGTCATATCATGATTCATTCTGCATTGGTATATATATGCATTTGTAAATATATATATGTATATATATATCTGACCGACTGCAGTTCGGAGGTGGATGTACGCCATCGGGTCAGCGTGTACTGTGGATTATAGTATACAGCTGTGCCTTCTGTTTTTATCTGCGGAAATACTCGATTCTGTTATTATCTGTGGGATTACCCAATTCTGTTATTATCTACGGGATTACCCGTTTCTGTTATCTGTATGCGGGATTACTCGTTTCTATTATCTGTATATGGGATTACCCGTTTCTGTATATTTTTCCGCTGGAATACCCATTTCTGTGCATTCATGTCATTGGGGTTTGCATCTGATATATTTGGGTCATAATGAATATTTCTGTTTAATTCAGTTGATTAATTCATTGCTTGCAGTTTATCATCTTGCCAGATTACGTCAATCTGACCCACTACTTTTGGTGTCTAGATCCTGTTACTAATATTGAATCGGAGGGTCAAGCGACGTAGTGGATCCTGCCAGATGGCGGAGTTATTGAGTGGAGCACCGATGACATCATCTGAGGTGTCCTAGAGTTGGTGCAGAGATCGGAACGTTAAGTTATGTAATAAGGTCATGTTTGAGCTATTAGTTTATTTATTAAATTTATTTTTTTTGAAATTATAACTTTAATGGTTATGCTTCGAAGCACTTGACCTTGGTTTTATTATTAATGAGATTTGTTACATGATTGTTATGTGATATCCGTCTGCGATGAGTATGAATTTTAGTTCCGTGTGTGATATGGTTGCTTGATCACTAAGCATAGCTTCATGAAGGACTTCGATCCGCCCGGAATTGGGGCCTGTACTGTTTATATTAGAAAAAAATTTCAATTGGCCATAATTCTCACACCTCTGGAACCGGGTTTAGATCCGGCCCAATTTTGGGGTGTGACAGTCTTCCCAGATGTTCATACGTCACAAGTGCTTTCGTGACAAAACACCAAGAGTTGCCAAAGCACCATGAATCTTCATTTTCCAGTGCATGTGTGGTGTCCATTCAATGCATTAAAAGCCCATGATCATGCATGAACCAATGACAAACTAAGGGACTTCAGTTACAAATGAATGTGGCCATTCACTCTTGAATCCTCCCCATGATGGAGAATGAATGCATCAAATGCATTTATGCCAATCGGATTGTCATCTCATGGATTTTGACCTCTAGATCTAATACCTTTTCGAGTCCCCTCCAAAGCACATAAAAAGAAGCCTTGGGGATCATTGCAAGGGCACACATATATATAAACACCATTCGCTTAAAGAAGAAAAACTTCACAACAATCAAGCTCTTTTACTCGAAGAGAATTTCCGGAATCTCTACAAGTCTACAGGATGATTAAAGACCTTGGAGGGTTTCAGCCCAAGGTTATTTTTCTTCTTCTGCCCTCGGCTCAGACGTGGATTTTTAAGCCTATCTACTTGAACTTTTATCAGATATAAAGTCTCATTGCGATGATCCTTATTATTTACACATTTCAGGTTCGAAACATCATCTAAGAATCCAACATCACGTTGCCACCACTGAAGCATCGGAGGAGCTAACACGGCTTGCATCTACGAATCCAAACTTGTCCCTACAATCACTTGATGTAATATTTGATATTATTCTGTTTATCTGTTAAAAGGGATAAAGAAATTTAAAATCTTATCCCATGCGACAAGAGATCATGCAAATCACCTTTTACGACAATCAAATTTGCCTTTCAGTGCATCCAAATTCACCTTTCCTAGCAAAAAAATGAAATTTATCTTTCAAGGAAAAGAATCAAAATCATCTTTATGTTTTCTCAACAAATATGTAAAGAAATTCAAAATTTTATTTTCTTTCCACGTGGAAGAGGAGGCCTCAGGATTGTCTTTTCTTTTCCAAGACAAATGGAAAGCTGTCAAGCCCGAAAATCATAATATTTCCTGCAAGGCAAAAGGGGTTGATCTACAGTTCATCATAACCATTGCCCATGAAGCACCTGATGGGAAAACAAGTGTCTCCCAAGTTTTGTTCTTGAGTAACATCTATGGGTTCTTTTATTTAATCGCAGGCCAAAGTGACTTCACTTTGAAGCTTTGTTGCACACTTTTTTGCTCTATCTTGCTAACTTATTAATGCGGATCTCAAGTGTAAAGCCAACCATTATGGTTTTATCTAATTCAAGATCATATTCACAGGGAGTAAAATTAGCAAAAAACAAGTCATAATTGTAAAACTAGTGCTAGCCTAAATAAAACCTATAGAAATAATAAATTGCTAAACTAAAAAATAAATTTAATTACAAGTCCCAAGTAAAAATGACAATCCAAATAACAACTATAATATTAAAACTATCTAAACTAAAAACTACAATCACAATGACAAAGATCAAACCACCAATTGCAGAAAAATTTAAAAACATGCATAAACTAGAAAAAAAATCATTCATTAAAGAAAATAAAATAGATGGATTCAGATTTTCACACTTTGAATATTAAACCATTAATTGGCAAAATTAATTAAAAAACTTCAAAAACACTACACAAGTGCGCACTATCACCACGCACAAACATACAATTCCGATCCAAGGCGTGAAACATTGACCTCATTAACTATATCTTCTTCTCTTTTCTTCCTTTCTTCTTCCTCTCCCTTATCTTCTTGTTTTCTTTTGTTTATGTTTTATCTATCTCTCTTTCTTCTTCTTGGTTTTTCCCTCCTCGCCCTAAATAGAAACCAAATGGAACATGGTAGAGAGGAAGGGGAAGAAGATGAGGAAGATGAAAAGTAATGAAAAACTGGTAATGCTTGAGCTCATGAATAATGTTGAAAAAACAAATAAGAAAGGGCCCAAGGGACCATTCTGGGCCATAAAAATCTCTGGGGTTCTTTTTGTTTTGCAAAGACACTAAAGGGATTTTTCTGTGAAAAACCCCTATATTTTTTATGCAATAAACAAGTGCAATTCCTCGGCTTTCATCTCCTTATGCAATTCAATTTTTTATTGTATTTAATCAATTGTGCTTCCAATAGTTCCAACAACGCTTGCATCAAACTTTTAATTATGTAACTTCAATAATTAAACAATTCTAATAATGTGATATTATTCTTATTATCATAGTTACAAGTGAGGCAACAACTATTCTAGAATTATATACTTTATCAAATTACAGTTAAGTCCAACTATTTTTTAAAATTTCAAATTAGTCCATGCATTTACATTTATGCTGTTCATATTACTTGTAAATGACAAGAATGACTTAATTGCTTTAAATTCAAAAAATACGGCCCACAATAATACTCAAAGTTTTATATCAGGTTATTATTAACTAAATAATAACATAAAAGACAGTCTGGATCTTTCAAAGCTAGTACTCTGAATCGCCTGTGGTGAAAGACGACCCTAAGTGCTACAATATTAATGTGGATGGTTATGTCTATGAATGCTCATCCTTGTTAGCTCCATGCTGTTTTGTGCTGTGGTCCCTACCCTTTGTTCTTTTCTCTATTGCTTTATTCCATTGATGCGAGGTTTCTTTTTTGTCGATTTCATCCCGGCCGGGCTGTAACTAGTCGAAGATCGACCTCACGTCGTAACTTTATTCAACAACTTTTATCACTAAATCAGGGCATTGGTAGTTTGATTCCATTTTAGCGCACTATTTTTTAAACCTTTTTTTCCTTTCTCCTTTGATTCATCTTGTATATTGTCTATGCACAAAAGAAACCTACTTTCATGTGATTTTCCCAACAAAGTCAATGTTTCTGGTGAAATGTCTCATTGTTCAATGCTTCTGGTAACTACATTGGTGGACATACGTGAAGTGAGAGGAAAAGCTAACGTGCCAAACTAACAAACCATTTGAAAACCATATTAAGATATTTTAAACTAGCTGTAGAATCCATGTCGAGACAAAAATGATATGGAGTAATATACTAGCTATATCTTTACAATCATTAGAAAAGTAGTATGCAACCCAAATTTGCACCGTGTGGCTAGTTGAGAATCTGCCAGGCTATTCATCATTTGAAATGACTTTTATAATATATTAAACAAGTTATAGGTCTCACGAACGTTTGAAGAAAAACAATCAAAAGATGATAGTAAACATAAATGTCTCACTGTTTAAGACACCTACCTCCCATCGAGAGAAAAACAATTGGAGGAAATCTAAATTATCATGCATCCAACCACTGGGTACAAAGGTTCGTGTTTGTTTGGCTGTTTATTTAATTCGAAGGTGTTTGTTAGATGTATGTTAGAACGTCGAACACGATCCAGAAGGACCCACGCACCGCTGCCGACACTACCACTCGTTAGTTCAACATTCGAATGAGCACATTCGTTTACACACTGTTGATGTGAAAGTAGTTCTTAAATGGGTCATTTTACTTAACTTTTCAAGCCTCGAAGAGAAGCAGGTGCAATTACCACCAACTAGATTGTGGGTTTTTTTTTTTTTTTTTTGGCAGTCATATGACCACAAAAAGATTTATTGATATAATAAACCCAAAATTTGTACCATTCAATACAGTTTACTCCAATGAAATTTATTTGCATCACCAAGTTGATGATGATGACGTCATCATCAAAGTGTTATCCTGCCACGTTGAAATTCTTTCGGTACCTAGGCTCGATGATTAATAAGGATAGGGAGATTGACGAAGATGGAGAGCATAAGATAAAAGTTAAATGGCTGAAGTAGAGGCCAACTTCCTTCAATATAGTTTACTCCAATGAAATTATTTGCACCACCAAGTTGATGATATGTAAAATATTTTGACTTCTTATTTTGTTAATTTAATCAAGTGTATTTTACGTGAACATGGGATAATAATTTTTTTGCTTGCATTAATAGGAAACTTGAGCCAATCATTTTAGAAGTTCTTATTTTATACGGGGGCCTTGGGCAGCTTAGAAAATCTCTGTGACCCACGCTGTGAATCTGAAAGGCAAAGAGAGATGCCATTCAGCTTCTTCTGTCGGTCTTTCAAAAGTATAGGCCTGGCCGGCAGTTGCTACCCGGCTGAATAATAAAAAGAGTAAAGAAGACGGTGGTTGTTCTTCTCCAGAGTCAACCATTTGGGTCCTTGTCATTCATTTCAATGATCAAAATTATCTGATGGCTCACGCAATTCGTGGGGAGCAATAAATGGAACTGAACCGCTCTCCTTGTATATTTATGCACGCCCCCATTGCATTGCTGCTTGGAGTTCGGTTACTCCTTTGAGCCATCCTTTGAGCCGTTGATGCATCAAAGGGCCTAATTTTCGATCATTGATCGAACAAGAAAGATAAGGCGAAGCACCTACAATTCAAAAGGAATAGCTATTCTGTATGATATGAAGTTCGCCAAGAGCTTCAGTCGATATGATCCGAACAAGATCAGATATGTGGCGCTCTCTGGATGCTTAATGATCTCCTTAACCTTTCTTTTGGTTAAACCTTACTCGGTTCCCCGCCCAAATTGTAAGTCTTTCTCACTTATTGCACTTGTAGTTTCTGGACTGCCTCAGGTCTCGAGTCTCAATTGTAATATGAAGTTCGACCAGTTAGATTTGAATCTGTCATTTGCAAAACTAATCCAAAGTCATTCCAACCGATTCAACCGGAGATGAATCATTGATTTTGATCAATCATTTGGCCCAGGTGGAAATTATGACATAAGTGAGCTTTATATGCTAACGTTGAGGCCCATCAATCCAATATACAGATCATTTAAGGATCCATCGAGAAGTGGGTCCTAGGTGGGCCCCACATTGAGGTGAGTATTTAAGCGAAAACACACACCATGTGCATTAGATAAGGCATGATCATGTGCGTGCTAGCACATTGAGCTTCCATGTTCATCTGGGTGCGGAGCCCACCTAGGGCTACTACTGAGGGATTATGAAGATGTGGGTGGGGCCCTTGTCTCTATTAAAAAAAAAAATCAGCCTCTTCCAATCATCTTAAACCCATCATCCAAGGCACAAAAATTAAATTCATTCGGATGGGTTTGTATATTTAGTTTAGTCGGATGGACAATCACGTCAGCCCCACTATAGTGTACACTTTGCACATGGTGTGCATAGGATAATTTCTAGTGTGTGTGGCTATCATCTTATGTACACAATGTGCATTGTGCAAACCCATGGTGGGGCCCCACCTAATGGTCCATCCGAGTGGACCACACAAGCAATCCGCTCCCCCCCCCCCCCCCCCCCCCCCCCATCTATAGGTCATACACCCCTTGGTTTGCACGCATGCAAACAAACTAGACTGTTGGATTGAGTGTATACCCTAGCGAATAGACTGGAGTACATTGTGGGCAATGGATGATTGGATAAGACTAATTTTTGTACATTGGAGATCCCCCACCCAATCTATAGGTCATACACCCCTTGGTTTGCACGCATGCAAACAGACTAGGCCGTTGGATTGAGTGTATACCCTAGCGAATGGACTGGAGTACATTACAAGCCGTGGATGATTGGATAGGACTAATTTTTTGCACATTGGAGAACACCTCCCCCACCCAAAAAAAAAAAAAATGGGAAAAGAAAAAAAAAGTCTTCAGTCACAGTGGCCCCACAGTGAGGCGCACATTGGATCCTATGTATGTTTTGAAGTTAGAAAAGAAAAAGACTTCATTGAAATTTTTTGTTTGGAAATTTTCTAAGAAAGCTGATCATGGGTTCGTTTGGAAATACTAAGACCTCTTTCTAGTTATTCAAGATCGGAAACATAACCTCGCGCCTGATCCCATTCGAATGTGATTCTCTACATTCTTGTGGATTTGCCAAAGATAAGTCTGACCTGATGCACTCCTATGTTATCATTTATTTTGCAGTGAATTTGCAGTTGTCAATGCGTGGCGGTCTAAGCATGCTGATGACTGCAAATAAAATCAGTTCTCAACAATTAGGTAAGGATCTCATTCGATCCAAGACTAGCTGTGCATGATGTAATGAGTTTGTTTTCTCCAGTTGACCCAAAGTGACCAACTTAGGTCAAGTTGACTCAGGTGTCAACCCATGTTGAGTTAAGATGGGGTATTCAGTGCTAACAAAAACATTCCACCCTTACCATTCAGATTCTTCACCGAGGCAAATTTAAGTCTGACACACAAAATTGAAATGTGCTTTTCAATTCTACGTTGCTTGCTAAATGTTCTTCTTAACTTTTTTTCCTTTTTTAATTTTTGAGTTTTTGCTGCTGCTATTGTGAAGCCTCTGAGAGTGAAGAAGGGAGCCAGAAAAGCGAGTTAATATGTAATACAACAGACCAAAGGTCCGATCTCTGTGAAATGAAAGGAGATGTCAGGATTCATGGGACATCTTCAAAGATAATTGTAGTTTCGTCATCTCAAAAGCCTATCTTTGTAGATAATGAAACGTGGAAGATTAGACCCTATGCTAGAAAGGGAGATTCTACAGCTATGGCAAATGTGAAGGAATTTTCATTGAAGTCATTAACAGGTGCGGAACAAGCCCCAAACTGTTCTGTAAACCATAGCGTTCCTGCAATAGTTTTCTCCACTGGAGGATACACAGGCAACTTTTTCCACGACTTCACCGACATCTTGGTTCCTCTCTTCATTACCTCCCACCAGTACCATGGGGAAATCCAGTTCGTCATTACGGACGCCAAATCCTGGTGGATGTCCAAATACCAAGGGATCCTAAAAAGGTTCTCTAACTACAAAATCATCGACTTGGACCACGACGATAGAGTGCATTGCTTCTCCAGCATGCTTGTGGGTCTTAGACGTCATAAGGACCTAGGCATCGATCCTTCAAGGTCCCCAAATGGGTACTCCATGTACAACTTTACTAGTTTATTAAGAAGCTCATATTCGTTGGACAGAGACAGTGCTATTAGGATTGGAGAACAAGAGGCAGGGAAAAAACCAAGGCTTCTTATCATATCACGAAAGAGGACACGGACCTTCACAAACGTTGGAGAAATAGTTGCAATGGCTAGAAGCTTGGGGTATGAAGTGGTTGTCGCAGAGGCAGAAACTGGGAAGGAAATCTCAAAATTCGCCCAAGTCGTGAATTCATGTGACGTCATGATGGGTGTTCATGGGGCTGGGCTCACTAATCTTGTTTTCCTTCCTACTAATGCAGTACTGATTCAAGTGGTTCCTTTCGGTGGAGTGGAATGGGTTGCTAGAACTTACTTTGCAAATCCTGCCAAAGACATGAAGATAAGGTACTTGGAGTATAATATAGAGGAGAAGGAGAGCACTCTTATTGAACAATACCCGCATGACCATGCAGTACTTGGGGATCCTGTTTCAATACGTAAACAAGGGTGGCTAGCTTTTAAGTCTGTATACTTAGACAAACAGAATGTAAAGCTTGATTTGGAGAGGTTTAGAGGGACTTTGTTAAAAGCCCTTGAGCTTCTTCATCACTAGGTTCCCTGCATTGTTAAAAGTAACTAGGATCATTTTTGGTCGTTCTAAGAAATTGTGCGCTTATCTTTGTATCTGCGTAGCCGAGCTTTGTCAGATTGCTTTCCACCTCCAAATATTGGATCGATAGATTGGTTTTGTGGACATGTAAAATCAAAATACTATAATGACTAGAAATCTCGATAAAAAATCTTGATCTTTGTAGTCCTTAGTCTTCCCAATAGTGAGTGTTCTTTTATGTGAAATTGATCAAAAGTAACAAACTAAGTAAACATAATTCTAGTCATAAATTTACAAAGTCAATATTTTTCCTAAGCACCGAACAACAGAGCAAGGTAGCACAAAGTCGATGGTGGAGCGAGGTCTCTCTATCACATTCAAAAGCAATCACTCCCAAAATGTTGAAGAAGCTTAGAGCCTTTCTATGCTATTGAAAGAATAATTGGGTGTATTCAAAACAGAAAATATAACAGGATATTTGTACAAGAAGCTATCCTTAAAGTATGGATATCCCTATGGTTGACAGAAGACCCTAGAGACGGACTTATATTTCTTAAAAATCTCGACCTTTATATTTAATTCATATGCTTTGGCTGTTCTCTAATTAAATTATTTCTAGGAAATCACATTATTAATAAACACGTATGTTAGATCTCCTAAACAGTCCCCTGTATGGCTTAATATAAGAAGAAGCTGAAGAAGAAGAAAGGTAGAATCACTAATATCGAAATTATCACCTTCAAGTGTTGACCGAGTATTCAATGGCACCAAGAAACCTTTGAAGAAAAGGAGAAGGAAAAAGAAAGAAACCATTCTTGAGATTCAATCTCAATAATTTAGTTCTCTTAGCAATATCTTCCTCAAACCTATGACAATAGGGAGTGATTTGTTAGGATTTTAAGTGTTGGCAGATTCTTGGGATACAGACATAAATTAACTCGAGTTCAAGTTGAATTGTAATTTTATAGTTTTAGTTTTGGACTGTAGCATTTGTCATCCAATGAGTTGAAGTGAAGAATCGATAAAAGAATGCGAATTAAAGAAATAGTGGACCGAATAGAAGTTCAGTCGACCCAACCTGATGCTCAGTCGACTAAGACTACACAATGTAGAAACAAATCCATAGACAAAAACTTTGTTCGGTCAACCGAACCTTGGGTTCAGTCGAAAGAACCTCATGATTTTTCTCAGTTGGCCTTGCGAGATTTCCTTTCCTATTTCAACTTGACTTACTTGTTTTTGGTCCCGATAAAATTGTGTCTAAGCTACAAACTTTGGCCCATTTAATGGCGAACTCTAAGTATCATTTTCCTTATTCTAAACCTAGAAATCCATTGGAGAATTCTCTTCAATCTAGAGCAGTCTTCTTGAAGTGTTCGACTAGAGTTCATTGCATCTGCTTCTAAAGTATTGTCTTCTACTGTCTCATAGGAGATCAATGCGTCTTGAGAATTCTCTTCACTCTAAAGAATTCTTCTTAAAGTGTTCAACTAGAGTTCATTGCATCTGTTTCTAGAGTATTGTTATCTACTCTCTCATTGGAAATTTGTGCGCCTTGAGAAGCATCAAGGCGAGTTGATTCAAACAAGGGCGGGAGGTAATAGAGAGTTTTTGGCAAGAAAAACTGCAGCCCTTAGGTTAAGTTCAACGGGAAGGGTCAATGAGTAGAGCTTGTAACTGCTTAATGTCTAATAGTGCTTGGTTTTCCTTTAGATGAGGGGATCAGTCTTGTAGTTTTAACCTTCCAACGTTTTCCACGTAAAATATCTTTGTGTCTTCCTATATGATGTTTGGTTTGATTTAGTTCTTAAAGTATTGGTTAAGCTATCCGAACTGCACACTAGAAATGTATTAGGACCTTAGCCCTAAGCAGTTTAAATCTCTCAATTGGTATCAAAGCAGCTTCACACAAGAACTCTCCTTTTGTTCATTTGACATGTGAATCCATTAATTTTCCAATGTGAGATTCAATCGAGAAGGCATATCCACCACCTAGCCATCCCTGTCAAATGACACCAACTATGCTTACTAGAAAGTTCGCATGATTGCTTTTCTTTAGTCCATTGATAAAGATGTCTAGAACTCTATAGAATCCAAATATGCTAGACATGCTGTTGAATCTAATAGAAAAACAATCCCTTACTCTAGAGATCAATGAACTAAAGAAGAAAAATATGTTGTCGATTACAACAGTAAGGCCATCAATGTTATTTTTAATGGTGTTTCTTCTTCAAACTTCCACAAAATTTCTACTTTCGTATCTACAAAACAAGCAAGCGATATTTTACAAACCACTAATGATGGTACAGTAACTATTAAACAATCTGAACTTCAAAAACTTACTAAAGTCTTTGAAACTTAGGATGGATGATAATGAAAGCTTTGATGATTTTTATGCAATGCTAAGTGATATTGTCAACTCTAGCTTTAACATAGGTGAAGCCATACTTGGGAATCCGGTGGTCTTTAAAATTCTTAGATCTCTACCCGAAAGGTTTTATGCAAAGGTTGTTGTAATCAATGAGAATAGAGATCTAGATCCCCTAAAAATTGATCAGCTTTTAGGAAACTTACGGACTTTTGAAGCAAACCATCATTCTAATAGAAAATGAAAGGAAATGGCTTGAAAAACTTCTAAAGAATTAGAAGAGGATGTTGAAAAGGGTGTAAATTCTGATTTTGATGTAAACAACCTTCAAGCTGCTGTACTCATTGTGAAAAATACAAAAAATTGCTCAAAGGTAAAGGACCTAACTTGAACAAAGACTTTTAGAATAATAAGGCCCTAATAAATCCAATGCTTTACCCAAAACTAAGAAAGACTCTGTTAAGATAAGTTCACAATCTGTTCAATGCTATGAGTGCAAAGGATTTGTCTTAATGTGCAAACAGAAAGTTGAAAAACAACGGTAAAGTTCTTCCCGTCACTTGGGATGATGAGTTTGTTTATGAAGGTAATGAACTCAAAACTTCTACTCTTAATAATGATAGTTCAAAATTTATTACATTATGGCTAGATCTAACTCTATCTTTGCAAGGTGTATTTGACAAAGATTCAAAATCTAGTGATGAAACTTTTGCTAGTCTTAGGTTTGATAGAGTGTCAAATGATGAACAAAATTTATTGCATTATGGCTAGATCAAACTCTTCATCTTTGCAGGGTGCATCTGACAAAGATTCAAAATCACGTGATGAAACTTCTAATAGCCTCAGGTTTGATGGAGTGTCAAATGATGAACAAGATTAGGAAGAAGCTTATAAATCCCTGTGGAAAGACAGCGTAAAGATGAAAAAATTGAATGACAAGATAACCATGAAGTGGAAAATGCTGAAAATCATATTTCCTCACTTAAATTACAATTAAAAGATGCTCTTGCAATGATAAATCAATTGGAAACACAATATAATCTAATATCTGAAAATCCTATTGATATAGGTTGGAAATACAATCTTCAAACCGAGGAAGCTGAGAAATCCAAAAAAAAAAAGATTACGTAATTGAGCAAAGAGCTTCGTGCATTTCAGGGAGAAAATGATAATTTGGAAGGAAAGATCAAGATGATCTCGTCAAATTTGATAGCCACAAAAGCATTGCTAAACTTGATGAATACTGGTCAAAAAAGCTGGATGATATTCTAAGCAATCAAAACTTGGGCAATGGTAGACACAGGATTGGCTATGTCGATGGTCCTTCTACATATAAAAATCCATGTAAATTTGTATTTGTTCAAGGACCTACCTTGTTTTTTGTAGCAGCCATTGCTGAAAACACTATACCAATGAATCTTGTAGCTAGCACTGCTCAAAAGAATGTTTCACGTCCTAAGTTTGTTCCTATATGTCACTTTCGTGTAATTAAATGACACATTCGACCACATTGTAATAAATTGAGAAATCACAATAGAAATTAGCGAAGGAAGAAACAATCTTCTCCCCAAAAGGCCAAAACCATAGCCATTTAAGTAAGAAAATCCGACTTACGTTGTTATGTAGTCCATACTACACTCAAGGCACAAAATTTGCAAGTGTAGTACCTTCACAATGGATGTTCAAGACATATGACAGGTGATCAATCCTTGTTTTTGTGAATTGAACAATATGATGGAAGTCTTGTTCAACTTAGCGATGGTAACAATACAAGAATTATAGGCTCAGGTATCATAACAGTTCCAAGTATGCCTAATCTAAACAATGTATTGTAGTAGATGGTTTAAAAGAAAACTTGCCAAGCATATGCAATTGTGTGATTCTTAATACGAAGTACACTTTTCTTTGAATGATTGTGTTTTTTCTTGATAAGAAAGGAAAAAATGTGCTTCATGGTGTGAGAACGTCTAACTATTGCTATGTTGTTGCCCTCCAAAATGATCTAACATGTCACTCAGCCAAGATCACTGACATTGATTTGTGGCATCAACATTTGGGTCATGTAAATCTGAACAACTTGGAAAAATTATCATTCGAGGGTTACCCCAACTTCAAAAGCCCTTGAATAGTATGTGTGGCCCATGTCAAATTGATAAGCAAACAAGATCATTGCATAAGAAAGTGGAACATTTTACCACCTTAGGCATTGGCCTTTTCCCTTGATTTTCTCCTTAATTCAAAAACTTATATGCACATGCTTTTCTTCTCAAGTACTTTATATGAAAGTAAAGCATGTGATGCACATAACTTGCTTAGTTTTTGAATCATCTTTCTTAGTGCATGTTTTAAGGATCATCGATCATTTTTTTTAGTGCACACTAACTGCTAGAGATATTTACTTTGAATTCTTGAAAATTGAAGTTGATATGATTCTTAATTTATTGCATTTTTCCTATTTCCCTCATGCATTTTCCTTTCATGCCCGAAAAAAAAAGGGAAAGATTGAACGTGGAGGAAAGGGCTACTTAAAAGAATTGTGATAGCTTCGAAGGAAACTCTTGAAGAGGGTTACTATACTTCCTAGTGTGAAAGCCACCAATGAAGGTTCAATTTTTTATTTTTTTAAAGAAGTGTGCATTAAGGGGAGCATCCCATTAAATTTATCTCAATATACATAAAGGATGATTACCATCAACTTTGGTGGCTCTTTGATCTCATTGTAAGATTCCATGTGGGTTATCCTTCGCGCACATACACACACATGTAGAAACCTTGAAAACTATGTTACTTTGATCATTTGATTTCTTCAAATTTGAGAATTATGCTCGTTCATGAAAAATCTTCATATATTGTCTTGATGAATTTTACATGAGTGTATATTTTTGTGTTTTGAGGTCACAAATTTTACTTTATTTAATTTTTTTTCTTATCTATGCTTATTCTATTTTTGTCTTATCTATGCTTACTCTTTTTGCATTTTCATTTAAATACTTTGTCAGTTCTTAACAAAAAAGGGTAGTAGCATAATTTCTGCATCATTTGTTGTTAATATAATCATTGTCAAAGCATGGTTTGGGCAAGTGCACATTCTCTATGGAAAGGTCTTTTTTTTTTATGGTTTACTAGTTGGGTATAGATTAATTGCTATCCTAGAGAGTTTTGTCCATCAATTTCCAAAGGTGGAGATTGTTAGAATTTTGAGTGATACAAATTCTTTGGTTACGAATAAAAACTTGAGTCCAAATTGCGTTGTAATTTATATTTTTAGTTCTAGACTATACCATTTGTATTCGGATGAGTTGAAGTGAAGAAATCGATGAAAGATAGGGAATTGAAAAAATCATGGACAAAATGGAAGTTCGGTCAACTTAACTTAATGCTACAAAACCAAGAGTATACAATAGAAAAAAAAAAAAACCCGCTGACTGAAACTTTGTTAGGCCAACCAAACCTTCGGTTCGTTCAAGCGAGCTTCATAACTTTCTCAACCAACCTTGCGAGATTTCCTTTCTTATTTCAACTTAACTTATATGTTTTTAGTTCCAATGAAAATATGCTTATAAGTCATGGACCTTGGCCTATTTAAAGGCATCCTTTGTGAACCCTAAGCATCTTTCTATCTATTCTAAACCTAGATATCCATTGGAGAATTCTCTTCACACTAGAGCAGACTTCTTGAAGAGTTCAACTATAGTTCATTGCATCTGCTTCCAGAGTATTGTTTTATACTCTCCTGTGTGTCATGAGAGGCATTAAGACGAATTGATTCAAGTACGAGCAAATGGTGTATTACGAGTCATCAACAAAAAAAAAAAAAAACTACAACCCTTAGATTGAGTTCAACAAAAAGGGTGTAGATCTTGTAATTATTCAATTTCTCATAGTGCTTGGTTTTCCTTTGAACCTGGGGATCAATCTTGTGGTTTTTTCCTTTTAGAGTTTTCTACATAAAAAAATCTTTGTGTCTTCTTATGTGGTGTTCGGTTTGATTTAGTTCTCATAATTATTGGTTAAGTTATCTAGACAGTATACTAGAAATCTATCAGGACCTGAACCCTCACCGATTCTAATCCTCTCATGATTAAAGTAAGGTGGTTTCTAGCAAATCTCCTCCAAACATCTTATCGATATAGGTTCTCATCCATCACATAGATAGGTCTTGTATGTTGTAGCTGGTACATAGCACTTGATCCAAAGCCTCCATTATGTTTATCCACACACAATTATAAGGGAGGAAATTATGAATGATCTTCAGTGTTGGAGATACAATCCCCCCCCCAACCCAAAATATATATATATAGAGAGAGAGAGAGAGAGAGAGAGAGAGACTCATGTTAAAGCCTAAGATTGGCCTGAAATGGACAACCAATAGTTAAATTATTTAGAGTGAAATTTTTTTTCTTCGGCCTCTACTTAAAGTAGGTGAGGACATATGTGTAATGGGTTGGGAGCTTAGGCCCCCACGTCAACTGAAAAATCTTCAGTGTTGGAGATACAAGCCACCCCCTGCAATATACATATATATAGAGAGAGAGAGAGAGAGAGACTCATGTTAAAGCCTAAGATTGGCCTAAAATGGACAGCCAATAGTTAAATTATGTAGAGTGAAATTTTTTTCTTTGGCCTGTATTTGAAGTAGGTGAGGACCTATGTGTAATGGGTTGGGAGCTGCAGCCCCCATGTCAACTGAAAAAGCCCATAAGGGCCTTAAGGCCCGGCCCCCACTTGAAAATAACCAAAGAACCTTTTCCAACTCCAAAAACCTTACTGAAAATAAAATAAAATAAATCTAAAACCCAAATCCCTTTCTTTCTTTCTTGGTCTCTCTCTCCCTCTTTCGAAAATCCCATTTCATGAGGAAATGAAACCCTCATCGCTCACCACCTTAGGCAATCATTGACCAGCACCGGCGCACAACCATTATCCCTCTCTAGCAGGTGATTATCTCTCTTATATTGTTCCATGGCCAAAGTGAACAAAGGAGAAATACAAACGTCCCTTTAAGATGTCTGAGGAATAGTACCTGCTTTTTCATTATTGTTTTTAAATAGCTAAAATTCTCCTCAATTGTTATTCCATCAATCTTCATGATGGCATGCTATGAGTAAGGTAGAGCAGCAGTAGAAGCTTAGAGATATATGAAAAACAAAGTAAAAATAAATAAATAAATAAAGGTTACTGTCAAAATCTTGATTCTTGATAATGGATTTTAAATTACCTTCCAAAAGCCAAAGCCAAAATGGGTTTTTTCTGGAATAATCTGGCTCCTTTGCATCTTTTCCTTGAAAGAGGTTGAATTGGGAGAAGTTTCTTGGTGCATAGGAGTCCACATGGGAGATTTGCTTGATACGGGATCTCATTGTTTAGATTTACTATAATAAGTTTCAAAATTTCATACAACTCAATTAATGAGTGTTATGAGATGAATAGGCTAATGTGGGCCACAAGTATTCACAATCGGTAAGGAAAACTGTCAGGTTTTGATAGAAAAAATGTCAATTGTTATAAGATGTATTATCATATGTGGATGCCCACATTGGGACCCACATGAGATAAAGGGATTCCTAAGAGTTAGGGTTTTTCCCTATTAGGTTGCTTGGGGAGGAAGCAATCTTATTCTATAAATAAGATCCTCCTCCCCCCATTATATACATACAGATCTAATGAATAAGAATCTCTCTCCCTCCCTCTACTCTTCTTTGTCTCTGGTTTTCCTTTATTTTTGTAACACGTTATCAGCACGATGTCTATACGGAGCAAGAGAGATTAAGAAATCGATGTCTATACGATGTCTATACGGAGCGAGAGAGATTAAGAGATCACTGCCATCCACTCCGTCCTCCAGTCCTCCATCTGCCCCGAGAGCATCTTCTTCCACTTCCTTGTCTCCGACAGGGGCCTCGACGCCCTCGTCCGCGCGACCGTCCCCAATCTCAAATTCAAGGTCTACTCTTCGATCCGGAGATCGCCCAGCCGCTGATCCCCACCTCCGTCCGGCAGACCCTCGAGCAGCCGCTGTATTACGCGCTCGAAGAAGATCTGCAGGTGATCTGCGTCCGATTCAGGTGATTTGCGTCCGATTCAGGTGATCTGCGTCGAGCGCGTCGAGCGCGTGATCTACCTCGACTCCGACCTCGTCGTCGTCGACGACGTCTCGAAGCTCTGGGCCACCAGCCTGGGCTCCCGGACTCACCGGAAGATCAAAGGGGAGATTTTAATAACAAAAAAAAAAAACAAAAAAAAAACTTACCGGAACCAGCCATCACTGCCGCTGGTGCAGTTGCCGTCGCCGGGGAAGCCGCCACCGTCAGCCGCAGCCGGATCTCCCTGGCCGTCCCCCGTCTCACTGCTGCCGATGGAGTGCAGGTGGGCGCTGGGTTCTGCAACAGAACCCAGTCTTGTAACAAGGGAGAAGACAGGACAAAGGTTCCAGTCCAGGTCAGGTCGGGTCGACCTAACCTGCTACAAGGAGCCCAACAAATAGATGGGTTGCAGGTTGGATCAGGTTCGGTCAACCTGACCCGTCTGTAAGCCCTGCTTTTCAAAAGGCCAAGTGCCTGATGTCATCCAGGTGACGTCAGCAGGCTGACGTCAGTATTATGTCAGCACTCGTACGATCAAAACAGAATTGGCAAAATCGACGCTTGAAACTTGTATCTGCGATATCTTGATCATCCGGAGTCCGATTTGAGATCCGTTTGTACTTACAGAAAGCTCGCGAGCAGATCTACACATTGGCACCAAAAGAAAGACAATTCAAAGGTTAAGTAATTTCTCCTTATTTTATTATTTGTTATTAGTTTAATAATTCTATACATGCATTTATCTTTATTTCTTTTCGATCTGCGAATATTTATAATTTTAATTCTTATGATGATGATTCATTTTTTTTTGTCGAAAAGAAATCATAATAGAATTAAAAATCATGGATTATAAATAGAACCAGAAGTTCTATATAATTAATTGGAACCCCGAAGTTCCATACGATTTAAAATTAAAAGTTCTATATGGAATCAATAACTCGGACTCGAGATTCCATAAATTCTTTTAGCCTATGAACCAGAAGTTCATTTGAATCCGGACCAGAAGATCCATCGATTCCGGACCAGAAGATCCGTTGGTTATTTTACTCTGAAACCAGAAGTTTTCAGATCTACAATACGTACTCAAAGTTTCATCTAATACTTAGAACTAGAAGTTCTATATCGAATAAATAATCTGAACATGCAGTTCTGTATGTTATTTTAATTTAGAACCAGAAGTTCTAACTTGGACCTGAAGATCCATGAATTATCCTAATCTAGAACCAGAAGTTCTAACTCGGACCGGAAGATCCATGAATTATCCTAATCTAGAACCAAAAGTTCTAACTCGGACCTGAAGATCCATGAATTATCCTAATCTAGAACCTAAAGTTCTAACTCGTACTGAAAGATCCATGAACTACTTTAATTTAGAACCAGAAGTTCTGATTCTTAAGCTGAGAACCCGATGTTCTAAACTTCAATTTCTAAATTCTTCATCACATGTTTATTATTATCTTTGATTGGATGTTAAGAACCTGAAGTTCTACATTTTATTTCTGTTTCTCACATACATTTATTTTTATATTCTTTAACATTATACTACATGCTTGATATAATTCCTTCGGTATAATTATCACTAATGATTATCTGAAACTTTAGTTTCGATGAATTTATTATTGCCAGAAGCAGTAGTTCCAAATAATAAAACCTGAAGTTCTATATCCAATGAATAAGTTGGACCCGAAGATCCATACATTATTTGGAACCAGAAGTTCTACGATTTGGAATATGAACCCGAAGATTCATATTCATCATCAAACTTGGAGCTTTGATTTCTAAAGATTCAAAGTAGTGTAGATTGATACAACGGCCATGAAATCAAACCTGAAGTTTTGATAGAACCAGAAGTTGTGATTCAAACCTGAAGCTTTGATAGAACCAGTAGTTCTAAGAACCTGAAGTTCTATCACTAGCCTGAAGTATTGACAGAACTAGAAGTTCTGATTCATCTGTTAAGAACCCGAAGTTCTAACTTTCTGATTGGCCAATTCTTCATTATATTTTGTCATCGGATATTGAGAACCCGACGTTCTATTTTTGTTTGATTGTTATTAGTAAATCGATCTTAACACACTCTAAAAGGCTTGGTGACACTATCAAAGTCGGAAATAAAATATCCCTGAAGGATATGGCATACGCTCTTATTTTCTGCGCCATTATATCCCCATTAGACAGGGATGATCACCAGCAGATGGTCATACACCCAATGCTTGAAATAAATGCCAGATTAGTCAATTACAATCCCTCCAGAAGAGGTAGATATAATATGTTCTCCAGTAGAGATGAAATAAACCACCCCAGGAGAGGTGATTGAAAAGGCATTTTGTTTGGAAATTAGGCGAACCACCAAGCATGGTCTGGAAGACCTACAACTACTTTTATGAGTTTGAACATTGAGTTCAGTTCTTAGATATTTTGTTGAATGGTAGGACTTATTTTTAATCCCCCGTATATTATGTTATATTTGCTTTGAATGCTGAATTGTTTAGTTGTTCTTACTTTTATTTTTGCAATGCGATTACCTAGTTATGTGAGTTTATTAGTACTTGCTCTATGGCTCATGGAATGCATGAAGCTGAGGATAATATCTGTCCGGTAGACAGTGCAATAAAACACACTACATTGAAAAAACCAAAAGTTTTTCTCTGAATTAGTGTTTCATTCGTGCACAGCATCGATCATAGCTGTATCCGTACAAATACTTGAATGCTCCAGAAGAGTCCGCACATAATATTTGTACACCATTACTAGTGTTGACAGCCAGAAGCTGATACTAGAAAAGCTAAGTGCATTCTCCTTCAATCTCTGAGTTATATTACAAGACAATCTTTAAAAATCGAATCATATTCGATTATGAGCAAAACGACAAAGTTAAGCCATAAAGCTTACAGCGAGCCCTCAACTTCGTGACCATTAGGCTTTAATGCTTTGGCATGATAGATTAGGTTATCCTAGGGGTACTATGCTTTGGTAAATTATTGATAATTCTGTTACGTACTCCTAAGAGTACCATCTATTGACCATCCTTTTCGCAAAGGATATAGTGTGACCTTAGTGAACCCATCAAATCCTGCCTATTAGTACAAATTATTACACTTAGAGTACACTTCCTTGGGCATATTTTTTTATAATTTTATAAGACTTGATAACGTAGGTTTGTGACCTGCATGAACTCAGAACATAGACTCTATGTTAGTTATACTTCACCCCAATTATTGGATATCTAGACCCAATGACAGGAGATATATTCATTGTTCGTTTTTGCTGATTGTCATCTTGATGAGATAGTCTTCTCGCCGTTAGGGGGAGATAAGAGAGTTCCTGAAGAACACCTTGTTCCTGAAGAACAATCCGTTCCTGAAGAACGGCGAGAACTAATGTGGAATACTTCCACTCAATCTCATCTAGATTTATGTACTTCACAATGTGAGAATGAAGTACGGAGAATTGTGCATTTAATTACAAACGAATTCCTTGATGCTTTTAATGATGCAGCAAAAGTGACTAGGTTACATGTATCGGCTATGAACACACAAGCACGAATTAATGTCCCTATAGGACAAGTACAAATTAATGTTCCTGAAGAACAAAGTCCAAATATGGCAGCAAATGAATCTACACATGCCAGAAGCATGGTAGACTTATAGGTTTCAAGGACTCAGCTCCCCAGAAGAGGAGAAATGAGCAATCATATCCCAATCATACTCCAGAAGAGGTATACTCCCGAAGAGTTTATGATAAAATCCACTCTCTCCAAATTTCCTGAAGAAATTAATGTCCCGGAAGAGACATGAGTCCCAGAAGAGACTCTGGAAGCCCCTGAAGAGGCAATGGGTACCCAATAAATAAAGAGATCTCTATACTTTATAATTATTCAAGAGAGAGATGGGATAGAAATGAAATTATCATCGATGACGCATTTGTATATGCGGTAGCTACTCAAATATCAAGGAAAAATGAGAATGATGATTGGGATACGAACCACGTTCTATAAATGAATGTCGACAAAGAATATATTGGCCAAAAATAAAGAGATACCATTAAGGAATTACAATCTCTAAATAGACGTGGTATATATGAACCTATAGTACAAACCCCAAACGGTGTTAACCCTATAGGTTACAAATGGGTGTTTGTAAGGCAAATGAACGAAAGGCAAACTTGTGATATAAGGTTTCCTGTAGAAACTTGGGATTGAAAACATATACAGACATATATATATGAAAATCCCAGAAGGATTTGCTTTGCCTGAAGCAAAGTAAGAGAGTACGTACTCAATATAAGTAAGACGTTTATTGTACAGCCTGAACATTCCAGAAGAATATGGTACAATCGTCTTAGTGAATGTTTATATAAGGAAGAGTATGAAAACAATCCCATTTGCCTGTTTATCTTTATACAATCCTTAAATGGATTTATAATAGTAGAAGTTTATGTTATTTACATAAATAACATATATCTAATCGAGACTCCAGAAGAGATCGAGAAAACTATTGACTATTTTATCTCGACCTGCAGATCGAGAGAAGTTCTAATGAGATTTTTATTCTTTATAAATATGCTTCCCATAAATAGCTTTGTACCAAGGCTTTGGATTGGTATTAAACAAATGTTATGATATTTATGTCTGTTTTATGGTTGAAACCAAATTTTGTAGAATATACAGATTCAGGATATATCCCTGATCCTCATAAGGATCGATCATAGACATGTTATATGTTTCTTCATGTCAATATCATTATTTTTGATATTCTACTAAATTGACTATTGATAACTACTTATTCTAACCATGCTGAGATTTTAAGCCAATGGGGAATGTATATGGCAAAAATATTTAACTCAGCATAGATGTAGTTCTTGTCAATTACCTCTTAGTACAGGTACTCCGAGCATTATTTGCAAAGACAATGGGACATGTATTCAACAGATTCAAGAATGATACATTAAAGATGACAAGACGAAACACATTACACCAAAGTTCCTCTTCACTCATGAGCTTCAAAAGAATAACAAGATTGAAGTCAAGCAAGTTCGTTCAAGCAACAACCTGGCTGATCAGTTTACGAAGTTCTTGCCAAAACTCAGTATT
Organism: Sextonia rubra; assembly: GCA_037013555.1. Lineage (NCBI taxonomy): Eukaryota > Viridiplantae > Streptophyta > Magnoliopsida > Laurales > Lauraceae > Sextonia > Sextonia rubra. Next base: position 19,269,578 of record JASUAD010000024.1, on the reverse strand, counting down.
TTAGAAATTGTATACGAGATTGTCATGCTTAATTATGTACAAAGATGTTATCATCAGGGGGAGTAGTAATCAGGGGGAGGCATCCTGAAGTATGCTACCCAGGACATATGTGCGCTGTACTCTTTTTCCTTCTCTAGGTTTTGTCCCACTGGGTTTTCCTAGTTAAGGTTTTAACGAGGCAGCATTATGCACGTCCAACACCAAGTCAATGATCCTGTAGAACGTTGTACTCTTTTTCTTTCGCTTTGGTTTTTATCCCACTGGGTTTTTCCTTTGCAAGGTTTTAATGAGGCAACTGTCATTGAATGGTGGTCATCCAAGGGGGAGTGTTATAAGATGTATTATCATATGTGGATGCCCACATTGGGACCCACATGAGATAAAGGGATTCCTAAGAGTTAGGGTTTTTCCCTATTAGGTTGCTTGGGGAGGAAGCAATCTTATTCTATAAATAAGATCCTCCTCCCCCCATTATATACATACAGATCTAATGAATAAGAATCTCTCTCCCTCCCTCTACTCTTCTTTGTCTCTGGTTCTCCTTTATTTTTGTAACATCAATAGTTTACTTGGGTGTGAGTCTTTACAAACGTGAGTTGCCCACTTCTTTAGTGGGTTGATCAGTTTATATGATGAAGCACACATTGGATATCATATTCATACCCAAATTTTATCCATGTCTTTTCTTTCTTATGATTGTAGACCATTAATGTCATTTTGTTTACAACATCAAGACTTGACATATCTCTCCTTCTTTGTTAAGTCTATGCAATTGCATCATAAACTCATCATTTCATGTAGAATTATGGACTTAATTATTTTAAATGCATTGCTTTTCATTGAATTTCATCATTTCATGCATTTTCACTTCAAAGTTGAAATTTCAAGCAATTCGTAGACATTCCTTACATCATTTCAACAATTCATGCAAAATTTTAGTTTTTCAAAGAAGCCGAGTTGGATCAAAACTCTTTCTGGAGGAGTCCTAGTTGAATTAGGATTCTTCACCATCACCTTATTTGAGCTAAATTGCGCAAGAAATGAGAATTTTAGGAGCTACAGAACCTTAGGAAGGATTTTGAGAAAAGTCCTAGTTACATCAAGACTCTGACACGGAACCTACTTCAAAACTCAAACAATCACTTTGGGACCCGCATGAATTGAAACTAGAAAGAAAGAAAACTGAAAATAGAAGAAGAATTCATTAAGTGGACCCCCCACACATAGCCATATCATCTCACATATGTGAAGGGCGACCAAGGGGGTCCACTCATCTTGCACAAATCCAAATTATCTCTACAAATAATTTCAAGAGTCCTAATTAATGTAAAAGACCTCTCACATGGCCTACCATTCAAGCAAAGAAAATGTCCCACGTGGTAGGGTCCACATTAGCTATAGTTTTGAAAAAAATTCGAAATGAATTGTGATGGAAGAGGGGTATTCAAAAGAGTTTGAGTCAGCCTCAAGCTAATCTGTTAGCCTTAAGTTAATCTCATTTCAAATTCAGAATTTAAGCAGAGATAGAGTCCACTTAAATTCAAGATTTAATAGTCAATCTCATTTTTCTCAATGTCTTAAAACGGTCATAACTTTCAATTCGAGCGTCGGATCAGAACATTCAATTACCATTAAAAAGCTCTTTTAGGGTAGATTTCATGGAGCCCATGATTACATAATTCAGAACTAAATTGGCAAAGTTATGCCCTTGGGAATTTTCATATACACTTTTAGATAAAATTGCATACAAAATTTACACCATGGAAGATCATTTGCTACACCTCTCAAGTGGGACCACATCTGAGCATAATCCCTTGTTAGGGTTGAACTCTATCTATAGAAGGAGCATGCTAACCTTATCTCCACCCAACTTAGCCACCATGGGTGCGTTTGGCATCATACCATATAGATGTTCCCATGTTCCCACTAGATAAGTCTATAGAAAATATGTTTAGTAACTGAAAATCACTACTTCAAATTTTGTTCTTGCAAGAAAGAATCTTAAAACCTTAACCCGCTAGCACAAGTAAACTCGAAACAAAAAAAACTTTGTTTTTTTTTAATAACTTGTTGCCAGAGTTATTTCCAGCTATCTCAAGGTGACTCTATTATCTAATTCCTTAAATGGTTCAGATAATAACAGTTACAAAAGTGGGCTAATACTATAATTCCTAATTTCTTATAATGGTGGGTCCACATTACAAATCCAATCAGTGTAGGCCTTATGTTCTAATTTCTAAATGTGGGTATATAGTCAAAAAATATTTTATTTCAAAAAAATATTCAATATTTCAAAAAATATTTAATATTTAAACAAAATCACAAATTGTGGAGCCACATTATAATTCCTATGAATGTGGCCTCATTTTCTAATTTTAAAAGGTGGGTACCACATAATTTTTAAAGTAAGTCTCATGTTCATAATCAACAAATAAGATGGCCCTACATTATAGCCTATTAGAATTTCCAAAGGTGGGCACCACATAGTAATTTCTAAATGTAGGTCCTATGTACAAATCACAAAAAAAAATTAGGCTCCACTTTGTAATTTCTAAACGTGGGCCATAAAGTCACAATCACAAAAAGTGGACCTACATTAAAAATTCTATGAATGTAGGCCCATATTCTAATTTCTAAATGTGTGTGCCATACTACAATTTATAATGATGGGTTCGATATTTACATTAAAAAAATGAGCTCACATTATAATTCTTATAAAAGTAAGCCCACCGCATAAATCCTATGAATATAAGCCCATGTTCTATAAATCCTATGAATATAGGCCAATGTTCTAATTTTTATAGGTGTGTACTACATTATAAATTTTATAGGTGGGTCCCACTATGCAATAATAAAGTATCATGTTGACCCATTAAAAAAATTACAAATGTTGCAGTGAAGACATTACAAGCAAATTCCAAGCCAAGGGGAACATAAACTCTAGGATTGTGGAACCTCAGGTCAAGTACTGTATCCAAATGTTCAGAACTGATGCAACTCATTTAGAAAATTTCAAATGATCTCAAGGTGTAACAAGTAGACATCATTTGGTCACTCAGTTCACCGGCATTAGACTCAAGGTTCATTGGCTTAAAACCTAGGGGTCGCTAAACACATTCAAGCTTTTGGGTTATTGTCAACCCATAAAAAAATTACAGATGTTTCAGTGAAGACATTACAAGCAAATCCCAAAACAAAGGGCACATAAACCTTAGGGTTGTGGAATGCTAAGTTAAATACTACATCTTCAAAATTGATGCAACTCACTCAAAGGACTTTAGATGAGATTAGAGGGCAGCAATTCAAATTTTAGAGGTGATAGACTTTATTTGGTCGCTCGACTCACTAAACTTTAAATTCAAGGCTCATTGGCTCAAAGTTTAGAGGTTATTGAACACACTTAAGCTTCTGGGTCACCAAAGTGGCTGAAAATCCCATGGTAGCTCCAAATTATACTTAGGAATGATGCTTCAAAATTTGAAAGCTTTAGACTTCATTTCAATTCAAAGTCCAGCTTCAATGATTGTCTTCCAGTTCTTTAGGGTCACTATGACAACAAATACTTCTGCTTGTCAGAATCATATGAAACTCCTCGAGGAAGCTCAAATTATCCTCAAGGGATGCCCTCTAAAATTCCAAGTCAAACTGATGTCATTTGACCCAAAGTCAACAAACATATCAACTTTAGGTCATTAACCCTTAGGGAACGTTGTCACTAACAAATTCCTTTTTCCAGGTGACTAAAATTGATGAAATTTGGCAACAAAGCTTTAGTCATGCTTACAAGAGACTCTGCATATTTTTAAGTCAAAAGGACTTTGTCTGACCCTGCTTTAATGACATGTCAACTAGGTGTCCATGACTTCCGAGTCATCGGGTCACTAACCAAAATCCTACTTCTAGGATGCCAAAGCTAATGAAATTCATATTAGAGACTCAAAATATGTTCAAAGTTAATTCTTTAAAGTTTCAAATCAATTGAGCATCATTCGGGTGGAAAAAAAATTGAATGCCTGCAATACAAGAGAATATTGACTTATAACATGCAACAATTGGGTCACTGTTCGAAATCATGCTTTTACAAATCCAAACTGTATGAAATTTGGATGAACACTTCAAGATACCACTGACATCAATCTCTCCAAGTTTCAAATCAATCCAATGTCATTTGGGCTACCCAAGAGTATGTGTGAAAACCACCAATGAAGGTTTAAATTTTCAAAATAAAAAGAGGCCTTTTCGGAGTAAATAATAGCATAGAAGCCATCATACTAGCCTTGAGAGAAGACTTCTAAGCACCTAAATCTAGGGAGGTCTGAATATTTGAAAGTGAATTCTGTCATCAACATTATTATGGAATGTCTGAAGGATTGACTGGATGCACACACTTGCACAAGGCATGTAAAGCTCGGTATGATTTAGGAAAAAGTTTTTGAAATTAGAAAGGTGAACCTAGTTTTGAGAAGTCTAAGATTTTGATTATCCCAGAGTCAAAGATATCTGATTTGACTTGATGTTCTTTTGAAAAATTTCTCCTAAAGTTTTTATTTATTTATTTTATTTTTAGAAGAGAATTTGTGGGTATATTCATTGCAAGCACTCACGAGGTATAACTCGTCCACTAGAGGAAACCTAAAGGTTTAAGGGCTTACTGTATACGCTCAATGCAGTAGAGAGTGCCAGCAACAATGTTGTTACATTTATTTTTTATTTCATTGCATTGTATTAGTTTCAGTTTAGATTAGGTCAGGATGGAAGCCTCATGTTTTTTGCAGTTTTTGCTAGAGTCTAGCAAAACGCTAGTTGGAGAGTGTGATAAGTCCTTAAAACTTCATTTTCTTCATGAATAATTTCATATATTTTAAGGACTTAATCATTCTAAAATACATCAATTAGGTTAGTGATCGTGAGCTCTAAGCGCAAAGCCGCGATGTAATAATAAAACTAGTGAGACCAGGTCAATCCATAGGGAGCAATGATTTTAAGATGTTTCCAACTTATACTTGACCCAAATAAAAATCTAAAACTAGCCTAAAAGCTAAAAATTATAACCATCATTCCTACTTTCCAAAATTAAATTAATTACAATAAACGAAACTTACTAAAACTATAACTCTTAAATCTAAAACTTCTTAAAAAAAAAACAAATTACTACAAGATAACACACAGGTTAGAACTTCCAATAGAATAAAACCAAAACTAAAAAATTACTAAAAATTAAAAAAAAACTAAATAATGTTAGAAACTACTTAAAACAATGTGAAAGAAAACAAAGACTTTCCTAAATAAAAAAATACTAAAGTAAAAATTGGAAACTAGCCTAGGTTAAGCAACTTACTAAAACTAAACAATGTATATGAATGCAAATAATGCAAATTCTAAATTTAAGAATGCACCTAAAACAAGAATTATATATGAATGAAAATCTAAAATTTAAATTTCCTAATTTAAACAAAATGTAAAAATCATGAAGATTCAATTCTCCAAATTAAAAGTGTAGAAATTTAAAATAAAAGTGCAGAGAATTAACTAAAAAGTGCAGGAATTAAATATAAAAGTGCAGGAAGTCAAAGGCAATAAAATAAAAAGTCAAAGGCGGTAAACAACTAAAGTCAAAGGCAGTAATAACAAGAAGTCAAAGGCATTATATTCGCTCAAAATTCCCCCTTAATCTAGGCCTAACAATTTATGAAAATATGCTCTTTTCTTTGGGTTGTCAATCCAAGCAAGAAAAACACAAATCAAGCAATCATGCAACCACAAGAATAAGAAGAAATCTAGATGAATATTATTGAACTAGTATGAGAATCTTTTACACAATCTAAAATAAAATTAAAACAAAAGATTACACATACTCTGATGGAAAAGAATTCCTCCTTCTAATTAATCTTCAAGGATGGTGGTGTGGCTTTAGGGCTAAGCCTCCTCGATGACTTGAGATATAGAGAACAAGAAAGGGAAAGGTGGAGTGTAAAAATTCTAGAGGTGGGAGGTAGGAAATTCTTCTATGAAGAGTATGGGAGAGGGGTTCCTTATTTATACTTTTTTTCTTCCAATCCTTTTTAAAAAATGTCTTATATATGGCTTTCCTTCTTTAGGTAAGTCCTCTTCTTGGTGAACAAGTCTTTCAAATTTGAGGTGAGATAAGATTCTTTCTCTTGTTGGAATTCTAAGCATATCCATTTTTCTTAGTTAACACTTGCCCAAAGATAGGGTCTACCTTTGATGAGACAATCTCAATCCCGCTTAAAAATGTATAATAAACTTCCCGAGGTCATATCTTTGTCATTTTAACTCTGATTGGTGCAACCTTGAATCCTATGGTTATTTACTAAAAAAAGCTTTCCAACAGTAAATAGATTGTCCAAATACGATACTCGGTTTGAGAGTTATGATCATTTTAATATATGCTATCCAAAAAAAAATGAGATTGACTTTTTATTTTTTGAATTCTCCTTCATTAACTTTTCTTTCCTTTAATTATATGCACCTTGACTTTTTTTCTTACATTAATTTTGAATTCTTGCAACAATTAGAGAGTGGAACCCTTTTCTTGAACATTCCATAAGTGCATCCCCACACATATGAATATGTGTGTGGGACCAAGAAGCCAACTTTGCAAATTTTTCTTGTTTCTTCTTTTTCTCTTCGATTCTTCTCTCCTTTCTTTTGAAAATTATTCCTTTGCCTCAATTCTTTGAAAATGGGACCCATATCATCAATTTCCTACAAAATGAATGTAAATTCATGTGAAAAGATAATTTTAACCCTAAAATCACAGATGCATGACTGTGGGCCCATCTCTCATGAAATGACAATGAAAATGCACGCCATTTTGCATGATTATATGTGAATGAACTAATAATGATGTAAATTGAATTTATTTCATGAGAATATAAATTTTCACAAAATTTTTCAAAAATAGATTTCCAAAATGGTAGGTTTCATGAATTTATGCAAAAAGTGTGATTTTTAAACAAATTATGTAGAAAAATACTACAATGATGTATAAATACATGAAACCATGATTTCATAATGAATGAGACTCTTTTAAATCAATAAGTCCTTAAAATGGGTCAAAATGTGCATGAAAATATACATTTTTAAAGACTCATCAAGTAAAATCATGATTGGTGCACTTGAAATCCATTTATCATGTTTTAATGCAGAATTCTTTCAAAAATAATCATTTTAGCATAAAATCATGAAAACTGCTTTTTATGAAACCCTAATTTCTCAAAATATTGTCAAATCTTGATCCTTCATTAAATGATTTGAAATTCCTTCATCAATAGTTTATTTAAGTGAATACATTTGCAATGAGGCATCTTATGCTATCATTTCGTGTGAAACGAGTTCACATTCATGCATTTATGACTTCAAGGGTATAACTGTCATTTCTTATAAAATGTCACAGTTTCATGCATGAAATTTTTGGAACCATCGTTCATTATAATATTCCTCATGTTTCATATCATTTCTCAAATTTTTAGAAGAATCCTACTTGAATTAAGACTATTTGCGAAGAGTTCTAATTGGATTAGAACTCTACTAATTCTTATCACTTGAACCCTTTTTACAGGTACTGTGAAAGCTGGGATCCACCGGATGTCAATTTGGATACCCTTCATGGATGAAGAATTCTACTAATATCATGATTCTTGCTTGGAACCTGCACATATTTCAAAAAATCATATTAGGTCTTACAGTGAAGATTGGAGCTAAAAAGGTGCTAATCTTAAGAATAAGAAAGAAGAATTAAAGTTAGTCGATCCCATAAACATTCACACATGTGGAGAGCTCACACTTGCATCATGAGTAAAAGGGGGTTCCACTCATTCCACTTAAGCTATCCCTAGTTTTTTTCAGAAAAGTTCGAAAAAATTCAATGATGATGCAGTAATTGAAAAAATAGTGCAAGAATGAGTTTGTAAAGCCACAAAGGGACCTACACACAAGCATACACGTCCAAGCCTCCTACATTTCATGCTTAGACCATACCTAAACTCTCTTAAATTATCTCCCCATTATTTATGCAAGATTTGAGACAAAAAAGAGAGAATTCTTGAGAAAAAAGAGAGTTTTAGTGGGAAAAGAATAAGCCACCAAAGGATATAGACCCCTATCCTTTTTGCACATCTGAAAGAGGCTCTCCCTCATCCTTGAATGTCCAGCCAAGGAGATGGACCCTACTCCACTTGAAATTGGAAAAACACTGAAGAAAACTAGGCCATTCTATGTATTTCTACATGCTACTTAAAGTGGGCCCTACTGCCATTACTTTTAGACCAAATTCAAGGATATTTTTAGCAACAAAACTCCTCCTTATCTTATCCTTATCAAGCTTGGAGATTAAGGAGCAAAGAGAAACCAATCATAAAAAGAAAGAAAGAGTCTTATCAGAAGAAGGAAAGTCAATCTCATGTCTTTAGAATAGCCTGAATTAAAATGGTCATATCTCTCAAACTGTAGATTGGATTGGGCAATTTTGGTACCATTGGAAAGCTATTTCTGAGTAAATATCTATGGAGCCCAAGATTGTACAATTTGGAACTGAAATGAGAAAGTTATGACCCCAAAAAGATGGCTGTTAAGAGAGTATCATAAAAGGTAGGCCATATCCTTTGACAAGTATTAGGTAAAATATAAATGGTCGGTGCACTTAGAAGTTCAGCAAGATAAGACATCTTATCTCATCTCAAACTTGGACAATAAGCAACAAATTTCTCAAAAATTGAATAAGACTCTATCTACACAAAGGAGTTTAGATTCAATGCATAAAAGGAGGCCCAAAACCATAAATAGGACCCCCTTGCACGTCCCAAAGCATAAAGAAATTCCCTCTTAGCCACCAAACACTCTTCTCTCTCCCTTTCTCTTCCTCCATTGCAGTCTTCTTCCATCCCTTCAACTAGAAGAGAAGTTCTCCATCCTAATGTAAGTAGCATCTTCTATTTTAATTTATGTATCTTTTGTAAGAGACTACTTCATTAGTAAATTATGCTTTCTTGTAGATCTTTCTTTTGCATAGTTTGTCTCTATGCTTTGATTATAATTTTCATGAATATGCTTGGACTGACAACCCAAGTCTTTAGGATTATACTCTAGCTGATGGATGAATTTTGTGAATAACTAGATCTTGAGAAAGCATATCTACTACGAACTACTTGAACTACTTTTACTACATTTAAATCATGTCTACTACTTTTAAATTCATGTTCTACTACATTTAAATTTCATGTTTTCACTACATTTAAATTTCTACAATTACTACTTTTAAATTCCTTGTCTTTATGTTTGCTTCTAGTTGAAGTTTTTATCAATTTCTCTATTGATATCTTGCATAACTTATGGATGGAATTAGTTTTAGAATCATGTATAATCATTACATAAGATTTGTGGTGAGTTTTAATTTCTAAAAATTTAATTCTCAGATCCAAAATTTATGAGTTTTAAATAAATATCAAAAGTTTAAATTCGGATTAAAATAGAGTGCACAAAAAGACAGATACAATGGTGCTTTTAGTCCGAATCTTGGCAATTTAAAGCTCTACTCAGTGATACTGTTTTCCCTGACTAAGAATTTGGAGAAATTGTTGATTAATGAAATAAATTTAAACAATAAAAATTTCAGGGAAAAAAGATTTTGGGAATTTAGGTTTATAGTGGCTTGAAGACATACTAGTAAAATAGTCTGCATACAGATTTCTGCAACATGGTAGGTTTTTATCCAAAAATCTGAAATTGATTAGCCTATCAAATCAGTAAATTTTTATGCGAAAATTGGTAGAATTGAAATTGAATAGGTTTAATTTCAAGCCCCTAAGTCTCAAGTGAAAATAAATTCAAAAAGTTCAAAAACAAAGGGGTAGAACACAAAGTGGACAAACTATCTGTATGTAGAAATTCTGCAGTTTCAGATTGTTTTGGTCATCTTCATTCATGCATATTTTCTTCGTTTTAGATTCATTTTCGACTTCTTTTGCTTTCTTTGAAACATGCATCATTAAGGTTTAAATTCCATCTATTAGGTTTCGGTTTAGATCAATTTAGTTCAGTTATACAGAGCCTTGAAAAGGAGGCTATATACAAGTAATTTCATAATTAGAAAAATTTCAGCATGCATCTTAGTATTTTGATTTTCTAGGATTGAGTCATTCATGCATATCATGCATTGTTGCAGTGATTAGAGTATAGGAATAGGTTTAGGATTGATTTTAGAATTAGAAATCATTTATTTCATTAGTTTAGCCTTTAGTTAAGTTGGAAAGGACCTAATCATATTTACATCCTATGGATTTAACCTTGTACTTACTGGTATACAACTACATCAAACAACTCTACACTTAGAGTTTTGTGATCATATCACTCCAAGTTTCATCAAGATCAGACATCATTTGGGCCCCAAATAGAGGAAAAGGGGTCACATGCAAAAAAAAAAAAAAAAAACCCAAAAGTGGGCCTGTCTGTGACCGCGACCATAGTCACAGATACCTGTGAAGTGGTTCCTGGCAGTTTTCAGCTGTTTTCTCTACTTTATTTCAAGCTAAAACTTCTTAACTACCTCTGAAGTCTATAAAAGGCAAGTTTTAACACTTAAGAAAGGGTTCAAAAGGTTCAAAACAAGTTCAAGCAAGTTTTAAGAGGATTAAAGCAAAATCCAAAGAATTTCAACTACAATCACCAGTCTTCTCAAGCCCTGCAAGAATTTAAGTTCACTCTTCTTCTCCTACTCACTAATTAAAGGTGAAAAATAATTTAGAGGAGGAGAAGCGGCATGCCTATTATTCAAGGAAGATGAGTGTCAAGACCATCGAACATATTATGGGATGAAACCGCATTCCTTTGGTTCTCTCACTTTGAAGGGCTTTACCCATTTTTGAAGTTGTGAACAAGCCTTTTTAGGGTTTATTCTGTTCGTTGAAAATTATAAGATCAAAATGACACAACTTTGGCTTCAGTTTGCTTGTATAAAGCACCCTTTTTGGATTTGTATAGAAACAGTCTGTAAACAAAAAATGATGATTACCAAATGTTATAGTTGATTCTACGGTAGAATTAAGCATCCTTAGCGGTCATTCAATACTCTAAAAGTCAAAAAGCACAAGTTCCAGCACTCTGAAGGCATCACAAAAGCAAAACGGAATAAAAACAGGGACAAATAGTGGCCATTTTGGCCACTATCTGTCACCACAGTCACTATTGCCCTGTCTTCTTTTTTTTAGTTTTGGGTCCATTTTTCATGTATTTTCTTGTAATTTTTAAGTTTGGATCACACCTGAGACCAGAGGGAGAAGTTTTATTTTTTCAGAAACTTCTAAACAACCTACATCTCTAAGGTCAGAGCATCCCATATAAACAAAGAGAATTTAATGATGAATTGCAATTACTTTTCCATTCTTCTTTATGCTTGCAAAATGTAAATATTGGACTTGAATCTATTGTATTTTACATCACTTTCGAGCACGATCAAAAGATTAGCACCATCTGTGGGAAAAGATTACTCTAATTTGTGATCAAATTTGATCAGAAGACACGAAAAAGTGCCAAAATACATGAAAAGTGCTAAAAAAAGTACTAGAAAGCACCACTATAAGCCAATGACCATGGGATGCTGTGTAAAATGGCTTGTGAACACAGGATGTTGTGTAAAATGAGCAATGAGCTTAGGGGACAGTGTAAAAAGTGTTGTGACCATAGGATGCTGTGTAAAATAGGCAGTGATTGTGGGTCTGCGGTCCCTAACTATTTTGACTCCAGTTGAGCTTGTTTGACTTTGAAAACACCCTATTCAAGACCTTTGACATCTATGATGGATTTGGAGTATTCATGGAGGAACTTTGCACCTCAAAGTGCATCATTTTGTCACTCAATAAAGGAATTTTGCACCTTGAAGTGCATCCTTTTGTCCATTAAAAAAAGAAACCTTACACGTTGAAGTGCATCCTTTTGTCCCTTCAATGAAAGAACCTTTCACCTTAAAGTGCATGTACTAATTTAACAACCTTTTATGAAATGGAAGAGTGCTGATTCTATCCAAAAGGCTTTATGTTACTGGCTGTATGATCACCAATTCATTTATAAGACCTAAACAAATGTTTATATCAAATTAGTCATAAGAACAACAACATTGCAGTCATGCAATGTCTAGAGTCTTGCACTAATAGATCCCATGTGATCATTGTGGTAGTGGTGCAAGCTTGATCCTATGGGCCCAATCAAAGTAAGATGGATCCCGTATGATCATTATGGCGGTGATGTAGGCTTAATCCTGTGGGCCTATACCTATGATTAGGTCCAACCCTCTCTTGTTTATAAGTCTGAGAAAGATAGCTCTAAAATGCTACCAAAATTTTGGTAGCCGGGTTTAGTCAGCATAGCATACTTCTAAGTCTGACTGCACAGTCCCGAAATGCTGCAGAAATTATGATAATTAGGACTGGTCAACATAGCATAATGAGATTGGGTTTATGCCTATTTCTAACCATTTTGGTTCATCTAATAAGGAAACCATGTTGGTTTAGAAAGCATTCATAAACCATTCGGGCTAGCCCAAGAGATAGCCATGTTGGTTATGAAATTGATACAATCCTTTTGGCTTTTTATTTTGTAAAAAATACCATGGGTTCTTTAACCATCACCTTCGATGAAGCCAAAGAGAGGCTTTTCAAAATCTCCATAACTCAGAACAAGCAATCTACAAGAACACCAAAACGGGCTCGAACAAACCCTGTTACTCCTACCTTAAGAATCTCAATCTTCCAAAGACTCTCTACTCTTGTGAGCTCTGTAACTTCTTCTAATCTGAATGCATCATCGACCCATAAGTCCATCAAGAAGAATAAGGCTCTCAAGCACTAGGTTTCTAAATATGCCCAGAATCCATTTAGGATTTCCACCAAGATTCAAGAGGAACCTAAATGCAAGATGCAATCAGGAGGCAGTAGCCTTCACATCATCAAGCCTCATCTGGAGGCAAGACAAGTCCGATTCAAGGATCACAAACTAATAGCATTTGCCAAGCTGCGTTCAATGGCTGCCCAAGGCTCAAAATCATCATCCACTTGGCGCAAACAATGGGTCATTAACAATCAAATACCAGAGGACTTTCGGCAATTTCTAACCTGTAAGAAGGCCCAAAAGGATGCGTCCATTCCAAGATACAGTACATGGTCGCCTCAATCATGTACCTCAAAATCAAAAAAATGCTGAGAACAAACTCTTGGCAACACTTGAAGAAAATACCTTCTACCCTTTATCTCAAAAGAAGTGGGGAAGGTTTGGCAGGAGCCGTCTACTCTCTATCATTATAGCACTGACCCCACCATCTTCACCTCAGCATCTATCACATGCCACTGAATACCATAAGAAAGCTGAGCTATTGGTCATCAACAATTTGACCGATCTCTCTCACTTCAAATATTCACTCCAACAAAAAAAGGGGCAAAAGAAAAAGAATAAGAGATGTGCTATTGACATCCTTTTGCTTCCCACTTCTGATCCAATGGATTAGGAGTGAGCTACTGGCACTTCTAAGCTAGTGGTCCCCAGGTTTAAAAATCAAACCTTGGCAACCAGGCTAACTAATCAAATCAAGAAGAAATCTTTGGCACGCTACAGGGATCGAACCCAGAAAGATCACTCAAAAATGGGTGATTAAATAAGATGATCTAGACTTGACCTTATCTTGCATGGTTGGGCTAGGTTCAACTCGGGGAGTTACTTGGAATATGGTTCGGACTCAATCACAAGATTCTAATTCAAACTCTCATTCAAGCAGGACTTCCAAAAGTCATGTTGAAATAGTCTCTAACGAGGATCCTATCACTATCTTGGACACAAAAGATAGTCAGTCCACACCTCAGAATCTTACTCCCATCAGTATGCCATGTTTATGGCTGAGGGTAGTGGAACTAGCAATGGAAATGACGATGCTAGTGGAAGTAAAGATGCCGATGAAGAAAATGCTGGTGAAAATCAAGATGACAATATCAGTGATGTAGTCAAACAATAGGGAGCTAAGATCGACCTCCTGACTGCCCAATTGAAAATCTTAACAGATAAGCGAGGTGGTCCGGCTAAAGCTCAAGTAAATCCTCTGTTCGTTGATAAAAGATAACAGGTGATAATAAGGAGGAATGCAACTAAAATTGTCTTACTCATGGCTCAAATCAAATCCTTGACAGATAAGATGATAGTTGTAGACTCCTCTGGTGATCATTCTTCAATACTTGGTCTTCACATAGATCTTGAAAAGTATGCAACCTTCAAAGAGGTTGAAGAAATATTAACAAAATTAAAAGTGGAGACCAGGATGAAAAGGAAGGGTATCACACCCAAGTACCCCCTGTAGTTCGATCTTGTTCCATTTCCACTAGATTATAAGCTTCCAACTTTCCAACCATACCTTTGAAAGGGGTCAGCTTATCAACATATTGTTCATTTCAAATCACTTTTCAAAAGCTTGGCAAAATTGAATGCACTTAAGATAAGGCTATTTGTCAGTACATTGAAATAAATTACCTTCGATTGGTACAAGCAGTTACTAGAACTCACTTTCATGACATGGCCGATCACAGAAGAAAAATTTTTACTCCATTTCCAAGAGGAGGATTAAATAGTCACCTTTGCCATGCTCAGCAATACATGGCAATGAGACAATGAAACTGCACAATCCTTTATTAACAAGTGGAGCGCATTATCCTATAAATGCTTAGAACAACCATCGCAAAGGGCAACCATCAAAATGTGCAAGACCAATCTATAGCCAAATATCAAGGCTATCATACTTAGTCACAAAACTAAGTCTCTAGCCCGATTGGTTGCCACTGATGTAAAACTGAATCAAAGAGATCATCAAAAGAAGGCGATTTCTCAAAAATAGTCATCTTCATCTTCTAGTCCAAAACCAAAGAAGAAACAAAAAGTCTTCAATGTGCAAACTTCCAAACCTCCTCGAAAGCCTCAAAATACAAAGACTAATCAAACCAAGAAAGAGGAATATGAGAAAAGGAAGAAAACTAAGTATCCATTTAATGGAGATATTCAAGTGATCTTTCGATCATTGATGGATAATAACATGATTAATCTTCCACCAATGAAGAAGCTTGAACAAGCAGGACGCGTCAATGAACCAAACTACTGTGCATACCATCGAATGGTGCCACATACTCTTAAAGACTACTTCATTCTAAAAGAAAAGGTCAACGAAATGTGAAAAAATGAAGTAATAACCATTGATTGAAACTATGATCCTGCTCCGGTCAACATGATCTCCCTTGGACAATTCACACTTGTAGCATTATCTTCTCCACCAAAGCCAACGACGGTTGAATTCTATATTGTTAATGCGGTACATGACTAATAAGTTCCTAAAATGCATCATTTCATGTCAATTTTATGGAATTTTAAGGACTTATGCATTAAAAATCTCTTTTAGTTAAAAATCTTGTGTTTATGGATTTGAGCATCAGTGTAGTATTTTCATGTAAAGTTCATTCAAAAATCATAATTTTTTCATAAAATCATAAAACTTTCCATTTTTAGATTTCTACTTTTAGAAATGTTTCCAAAATCTTATTTTTATAATATAATTTGTCATCATCATTAGTTAAATCATGACCAACGATGTGAGTTTATGATGTCATTCTATGTGAATTGGGCCCACGTTAATGCATCATGACTTCTGGTCAAAATTGTCATTTTAATTAAAAGTTGTTTTTGTGCCTACGAAAAATTGAAGACAAGGGTCCCACTCTTTAATTATTGCATGAATCTAAATTTCTATTTCAAAACCTCAAAATACAATGAGAAAGGAAAGTCATGTTAGAGAAACTTCAACAAAAAGAAAGTCAAAGAAGAAGAAATAAAAAATGAAAAGTCAATCCCTTTTTATTTAAACAGTATAGATTAAAACAATCATAACTCTCAAACCGAGTATCGAATCAAGACAATCTAGGTACAATTGGAAAGCTCTTTTCAAATAGATATCCATTATTATACCAATCGGAGTTAAAACAACAAAGTTATAGCCTTGATAAGTTGGCTATGTATTTTTAAGCAGAATTGCATAAAATTAAAGTCTTGTTTTGATTTTAGAAAGTAGATGTAGAGAAAACTTTACACAATAAAAGGAACCATGAGTCTTTTTACTTACTATACATTTGTTAACTATTGGCCAAGGAAGAAGACCAAACATTATAAAAAGGATTCAAGTGAGGAGTTGCACAACACCATAAGTCTCCCCTCTCTCTATCCAGCTCTCCTGTCACGCCCCGATCCCAGGAATTTGGGGATTTGTGTGGGCCCCCAGGGCATAGATACATAATTCCGTAGTAATCCGTGCCCGGAAGAATTGTGCACGAATTCCTACAAGGGAGATTTCACAAGAACGTGTGATGAATGCCAACACACATAGGAATATAATTCATCATAACGAACTCCTACATAATACTCTGTAATGAACAAAAACCAAAACAAAAGAAACATATCCTCAAATATGCATAGATAGATAAAGACACATATGTCAGTGCTTAAAACTTTAATTACATTCCTGCGATATCCAACTACTACTGTCCAAGTTAGGTACAAAAGGTTCCATTGCACATTGCCAAGGTAGATCAAAGTTCCAACTATAATATCTCAGAAACCGGCGCACTCCGTTACTAATAAAAGACATCGCCATCCTTCCATTCATCTATACCCCGATGTACCGTTGGGGTACCCTCCGGGGGCGCGTCAACAACCGGGTTGGGATTTGGTTCTGTACCTGCAATACCAAGGGTAACGCTGTTAACACGACGGTTAAGCAAGTACAGAGGCATATAAAACTAACATAATGTATCAAATGAACCTATTAATATGCACTGGATGGGAAAGCAATAACAGTCTACAAGGCATGTTATGCATGAGTAACAATGAGCGAGAAATCACAATCAAGATGTAGTACACACTAATTGGCATCCACAAGGCTCTATTCTCCCAAAAGGGAGCATACATACATATGGGTCGCTAGGAGATCAAGCTAGCTTCCCAAGGAGTGCCAACAACTCCCCCGTAAACTACTGCAGTAGTGACATAATAATACCCAAAAAGGCACAAGCTAAGTAGTGCCGACTCGGATTCAATCATATGAGTCATATCATACATAAAGAATAATAATCTAAAGTATAATCAATCATAAAACAGACGAAAAATTAAACGAGCATATACATATGAGCTACGAAGGCTTGAACCTTAGCTATACCTCTTGTGGCTAGCAAGCACGCACTCATTAGAAATTCTGGCTTGTCAGATACGCACTCATTAGAAGCTCAAGTTTGAATTGCCTCAGTGTCTGACTAGAGAGAGTGAATGTATGAACAATCAAGTTGAGGCAAGGTATTTAACAGTATGAATTCGTTCGGATTGAGTAAGGGTCAAGGAATCACTAGCCTCCCCTATAATAAATAATTCCATGATCCCAAGGTCATTCAACTCGATGTACTCATAAAACGTCCGGTGCCATTATGTTACCGCATCTTGGTATTACCTTGTGTATATAAGGACACCCCCTTCTTATGCCAACATCCATGACTTGATATTAGGAAATCATCCAGGAATTTCTCATCCTCCTTAATGTGTACTTACCGTTAGCCAATGTGGTGGTTAAAAAGGTGCCAATACTAAGGTCCTCCTCAGCTTGTGGAAGTTTCTAATATCCTGAATTTCACTGGTTTCTTACTGTCACAACCCGGGCCCAGAATTCGGGGGTTAGCGAAAAGCTAAACCAGTGACACACGTACTCCCGTGCACGTGCATCCAAACCCAGTCCAGATGCACACACACAAGGGATCTAACACGTGCGAAACAGACGAACGCGGAAGCTGTAGAGATCATAGCAAGCAACAAAGAAAATAGCGGAAGCCAAAACAAATACAAATACGGAAACGACAAAGACAACTATACTGATAGAAAACCAAATACACACCAAAATCAATATATACAAAGATACACAAAGTCCAAAGTCCAAAGTCTGAATACACATCTCCAAAAACCAAAACTCAAAATCCCAAAACAAAAGCCACTGGAAGTATGCATGAACGCACTCGGCAGAGATGATCAGGCCCACTCTGCCAACCCTGAGGGTGCCTCTACACTCGCCCCTGCAGCCTCCTCGACCGCCGGGGAGCTGGGCAAGGTATCTGTGCCTGCAACACCACGGACAACACAAATGAATACAACGATCCAGCAAATATAAGTAGCAGAGATGAAACACTCATAGTATCAAAGCTGAATAAATGACAGAATAATGATTTCAGAGTTTCATCTTAGTATGCTAAGCAAATCGTGCGTAGACGTAAAGCATGATATGTGAATCAAACATAGAAATACTGACTAAGTGGCTACTACGTTAACCAAGTTCTCTCCAATAGAGAGCAGAGCAAAGCAGAGCAGAGGAGAACACCACTGACCGGGCCAGGGTACAAGTGGGTCTCAGGTTCCTGGGTTCCGGGGTCCCAAGACAAAGCGACACTGCAGTGAATACAGAGATACAGAGATCTAAGCCAGAGGTAACCCCGTCGGGCATCCTAGGGCTGAGGCTGAGTAGAGCCAGACTAATACCAATCAAATCAAATCCATAGAAAGGGAGATTATCCGCTTTGGACTCACCGATGACAAAGACCGGATCTTATCCTCACGTATTAACCTCTGGGCAGAGCCACCAGGGAATACCCAAAATATACAAAGCCAGAGAATATACAAAGCATAGTCGAATTACAGATTAGAACATAGATTAAATCAAAGCACAGCATAGATCAGAACTTAGTGCCGAACAAAGAATGATACAGATATACAGAACGAAAGCAAAATGACTGAAGAATGCATAACATAAATTAACAGAGCAGAGGGCAAAACTATAAACAATATGCAATGCATCTCAGATTAATACGGAGTCAAGGTTCATTACAAGCCAGTCCTAAGCTAGTTGTTCACTGTCACTAACCGTGCATGTTGATGTAGTTTTAAGTTAGTCAATACACCGTTGCCATCAAAGTGTTGCGAAAACTTTGCGTGCACCGACGTCCCTTAAACCAACACCCATGGGGAGGTGCTTAACAGTAAAACAACACTCACATGAATAAGTCACAGCCTAACAGACTATTCATGCGTTCCAAGAATCCATTTGGGCCGGTTTACATGAGTGGTCAACCCGTGTTTGAGCCCTACAAGTCTCACCATTATCCTAAGTTATGTTTCAGAATTGCCATGCCTAACGGTTTAGCTATGAGGGACCTATGGTTGAGCCGAAGACATCTTACGCGCTCGTCGTAATATGCACTACGGCTTCACCTTGGTTCCATTAAAACACAGCTAAACTGATTATCCTTCCCCCTCTGATCTGGTACCTTTTTCGGCTGAGCTACAGTCAGTATACGGCTTAGCCGTAGACCAATCCACGGCTTAGCCGTAGCATTCCACGGCTTAGCCGTAGCCTCACCGTAGGAGTACTGATATCAGAAAAGTTTCGACTAATCAGAGATTTAATTCACGGCTGGGGTACGGGTTGGGTCACGGCTAGATTACGGCTCAGCCGTAGGACAAATTACGGCTTAGCCGTAGCCTAGCCGTAGAACAAAACTCAAAATTTCAGTCTCTGGGAAGTGAGCCGTAGAAATTTACGGCTTAGCCGTACAATACAGAACACGAATTCGAGATAGTTACAGAAACTGAAATTTGGTACAGAAAAGTCTCAAAACAGGATACAGAGGTTCCAAATTCACAAGCATTGGCTGTAAACATCAAATACACTAAAGAAGATGGAAATCAAAGCATTCAAATAGAGCACCCATGTGTGTTATAAAAGTCTGTACTTATACTTGCCTCAAATCTGGAAATCCACTGAAACAAGCTCCAAAGCAACTAAAAATCAAAGCAAATCAAAGAGATACACCATGCATGAGATGAAGACAAAGCGATCATAGAATGGGAGAAGCAATTGGAGAAGAAGAAGAAGAAAGAATTGGGAAAGAACCCACTTACCAAGCTACAGATGGAGATGAGAGAGAAGGAACCCAATCCAAAACAAAATGAGAATCCAACGGCAATCGATCAAGAGAAGCAAAGAAGAGAGAGAGAGAGAGATGAACGAACGTGGAGCTGCTCCTAATCTTGCATGCAATCGATCGAGACAAATGGGCAAGGAGAAAGACACCTGTGAGCTGACTTATATTTATAGATTTGTAGTTTTAAAACAAGGTCCAATGGGTTTAAGCAATTTACAGATTAAGTCACGCGAAGGTCCAACTTCTCCAATTGACTCCAAACGGATCTGACTCAGTTACGGAAAATAACGAGCTCAACAAAATACATATGCTGACACCAATATGATGCAAATATGATGCAAGCAAAGCAAAAGCAAAATTACGAAAAAGGGCTTAGAACTACCTATCTCAGGTCAAAGGTTGCTCAACTACCTATCCATGACCCAAAACAAGTCCAAAAGAAATAAACAAAACAAAACACACACTAATGAGCCACTAATCCGGCTCAAAGGGGATCGGAGTGTTACATCCTCCCCCACTAGGAATCATTCCGTCCTCGGAATGACTACCTACCTGCGCAAAGAGATGCGGGTACTGGCGCGCTAGCTGCTCCTCTAGCTCCCAAGTAGCCTCATCTGGACCGTGATGTTCCCACAACACTTTAACCCATCTGATAGTCCTGGTACGAAGAATCTGCTCTCGTGTCCCAACGATGCGAAGCGGACGCTCAACGTAAGTCGCATTAGGCTGAATCTGGATATCATCGTAGCGAATCACATGGCTCGGATCTGGCACATACTTACGGAGCATCGACACATGGAATACATCGTGAACACCGGAGAACTCGACTGGAAGCGTCAACCGATAGGCTAAATCTCCAACTCGGCTCTTGACTTCAAACGGTCCTACATATCGCGGAGCTAACTTGCCCTTCTGACCAAATCGAACTGTGCCCTTCATCGGGGAAACTTTAAGGAATACCCAATCTCCGACTTGGAATGCCAAAGGTCTTCTCCGAGTATCCGCATAGCTCTTCTGCCTGGATCGCGCAATCTTCAAATTCTCTATCACTTTCTGCACTTTCTCTGTCGTCTCAGCTATGATTGTCGGACCATGGAAACTCCTTGCTCCTACCCCTTCCCAGCACACCGGGGTCCTGCACTTGCGTCCGTATAGTGCCTCGTATGGTGCCATACCAATACTCTCGTGGAAGCTGTTGTTGTAGGCAAACTCGCACAATGCTAGATGCGTATCCCATTCCTTCTCAAAGTTCAGCACACTAGCTCTGAGCATATCCTCTAACGTCTGAATGGTACGCTCCGACTGTCCATCGGTCTGGGGGTGGTATGCCGTACTAAAACTCAGCTTCGTGCCCATAGCTTCCTGAAATGCTCTCCAGAATGAAGACACAAAACGACTGTCTCGATCCGACACAATCGATACCGGGGTGCCATGCAATCTGACTACCTCGTCAACAAACTTCCTAGCCATCTCCGTGAATGTCATCCCTTTCTTGAACGGAAGGAAATGTGCTGACTTGGTCAATCTGTCCACTATTACCCAGATCGCATTATTCCTTCTACTGGTCGGCGGAAAACCGGAGACGAAATCCATCGTAATGTGCTCCCACTTCCACTGCGGAGTGTGCAATGGATGCAATGATCCTGGAGGTCGCTGATGGTCAGCTTTCACCCTCTGACAGGTCAAACATCGAGCTACGAGCCCTGCGATCTCCCGCCTCATATTGTTCCACCAAAATCTGTCCTTCAAGTTCCGGTACATCTTCGTACTCCCGGGGTGCATCGCATATCGGGCATCGTGCGCATCTGTCATCAACTTATCTTTCAGCTCATCCACAGCGGGAACACACAATCTATTCCTGAAGTACAAAACTCCATCTACCAAGCTAAAATCCGGTCGATCTGCAATCCGATCTCTGAACTTCACCAGGAGAGGATCCTCAAACTGGCGATCCTTGATCTGCTGAATCACCTCAGGCTGAAACACGACGGTAGTAGCTAATGTCACCAAGTTTCCTACCATCTGAACCTCTACAGGCTGATCATGCACAAGCATATAGAATCCTGCTAACACCTGAAGACTGTCTGTCCTCTTGCTGAGTGCATCTGCAACTACATTGCCCTTGCCTGGGTGGTACTTGATCGGAAAGTTGTAGTCTTTGATGAACTCTAACCATCTTCGTTGCCTCATATTCAAATCATGCTGATCAAACAAGTACTGCAGACTGTGATGATCGGAATGGACCTCGAACTTTACACCGTACAAGTAATGTCGCCACAACTTCAGTGCAAATACAATAGCTGCTAGCTTCAAGTCATGGGTGGCATAGTTCTTCTCATGTTCTTTCAGCTGTCTGGAACCATAGGCAATCACTTTCTGATTCTGCATCAGTACACAGCCTAATCCAACTCGAGAAGCATCGGAATAAATCACGAATCCCTCACTACCATCCGGGAGAGTCAACACTGGCGCCGTAGTGAGCTTTTCTTTCAACATCTGGAAACTGCGCTCACACCTTTCTGTCCACTCATACGGAACCTTCTTCCGAGTCAACTGAGTCAGCGGGGCTGAAATCTTCGAGAAGTCCTGCACGAACCTGCGGTAATATCCCGCCAATCCCAGAAAACTCCGAATCTCTGTCACTGATCTAGGACGGGGCCAATGGACTACTGCCTCAATCTTAGCCGGATCCACCATCAATCCATCTCTAGAAATCTTATGACCCAGAAATGTAACTTGCTCGAGCCAAAACTCACACTTGGACAACTTTGCATACAACTTGTGATCCTTAAGCAGCTGCAATGCTTTCCTCAAATGGTCTGCATGTTCTTCAGCAGTCTTCGAATAGACTAATATGTCATCTATGAAAACCACAACAAACTGGTCCAAGAAGGAAGTAAACACCCTATTCATCAACGCCATGAAAGCTGCGGGTGCGTTCGTCAAACCAAATGGCATGACAAGAAACTCGTAGTGTCCATACCGAGTCCTGAAAGCTGTCTTCGGAACATCCTCATCCTTCACCCTGAGCTGGTGATATCCTGACCTCAAGTCAATCTTCGAGAAGTAAGCTGCACCCTGAAGTTGATCGAACAACTCGTCAATCCTAGGCAATGGATATTTGTTCTTGATAGTCACTTTGTTCAACTGCCTATAATCGATGCACATCCGAAAACTACCATCCTTCTTCTTGATAAACAATACAGGAGCTCCCCAAGGTGAAACACTTGGGCGTATGAACCCTTTATCCAACAGATCCTGCAACTGTTTCTTCAATTCCAACAACTCTGCAGGTGCCATACGATATGGAGCTCTACTGATAGGTGCTGTACCTGGTACCACGTCAATAGCAAATTCTACCTCCCGAACTGGTGGCAACTCTGGCACATCCTCCGGAAAGACATCCGGAAACTCGCTGACTACTGGAATCTCACTGAGCTGTCGCTGATCTTTCTTCTCTGAAATGAATGCAAGAAATCCCTCACATCCCCTACGAAGCATCCTGTCTGCTTTACAAGCAGAGATCACACGTCTTGGGCACTTCATCTGGCTGCCCTCAAATCGGAATCCGCTGCCCAAATCAAAGTAGCTAGCCTTGCTGTAGCAATTGATACACGCATGATATCTCGCAAGCCAGTCCATACCAAGGATCACATCAAAATCCAGTGTCGTGAGCAACACGAGGTCTACTGGGAGCTGATGACCAGCTATCCGCACATCACACTGAGGGTAGAAAACACTGCACTCCACCCGTTTACCAACCGGAGTGGATACTAACAACAAGTAGGGAAGTGGTGTAGGTCGCTGTCGAAGCTGCACAGCAAAATGGGGTGCTACGTACGAACGCGTAGACCCGGAGTCAAATAAGGCTAAAGCTTCAGCATCATAAATTAAAATTTTACCTTCCACTACCGTGGCCTCCTCCGCGCCCTCATGCGTAGCAGCATAGGCTCGGGCTGTCTGGCGGTTCGGCTTCTGAGCTGGGCGAGCTGGCTGAGATCTGCCCTGCGCTGTAGGTCCTGCCTGTCTCGTCTGTGGAGAGGACTGAAACTTCGGGCATTGGGCCCGTCTGTGATCCGTAGAGCCACACCCGAAACAAGCCCCAATCTTCCTCCAACATCTGTCTGTTGGGTGATCCTTCCCACAGTAACCACATACCAACGGAGTACTGCTCGAACTGCCCTGCTTACCCTTGAACCTTTTCTGAAACTGACTTCTGCCACTGGAACCTGCCGCCCTCTTAGCTTCTGTTCGCTCCTCCTCAAAGATGGCCTCTGCATCATAAGCTCTGTCAATAGCGTCATCCAATGTAGCCGGCCACATACAAGCAACCACGTGGTGTTTGTGCCTCGGATTCAGGCCGTTGACGAAGCGAGTCACCTTCTTATGCTCTGTGTTCACCATGTCCTCTGCAAAATGAGACAACTCGGTAAACCTGTGTACATAATCTACAACTGACATCTGTCTCTGCTGGAGGTTGAAGAATTCCACTTCTTTGGCTCGCTGAATGTGGAGAGGCATGAACTTCCGACGGAATTGCTGCTTGAAGGTCTCCCAAACTGTGGCACTGGGCATAGTCTGAAATGAAGTCTTAACACTCCTCCACCATGTCTTGGCTACACTCCGAAGCATAGAGGCTGTGAGAACTACCTTCTGCTTGTTGCTGCACACAATTGTATCAAATAGCTCTTCAGTCTGCTCCAACCATTGCTCCGCCTGCAATGCATCCTCTATCCCATGAAACTCGGTCGCCCCTCGCTTACGGAACTTGTCGAAAAGAGCATTTGGATCTGATTCCTTGGGCTGGAAAATCACTTGCTGATCTATACGAGGTGATGCTACTGCGGCAGCCTGACTCTGCCTATCTACCATGGATGCCATCTGTGCCTGTAATGACTGCATAGACTGCATCATCATCATCATCCGCTCCTCACTACTGATGTGTGGGGGTACCGATCCACTATCACCATTGTGGCCCTGTTGGTTCTCATCTCGAGATCCTGATCCTGATGCCATCCTGCAAAAAGGAAAAGAACACAACACGCAATATAAAAGGCCCTGAGTTAGTCAAATCCCAAATCAACCTATGAGACTTCGAGTCAAATAGTTGATAGCGTTATCTCACCACGATCTTAGATGCCTACATGCTTATAACTAGCAAGCTCTGATACCATACAATACGTATGTCACAACCCGGGCCCAGAATTCGGGGGTTAGCGAAAAGCTAAACCAGTGACACACGTACTCCCGTGCACGTGCATCCAAACCCAGTCCAGATGCACACACACAAGGGATCTAACACGTGCGAAACAGACGAACGCGGAAGCTGTAGAGATCATAGCAAGCAACAAAGAAAATAGCGGAAGCCAAAACAAATACAAATACGGAAACGACAAAGACAACTATACTGATAGAAAACCAAATACACACCAAAATCAATATATACAAAGATACACAAAGTCCAAAGTCCAAAGTCTGAATACACATCCCCAAAAACCAAAACTCAAAATCCCAAAACAAAAGCCACTGGAAGTATGCATGAACGCACTCGGCAGAGATGATCAGGCCCACTCTGCCAACCCTGAGGGTGCCTCTACACTCGCCCCTGCAGCCTCCTCGACCGCCGGGGAGCCGGGCAAGGTATCTGTGCCTGCAACACCACGGACAACACAAATGAATACAACGATCCAGCAAATATAAGTAGCAGAGATGAAACACTCATAGTATCAAAGCTGAATAAATGACAGAATAATGATTTCAGAGTTTCATCTTAGTATGCTAAGCAAATCGTGCGTAGACGTAAAGCATGATATGTGAATCAAACATAGAAATACTGACTAAGTGGCTACTACGTTAACCAAGTTCTCTCCAATAGAGAGCAGAGCAAAGCAGAGCAGAGGAGAACACCACTGACCGGGCCAGGGTACAAGTGGGTCTCAGGTTCCTGGGTTCCGGGGTCCCAAGACAAAGCGACACTGCAGTGAATACAGAGATACAGAGATCTAAGCCAGAGGTAACCCCGTCGGGCATCCTAGGGCTGAGGCTGAGTAGAGCCAGACTAATACCAATCAAATCAAATCCATAGAAAGGGAGATTATCCGCTTTGGACTCACCGATGACAAAGACCGGATCTTATCCTCACGTATTAACCTCTGGGCAGAGCCACCAGGGAATACCCAAAATATACAAAGCCAGAGAATATACAAAGCATAGTCGAATTACAGATTAGAACATAGATTAAATCAAAGCACAGCATAGATCAGAACTTAGTGCCGAACAAAGAATGATACAGATATACAGAACGAAAGCAAAATGACTGAGGAATGCATAACATAAATTAACAGAGCAGAGGGCAAAACTATAAACAATATGCAATGCATCTCAGATTAATACGGAGTCAAGGTTCATTACAAGCCAGTCCTAAGCTAGTTGTTCACTGTCACTAACCGTGCATGTTGATGTAGTTTTAAGTTAGTCAATACACCGTTGCCATCAAAGTGTTGCGAAAACTTTACGTGCACCGACGTCCCTTAAACCAACACCCATGGGGAGGTGCTTAACAGTAAAACAACACTCACATGAATAAGTCACAGCCTAACAGACTATTCATGCGTTCCAAGAATCCATTTGGGCCGGTTTACATGAGTGGTCAACCCGTGTTTGAGCCCTACAAGTCTCACCATTATCCTAAGTTATGTTTCAGAATTGCCATGCCTAACGGTTTAGCTATGAGGGACCTATGGTTGAGCCGAAGACATCTTACGCGCTCGTCGTAATATGCACTACGGCTTCACCTTGGTTCCATTAAAACACAGCTAAACTGATTATCCTTCCCCCTCTGATCTGGTACCTTTTTCGGCTGAGCTACAGTCAGTATACGGCTTAGCCGTAGACCAATCCACGGCTTAGCCGTAGCATTCCACGGCTTAGCCGTAGCCTCACCGTAGGAGTACTGATATCAGAAAAGTTTCGACTGATCAGAGATTTAATTCACGGCTGGGGTACGGGTTGGGTCACGGCTAGATTACGGCTCAGCCGTAGGACAAATTACGGCTTAGCCGTAGCCTAGCCGTAGAACAAAACTCAAAATTTCAGTCTCTGGGAAGTGAGCCGTAGAAATTTACGGCTTAGCCGTACAATACAGAACACGAATTCGAGATAGTTACAGAAACTGAAATTTGGTACAGAAAAGTCTCAAAACAGGATACAGAGGTTCCAAATTCACAAGCATTGGCTGTAAACATCAAATACACTAAAGAAGATGGAAATCAAAGCATTCAAATAGAGCACCCATGTGTGTTATAAAAGTCTGTACTTATACTTGCCTCAAATCTGGAAATCCACTGAAACAAGCTCCAAAGCAACTAAAAATCAAAGCAAATCAAAGAGATACACCATGCATGAGATGAAGACAAAGCGATCATAGAATGGGAGAAGCAATTGGAGAAGAAGAAGAAGAAAGAATTGGGAAAGAACCCACTTACCAAGCTACAGATGGAGATGAGAGAGAAGGAACCCAATCCAAAACAAAATGAGAATCCAACGGCAATCGATCAAGAGAAGCAAAGAAGAGAGAGAGAGAGAGATGAACGAACGTGGAGCTGCTCCTAATCTTGCATGCAATCGATCGAGACAAATGGGCAAGGAGAAAGACACCTGTGAGCTGACTTATATTTATAGATTTGTAGTTTTAAAACAAGGTCCAATGGGTTTAAGCAATTTACAGATTAAGTCACGCGAAGGTCCAACTTCTCCAATTGACTCCAAACGGATCTGACTCAGTTACGGAAAATAACGAGCTCAACAAAATACATATGCTGACACCAATATGATGCAAATATGATGCAAGCAAAGCAAAAGCAAAATTACGAAAAAGGGCTTAGAACTACCTATCTCAGGTCAAAGGTTGCTCAACTACCTATCCATGACCCAAAACAAGTCCAAAAGAAATAAACAAAACAAAACACACACTAATGAGCCACTAATCCGGCTCAAAGGGGATCGGAGTGTTACATCCTCCCCCACTAGGAATCATTCCGTCCTCGGAATGACTACCTACCTGCGCAAAGAGATGCGGGTACTGGCGCGCTAGCTGCTCCTCTAGCTCCCAAGTAGCCTCATCTGGACCGTGATGTTCCCACAACACTTTAACCCATCTGATAGTCCTGGTACGAAGAATCTGCTCTCGTGTCCCAACGATGCGAAGCGGACGCTCAACGTAAGTCGCATTAGGCTGAATCTGGATATCATCGTAGCGAATCACATGGCTCGGATCTGGCACATACTTACGGAGCATCGACACATGGAATACATCGTGAACACCGGAGAACTCGACTGGAAGCGTCAACCGATAGGCTAAATCTCCAACTCGGCTCTTGACTTCAAACGGTCCTACATATCGCGGAGCTAACTTGCCCTTCTGACCAAATCGAACTGTGCCCTTCATCGGGGAAACTTTAAGGAATACCCAATCTCCAACTTGGAATGCCAAAGGTCTTCTCCGAGTATCCGCATAGCTCTTCTGCCTGGATCGCGCAATCTTCAAATTCTCTATCACTTTCTGCACTTTCTCTGTCGTCTCAGCTATGATTGTCGGACCATGGAAACTCCTTGCTCCTACCCCTTCCCAGCACACCGGGGTCCTGCACTTGCGTCCGTATAGTGCCTCGTATGGTGCCATACCAATACTCTCGTGGAAGCTGTTGTTGTAGGCAAACTCGCACAATGCTAGATGCGTATCCCATTCCTTCTCAAAGTTCAGCACACTAGCTCTGAGCATATCCTCTAACGTCTGAATGGTACGCTCCGACTGTCCATCGGTCTGGGGGTGGTATGCCGTACTAAAACTCAGCTTCGTGCCCATAGCTTCCTGAAATGCTCTCCAGAATGAAGACACAAAACGACTGTCTCGATCCGACACAATCGATACCGGGGTGCCATGCAATCTGACTACCTCGTCAACAAACTTCCTAGCCATCTCCGTGAATGTCATCCCTTTCTTGAACGGAAGGAAATGTGCTGACTTGGTCAATCTGTCCACTATTACCCAGATCGCATTATTCCTTCTACTGGTCGGCGGAAAACCGGAGACGAAATCCATCGTAATGTGCTCCCACTTCCACTGCGGAGTGTGCAATGGATGCAATGATCCTGGAGGTCGCTGATGGTCAGCTTTCACCCTCTGACAGGTCAAACATCGAGCTACGAGCCCTGCGATCTCCCGCCTCATATTGTTCCACCAAAATCTGTCCTTCAAGTTCCGGTACATCTTCGTACTCCCGGGGTGCATCGCATATCGGGCATCGTGCGCATCTGTCATCAACTTATCTTTCAGCTCATCCACAGCGGGAACACACAATCTATTCCTGAAGTACAAAACTCCATCTACCAAGCTAAAATCCGGTCGATCTGCAATCCGATCTCTGAACTTCACCAGGAGAGGATCCTCAAACTGGCGATCCTTGATCTGCTGAATCACCTCAGGCTGAAACACGACGGTAGTAGCTAATGTCACCAAGTTTCCTACCATCTGAACCTCTACAGGCTGATCATGCACAAGCATATAGAATCCTGCTAACACCTGAAGACTGTCTGTCCTCTTGCTGAGTGCATCTGCAACTACATTGCCCTTGCCTGGGTGGTACTTGATCGGAAAGTCGTAGTCTTTGATGAACTCTAACCATCTTCGTTGCCTCATATTCAAATCATGCTGATCAAACAAGTACTGCAGACTGTGATGATCGGAATGGACCTCGAACTTTACACCGTACAAGTAATGTCGCCACAACTTCAGTGCAAATACAATAGCTGCTAGCTCCAAGTCATGGGTGGCATAGTTCTTCTCATGTTCTTTCAGCTGTCTGGAACCATAGGCAATCACTTTCTGATTCTGCATCAGTACACAGCCTAATCCAACTCGAGAAGCATCGGAATAAATCACGAATCCCTCACTACCATCCGGGAGAGTCAACACTGGCGCCGTAGTGAGCTTTTCTTTCAACATCTGGAAACTGCGCTCACACCTTTCTGTCCACTCATACGGAACCTTCTTCCGAGTCAACTGAGTCAGCGGGGCTGAAATCTTCGAGAAGTCCTGCACGAACCTGCGGTAATATCCCGCCAATCCCAGAAAACTCCGAATCTCTGTCACTGATCTAGGACGGGGCCAATGGACTACTGCCTCAATCTTAGCCGGATCCACCATCAATCCATCTCTAGAAATCTTATGACCCAGAAATGTAACTTGCTCGAGCCAAAACTCACACTTGGACAACTTTGCATACAACTTGTGATCCTTAAGCAGCTGCAATGCTTTCCTCAAATGGTCTGCATGTTCTTCAGCAGTCTTCGAATAGACCAATATGTCATCTATGAAAACCACAACAAACTGGTCCAAGAAGGAAGTAAACACCCTATTCATCAACGCCATGAAAGCTGCGGGTGCGTTCGTCAAACCAAATGGCATGACAAGAAACTCGTAGTGTCCATACCGAGTCCTGAAAGCTGTCTTCGGAACATCCTCATCCTTCACCCTGAGCTGGTGATATCCTGACCTCAAGTCAATCTTCGAGAAGTAAGCTGCACCCTGAAGTTGATCGAACAACTCGTCAATCCTAGGCAATGGATATTTGTTCTTGATAGTCACTTTGTTCAACTGCCTATAATCGATGCACATCCGGAAACTACCATCCTTCTTCTTGATAAACAATACAGGAGCTCCCCAAGGTGAAACACTTGGGCGTATGAACCCTTTATCCAACAGATCCTGCAACTGTTTCTTCAATTCCAACAACTCTGCAGGTGCCATACGATATGGAGCTCTACTGATAGGTGCTGTACCTGGTACCACGTCAATAGCAAATTCTACCTCCCGAACTGGTGGCAACTCTGGCACATCCTCCGGAAAGACATCCGGAAACTCGCTGACTACTGGAATCTCACTGAGCTGTCGCTGATCTTTCTTCTCTGAAATGAATGCAAGAAATCCCTCACATCCCCTACGAAGCATCCTGTCTGCTTTACAAGCAGAGATCACACGTCTTGGGCACTTCATCTGGCTGCCCTCAAATCGGAATCCGCTGCCCAAATCAAAGTAGCTAGCCTTGCTGTAGCAATTGATACACGCATGATATCTCGCAAGCCAGTCCATACCAAGGATCACATCAAAATCCAGTGTCGTGAGCAACACGAGGTCTACTGGGAGCTGATGACCAGCTATCCGCACATCACACTGAGGGTAGAAAACACTGCACTCCACCCGTTTACCAACCGGAGTGGATACTAACAACAAGTAGGGAAGTGGTGTAGGTCGCTGTCGAAGCTGCACAGCAAAATGGGGTGCTACGTACGAACGCGTAGACCCGGAGTCAAATAAGGCTAAAGCTTCAGCATCATAAATTAAAATTTTACCTTCCACTACCGTGGCCTCCTCCGCGCCCTCATGCGTAACAGCATAGGCTCGGGCTGTCTGGCGGTTCGGCTTCTGAGCTGGGCGAGCTGGCTGAGATCTGCCCTGCGCTGTAGGTCCTGCCTGTCTCGTCTGTGGAGAGGACTGAAACTTCGGGCATTGGGCCCGTCTGTGATCCGTAGAGCCACACCCGAAACAAGCCCCAATCTTCCTCCAACATCTGTCTGTTGGGTGATCCTTCCCACAGTAACCACATACCAACGGAGTACTGCTCGAACTGCCCTGCTTACCCTTGAACCTTTTCTGAAACTGACTTCTGCCACTGGAACCTGCCGCCCTCTTAGCTTCTGTTCGCTCCTCCTCAAAGATGGCCTCTGCATCATAAGCTCTGTCAATAGCGTCATCCAATGTAGCCGGCCACATACAAGCAACCACGTGGCGTTTGTGCCTCGGATTCAGGCCGTTGACGAAGCGAGTCACCTTCTTATGCTCTGTGTTCACCATGTCCTCTGCAAAATGAGACAACTCGGTAAACCTGTGTACATAATCTACAACTGACATCTGTCTCTGCTGGAGGTTGAAGAATTCCACTTCTTTGGCTCGCTGAATGTGGAGAGGCATGAACTTCCGACGGAATTGCTGCTTGAAGGTCTCCCAAACTGTGGCACTGGGCATAGTCTGAAATGAAGTCTTAACACTCCTCCACCATGTCTTGGCTACACTCCGAAGCATAGAGGCTGTGAGAACTACCTTCTGCTTGTTGCTGCACACAATTGTATCAAATAGCTCTTCAGTCTGCTCCAACCATTGCTCCGCCTGCAATGCATCCTCTATCCCATGAAACTCGGTCGCCCCTCGCTTACGGAACTTGTCGAAAAGAGCATTTGGATCTGATTCCTTGGGCTGGAAAATCACTTGCTGATCTATACGAGGTGATGCTACTGCGGCAGCCTGACTCTGCCTATCTACCATGGATGCCATCTGTGCCTGTAATGACTGCATAGACTGCATCATCATCATCATCCGCTCTTCACTACTGATGTGTGGGGGTACCGATCCACTATCACCATTGTGGCCCTGTTGGTTCTCATCTCGAGATCCTGATCCTGATGCCATCCTGCAAAAAGGAAAAGAACACAACACGCAATATAAAAGGCCCTGAGTTAGTCAAATCCCAAATCAACCTATGAGACTTCGAGTCAAATAGTTGATAGCGTTATCTCACCACGATCTTAGATGCCTACATGCTTATAACTAGCAAGCTCTGATACCATACAATACGTATGTCACAACCCGGGCCCAGAATTCGGGGGTTAGCGAAAAGCTAAACCAGTGACACACGTACTCCCGTGCACGTGCATCCAAACCCAGTCCAGATGCACACACACAAGGGATCTAACACGTGCGAAACAGACGAACGCGGAAGCTGTAGAGATCATAGCAAGCAACAAAGAAAATAGCGGAAGCCAAAACAAATACAAATACGGAAACGACAAAGACAACTATACTGATAGAAAACCAAATACACACCAAAATCAATATATACAAAGATACACAAAGTCCAAAGTCCAAAGTCTGAATACACATCCCCAAAAACCAAAACTCAAAATCCCAAAACAAAAGCCACTGGAAGTATGCATGAACGCACTCGGCAGAGATGATCAGGCCCACTCTGCCAACCCTGAGGGTGCCTCTACACTCGCCCCTGCAGCCTCCTCGACCGCCGGGGAGCCGGGCAAGGTATCTGTGCCTGCAACACCACGGACAACACAAATGAATACAACGATCCAGCAAATATAAGTAGCAGAGATGAAACACTCATAGTATCAAAGCTGAATAAATGACAGAATAATGATTTCAGAGTTTCATCTTAGTATGCTAAGCAAATCGTGCGTAGACGTAAAGCATGATATGTGAATCAAACATAGAAATACTGACTAAGTGGCTACTACGTTAACCAAGTTCTCTCCAATAGAAAGCAGAGCAAAGCAGAGCAGAGGAGAACACCACTGACCGGGCCAGGGTACAAGTGGGTCTCAGGTTCCTGGGTTCCGGGGTCCCAAGACAAAGC
Organism: Sextonia rubra; assembly: GCA_037013555.1. Taxonomy (NCBI): domain Eukaryota; kingdom Viridiplantae; phylum Streptophyta; class Magnoliopsida; order Laurales; family Lauraceae; genus Sextonia; species Sextonia rubra. Next base: position 19,236,055 of record JASUAD010000024.1, on the reverse strand, counting down.
GACACTGCAGTGAATACAGAGATACAGAGATCTAAGCCAGAGGTAACCCCGTCGGGCATCCTAGGGCTGAGGCTGAGTAGAGCCAGACTAATACCAATCAAATCAAATCCATAGAAAGGGAGATTATCCGCTTTGGACTCACCGATGACAAAGACCGGATCTTATCCTCACGTATTAACCTCTGGGCAGAGCCACCAGGGAATACCCAAAATATACAAAGCCAGAGAATATACAAAGCATAGTCGAATTACAGATTAGAACATAGATTAAATCAAAGCACAGCATAGATCAGAACTTAGTGCCGAACAAAGAATGATACAGATATACAGAACGAAAGCAAAATGACTGAGGAATGCATAACATAAATTAACAGAGCAGAGGGCAAAACTATAAACAATATGCAATGCATCTCAGATTAATACGGAGTCAAGGTTCATTACAAGCCAGTCCTAAGCTAGTTGTTCACTGTCACTAACCGTGCATGTTGATGTAGTTTTAAGTTAGTCAATACACCGTTGCCATCAAAGTGTTGCGAAAACTTTGCGTGCACCGACGTCCCTTAAACCAACACCCATGGGGAGGTGCTTAACAGTAAAACAACACTCACATGAATAAGTCACAGCCTAACAGACTATTCATGCGTTCCAAGAATCCATTTGGGCCGGTTTACATGAGTGGTCAACCCGTGTTTGAGCCCTACAAGTCTCACCATTATCCTAAGTTATGTTTCAGAATTGCCATGCCTAACGGTTTAGCTATGAGGGACCTATGGTTGAGCCGAAGACATCTTACGCGCTCGTCGTAATATGCACTACGGCTTCACCTTGGTTCCATTAAAACACAGCTAAACTGATTATCCTTCCCCCTCTGATCTGGTACCTTTTTCGGCTGAGCTACAGTCAGTATACGGCTTAGCCGTAGACCAATCCACGGCTTAGCCGTAGCATTCCACGGCTTAGCCGTAGCCTCACCGTAGGAGTACTGATATCAGAAAAGTTTCGACTGATCAGAGATTTAATTCACGGCTGGGGTACGGGTTGGGTCACGGCTAGATTACGGCTCAGCCGTAGGACAAATTACGGCTTAGCCGTAGCCTAGCCGTAGAACAAAACTCAAAATTTCAGTCTCTGGGAAGTGAGCCGTAGAAATTTACGGCTTAGCCGTACAATACAGAACACGAATTCGAGATAGTTACAGAAACTGAAATTTGGTACAGAAAAGTCTCAAAACAGGATACAGAGGTTCCAAATTCACAAGCATTGGCTGTAAACATCAAATACACTAAAGAAGATGGAAATCAAAGCATTCAAATAGAGCACCCATGTGTGTTATAAAAGTCTGTACTTATACTTGCCTCAAATCTGGAAATCCACTGAAACAAGCTCCAAAGCAACTAAAAATCAAAGCAAATCAAAGAGATACACCATGCATGAGATGAAGACAAAGCGATCATAGAATGGGAGAAGCAATTGGAGAAGAAGAAGAAGAAAGAATTGGGAAAGAACCCACTTACCAAGCTACAGATGGAGATGAGAGAGAAGGAACCCAATCCAAAACAAAATGAGAATCCAACGGCAATCGATCAAGAGAAGCAAAGAAGAGAGAGAGAGAGAGATGAACGAACGTGGAGCTGCTCCTAATCTTGCATGCAATCGATCGAGACAAATGGGCAAGGAGAAAGACACCTGTGAGCTGACTTATATTTATAGATTTGTAGTTTTAAAACAAGGTCCAATGGGTTTAAGCAATTTACAGATTAAGTCACGCGAAGGTCCAACTTCTCCAATTGACTCCAAACGGATCTGACTCAGTTACGGAAAATAACGAGCTCAACAAAATACATATGCTGACACCAATATGATGCAAATATGATGCAAGCAAAGCAAAAGCAAAATTACGAAAAAGGGCTTAGAACTACCTATCTCAGGTCAAAGGTTGCTCAACTACCTATCCATGACCCAAAACAAGTCCAAAAGAAATAAACAAAACAAAACACACACTAATGAGCCACTAATCCGGCTCAAAGGGGATCGGAGTGTTACACTTACGGCTTAGCCGTGTATAAGGCTACGGCTTAGCTAAGTGGCTCAGGGTTCCTCAAAAGGGTTCACGCGCATTTACGGTTTAACCATATATTATCCTACAGCTTAGCCATACTAAGCCTATGGCTAGGTTACGGTGGGGTTACTGCTCAGCCGTAAGACATTTCACAGTGTAGCCGTGTGGAAGCCGTAGAAAGAGATGGGTTTTCAAGCTCTCTGGAAAGTCAGCCGTAAGAAAGCTTACGGCTTGGGCACAGGCTGGCTATGGCTTAGCCGTAGTCCATTTCACGGTGCAGCAGTGGGTAAGCCACAGTACAAAAGCCGGTTTTGTTGCTCTCGATACTTTGAACTATAAACATGTACGGCTTAGCCGTGGCTTCACCGTACGCTTCGGGAAACTTGAAGTCAGTTATGTAGTTCAGTTTTAATACAAATTGGTACAGAACCTGCATTGTGGGGAGTTTCTATGGGTCAATTATAGTGTCCTTGAATGTGTTCAATACCCACACACCCTCCTATTCCATGTTTATATCCTAACTCAATCCATACCACATTTGTACACAATTAAAACAATGAAAAATGATTGAAGTTGAGAATTTAGAGATCTAACCCAAGAATCACTAACTTAACCACACATGCAATACATAAGAACTCTAATACTTGCCTCTTAACAGTGTTCGCCCTTTCCTAAGTCCTTCTTGTTGTGTGGTTAGGGAAAAACCTCCAAGGAGAAGTGGGTTCTCTACATGGCAACATATAAATGGTGAATGTGATGCATCAATGCATGCATGTCATAGATTTGAGTCCTCTTGACTCCAACAAGCCTTAATATATGGAAAGGAAGTAAGGCCCTCACCTTAGTGAGCTGTAGCTTAAAGAGGAGGTAATCCCCAAAGAAGAGAACACTCCTATGAAAAGGAGGAAGGTGAGTGGGGCGGTCCCTAACACATGCAAGACTCCCAACCTTGTAGCACTTCAAATAGCAAGTGAAAATGAATGATTTGTGAAGGAGAGGAAGAGCTCTAGTAACCAAAGGAGGAAGAAGAGAAAATGGGACATTGAGTCCCCTTTTTAACTTAAAATTTCCTGTATTTAACATGCAAGTCCAATCTTTTTATGAAATTTCAATTTATGTCAAATGGACCTCAATTGACACAAAACGAGTTGGGAACAAATCGAGCCCAACACGAAAGATGATCTACATGAAAAATTACAGAAGGAGTGATTGACAATGTGCCCACTAGATGCAAGAACAATTTACAAAAAGGTCCTCAACTGCTGAAGTAAGGCTCAAACTTCGCCCAACTACCGATCTAAGACCCAAACCCAATCGTTTTTAAACTAGATTAACCTTAACAAGGTATAATTAACATACAACGTAATTAATTAGCATAGATTAAGATTAGTGGGATTCGGAACCTTACATCTCCTCCACCCCAAGATGGATTAGGCCAGCCTTCTTAGGTCCCATCCACTCCCTCCATTCCACCATCTGCTTCACCTTTAGAGCATGATCTGAAAAGAAGAAAAATTAAAGAGCTAGGCGAACAAGAAATCTTTCTTGAAGCTCACGATCTTTGGGTAAGATTGATGTAATTTCAATTTAATAAATATGAAATTATTGCTTCTTTGAATTGAGTTTTCATTGTAAAATAAAGTTAGTGATATCATAGTTCTCACCACAGAGTCAACATTGTATGTTTATGCGTAGTGATAGAATGTACTTGGCACAATGGTTCCGAGTTTTTTTTTATTCCATCAAAAAAAGGTTTTAAATTCATATTCAAAGAATTCAAATACATCATTTCATTTTTATTTTATTGAATTCTATTTTTATTGTCAAATTTATTTTATTCACTTTTACTTTCATTTAATTGGTGGTTTGATTATTCTATTGTTTTGCAATTTCTAGTTTCTAGGATTGTTGTAGATTAGGAAATTTAGATTAGGTTTTATTTCTGATTTGTAATTTTAATTTTAGATTTGAGATTGTAATTTTAATTTAATTTTCTGTTTAATAGGACATTATTTTGTATAGATTCTATTAGGATAGCACTAGTTTTTCAATAGGACATGTTGTGAGATACATAGCTCCCTATGGATACAATCCCAACTCACCGAGTAAAACTATAATTGAAGCCTTGCACTGAGGGCTATCGATCAATGATGAATAAGGTTTGATACCAATCAAGACCTCTTTAGTAGAAAAAATGTGGGTCCATTCAAACTTAGTGAATGATGAAGGCCGGGAAAAGGTTAAAACCAAAACCCACACCTGCATAAAAGAGGAAAGTTAAAATGTAACTTAAGAACCTTCAAAGAGCTACCCAGAACCACTTGGTCAAGCAAGAAAGCCAAGCTAAAAAGGAAAAGGAAAAGGTGGTCAAAGCTTCGATTCAGAAAAGTCTTCCAAGCTGATCAGAGGTTATTTTACTTTGGCTAACTTCATCATTCCAATTCCAAAAGATGAGGAAGAACCACCAACATCCAATTGCAAAAGGATATCCCGGGTTTGTACGCCTTCTAATTTAGATGATGAGGAAGATTAGTCAGACTATTTTGATTTTGAAGATAATCAGTGGATTGATGACTACTTCGCTAAAAAATTCCCTTCCGATGAGGATGAGAGTTTCAAACAAACTTTCGATCCTGTAATCGGTACTTTCAACATTAACCATGGTCTTAACACATTGTTTGTAGCTCTTTATAATATACATAGACAGAGTGCAAATGGTTGGCCAATTGATCCTTCTCCTTTTCCACTACCTCCAGAAGTTCATCTAGATCCTTTGCATTGATCAAATCCGATGAAACACAATAACAAGAAGCATCCTCTTTTAGTTCATAAGTAGTAACCTCCATGCCAAATACTTATCTTGAACTAAGTATTAAGCCAACTTCTTTGAAGCCAGACTCTGAACTAAGCACTCAACCCATTGTTCCTGAAGCAAATGGTGGACTTTGGTCACAAGAAAAGCACAATGAACTTAGCATTGGCAGTCCTACTATACCTCAGGAAGTCTTTCACGTTCAGGATAACCTCTCCGATTCAAAAGAATATATGCCATTGGCTCCTGCTTTGGTAGTTATTAGCACTTCTGCTAACGAACCTTAAACATCTCAAGCCACTTCAGACAATGCAAATCAAGAAGCAGGCTTGGAAGAAGTCAGCCAACTATTTGCTGAACTCAAGGAAGTTAATGCCATAAGAGGAGATACTTATCTAGAGGTTAACTGAAATAACATAGTCAACAACGATACTCATTCCTATCGCAACTCTAGAGTCAACTATGATAGACGACCTTCTTCTTCTTAGGAAAGCCCTTTGGAGAATAATTCAAATGTAAATGTAACTTCTTCATATGCAAATGCTAATGAAAGGCCACCAGAGTTATTCACGGATGATGTTATTGAACACCTCAAGCACATACCTGCACAACTTCATATTTTTTATATTTTGCAAATGTCTGAAAAGACTCATAACAACTTCATCCGAGCTTTACAAGCTTTGAATACAAACAATCAAACTAATGTGGCATAAGTTCATCAAATAGAAAAGAACTCTCTAAAAGCAAAATCCAAGAAGCCTCGAAAGCAATGTATGGAATGCCTTTTCATTCACAATGCTTCCTAGGCCACCATTTCCTTCGCCAAAGATGATTTCCTCTTAGGTGACATGAAGCATACAAGGCCGCTTTATTTCACTGCCTACATGAAGGACACACCTGTTCAAAAAGCTCAGGTTGACCTAGGATCAGCTCTCAACCTCATCACAATTACAGCTCTTCAGGAACTTGGCATCCCAATCAGCAAGCTATCTGCTACCAAAACTTCAATCTGAGGCTATGATGGAGAAGTCTAGGATCAGATTGGTAATATTCAGATTCGTTATTAGCTGGGTGATCTAACTTCAGAAGCCACTTTACACATAGTAAAGACATGTGCTTATTACACCATCCTCTTAGGAAGGTAATGGCTTCATGATTACTCTATAGTCCCTTCTACTCTTCATCAATGCCTCAAATATATTGATGATAAAGGTAAGGTGCATCGAGTCTTTGCTGATGAATAGCCATTCAAAGGTGAGGTCTATTTCACTGATGCAGCCAGGTATCAAGAAAGACCTGCAAAGTCTAAGTGTAATACAAACAGCTCTCTCATGGATGCTAATCCTGTAAAATGCTTCACCATCTCAGCAGCAAAGAAAACCTATCCAGGGTTTGGCAAAAGATCTGATCCTGTCAAAAAACTAGAGTTTACAAAAAAGCCAGCAATCAAGTTTGTTGATACCAAAGCTCCTTTAGTGATCAGGGTTGCATCTGAAAATAGACAGTCAGATCAACCTCTGGTCATTTCCACAAAACCGTCAAGGACAAAACAAACATGCATTATTATTCATACAAGCAAGGCATGTTGTTCGGCTCTATATATAATGCCTACTCAGAATCCAGCAATGTCACTGAGGAATGGCGAACCACCTATTGTACGACAACAAAGGCTCTCATATTCAGCAAATGTGATTTCCTTGGTTGGTAACTCAGATTCTGACCAACAAAGTATCAATGTACCTCCTCCTATCAGAGGAATGTCACCAATGAGGCCGAATTCTCTTATCACCTTTAATTAACTATATTGATGTCACAACGTAGGGGCTTCCGACCGGCCTTTCGCAGCTTGACAGTGGGAATGGAGTTTCAAACCTTTGATGAGCTGTCTCGAATTATTTCATCCTTTGAAGTGGCGTTCTATCGTCTATGAGGAAGGTCTAGACAGACACACTTAGTGCATATTGTCTTAGTAGTAAAAGATTCAAATTCTGAGTCAAATTCTAAGGATGCTAGAAGATGGACACCTCATGTACTTTACTACGGATTGGGATCCTCCACTTTTATCGTGGCCCACTCCATCCCAAATTTATGATTTCAAAGGTTCTTGCTTCTTTGTGCCTCCATCCAAGCAACATAACCGCTCAATAGTTTTCTATCATGCTGAAGATGCCTATGCTTCATATCCTATTGACAAGATCACCAATTATGGGAAAATAAAGCTTAACATCTATAACCTTGTGGTTTGTAACATGATGAAGAACATGGGGTATAATCTAAAAAAGCCCACAAGCCTCGGGACGAATGCAAATGAGGTTTAGGTTCCTTCTGATGTCTTCGTTACAAAAATGAAAAAATATATCCAAAAAGGATGCGGAATTGAACAGCCGTGATATTGCATAAGATACATTCCTTACAGCAATGTTCCTAAGCTAAAGCAAGATTTTAGAGCAAGATCTATGGTCTTCACCTAAAGGTATGACACTGATGACTCTCAGGAGACTACTACTTCCAAGATCCTGCTAATTAGGCTACTTTTCAACATCCTAAGGGGCTAAGTGATGATGATGACACAATGTCACAAATCACAAAATATTGGCCACCTGAACTAAATGAAGAAATAGATCCATCTCAACATATACGCTTGGAATGTTTAGCCCTTAATGTAAAAACTAAAGAGGCTAAAAACTCAAATCCATGGAAAGGGATCAGGCTAAAGAGGCTTAAAACTCAAATCCATGGAAAGGGATTAGGCTTTGGCTTAAACTACCAAATGAAACCCCAGAAGGTTTTGCAAAGTTTGATGCTTCTAAAAAATACTGTGGAAGAACCTCCTCCCGAATCTCCAACTGAGGACCAAGTATAAGAAATAAACTTGGGAACCCCAAAAAATCCTCTTCCTACCTTTGTAAGCTCTCAAATCAAAGGAAAAGAACTTGGTGTGTATGTGAGTTTCTTGCAAGAGTTCATGGATTGCTTTCCATGGACCTATCCAGAAATGCCAGGTCTAGATCCAGAAGTTTCTGTGCACAAATTAATTATAGTGGATGATGCTAAACCCTTAAAGCAAGATTAAAAAAGGACAAAACCAAAAATCATGAATAAAATAGAGAAAAAGTCTAGAAACTCAGAGACGTTCGTTTCATTTGTGAGGAGCAACACCCAGACTGACTGCCTAACATAATGCCGGTCACCAAAAAGAATAGGCAAATCAAAGTCTACCTCAACTTTAGAGATCTAAACAAAGCTTGTCCTAAAGATGATTTTCCATTACCCATCTAAAAATCATGATTGACAATACTATCAGATTTGAAAGGATGTCATTTATGAATGGGTTTCCAGATACAATCAAATCAAGTTGTACAAGGAGGACGAAAAGCACATATCCTTTAGAACCCCCTTTGGCATGTACTACTACACTATCATGCCCTTTGACCTCAAAAATGATAGAGCCACATACCAAAGGGTGATAATGAAAATCTTCAAAGACATATAGTACAAGTATGTCGAATGCTATGTCAATGACTTAGTAACCAAGAGCAAACAGAAATCAGACCATCTAGCTAATCTTTGCATAATCTTCTAAAGGTTGTAAAAATTCAACCTTCAAATGAACCCTTTGAAGTATTTCTTTGGAGTTTTTTCCAGAAAATTCCTAGGATTCGTGATTCGAAAAGGTGGCATCGAATTGGATACAGTCAAACGCAAAGCTATATTGGAAATGTTGCCTCTAAGAACTCTCAAAGAACTCAAGGGATTGCAAGGTAGACTCGCCTACATCCGAAAGTTCATCTCAAACTTATCTGGGAAGTGCAAAGCATTTTCCAGGCTTATGAAGAAAGGAGTAGACTTTGAATGGGATAAAACTTGTGAAGATGGCTTTCAAGATATCAAATGGTATCTCACAAACCCACTAATTCTTTCATCTCCGATTCCAAGTAAACCTTTTAACCTCAACATTCGAGCTCTTGATTACTCCCTAAGGGCATTATTCACTCAAAAGAATGATGAGGGTAAGGATGGCTTTTTATTATTAGTCATAGATGCTGGTTGGTGCTAAGCATAACTATCATCTAGTGGGAAAGGAATGTCTTGCACTAATGTTTGCAATATAAAAACTACGTTACTACATTCTTTCTAATGTATTGTACTTGGTTTCCAACATCAACCCACTAAAGACACTTGTGACAAAAGTTGGAGCACTGAGTAATCGTCTATCCAAATGGTCAATTCTCCTCTCTCAGTATGACATCAGATACACCCTTACAAAGGCAGTAAAGGGATAGGCTCTCGCTTAATTTTTAGTAGAACACCCACTTTCAGAAGATTCTAAATTCAGTGACAATCTCTTTGACAAGTTAGTCTTCATCATTGAACAAATATGGAAACCCACCATCGATTCAGACTTACATTGGATCATGCATTTTGATGGAGCTTTCAGAACAAATGAACTAGGAGATCCCGTTTTAGGGATTGGGATCATTTTCTATAACCTAAAAAGATTCTATGTCCCTCACTCCTTCTCATTGATCAAGCCATGTGCAAACAATGTAGCGGAATATACAGAATTGATTATGGATCTTAAGCTAGCTTTGGAATCAAGCATCAATATACTTGGAGTGGAGATTCGCAACATGTTATCAAACAAATGAATCTTGAATATAAAGTGAAAAAATCAGACTTACTTTGGTTCTTCAACAAAGTTGGTAAACTCAAGGAGAGGTTTGTACTATTCAAATTTCACCACATTCTGAGGCATCAAAATGTCAAAGCGACATGCACCAGCAGGATTGGCAACCTCAATGTCAATCCTCAAAAATGACAAAATGGCCCTAGAAGTAGTTGAAAAAAGACTTCTAGCTCCACTAGATACTTATAAAGTGGTAGCAAATTACTTCGATGTGATCAAGAATCAGATTTCATCTTTCCAAATTTCATTCATGGACTGGAGAGACCTTTTCATTGATTACATTCTTCATGGAGTCTTGCCAAAGAATGTTAAAGATAGAAGTAGTATTTAAAGACGAGCTCTAAAATTTCACTACGATTTGCCTTCAAAGACTCTTTACCGCAAATCATATGATGGAGTTCTTCTCCATTGCTTGTCACCAAAAGGAGCAAATCAAGCACTCAAAGAAGTTCATTCTAGCTTATGTGGTGCTCACCAAGCTAGACCAAACTACACGATCAAGTTCGAAGGTTAGGCTATGACTGGCCGACCATAGTGTCTGATGCCATAAGTTTCGTGAAAAGATGTAATGAATGCCAAATCCATGGCGATTACATCCATCAAGCACCTGAATATCTACATCCTACATCCACGAATAGATATAGTTGCCAAAATTAATCTGCCATTAGAATGTGGTCATCAATTCATTTTGACCGTAATGGATTACTTCTCCAAATGGGCAAAAGTGGTGCCTTTTACGGAAGTCAAAACAGATACGGTCCTCAGCTTCTTGAAGAATCATATCATCTATCATTTTGGGGTGCCTAAAGGTCTGCATCATGATAATGGTCCTCAATTCAACAATGATGAATTTCACAGATTCTGTGATAAGTACAAAATCTAATATTGTCCTTCTACAGCATATAACCCTACAGTTAATGGACTTGCTGTAACACTCCGATCCCCTTTGAGCCGGATTAGTGGCTCATTAGTGTGTGTTTTGTTTTGTTTTAGTCTTTTGGATTTGTTTTAGGCCTTGGATAGGTAGTTGAGTGACCTTTGACCTGGAATAGGCAGTTCTAAGCCCTTTTTCGTAATTTTGCTTTTGCTTTGCTCATATCATCTTTGCATCATCTTGGTGTCAGCACGCGTATTTCGTTGAGCTCGTTATTTTCCGTAACTGTGTCAGATCCGTTTGGAGTCAATTGGGGAAGATGGACCTTCGTGTGACTTAAACTGTAATTAGTACAAACTTACCGGACTTTGACCTAAACCACAAAACCTATATAAGTGAGTCATCTTACAGATGTCTCTCCCTTGCTCATTTCTCTCTTCAACGTGCATGCAAATTCCAGGAGAGGCTCCCTCCACGTTCTCTCTCTCTCTCTCTTCTTTCCTTCTCTTGCTCGATTGAGGATTGGATCCTTTGTTTTGGATTGGGTTCTTTTCTTCTTCTCTCATCTCTGTGCTTAGTCTCTGTCTGTGGCTTTGGTGGTAAGTGGGTTCTCTCCCAACTCTCCCTTATTCTTCTCCAATTGCAGCTCTTTTCCTTGTTGATGTGTCTTCATCTCATGCATAGTGTATTGCTTTGATTTGCTTTGATTTTTAGTGGATTTGGAGCTTGAGGTTGTGGATTGATAGAGCTTTGAGGCAAGTATAAGTACAGGCTTTTATAACACACATGGGTGTTCTATTTGAATGCTTGATTTCCATCTTCTTTAGTGTATCTGATGTTTTACAGCCACATTTGGTGATTTGGAACCTCTGTAACTCATCTTGTGCAGTTTCTGTGTCAAATTTCAATTTCTGTACTCAACCCATTTTCGTCTCTGTATTGCACGGCTAAGCCGTGAACTTCTACGGTTTGACTTCCAGAGACTTCAATTTTCAGTTTTGTTCTACGGCTAGGATACGGCTAAGCCGTAATTTGTCCTACGGCTGAGCCGTAAGATAGCCGTGACCCAAACCGTACCCAAGCCGTGAATTAAACCTCTGATCAGTCGAAACTTTTCCAACACAGAACTCCTACGGTGTGGCTACGGCTAAGCCGTGGAAGGCTACGGCCAAGCCGTGGATTGGCCTACGGCTAAGCCGTATACTGACTGTAGCTCAGCCGAAAAAGATACCAGATCAGTGGTGATAGGATGATCAGTTTAGCTGTGTTTTGAATGGAACCATGGTTAAGCTGTAGTGCATAATACGTCGAGCGCGTAAGATGTCTCCGGCTCAACCATAGGTCCCTCATGGCTAAACCGTTAGGCATGGCAATTCTGAAACATAACTTAGGATAATGGTGAGACTTGTAGGGCTCAAATACAGGTTAACCACCCATGTAAACCGGCCCAATGGATGCTTTGGATCGCATGAATAGTCTGTTAGGCTGTGACTCATTCATGTGAGTGTTGATTTACTGTTAAGCACCTCCCCATGGGTGTTGGTTTAAGGGACGTCAGTGCACGCAAAGATTACGCAACACTTTGATGGCAACGGTGCATTGACTAACTTAAAACTACATCAACATGCACGGTTAGTGACAGTGAACAACTAGCTTAGGACTGGCTTGTAATGAACCTTGACTCCGTATTAATCTGAGATGCATTGCATATTGTTTATAGTTTTGCCCTCTGTTCTGTTAATCTATATTTATGCATTTCTCAGTCATTTTTGTTTTCGTCCTGTATATCTGTTCTATGCTTCGTTCCGCACTATGCTTTGATCTATGCTGTGCTTTGGATTTATATCTATGCTCTGCTGGCTTTGTTTATCTCTGAGTTTGGGTATTCCCTGGTGGCTCTGCCCAGAGATTAACACGTGAGGATAAGATCCGGTCTTTGTCATCGGTGAGTCCGAAGCGGATAATCTCCCTTCCTTGGATTTGATTTGATTGGTATTAGTCTGGCTCTACTCAGCCTCAGCCCTAGGATGCCCGACGGGGTTACCTCTGGCTTAGATCTCTGTATCTCTGTATAACTGCAGTGTCGCTTTGTCTTGGGACCCCGAAACCCAGGAAACCGAGACCCGCTTGTACCTTTGGCCTGGACAGCGGTGTTCTCCTCTGCTCTGCTCTGCTCTCTATTGGAGAGAACATGGTTAACGTAGTAGCCACTTAGTTCAGTATTTCTATGTTTTGATTCAAAGATCATGCTTTACTTCTACGCACGATTTGCTTAGCATACTACTATGAAACTCTGAAATTACTATTCTGTCCTTACTCACTTTGATACTATGAGTGTTTCATCTCTGTTACTTATATTTGCCGGATCGTTGTATTCACTTGTGTTGTCTGTGGTGTTGCAGGCACAGATACCTTGCCCAGCTCCCCGACGGTCGAGGAGGCTGCAGGGACAAGTGTAGAGGCACCCTCAGGTTTGGCGGAGTGGGCCTGATCCTCTCTGCCGAGTGCGTTCATACATGCTTCCAGTGGTGTTTTGTTTTGGGATTTTGAGAGCTTGTATTTGGACTTTGGACTTTGGACTTGTATTCTGTACTTTTTGTATATATCGTTTTGGTGTGTATTCGGTTTTCTATCAGTGTATTTGTCTTTGTCATTCCGTTTTGTATTTGCTTTGGCTTCCGCTATTTTCTTTGTTGCTTGCTATGATATCTACAGCTTCCGCGTTCGTCTGTTTCGCACGTGTTAGATCCCTTGTGTGTGTGCATCTGGACTGGGTTTGGATGCACGTGCACGGGAGTACGTATGTCATTGGTTTGGCTTTTCGCTAACCCCCGATTTCTGGGCTCGGGTTGTGACACTTGCTGAAGCCTTCAATAAGACTATTTACAAAATCCTGAAGAAAATGGTCTTTAGCAACAAAAGGCATTGGAGTACCAAACTTCCTGAAGTTTATGGGCGTACAAAACTACAATCGGTTTTCCAACCAAATCAACACCCTATTCCTTGATTTATAGCTACGAAGCTGTGATACTTTCAGTAATTCAACTTCCTTCTCTTCAGGTAGCTGTGATAAACAAATACACTGAAGAAAGAATGCTAAACTCAAGCTTTAAGAGTTAAAAAGCCTTGAGAAAAAAAGACTTTGTGCTTGATAAAGCATTGAGTTATATCAAGCTCATATAGTCGGGTTTTTTGATAAAAAGGTCAAATACAAAGCTTGCAAAAAAGGAGACTTAGTCCTTGCAGTTAAGAGGCCCATGTTCTCTACACTATTATCAAAAGGCAAATTTGAATCCAAATGGGAATGACCTTTTGTTATCGACAAAGTCTACTCCAACGGTGCCTACGCACTTCTTATTAATAAGTCCTTAAAAATGTATATTTTCATATACATTCTGGACCATTTTAAGGACTTATTGAGTCAAAAAAGCCTCATTTATTGTGATCTAGTGGTTTCAAGAATTTTAAATTCATTGTAGTACATTTCTACATAATTTGCTTAAAAATCACACTTTTTGCATACATTTATGAAACCTACCATTTTTGGAAAGCCTATTTTTGGAAGGTTTGTGAATAGTTAGTTTTCTCATGAAATAAATTGAATTTTCATCATCATTAGTTCATTCACATAAAATCATATAAAATGGAATGCATTTTTATTGTCATTGCATGAGAGATGGGCCCGTATTCATGCATTTGTGATCTTAGGGTTAAAATTATCTTTTCACATAAATTCATATTTGTTTTGTAGAAAATTAATGATATGGGTCCCATTTTCAAAGAATTGAGGCAAAGAAATTATTTTCAAAAGAAATTTAAGAAGAATTGGAGAGAGAAAAGAAATAAGAAGAAAAATTTGCAAAGTTGGCTTCATGGTCCCACACACATATATACATGTGTAGGACACACTTGTGAGACATCTTAGATGGTGTCCATTTATTTGGTGCACAATTTCAAGATATTTTCAAGAGAATTTGAAGAATATCTCATCAAAGATGGAAAAGGAAAGCCACATAAGAGTTCTTTAAGAAAAAAATAGGCATAGTGGATTCACGCCCAAAGGAGGATTTTTTATCAGATTTTGGCTGAAAAAATAAAGAAAAAAATCAAGGAGGATTATCTCATAAGATCTCCTTGAGTTGGGAGTAAACAAGGAGTACTTTCCAAAGAAGACAAGTTGACAAAGCAAAGAGATAAAGGGGGAAGTGCTACACCTCATGTGGGCTAAGTTTAATTCTAAAAGAAGATTCTTATCCCTAACTTATCTTTCAAGAGATCTCAATGCAAGGTGGCAAAGACAAAGAAAGAAAGAAGAGGCAAAGAAGGAGAATTCAAATTAGAAAGTCAATCTCATTTTACTTTATACAGCATACATTAAAATAGTCATAACTCTCAAACCAAGTATTAGATTTGGACAATTTACCTACCGTTAAAAAGCTCTTTTTGAATAGATATTCGTAGGATCTAAAATTGTACCAATCAAAGTTAAAACGATAAAGATATGACCTCAGGAAAGTTACTATATATTTTTAGGTGGGATTGCAAAGATTTTGGAAAGCTTACCATGGAGCTTAATTTATTTTCAATTCTATCAAATCAAGTTTGAGAGGGAGTAGGACTTGAAAAAGTATAAATAGGGCACCTCTCTAACATTCCAAGACATGAAAGAAGAGACCTCCTCTCTCTAGCTCTCTCCCTCAACTTTCTCCATATTTTTCTCTCCATAATTTCTCTATTCAAGAAAGGTCTCTCCAACTTGAAGCTTCCACTAGAAGAGGATCTTTCATCGTAGATCATGTAATATTTTTTTCATTCTCTATCTTTATGTAAAAACATTTATATCTACTCAAAGTGTGTGTTTTCGTTTCCTTTATTTACTTCTTTTTACTTCTTTGATAATGAATACTTGATGTTTGTTTTTAACCTTGTTGCTCTTGGATTGACAACCTAAAGAAGCTTAAGAACATGATTTGAGCAAACATAATCTAGGATAAAAAATGAATTTAGGAAAAGAAAAAGTCATACACTTTCACATATTTAAATTTATGCACTTCCACACATTTAAATTCCTTATTATTCCACACATATAATTTTCTTGTCTCACCATACATTTAAATTTCTACATTTTTTTCTATTTATTTTGATGTTGTTTATGTTTTAATGTTTTGTTTTATGCATAGTTTAATAGCTGAAAGTTTTGTCATAGCATGCATCACTTATTGGTGAGTTTCTTTACATGTGTAAGGTGCCAAAGTAATCATGTTTTAGAGATGTTTTGACTAAATTTAAAATTCAGACCTAAATGTGTAGTAGGGTACCCAAATTTGTGCGAAAACAATCTATATTTGTAGCAAATTTTGATGCCAAAAATCAATTCATACTTAAGTGTGTTCAGTTGGGTTTCATTTAAGGTAACTTTTGGATCAGATTTGAGGAGTTGAAAGATCTAAAAAATTATGATTTGGAAGATGAAATTTTGAAATATATAATCTGAAATTGAAGTTACAACAATATGAAAAAAATTCTGCAACACATTCCTTGGCAACTTCTCATGTTGAAAACCCATCCAATATTGCATTGTTTAAATTGGAAAGTTCATGGACTATAAATATTGATGGAAGTACCTTTAAAAACTAAAATTTTCATCTCAATTGTGCTTAGAAAAACTTTAGTTTCAAACATGAAAACAGTCCAAGAATAGCTCACCTTTGTAGTAAAATTCTGTACTACATAATTTTTGTAACTAGTTCATTCATTCATGCATATTTTCTTTGTTTTTCAATCTTTTTCCTTGCTGTTTTTTTTTTAATTGAATTCATGCATTCATTAAGTGTGTTCTTCAAATAAATTTAGATTTAGGATATATTAACATAGTTCAAATCATGTATAAAATTTGCATCAGCATACTTGTTTTCCAGACTTGAATTTTTTAGATCTCATGGCATGCATTACATTACTAACTTTATTAACTTAATAATTTTAATTTTGTTTCTAGCTTTAAGTTTTTTATTGTTTTAGATAATTTCTAGAATTAAAAGATCTTTCTAAACTTGTTTTAATTGAAGATTTTAAATTAGAAAGTTTTCTAGTTTTAGAAATTCTAACTTAGGAAAGTTTTTAACTTTAAGGTTTTAATTTTAGAAAGTATGCTTGTTTTCTAAATTTAATTGTTTGTTACTAACTTTTCTTAATTGGTTTTTTCTAATTTTGGTTTGTTTGTAATTCAGTATAGTTTATTTTCTACTTTAGTTGTTCATTTTATTTTTTTTAACTTTCTACTTTTGGAAGTTCTAACTTATGTTTTAGTTTTGCAACAACTTTAGTTTTATTTTAGGAAATTTTAGATTTAGGTTTTTAGTTTTAGGAAAGTTTCATTTTATTTGGTTGTAAGTAATTTAATTTTGGAAAGTAGGACGCTTGTATTTGTTAATTTCTAAATTAGGTTAGTTTTAGATTTTTTATCTAGAGCATGTTACAAGTTGAAAATACCTTAAACACATTACTGCCTATGGATCGACCTGGTCTTACCAGTATTAGTACAGGTCTACACTTGAAGCTCACGATCACTCACACTTGAAAGAGACAGATGTGTGATGCCTATCAATGAAAAACTCTTAAAAAAAGACTATACTTGAATGTCATTGGCATACCCAAACCATGTACAGAGTACATTTCCACCCCTAAAATCTTCAATTCTGAGCCTCACAACTTATGACTCCTAACCAAAGTCCTTCAGACTTGTA
This sequence comes from Sextonia rubra, assembly GCA_037013555.1. Classification (NCBI taxonomy): domain Eukaryota; kingdom Viridiplantae; phylum Streptophyta; class Magnoliopsida; order Laurales; family Lauraceae; genus Sextonia; species Sextonia rubra. Next base: position 19,218,881 of record JASUAD010000024.1, on the reverse strand, counting down.
CAAAATAACTATGAGGATAATTCCCTTAGCCCCTCTAGTCAACTCTTGTTACCTAGATAATGTCCCTATATGACCCCTTGTAACATCTTGTTGTGTTGACCAAGTCCTTTTGCGGACCCTATATGGTAAAACTCAACTATATGGAATAAGTCTTTTTATAAACCTCACGTGGCTAACCTTCAACTATATTAAACAATTATTTTTGCAAACCCTATATAGCTACCATCTGTTATATGAAAAAAGTCTATTTGTAGACCTCATATAACCAAAATCCAAACAAAACCCAAAAACCGAATCTTTATCCTACGGATTAAAACCAAGACACTGGAGAAAGCCTCACACTTGGGCACCGAATAAATGTCCACTTTGTTTAACCTCTTTCGACACTCAAAAGGATCAAGTCATAGACCGTTGAGAAAGCCTCACACATGGGCACCGGATAATGTCCACCTATATGACTCCTTTTGTTTAATGATTTGTACATCCAAAAGATTACAAGCCACACCCCATATAAGTTTGAGAAAACAAACCATCCGAACCATTCATACATACAAACCACATCAAACATCCATACAAAATTAAACCAAACATTCTATGCCAATGACAAGGAGGATGAAAAAGGAGAAGAAAATTTCCCTTGATATTCATTTGGAGTTCAATACAAAAATGAAGTCAATGTACATGACCATCCAAGCTAATTTAAAAAAAAAAAAAAAAAAAAAAGAGAGCCAAACAAGAGCTGCAAGAGAATCGGTCTAGTAATTTCTCGAGTTGCCTGCTTGCGTTTAAAATGCCTTCCATCAAGATGCATCCTTTATAGATTGCATAAACAAGTACAATAGTGTTAATGTCAATCTCATCCAACTTGATATTCATTTCACTCTCTAGAGACTGAACAAAGTCATTTAAGGCTGTCCACTTCATCCCCACACAAGCAAGAAGGTCATCTCTGTGTTGATGATCCTTTGAGTTGGATTTCTTCAAGTCTTCAATGGTGTTCTGCAATCTAAGAGCATTATCTTCCAAAGAAAAAGGTTGTTGTAGCAATGCAACGATCTGCTGTTGTAGACATTCATGCTCGGTTACATGTAAATTTATCTCATGCGCTCTCTTGGCGTTTGTTTCATCAGCTACCCATATCTCTTCCTTGGTGCTCTCGATCTTTGCAACCAGCTGGACTTTTGCCCTCAATACTTCATCTTGAAAAGCTCTGGCATAGTCCACACCACTGTCCCAGGTGATATTTTCCTTAAGCTTGCGAAAGAAGACCAAAAATGCGTCTTGGAGGCTATGTAAATAGGCCATTGGAGCAGCTCTTTGGCACTCCAGAATGAAGTAGTAAGCATTTTGCCTTTCTTATCTGAAAACAAAAAAGAAGAAAAACATCACTAGTAGAAGAAATGGCTAAGGCATGAAATTCTACCGAAATTTCGGCTGCATCTCCCTTCAGCAAAAGGCCAAAAGGAGAACTAATACTCAGTTATAAGACCAAGAATTAGCATCACTTAAGTCCCAAAACTGAGGCTCCGAGTCCAAACAGATGTTCGAGCAACTTAAGACCTTTCAAGGGGCAATTTGATTTGTGTTCAAGTACAAAAGTTGCAGTATCCAATGCAAGAAATGCATGTACAACACAAGCAAAGCATAACAGCATCTATATACAGCACAAAGCATAAACAATTCAACATATATGAAAATACAACATGTGAAAGTATATAGCATATTTTCAACAAAGCACAACATCAATTTCAAAGCATTGAAGGCAACAAATAAATGCTAGTCTAATGGCAACCACCTCTAGTCATTTCCTGTGGTTTCATTAAACTTACCTGCAACTATTGGAGACTATTTTACTTTCCACACTCAAATTTGAAGCCAACCAAAGGATCTCTACATTCCCATGATTGCATCTCTAATAAATCCTGACAAAGAAAGTTCCATGTGTGATTTGCTATGATGGGAGCATTAGACATTCTTGTGGGAGTTTGAAAATGCATTATTCTCTATGCATGTAGAGATAATGAAGGAAATATTGCAATGCAAAGTTAATTTTAAAATAAGAACATCAACTATCGTCAATGATCGGAAGGAGATATTATATCCATTAGCTTCCCACAAAGACGGTCAGCATCACTCAAATTGATTCGATGATTACACCTTGAGTCGCAATCGGAAAAGACAAGGAAAGGTGAATTAGCCTTGGAAGTTGTAGTTGAGAAAGACAATATAAAAGGCTCATTCAAAACTACATGTGACAACTCAACGAGAGGTTAATCTTATCTTCATCGATTTCTTTATTCGGCAGCTGATATTCGGATGATTTATACTTTTCATGTTTATTAAGACTTAAGGGGAGTAACCTTCTCATCAAAAGCAAAAGAGACGCGCCTTATGGCTATCCAATTTACCGACCATGTAAGAATCCCCATAGAAGCCACAGTAGTCAAGTCTTTGTTCACATTGTGTTAGTGATCCGGCAAACTACTACAAACCAATCCTCTATAATTCCTACAGAGGTTGTGGTGACCAAACTTGTTCTTTACACTATACTAAGAATCAAGCAAACTGTCATTTTTTCAAGCCCCCTGTGCACTTCCAACAATCTGCAAAAGCCAGGTGTGTGATAATAGTGTGTTAGTGTTCAAGCAAAACAGGTAGATGTGCTTTCACTGGTTCAACAGTGAAATGGAGAAGCCCAATGTCCCGTCAAAGTTTTACATCCCCTAGACAGAGCCTGTTCACTGCAAGTTTTAGTGTTCAAGCAAAACAGGTAGATGTGCTTTCACCAAGTTCAACAGTGAAATGCAAAAGCCTAATGTCCCATCAAAGTTTTACATCCCAAAACAGAGCCTGTTCACTGTAAGTTTATTGGAGGATCACTTCTTTACAAATCTTTTGAAGTTCAAGGCCTCATGTGTTACCCTAGGTACTTCAAATTGGTGCAATTCAGTTCAGCAATTTGACCTTGATTTACAAAGCGCCACACAAAAAAGAAAAAAAAGAAAAAAAAACAAACAAACAAAAATAGAAAAGAGTCACAAGTTGGCTGTGACTATGGGGACTGCTTGCGCAATGAGATCTCTCCAAACAGTGCAGGCCGTGGCTAAGATCTTGCTTGAGCAAAGCTTAATTTGAGGAAACTAGGTCAAGAGAAGCTAAATGAATACTGTGATGTGCTTAAGTGGTGCTTTGAGGAAGTAAAACTCCATGACCTCTACCCTCAGTTAAAGGTGATGCCTAGAGAGCAATTCAGCATCAAATTATTGATTGGAGTAAACATCCCAAAAAAGGATCAAGCATCTCAAAAGAAAAAAAATATATAAAAAAAGAAAGAGCAGAAGCAAACAGTCAAAATAGGCCATGACCGTGGGACTCGCCTAGACTAATTGGTTGTGACCGTGGGAGTTGCTCGAATACTGACCAACTTGGGCAAAACCACCTACAGCAGAATGCTTAGGCATGACTCTTCCATCAATAGCATATCAGAAACATGAAAGAAGAAAGAAAAAAAAAATCAAAACAAGAATACCAAGCCTCAACCTCTAGTTTGTCATATGCAGAACCCTAAAACCATGAATTTTAGGTCTGTGTATGTGTAAATTCGTAAGCAGAGGGGCTGCAATATGAGAAGGACCCTTGGAATTAAGCATTTCGTCAAACAGAGGGTGACCGTGAACTCCCACGAACAGTGCAAACCGTGACTGAGATTTGTTTGAACTATGCTCAGTTTGAGCAGAACACCTTAGAAGAAACCTAGGCTACTCTTACACCCAAAGCAAAAGAAAAAAGAAAGAAAGAAGGAAAAAAAGAACAAAGGGAAAAGAAGCACAAAAAAAAAAAAAAGAAAGAAATTTGGGCAAATCCCATGTCATACATTCGGCTGCTGACAAACAAAAAGAGGGTACAGTAAAACTCTTACCGGCCATTGATGGAGCTTGAGGAGAAGAAGAAAACTCGAAGTCCACTTAAAAACTTGAAGAAGAAGGTCACTGGAAGCTATCGGTACTCTTGGTCTCCACCCAGAAAACTCAAAATAACAGAGTGAAAGAAGAAGGAAGGCACAAGCTTTATATGTTGCTCATGCCACAGTCACCGTCTTACTTTTTCTTTCTGCTTTTCCTCATTGGCGGCTATCTTAAGCAGTAGGGTCCATGGCTTTGGTGGCAAATCCCCTCAGCTCTGGTGGTAAATCCTTTTGACCCTATCCAAAGCTCACGGTGCCTGCTGTTGGCCATCTCTCCCACGAACACAACTTGGTTAAAATTGGTGGTGTCAATGATCACTGTTGTTGGTTACTTCATCCACAGACACTGTATGTGTTGAAATAGTGGGGTCCACAATGTGCTTCACTCTCTTTCCCACAGACATAAGTTGTTTAGCAGTGGGGTCCAAGCCTTGATCAAGTTCACTTGGGCATTGCCTTCCTTACCCGTGGTCACTATGATTTTGAGTAATGAGACCTACTACTTCGTGGCCTACTCTCTCAAACATGATCAGTCCAATTTCCAGAGCACATGGTGGGCCCACTTAGGGTATTTTACAAAAAAAAAAAGAAAGAAAAAAGAAGAAGAAAGTGATTTCCCACAGCATCACTATAGCAAACATGGGATTTGGCGATGAAACATTTCATCACCAAAGAACAAAAATTCGTTGCCAATTTGGCTCTGCGGACGACTAATTTTCGTTGCCAATATCGTCATCATTATCCCATCTTTAATTAATTTATGCGATGAAATTTGTTTTTCGTCACCGTAACCATGAAATCCACGACGTCACATTTCGAGGCTAAATGTAAAAGATTCCATCGCGCAAGCTATTCTTTCGTCGCCAAAAATAGAGGGTTGGAAATGTTGTTGTACTTTTAACGATGAAATATTTCGCCCGAAAAATACTATCAACGATGAAATGTTTTTCCGTCGCTAAACATACTAATCCACTACGTTTTTCCTACGTCGGCATATTTGTTTTCAACAACGAAATTTAAAATTAGCGATGAATTAGTTTCATCGCAAAAAGAATAATTAGCGATGAAACTTCTTATTTCGTCGCCAAAGCTAGATTATGTGGCATGATTAGGTGATGGAAGGAGTCATCGCTTAAAACAATTAACAATAAAATAATTAATTTTTTTCTATTAACTTATTTAATAGTGACAAAACTTCTTATTTCATCGCCAAAGCTAGATTATGTGACATGACTAGGTGACGAAAGAAGTCGTCGCTAAAATCAATAATGATGAAATAATAAATTTTTTTTCTACTAACTTTTTTAATAGCTCACCAAAGCTACATTATGTGGCATGATTAGGGGATGGAAGGAGATGTCGCTAAAAACAATTAACGACGAAATAATTAATTTTTTTCCTATTAACTTTTTTAATAGATAAAAACATTTCCTACTCAACAATTCATAATAATTTTCCATTAACAAACCATAATACAAATCATCAACAAACCATAATACAAATCCGACAATCCTTAATAGAAATCCTTCGACAATTCAAAATAGAAATCCATCAACAGTAATAACATTACAAGAAAACACATTATTCGCAACAAAATTTGGTGATGAATCAATATTTCATCATTGTTGATTCAAAATCAACCACAAAATAGTATTTCGATGCCAAAAGGCATGCTTTCAGTGAAGAACATTTATTTTTGTCATTGATAACTATGGAATTTGTGACAAAACTCTGATTTCGTTACTAATTATAGAAAAATACATGACATTAGGCAACAGAAAAATATTTCATTGCTAATAGCATACCTTTAGCGACAAATCTGAATTTTCGTCGCCATTAATGGACCTTTGGCAGCGGCATTTGAATTTCGTCACTAATAGTACACCTTCAACAACAAAATTTCAATTTCTTTGCTAATAGTATTTTCAGAATTGGTGACAAAATTTCAATTTTGTCGCTAATGGTATACTTTTAGTGAAGAAATTTTGAATTTTCATCGCCAGTTCTGAAAATTTCCAAAAAAAGAAATTGGTGCCTTTTCTGGTGCCTACTTCGTTTGTATTTTCAGAATTAGGGATGAAAATGTAAATTTCGAAGCCAAAGGTATACTATTAGCGACAAAATTGAAATTTCGTTGCCAATTCTGAAAATACAAAAAAAAGGGGCGCATTCCTCTTGCAAAAAATGCTAGGGAAATGTTTGGCAACAAAATTTTTTTCAGTACCAAAAAAAAAAGTAAAATTTATAAAATGGAAGCCTCAGGAGAAAAGGGAGAGAGAATAGAGAGAGGGAGGGAGGAAGAGAAAAGGAGATAGAAGGAAGGGCCGGGGAGGGAGAGAGGGAGGTAGGGGGAGGGAAGGGGGGAGAGAAAAAAGGGGGAGGGAAGGGGAGAGAGAGAGGGAAGGAGAGGGAAGGAGAGAGAAAGAGGGAATAGAGATGTTGGGAGGGAGATAGGGGGAGGGAGGGAGAGGAAAGGAGAGAGAGAGGTAGGGAGAGCGAAGGAGATAGAAAGAGAATAGAGATGTGGGGAGGGAGATAGGGGGAGGAAGGGAGAGGAAAGGAGAGAGAGAGGTAGGGCGACGAAAGGAGATAGAGAGAATAGAGATGGGGAGGGAAGCAGGGAGGGGGAGAGAGAGGTAAAGAGAGGTAAGGAGAGAGAGATAGAGAGAATAGAGATGGGGAGGGAGGGAAAGGGAGAGAGGGAGCAAAAGAAGGAGGAGATGGAGGGAGAGGGGGAGTGAGGAAGAGAGAGAGGGAGATGGAGGGAGAGGGGAGAGAGAACTAAGAGGGGGAGGAAGAGAGAGACATAGAGGGAGAGAGAGGGAGGGGAGGGCAAAGAGAACAAAGAGGGGGAGGGCGAAAAACAAGAAAGGAGCAGAGGAAGTGAGAGGGTAGCAAAATATTTTTTTTAAAGAAATTCCTTCATCGCCAAATGTATTTTCATCTTTTTTAAAGTACTTATAGCGAAGAAAAATATGCCCTTTGGCAATGAAATAATTTCGTCTCTAAAAGGTTTTTTAGTTCTCTCTTGTGTATTTTTTATGATGAAATATAATATATAGCGACGAAATTCTAGCATATTTGGCAATGAAATATGACGTCACCAAATGCATTTAGAGACTAGACAACGGCGACGAAACGGGTGAGGAAAAAATTTCATCGCCATAAGTAATTTGTGACGAAAAAATATTTTTTAGCGACGAAACAGTTCATCGCCAAATCTCAAAATTGTTGTAGTGTAAATAGTACATGTCAAACATATAAGTATACTTGTAAAATACATTGACTTCTTTCTAGAGGAACAATCTCTAGATGCACGTCATCGCCACTGCCACCAAACACTATCCATCTCTAATCTGTTGCAAAAAAAATTTTACATTAATAAGGTGAATGCACCATGAACCTACCCAAAACTCAAAAAGAAGAAAAAATAACTACCCAAAACTCAAAAAGAAAAAAAAATAACTACTAAAACTCAAAAAGAAAAGAAAATCCCCCAGGTGAATGCACCATGAACCTATGATCAATCAAATCACATTAGCTTGAAGCCATACATTCCATAAATTTAGTCAGTCAACCATGGTCACAATAGTGAACGCTCTAAAACCTAAGAATGTAATAATAATACATAACTGTAGATATGGGTAAGCTCACCATAAGGTTGAAAGTTATGCGCTTTGAGGTCCACTAAAAAGTAATCACAATAAACCTGAAAACATAATTTTTATGTGACAGGAACACTTCTGTGGGTACAATTAAAAAATGGAGTACATTGGCAGCAACTGTGCTAACATACAGGTACAATGAACTACCTATTGGTGAGCACTTAAGATCAAAGAGTTGAACTGAATAAACAGATGTATGATCAAGAGTTACAAGAAGAAAGTTTAACATGCTTTGTCCAGGCCCACCCATCTTTTTCCTTTCTTGAGCAAGAACAGGGAGTATTTTTGAGGATATAAAGGTATAGGTTCAATCCCACCAAGACGATGGAGGACTCCCTATTTATAAATTAAAAGGCATGTAATATTGGCAAATTCATAGGATGGACAAAACTTGGGTTTCAAGAGTTGTAATTTTATGTTTTAGATGGACTGAACACTCTATGGAAGTCACAGATGATGGTCTTCTAATTGGATATTCATATGCAAGTGTTTTATCCTTGAACCGGTCGGACAGGATGGCAGACCGGTCGGACAAGATGGTAGACTGGTCGAATTTCTTGTAAGCAGACACCTACAGATAGAACCGAAGACTGATCGGTCAGCTGAGTGCCCGACCGGTCGGACCCCATACCCGATCGATCGAATAGGGTATCCGATCGGTCGGCTAGGTCGGTAGACGTGCGATTCAGAAGCTCTATTTTTTCAGAACTGCCTTGAGTGTTTCCTTATCCTTCACGAATCAAAGTCGTCAAGGACTCTAGGGTTCCTCATTATTTAAGGAACACCTGTTCCATTAAGATGTGGGCTCTCCAGATCAAAACCCTAATATTCTTCGAAAGATTTCATCTTTCCAGAAGGTATTCTATTCTTGAAGTGCTGCAACGTCTCCTTCTGTGTTCCAGTTTTTCTTTTCCGCTATGCGTGTTCATCTTAAGTGGCATCAAGGCATGAAGATCAATCAAATAGAAGGTGAACGGCGTGTTCGTCGACTAGAAGAGCTTCAGTCCCTTATGTTGTGTCTAACTAGGTAAAAGGGTAGTGAGTAATCTTGTAACTTCTCTTTCATAGTGATTATTCTTGACGGACCGGTGTTAGGTCCTGTGGTTTTTTCCCGGTTGGGTTTTTCACGTAAAAATCCTGTGTCCATCTGTATTATGTGATTGTTTAGTTGTCTTATGGTGATTGCTGTTGGTATCTACATAGCATACATTGATTGGGACCTTAACCTGTGTCAAGGTTTAAAGTCTTACACGTGGTGTCAGAGCAGACTTTTATCATACTTTCTAGATTCGTTAATATGTCTGCTATGGAGATTCCCAAAGATGGCACTTCAACCAATAAACCTCCTTACTTAGATGGAACAAACTACACAAATTGGAAGGTAAGAATGGTTGCCTTTTTACAGTCTATTGACATTGATGTCTGGTAAGCCATTCAGGCTGCATACTCTCCACCCACTGTTATTTCTGATGGGAATGTTGAAATCCCTAAACCTATGACTCAGTGGAGTAAGGAGGAAAAATCTGCCTTTCTTGCTAATAGCAAAGCTATGAATGCTATCTTTAACGGTGTTTCACCCATTGAATTTAGAAGAATTTTTAAGTATAACATCGCTAAAGAAGCATGGAGTATCTTAGAAACAGCTCATGAAGGAACTGGAAGGGTTAAAAGGTCTAAACTTCAGAACTTGACCACATTGTTTGAAACCTTAATCATGGAAGAGAATGAAACATTCGATGAGTTTTATGCCAAACTTAATGATGTGGTGAATTCAACCTTTAATCTATGGGAGATCATACTTGAAAACAAAATTGTTCAAAAAATACTTCGATCTCTTCCTGAAAGATTTGATCCTAAGGTTATGGCAATCGAAGAAACTAGTGATTTGGATACCCTTTCGGTTGACGAACTAGTTGGTAAATTGCAGACATTTGAAGCTAATATGAGATCAACTAGAAAATCGAAGGGTGTTGCTTTGATTTCTTCCAAATCAGGTAATGATAGTAATGTTTATGAACCAGACTTTGATGACCCTGATTTTGATGCATTTTTTGTCATAAAATTCAAAAAGGCAATGAAGAGTTTTGAAAAAATGGATTTGAAAAAGGCTTACAAGAAAATCAAATCTAAAAACAAGTCTAATTTCACTTCTAACATTAAGCCAATTTCTAATCCGGCAACTAAGCCTGAAAAGAATATTTCCAAGATGCCTCCTAAAAATAATCAATGCTATGAATGCAAGGGATTTGGTCACTATGCATCCCAGTGTGTTAATTGAACTCTAAGGAATCAAAGTAATCAGGGTAAAGTGTTAAATGTCACCTGGGATGATGATTCGGAAGAAGAAGAACAAATTCCGGAATCAGAATCATTTGATGTAAGTAAATTTATCGTATTTATGGCTTAGTCTAACAGCTCTTCTGTCAAGAATGTCAATAGTGCAGGATCTGCTTCAGATTCAGATAGTGATTCTTCTATGAATGACATGCCTCGGTCTGAGAGAGAGTTATTAAATGCATATAATAAGCTGTTGAAAGATTCTAGGAGAGTCGCTTTGATTAACGACGCACTTGAGCGGAAAGTGAAGATTTCTGAAAAATTGATTGCTTCTCGTAGGAAAGAACTGAAAGAAGCTCAAGGTAAGATATCTACCCTAGACTCTCAAAATATTCTTCTGTCTAATAAGTTGACCGATGTAGGTGACAGTTGGAAGTTGCTACATGATCAGTCCCTTAAGATTTCCAATGAATTGGAAACAGTGAGAGAGGAACTTAAATCCTGCAAAAAAGAGAATGCATCATTGTGTCACAAGCTACACTCAACTTCTGTAGAGCTTGCTAAAGCCAAAGCTGATCTAGCAAGAATGAATACAGGATCAAAGAAACTTGATGAAATTCTTGGTGTCCAGAAGGCAAGTGTTAATCGACGTGGACTAGGATTTGAATTTGGGTCTACATCACAGAATCCAGGTAAGTTTATCAAAGGTACCACCCTAACCTCTTCTGTACCCATCATTCAAGCACATGCATAAGTGAATTTTGCAAATAAATCAAATTGGAAAACGTTTCGTACTACATTTGTTCCTATATGTCACTTTTGTGGTATTCAAGGTTATATAAGACCTCACTGCAATAAATTGCGAAATGTACCCCGAAATCAACAGAGGCAAAGGTATTCCTTGCCTCAAAAGGTCAAGACTAAACAAGTCTGGATTCGAAAGTCTGACCTTTATTGTAATGTGGTCCTTACTGCCCTACATGCACAAAATTCACATGTATGGTACTTGGATAGCGGGTGCTCAAAACACATGTCTGGCAATAGATCATTATTTACTTCTCTTGAGAATTGTAATAATGGTAGCGTCCAATTTGGTGATGGGAACAAATCCAATGTTATTGGTAAGGGTACATAAATATTTATAGTGATTAGCAAACTAGCCATTGGAGATGATATACATTCCCAGACAACATCCACTTTGGCCAATCTGTATGCCTCTTCATTATTCCATAATCACAAAATCAAAATGACACCTACCCAACTACTGGGAACTGAAAGGAACTCCAGCACCAGTGTCTAGGTCAAGATTATATGTGGGTTAAGGCTGTGAATTAGTGCTTTGTGCAGTCATCAGACTGCCGAGGGTAAGGCAGGCCTCATAACTCATAAGAGTTGATTGGGGCAGAGGTTGATGCAACTGTATTCAACAGGATGCATTGTCATTTTTAATGACCTATAAGTCCTTTTGACAATTATTATAATACACTCTTGCATTGCTCTTGATTTCCCAAGTAGTCTTACTGCATGGATGCCACCTCTAGCCTTACTTGCCTTTCATCTTAAAATGCTCAGATTGAACCAAAACAGGAATATTCCTTTAAACCTTTGTTTAAGGAAGGCTGTCCACTCCTGTTTAGAAATAGTAGAGATCATAAAACACTTGTTTGGCTATAAAACAGCATTGTCATCATAATCAGTTCCAAGTTTTTGAGTGAATCCTTTAGCTACCAATATTGCTTCATACTTAATCTTTTTTTCTTTTTCTTATTTCTTTTCTTTTGGAGTGGTATTGCTTCATGCTCAATCAATAGTACTGTTTCATTTTGTATTTGATTTTTTATAATCCATTTACACTATATTAAATGTATTAACTACAGAACTTCAGTCAATTTCAAATTCTTAATTTAAGGAACAGAATCAATTTCTTCTACCATGATAGCCTACAATATCCGGTGTATAGTACGCTTCTTTGAAAGATAACTGCTTGAGTCCTTAAACACTTCATGCTGCAAATATTTTTTAACTCCTTAACATTAAGAAAAGGATGGAAATCAACAGATCCTTCTTTTTCATTTTCTTCAGTTTTTTAGAGAAATACAATGGCATTAAAACATTGCCTTCAGATGGGCAAAAATATCTGCTAATAGTCATTATAGTGCTTGACTCCTCTCTATATTACTATTCGTTGAATCGAGGTGCACTAACATTAGGATCTAAGGATGAAAGTACTCTTCAGTCTTCATTCCTCAGGACTCATCTATTGCCACTATTTTTGTTACATTCTAAATTACTGATTATCCAACTCCTCATTTCACTCAGAGTTACATCGTCCCATTTCACATGACCAAATGCTTCTAAAATCAATTTTGAAAAGAAAACACAGGTTGCCAGAGCAATGTCATGAATGAATAGTGATCTAAACACCCTTGTTAAGTTTTTTTTTCTTTCATCTTACTACTATTGAAAAATGACTTGAACCCACCAACTCATCATGATTGCAACAATCTGCACCTTCCAACCTATGATATGGACTTTTGTCTTCAGAAAATAAGTAGTCCTCTAACTAAACGAATTGGATGGAGAAGATGACAGGCATCATCTCTTTTAACCTTCAAACAGGAAGCTTTACATTTTGCAACCTGAGCTACTGAAAAGTTAATAGAGAGAAAGTCTAACACTTTACCAACTTTCTTAGGCCCATTTGTTTGTAGGGTAGAGTAAAATGAAAGAGTTTGACAACAAAGTGGAGCGAGTAAGGTGTAAGAGCACAAAATGACAATTTGCTTAACTGCTTTTGTATTAACAGGTTCAACTCCCATTCAGTTAATCCATTGGGTATAGGATTAACTAACTTTACAATCAGTCCACAGATTTTGATAATTGAATCTGCGTTCTTGTATTGCTTTGATACACTAAATCTATGTTCTTGCATTGCTTTTGATAATCCAATCGTATACTCAATGGATTAACTTCAAAAAATTTGATAATCCAGTAGTGGAATAGAAACTTCAAACAAATGGAACTCAATTACATATTAAATTTTAAGATTACACCAGACTCTTAAGATTAAAAAACAATAGAAAAAAAATACTAACCTAACCATCGAAAGGCTGACTGCCACTAGATGAGCCTGCTCCACCATCTTGCATTGGGTACAAACCGGCCTTCACAAGCATCGCTATCATCTGAGCTTGGAACTCTTCTTGTTGCTTCTTCATTGCCTCCCTCTCCATCTATCTCATTCGTGTGTCCACCTGCTCCATCAAACGGCTCAACTCTTTTTCATGTGCACGCGAGCGAGTAGTAGTATGTATAGAAGAAGAAGTCGCTTGCTGAGTGCCTTCACATACCTAGATCTAGCCCCAAACACATCTACAGACAACTCCTCTTGCGACATGTTTAGGGCTAGATCATTGTGCTCCTCCACAAGCTTCGCCTATAATTATCAACAGAATTAAAAAATCCCAAACCCTAAAACTGGGATTGAATCTAAGTTTCACAAGATTGCATACATATGCTACACTGCACTTAGGGGTTCCTACTCCAATGGGTGTCTTTGTAGAAGTCAGTGATGTGGGGCTCGACGCCATCATTCTCTACGGCTTAATTTCAATAGATATAACTATGAGAATGATATATATTAAAGTAAATATCAAGGTTTTTATGAAACTTCATAGCACATTACCCTCATGGTCATGGTAGCTGAGAAGGACCGCAAGCCACATGCATGATTGGTCTTAAGAGCTACCATATTCTTGGCGTTTTGGTCAAACTTTTTCTACAAAAAAACGTAAGCACATTATATATATTAAAGTTGTGCCTTTATATATGTTAAAGTTGTGCCTATTTGGGGGGTGTTCTTTCTAGGGATAACAATGAAGTGAGTACCTTCCACGCATCAGTGTTCTAGTAAGCAATTAGTCCGTCCTAAGTAGACAATCCATCCCTCGGTAAGGCTGACTTCAAGGGTCTACACCCTCCTTCAACAACTTTTTGTAGTGTATATGCATCTTATATCGATGATCCCTGTATCTGCAGCCACATTTGGAATCCATGGCCTTCTGCACCATGTCATTTGTATCATAGTCATCAAAGGTATACTTGCCCTACAAAAAGTGTACATGTTGAATATTTAGGTAATTAACGAACATGTATACATTGAATTAAGTAAATTAATAAAGATATAATGCAATTACCAAAACGCACCTAATGCATGGCTCTTTACCCTAATCCTTAATCTCAGTCCACCGCTTGACACCTTGGATGGGAGCATGGGCTCGAACCTGTAACCCACACTCCTAAGCAAAGGATGGTGCATTGGGCTCCATTGGTGCCCCGTATTCATCTGGAATGTCCCCTGGGAGCTTCCCAGATCACTTGAGAATTTTCTCGGTCCCCCAACCCCATGTTACTCGACTCCTGTATGTCTGGGATGCATGGGGCTAACGAGAATCCAAGATTGATGCTTCATATAAAACCACATTGTTATTCGAGTTATCTAATAAATACATATTGAACAAGTTAAATTATAATGAAGCATAATCTCTTATTATTATTACCTACGCGGCTGGACTGCGTGATTGGACTAGGCTGCTGATCATGTGCAGTTCGGGAGGTCTGTCTCCAGGTGACGTGGTGCCGGTTGATAAAAAGGGTAACATACGACGAGGAGGCATATTTAGGTCCTACCAAAACAACATACATCAAAAATTATTAAAGGGAACATATATAATCAAAAACAAAAAATGGTGATAACACTTGAGCTAGCACATTTTACATCTGGCAACTGATCATCATCATCGTCGTTCTCATCGCTAGAGGAGCTAAGTTGATCCTCACATTCAGATGTTTTGTACTCCTCGCTGTCCAGCTCACCCATTGTTCTTTTCCCATTCCCCTCAATCGAAGATGATCGAGTGTTCTTGCCCAGCTCAGCCATCCAAGCATCAACAACTTGATGCAACCCCAAAGACTCCATTATCTCTCGCTTATGCTACATCGTGTTATGCCTAACACGCTCATATGCTGCTGTCTTCTTTTTTCTTTTTTTCTAGATAACTGGGCTAGACATATCTTTTCTTAGACTTTAGCATTTTTCCCTACTAGTAATTGACATAAACAGTAAGATACTGAAACTATGATTATTATAAGAAGATTCAATAAGACAAAAAATGTAAAGGGAAGCAAAATATATAAAACAACTATGTGTCATTATTACAAATAGTTTTCCACCATCAAATCATAAATCAAGTAAAGCTGTGTCAGAATCCATGTCAGGATCCATATTAGAATCGGGATGATGGCTGTGCGATGCATCTTCTTAGTCATCTCCATTCTCCGCCATACTTTTAACATCCTCATCGACTTCGTCCCCTTCTGGTTCATCTTGTTGGTGCCTCCATAGCTGTATAACTCTGTTCCCAGGAATGATCTTGGGATCAACCCCATCTCTATGATGCTGATCAGAGGTAGCTACAACATTGATTGGGCATACTCCATCAGTGACATCCTACTGGAGTGCATCATTACTTTCTTCATCATTAGGTTCCATCTCTGGTACATCCCACACTCCTCGATGTTGGGACTATAACACAACCTGCTAATTTGGACCTAGCTTTGTGTCATTTACATACCAGACTTGACGCACCTGGCTTGGTAGGACGAATGGGTCACTTTTATACCACTATGAATATCAATGCTTGTGCAATATTCATCAGTTTTAATTGTTCTAGGACTACCAGTGTTGTACCACTCACATTCGAACAAAGCTACTTCATGATGAAAAATGTACTTAACTGCCAAACCCTAGACAGGTAATCATAAAATTCGATCGTCTGACCCTCGTGATCCCCATCCACAGCCACACCATTGTTCTGACTTAAATGACGATTGGCTTAGTGAATTTGACTCCATTAAACATACAACCGGAAAATTTTTACACTAGTAAATCAGGGCCATTTGCCAATGACCACAACTCATCGATTGCTTCTGGCGCTTTTTGGTGGCACAATTCATTTATCTATATAAACATGTCAAGTGAGATGTATATGTGTGTGTGTATATGTGTGTGCGTGTGTGTGTGTGTGTGTGTGTGTGTGTGTGTGTGTGTGTGTGTGTGGTGAAGATTTATTTAACTTACACTCTATTTGAACCAATTGGGAAATTCTTTTAACTTACACTCTATTTGAACCAATTGGGAAATTCTTTCTTTTTCACTAAGATGATATCTTGTCCAAATGGAATCAGTAATATATCCTTGTGTTCACTACACAAGATTAAAAAAAGAGTTTCAACATATTGCTTGAAAACATTAAGAGGCTAAGAATATGCTAAACTAACAAAAGCATATATTTTAAATACAGATCCACTTCACTGCTATTGTAGAGCACAAACTAGTGCGCCATGTCAAGTTGATCCCGCGTCACCTTATAAGCCTCAACACTGAAAAGGCGGGCATTTTCTACAAAAAGTTGTACATTCCTTAACAACGTAAGCCTCGGCAATCGAACCCTTAGGTCATGATTAATTTGTAACAAGCCTCTTAAGAGTTCCAAGAAGCCTTGCAACAAGCACCAATTTTGCAAGTTTATTAAGATTACATATTATACACGATTAAAATACATTTTGATATTGTAATAGTTACCTTTCAATAGGGTACATGCACCGATACTGCATTGGTCCTCCACACATGGCCTCATGCGGTAAATGAATGGCTAGATGGACCATCACATCAAAGAATGCTTAGGGAAAATCATCTCCATTTTGCAAAGTATGATCACTATGTGCTCCTGTAATTACTCTAAATCTTCCAGCCTTAGCTTCTTAGAACACAACTCCGTGAAGAAAATGCCTAGCTCAAACAATGTATTGTAGATATCCTTTTTGAGGTATCCATGCATACTAAGCGAAAGAATTCCATGTAGAAGGACATGACAATCGTGGCTTTTAAGACCAGACAATCTACCATTTGTTGCATCAACACACCTCAATAAGTTTGCAGCATAGCCATCTGGATACTTGACCGACTTTAAGAACTCATAAAAATAATCTCTTTCCTTCTGGGTCAGTATGAATACTGCTGGGGGTTTGGGAAAGGACCCATCGTGGCACAGCTGCAAGTGTAAATCTGGCCTTATGCATATTTTTTCAAATCTACCTGCGCTTTTTCGGTGTCTTTGTTTTTCCCAATTATGTTCAATGTCATTCTACATAAATTGTGACATATGTTGCTCTCTATGTGCATGACATCAAGGTTGTGTCAAAGCTTCTTATTCTTCCAATACGGTAGCTTCAACAAGATGGACTTCTTTTTTCAATTCAGTGCTAAACCATTGTCACGAGGTCTTTTCTTACCATTCTTAGGCTTTCCAAACTTGAAATTAGGCAAGTGATCCAAAGCTGCCGATATCTTCTCCACGGGCAACTCTAATGATTTCACACAAAGCTCAACCTTATTGTTAAATGTTGACTTATTCCTTCGCCATGGGTGGTCCTTATCCAAGAAAGCTCGATGGTCAGTGAACTTAATCTTGTTTATCAAAGCCATCGAACACAGATCATCGTAGCAAAGGATACAAACCAAATAACCTTTTGTACTCCACCCAGAGATATCACCATCTACGGGAAATCGTGTATGGTCCACATTATACATGCATGCATTCGGAAATATTTTTTGCAAGAGACATCATAGGTCATAACACCATTCTCCCATAACTCTTTCAACTCTTCAATCAATGGCCTCATGTATACATCAAATTCTAACCCAGGGGCCTTCGATCTAGGAATAAGTAAAGGTATCATGAAATACGGTTTGTTTATGCACTGCCAAGGTGGCAAGTTATAAGGCATAGGACAACAGGCCACATACTATAACTGGTGTTCATGTTTCCAAAAGGGTTGAAACCATTAGTGGCCAACGCAAGCCTCACATTACAGGGCTCCTGTGCAAACACGGAATAATTCTGATCAAATTCCTTCCACTCAGAACAATCAATCGGATGCCTTCTCAACCCATCATCTAGTCGCTTAAGCTTGTGCCATTTCATGTTTTTGCCTGTCTGCTTAGATCTATACAACCACTTCAACCTCAGTGTCAATTGAAAGTCCTGTAGGATCTTATGATGAATCTTCTTACCCTTGCCATTGTTAACTTTGTATCTAGGCTCCCCACATACTAGAAATGAACCCAGATAAGCATTCTCCTTCCAGAAGAGTGTGCAGTCATACTTACATGCATGGATGTACTCCTAACCCAAGCCCAACCCATGCAGTATCTTCTTCACTTCGTAAGTCATCCCGGAAGCAAATCACGTTCTGGCAAAAGGTCCATCAACACCCCCATCATTATATCAAAAGACTTATTACTCCACTTGCACATTACCTTCACATGAAGCATGGTAACAACAAATCTTAATAGAGTAAACTTTTTAAGCTCGAATAAATTTCACGCTAGGAGTCTTGCAATAGCCTTTCAAAGTTTAGCTGTTCCTCCCTCTAAGTAGTATCAGCCGCTTTACCCGAACCCAATTCTCCCCCATCAAAGTTCATGAAAGTCCCCATACCATAATCTTCTACCAGTTCCGCAATACCATCCCAGCCCTCGTCCACTTCAACATGTGGAATTTCATCATCACCACAATTGATGTTATTGCCATCCACTACATAGGCTTGATTCTCATCAAGTTCCTCCCCATGGTATATCAAGTTCTTATAAGACGACATCATGCCAAAAGCCACCAAATGGTATCCCACAATGTCACAACTACACCAATCCACATTCAAGCAGTTATTACACGAACACCAAATCTTACCATCCCCATTTGCTGAATGCCTCATTGCAAACTCAAGATATGACTTCACCCCATCACTATATTGTTGACTTAATCTATCCATAAGCATAACCAGTTCCATCCAACTCTTGTCCATATCTATTCACACACAAGGCCCATATTGTTAAGGCACATGTCATGTCATGTATTTTGAAATAAGAATGACAGAAAAGGGAAAATTCAAAGCAATGATGAACACTAAAGAAGTTGCCCAATGAAGCTCTTTAAAAGAAAGGAATTACGAGTTATGAAAAAAAAATTTTACTATTTACATCCAAGGTAGGATCCACTATTAGATCAGAAATCAGCATAGAGGTCCAAGGAATAAGGTTACAAGTGCTCCAATGGAATACCTATTTACCTGTTCAATTAAATTATAAACTTTTTCCAAATGTAGGAGATCTTCCCCCTCATCTCAGCCTCAAAGTTCTTATTAGAAAAGCCACCTCATAATATTTAATATGCTTATTTGTAATGAAATCAAATTACATGTAGAGGAAATGAAATTCCATGGAAATGCTCTATATTTATTTGTAAGAGTAAATAAATACATTTAGTAATTTTGAAAATGGAGGAAAAACAGACACACAAGAGCTATGCAAATACAATCTCTATCATCTCGTCACCTCCAATTTGTGTTAAGGCCGATTATGCTTGAGATGAATTTAATTCCTAAGAGCTATATAATTGTTTTTCCCTATTAGCATATTGTTGCATGCAGCAAGTGTCCATATCGTGTAATAGCTTACGGTATTTTGTTCTTACAAACTAAGCATACGAAGAAGGCAGGAATTATTGGGAAGTATGGTAAGTACTTAAAATAAATTAATGTTTTTTTTAATGAAAACATGACAAAACTGTGCTGCCTTAGTTATTCAAGCACAAGATATGGTACTAGTTTGAGGAAGCAAACAAAAAAGATGGAAGTAAGCCAACATGCAAAATATTTCTGTGAATCTTGTGGGAAGGTATTTCATCTACCATATTTTGTCTCTCAATTAGTGAGAATACAATGATTCAGATATTGATTTAAATGTACATGTAACAATGCAGTATGAAGTAAAGAGGAAGGCCGTTGGCATCTGGTGTTGCAAGGATTATGGCAAGGTCAAAGCTGGTGGTGCATACACATTGAAGTAAAACTTTTTTTTAAAATATAATTGAAGCAATCATTTTCCTCATTGTCTTCTTTATATTTCCATTAACTTGGATGCACTTGATTCATTATGGTGTGTATTTATTTCACGATACCCCCAATGCTGTCATTATTTGGAGTACCATCGAAAGGCTAAGGGAGAAAATAGAGGGTTAATCAAATCTACAGCATGAGCACCTATTTTCTTCCTTTTTGTCCTCAACTATTAATGTTTGGGTACTTTAGTAAAGTTAAATGAAACTGTTTCAGTTGGAGAATTTTGGCTAGTCGGATTTTCATTTGTTCAGTGTGACTTGGTACATTTTATTATTTTAGAACTATTAAACATATCACAATGATATGCTGATTTGGTACCTTTAAGCTGAACACCAGCATCAACATCGTCTTTTCTTTGTTATTTTTTTCCCTAACTTGTAAGTCATGGAAGCATATGTATAATTCACCACATAACATCTAGCTTCAGTTAGGTCACGGTTGTGTAGAAAAAATTTGGCTATTATTTCCTGCACAGTTTTCTTTGGCTATAATTCCCCACATTTTATATTTATTACCTCATGTTAGTAATGTTAGTCATAAGTAGGAGTGGCAATTGTGTTGGTTGGGCAAAAGTGGGTTGGAATGAGGGTTGAAATGGCCAAGGGCTTGTCTACAGGTGAAAGCCCTAAGTATCAACATTTATCTGACCTCTTGAAAGAATGGGTTGCATTGAGTAAGGGTGTTTACAAGGGAAACAAATCTGGTATCAACCCTAACACAACCCAAACGATTCCATTCTACAAAAAAATAAACCTAATAAATAGCATAGAACAATTGAGATGAAACCTAATAAAAAAGCAAAAGAAAAAAAAAACTACTTACATGAGATTTGAATCACCCGTTCGATTGCTCCAAAAAACACAATCCAATAGAAAATCTCCAAATCCTCCAAATCCGCACTCACTTCTACACTTGCAAGACCCCAAAACCCCCAAACCCATACTGCATTCCTTAGCGAAATAAAAAACCAAAACCCCAAATTTCGAGCACCTCAAATTCCTGTAGTTTCAGAAAAAAAAAAAAAGAAGAAGAAGAAACAGCTGTTTGCAGAAAGAATGAGAGAGAGAAGGAATACCGCTAGGTTTCTAGTGCTATCACTCCTCACTGACCACCGGTGCCGTTGATACTGCTGTCGCCGCCACTCCTCACTGGCCGCCGGTTGCAGTTGCCACTACCGCTGCTCTAAACTTACCGCCAGTTGCTACTGTTGCTGCCAGTTGCTGCTGCCACCGCTCCTCGTCGGCAGTCAGTTGCAGCGATCGCCCACAAGAATAGGAGAGAGACGCCAACTGCCAGTTGCTGCTACTCGCCGCTACGATCGCCCACAAGTGGGTCTTTGACGAAGAGAGTTTTTGACGAAGAGAGCTTTCGGATGAAGAGGGCTTTCGGACAAAAAGGGTTTTCGATGAATAGGGTTTTCGATGAAAAGTGTGGGGCACATTTACCAAAGAGCTTTAGGGACGAAAACAATTTCATCGCCAAAGGCCTAAAAAATATCAACAGCAATGATAAATTTCATCGCCGAATCTACAATAAGATTCTCATTGCTGGGTGGTGCTATGATGAACATTCAATGAAAATTTCCCTTTACAACAACAAAAAATACATTCATTGTTAAAATATTAACTTTTCAGCAACGAAATACTATTTCATCATGGATTATCAATAAATAGCGATGAAATATTAATGCACCACGAAATTTCCTTATGAATAAACCCTCTTCTTGTTGGGCATGGTGAACCCACTGTGGGTATTTTCCCTTGAACAAAAAAAAAATGTTTTCCCACAACGGAGTGAACCCACTTTGGAGCATTTCTTTTTGGATGAACCCACTTTGGAGTATTTCTTTTTGAAAAAAAAAGGGGGGGTTTTCTTTCCAAAAATAATCTAAATTTCAAATTTATCTTGGGTTAAATCTAATTTTGAGTCATCATCTCAAATTATTTTGGATCAAAATCCACAAGCCAATCTTTTTCAAAATTCCATTACATTTTGACTCATGTCGAGCCAAGTCAAAACCTAACCATTGATTTTTTTTTTTAAATAAACCCAAAAATCTATGAAAATTCAATCCTAAATCCATTTTAAAATCCAAACCTTAATTTTTCTTAAAACCTCAAGGATTCTTTTTGTGGGTATTCCCCATAATCCTCACAAAGATGCCACTCTAGATATTTGTAACAAATAGGTCATATGAAAATCAAATTCACCTTCCAAAATACAAAACAAACTCAAAAGCTTTTAAATTTTCTAAATACCTTAGGGATTCTTTTTGTGGGTGTTCCCCACAGAGATTCTACTTTTGATATCTGTGAAAATAGGGCAAAGAAAATTATATTCCTTATGTTTTTACCAACTCCTATCACTAGACCCTTCATGGTTTTTATCAAAATTTTAAAATTTCAAAACCACATTTTCAACAAGCCATTCATCATTCCCACAGATTGGCTATTTTTAGGCATAATGATTATCGTACTTTAATCATTGCACCTTAAGGGGCCACTTGTTGACCTATAAAAAAATTACAAATATTGCAGTGAAGACATTATAAGCTAATTCCAAGCCAATGGGACATAAACCCTAGGATTGTGGAATACCAGGTCAAATACAACATCCAAATATTCAAAACTAATGCAACTCATTCAGTAGATTTCAAATGAGCTCAAGGTACAGCAGTTCGAATTTTAGAATTAATGGACTTTGTTTAGTCACTCAATTCACCAATATTAGACTCAAAGTTCATTGGCTCAAAACCTAAGGCTCACCAAACACATTCAAGCTTCCACGTTATCAAAGTGGCTAAAAAGTATATGGTAAGTCTAAAAAATGCATAGAAATGATGCTTCAAAGTTTCAACACATTTGGACTTCATTTCAACTCAAGATTAAGCTTCAGTGGCTGTTTGCTAGCTCCTTTGGGACAATGTTACAATTGATACTTCTACATATCAGAATCAGCTAAAACTCTAGGAAAAAGCTCAAACTATATTCAAGAGTAACTCTGTAAGATTTCAGGCCAAGTGGATGTCATTTGACCCAAAGTCAATAAAAAATATCAACTTTGGGTCAGTGACCCCGGTGCCAAGGGGTCACTAACCAAAGCCGTACGTCTAGGTGACCGAAGTTTATAAAATTTAGATGTAAAGCTTAAGTTATTCTCAAAAGTGGTTCTGCAAATTTTCAAGCTAAGGGGACTTTGTCTAACCCTACTTCAACTACATGTCAACTAGGAGTCCGTAACCCTCAAGTCATGGGGTTACTGACCAAAAATCCTACCTCTAAGAGGCCAGAGTTGATAAAACTTGGATCAGAGACTCAAAATGTTCTCAAAGTCAACTCCTCAAAGTTGCGAATAAATTAAACATCATTCAGGTAAAAAACAAGCTAACTGCCTGTAATGCAAGAGGACACTGTCTTGAAATATGCAACAAGTGGGTCATGGATCAAAATCCTTCTTTCACATGTCTAAATGACATGAAATTTGTATGGATACTTCAAGACACTCTTGACATCAATACCTCTAAGTTTCAAATCAATATGAAGTCATTTGGGCCTCAACGAGCTAAAACAAGGGATCATTTTTTTAAAAAGTCAAATAGGGGGTTGACCAACTTTAGAAAGTCAAAACGGGATGAAATTTCTATGACAGATGGAAATTAGTGTTAGAAAGATCCTTCCAAGTTTCGCAAAAATCAGACATCATTCGAGCCCAAAACAAATGAAAACGGATCACATATGCAAAAAATTCAAAAGTGGGCCTATCCATAACCGCGACCACGGTCACGGACACTTGTGAAGTAGTTCCCGACAATTTTCAATGGCTTTCTCCGCTTTATTTCAAACTAAAACTTCCCATAACTCCCTCAATTGCCTCTAAAGTCTATAAAAGGCAAGTTTGGGCACTTGGGAAAGGGTTCAACAAGTTCAAAGCAAGTTCAAGCAAGTTCTAAGAGGATTGAAGCGAAACCCAAAGAGTTTCAACTACAATCATAAGTTTTCTCAAGGCCTACAAACATTCAAGTTCACTCTTCTTCTATTTCTCATTAACTTAAGGTGAGAAATAATTCAGAGGAGGAGAAGAGGCATGCTTATTATTTAAGGAAGATGTGTGTCAAGACCATCGAACATATTAAGGGATGGAACCACATTCCTTTGGTTTTCTCACTTGGAAGGGCTTTAGCCCATTTTTGAAGTTGTGAATAAGCCTTTTTAGGCTTCATTCTATTCCTTGAAACTTATAAGATTAGAATGGCACAACTTTGGCTTCGGTTTGCTTATATAAAGCACCATTTTTTGATTTGTACAAAAACATTTTGTAAACAAAAAGTGATAATTACCAAAGGTTGTAGTCGATTCCACGGTCAAATTAAGGATCTTTGGCGGTCATTCAACACTCCAAAAGTCGAAAAGCACAAGTTTCAGCACTCTAAAGACATCACAAAAGTGAAACAAAATGAAAACAAGAACAAACAGTGGCCATTTTGGCTACTGTTTGTCAATGACCGTGGTCACTCTGCCATGTCTTCTTTTTTTGAATTTTGACTCCATTTTTCATATAATTTCCTGTGATTTTTGAGTTTGGATCACACCTAAGACAAAAGGGAGGTATTGTGATTTTTCAAAAACTTGTAAACAACTTGCATCCCCGAAGTTAGAGTGTTGAACCCATGTAAACAAAGAGAATTTAATGATGAACAGTAATTACTTTCTCATTCTTCTTTACGCTTGAATAATGTGAATATTGGACTTGAATCTATTGCATTTCACATTACTTTTAAGCATGATCATATCTCAAAGATTAAAAAGTGTGTTCCACATTTTAGATCCTATGATTGTCTTGCTTCTATTTATTGGAGAAACTTTTTTACACTGTTACCAAAAAAGTTCTAAATGACTTATGCTCAATAGAATATTTTAATATAATGTTTCCAAATAAGTTAGTTTGGCCTTTGTAAAACCTAATCTTAGCACAATCAAATCTGAGCACCAAATTAGGAACAATTCTGAATAAGCCCCAAGTCTCCCACTGGCTTAGAAGTTTATCAACAAGAGATGTCTAAATCCATTGAACCAAGGAGACTGCAGAATATTAAAGGAAACCAAGGGGGCCCTTTGGACATCCACCACTAGCCACCTATCTCTCTCTTCTCCTTATTTCATCTTTTCTAATTTTTACTTTTAAGGTATTTTGGAGCCTTATTCCAGAAGTTAGAATTTTTAAAAAAGCGATTTTCAAAGAGAGATCATTGTACAAGTATGCTATTAATGAAAATCACGCTAAAGCTCTTGACAATGTTTAGCTAGTCTTCTTGATAGAAGTAAAAAAGATAAAGTTAAGTAATTTACTTTTCAATTTTTGTAATAATTCTGTTTCTTTTTTTTTTTTTGTACCCTTTTTGAATGAATGTTGTATTATAAGTAGATATGCCTCCATGCCAAAGGCAACCTTTGTTTTTATTTCTAATGAATTGACTTTGATCATTTATACTTATTTTGATAAATTATTCTTAGGGCTGTGTTTCCTTTGATAGTCTATGCTTAGTTTGATAGACGATGTTTATAATGTTCATTCTTTTATGAGATGAAGGAGATCTTAGGTTATGAATTTTTTTTAATTAAAATTAGTTTTTGCTATAGACAAATCTTGTGGATCAGAAATAATGATTTGTTTCTTATATTAGTTATTTTGAGACAAAAAAATTGAATAATTGCACGGATTAATTGTTTATCTCACTTAATGGATTCTAGCTGCTCTGATCTATTTTATCATTTTTTTCTACACTTTTAATTTACTTTAAGTCTCTGATATTACTAGTTTTAATCCAAATCAAATTTCTTCAAATTCTACTGTGTGGTTTAAAAGGTTTAGCTTTTAATTTCAACTGAATGTGATCTCTATGGGATCGACATGCTCTTATCACTGTCTATTGCAAACAACTGTGCACTTACAGTATTACTGAGTTAATTGAATCAAACCAAATTTATTACCAAATCAATCACTTCATTTATAAAAATGATTTTATAGAATGAATGATGGTTTTTAAACATAGCTAGCCTAAATGTCCTAACGATTAATACTTAAAAACGTACATTAAAATCGTGATTAACTTTTTTAAGTGACTATCATCAACCCCCCTCAAAAGAAAATGCTTGATCCGCCACTTATTTAAAGCCTTAAATAAGATAGTTTTCATAATGAAATTGAATTAGATTTAAAGGAGATTAGGCATATATCATGAAGTCCTGATCTTATGATTCTACTTCTACTTTGTATATTACAAGTTCAACCTTCTCTCATGTGATTGTCCTGTTCAAAGTCCATGTTTTTTGCGAGGAATTTGTTTTTCAATCAATATTCTTTGTTGACAACATAAGTGGACATAAATTGAGTGAAAAAGCTACTCTACCAAACCAACAAATCAATTGAATGATACCAATGGAATAACTTGTACCATATAAACCATTTCTAGGTTTTCTTAAGGGCATAAATATTCCTCAGGATTTTACCAACATTACAATTCCTCCAAGTGGCACTCACTAAATCCATACATATGTACACAGACATATTTTAGATGGATTTTCATAGGAGCAAATCCACGTGACCAAGCGCACACCTTATACCACACCATCAACTCGCATGAAAAATAGGTCATTAAAAATGCACCTTGGTCAGAATACCCATGATCCAGGTTCCAACTAGCTTCTACAAAATTAGTCAAAAGTGCCTTGGTACTATATTTGGCTTCTCCTTTATAAGGTAGAAAAGAAGTATTGATGTGATATCTAATTTCCATTTGTTTGGTGGATACAGCCGATTATACATGTAAAATATACAACTGATGTAAGATGATGTCAACATGTTAAATGTTGAAGCATGAGGTGAGATGTTTAAATCGCCTTAAATGTGAGAAATAATGACACAAGCCTCATCATGAACATGATCTTTTCTCTATTAATATACAGTTACATTGATAAAGGCAACCTTATTTATTTTATTTTCTTCCTTTCTTTTTTTTTCTTAAAGGTAAATTGTCTTAAAATAGTAAAACTAGCTCCAAAAGAAATAGAGGGAAGACCCACTAATCTCCACCTCGTCTTGATGGTTTAAACCCTTTTTTTTATGGCATTAAGTCATGAGTTCAAAATATGGCAACAATAAAGAGAGAGAGAAAGGGGGGCTAAACATGAAATAATGTGGAGGCCCAACGGAACAACAAAGGAGTAACCATTCCCAAAATATTGGCAATAAAATTTGTGAGATAGTATTGCTAATTTTGTTGATAAGGATAATTACCCAAATGAAATGTTTATAAATATGGGCCACTTTCATTGATTTAAACCGTGCACATGGTACTTTCAACCCTAGAACCGATACCCACTAATTTTGTTGATAAGGTCAATTCCCCAAATGAAATGTATATAAAGATGGGTCACTTTCATTGATCTAAACTGTGCACATGGTACTTTCAACCCTAGACCCAATACCCACTTTCACCAGATCGGCATTCACTTTTGATTGTGAAAGATAGTCCCAAATCTGAATTTTTATAATGCAGCTCAAAATATATGCAGCGAAGGAATAAAAGAACTAGTAAATAAATTAATAACACACCACAAGAAGAAGACATACAGATTTTTATGTGAAAAATAATGCATGGGAAAAATCACGAGTCCTCCTCAAACCAATAAAAATCAAACATTAAAAACAAACAATTACAAGATATACTCACAAACTCTTTTCCAATTACAACTCAACCTAGGAACTGCAGTTCTTCTTACCGACTACTCACCGTTCACCGCTCGCCATGCTTGAAATAACCACCTTGAATTCACAAGGTAAATAAGCCTTTTACAAAAGAAATTAATCTTTTACAAGAAAGTAAAAGCACAAATCTTTAGAACTCAAAGCTTCAACACAATCTTTCCAATAATTGTTCTAGAAAAAAATGGTATCTCCAATGTATACTCTCAACATAGAATAGAGAGATGAATTCATTAGGTTTAAAAGAAACATCCTGTAAATAACCCATAATTGGTTCCTTGTGGTTACAGTACTTATAAAACAAAAATTGGTAGTTTTTGTACAAATAGGAAACAATTTCTTATAGGAAAGTAGGTTTTCTGTACGTCGAGCAATCGAGCCAGCTAAATGGGCGCTCGAGCACACTAGTTTCTACCTGAAAACTCTACCTTGGATACTCGGGCGCAGGTGCATGCGCAATTGAGCGCGCATGTAAATTATGCTTTTTTCTGTAAACTTTTCAAAGGCATATATAACTTTGTTGTTTTAACTCTGATTGATGCAATCTAAAAAACTACAAATATCTACTCGAAAAGAGGTTTCCAACGGTAGGTAGCGCTCCTCAATCTGATGCTCGATTTATAAGATATGACCTTTTTAATAAATATAAAGACCCTAGAAAATCACTTTAAAATACTCCAATTTGCGTTGTTTATTCAATTTTTTCTCTTTAGTACATCCGATAAGTCATACCATAGTCCATTCTAAAAGGAATAAAAAATTGCAACTCAGTAAACCAAGAGTTTTATCCAACACATGAATTAGCCAATATATAAAAATCCTAACAGATTGACAGTATAATAATAATAATAATAACAATGGTACTAGCAATTGTAGTGATAATATTAAAAAGAATTTTATAAATCACTGTTTTATATACAACGCGGCTCACTCTTAGGGATCGAAAATATCCTTTTTGATGGAGCAATGGTGTTTTTCTTTTTATTTTTCCCTAATGAAGTTTTAGTTTGATCAGGGCAATATTCATTAATGGACTGGATAATCACGATTTGGTCGCTTTTCTTTTTTGTAAATGCTACTGATCAAACAATAAGTTTTTTTAAACAATGGAACTAAACCTTAGGCATCCATTAAATTGCAGAAGATAGTTTAAATGGATGGGTTTGATACGTATAAGGTTGCCCTATATCAGGCAAGAAAGTACTCTTTCAAAAATTCTGTGTTGAGGGCTTCAATCATGTTTCTATTTTTTTTCCTTCTTTTTCTTTTTTTGTCTGTGACGTACCCAATCAAATTTTGATGATCAAACTGCAACTAGTACCCAAATAGATAAGCATGAACCAGATGCAAGGTTTGACCATTTTGAATGTTTATAAGGTGTGCCTAAATCTCACGTGCACAGTTTGACCTTACTTGTCCTTACCAATAAGATTAATTTTATTTTATTACTCAACTTATTAGTTTAAATAGGAAACTCACATTTTAATATTTTTAACTTCATTAAGGGATTAACTACGCTTGCCCAATTTTAGATCCCTATTATGATTAACTTCTTTGAAAAAATTCTATCCTAGATAATTTAATAAAGAAAAAAAAAACACACACACACATAGTAATGGGGCATATGGTGGTGATATGTATATAATTTAATTAGAAATAAATAAATGTGGATTCTAAGTTGAGGTGCCTCCATTAGGGTGTTCATGGGCTGGATCAGCCTGAGCTAAGGCATATCCATGCCTAGTCCCACTGGGTCAGTCTGGACTAAGTTATATCCATGCCAATTCTGACGTCAGAAACGCAACCCATATTCAGCTCAAGCTCGATGCAGGCCCACTCATTTAGTGAACTGGGCAATGCGGAATCAAACATTTTATGAGTTCTAGCAATTGTTTGGACAAATCAACCGCTAAATTAAAATCACTTTTCATTTGAGACAAGCCAAGCCAAGCTTTGGGCTTTCTCTCACTTAATCCAGGCTGGGCCCAAATATTAGATGTCCCAAATTTTATATCCAGGATGGTCCACTCTAATCAGGCCCAACTCTAATTAGCGCTAATCACCAGAATCCACCAAATGAGAGGCAGTTTGCTGCTTCACTACTGAACTACTTGGTAACCTGCCATCACTTTTTTTACCCTTGAAACTATATCATTCCATTTTGATTTGGCTCTCTTAAATCAATCTCATTTTCAATCATAGTTACATTTTTTTCAAAACGTAAGGAGAGACTTCTTATATAAGTTTTAACACAGCATTATAAGAAATTTAATTTTAATAGAGACTAATTACATACACAAGGTATATTGTTTGGGCCCTGCATCAAATGTTAAATTGTACATAGAGCCATTGTTTACCTAAATGATTCATGTATGATATATAATTTATTTTAATTATAAAGTTTTTAATATGGGAAGCTACTTTTAACTTCATAACCAAATAAGAATGGTCTCTTACCTCAATGGTAATAGGGGGCAATTCTCACCTCATTACCCAAGGATTAACCTTTGGCAATCACCTTTCTCTAGCCTCAGGGCCTCGTCACCTCGCCCGGGATCTATCTATGTACCTCACCCAAGGGCTCCCCACCTCAAACCCTCTTCCGAGGGGAGGGGTCCGAGCCCCCAACGAAGTTTTTCCCTGTATAAAGAATGCAACTTTTAAAATTCAAGAGTGAAATTGAATAATTTACTTTTATCTAAAAGACAACTCATTAAAACTATCCAATTACCATCTACATTTGAATTATATGGTTGCTTTCAATTCGCTCTCTACTTTTTCCACCAATTTACTTTTCAAGAGTGGAACCAACAAATTACAATGCAGCCCACTTAATAAAAATCTAAAACACTCAAATGGATTTCCCACCCAATTAATGGGATTTTCTAAAATTTTAATTAGCACAGTCTTATGCATTATAAAATGCTAATGTCACTTGTATATGTAGTTACAGAGGGTTGATCAATAAAAAGTAAATTACATCCGAATGATGTGAATTTCAAATCCATATTATCAAGTTTATGAAAATTATTAAAGTTGTTTTTTTATAATTATAATATCATGCTTACAAGTACATTTGTTAAAATTATGCAAATGAAATTTGCAATTTTTCTCTAGTCTTCTAGGCCCTTGTTGAATTGTTGGATGTGGAGAGCAATACGAGTTCATCATCTTTATTAATTTTGGGGATAATTTAATAACTAGTTTATGAGCTAAATTGGATTAAGCACATGATTTTAAATTTACATAATTTAAATTAAATTTTATATATCATTTTTCATATTCAAAAAAAATATTTTTTTAACTATTTCTCAAATTCCACCCTAACAGATATTCATGCCCCCCTACCCTCAAGAGAAAATCCTGCCTCTGCCACTAAATATGAAGCCTATATTCATGGTCAATCTATAGCAAGTGATCCACCATGCCAGAGCTAATCAACTATTTTCAAAATAACTACAATAGGGGTTGGGTCATGTCAAGTTGATGATATGCAAAATCAAAGAACTCGGTGTGAGATTTTATTGAAGTATATTATACACAATCAATTGGTGAATTGAAACTTGGCTGAGTTGACTTGGACTTGGCCATGACTAAGGCAGTCTCTCTCTCTCTCTCTCTCTCTCTCTCTCTCTCTCTCAAAGATACCATCCACACTGTACCCATCGAAACCCCAAATCTTAAATTCCTTTCTCACCCGTGCTTCCATCTCTTCCATGTTCCTCTCCTTCCATGTCCCAATCCTTCTCGTCATTTTTTAATTAAAATCTATCACCAAAACCCCAATCAAAATCCAATCTCTCAATTTCCTAGACTTTTCCTCCTACTTATATAATCTGCCCCCATCCTCCGTCCCTTTAAGCTTGAAAAGAAAGTCAACTCAACTCAGTTAAGTCGACCCGACTTGACCGAATCATTAATGAGTTAGGGGCCACGTCCAAAGTTTTTTCATTGGGTCAATCTACTAGTGGGTCCAACTCATGCTAAAGTGTACTAAAAGGCCTATGCAAGAATGCACATTTATTATGAGATGTTCAAATTTTAATATGGTCATGCTTGTTTATGTAAAATGCAATGTAATTGAATGCATCAAACTTTACTACTAAAACAGCTGAGTCAAATGATTATTAAAGAGTTGAGAGGTAAAGAAAATAAGGTGAGGCAGTCACGTAGAGATGGAGACCTTGACTTTTGCAGGTATTAAAGTACAAGAGGGTGATGACCAAGTGTTTGCAGGCTATCTTCTCCTTATTCAACTTCCATTAAAAGAGAGCTTATTTAGTGGCTATTCTTGGATATTCTTTTTGGGTTCTTCATCTTAAACCGCTTATTGAAATACAATCGTGAATTATATGAAACAGTGGTCCCTAGCTAAGAAGGTCACAATGACGTGCATCACCAAATTTCTTGTGATTCCAGGAATACTGGTTCCACACTCTCCGGCCAACTTACAGACCAAGTCACATAATAGTCACTATACAATACAATTACTTTGAATTATTTATTGTCCATTTTCCTCTTTAATTTAATGGTAACTCAACGAAAACCCTAAATATGAAAATGAACCGACATTTTCCTCAAACCAAAATTTAAGAAAAAAAATTGCTATGAAGACTTTGATGGTATTTTGTACAAATGACTGAGACGAAGAAAAGCACCAGAGACAGCCAGGGGTGAGAGCCAGGAGTCCTTAACCCAGTCGGTATAATCCGATCAATAGGGGACAACCATTGAAATCCAAAGCGCTTAAATTCATCGGCCTATCTTCTCCTTTAATCAACAGATATTTTACTTGATTCAAAAATAAAAATAGCGCCCACCATGATCAGATTGATCATGATGGTGTCAATGTACATGATTTGGCTTCATTTGGGGACGTTATTAGGAATAACTCGGTCCTATAAAATTTTCAGTAATTATAAAACAAGGTGAGACTGAGAAATTGATTCTGAGTGGATTAGCTAATCAGATTTCAAAAGTGGGCCCCAACGAACTTACAGAATCTCTCAGTCTCCCACTCGGAATACCTAGTCAGAAGTGAAGATGAATCTTCATTTCTGTTGGTGGATTGTTTTCAATATATGAATTAACAATGGCCGTCAATTCCCATCAAGGAAAATAATAAAAAAATGAAGTAGAGGTGGGTTGTCTGATCTCTACAGTCAGCCATTTGTCCTTATCATTAATTTCATATTTCAAAAGGAACAAAGTCCATTTGTCCTTATCATTAATTTCATATTTCGTGAGGAACAAAGTCCTCAGATCGCCGTAGCAAATCTTGAGGACCATTAAGAGGGAAATGTTCTCCTCTCCTCGTATATTAATGCATTCCTGCATGGAGTTCCATAACAGCATGAGCCACTGATGCAATCGTCCTACTTCTTGACCATTGGTCGGACCAAGAAGGAGAAGCAAACCACCAACAAGACAAGAAAATGGGTCTTCCAGCTTATAGGCAATATAATAAGAAGACCAAGTTCAGATATCGGACGCTATTCGTAGGCCTTGCATTCTGCTTATGCTTGCTCTTCGTGGTGCGACCTTGCATGGTGTGCTCTGTTGGAACAGGTGATTTGGATTGTTTAAGAGTTTAATTTTGGTAGTTTCATACAATTCAGACCTGCCTGCAAGACGAATATAAACCAGTAAGATCAGTTTTTTAGATAACGTGTTTGTGTAATATTTATTCCAGTAATGCTCAAAACGTTTTGCACCAAAACAACCAATGGGTAAGTCTACATATTAAATTCTTAAAATAAAAATTAAAAAAAAGAAAAAAAAAAGAGACTCCGCAGATTAAATATTTCTTCAGCTCTGGGTTAAAATGTGTATTAAATCATAGTACTAATTGTATTGGAATACTTTGATTTTTGGATGACAACCCATTTGATGGGTTTTAATTGAATGAATCGTACGTACGTGGAATTCCTATCATATCTGGCGCTGGTGAATGTTATGGAATTAGTGATCAATCAAGCGCTACGATTTTAGTCCACAAACACTAGATTTTTCACAGGGAAATTCCTTTTGTATTTTATGATAGGAACATTGTACCCATTGATAAACATGTAGAAGAGATTAAATACAACCCTAACGTCTAAATTTGAAAAGGAGTTACAAGAAGTAGTTAAATCCTCTTATTTCTTGAATGGATTGATCCATGAATCAAGATCTTGATGAATGTACATACAAATAGTCAGTGGCCAATGTAGGATTTTAGTTTGGGTGGGGAGATGATCACCAATTAAGAACATTAAATCATTCATGTATTCAGTTGGACTGTGGGCCCCACTCCTATTGTTATGAGATTTTAGCATAAATCCGTGAAGAGAATGAGATTATCTTGAACAGTCAGATTATCTCTAAGTGGGGCCCCAAATGCAGTTCCAAGTTAATTCATTCCTAACATGGAGTTAATCACATTTCCATCATGCACTTAATCGAGTGGTGAAACACACTGCTATTGAAATAAAATTTTGTGTAATGTTATTAGAGGGGGTTAACATTCATTTTCAATAGTTTGGATTATTATTTTGTGGGCCCCAGGATGAATTTTCAGAGAAGTATAAGTTTACATAAAATAGTTTTAAGAGAAAATCAGACTCGTCCTCATCTTCCTCTTTTAGGAAAGATTCTAATCCTCATTTTGTCATTTTTTTTTTCCATTTCCTTTTTATTGCTTCCTTACTTTCATTTTTCTTTATTCCTCCCTCTCTTTCTCCACTGGGTCTTCCCATTTCTTCTCTCTCGATTCTTTTCTCCTTCTCCCCCTTTTTTCTGCTCTCGTTCTTTCTCCCTCTCTCTCTTTTCCCCTCCATTTCTCTTTCTCTCTGCATCAAAGGTGGGGCATCAACCACACTGCAATAGCCCATTATAGGACTTTCCCTAATCTGACCAAGTGCGACCGCACCCTCATGGCATCATGTGGGTTCGACCCTACAGATAGTCCAATGGGAGCAAGGAAGAATTCCAATTACATTAGGAACATTTTTGGCCTAGCTGTTTGTCTAAGAATAAATACGAATTCATAGTCAAATGAGCTCTATGAAAGGATTATTAAAGAGTTGAAGAATCAATGATATAAGGTGACAGGTAAAGAATATAAGATAGCAATATAAATGGGACCAAACTTCCCTAGAATTAGTAGGCGATGGCGAGGTATGCCTTTTCCATCAATCCTTGATTCAATTTCCTTTCAAGGGAAGGTTATTTGGTGGTTACTTGTATATTCACTGTGGTTCTTCATTTTTAACCACTTATAGCATGAATTCTTATGTTTTCATATCCTTATTTTCTAAACACTTATATGGGTTTGTTCTAGCCAACCCATTATATCAGCCAATTCAATTTGCATGATACAACGGCATTTTTTAACTTCATTTAATTTGAAAATGAAGTTTCTCTTGATGTATAATGTCTTTCTATTTTATTTTTTTAAAAAATATATGTTTTAAAAAAATTTTCATTTGTGATTTTGCAGTATAAAAACAATTATCAACAATTTGATGAGGATATCAAAAGAAAATTCTATGTTTCAACAGTAAGGATTGTTTAGGTGTCTAATTTTTTATCCCCCACATAATAAAAGCTATTTTTCCTTCATTTTGCCATTGTCCGATGTCGGGCCACCTTCACATTTGAATAGGGTAATCTTCCTATGCTTTTCCAAGTTGATTCTAAGGTCGGAGATTTGACTCACTCGTCTACGTAACTCATCAAGTTGTGTTGAAGTTGGTTTTTAAATTGTGTTGCCGACTTTGTGTGCCACATTCCGAGCCCGAGCTTCCCTTATCTAGAGTAATATTCAAGGTGTGACACGCATACTCCCATAAAATTCTACCAAACTTCGTGTCAAGATAGAATTCACAAGGGATATTTGAAACCTTCTTACATGCATAGATAACCCATTAACACATGTCCTAGAGAAATCAAAGCGGAAGTCTGTACTCATCACCTATATAATTCGAAAACCACATGGTATCATATTTTGAACAATCCGTTATTTTAAAACATTTCAATTTACACAAGTTAGGAATTTCATTCATATAAACAAGAACCCTACTTTACCCATGCATGTCATATATGTATATATGCTATGTCTATTCAAGGAAAATATGAGTACAACTAATAATTGTGGCTACAAAATCCATATATGTCAACTGTACATGTTTAAATATACAAAGCAACACCAACTCCATTGAGAGATGGTGTGATGCAAGTCTATTTCTTCAAAATAACCTCAATAGAGACTCTAAGATGCACTCCATAAGCTAAGGACTAGAACACATCCTCAACTGTCTACTCTTCTAATCTTGGAGGAACCATTGGGGTTTCCTTATGCGCCTTTGTAGTCTCTGTAGGACCGGAATCGACATCTGGGCTTGCAACACCAATGATATAGCCTTGAATATGACAATTCGATGATAAGTAGTAGGAAAGTGATACATGCTTTATCAATTAAATCTAATAAACAATCACCTTTAAGAGAATTCTATTTCAAGTGTTCTAGGCACTAGTGTAATTATCAAATTGACAAAGGAAAAATAAGCAGTTAATTGGCTAGTTCTTAACTAATCTGCCCTCACTGGAGCTAGTTCAGCATCTAGTTGAAGGCAATATAATCCGCCCTCACCAAAGCTAGTTCAACATCTAGGTTAAAGCAATACAATTCACCCACATTGGAGCTAGTTCAGCATCTAAGTGAAAACAATCCAATTCAAGTGATATAGTACTTCACTTCAACACATTACCAAACCAGTTCATTCTAATAGAAGCGAAGGAAAACCAAATCTGCAGTAAAATCAATGGTGAATGAATCACTGTTACTGATATGTACATTATTTTGGGAACAAGTATATTAAGTATTTCAATATATATATATATATATCATTTCAATTGAACTATTAAGAGACAGGGTCATTTAATAGCCAATCCCTATTCTAATCACCAATTGTCTCTAACAATCCATTCCAAAGTCGTTTTAGATTATTCATGTCCAGGCTATTTGTTTGGCATTGCATTGTATAAATGAAATACACTAAAGTCCCCTAAACCAACACTATGGTTAAGCAGTAGACTAATCAGATGATATACATAAGATAATCTCAACCTTGAGAGTTACTTATGTGTTGTTTAAATTCCTTTAGGTAGGTATTAGTGGTCTATGGTACCAAGGCTAAGATATCTAAAGAAAGTGAGCAGAGATTTCCATATGATGAGATTCGTTTGCGTGTGGGGTCCATTTTGTACCATCTCCTGGCTTCTTTTTACAAATACAACATTGCGACCATTACCCACTACTCTTTAGGGCCCGTTTGTTAATTTAACTGGTAGAGTGAAGTGAGGTGAATGGTAATTTTAAAAGATTAAAAAATAAGATGGGTTAAATCAATTCAATGATTAGATTTTGTTTTTTAGTGAAAAGAGAATGTAACTTTTTGACTTTTTATGTTAAAAGTAGATATTTTTTATTAGTTAGTAGCATGAAAAAGTAACTTTTTGACTTTTTTGTGTAAAAAGGTAAAAGAATTTTTTTGAAATGTGGTATTTTGATTTGACTTTTTTAAATTGTTGTGTGGTGAAATGAAGAATGACTTTAACTTTACAATGAGGGGAGATTATTAACAAACGGGCACTTACGGACAAGATGAAAGTTTATGAAGCTTACTACTTAATTGATTTAGATTTTTGGATCAATCCCATCAAAGCTTTGACAACACAGACACAATGTCAGTATCACTAGTGTTGCAACTGAATTATTCCAATTATGAGGCGAAGCTAAATTGTTGGCATTATGCTGCATGACCATGGATGTGGGTAATTATTGTTTCATAGATTCCACATGAGGCGAAGCTAAATTGTTGGCATTATGCTGCATGACCATGGATGTGGGTAATTATTGTTTCATAGATTCCACATCATTCCATAACTCCAAGACCAATGTCCATAATTCCCAGACCATTGTCTGCAATGTAGTTATCATGATTCCACATCATTCCACAACTCCAGGACCGATGTCCATAATTCCAAGACCATTGTCTGCAATGTAGACATCATCTTGATCCACATTTGTGCCATCATCTAAACTAATCTTTCAACTGTCATTATTAGAATGTCTTAAACATCTAATGGTCCTACTTGGATCAAGTTTATACCATAATTAGCTTCTAGGTTAATTTATAGAGAGGTCTTCAACAACAAAAATGGTCAAACAAGTTTCGAGACTGAAAATAGGACCTCAAACCCAATGGTCTACCAGATCAATTGGACCTAAGTCCGATCGATTGGACCTAGAGCCCAAGGGCTAAATCAATTGATTGGTGTCAGGTCCAATTGACACAAAATAAATTTCAGATTTTCTTAGGTTCCCTCATTCTTACCTTTCTGTATCTACAAGGGACCACATGGTTCAACCAACAATTCCTCATTTTTGTATCTAGCAATAATTCCAAACAAATTCCTACTATCCTCATGACATCACACATCCATTACAGACAAATACCCACTTTCAATTTGATAAAAAGAATGGGAAAAGAGGCTAAACTAATAGTCTACTTGTAATTAATTTTTGTAATCATAAATGTATTAACAAACATTCACAAGATCCCACTTATATTTGCCTTAAGTTGTTGCTAAGACCCCTAATAGCTTTGATTGATTTCAAATCCAAAGGAGGACCCAATTCTATAAAACCCTACCCTATTAATTATACAATTAATGGTGAATGCAGTAAGTGCATGTTATGATCAAGAGTCTCAATGACTCATTTGAACCCATGAATTTGTAAGTGGGTATGAGCCTCTCACCTTGTATGAAGTTGGAAAAGACAATAGTGGTGAGGGAGATGAATCCAAGCCTATAACTCAATAAAGGAAAAGATGGAGTTGAAGCAATGATCTCTAGTCGCTTCCAATTCCGACTGATGTAGAGAGGAAGAGGAGAGGAGAAGCCCACAGTAGAAAGGAGAAAAGGGTCGGTGGTAAGGCAGCTCTTACAACACAACTTTTCCAAAGTTTATAAGAACACTCAGTCTATTATGGGTATTTACAATTTAAGTCATTTGAGTGCCAACTTGGTTCAATTAGGGTAAAAAATGATCTACTCAAATAGATGGACATAATGGTACCAAATTAGTGCACAAATGATGTGGAATCATACAAATCAAAATTACGAAAATTGGTTGATACTACCTAAGCGAGGTCAAACAAGCCTATAATTGCCTATTCAAGACCTGAACTCAACTCAATTAGATATAATAAGACAACAAGTTTGAATTAACACAATTTAACATCAAACATGATTAATTAAAATAAAATCATAATTAATTAGTATAAATCACAATTAAGTTGTGACAGGGTGTCACAGTGTGTCAATCTTTGTCTTTCTTTTGTTTTCTTGTTTTTTTATTCGTTTTTATGTTGTAAAGCAATTTAACATCAAACATGATTAATTAAAATAAAGTTATAATTAATTAGTATAAATCACAATTAAGTTGTGAAAGGGTGTTACAGTGTGTCGATCTTTGCCTTTCTTTTGTTTTCTCTTTTTTTTCCTTATTATGTTTTAAAACAATTTAACATCAAACATGATTAATTAAAATAAAATCATAATTAATTGGTATGAACCACGATTAAGTTATCACAGGGTGTCACAATATGTCAGTCGTTGTTTTCTTGTTTTTTCACCTTATTATGTTGTGAAGCAGGCCAAAAAAAGATCTTGGAAAGCAAGCCAGTATTTGAAGTTTCAGATCCAAGGTCGGATTTCTGCGAAATGAAAGGAGAAATCAGGATTCATGGGTCTTCCTCGGAGATTTTTCTTGTATCTTCATCTCAAAAGGGTCGCTTACTGGAAAATGCAGTGTGGAAGATTAGACCCTATGCCAGAAAGGACAATAATGCGGCTATGGCAAATGTGAGAGAATTGTCATTGAAGTCATTTACAGCTAGGGAAAAAGCCCCAAACTGTTCTACATACCATAGAGTTCCTGCTCTAGTTTTCTCCACAGGAGGATACACAGGCAACTTCTTCCATGACTTCACAGACGTCTTGATCCCTCTCTTCATCACATCTCGCCAGTTCCATCGAGAAGTCCAGTTCCTCATCACCAACAAAAAATCCTGGTGGATAGACAAATACCAAGCGATCCTAAAAAATCTCTCCAAATATGAAATCATTGACTTTGACAGCGACGACAGAGTGCATTGCTTCTTCAACATGCTTGTGGGTCTTCGATCCCACAAGGAGCTGAGCATCGACCCCTCGAGATCTCCAAAGGGATACTCCATGTATGACTTCATTAAATTCTTGAGAAGCATCTACTCTCTAAAGAGAGATTTCGCAGTTACAATTAGAGATGGGGCAGGACAAAAACCAAGGCTGCTGATCATATCGCGAAGGAGCAACCGGGCCTTCACAAACGTCGGAGAAATAGAAGCAATGGCTACAAGCTTGGGCTATGAAGTGGTTGTTACAGAGGCAGGTTCTAGGATGCCACTCTCAAACATCTCCCGAATCGTGAATTCCTGTGATGTGATGATGGGTGTTCATGGGGCTGGGCTAACCAATGCTGTCTTCCTTCCTACTAATGCAGTACTGATTCAAGTGGTTCCCTTCGGTAAAATGGATTGGATTGCTAAAAATGATTTTGAAGAGCCTTCTGTGGATATGAAATTAAGGTACTTGAAGTATAAGATAGAGGAGAAGGAGAGCACTCTCACAGAACAATACCCACGTGACCATGAAGTACTTAGGGATCCCTATTCAATTGATAAACAAGGGTGGTCAGCTTTTAGTTCTATTTACTTGGAAAACCAGAATGTAAAGCTGAATGTGGGAAGGTTTAGAGGAACTTTGTTAAAAGCCCTTGAGCTTCTCCATCAGTAATGTCGATGCATCGTTACAAGGTTAGATCATTTTCTTTCATGGTTTCAACAGTGTGAGCTTCCCTTTCATAGGCGAGGTTTATCAGGTTGCCTTCTAGGTTTCCACAACCCAATATCAGAATCAGATTAGTTACTTAAGGTAAATGCACTTGCAGCTTAAATAAACTAAGAAGGTTAATTGGATACTGTATGAAGAAAAGGTGTAAGGTTCTTAGTCAGTTTGTAAAATCATACTGCTACAATGTTGGAGATCTTGAGCTTTGTACCCCATATATAATAGTCTCAAGCTAATGATGTGTGTATTAAGCTGATTAAAACTAACAAACTATACATAATTGTAATTATAAACATACATAGCCGTCCTCTAGAATAGGGGTAGATCCCTTATAATGCAACAGCCTTGGAACTTGGCCCATCAAATTAAAGGGTTAAGCCCATGGTTGTTGTTACCCTACCTTTAATATATAGAGAGCCCAGCCTGAGTTGGCCGAAGCCCTCGAATAGGCTACTCTACCTAGGGCATTACCCTATTATAGAGGGCCAAGGCAAGGCCTAGGGCCCAAAAAAAATTTTAACTTTTTTTTTTGGGTACCACCATTGAGCGTCATAGATTGTTTAAACAATTGTAGATGATATA
The DNA here is from genome assembly GCA_037013555.1 of Sextonia rubra. Taxonomy (NCBI): domain Eukaryota; kingdom Viridiplantae; phylum Streptophyta; class Magnoliopsida; order Laurales; family Lauraceae; genus Sextonia; species Sextonia rubra. The sequence goes on along the minus strand of JASUAD010000024.1, from coordinate 19,177,673 downwards.
GCTCAAGACCTAGAAATCAAAGAACTCAAAAGTGCACACCAATCAATAAAGATATATGCTGAGAGTTCCTAGAAATGCAAATAGATTAATAAATATATAAAACTTAAAATAGCTATTAGCAAATTTAGATATCTAAAGTAATCTGAAAAATATATAAAACTTTTGGAGACTATAGTTGAATAAATGTTAAAGAAAAAAAAATAAAGATCAGTGTTTATTGACAACATAAATATTGGATATTTAGAAAATAAAAACAGTAAAAATCAACATCAATCACAATTATTAGTTGTTTCTTATTATTTTTATTTTTCAGGTTTTCACCACTATTGATGCACATCATCACTATCTATCCTTATCACCATTTTATTACTATGATTCGACTGTTAGTAGGGGTTCTTTAGGCCTTATATAAATATATATTAAAAAATTAAAATTTTCAAGGGCCGGGTCGGGCCAAGCTTGAGGGCCAACAAAATTCTGTCCAAGCAAGTCCTAAGGCCTTTCGTCATACCCCAAATCCCAAGATCCTTAAGATCCTCAGATTTTGCAGCGCAATACTCATTTTTCTTTAACGGATGTAAGAGCAATGGTTTCACTTTTATAATAAAAAATAAAAAATCTAGCACAAACCTCATGGTGGTTGCCCATTCTCATAATTTTGGAGACATAAATGTATTAAAATGAAAGCCAAGGGCCTATATACATATACTAAAACCATAGGAGCCCATTTACAAATCCTAAAACCCTAGGAGGCTAAAAAAAAAAACCTCTAATATTTTTCTCTTTCCTTTCATGGAAAGTAACTTGATCTAAAATAGAGAAATTTTAGTGATCGAGAGACAAATAAAGAAAACTCAACATGAGGCAACATATACAATCTTTATTGATTTATCCCTTCACACTATTTCAATGAATCATCATGTCCCTAATTTATGGGGAATGAGTACAAAGAGGAAGCCGTGTATATATGCAGTTAGCATTATTAAGATTAAAGATTTGAATCTAGACTAACTATCACACCCACACTTATGAGTATGGAGATTATGCATGAGATTAGGAGATAATTAAAATTTTTTAATTAACCACATGATGTGGCCTCTAATCAAGGTCCTACATAATCGAAGTCTGCGATGAGGTATAAATATTTCATCAGTTAACTGTAAAGCATAGCGGAAGCTTCATTATAAACAGGTAACATGATAAACAATATCAGAGTAAGCATATCATCATATTAATAACAATGAGATGTACAAAAGAGACAATATAAGTATCTTAATTATAAGGCCATAAAAGAAATATAAAAGATAAATGCCAAAACAAGTGAAGGCACTCTTGTGCCGGTCACGATGAGTTAATAGATTTCATCGGCACAACACTCGTACAAATCATCAAGCTGGTATGCCTAAAACGATGCTTCCTCCTCGGCAACGGCAAACTTGGTACCTGAGCACCAAGCATAACATCATCAAGTTACAAATTGGCCATAAGTAGATAGAGATACACAATAATAGATATACATATCAAAGCTATGCAAAGACTATTTATCATGTGAGGTACAATGATAGGAGTATAAGCATAAGCACGAATAACAATAACAATGAACAATGAAAACAATGTCCTATTACAATACTCTAATAAGATAGGCGGTCCCTAATATGCTATAGGATATTATTATTGCCCTCCCGTCTCGTACTAAGTGTGGTAGAGATTTTCTCAATGGGAGAATAGCCTAGCCAATCAATACATTGGAGTTAACTTAGAACAATACTCTAGGTCATTAACACGAAACAATCAATGGGGTGACACAGGAGGTGGCAAACAATCAAACCCTTTGCTTTTGTGAGTGCCCAACGATGAACATCTATCCAATATCGATCTGTATTCGCAATCAATCTATTTGTCAATAATCCTCCAATAGGGTTGCCTTATGTTAAACATTTACAACTTAGTCGTGCTTGATGCAAGAACCGTAAGATAAGAAATGAGGCTGGACTTATCCTGCATGAGCAGGTTTGTCAAATGACAAAGGAACTACTTTTCAGTCAACAAGTAATTCAATTCTAATTCCAATATAAGTAGTCTTCTCAAGCTTTGTAATCAAGGTCACCTAGCCTCTCACATTAATCAATACTAGTTAGCGGGGATCCTAAGTAATTCAATATAGGTTATTAATGTAATCTCAACAATATATATCAATCTAAAGAACATTCCCCAGCATGTGGACCTTAATATAAATGGTAAATAATTCAATCTTGATCAATCAATAATCAATGAGAGATTATGATCTAATCCTAGGTCAATGATTGCCTTTCCATACCCGACATAGCTACTTGGGGCCATGGATTAGGTTAGGACACGATATCCAATCAACAATCATTGGTGCATAGCCCATTATTGGATATCCTCTTCCCTTAACTCTTTTAAGTCCAAATAGATTGTACGACGTATGAAACCCGAATAATCTGTAAGGGTATTTGTTAGCTCACAAATCCCTCACTCATGGCCCCTCAATCAAACCTCAAAAGGATTTACCAAGGGTACTAAATTTATGCCCAAAATCCCTAAGGAAGAGGGCCTTCCCAAATCTAGCTTCCATGGTCAACCGTGACATACCCACAGTCGACCGTATTGTAACATGGTGGACATTGCAGGGAACCATAGAGTCAACCGAGGTATCCATAGTAGAATATAAAAATTGGGCAGCTCAGTCAATCATCCTAGACAGAACCGAACCTCGATTTTCCTTCAATTCCATGGTAAACCCATGGTCAACTAAGAGTCCATCGAGCCCCAAATGTAAACTAATGAAAATAAGGCAACTCAATGACCTCTCCATCTAAAACCTAAGGTGGAGTTCCACATTTGATTGCGGTGCCTTTCACGGTCAACCATAGGGCTTCTGAAAATGAAATAGGAATCTTATTTCTAGTGAAAAACAGGGGAATCTCTCCGTCATTCTATTCCGCCTGACGACAAATACAACATAGGGCCTAGCCCTCTCCATTTCAACTCTAAACAACCTCTAATCCATACATTTCAATAATAATATATAGAGGAAAATGATTGAATGAGGACCATCCTTACACTCTATAGTTAGGACAAATTCAGAACATCCATTTTTGCCTCATCATCCAATGACCCAAATCGCTCCCATATCTATTGTTAGAGGGAAAATGAGAAAAACCCAAAATCATTTCCCTTGCCTTATTCCCAGTGATAGGTAGCTCTGGTTAGTCTGGGTAAGCAGGTAACTATATTTCATCAGGGGAATTGGGCATGGGAAACAATTTTGGTTTTTTCTCATTTTCCTCCAACAATATATATGGGAGTGGTCTCGGCTGTTGGATGATGGGCGAAAATGGACGTTCTAGATTGGTCCTCTGTATGGAGTGCAAGGGCCTCACTGGATCATTTCCCATATATATAATAGAGGATTTTTATTAGGAAAATCACCTTAGGTGACCCCAAGATGGAAAAAGCCCTCAAAGGAGTAGGTGCACTAGAGTGGTCCCAAGTGACCAGTTAGGCTTTTTTTTTTTTTTAATACAGGGGGAGCATCAAATTCAATGCAAGTGTTTGTCATACTCCGAAATTTGAGATCCTTGGGACCCTCAAATCACAAGACACAATGGGTACACAACAATTAAAACTAAAAGAAAAAGGGGTCAAACTTTATTTAAAAATCTCAATTGAGAAAGATTAATAAAACTCCAACTAAACAATGATTTACATACCACCTCAAAATAGTAAATAAACTGCTAAATCAATCCACTAATTTCTAATGCCAAAGTTTTTGCATCTCAACGCAATCCCGTCCCCCACAAGCAAGCTTGGTCTTCTCAGTGTTTGTCTCAACCACAAAATTTGGGGAAAAACAACAGGGTGAGTAAACTCAATAAGTAACAAAACCATGACACTGTAGCAAATGGTTGACAGTCAATTGATGGCAAATTTGACTAGAATTCAAGCACATAATTCTAAGCAAGATCATAGGATTAAGTGAGACTAAATTAAAATCAATAATCTGAGTAGAGATAGCAAACAAAATAAAATGTAGCAAGGTCCAAATTTAGCACAATTACAAAGTTATGTAAAATCGAAGCAATTATCAAATAAATTTGAATATATCTTGAATCACATATCAGCTAGGATTTAATAAGTTCAATTTCTTGCAAAATTACAGGGGCATGCAGGGTAGTCCAGTAAAAATTAAAGTATTTATGAGCAACATCCTAAAACCAACTTAAGATAAGGTATCTCCGCGTGAACCAAATAACAAAGTATGCCCGCTAGAATTAAGCCTGCACCAAACACAAAGCACCCACTAGGTACAAGCCATTTTCATATCCAAAGTTGGCACCAGGTATAAGGTATGGGTAATCTTCACAAAACAGAGTAGGAGTTAGCTGCAAACTAGCAATATTACACAAAGGGGTTCGAATCCCAATGTCATACCCAAAAAGGGGCTAAAATCCGCCGAAAGTGTATCACGGTGCATTACCCATACTTTAGAGAATGCCTTTGAGGTCAATGGTATACGAGTAATAAATTCGAAATACTCACAATTTCAATTCACAAATAGGATTAGGATTGGAAACACAAATCAATTACATATTATCAAAATTTCCACAATTCCAACCCTATAAACCAGATAACAAATAATCTCACAAAATAATTCATTTCATATTAGGATGGTGTCAAGGGATCAAATCAACTCTATTCATCAATATAAACAAAATAAATCAAAGTAACCAAGATAAATCAAAGGTGGCAAAAATCTTCAAAACTCTGATTATTTCAATAAAATCACAATTTTTACAATTTAAAGGCATGATCGAGACAAGAAATAGAAAACCCAATACTAGGGTAACATAGTAACACCACTTGCCTAGATCAACAGTGATCAATGAATTTGACCTAACCTGACTTGGATGTCTCGGTGTGTCGGTGTGAATTCATGTTAATGATGGTTTACAATTGGATTAACAATGGGGTCCAATGAGTGAGTTCATGCACAATTTTTAGGTCGGGCCAAGGATCAGTCACACACATGAATTTGGGTTGGGTTTCTTACTCATAACTAGTGGGTCTCAAGTGTTTGCGTCAAGGGAGCAAAGTTGGCTCAATTCGAATGTGATTTTTTAGTTGGGTTAGCACATATTGGTTTGGGCCCTGGTTAATATATTGTGTAAGTGGTGTTCCAGCTTAGGTCACAGGATATGTTGGAAAATAATGAATGGGCCCACGTGACTTGGGTTATTGAAAGTAGATCAGGTGGGCCAGATATGTAGGTCAAAAGGTTGAAAATCTAAAGGATGGCACAAGTGGGACCAAGGACTTGGGTGATCATGGGCTAGATTCAGATAAAGCAATTGGGTTTTCTTTTAGTTGTCTTAAATATAGATAACGGCATATCCCAAGTGATGTTTAAACAGGTGGGTTTGCATAATGACAATGCATGCACTGATTCTCCCTTGCATTTGATACAAACAATGGATTGCAGAAGGTGGGCACAAGGATGGAACTAGTAAGGGAGGTTCTAGATCACTCAAATTAGATGGGTCCATTCACAATAAATGGCTAGTTGTTTAATGGCAATTTGCTAGGATGAAGATGGTTCATGGATACTAGAATGAAGGGGTGAAGGTGGATGTTTGGGCAGACGAATTTGGAGGCTGGGTTTTAAGAGAGGGATCAAATGGGTTTGCGACTAAAGCAAGTAAGCTCCGATTTTGTTATAAGTGGGTTGGGGGGGAAGTGTCATGCCCCTAGATTGTAACCCGGGGTTAAGCTTGAGATTAGGGGCCAATTAAAATTTTTCTCATTAATAACCAATAAAACATTCGTGTTTAATACAACACATGGCTCCCAATCATGGTCCCCCAATGGATCTTAGTTAACGGTGAGATTCTATATTGGTTAATACCCTAATCAATACAATAGAAACTTCATTAGAAGTAAAGGGTACAATAAACATTTCAGAGTAAGCATATAAATTTATTTCTAAAGTTAACGTGAACAATTAAAAGATATATTGATTAAATGGCCACAACTAAAAATCTAGGCCAACAAAATTATAAAAACTACCATCTTACAATTATAAAGTCATTAATGTGCTAGACACAATGCATCAATAGATATTATTTGCACATCACTTGTACTCAAAAACATCAGGCTCATCCACCTGATGTATCTCCTGTGAGTCATCTAGAAAAAGTAGACTCGGCGCCTATGCACCAAATACAACATCAGCAGACTATAATGAGTTGGCAAGCAGATAAATAAAATCCAAAACAAATATACAATATCGAAATAGAGTAAAGCCAATGTGATCATATGAGTAAACAACAATAATCTATAAATCAAAATAAAGGAAATCCTAATCCATACTACACAAATGAGCACATAAGTCACTCTAGGGTATTAGCCCTTCAAATCAGTGGTCAACCTTGCCAAAATCTGTAATAACGGGAAAAATCCCAGTCGAATCTCGAATGCAAGGCAATCCGAGTCAAAGACGGTGAACGGCCATTCGGAGTAGATCTGCAGTTGTGGCCAAAATGACCATCGAAATACATAATATAGATATAGACAAACTCAGTGTTTTTCACACTCCGAAATTCTAAGTCAAAGTCAACATCAAAGTGAAGGGCTGGCTTCTCTGTGTTCACAACACCGCTTCAATCCAAAGAGGAACTGCTTCTGAAATCATAATACAAATAAGTAGTTCTTTGATATCTAATTCATAATCAACACCAAGTCACTACACAATCAAAGATAATGCAAAGGTACAAACTCTAATAATCCAAAACAATACAAAATATGCAAACCCGAAGGCTAAGGAATGCTTACAATCGAAGCTTCTAAACTAACGATCACAATTCACATACCTCACAACTCTACTTGAACCACGGATGATACAGCGTTGGGTTAATAATTCCATCCAAGAAACAAAAGTATATAGGCCCAATTCCTATATCAACTGAGTTTAGAGTAAATTGTACATCATACACAAACAATGTGATCCTTAAGAGTAGGTTTGCCTTAAAACGTCTCTTACATAGTGATTAAATGTGAGTTTATAGAAAATGAGTCAAATGAGATCCAAAAGTTAAAACAAGGTTAAAGTGCATATGTGGGGAAATTGAATCACATAGGACCCAACACATTCCCCACTGTTGGCCCACAAAACTGAAACCACCCCCTTAGTAGTGCCCAGACCTATCCGATCGATCGAACCTATGTTCAACATAGAAACGAGGTTCCCTGTTTTATTCAATTTTGGGGAAACAATTCCCTAACATCGACACCCATTCAACCTGTATAAAAAAACAAGGCCTTGCCCTCTCCAATCATTAATATAAAACCACCTCGAATCTACCATTTAATCCATCATTCAAATCCATTTAAATTCTAGCATGTGAATTTCATAATCATTCAATAAAGGGCAAAATCAAACCAACATGACAATATATGCTAGAATCAATGAAAGAAGGAAGCACATCATTAATAAGCCATATAAATCCACTTGCCTTGATGAAGAAATGGAAATGGGTATGTCCTAGCTCACCAATAAACCCAATCGAAGCTCTACTCTTGTACAAACCAAAACCACGCACAAATTAAACCTACAAATAAAAGAGGAAGACTCTAATGAGCACTTTGATACCACTTCTAAGCTCAAAACAAAACTAACCTAGTTTAGGGAAGAGAAGACCTTACCATGGGTTGCTTGGTGAGGGAAATGGATTGAGAGAGAGAGATCTTTGGGATGAAGGAGTTTGGAGAAGAAGATGGCCGGAGTGGTTGGTGACGATGAAGCTCTAGCTGTGGTGAGGGCATCCGACAACAAGAAGAGGAAGGGAAATTAGAAGAAAAGGGAGAAAGAGAAGAAGAGGAGATCGGTGGGTGGTGGCAGTCCAAAGAAGGATGGTTGCCGGAAAGATGGTTGTGATCTAGATCCCTTGATTGCATCTTTGATGGGGCAACTAGGAGGTGAGGTGAAGAAATGAGAGGAAGAAAAAAAATAGGGGGAGAGCAAGAAAACCAAAATAGAGAGGGAGAGAAATGAGGGAAAGAACGAATAAAAAGAACAAGAAAGAAAGAAAGAGATAAGAGAAAGAAAAGAGTAAGATGAGGTGGAGTGCTGGCCATTGGCTGGTGAGGGAATAGAGAAAGAAAATGACAGGTAGAGAGAATGATAAAAAAAATAAATAAATAAAAGAGGGAGAGTGAGTGATTAATAAAATGATATAGGGAATTTGCCCATACCGGGTATAAAAGACCTGGTATTCTTTAAAACATTGTTGACCCAAAAAATATCCTATATATGGATATCGTACAGGGTAGCCCCTTTATTTATTCCAGCTTTGCCCTTTGTGAGTTAAAACGCTTAACCTTTTATCATTTTACCTATATAGAAAAAAAACTTTCAACAGCGAAAGAGAGCACAGACGTGAGTTGCAGAAGGAAGAGAAGAATAACATTTCGGATTCAGACTGGTTCTTGGCTGCTGCTACTGCTTCCCATTCACTATTCGTGTGTGCCATCACTGGAGAAGCATCTCGTCGGTACATATTGTAGATGCCGTTGTGAAGCTGTTGCCATTCATTGTTGTAATGAAGAACTTAGTTTTAGTTTTTGGGTTATAGGACATGACTTAGGTCAGATAAAGGATATCTCTTTAACCTTCCTCTTTAACCTTCCGACAAAGGTTGCTCTTGCATCTACTTTTGCCATCTTAGACTAGTAAAATTTTTCTTATGGCTTAGCCATCCATAAATTCACCCGCATTTACGGCGGAACCGTAGGTGCTGTTCTACAGCTTAGCCGTTCAAGTGTGCGATATCGCACAACAACTAAGGAGCTGAAAACGGCTAAGCCGTAGCCTAATATACGGCAGAGCCATAAATGCGGGTGAATTTGAGCACACTTAGCCCCACGGCTAAGCCATTGATCAACCATGCACCAGCCGTAGGATTCATACGGCTAACCCGTAAAATAGCATCCAACAGAGCCGTAAATGCTGGTGAATTTAGGCACAACTTAAGTCCCACGGTGAAGCTGTAGATTAGTCGTAGGCTTCATACGGCTAAGCCGTAGACTAGCATACGGCTGAGCAGTAAATGTGGTTGAATTTAAGCACATTTTAACCCACGGCTAAAATATGACTAAGCCGTAAGAATAGAGTGAACTTAGGAAATTAAATACTTGCAAGCCATTCAAGAAAAAGAAAAAATCCTACAAATATGCAATTCATGATTTCGTAATCTTATCACAGGATGAAAAAAATAAAGCTACAAAATAGTTGTTGGGGAGAAACCTTTAAATTCTTTTGAGAAAATAAAAAATTAAAATCTTTCCTGAAAACCTTTTTAAATGATGAAGAAACTTGAAGAGCACAATGGAGAAAACTTAGGAGAGGCAAAATGGTAGTGCGATATGTGCGATATTGCCCACTGTGCAATATCACACAGAATGGTATATTTGAAGAAAATTTTAATGAAACATGAGAATTGCCCACATTTGGTATTAAATTTTGGTCAACACCTTTTTGAGAAAATTCAACTCTTTTATACTTTGAATGGGCAAATTCCCAATAATAAAAGCGAAGGGAAATAATCGTTGCTTGGAGAGAAAAATGAGTGAATAGATTGGAGAGAGAAAATGAGGGAAAAGAATACAGCAAGAAAGGTGGAGCCCACCTAATTAAAAATATGCTAAATTTTGTTTTGACCATAATTTATAAACCATAGTTCGAATTGAGTCACTGTAAGCGCCAACGCTCACGAAATAAAACGAGCTTTCCAATGAGACCACTCTTGATATGATTTGAAAGTGTTGGAATTTTGGCCAAATTTAATGGGTTTTTAGCTTATTTTCATAAAATGGGTCAATTTTTGGAAAATAAGATATTTGATTGACAAGATGGGTCCGATTTGGGTCAAAACACATGAATTTAGTCTTGAAATAGAAGAGCTACCCGATGAACCACAAACCTCAAATTCGAAAAACTAGGAAAAAGGGCTTCTACTTTCTTAAATTATAAACTATCCCCCTATTGAGCTCAAAAGAGCTTGTAACCCAACGAGACTTCGCACACACGATTCTAACATTAAATCAGACGCGCTTAACTTTTTAAACACATTTAGTTGGCTAATAGGCAATTAACTAAGATAATTATATCTTGAGAGGTCGAGATGTTACAGAAAGTGGGTTGCAAGATGGATGCATGAGAAGGTGCAAGTAAGAGAAAGAGCATGAGATGATTAAGCCATGGATTATGTGGCTCTATTTTTGGTGGGTTACAGGAGAAACATAAAGTGTGTAGATGAGATAACAAGGATGATGATAGTAAATGAACAACATGAAAACATGAAGAAAAAGGAACAAAGATGAGATAAGAAGAGTACCAGAGATAGAAAAATGAGTGGGGAGAAGTCGTCCAATTTGCACAGAGAGATGGAGGGGAGAGAGAATTTTGTATGGTAGAGAGTAGTGGAAGGGAGAGACTATATAGCAGGAAGAGGGAGACCAAAAGGCACACTGACCATGTCTAATGATGCTAATGACTCAATCATCGTCATCAAACTCTAATTGCTTTGAATAGAAGAGTAACAAATTGGATTCCAATGTAAAGACACATGGTTGTGCACTGGCTATAATGCAGATAAAGGCTACAACAGTTGCAAAAGGCTCCCATAATTAAAGGAGAAAATGAAACGTCTTAATCCCTTGAAATTCTCCCTAAAATTAATATTAATTCAAATCTAAAAAATATCCCAAGATGGGTCCCAATGGAAGAAACAAAACAACAACAACAACAATAATAATAAAATTAATAATAATAATAATATAGGCTGCCAAAATTATTTATTCATCAAATTTAGATAGCATAAAACATAAAAAAAATGCAAGTGGGGTCCAGCAAACATCAAATCAACTATTCAGATTAAATCTAACATAAAAATAAAAATTTGGGTCAATACAGTGTTTTACACCAAGATCAAATTTGATGCTCCCATCTTTCCTTTAAACACAAAGAAACCCTACTTGCTTCATCCTTCCTCTTCTTCACACTAAAAATTGATGCTTCCTCATTTTCCACATTGAGTGTGATCTCTTGATCTCCTCAGTTTCTCCATCCACATCCACATAATAGAAAAAGGAGAAGGCCCCATTGTCGTGACATGGAAATCAAGTCTCCATTGTCATAAAATGCATGGCCAAACACACATAAAATTGTGGGGCCCCCACTTAATTGGAAAAATGCCAATTAATTATGTAAAGTCCATCCACCTAGCCCCCGCTCAAAAAAATGTCCAGCCCCCATATGTTTCCTTGAACAGTCTCTTTTTTTCTCAAACATTCTCAAATTAGAAGCAACCCATGAATCACCCTCCACTTGGTTACCATACCATGCTGATTTAGATTAGATTAACTTTTGACATATTTAAAAAATAAATGTCCCTCACTAATCAGACCTAGAACTTGATGATTGAGAGTGAGTATTTTGTTTCCAACATGACTGTTTTTCTCAATTTCTAAGCTTACATTGGAATGTGATTCAACTCATTGGGTCAAACTAGCATCCTTTTCAAGCTTGATTTTTAACTCAAATTGAACCCTACGTGGATTCAAACACAAATTTCATTTTTATTAATATAATGCAACTTAAATAAATATGGGTTTGAATATTGGACGTAAATCTAATCTTATTTATTTAATTACTTTAGTACTTGAAACTATAGTGTAACCCTACTAATTAACACCTCAGTGTGTTGGCTTTTTATCTCATATAGGTGTTATCTAGTGGTGCTCATGGGCCGAGCTAAGTAAAGCCCCGGCTCAGCCTAGATTAAAATCCTTAAGCCTAAGCTCGATTGTAATGCTCCACCCTATACACATACATGATATTGTCTACTTTGCCCCATAAGCTTCATGGTTTTGCTTCTGGTGGGCCTCAACCCACCAAAAGGCCTCATGCAAGGTAATGGTGTAAGCACTATATATAAGCCCAATCACTTCCCTCTCTATAGTCGATGTGGTACTCAAGTATATCACAATCCACCCCCTTAAGGCTGCATGTCCCTGTGTAGTAGCTTGCCAGCCTTCTTGGCCTGCCCACATGAGAACTTGTCCAGTTGCACCAGTCCATAATAAGTACCTACATCAAATTAGTCAAGATTCAACTTTGATACCATTTGTAATGCCCCACCCCACAAACATAAATGACATTATCCATTTTGGCCCATAGGCCTCACGGTTTTGCTTCGGTGGCTCTTAACCCACCAAAAGGCCTTATGCAAGGTAATGGTGTAAGTTTTATATATAAGTCTAATCACTTTTCTCTTTATAGTCGATGTGGGACTCAAGGATGTCACACTGACCCAAGCCTGGCTTGAGCCATAAGTGGTTGTCACCGTTCCAGCCCATATAAAATCTATTAAGCCTAAGCTTGGCTCATATATTAATCGGGTTAGCCCAATTCAGGCCTGATTATTAAGCACCTTTAAGTTGGTCTCTGGTGGGGCCAACATGGCTATCATACACCAATCCTTATTTATACGCACGGTCACGTCTAAATGAATCCATCTAAAATGCAAAAAACTATTTATTAAAAGTCATTGCAATTTTCATATAAAACCATCTTTTTTGTTTTTTGAGTTAATGACAGATGACTCATTAACAAAACAGAACTACATTGGTCAACCAAAAAGTCTTTTGTCTAATACAAATCAATTAGAATGAACATTGTCTGCCTTTCGAATAGTATTCTTTGATAAATAATTTTTAACTTTGAAGCATGGAAGATTTGCACGCAACATAAAAAACATAGGAAACCGATGTTGCTACTCAATCCACTTATTCGGGCAGGGTCGAGCTTCAGGCTTGCTACCACTTAGCCCCAAGCCCTTCCCATATAACAAACGGGCCCAAAATTTTAATCTAACCTAGCCCAATGACTAATACCTAAGGCCCAAGTCTGAGAAAAAGTGGGCTGGGCCATGGCCGAGCTTGGGCCATCCCAGCCCATAAGTATCCCTAGTGTTATCGAAGGAAAATATCTAAGTGAGAACTGCTTTCACTGTTTTTTCTTTGAGAATTATGGGTGGCAAAATTCAAACCTTACAATGGATAAGAATCCCCTAAAAGTCACATGCCCTAACGTTTGACATACATCCGAATGGGCTGGACCATTGGATCTACTGTACACCCATCCAAAATGGATTGGAGTTGTGGGCTACGAATGAAGAGGTTAAGGACATGTGATTGGAGTCAAACTTGATATCTAGGGTGATCTTGCAGGGATCTTTCCATCTCATCTGGTTTCATCTTTAGATGGGACTCACAAAGGGCCCCATAAAAAAGTTTGCACAAATAGTCCGTGCAGGCAGTTCTCACCAAAATACACTTGTTATAAAAATCTAGTGTGTGTGCATGTGCTTTTAAAAAAAATAAGTATTAAAATTCAACTAACACATTTGAGTTTGGCCGTCACTTAATATCACCTTTCAATTTATCATTTTAAATAAATAAAATTATTTTCTTAAGCACCCATCAAAAGAAAATCCTAGGTTTGCCATTGCTGACAAGTTACTCATACCATTGTCATGACATGGAAATCAAGTCTCTCCATTACTCGCCTCTATCTTCCCTTTCGCATTCGGTTCTAGAAAAGAAAACACAAGAAACCAAACACGTAAATGAGGAGCATCGCCGCCCTAATCCCAGCGATCAGTAGCCCATTATAATATATTAAGCTAATGTATTCCAATTGAGAAATCAACCTCAATTAATTTTGACTGTCAAATTGGTTTTAACCCTACTTTAAATCCTCCAACATGTGTTTCCTATCCCATAATCTCCTCTGTAGCCGTTTCCACAAGTGAGGTAACTCCTCTTAATTCCGATTAATTTTGGTTCCAAAAACTCTTCCACTTCCACTTGTCTCTCCACATTCCATCTCTCCCCAAAACACTCTTTATGCAAAACCATTTCCTCTCTTCTCTTACAACCAAACTTCCTCTATCTCTCAAACCATAAAATTTTACAGTAATCTGTTTTGTCTCCTCTGTAATCTGATTTCGAGTTTTTGCTTTTACAAGGAAATTGATGCTTGAAGAACTCAAGCCTCTCTTCAATTATAGACGCATTCAAGCCTCTTTATTTGAGTCTCGAACATTCTGTGTTTCGTCATATGTAGATTGAGCTAATCTCGCTGCAGTATTTTATAGAATTTATTTATGCCATGCTCAATTTCAGAGTTTGCTGATGATGCAATGTTGATACCAAAAAACAAGTCTGTATTAGATCGTTATGTTCCAGGATGGCCTCGCATGCACATTGTGATTAAAAGAGATGAGTACTATCTCACACTTTGCTGCCTAATCTATTGTTGAGTGATTTTGGTTGCTTTTCCTTTCCTTTGCAAATTTTCAATGAAATCAGTTGCCTTTTTATGTTGACTTTTGTTACATAAAGCATTGAGCCACTTGGCTCTTTGGTTTTTTTTTGCGTCCTTGTTACTATGATCATTATTCATGCAAAATGCAACATTAAGGATCTTGAGAAATTGCTCATTCACTAACTTTTTTTCCCAGGGCCGGTTCATCCCCATCATTTATTCTCATTGCCATTGCTTCATGCAATTCAGAAATGGCTGCAAAATAGTGCCTTAAAAACATACAATTATGCAGCCCTTTTACAAATCACTCTGTACATCATAATCTCCAAAGCTCTCTGCACTCTCCTTGCTTCTACTGCCTACCATACCACTACTCTTTGCTATTAAAAAATGGCTAGAAACCATGGATAAAAAAACATTACATATCACAACTCTTTCAGTAACTACCTTCATCAAATTCTCCAAGGGCATCTGCTCGACTCTACTTCAAAGCTGCCTCGAACCCTTTAGGCCACTTCCCATTCTTCTACTGAGTCCAGCTTCCCTTTAAATTATTGTTCTTATGTTTTTTCCTGCCGCTTGTATGTTACTGTCTTTTTATAGAATTTAGAACATCTATGTGCAAGTGGTGTTTGTCAAATTGCCGCAATGACCAATTCTATTTCAATTGAGATAATATTACTTGAACACTTTTAAATTATTCTTATTATATATATAGGGTTTAGGGTTTGCAAAAGAAAATGAATCGAAATTGCTTATGGTCAAACTTAGACCGAAATCATGCTTATGATCCTATTTTGTAAATAGATTACTAATCTATTACATAACCACAGTGATATGTAATTCAACTAAAAAAAATTATACTATTTTATTTAGCATGGGCACTTTGGTTATATCAATTAGTATAAATAAGATTGTAACAATTACCCGTGCTTAATAAATGATATAACAATTATACACAATGTTGATCATAGATTACCACACTGTGTATAATTGATATAATCTTATTTATACTAATTATACACACTGTGGTTATATCAATTAGCATAAATAAGATTGTAACAATTATACACCACTCTATGTATGCTTATTCTCCTAAACACAGTGTGGTGTATAATTGCTTATGATAAATAACAAAATTTATAAATGTAGTACAATTGTTACTATTCATAACCACAGTGATATGTAATTCAACTAAAAATAATCTATGATCTCCTAATGCTTATGACTGAGATTGTGCTTATGATAAATAACAAAATTTATCATCACTGTTGTTTGATCCTTATTTTGCCAACAACCATCAATTTATGCAATGTAGTATATAAGCTTCAAAGAGTAAGGTTGAAGATGTTCTACCAACAAAGAATAGTTTTTTTTTTGTAGTTGTTCATCCACCATGAGATTTGTAAACATAGGGCCTTCCTATGTAATATTGTAAAAAAAAAAAGGATTTATGTGAAAATTCTTTATTGGAATCAATTGGCTTAATATATTATAATTCATTTAATAAAATATTTTTTCTATCTATATGTATTTCAGGCTTAACGAAAGACTAATATTACGTTAGTTGGTTTGTAACACTCTTATGGTTTATTTTTCAGGTTCTTTCTCATATTCTATTTCTTTAATTTCATTGAAAAATATTTAAATTATCAAATGCATTTTCCATTTGGAGCCAAGGTATCCCACTTTTCTTTTCGATTTTGTAAGATATGTTTATCAAACAATTCCTATTGAATGATTCCATTGGGAATTATTAGGTTCATTTGGATTACCATCATAGGTTTTAGGTTTAGCTAGTTTTACAACAATATCATAAAGTAAACTAGTCCTTTTATTTTATAATTCATGTCTCATGGTTGATCACTAAATTGAAATAGGTATATAGGCATAAATTGTGTATGATAATTATAGAGATTTATATATTCAGATATGGCGTAGAAGTTTATGGGATTTGTGGTATAGGGATAATGGGTATGTAAAATGACTCAATGGAAGATGGATTAGGAATAAAAGGTAGATAACATATCAAAAAGGAAAAAAAGGCTCATTGGAAAAAGGTTATTAATAAGTAAAAATTGAAAGATGTGTATGAGTGTAATAACCTATTGTGATGCTGTCCAACAAACGTATTATATACAATGACACACTTTGTTACTTTTTTTTTGGGATTTTATATAGTAGCATAGTTTAAAATAAATTACTATATTGATTATTTAGTTTATGTGAATTTATTTAAAATGCTGATAGCTTTGTTCTAAAACATTAAATATTTTTATTCAATTCCTTTTTACATCATCTCCACTATATTTAATGTTGGGAAAATTGTCTAAATTATCTATGTTCATAGTATTTCAGTTGTTGGTATTAATTAAATGTTGTGATCAAGTTATTTATAGGGTTTTATTGTGAGTATATATGTATAAATTTAACATATTTGGAGAACCTTGTAGGATTAAGTTGTATTACTTAAAAATCCACTTAGTTTAGAAATTTTATGAACTTCTAGATTAATTATCATAAATTAAACTTCTGCATAGATATGATTTATATCATACTATGAATCATTTAGTTTACAGGCTACCACCTATATGATCATATTGTGTGTGCAAGTTATCACATATAATTTGTAAAACCATATGCTTTGTATATACGGGATAATGCAATATAGTTTGTAAATCAATATGCTTCAAATAAACGGAACAAGATAAGGGTGCATTGTAGTAGAAGTATGCAATAAAAGAAATGCATCTCTCATCTTCTCTTTCAATATCTGTTTATAAATTTTATATTGCAAACGTCGTTAGTTGATTAACCCGTGCTCAGCATGGGCATCTTTTGCTAGTCACTAAATTTAAACTGTCAAACACAAAGAACTTGGCTTTGAGGAAGTGAGGTTTAAGTTTTGGATTTGTGTTTTGAATATAAGGTTGAATTTTGGATGTGTGAGTGTTGCATGGGTTAGAACTTAAACTCAAAAGTGCATTACTGTTTGTAGACTTTATTGAGAGTCAGTAATATGTTGGATTTTTGATGTGGGTTTTAAATTGATGCCCATCTCCTCTCTATTCCCAATTAATAGAAAACCAAATTCCCCTCATCAAACTATTCATTTGAACTCTCTCTCCATTGCAATTGATGGGCTCGGAGCTGGGGGCTAGGGAGTCATGTGCCCTTTGCCTTATGGTGGTGGTTTGGCTGGATGTATCAATTGGGGCCGGGGAGCACCTATGATATTGTTCGCTTTGGGTCCTCGAACGACATGGTTTTGTTTCTGAAGGAACGCATCCCTCCGAAAGGCCTCATAGTTGTTAAAGGGTCGTTATCCTTATAATTAAATGATTTGTACTCTCTCTTAAGCAATATGGGATGTTATATTTCTTCCACTTAGAGGAGAGATGTCCTCGTCTCTGATACCAAATGTAATGCCCTTGGCCCCACCTACGATATTGTCCACTTTGGGTCTTCGACCAGCACAGTTTTGTTTCTGAAGGGATGAATTCCTCCAAAAAGCCTCAAAGTAGTTAAAGGGTGGCCGTCCTTTTAAGCACAGGATTTGGAGTCTCTTTTGAGCGATGTGGGATGTTACACCTTTGGCTTAGGAGGTTGAAGTCATGGGTTACGGCGGTGGTTTGGCTGGACCACAACTATAGCGTGGAAAAAGGGAGCACGCGTCCATTATGGCGGAGAAGAAGGGAGTGTCAATTTCGAGTGTGAAAAAAAAGAAGAAGATGAAGTGAGTACATTTCTTTCTGTTTTAAAGAAAGAGGGAAACATCGAATTCGAAGATGGTATAAAACATATATGTCAAATTTGATGCTCTCCTTACATTAGAAAAAAACAATGCAAAAGTGGTCACTTAGGACATTGTAGTGCACTCACTGTTTTGAGGGATTTTTTGGTTTTGAGGTCCTTTGGCCTTTATTCAATATTATATATATTTAAATTATGATATTTTGGAGTTTCACATCGACTATCGAGAGAAAAGCGATTGGACATATAAATATATATATATATAGAGCTTGCACACCTTTCCCTTCCATGAGACGATATAATATTATACATATATATTTATTGATTATCCTAAATTTCATTTCAAATTCTAATTTCCCAACATCATATCACCCGAGTTCAAGAACCCAGAGTCGTACGTCGGGTTCGTGTGATGTTATTTCAGCATCATATCACCCGAGTTCGAGAATCCAGAGTCGTACCTCGGGTTCGTGTGAGCTTATTTCAAAATCGAAAGGTACTCTCGCGTTACGCAAGCGCTCGAGCCATCGTAGAAAACCTTATAACGTCCACTAATCTCCAAATTAGGGTTTCTACTGTCCATCTTCTACTTTGAATCAGGTAATGGTTTTTTCTCTTTCCCCCTAAAATCTCTCCTTGTCTGATGATCATGTTCGCGAATCCTCTAGGTTATCAAATTCTAGGGTCCCGTTTGGGTGTTCAGAACTAGGTTTCCCTGCAATCAGTTTACCTCAAGATCTAATTACCTTCGGCGGGCTGTGGTAGCTCATTTACTTGGAAATAGAGATAGTGAAGATCCAAAGAGGCCCTAGGGCTTGGATGATTATGTGATGTGAGGTTTTCAAATGAGGAAATATTTTGTTGGATCTGATCTCTATCTTTGAATTATCCTTTTGCGGATTCATGATTTCTCTGTGGTCTCATCAGTGGGCGTTCGGATTTTTCCTCTTCTCTTTACGTCCAAATGATATCTTTATACTTCTTGATTAGTGTTTTTATGGGATTTTTGTATACGAAGGTAATTCACATCCTCTCTGTGTAGTTACTTGATTTCCATGGGCTGATTGGATCCTTTATTTGGGTTTCTGTTTTGGCCATGTGGATACGGAGAAAAGAAGAGTTTGCCTTGAAGAGTTGTCATTGATTGTATTGGAGTTTCAACAGGTAGTTGTTTGTTGGCTCCTTATCTTCTTGAAGATGCCATGATGGCCTCTTGTACCCTGACTTTATGTTATTATGTTATTATCAAAGATGCCGCCGCGATGCCATGATTGTACTGGATCCTTTTTTTCTTTTTTCGTTAACTAAATGGCAAAAAGAAAAAAAAATTATAAAATCTAATACATGCGGATCGCAACTAAATCGTAAAAAAACACATTGCGTCAGAAGATTTAGGGAAATCTATATACGTGGGACATCATTTTCTATTTTTAATTAACTTTTCAGATTTTAGGAGCCTACTTTGGTCTCAAAGTCCAACTCGGCTGAGTTTACCCGACTTGATGGGGTCAAGATTGTCTGAGTTCTGAGTTTCAGTCCTTGAATTGAGGATATCTTGATGAATGATATGTGATCAGTAAGAGTTAAATGATTTGATGTCTGTTGAACTTTATACAATCACTTTTTTAGTTGTCAAATTTGAGTCTTTCAGTGCCTGAATTGTTTATTCCTGTTTCAGTGATAATCACCTTGCACCTAGCTGACATCATCTGGATGCTTGGGTTTTGTCTTGAAGAGCTGTAATTGATTATATTGGAGTTGCAATTATAGTTGTTCATCCGCTACTTGTTGGCATGATGATGCCATTAATGCCTCTATTCTGACTTTATAATACTGTGTCAATATATTTTGTTACCTCTCAAAGATACACTACTTTTCTGACATCATTAGGGGGCTATCATCCATTTAAAAATAAATAATTAATTAATTAAGGGTCTTTCATCTAATTTGAAATTGCATACTTGTGAGTTCTCTTTTTATGTTTGTCAGAGCCGATGTAACTTTATGTAATCACTCCCTATATCTTAAAATTTTATCATGTGAATGAGGTGGCGACAGTCTTGCAAGAGTAGGGTTTGGTTTGAAGAGTTATAATTGATTGTATTGGAGTTGCACCTGGTAGTTGTTTATTGGCTTCTCATGATGCCATGATGGCCTCTACCCTGACTTTATTTTATCATGTAATTCATTTCTTACTCAAAGGTGCACTACTTTTTGACAACATAAACTGTCTATCATCTAATTGAAAAGTGCAGACTTGTGAGTTATTTTGATATGTTTGTCAGATTCCATGTCTTGTACATTGTAATTTAGGTTCATTGGCTTTCATTTTTCTCAGTTGAGTCTCAATTTCACAGAATGTGTTTCTTTGAAGTTTGACTTGAATGCTATGGATATCTTCAGGCTTTGTTAGCACATCATGGGGAGAATTAAACCTCAGGCCTTACTATTACAAAGCAAAAAGAGGAAAGGTCCTACTCGTATCAGTGTCACTACTGTAATCATTTGCAACTTGGTTGTTGTCTTGATAGTTTTGTCTCTGGTCGCATCATACCGGCATTTGTATAGAAGGTTGGTGAACTTCTTTTAACCAATGATATATATTCAATAAAGCTTTGATCTTTTGGAGTGCTAGTGCGACAAATTGTAAGAATAGTTACTCAACTGTAGACTGCAGCTCATGAAATTACATCAAGACCCAGTTTTGTTGTATTCTTTCAGAAAGAGAATCTTTTTTCTCTCTCTTTAATGGTGGAAGGGAATTTAGTTTGGAAATTATATTCTTTTTTTTTTTTGGGAAATTTTTTGTACAGTTGTATGCCAAGTTGTGCTTCAGTCGAATATTTTGGCAGAGGGAGATATTATGCCTTCCTATTTTCGTTTGGTTGGCATGAAAATTGGAGTTCACAATGCGTAGGATGCTCTTTTATTTCTGAAATTTCCACCCTAATTAATTAAGTCTTTTAGTGGAAAATTCAGATAAAGTGACATCATAACTATTGAGGTTCTCATATCCCCACTCAACAAATCTTATGGAATGAGTAAACCATACATTCTGAAACTTCAATACAATTTTTTTTTTTAAATCCAAATACATTATCATTATATTGACTAATGCCTTTCAAATGTATATTTCTGTTCACTGGCAACTCATTTATAGGTCAGGAAGTCACCATGGGATTGGCTTACAGAATTATGAGGTACATTTATTCTAGTGTTTACTTTACACTGACAAACTTTCTGAACTTACTTTAAATCTCCATATATTTGTTACTGTTCCATATAATGAAACTGATTGTTAACTTGCATCTCCTTTTCTTCAACTGTTAAACTTGCATAGGCTGGCTGCTGTTTTTAAACTCTAGTGCATTCTTTCGATAATGTTGTTTCTCTTCTTTTTTGTGCTATAGAATATTCAAGGCCTCAAAGTGCGGAAGAAATATGATCTTCCTAGTTATGCTGTAAGTTTCTCCACTTTTAGGTTGGCAACGAACAAACTTCTTGGATTTTCTTGTCAAATATTCTTGTCGGATCTAGAATGCATACAAATCATTGGTAATGCTGAACGGAATGGAGACGTGGGGCGGGTAAGGAAGAAGATGGAGATCCAGGAAAATTGGGCTCTCACCAAACTCCAGTCACAGTAGGCATTAGAAAATTTCGAGAAGAACCTTGGGGAAGCTATCAAAACTTTTTCATTAATCATTCATAACTACCCAACCAAGGAGGCTTTACAATGCTTAAATAGATAAAAGACTAACCCTAAGACTAATCTAGACCATCCAATCACATTGATGGCCGAGATTAAAACATCATTAAAACATCTTATTAAAACAACTTAAAGCAAATAAAACCCTAAATAAACTAGGATAGGTGGGCTAGGCCCAAAGACGGGTCGACTCATGGGGAACCATGGGTCTGTCCTGCATCAATTGGGTATTTCTATTTGTAGTTTTTTCCTGTTGTAATAATTTTTTTCACCATTTATAAAAAGCTCTCCTGAAAAAAAGTTTAAAGGATCTCCTAGCTATATGAGTAAGAACTTGTCCGAAAAATGATAAAACTGAAAAGGAAAGAGTTGACTTTAATCATAGCCTCTGCAATTTAAAGCACATATGTGGAATGCTATTGTACAATAGATTGTATTTCTGAGACTGCAACGTGTTGTTGAAATAAATTCTTAAGGATCTTCATTAGATTGTAGTTATCCCTAATCAAGGGGAGAACATACTATCCTTGAATTATTATCAGGCGTGGATTCTCACATTGAGAATGCACATAAATTTATCTTATCCAAGTAGTTTCTATATTTATTTTATTGTCATGGTATCATAGTGACTCAAAAGTAGTTAATTCATATGGCCATTAATTTTTTTTTTTTTTGGTGGGGTTGGGGGGGGGGGGGGGGGGGACCATTGTTCAAAAAACCAGTCGATGCCAATATGTATCAGTATATTGGTTGAGACCAAACAGATATTTGGATCTTTGAACTCCACCATGTACAGTGGGTGGTAATCAAATACTTAGATCCTACATGATTTCTATGATTGCAGATTACAGATCTACAGGTAAGCGCCTACTTCTTGACTAGAAACCATGCTCCTACACCTAATTGATTCATGACAATTAAAATAAAATAAAGATTTAAGTTGGAATGTTTGAACGAGGTGAAGAGATATGACGACGAAGATGGAAAACAAAGGAGAAATAAACATGAATTGATTGCTGGTAGTTCAACTTATGCTTGGTGACCAACCTTCTATTCCTTAAATACTAATATTATCGAACAGTGCTGAATAATTTCTGACAGTCACATGTTGAAAGCCAAGTTCACTGAAGCTCCTTTTTGAGCATCTTAATGACCTGACTCAGAAACTCTTGCAAGACTTATGTTCTCCATCATGCATAGTCCCCTCCTCTGGTTGAGAATTCTCAATTTGTGTTGAAGAAGCCTTGAGATCCTTTTTCAGGGTCCTCCCCAACTTGCTGTATCTCCTTGGCAACCTGCACCAGCAGCCTCTCTTTCCTAATGTGCATCCCCCATCCAAACCCTGCCTATGTTTTATTTCTCCTCTTCTCTTGATAGCCTGCCTGCCTTATTGATTGTCAGCTTTCACTCTAAACCAAAGAGAATGAAATAAAAGTTTCTGTTATCTTAACGTTATCTTTTTGATAAACCAGTCATCAATGTTGCCAGCTTTGCAGCATATTGCTTCAACCTCAGTTCAGACATCCCACAAGATCCATTGTAAAGACAGTCATGAACTAGACTATAAACTACATCTAAATTTGGAATACATTTATCTTTTCCGTTTCACCTGTGGCATATTACTACATTGGAATAAATTTATCCATAGTAGCACATATAATACATTTATATCATGCAAAGGATTCTGATTTTAGCAGTTAAACAACTTTGAGCCTTTGAGAGTTGAGACTCTGATTTTCTTTCTCAAGGTTGACTATATTTTTTGGGGCCATGTCTCAAGGTTGACTTTATTAATGTCAATTACATGGTGAAATCTAACTTGAGAAATGCATCAATAGGAGTTATGTTTATGCTGTACTCGATTTGCACATTTTACCATGATGGTATAATGGTCTGGACAGTGTATTGATTGGGTTTAAATCATTCATTTGCATTAAAACATCTACTGATAAAAATTTGAAGAAGGTCTTCTCTAATCAAACATCTCTTAACCATTTTAGGATGATCAACACTTGGATTAACATGTCGGTGTTGTTTAGCTTTCTACTGTTACACTGTAACCTCCATCAATCCAGGTGGATAGCATCATATTATTGTTACCATTTGGCCTGCAACCAACTGGTGCTTTGATCACAGGACCCGCCTGGCCACTATATATAATCATCTTGACTATCCAATTGTAGAAGAGAACACTGGATACCTCAACCATAGTGCTGCACTTTAGAGGGGCTTTGTCCTTTTGTAGTATTCTCTGCTACTTGTTCGCAATTTCTATTTTGTTTGAGCCAGTTGCTATTGGCACTTCTCCAGTGATATTCTAACCTTACGTACTTACTGATTGAAGTACTCTGACTACCTTGATTCCTTCTTATGAAGTTAAATTGAATTTTTGATAACTACTTTGGTTATCTGTTATTTTATAAATGCAAGTATTGGGGTTCAACTAGATGTTGGGTATGTTTGTGCTTATTGTTTGAACAATTTGTTCAGCCTTTTGATCTTATTACAATTTCGGACATGGTATTTTACTTCTATTTTTCAATCTGTAACTTGGATTTTGTGTTAATGTCCTGCTAGATTATCGATACATCTAAAGGCTCAATAACGGTGGAACTTAACAAGGATGCTTCGCCTGAGATTGTGGATAAGTTCCTTGACTTATGGTAAGCATTTTACAAGTAAATTATTTCATGTATTATATTTTTCTTTTCCCCTTTACCCCTTTCAATTGCGTTGACATTTAAATTCTGCTCAATCTGATGACATCAAATAGATCATTATTTACCATTAAAATATTTTACTTGATTTTTTCTATTGGCATTGAGATAATACTCTTAGGTTAAGGAATACACAATGGGGTTAATCATTTAAAGTATTACAAATCCACAAGAAATGAATCTGTTCACCATGATGCACAGATACTTCAAAATGGGCAACTTATCGTATCGTATCATATCCGATACTTCACTATTTATGTGTAAAATCCGTGTCCTTACCTTGTGCATGGTGTGTCGCTACCGTATACACTCCATATCTAGGCATCATAGTTTGTTCACACACCATTTTCTGTCTCCTTGTACTACTATGTATTTTTAGCTTCTGAACTTACCTGATTAAATGATGGAAGGAAACATCTGTTTTCCTACTGAAATTCCGGATTTGTGAAAACAGTGACAAAGCCTTGAAACTCCTTATACAATGTCCAAGCCCTGTTAGCCCTTTTGGCCAAATCAGCTTGAACTATTAATGGCCTGAGCACGAGCTACAGAACAATTGACGACCTTGGTTTCAGCTTTTTGATTCATAAGACCTGAGAAGTTAAAGGGGTCATGTCTCCGCAATTACTTCTAAGTTTTTCTCCAATTCCATCCTGTCTAGTTTCTTTCTTGCATACAAGTCCTAATAAATTCCCTGTTCCCTGGGACCTTTGCTCTGATGCCAAATTGAAATTTAGAGTAGGAAGCAGAAAAAGAATATGAACTTAGGATTTTAGTGGAAGAGTAGAAGGTGAGGGATGAGAGGAAGTAGTCTTGTGGTAAGAAAGAGAGGACTCCTTTGATGTTTCTTCCAGACAAATCTGTCTTCTTTTAGAAAAAAAGAGCTTGAATAGATAAAATTACAAGAATACTCTTGATGAGATCAAAAGACAAATAAACCCTTTGGGTCCCTTGCAAAAATAATATAAACACCTAATTAGGGCCATTACATTAGATTTCTCAATATAATTGAGGATTTGAAATTTTCATGTAGAAATTTCAAGCATGAATGAAACAAGGAATTTAGAAATGATGGTATTCATAATATTTCAAAACCACTCTAGCATTTGGAATTCCTAGACATCTATCACAATCTATCATAAATGAATTCTAGAAATTTTAGTTCAGAAATGGGCGCCCTTGGGTGAATCTTTTTCAGTTTTTTTTTTCTTTTTTTTTGGGTGGGGAGTCCATTTCTTGTGTTGCGATAGGGTGGGTTAGGGCTATTTTTTCCCTTTGTTTCCTTGATTGTTTAGGGTGGCTTTAGATGAGGTTTCTGATAATGAATGTTTTGTATGGCTTGGGACAAGTTACCTTGGCAAGTTAGGTTTAGGGAAGTCCAATCATTTAGTAAAAAACAAGTTGTTGTCTTTGATGAGTCTTCTTTCTAGTGTTTTTTATTTGCAAGATGAAGCAGACTCTCTACAAATTGTTCGATAGAGCTTTAGATTTGTTGGATTTGGCTCATTCTCCATGTGCTCAAGTCTGCATGGGCCTTGCTTCATCTAGAGTTGAGGCTTTCTGTTAGTTGTCGTGGGCAAGACAACAAATAATGATCGGAGGAGATTCTTCTTGATGCAGGACAATATGAAATCCACTCTAATATGAATGGTGAGATCAATTAACAATTAATATTCCAATTTAAATTATAATCCACGCCAATCATATGGTCCAATATTGAAAATAAAGCAAGAAAATCATTGCAATACTACAATAATGGTCACTCAAGTAAGATGAGGGAGGGATCTTAATGGAAGATTGAACTTCCACTTGTTTGGAATAGTTTATTCAAGTAGATTATTAATTCCCTTTGCAAGGATTTCAAACAATATCTTGGCTCATTTTAGTTCCAATTGGTTCAATGTGTAATGTGGATTTAATGAACAAAATTCAGACCTGAAGTAATTTTCCCACAGCAAAGTAAGACTCAAAAATAAATTCAGATGTGATATTTTATAATAACATATTGATTGTGATCTGAAAAGGTGGAAAATAACAGTAGTTGTTTATGGATGAAGTTCGTTCAATTACTGAATGGAGTAGGAAGGGGCTTTGCTGGCTGGTTGGCGCATGGACCAGATTCAGCTGGGCTGGTTTTGGGCTCAGGAAGGCTACGGCTGAAGTGGAAGTGGAGGAAAGGGGGACTGGTGGGTGGCAGCTTGGCTTGGCACTCTTAGGCCCTGTACTTAATTCTTTAAAATCCCTTTTGTTTCTTTGGGGTGGGGTTTGGTGTTTGGGTTGTCTTTGTTTTGTGGTGCACTTGGATGGATCGTAAGATGGCCCCACTAGGAGCTTAAGTGCACCATAGGATGTGTTTATGAGTGCACTTGAGAATTTCTCAAAATTGAATTTTTATCTTAAGAGAATGCACTGAGGCTATTTGCAAGCCTACATCAATATTTCTCCATATGTGGCTTGAGTTCTTTTAATCTTCCTGAGGAGCCTGAATCAGAACTAGTTTTTGATGCAGTCAAAAGGGAGACTTTAAAGGGATGCCTTTTCATCATGTCATAAAAAACTATGTGATTCAAGGAGGGGATCTCCAAGGCCTTGGAGCTGCAGATGACTGGATATTGAAAGGAAAGCCTCATAATAAAGTTGTTATAAGGTTTGCCAGCTTGAATACCTTATATTATAAGTCATGAATAATATTCTCAGCTATCCCTATACATTTGTTGAACAGAACCATGCGAAACAATTCCTTTGGAACCAGAAAAATGATCGATTTCGGTTGTGGTGCTTCCCCCCCAAGATAATGGTTTATCATTTGATTTATCTTTCATGTCTCTGTTTATCTCCAGCCCAAAGCATGAAGCATTTATGCTTGGAACTTCAAAGGCTAAACAAGATAACAAAATATTTGATCTTTTCATCACAACTGCACCAATTCCAGATTTAAATGACAAGATCACTGTGTTTGGGCGGGTCATCAAGGGAGAGGATGTTGTTCAGGTCAGTGTAATGGTGCATGACTCTGTGCTTACTGTAATATTCATGGTTGATAACAGTTCACTATTAATGTGCTTGCCAATATTGTTTCAATTTGATGATACGAAATTACGAAGTTTTGATCTTACTTTCTGTGATTTGAAATCGTGAGTACTGAGTCCAATCTAAGTCCAAAATTGAATGAATATGCTCAGAACGAACTTAGATTGCTATATATGGTCTAACATTCATTGTCAGAATAATGGTGCACATGCATACTGTAATATTCATAGTTGATAACAGTTCACTATTTCTGTGTTTGCCAAAATTTGAGTCAATATGATGATGAAAAGTTACATAGTTTTGATCTCACTTATTGTGATTTGTAACCTCTGGTACTTAAGTGACATGATAATCTAAATCTTAGCTACCAAGTTCAATCTAATCGTAAAATTGAATGAAGATGCTAATGAGTAACTACAGTTAACCTAAACCAAGGAGAATAAACTCATTAGACTACTAAATACAGTCTGAATCGTTGTACGTTGATAGCTGCTGGGTTTGTTTTTGTTTTAGTTTATTTGGTTTTTTTTTTCAGACAATATGACATTTATTAATGGAACCTGAAGAAAAACAAAACAATTACACATCATACAACCCCCATCTTGAGTAGCCCCATCTGGAGCCCATCCAATTGGTTGCATGATTACCTCTCTCAGGGAACATATCTAAGAATGAAGTGGGCCTCCCTTGCTAAATGACGCAGTCAATGAAACCAAATCTGATTATTCATGGGGCCAAAATACCCAGATCTTTAATCAAACAGAGAATCTACTTAAACAATGACGAAAGTAGAGATACACTTACTGTTAGTGATGAAAATACACTGCAGGTCTTCGATCCAATGAAAGAAACTCAAACCAAGGGAGAAGAAATCTTAAAAAATTGCATAAACTGACAATTTTATTGAATGAGTGAAAAATAACCTAAAGTTACCATGTCGTCTCTTTTTATGCTTTTATATATTATTTTTGGACCCATAAACCCTAAATGCAAGACTTAATCTACATTATCAATCAAATTACTGAAACCATATGAAAACATTACCCTAAAAATGATTCCTAATACAATCAAGATATGGAAAGAAATTAAACTAAGAAAGATTTAAGGAAATAATGATCTTGCCGCAGCTTTGCTCCCATGAGTCCCATGTGGCAACTAATTAAACCAATTCCTCTATTTCTTCTTTACCATGAGAGGATTCTTAATCACACTTAAATAGGAAAGAAATTGACAAAAAGTAAGAACAAAAACTCCTGTTTGTTTCTCGTCTTCTTGGTAGATTTGCACGCGAAACGCTTTGGAAGATGTGGGCCCTATATGCAGTCCTTAAATATTGATTTCTTAATCCTTCAGTAATCTCCTATCTGCCCACCATATGCTTCTTCAAAACCACTTGTGTGCGATCAAATTGATCCAAAAATATTTGTGCCTGAGTTAACATGTAAGCCTTTTTGTTTTAGCTGACTGCCTCACTGGCAGAGAACTTGGTCATGTACCTAGGCTGCATGGAATCGAACTTGGATTGGCCATGTGAAATTGAACATCTATGCTACTGGGTAACAGTGCATTGGCACCATCTATGATGCCTAGATACGGCATGGATATGGCAAGGACAAGCTATGGACACAGCAAGGACACGAATTTTACACAAAAAGTAGAGTATCGGATACAATATGACACGATACGTTAGCCATTTTTAAGTATCTATGCATCATAGGGCACCATATGGGCCATTTGCTCCTGCATCCTTAAATGACGTTTCCTATATATGAACCCACAATTTCAGTCTGATCCACCAATCTCTGTGGATACAGAGTCGAAGAAGAAGCTTATTGTATGACACAATGAGATTATGAGAATCCCCATCTACCAAAGCACCAATGGCATGAAGCTCGTTAAGCAGCTGGCACTTACAAACCCATAATTGAAGTGTCGTTTATTGGAACAGGTCCTAAAGCTCCTGATTAATTTGGAATCTGTCTTATACTAAGATTCTGAATGAAACCAATTTTAGATGCACTACCATCAGAATCAAGCTTCCAATTCCCAAGAGGAGTGGGGATCTAAGAGTAGAAAAAAGAGAAAAAAGGAGGGCGGAGAAACGAGAGATGTATTGAAAAAATAGAGTCCAATTCATTAATCCCAGATATTCCTTTGTGAACAAGAACCCAATAAATAACCTTTTGACTTTTCTCTTTTAGCCATCAATGATATTCCTAAATTTTTTTGTCATTGTATTCCTGCACCCATCATTTGAGCAGAAGACTTCACAAAAACAAGTCCCCTACAATGGTCTTCCTTGATGAGTTTAAACCCTAATTCCCAAGCTGCTAACAACTTGTATACCATTCTTAGCATCACCCTTATTCCTCCAAAATGTTGAGAAAGTAGCTCAACACTTACCTGGAAAAAAGCAGGATGAATGGGCATATTGTTGAGATTCAAGCAGGGACTGTTCTGTACCTTTTGTTTGATTCAGTCAGTCAGTGACTATTTTGTAATTTTACACTACTTTTTGGACTTTTTGTAAATTTGTGATCTTTTATATTACTATAAATGTAAAGGGCTTGTCAACACAATGCTGAATCCAACCCTTAGGGAACCCAGTTCAATTCATTTAATAATTATTTGTCTGTATGTACATCTGATTGTATCATTGGTATGAAACAGTTGAGCAAAATCCTTAGAATGGGTCCCATGACCATTACGAAAATGGTTCTCCTTGAGGTTGGTGAATAGGCCAGAAACCATCCATATAGAAAAGCCCATGATGAGAGAAATTTTACTTATCATCATCATCATCATCATCATCATCATCAAGCATTGTCCCAACTATGTTGGGGTTGGCTGTATGAATTTTGTTTTTCCATTCCGACCTATTCTGAGCCAAATCCTTGGATAAGTAAAATTTCTTCAGATCTAGTTTTTTAACCTCTATCCATGCCTTCTTTGGTCTACCCCTTCCCTTTGATAGGCCATCCACCTGTATAGCTGATGTAGGAGGAAATACTGAAATAGGCCATGTCATCTTCTTTGTCATGTGGGCTCCTTCATGCCACATTGGAAGTTTTGAGAATCAGGCCGGTTGTCTTGAAACTCATAGTATTTATGTTGCATAGTAATTAGTACTTGTAAGTTGTGTCTATTTTGCGTATGTTGTCGGCTACTTAGTAAGTTATAATATTAAATGTAGTTAGGTGTGTTGGGAGTGTTAATTGTTTGTTTAGTAAGTTGTGGCCTTTATTGCAGTCATCTTTGGGATTAAGCAGGAAGAATGCTATATAACTTGTAAGAGTCATATAGTTGGGAGAAAATATGTTTGAAGATTATGTTTGTTTATTTTAAATCAGTATCAATTCAGTAGTAAGCTTGACTCCTTTGTTTTATTCTTTTATTGTTGTGTTCGTGTCTCTGAAACGTTAGTATTCTGTTCAGCCAACTTTAGTATGTAGAACACGAATATTAGTATTCAAGGCACAAACCTTAATATTTCAGCATTACTATGTCATTTGGTATCAGAGCTTGTGTGGACCCATTTCACCATCTACCATCTTCCTTCATGGTGGCAAGGAGTGGTCGAGGTGGATACAATCGTATAACGGGAGATGCGACATACGAAGAATTACAAGCACTTTGGAAACAAATTGAACGGCTGGCCCAACACGTGGAGCATTTGGAGTGTCCAAATTATCGTGAGGATTATAACGATGAAACAGATGCCGAAGAATTTATCAATCCGTTCCATAGTCGGTCTTTGGTGAAAAGACTATGGCATATGGAACGTCGTGAAAATAATGGTCATTGTGATGATTTTATCAACGAATCAGACGATGATGAGTTTGATAAGGACGAAGCTATATATGATGGTGATGAAGATGATTTGATTTATGATGATAAATTGGACGTTGATAGCGATGATGAGTTCTACTTGTGCAGTGATAGTGACTAAGCTTTGACATCAGAGGTACTTGATTGGTCTAAGCCCTCCATTATTTGATGATTACTCAGATAACGTTCATGGTGATGATATGATGGTCATTGATGTAAATCAAGATAGTGACATCATTAATCACCTAATCTTTGATGAATGTGAAGATGCTGGTATTAAAAAGATGCAGATCTTTGATGTGTATCC
The DNA here is from genome assembly GCA_037013555.1 of Sextonia rubra. NCBI lineage: Eukaryota > Viridiplantae > Streptophyta > Magnoliopsida > Laurales > Lauraceae > Sextonia > Sextonia rubra. The sequence continues at coordinate 19,145,922 of JASUAD010000024.1, read as the reverse complement.
TAATGATGAAAGCTTTAATGTGCACTGCAAGTCAATGGCTTACTGCAATGATCCTGAGTAAATTATTAACAACATGAAAGAGTACCTAGATCTTTCATTCAAGGATGTCGGAAACATCAAGGTGCGCAACTTCGAAGACCCATTCACATAAGTCATTGCAAGCAGATCTCAGTCCACACTCCTTTGTGGTTTGATCGTGCAGTATTGGATCAAAACTCATTGGTCAGATTGGATGGAGGTGATGCATGGATGGTGCAAGTATGACATCCAACAACAGAGATCTTTTACAAGATTTGTAGAATTACACATAGTTCTTATACACGATCGACATGGCATTTGATTTTGCGGATGAATTCTTTTTCAAGAGGGGGAGTATGATGTAGGAAGAAATACTGAAATAGGCCATGTCATCTTCTTTGTCATGTGTGCTCCTAGGTGCCACATTGGAAGTTTTGAGAACCAGGCTTCTTGTCTTGGAACTCATAGTATTTATGTTGCATAGTAATTAGTACTTGTAAGTTGTTTGTTTTGGGTATGCTGTTTGCTGTTTAGTAAGTTGTAATGTTGAATGTAGTTAGGTGTGTTGGGAGTATTAATTGTTTGGCTAGTAAGTTGTAGTCTTTATTGCAGTTGTCTTTGGGATTAAGTAGGAAGAATGCTTTATAACTTGTAAGAGTCTTATGGTTGGGAGAGAATATGTTTGAAGATTATGTTTGTTTATTTTAAATCAATGTTAATTTAGTAGTGAGCTTGGCTCCTCTGTTTTATCATTTTATTCTTGTGTTTGTGTCTTTGAAACCTTAGTATTCTATTTAGCTAACCTCAGCATACAAAATATGAACTTTAGTATTATAGGATAGAAACCTCAGTATTTTGAGCATTTTAATGTTGTAACACTCAAAATACTAAGGCTCGTACCTTGTAATACTGAGGTTCGTATTTTGTATACTGAGGTTGGTTGATCAAAATACTAAGGTTTTAGAGATACGAACGCAACAATAAAGGAATAAAACAGAGGAGCCAAGCTCACTACTGATTTAATATTGATTTAAAATAAATAAACATAATTTGCCCTCTCCATTAGACTCTTACAAAATATAGCATTCTTCATCCATGATACACGCTTAATCTCAAAGATGACCATATTTAAGACCACAACTTACTAGGCAGTCAACTAACACACCTAAGATAAAACACAACTTACTAAGAATTAGTTATTAGGCAACATAAATATTAGGAGTTCCAAGATAATCAACATAAGACCACCCTTTTGCTCAAAGTTACATTAATTAGACAAGAAGGTTTGGTCTTTCTGCCCACATGACAATGAAGATGACATGGCCTATTTCTTCCTACATCATACTCCCCCTCTTGAAAAAGACTCGACCTTGAGTTGACTTTGATTATGTGTTGCTTGCTTTTCTGTTTTCGCTCCCCTTGTAACTTTACAATATAAATTGTTTGGATTTCGATCTGCATCTACAAATCTTGTTAAAACGTCCTGAAGTTGAATTTGTTGTTTGGTGGTATACTTGCATATAGACTATTTAGCACATTTATCTAATCCGCTCAATGTGTCTTGATTCATTGATGCATGACTAATTCATGAAGCAATGCGTGGTGATATCTGCTTGAATAAGATTCATCAAGTGGATCTTCAAAACAATGTCTCTTGATGCATCTGTCTTCCTTGAATAAAAGATTCAGGTGCTTTATGATTCTCTTAGTGCTTGATTCATGATCTAACAATACGACATAGAATCATAGTGCACATGAAAGCTTCCTTCATTGAGGTACACATTGAAGGTCAAAGTATCATTAACACGAACATCTTGCTACACATCAAAGTTGGGTATATCATCAATATCTTCTTGATCAGCAATCAATTTCTCATTGACATCACAGGTTATTTTTTTATTTTGACACTAATCGTAAATGGGTAGATCACATTCATCATTTGGATAAATGTAAAAAATTGGGGGTTCTAATCAATCAACATAACTTTGGACAAGTTCTAATGTCCAATGTGAATTGTCTTCATATTTTCCTTCAACCAAAAAGAATGTTTGATAATCCATTGGTTGTACCTGGGCAAGAATTGTAGATTTTGTTGAAACTTCACCTTTTGAATCATTGCTCTCTTGAATATCATTGTGCACCATGAGCTCATAGAATTCCTTGGTGACATTGTATTCATCCCTTGAATAACCAACACTTTGTCTTTACTCAATGCAAGCTTCTTGACGGTCAAGCCACATGGTTAGTTCCTCGACTTGCATCCAAAGTGCTTGTAGTTCATCTCTTGCATCTCCCATAATACGATTGCCACATCTAGCTCGACCACTTTTAGCCTCCATGAAGGAAGATGGTGGAAAGTGAAATCAGTCTAAGATCATAGCACAAGCTTTGATACCAAATGATGTAGTAACACTCAAAATACTGAGGTTCGTACATTGTAATACTAAGATTTGTATTTTGTATACCAAGGTTGGTTGAATGGAATACTAAGGTTTTAGAGACACGAATACAACAATAAAGAGATAAAATAGAGGAGCCAAGCTTACTACTGAATTGATATTGATTTAAAATAAACAAACATAATCTGCCCTCCCCATTGGACTCTTACAAAATATAAAGCACTCTTCATCCATGAATCCATGCTTAATCCCAAAGATTTAAGACCATAATAACTTACTAGGCAGTCAACTAAAACTCCCAAAATAAAACACAACTTGCTAAGAACTAGTTACTCGGCAACATAAATACTAGGAGTTCCAAAACAGTCAACATAATACCAACCGTTTTCTCAAAGCTACATTTATTAGACAACAAGGCTTGTCTTCTAATGTGGCACAAAGGTGCCCACATGACAACAAAGATGACATGGCCTATTTCTTCCTACATCAATAGCCAAACCTTTTCTTGCTAGCCTTTATCAGATTGTGTTCAACATGCCCAAACCGTTTCAAACAGGTTTCTCTAACCTTATCCCTTATTGATGTTGCTCCTAAATGATTTCGAAAGTACTCATTTCTAATTTTATCTTTTTTAGTTTTACCACGCATCTAACTCAATATTCTCATCTTTATTACATCCATTTTATGCATATGTTGTTTCTTGATTGGCCAACATTCTGCCCCATAGATCATAGTTGGTCTAATCGCTATCTTGTAAATTTTTCCTTTGATTTTATTGGCATTCGTCTGTCATAAAGTATTCCAGAAGTAGGTCTCCACTTCAACCATTCTGCTTTTATCTTATGTTCAATATCTTCATCAATCTCTTCATTTTTACTAATTATCGAGCCAAAATATTGAAAACAATCTCTGTGCGGTATCTCTCCAGCTTCAATTCTTGTAGTAGTTTTAACTCTTTCTATATGTCTACTGAAGTTGCAATTCATATATTCTGTCTTTATACGACTTATTTTAAAGCCTTTGAATTCTAAAGCCTTCGCCATCTCTCGAGTTTTATATTTACATCACCTCTTAATTCATCCGCCAACGCTATGTCATCTACAAACAACATACACTGAGGCACCATTTCTTGAATATGAGCAGTTAACTCATCTATATTAAGTGGAAAGAGATAAAGGTTTAAGGTTGACCCCTGATGCAAACCTATCATCATTGGGAACTCACCTTCTCCACAGGTAGTTCCCACGCTTGTTACCGCTCCTTCATACATGTCTTTAAAATTTTCAATATAACCTCTTGGAACATTTTTTTTTTCTTCAACACCTACCAAAATAAATCTCTCGGTACCCTGTCATAAGTTTTTTCTAGATTGATGAAGACCATATGCAAATTTTTCCACTTCGCTCGATGAGAGACATTTTAGTAACTTTCTAAGTTTATAGACCCATTGACTATCCAATAGGGGAATTTCACCATATGTGGTCGTGGTTGTGCCTTCCCATATGCAGTGTAGGATCACGTTTCCCTTGGTTTGCAAAATTTTTTTACCTTTCATATTCTCGTGTATGTATATATATATATATATCAATGAGATTCTAAAAAACGCCCCACCCTAAAACCTTATAGTGACCACCTCTCAGGGCCAGCATGTTAGTGGGACACAGACATGCTTCGCACACGCTCGGACACGTGTTTGACAGGTGGAAAAACGCGTCCTGTAATTTTTTTTTTATTTTCTTTTTAAATTTTGAACACACTTCGAACACGGCTCGGACACTTAAGGACATGAAATTGGCTTCTTTTTTACTCTTTTTTTTTTTTTTTTGTTGGGAGGGGAAAGGGATGATCCTCCCTTTTCTTTGTATGGATTTTTTGGAACTGTGAATATTTTATATTTAATGATTATAAATTATATTTTAGTGTTGTATTGATATTTGATAATTTGATATGCTTGTTAGTTGTTACTTGAATTTTTATTTTTTTTGGCTAAATTGATTAAAATGTTAAAATGATATTATTTTTTAAGTTTATGATTATATATATATAAATAAATATATATTATTAACGTGTCCCCGATGTATCCGCGGCTTACTTTTTTGAGAAATGTCATGTCGGCATATCCTTGCCATGTTGTATCCATGTCCAGTGTCCGTGTCCGCGTTCGTGCTTCTTAGATGAACACCTATGATGATCAGACACGGATATGGATATGGACACGGACATAGAGAACGAGCGTTCGTTATGCCTTCTTCAAAAAGTTAGGACATAGATATAGGTATGGCAATACTTAAGATACATTTCAAAATTTTTTTTTATTAAAGTTAAATTTGGCAAGGGGCATTCATTAGTAGGACATTTATTTTATATAGGTTAAGTTTTTTAATAGGTGAGCTCATTATGGGTCCACAATTAAAGAATATATAAAAATTTTTGTATTGTGCATAAATTTTGCTCGCCTGCTTTTGCCCCTTTCCTTAAAATAGAAGTGGGTTAGTGGCTTTTGGCTTTCTTTAAAAAAAAAAAAAGAGAGAGAGAGAGAGAGTGTTCTTAAAAAAGGGAAGGGGGGGAGGCGGGGGTGGGATGCAAAATGACATAGATTGATTTTCCCTTTCCTTTAATCTCATCCTTGAAAAAAGAAAAAGGCAAACACCTTCATGGAGAGGAACTGCTTTGTTGTGTTTTTTGGGGGGGGGGGGGGGGGGGGGGGGGGTGGTGGGGTGTGTGTTGTGGGGGTGTGTGGTTTGATGTAAAATGACATAGATTGATTTGCCCTTTCCTTTAATCTCATCCTTGAAAAAAGAAAAGGAAAAATAAAAAGGCAAACACCTTGATGGAGAGGAATTGGAGGGGAAAAATGAGGAGGAGAATGTCGTTAGATGGAGGTGTCCTCTACCATCATTAGAGCCACTAGCCATGAGTCCCTACTGGGATGACCACATTGCCACCTGTGTCCCACGTTGCTTTGCTTCTGTCCAACAGCTGGGATTGGATTACTGCCCTTGCTTGAGGCAGCACTCAACTACCAAGTCAGTTGCCTCCTCCAGTCCTCCTGATCTTCTTCTTCTCTCCATTTCTTCTTAATATTTCTTTTCTTGGTTTGCATGAAAGGGGAATGGGGTTAAGAGGGTTTTTTTTAAGTTATAATAGAATTAGAGTAAATATGCCAAAAAAAAATAAAATCAGATTTCAAGTTATTTTCTCTGATTTTTTTCCTCCATAAAATACAAGAAAGTCGTATCCAAATTTTTTGGGATGTATCACAATTGTATCTTGCGGTATCCTGTACTTGTATTTGTATTGGACCGTGTACGCACAGGTACCTTAGGCAAAATGTCGTATCCGGGTATCATTGGGGAGCACCACTTTCTAGTGGGGCCGACTAGGGGCCCCACTCAGGGATGGGATTAGGGGGATCGAAACATATCCTCCATACCTACCTATGTATGATGACGGAGGCTCAAATCATCATCCTAACTGCTTGATTAATAGTCAACAAATTTTTACCATCCAAAATGAATGCAACCCGCTCCAACGGTCCAATCTAATTGGATGGGTGCCATACTTGGGATCGGTAAATATCACGGGGGATCCTTATTTTATGGTCTACTTGGATAGATCATAGGTTAGGCTCTACTAGGTGTTTTGGCACACAGCAGCGGAGGGTTTTTTTCCTTTCTTTTTGTTTTTTTTCTCTCTGATTGCCTCACCAGAAGAAAACTACCTAGGGGGTAAGAAATCGAACTAGAACTCGAACCACCCCAGGGAAACTAGATGCCTATGCCAATGGGATAATAATGCATTTAACCTTCTTTTATTACACTCCTTTTCAAGGTATTCTTTAAAATGATTGGGAGACAAAATAAGAGAAACCCTTCTTCATTGCATCATTTTTCTTCCTTTATTTATTTTGTATAATGGGATACACCTTTGGATAAATCCTCTTTAAACAATCTTGTGATACATGGTCATCACAACTTGGTCCTGTGGGTCTTCTATTTGTATTTGGAAATTAGAAGATGTGTGATTCGAATCCATGAGTGACAGCACAGTTATCTTTTTGCTATAAATTAGGGTAAAGTCATTATAAGGAAGATGGGCCATTAGATACCGTACAGTATCATGAACCAATTTTAATTGAAACTTCAAATACATGGGGTGAAGAGGGCGTGCTTTGTACAAAACTGTCTTGATTTGTAGGCCTTTTGTTTTTCTCAAGAATGCCTTCGCTATTTGCATTAAATGTGACATTAAATCGAATGGCCTGTGTTGTGCTTTCGTAGGCTTAAAAGAGGAGTTTTTTTCCAAAAATGCTTGGTATCATGTAGACCTATGCACATGCACACACACGCACACACAGAGCGAGAAACGGTCCTCTTACCGATGGTCCTTACAGATCAAATCTGACTATTTTGCATAGTGGGGCCCACGTTGTGAGGCATCCAAACGGATAACACATGAGCTCCCTAAATTGCATACGTCCATCAATTTTGGGTCTCATCTGAATAGATTGGACCGTTGGATCAACTGCATATCCATCCGAATAGACTTTATATATGTATATATATATTTGAGTGTGCAATTAATCCAATGATCCAATTTATTCGAATGGGGCCCAAAATTGGTGGACGTGTGCAATTGGGGGGCTGGGCTGTGTGTTATCTATTTAGGTGGCTTGCAACGTGTGCCCCATTATGCGAAACGGTCCTAAATAGTCCGTAAGGATGGTCTCTCTCTCTCTCTCTCTCTCTCTCTCTCTCGCGCGCGCGCTTTATATATATATATCTCAAAAATGCCTCCTTTTCCGCCTATAAATGTATATTTGTCCAAGTATTAATATGCAAAAGGAAAAAACCTCACGCATCACACCTTTTTGACCTTGATAGGTCCAAAAAGGAAGTCTCTCACACCAAAATGGTGAGGGACATATGTACATGAATATTGTTATATATAGTGTTTTGATCCTGTGAGAATTGCTCTCACGCACTTACCATGAGAACTTTTTATAGGGCCCACCTGTGGGTCCTATTTAGGGATGAGACTAGGGGGGATGAAAAGATTCATATAGGACCACCCTAAATATCAAGTTTGGCACCAATCACATGTCCATAATCTCTTCATATGTATCCCACAAATCCATTACATTCAAATCGGTGCACAATTGATCCAATGGTTCAATAAATTCGGATTTGACTAAAATTTGGGACGTGTGACTATCAAAAGGCCCCTTGTGTATTGTGAGGTTTGCATTGGATGATAGATGGGCCGCACCTAGAATTCTCACAAAATAGTGGTGAGAACTAGTTCTCATAGACTTGTTTTCCATATATGTATATATTTATATATACATGCCGAACAATATTCAAATGCATACATCCTTCACCAAAATGGTGACAAAATGGTGAGGAACACTCCTTTTTTTGGAAGGTATTAATTTACAAAAGAACAAAAGCATCACACATCATGACCACATTTTGACCATGTTAGGTCTAAAAAAGGAAGTGTCCCTCACCAAAATGGTGAGGGATGTATGCACATGAGTATCCCCAATGCCATATTTATGCTGTGGAATGATTTTTATTCTACTGTAATACAGGAGATTGAAGAGGTTGATACAGATGAACACTTTCGCCCGAAGTACCCTATAGGGATCATAAATATTTCATTGAAACAAGAGCCCTGAATGCAGCTCCTGCCCCATGAATCTTCTACACGGATTGCTGGGTGGTTCTTACTGAGATGTATGCCGAGCTTAATCGGGGGTGCCTGGGTGAATTTATTTTTGAATGTGCAGAGCAGGCCTTTAACTTGGAATACCAGTGCTTGGAAGGGATTGAATATGGGCAGACAGTTTCTTCACAGAGCCATTCATCTCAATATGTTCATTACACGATGTATTAATATCTGATTTCAATCATTACTCAATGTATTAGTTTCTGATTCCAATTTTATGGTGTCCTTCTTGTCCAAAAGTAGGGATTGTAATCAGCCATATTTCACTTAGTGTCGAAGGTTTTGTTAAATTATCTTTCTTCCATTGTCTCCATCATTCCATAGCAAATATTTGATTGGTTGCTAGAGACTCAGATTTGCACCTGTCAATCCGTACTCTGACCCATTGCATGCTCCAGCAACGGATTTGGATAAGGCATGCAATAAAACTCAGCCCATGAATAAAAAAAAAAAAAAGGGCAGCCCAGTGCACGAGGCTCCCGCATAGCGGGGTCTGGGGAGGGTAAGATGTACGCAGCCTTACCTTAATAAAACTCAGCCCATGAATATGGACAATTTTCTAGGGGTCTCAGTTTGAACAGGAGGGGGCCAACAGTTCCGTCATCCAAACTGTTGTTGGGGATGGTCCATATATGAGAAACAAGAATTCTGAAAGTCTATGGGTCTTCTTTGGCCCTCTCTGTTGAGTGTGCACATATGCACTAATATCTTGGCTGTTTTCTTCTCACTGAATACTAACTTCAGAATCATTGTAAGATTTTCTTTACATAAGAAACTAGTCTTTGAGGTGAACTGGATTGCAGCGTTGGTTGCAGTGGCAGTCTATTGTATATTTTTATATTAAGAAAAACCCTTGTTGGTGGCACATGATTTTATCCATTATTCATGATCGGTTTTTATTATTATGAAAGGGTTAACTTATGGCGATGGAACTGACTCCTATTTTGATAAATTTTGGGGATGCTGAATGCATTGGAAGAGTGTTTGTTTTACAGAGGTCGTGGAGTTCAATTCCAACTCACAAGTAAAATCCTCTGGGCTCATGATATAAAGGAACCTCTAGATTAGCTACATAAAGATTGTCTATCCGATGCTCTATAAAAGACAAACACTTTATGACCATGGAGGAAATGGAACTACATGATACACCCATAGAAGGAAGATACATTATCTGCAGAAACTTCTCAGCATTAACACGCAAGAGATGCGCATTAACATAAGATGCACAATAGGAGCTTCTCAAGCACCACTTGAGAATTACAAGATGTCATAAAAAGTCTCAGCTTCATTATAAATCTCAACGCATGAGGCAAAGGAGCATCTACAAAGAGCCAAAGTAACATCACAATGAGTTAAGCATCCATCCTGCATGCTCTCATTAGAGTGTTGACATCATTTGATCAAGGTAATAAGTGAGACACATGCAATACAATGCTGGGGCTTCTTATCTAGCTAATCATATCAAAAGTTTGGGTAGCTCAAATAGTCTGGGGGAAAAGACTTCCACACCAGAAGTCCAATCAAATCCAAACATGAACGTCAAATCCACTTCATAATGAACTACATAAGATTGATTCACAAATGACAGCAGTTTGAAAGAAGTACCATGTAATTATAACATAATAAGTTCACAGTTTAAAAGCATAATAAGCCCAAAGCAAAAGGTTTTTTCAACAGCCATTCCATATCCATGAGCGTTGTTTCAATGTTTAACACAATCATTCAAAATACTACTTATCCACAAAAATCCTCTATTTTTCAAATTCATTGAGTGCAACTTCACAACCTGATTGAAAATGCATCTCTAACCATTGGATCTTCTTATCATCATTGAAGCATAGGAATGTCCGCTCCCTTCTATCTTCGTAAGCAAGAAAATCAATGACATACATTTTCATATTAGTTGGTATAAAAGAAAGCAAATGAGGAACTTTTGTGATCTTGGGGATTAATAAGTTATGAGATGTGTGTAGCTATATATGTACCCCCAAGGAATAGTCCTTGCTCGTTAGAATTGGGTCACCCCTGAGTTGGAGGCTAAAGGTTTGAAAGTTGGGTTGCTGAGGAATACCTTGCGTCATCAGGAAAAAATAAGCTATGAGATGGGGTGTTGATGCACTCTGCAAGCACTATGAGATGGGGTGTTGATGCACTCTGCAAGCACATCTACAACATTTGAAACATCTTTCAATGTTCAATGTTTCTTTCACTTCATTGCTTACCATTGACTTCCATTTCTTCCTTATTCGGCCCCTACTAGTTTGGTGTGTTGAGGAAAGTCCATTCTCTGGTGAGTTTACACTAGTTCAAGGTAAGTTTGCCTCATCGATGCCATCCAATCCAGCTATATGGTTTTCAAAAGTATAATTGATTAAATCTTCTTTTTCCTTAACTTTAGCAATATCTTCCACGCAACAAGCAATGTTGAAGTTTTTTCTTCCACCTTTCTTCCTTCGAGCTTCATTTTTAGAAGAATATCCATTAGAATCATTTCTGCTGTTTGGCCCCTAATTTTCATTCTTTGGTATCCTAATCAAGTGTAGTGGAGATAATTTACTGAAAATGAACTAAAAGATATTTATGAAAGACATAAGAAATTTCGTGTAGGCAAATATCTTTGCGAGATATAATTGACAAAAAAGGTTAACAAAAAACATAATGTCAAATATTCTTCTTGTATAGTTGATTTCTTGATCATTGTAGTTAACCCATAATTTAGCCACATTTGCTCGTCTATTGAATCTCAAATTATACGTGATGTATCTCTATTCCACCTCGGGCCAGTTGTTTTTATTTGTGGCCTTTGCTAAGGAAGGATTAATTCTAGATGAATTTGTTGTGAAAATCAATGATATGCATTTTCATATTAGTTGGTATTAGACTGACTTTAAGTTTGATCCCTAAGTTGGCCCTACTTGGATCTTTCAATCTCCCATCATTTCATGATTTATGGGTTCTCCAGTGGACCTTAGTAGGTGACATGTGTCTTAAGACCATAAAGAAAGCTTGTCCAGCATTACATAATATATATATGGAATTCTACAGAAAGCCTCACTCGAGAAGGGACATTTCGCCCATCTTTTAAAGTCCAATGGGAGACGGCTGGTATGTGACTTTTTCTTCTTCTCATCATTTATTATCTTCCTATTATTTTGCTCCTTTCAAAAAACTAAAAAAAGAAAACAAATAGTGCCTTCAACAAATATCATTGTTTAGTCTCTCGACACATCCTAAAAATAGTATCTAAAACAAGCAATGATTGACTGCCTTTCAAAACAGTTGGGTGTAGGAGTGGATGTGTTATGGATCTACAATATTCTTATTAAAGTGAAATCTCTCGTGTTCGTAAGAGAAAACAAAGGAAGTGGAATAGACAAAGTTTTAATGGAAGAAATTATCTTTATTTTCAAGTTTTCAAAATGTTGTTTGCTTTCTTTCTAAATTTGTTAAACGTCTCCACCACATTAAATGATGCATAGCGTGTGGATATTTTTTACCAAACAAGGAAATAGGGCATTTCACTTTTGAAAATGCTTGTGAGCCATGTAGACCTCCTCATATATATATATAGAGAGAGAGAGAGAGAGAGATAATGCAATATATAAGGTAACTTTTTAGGGCCCACCTGAAGTTGTGTTAACCATGAAGGGTATGAGGGATTGAAAGATCATGATAGGAACTAGGTATGTGCAAAAAATCAGTCTCATCCAATATAGTTTGATGTGTGAAATATGGTGATTTATTTCAACCATTGCAAATGTGGGCTGATAAGATGAAGGGGCTAAGATGATTGGATGGAGTTGATTCTTTGCACGTACCTAGTTTCCATCATGATCTTTCAATCCCTCATGCCCTTTATGGGCACAACTTCAAGTGGGCCCTAAAAAATTAGCTTACACACCGCACCATCTCGTTAGACTATTTCTAATATATATAAATATATATATATATATCGGTCTAGCGAGATGGCATGATATATGAGCTAACTTTTTATGAGTCATATAGGGTTGTGCCAACCATGAAGGGCATGGGGGATTGAAAGATCATGATGGAAATTAAGCATGTAAAAAAATAACCTCACTGTGAAGGGCATGAGAGATTGAAAGATCATGATGGGAACTAGGTATGTGCAAAAATTCAGCCTCACTATGAGGCTGAATTTTTGCACATACCTAGTTCCCATCATGATCTTTCAATCCCTCATGCGCTTCATGGTTGGCACAACCTTAAATTGCCCCTAAAAAGTTAGCTCATATACCGCACCATCTCACTAGACTATTTTCCTATATATATATATATGAAAATTAATGCAAACCCCAAGCGGAGCCCACCTTATGGTCCATCTAAATGGTAAAATAAATAAATAAATAAATAAAACCCACCACTTATAGTATAGACACTCCCTGAGTTTGGATAAATCCAAATGGAGTAGAGCAAATGATTGACTCCATACTCATCCGAATGGACTAAACCTATGGGCCCCAGATGATAGGGGTAAGATGATTAGATGAGACTAATTTTTTATCCATGGGAGGGGGCCAGGCCAATCTTCAAATTCCACAGGCCCCACCTAGATGTGGGCCAACATGTGGGCCCCACAACATGAAGCACACAAACAGCTCCAACATGTGGGCCCCACAACATGAAGCACACAAACAGCTCCGCGGACATAGGATAACAACTATCTGTGTATGTTTATGAGAAGAGCTAGAAAACGCATAGGGATACATGACAACCATTGAAGGGATTCTGAAAGGATGGAATTGATTCAAGATGGAGCTTTTTGAGCATTTTTCTTTTCTTCTTTTCTTTCCAACCTACATTGACTAGCACACACTACACAGGTTCCTAAGCATCAGCACTGTAGCCAGAGATAGAACCCTACTTGTTTCTTGTTTACCGTAGAGAGGAGGTTGGCTCCACACTGAGATAGGAATGGATCCTGGAGCAATTTGATAAAGTGCACATCAATTGGTCGAGCCTTGGGTGGATTTTCTTTGGCGATTCCCGGCGCACCCCAACTACACACAAGTTGTAGACTTTTTGGCCGACGAACCGCAATTTACAGCCAGAAATTTTTGGTGAATGAACTGCCATTTAAGTTTACATAAACTGAGTAACCTGTATCATGTTTCACAAGATCCACACAGACCGTAAGGAAACTCAGGCAACTCAATACGAGATGATTACTGACAAGCAAAAGAACAGATCCAAAAAAATGCAAGTAAAGAATTTTTTTTTTTTTTACCTGCTTCATGGTAGGCAAGTAAAATCTGCACAGCTTATTGGATAAAAATGCACTGGCTTGAACATGACCCTGACCTTCTAATAAATTTTGATATCACTCAGATCAGAGTTTCATGCATCAATTCTTCTTGGCCCTATGACAGAATGTGAGATCACCATCTTCCTAGCCCCAGAGAGATCAACATATCAAGTGGGTAACAGCATCCAAAATTGAAATACATTGGATGTTTCACAACTTGAACAAAGAAATATTCAGCACAAAAAGCTCCACCAAAACAGAGATGAGAATTTGCTTGGTGGAGAAGCACTTCTGCATACTGCAAATCATGGACCTACTTTTGTATATTATGGGTAATTACCATTATTAATAATAGATCCTAATTTATCTTTCAAAATAAAAAAAAAAAAGAATCACATGCAAGACAGATTCTGCCAGAAGCCAGTGATAATCTGTACAATGAGAGTACCATCTGATTTTCTCAGCCAAAATTCAATGTCCAGAATGCTTCATGCTTTCTTGAAATGCAGTAGCTAGGCGAAAAGAACTTCTAAAGGAATAAAATGCAGGCATGCATGTAAGACACACACAATATCCAGAAAGGAGAAAAAAACACACACACACACACACATTGTCCTGTTGAAAGGAAGTCACATGAATTAAGTGTTTCTTGCATGGTCTTACACCCCAAGGCCTTGCATTTTGGGCACTAAATCCATGTCCAAGCACCTCAATTCAGACTCAAGTTTTCTCAATGAAGACTCTAAACCCTCACATGCATGAAAGAAACCCTCCGATTGGCCTCCTATGCGCTGAATCTCAGCACATAAACCATTCACTCCACCAGATATTTTCTTTGTAGCTGCTTTCATCAGAGAAACCTCTTGAGGTGGGTAAACACATGCTCCAAGCTCATCAACTTGAATGCCAATTTCTTTACACATCTCCACTAATCTTTCCAAGGAATCCACACAAACACTACTCCTGTTAGGATCATTTGACTGCCTAAGAAGCCCGGTAACAAAGCGTATAATCTCCTTGATGACAATGAGTATGTCAGACACGACAACAACTACTGATTGAGCAATCAGCATCTCATCAGCTGATAGGTCATTACCAAAGTCACCTTCACTCGAACCCTCTTCATCATGCGGAATAGATGTCATGTCAGGACCACCTTCCGGAGTTTTATCATTGGGGCTAGCAGTGGATGGCATGGAGCAGGGCTTGAGATCTTTCATTTCTCGCAGAACGTCCTTCACAGACACTGCAACCTGCGTTATTGCCCGTCCTATGGCTGTGTAGTTTGTTGTGGGAGTTTTCTTGAGAGCTTCACATGCCTCCCAAACAGAACCTGCTAGTTGTGGTATTGATAGTTTGCTATTTGCACTACGAGAGTCTGCATAATCCATGTAAAGCAACAAATCAAACAGAATGAAAAGAAAAAAATTTACCACAACTGATTTAAATGAGGTGTAGGATCAGATATAGCCATGTACTTTTCACAATGAATGTAGTGTAGGGCCAGATATAGTGCTTAGCCTGTGAAGGCAGATTGTTGGGTTAATTATCAAGTTTGTGTTAAGTGTGACATTGGTTCAGCCATTGTCATCATGGAAGTCTTATCCCATTTCAAAGGAATCATTAGATTTCTCAGATGAGATTCATAAACCTTCATCTAATTCAGGTAGAAGATGATTGAGAAAAAAAAATGTTGGATACCTAGGATTCAATAACTTCAATTCATAATCAGGAAAAAGTAAAAAGTTGGGCACCTAGGATCCTAAAGCCTTCAAATTATGGTCCAGGAAAAAACTATCGAGAAAGAAAGGATCAGATGCCTAGGATCATATAACCTGATAATTTTTCTAGGCATGGGTCACCTACCCATCATATCAACAGTAGTTTTGATAAACATCCTCATGGGCAAAGCATTGCACATTTCTTTCTGCAATGCAGTGACTTCAAGAGTTCGAATTGAAAAGATAGGTGCAACCACATCAATGCTGAGGCAAATGACAGGAAGACAGCATACCGTAGGAAGATACACCCCCCCTCAATAATGATAGGCTGCTATCAATAACCTGCTTCGCAGATGCACGGATACTGGCAGCAAGTGTGGGGCCTGCATCCACCATACTCCCATGGCAAAGCAAAAGGAACCCCTGAAGCATGTTGCAGTATACACCCATGTTCTCTTCCAGTTCTCTTAAATTTGGTGCTTCTCCACTCCACAACATTCCAGCTGCATCAGTTGAGAAACTCAATAAATTAACTACCAGTAAGCAAGATTGCACTCAGAATTCTAATTTATCTGCCTTCGCATAATTGGACCAGGGTATGAACATAATGATGATTCAGGAACATAATACGTGAGGTTGTATGACTCAGAAAATCCAATAATTATGTTAGCATAATGTTTATCATGAAATGCTATTGAGTCTGTAAAATCGGCAAATCTATTATCAGGTTTGAAGTTCACAATTAATAATCAAGTAACTCAAATGTTTTGGTAATAAGAGAATGTATAAATTCCTTTAAACTTCCATTACAGGTCCTTTAGCAGTGGAAGGTGATTCAGATTAGGACAAAAGGAAATTCCAAGGTGCCTCAGAGACTGCCATTTATAGTGAATGACTTAACAAGCATTTTTCCATTGATGGAAGAATCCTTTCCTCTTGTCCCAAGGAGACTGACTGAGGACATGACACCCCTTGCAAAAGTAGGAGCAGACAGAATTAACAATGGGAAACTTTATCTTTAATTTAATGGGGTTGCTCATGCATAGTGTATGGGAAAAGGAAGCACAATCAAATTCAATGCAAGCCATAACCCAGTTCATGCAAAATATGTGCCACACAGAAATACAAAAATCCCCTTCAGCATGATCATATGCCTTCTCCAAGTCAAATTTGCAAACCAAACTCAGGATATTGCAGTCCTGGCCACCCGGAGTTGCATTTTGAGCTTCGACTGTGGTGGCAGGCTAGAAGTCGCATCTAGGGGCTCTCAGAGTCACACCAAGAGCACTTCATGGAGTTGTACCACACAAAGAAGAAACAGAAACCCTTGCTTGAAAACAAATAATTCTCGAAAACACATTATTGGTTGAACATTACTACATAAAGACCCTTTGCGTTTGCTGCAAGCCCACAATCTTTAAATCAGGCAGTCCCTCACAAAATAATAGCTACTGGCTTGCTAAAAAAAAATACCATCATAGCCTCTCACAACCCAAAACCTGGATTGCCAAATAAGTCCGTCTTCCAAGCCATGAGTTAAATTCTTCCACATTTGTGAGATTAGGTCAAATCAAATCATAGGGAGATTTTTTTCTCAAACAACAAATATCTGACATTCACAACAGAGCACAAGTAATAATCAACCTAATTTAATAATCAACTTTAATAACAATTAATGAATTAAATCAAAACTAGATTTGGCAGTTTGTATAAAATTCTAGCAAAGAATTTGGCAGGGAGGCTTCAGAAGGTACTACCGGATATCATCTCAAAGAAACAAGGAGCTTTTGTCAAAGGGAGAAAGATCCTAGACAGTGTTTTCATAGCCAATGGAAGTGTGCATTCAAGAAGCAAGCAAAGAAGCCCAGGCATTGTTTGTAAACTCAACTTACAGAAGGCGTTTGACAAAGTATTAAAGAATGCCTCTCCTCCACTTGTCTTTCTATTCTAATGAACGGCTCTCCAAAAGGCTTTTTCCAGGCTCATAGAGGTTTAAGACAAGTGTTTTCATAGCCAATGGAAGTGTGCATTCAAGGAGCAAGCAAAGAAGCCCAGGCATTGTTTGTAAACTCGACTAAGAAGGCATTTGACAAAGTAGATTGGGTCTTCGTTCGGTACATTCTATCCAGATGGGTTTTGGTCTCAAATGGAGATCATGGATTAAAGAATGCCTCTCCTCCACTTGTCTTTCTATTCTAATGAATGGCTCTCCAAAAGGCTTTTTCCAGGCTCATAGAGGTTTAAGACAAGGTAACCCTCTCTCCCCTTTTATTTTTGTTTTAATTGCAGAAGCCTTCAGTAGAATGGTGGATGCAGCAGAGGATAAGGGGTTAATCAGGGGATTCAAGGTGACAAGAACAGCCCCATCCATAACACACCTTTAGTTCGCAGATGACACCCTCATTTTCTGTGATGCCAATGAAGAACAAATTAGAAACGTTAAGGCCATTCTCATTTGTTTTGAAACAATGTTTGGGTTAAAGATAAATTTCTTTAAGAGCAACCTAATAGGGATAAGAGTTGAGGATGATACAACAAGAAACCTAGCAAACATAATGGGATGCACTTAGGTCTCCCGCTATGGTTAGGATATGCAAAGAAAGAAGTGTGGACTTAGTGGTGGAAAGGGTGGAAAGAAAACTTTCAATTTGGAAAGCCAACTATCTCTCCCAAGGAGGAAGAATTACCTTGATTAAAGCAGTCATGGGCAATCTTCCTATTTACTTTGTCTATTTTGAAATGCCCCGCATCTATAATCAGTAGGATAGAAAAGCTGCAGAGGGAATTCCTATGGCAAGGAAATTGTGTGGAAAGAAAGATTCACCTAGTTAATTGGGAAATCGTCTGTACCTCAAAGTCACATGGTGGGCTAGATATAAGATTACTAAAATTGATGAATCAAGCTCTTTTTGGGAAGTGGCTTCGGAGAATTTGTGATGAAACAGAGGGCCTTTGGAGAATGGTTGCTTTGGCCAAATATGGAAACATTAGGGGAGGTCGGGAGATCAAGGATGGCTCGGCAGGATGCTCAGCAATATGGAAAGAAATAGTCTCCACAAAAATGCACTTCACGAAAAACATAAAATATCACGAAGGCTCTAGGAATAGGGTCCTGTTTTGGAAAGACATCTGGGCTGGCAAAGTTTCTCTTGCTTCTCGATTTCCAGACTTAGCAAGTTGTGCTTTCCTCAAAGAGGCCAATATCCAGAGCTATTTTGATCAAGACCCTATGGAGGGGCAGGTTTTATGGTGGCCAACTTTCAGAAAAGGCTTAAAAGACCATGTAGAGATTCAATTTGCTGCTTTCCTAGATGCTCTAAAGGACTTCATAATTCTTGGTGAAGGAGGAAGATGTGAGGGTCTAGAAGGCATCCAAAAATGGGACTTTCTCTGTTTCATCCTTCTACTCTGTCCTCCCCAAAAGGGAAAGTAACACTAAACCATAGCAAGAATTTGGAAATTCAAGGCTCCACCTAGAGTATTGGCCTTTGGATGGATTCCTGTACAAAGAAAAATCCTAACTTTAGATAATCTCAAAAAGAGAGGACACACTCTAGTAAATGCCTACCCGATGTGTTTGGAGGATGAGGAGATAGTAGACCATGTTCTCCTAACATGCAGATTTGCTGTAAACATATGGAACTTGGTTATTAGCTGGTTTGGATGCTCTTGGGTCTTATCAAAGCTTCTACAGAACATGTTTGAGGCCTGGATATATACTGTTGGATCAACAAAAGGACAAAAGTTGTGGAAGATGCCCTTCCTCTCAATCATATGGCACATTTGGAGGGAGAGGAATGCAAGATGTTTTGAAGGGACTTTAGTGGATGAAGGAGCCCTATGCGATAAGATCAAATTCTCAATCGCTCAATGGGTGAAGTTAATACCGTTATTCAGCGATATCATAGTCAACAGCTTATGGTCCATTGGAAGGATAGAGATTTTACTTGATAAGGATTCTGCTTTACGTTATCTTTGATGGTGGCCTAAGTTACTGTTATACTATTATACTGTTACACTGTGAATCTCCTTTTGCTGATTAGGTTACTGTCTTTGTTTGGCCTGCTTCAGCTGCCTCTTTGGTCTCTGACCAATATAAATTTTTTGTACTGACTTCTCTTTTCCTTTCAATGATAGTAAGCATTCCAAAAAAAAAAGGTTGAATATGTTTATGATATCAACATTACCTGAAAAAAAAAAAAGAAAAAGAAACTAGCAGTTTTCTTTTCTCTCTTTGAATCCGAAACAGATAAATGATCAACATTCTGTCACCTGAAGTTAAAAAAGTGATTCATAAAGAAAATTTGAAAAATATTAAAAGAAATATGAAACCATTCCTACAGCTGAACACTCCAGTCAAGAGCCTATCACTTGTTACTACTAAGAACTCCCCAAGAATCCCTCAATTTATTATCTTCAGAGGTTTCCCCTTTTTTTATTGATAACATGACTACACAACATTGCTAGGTATTCCAAAAGCAGGGTTACGTCAAGTAGGTTAACAGCTAGCATATAATTTTTATTACAACCCCCAACATGAAATCAAAGAAAATACTGTTTCATGATCATGCTATGGCATTTCCAACTATAAGCAACTGACTCCAGTGGCACCTGGTTGCGGTGACAATTTCTACACCATTCTGATTGAGTGCAGATAAAGAATTCCAAAAGAAAAAAAGGATTTACTTGCAACTTGGAACTTAGGAACTTTGACAAGTAAGAACATAGAACTGGTCGATATAATGAAAAGAAGAGTTAATGTAGCCTATCTTCAAGAAACAAAGTGGAAAGCCAATGAGATAAAGCTAAGGGAGCTCATTGACAGCTACAAACTCTACTACATAGGAAAGAACAATGCCAAAATAGAATACGAATGGTACAAGCAAAAGCAAGTGTTGACTTTTCCGAAACTCTCAGCCCCATTGTCAAGGCAGCATTCGGACCATCCTTACTATTGCCACTATCAACAGATGGCCATAGAGACAAAAACAATGCATTTTCACATGGAAAACTCAATGACCCAATTTACATGGATCTACCACCACATTTTGCTACACAGGACCATCCAAATTATGCATGCTATCTATGACTTTGGAAGATCGTAGTAGATCTTGGTTAGTCGTGCTTTACAAAGGGGGTTAGTCAGTGTCCTAATTCTCTTCATCGAATTTCATGGGAGAGGCCCCGTTGGGGTATTCTAAAATTAAATTTTGATGGCAGTTTTGTTCAGTCTGTTGGTAGAGGAGGTATTGGTGGTGTTATTGGGGAATGGGATGATAATGTTGCTAGCAATTTTTGAGGGTCCGTAGATTCTTGGGATGCTAATGAAGATGGAGTTCTTGCTCTTATGGTCAGTAGTCGCAAGCTGCAAAGATTGGAAGGTTTTAATGATATAATTGAATTTGAAGGTGACTCTTTTTTGGCTATTCCGTGGAGCTCTGGTAAATCTTTTTACCCATGGATGTTGGCAAATTTGGCCGAGAAAGTTCAGGATATTTCAAACCAGCCGGGAGTTGTTTCTAATAATGTATTATGTGAATTTAAAGGGAGATGATTTGAGGCCGATATGATCTTGTGTCTTAAAGTTTTAACCACTTCCAGAAATAAGTGTTGTAGAATTCCTAGGAATTCAATTTTTACATGAAACAAACAGACCTTCAATGTCATTTCTTTGTAATAAGAATTTTTTTGCCAGAGAAATTTGTGATCCCACATCTTCTATCTTCTACTTATAGAAAGAGGCTTCTCTGGAGAAGAGTCATTCTCCTCCCAACTTTTTCTCCAAGTCCAAAAGTTAAGAAAACACCATCATATTCAATAAGGAAGAAAAATTGAAACAAACCCATCCAAGCATAAACAAACCCAAGAAAACCCACACAAAAACAACAGCAGAAATAGCTCACCAACTGTTGCCTGCCTTGATATCTCATTCCCAACTTTCGTCACTTCACTCCAATCAATTTTTTCAAGAGAAGAAGATACGTTCTGATCCAGCATCTATCACAAAACAACAGAACCCAATAAGGCATGCATGTTATTGGAATCGAAGATGAAAATCAAGTAAAAATCAGAGAATCTGAAGTAAGTGGAGTAGGGTCTGTATCACCTCAAAGGTTTCATGGATGCTTTTTATGTGTGATTTCAGAGCCCTGGCAAGTTGGTCTCTGCCACCTTTCCCCATTTCTTCTTCCCACCAAAGCTTCTCAAATCTCTACTCTCGAAAGCCTCACTCTAGGCTTAAATCCAAGCCACGGGAAGGGGAAGGAACCCACATTGGTTGGGTTGAATAGTAATCTAAGTCCGGTCGAGTCTAGCCGAAGTGGCTAGGCATAAATGTAGCCTAAGCTCACGCTTTTAGTAAAATCTGAGCCGAGCTAAACCACGCTTGAGAATAGCTTGACACATGGGTAACGAATTAAGCTTAGAGCCTGTTTGTTTGGATTCAAATGTATAGGAATTCAATATATGACAACTTTTCTTCTAGTGGTTAAAAACAAAGATCAAATGCTAGATATTCATTTCTCATCATCTTCCTTGATTTTATGAAAAGGTTGATTGATGTTCATTGTTTAAAATTTGTCTTTAATCTTCATTTTTAACTACGAGGTAAAAAATATTATATGTATTGAGATCATATGCATGTTGATGCAAATAAATAGGCCCAATTCAAGCTCATCTCTTTTACATCAAAATTTCTAAGCATTTAGTTTTCACAATGGAGCCTTTTGAAGATAAGTAAGGTCTTTTTTTTTTTCCGATGACCTAAGGTATTCCTTACCAGTTAAGCCTTTAGACCTTTAGCCTCTGGTTCGAGGGTTACTCGTTTCTAACATGGTAAATGACTAGACTTTCCTATTTCAATCTCAAATCAGGTAAACTTAGAGCTTTTTTTGGATTCATAAGAAATGAGCTCCACCAAAGGAGGAAAGAGTGAGGATAAAAATGAAATAGGTGGAGGAGACCTTAATGTTCCTAGATATTGAATTACTAGGTTGATCATTGTGTATTTATTTTCAACTTTCTCTTGATTCAATTTCTATTAAAGAGGATGTTCTTTAGTTTTTGGATATTCACTTTGGTTCTTCTATTTTAAACGGTTAAAATCCTAATTATTCCATTACATGAAACAAAGAGGCCTCCAGTATAAGGAAAACATTGTCTATTAATAATTTGATTCACATGACGCCACATATATATTAGTTTAATCAATGAAGTCGAATAAACTTAACGTGCACAAAAAATAAATTAATCGGGTAATATAAAAGAAGTAGATACAATATTAAACATTAAAATTAAATAATGTGGACTCACATGGGGACCCACATAGTGTATATGGTCCACCGTAGTGGCCATGTGGTCCCACCTTGGGTGTGGGGACAATTAGTATTTTTAGAATTGTCTTGGAAAGATAATCAACTAATCACTAAAGTACAAAATAATTTGTTGAAGAAACAAACTAAAAATGAGCACTTCTTTAAAAAGAAATATTCATGTACTTCCATTCCTCACCACAGAATGAGATATAGTTACATAATTAAAAATATTCATGTGCAAAAGAAGAAAAATTCATATATGGTCTTAAGTAGAAAAGGAATCTTTGGATGGTGAGGGACACTTACATAATTAAAAACATTCATGTGCAAAAAAAAAAAAAAATACAGATATGGTCCTAAGTAAAAGAGGAATGGTCATATGTAAAGAAAAAACAGCCACGTAAGTGTCTCTCACTCTATGATGAAGAATGAATGCACATAAATATTCCTCTCATTTAAAATTCAAAGTGTTACTAATTAAGAGACTAACCACTGGCCGCTTGTTAAGTTCATGAATTTACACATTTATACATTATTTTTTTGATGAATTAGGAATTTAATTAGGTGAATTGAATCATTTATTCATCCAATTCCATCATTTTATTCATTTTCAACTAGGAACCTGAATTTTCATATGTGGGACCATGAAGATAAATCAAATAACAAAGGAAACCCTAAAACTAGATTATTTACTTTTTTCCTAGGGTACATTGGCAATGGTCTTCATTCCTTGCCATTTTTCTGTGCTAGAGTGGAAAATCCACATTTCGAAAATGTCTAACCATATGAGAGGATTTCCAGAAATACATTGGAAATCTTTAGTATGCTAAACTTCCTATCAGACCCTCCCCCATCGGACCAGGCCTTTCTGCGCATGCTCAAATTTGTGCATGAACAATGTTTTGACGTCATTTTTAAGGTGATTGTTTTTCACCTAGAAACCTCATATTTAGGTCTCACAATTACAATCCGAGCCGTTAATCATGTCAGAAAAGTAAAACACGGCTGTGTTCAAATATCAACCGTTGATTCATCATAGATTTTAAGATTTTTACTATTAAATACAGACCGTTAGATCATAAGATTTGCAATTTTTTGGGCCCTTTTTGTGAAATCTGAGCTGTCCATCATAATCAAAAGGGCCAAAACAATTAAGGGGTCAACGTTGGCACTGTGATTCATCATTGAGAAAATCATCAAACAAATCTCTAACATTCACCATATGCCAAACAAAAAAAAATCTGCGCATGAATAGTATCCCATGCGCATGAATAGTACTTCTGGGTGGTAGTTGGCTTTAACATTTTGGGCTTTTGGAAACATACATTGTGGGTCCTAAATTAAAAATTCGAACCGTTCATTATCTCTAAAAGGTCCAAATGTCCAAGGTGTCAAATTTTAGCTGTTGATATTTTATATATTTTGAGAAATTTACAAATATGACCACAACTTTAAAAAATGTTTTTTTGATTTTTGTGGGACCCGCAATGAAAATCCAAACCGTCCATTATCTCTAGAAGCCCCGAAACAGTTAAGGGTTCAAATTTTACTGCTTAATTCATTGTGGATTATGAAAAGATAGCAAAAAACTTGTGATCGTGGGATGTAATATATGCAAATTCACAATCTATCCATTATATCAAACATGGATCCTTTTGCTGAGAAATCGAGAGTAAGAAACCTATCGTCTAAGAAGAATGAAGGTATCCTCTTGATAGAGAAAAATCCTTTATTTTGTGGATGTTTGCCAAACGTGCCTTAAAAGAAAAAGCTAAGACATGGCTTTATGCTTTACAGGCCGGATCCATTACTACGTTGACCTAAGTTAGTTGAAGAATTTTACAAGAAATTCCACTCCAAGCAGAAAACTGCTTTGATTAGGCAAGCCATTAATGGGTTCTATCAAATGGAAGGGGAGACACTTTACAATTATTTGGAACGGTTCAAGGACCTCTTGATCCAATGTCCCCACATGGATTTGAAAAATGCAGTCGATCCAAATTGCGTACAAAGGTATAAAGTACCCAACCTAGCAAATGGTGGAATCTTTTTATGATGGTAATTTAATACAAAACAGCAGAAGAAGCATGAATAGTTTTTAAAGATACCACTGAAAATATATTGTAGTGGGCCCTTATCAAAAGGGAGTCCACTAAAACAAACATTTTCAAAAAAGGGTGAATGTACAAACTTGAACCCAAAATTAAGGCAAAACTCAAAATGGCCACATTGATGAGGAGAATAGAAGCCCTAGATTCAAACTAGGTAGTCCAAATGCCCACTCCAAGCACTTTGGAGTCACTAAGTATAGTCAGACTGTAAGTGGAGGGATTGACCCAACAACTTTTGGTCAAGCCGAATATAACAACCCGCCCCGCACCATCGAGATATTGTCCGCTTTGGACCTCCCAAGAGGTCACCCATCCTGAAATTGCTCTGACTCGAGCACGCTTAACTTTATATTTTTTATGAAAGTCCTCACGGTTTTGTCCCCAAAAGACGCCTCAACAGTTTAGGACAGATTCTCCTCAACAGTTTAGGACGGATTCTTACTTATATTCTTTACATTCAAGCAGTCTTGGGACTGAGTGGTTACAGGCCCACTAGCTTCCGCCAGATATGTCCCCATATCCACATATATCGGACCGAAGATGGCCTCATAAGCGATGTGGGACTTTGCTCCCGCCCCTAGCTAGGACGCAGACTTAAGAGGTCACCCAAGGGACATCAAACCCCGCCACTACTCAGAGGAAAGCCATCCCCTTCTCTGATACCATTTGTAACAACCCGCCCCGCACCATCGAGGTATTGTCCGCTTTGGACTTCCTAGGAGGTCACCCATCCTGAAATTGCTCTAACTCGAGCACGCTTAACTTTATAGTTTTTATGGAAGTCCTCACGGTTTTTTCCCCAAAAGGCGCCTCGACAGTTTAGGACGGATTCTTACTTACATTCTTTACATTCAAGCACTCTTGGGACTGGGTCGTTACACCAAATCTGTTGAGAAAGTAAATATTCTTTATCAAAACACTCATTCCAATAATCGTCAAAGGTATGACCCATACTCCAATTAAAACACTCGTTTTGATAATCGTCAAAGGTATGACCCCCACTCCACTACCTACAATCTAGGTTGGAGGGACAATTAGAAATTTTCTTGGACCAAGGGTTTAACTCAGGGTGGCCCATCCCAAGCCAATCAATTTTAGCCCATTCAGTCTCAAGCCAATGCCCTACTAGGTTTCCAAAAGCCCAACTTCAACCGTAGTCCACTGACCTAGAAGGTAGATTCTTTAGAAAAGGCCATGAAACTTATGTCCCAGACCACGGCCCAATTGCAGCAGAGCGTTACTCAACTTTTAAATGGCCATAGTCAGTCCCTTGTAAAATTGGAATACCAAATGGGCCAATGGGTAAATTATTTGAGTACTAGAGACAAGGGAACGTTCCTTGGTCAACTAGAAACCAATCCTAAAGGTCAAGTCGTTGATGATACAAAAAGAAAAGGCCCATAACAAGTTGAGTCTATCATTACTCTTAGGTCAAGTACACAAATTGATAACAAAGTGGATCTACCCAAGGAACCTGAGGAAAAATCAAGTGAGGATGTAGAAACTAAGGAACCAATTGTGAATGCTGAACCCATGATAGAATCTGTGCAAGTCAAGGAGAATCCAATCATAACCGAACCATCCCCTAGTGAACCCACTCCTAGGACTTACATTCCTAGAGCACCATACACCCAAAGTTTAGGCCCAGCTAAGTCAACTACCTAGTTGAATAAAATGCTAGAAGTATTTAAACAATCAATAATCAACATTCCACTCCTTGATGTTATCCAACAAATTCTGGCCTATGCCAAAATTTTAAATGACCTTTGTACCTCCAAAAGGACCACCAATGTGCCCAAGAAAGCTTTTCTAGCTCAACAACTAGCTCTATTATTTCATGTCTAACCCCGATCAAATATAAGGACCCTGTATATCCTACAATTTCATGCCAGATAGGAGACCATCACATAGAGAAAGCACTGCTAGAATTTGGTGAAAGTGTGAACCTTTTTCTATACTCTATTTACGAAGAATTAGGTTTGAGGAAGTTGAAAAAGACCTACGCAACTTTGCAATTGGTAGTTACATCAATTTGATACCCTAAGGAGATGGAAGACATTCTAATCAAAGTCAGAGACTTTGTGTTTTCCATGGATTTTTTTTGTTCTTGTACCAAACAAGCACAAGGAACTAAACCAAAAATACCAGTAATCTTAAGGAGACCATTCCGAGATACCTCAAATTCTTTGATCAATTATAGGAATGGAGTGATGCAAATTTCATTTAGGACCATAACTATTCAAGTTAACATTTTCGATGTCAGTAAACAACCTCTTGATGAGGATAATGGGGTAGTTAAAGTTAGCTATATTCATAAATTAGTGGAAAATTGCTTACCTCATTTAAATTTTAAGGATCCATTAGAGGCCTGTCGGCACATTTTGGAATTGATTTTGACATGGATGGACACATTGAGGAAGTAAATGCCTTATTGAACTCAACCCCAATCATGGACTGCACCAGGTGCAATTGAAGTATAAAATTCTGACCCATTTGCTTCCCCACTTACCCCATCTATTTAAGCACCCCCTAAGTTAGAACTTAAACAGCTGAAATATGTGTTTTTAGGCCCACTAGAAACCCTCTAGTGATTATAGCTTTAGACTTGGACATAGTCCAAGAGAAAAATCATAAAAATTCTTGGTGAACATAAGGAAGTTATAGGGTGCTCCATAGCTGACATTAAAGCAATAAGTCCATCTGTGGTCCAACAAAAAATTCATTTGAAAGAAAATGCAAAAACTTCTCATGAACCATAGAGGAGACTAAACCTAACAATGAAGGAAGTGGTCAGGTTAGAAGTTCTGAAATTACTGGATGCAGGGGTAATCTACCAAATATCTAATAGTGTATGGGTAAGCTCCGTATAAGTGGTACCAAAGAAATCAAGAATCACAGTTATACAAAATGAGGGAAATGAATTGGTACCCACTAGAATACAGACTAAATGGAGAGTATGCATCGATTATAGGAAGCCGAACTCAACCACTATAAAAGATCATTTTCCACTGCCATTCATGGATAAAATGCTTGAAAGATTACTTGGTCATTCATATCACTATTTTCTTTATGGTTATCCCGGCTATAACCACATCCCAATTGCACCCAAAGATCAGGAAAAGACCACTTTCACCTATTCATTTGGTACATTTGCTTACAGAATCATGCCCTTTGTGCCATGCAATGCACCTACCACCTTTCAAAGGTGCATGCTAAGCATATTTTTTGACATGGTGGAAAAATTCAAAGAAGTTTTTATGGATGATTTCTTAGTTTTTGAAAATTCATTTGAGAAATGCTAACATCTTCTATCACTTTATGCTTGAAAGATGTAGAAAGAAAAACCTTATTTTGAATTTGGAGAAATGCATAGTTCATGGTGAAGAAAGGCATAGTTTTAGAACACATTATTTCTACGAAAGGAATTGTGGTGGACAAAGCAAAAATTAATTTGATCTCAAAATTGCCACCACCAAAGTTTGTTAAGCAGATTAGATCATTCCTAGGCCTTGCTGGCTTTTATTGGAGATTTATCAAAGATTTTAGCAAAATTACTAAACCATTATGCCAGTTTCAGATAAAAGAGGCCCATTTGAATTTGATGAAAATTGTTTAAAAACTTTTGAGAGACTAAATAAGGAACTAACCTTAGCCCCTATAATCCCACTACTTGATTGGATCATTCCCTACGAATTCGTGTGTGATGTATCAAATATAGTTATGGGGGCCATTCTGGGTCAACGGGGAGAAAGTTGCCCCATGTGATTTACAATGCAAGTAAGACCCTCAATGATGCACCACTAAATTACACCACCACTAAAAAAAGACTTCTAGCTGTGATTACGTGGGAGAAATTTCAGTTCGACTTTTAGGGTCCAAAGTTATAATTCACACAGATCATGCACCTTCTTTCCAAAGAGGATGCAAAATTCCAGCTAATCCAATGGAGCCTTTTGCTACGAGAATTTGATTTGGAAATAAGAGACAAGAAAGGGTGTGAAAATGTTGTAGTAGATCATCTTTCGAAGTTACCCTTAGAGCTATTAAATGAGTGCCCACCAAATGAACAATTGATAAGTATTTTCTAGATCCACTGATTTGAAAATATAGTCAATTACCTTGTCACCGGGGAGATACCTACCCATTAGTCGAAACAAGATCGATCAAAATTTCTAGCTGAGACCAAGTATTCTTTCTAGGATGACCCATATCTTTTTACATATTGTCCAAACCAGATCATTGGGAGATGCATTCCTGATCATGACCACTACTCAGTCATTTAATTCTGCCATGACCATACATATGGGGGCCATTTCAGTTCAAGGAAGACAACTGCAAAAATTTTACAGCATGGATTTTATTGGCCCACAATTTTTAAAGATTGTCACACGTTCTGTTTAAACTGGAAGCAGTGTCAAAAGCTTGGCAAGTTCAATTAGAGAAACATGATGCCCCCAATCCCATACTTATTTCGGAAATTTTTTATGCATGGGGAATTGACTTCATGGGCCATTTCGAATTTCTTTTTGAAATCTCTACATTTTGTTGGCTGTAGACTATGTTTTCAAGTGGGTTCAAGCCATACCAACTAAGAGAAATGACCACCATTTGGTAATCAAATTTGT
Source organism: Sextonia rubra (assembly GCA_037013555.1). NCBI lineage: Eukaryota > Viridiplantae > Streptophyta > Magnoliopsida > Laurales > Lauraceae > Sextonia > Sextonia rubra. The sequence goes on along the minus strand of JASUAD010000024.1, from coordinate 19,116,739 downwards.
CAAGTATCACATTTTCTCTCAGTGCAATACCCCTAGGGCAATCATTAGTGACATAGGCACCCACTTATGTAACCATTCTTTTGAGAATTTATTGATGAAATATTCTCTCACCCAGAAGGTTGCTACACCTTATAACCCACAAACATATGGCCAAGTAGAAGTTTCGAATAGGCAAATTAAACAAATTTTGGAAAAGACAATCAATCCTACTCAAAAAGACTGGTCTTTGAGATTGATCAATGCACTATGGCCCTATCAAACCACTTACAAGACACCTATTTGGATGTCCCCATATAGGTTAGCCTATGGGAAGGCTTGCCACTTCCCTATTGAGCTAGAACATTGGGCTTATTAGCCATCAATAAGCTCAATTTTGATTTATCCACTACTAGTAATTTGCTCAAATTGCAACTCCATGAGTTGGAAGAACATAGGAATGATTTTTATGAGAATGCCGAGATTTACAAGGAAAGAATGAAGCTGAACCATGATAAATCCATTTTGACAAAATCATTTGAATTGGGTATGAAAGATATTTTATATAACTCCCGGTTACACATGTTTTCAGGGAAGTTACGAACTCGCTAGACTTGTCCTTTCGTTATCAGGACTATTCACTTTCATGGTGCTATGGAAATTAAAAACCGTAAAAATGAAGATGTTTTCAAGGTCAATGGTCAACAGTTGAAACCGTTTTTTGAGTTAAAAGATAAACACACTAAGGAGATCCTTTTTCCGGACCCCATTTACCCAGAGTAGTCATCATCATCATCACATTCTCCCCATTATATTCTCCATTCATAATATTGAGGACAATGTTAGGTTTAGTTTGGGGAGTGTGCACGACTCAGTTGCTTGTTTTTCAAAATTTTTTCAAAAATAAAAAATATAAAATAGGAGTCTTTGGTCTTGCAAAGACGTTAAACTTAGCTCTTGTTGGGAGGCACCCAATGGTTTCCAGTATTGTGCATTGCATGTGTGTTGTGTCAAAGCTTGATGTACATCATTCTGCCATCAAGTTCATCATTGTGATGAAAGTTAGGATGGCCTTTGAATAGTAAATGAAAGTTAAACAATCGTTGTCGTTTGATGGTCGTAGCCTATATGCCATTAGCATAGAGCTAAGAGGATAGGTTATTACTACCGTTGTACAAGATTACACCGTGACTCAGTTTTTAGGGAAAATGAGGAAAAGTGCAATGGATTAGTTTGTTCTTCATTAGGTAAGGAAAAAAGAAGACTACTGATTTGGGAACTGCTTAGTAAGACTAAATAAATTTGGTCTGAATTCATGTGCTAGTTCAACATGTCAGAACGTTGAAGAAGATTGTGCCATTGGTGCAATGACATACTTGTCGGTGAGGTACATAAAGACATGCCGATTTCATCTCTTGGTGGCCCAAGTCAAGTTCCATAATTCAAGCGAAGATGGAGGTTGTTGGGTTTATGTCTTGTATTTCAGGTTAAACAGATGAGTCCATTGGGTTAGCCGTGGAGTAAATTAAGACTAAAGGTATTTTGGTCTCTGTATCGAGGCTTTCTTAGCCTCCAGAATCTGTGAAGAATGACGAAGAAGAAAGGGGATAAATAGAAAAACAATCATTATTGTTGGCTTTTTATTTGAAAAAGGGTCAGACTCGATCCTTATCTGTTAAAATGAGGGTCAAATTTGACCCTGATTTATTTTACATTAAAAGTACCAAAGCTGGTATGCGTACAGCTAATATACTCTTTGGTATACTGGTCATTTAAGGTCATTTTTCCCATAAAATCCTCAAAAACTTATGATGGCTATAAGCAACTAATTTTGAAAAGTGGAATGCATTAAAAAAAAACAAGGGGATACATACAAATACTAAAATCATAGGAGCCTATTTAGAAATCCTAAAACCCTTTAGGAAATATATAAAAAGCAGTAAAACAATTACTTGAAGTGAAACAGCAGAAATGGCTATTAAAACACGACTATCTTTTTTATTTTGTGCTTCTATTTTTAAAGGTAAGTAATGGTATATTGAAACTACATATCACGATTATAGTAAAGTAAGTTTTCCTTTTTCTTAATCACCATAGACTTAAGCTAACCACACGATCTAGAAATAGGAAGCGAAAGAAAGGAGAAACAAATTGAAAAGGCTAACCACAACCAGGACTAGGTAAACCAGATTTAGCTCATTCCCATTTATTAGAATTTCAATAGGATTTTGAGTTGTTATTATTGGAGGTAGCCGCCAAAATCCCTAGATATTGAGTACAAATCACTACGAGAATAACTTTAGATGATGATGATTTAAGAACCATACCTAGGAGATCTCTTTGATTTCTTCTCAGTTTTACAACAATTCGAAAATCTCAAGACCTTCTATTATTTTCCTTTATGCTTGAACTCGCACGGAGGTGTAGGCCTCTTCTGCGAATTCTCTTTGCTCTAAAAAAACGAGATTTCTCATGTGTGTTTTTCTTGGAGAACAATAGCACGCATTAATAGGCTACAATAGGGGCCTTAAAAAGAAAACAAGGAAAAGACTTCTTATGGAAATAGGAAATCTTAATTCGACTCAAAGTAGAATCCACATTCATAAATTACAATTCAATTCACTAAAGAATTCTAATTGCACTCCTGTCCTTATTCTCAAAATAATATTTCGAGCTTCTTGTTATTAAATGCTTATTAATCTCCCCACATTAAGATTTCAGATATCCATCGATTACATAATTACTGATACTTATATTTAATTGATATCTTTTATAATTTGTTGAGACCTTACACTTAACTTACTTGAAATGTCGGACACAAAGTCCACCTGCAGGGTTCGACATAATCAAAACTTATAAGCTTCATTAAGGGGATATCAAAAATTCCTATTATGGGAAGTTGATTCCATCAATAAACTAATATAAACCATACGCATAGTGTAGTCATCCAATTTATTGAGATTATTGACCCATAAAAGATCTCACTCATTTATAAATCAAAATGCCAAACACTAAATATATGTGTCTACTATTTATATTGGGATTGAGAGTATAAGCACTTATAATAACCATTTGGGTGTTAATCATTTTATATAGTCAGTATAAGACAATAAACCCAAAAGTGGTCCTGTTCAATACACACAAAATGTACTAGCATAGCGAGTACTAATATAACGAATCAAAACTATACCATTTCCCACAGCTAAGATAAACCCACTAAAACATCATGCTATAATCGTACCGATAGTGTGTCCAACTCTATGTAGATTGTAAACAATAATAACTTCTATTCTATAAGAGTCGATAAATAAGTCTTCCGCGTATAAGCTAAACTTTACACACCAACTTATCTACTTTATAGAATAAAAGACACATAGATGTATAATAAATAATGATACAACCATTTGCAAATATAAATTCTTATTAAAATGAAAAGAAAAACTTTGTTAATAAATAAATCAGTCAAAGATAAATACATAAAAGTATGCTTTTAGTATAAATTTCCATCAATTATGTCTTATATTACAATTAAAAGTGTTGGCTAATTCATATATCGGATAAAACTCTAGTTTTAGTTAAAGTTATATTTCTATTTATTTTAGACTAGGAGTTTGAATAGGTTAAAGAGTCTCAGAAGAGCTAAATTGAAGTGTTTTTTTTAAGGATAATATGAATTAAAAATGTCATATCTCTTAAACCATGCATCAGATATGGGCAAGTGACCTACCATTGGAAAGTTCATTCGAGTAGATATCCGTAGGTTCCATGATTACGTCAATAGAAGCTAAAATGACAAGGTTATGTTCTCGGGAAGTTTACAGAAATTGTGTTGCCTGAAATTACGAAACTACCATTGCACGAATTTCTAATTCCGTTTTAAATAGGACTTTCGTATTATGTGTCAATTCCTATTCTGATTAGATTATCATTATGAGGCACAAAATTGGGGCTATAAAAAGAGGTTCTCTTTCAATGCTAAGATAGAAATCTCATTGGTCTAAGTAGAGATTGGATATTGGAGATCATCTTTTTAGAATTTTTTATTGGAAAGTTGAAGGGCTAAAGTTCCGCTCTAGAGATTCTTGTCTTGTATATTTTTTTGTGAAAATTATCTTCTAAGCATAGAAGAATTGAGGAGTCAAGCTAACAATCAAAAGATGCCTAGTTAATTGAATTTATAGCAGACAATGATAGGCGGTTGTTGTAGAGTAATTATTTACAAGAGGTTGACGTTATAGAGTCATGCATATGTTTGTAAATGGCTTGTAACTACGTGATAAATCATAGTGTTTGATTATTGGTCCAATATGGGCTCATGGTTTTTTTCGGGATTGGGTTTCTACATAAGAAATTATGTCTTCTTGCAGTGTGTGCTTTTGTATTGATTTGCTTATTATGTTTACTATGTAGTTGATTGTTTGTACAGATATTGTTGAGATTAATTGTGTTAATCCATTTTAAAGGCCACCCCAAACCCTTCAATTGGTATTAGAGCCAATTACTTTAGTGATACTCAATTCCTTAATTGGTATCATAGCAGGTTACTAATTTGTGTGGTTGATCCTAAGAGATGTCTAAAATGAAATTCAATCAAGAAGGCACATCTATGACAAAGCCATCTGTGCTGAAGGATATGAAATTTGGCATAAAGATGCTCAAGTCTGAGTTCGATAAGAAAAGCCCTAGATCAATTCAATGCTTTGAATGCAAAAGGATTTAGCCATAGAGCATCCGTTTATGAAATTAAAGAAAATATTCATCACCATTACAAGAAACTGCATGTTTTGCCAAAATATAATGAATAGTGGAAATAATTGTCTGAGCGAAAGATCAAGACAAGAGCTATTTGGGTTAAAAAGTCTAATCAGCTCAAAGAAGTTACTCATATTTTGCTAAAAGATCAAACTACACAAATATGGTTTGCTACATGCAAAAACCCTGATCAAATAAATCGAACTCCCGCCTCCAATGCTACTACAAAACAAAATTAAGGGGAAGTTGCAATTGAGGGAGAACTTTGCTGAAGTTTATTTGACAAATCTACTACATGTTGATTAATAGCATTGTCAATTATTGATAAAAAGGAGGAGAATAAGACATTAAGGAGGTGTTATTTATAGTCAAAATGTTGAAAGTTCAGAAATTCGAGACAATATAGATCTATAAGTGCTGATGGTAAAATTTTTACTTTGCTGAAAATTCAATGTGATTTTGAGTTTGTTTTCGAGTATATCAAATTGCATTTTTTAGGAAGTTTTGTCTATAAATTGCCAAAGGAGAGGATTGTTAGAATTTTAATAGAATTTGACTTGTTATGTCTTGTATTACAATTAAAAGTGTTGGCTAATTCATGAATTAGGCAAAACTCTAATTCTAGTCAACGTTGCATTTCTATTTATTTTAAACTAGAAGTTTGAAAAGGTTAAAAAAACCTACAAGAGCTAAATTGAAATGTTTTGAAGTGGTTTTCTAAGGATAACATGGATTAAAAATGTTATATCTCTTAAACCAAGCATTAGATACCATTGGAAAGCTCATTTCGATTAGATATCAATAGGCTCCATGATTATGTTAATTGGAGCTAAAATGATAAAGTTATGGTCTTGGAAAATTTGTAGAAATTATATTATCCGAAATTACGAAATTGCTATTTCGCAAATTATTATGGCCTCATGGTTTTTTCTCACGTTGGGTTTCCATGTAAAAAATCATGTCTTCTTATGGTGTGTGCTTTTATATGGATTTTCTTATTATTTTCGCTGCATAGTTGATTGTTTGCACACATATTGTTGAGATTGAATTGCTCTAATTATCCATTCTAGGGACCCACCTAAATCCTATACCATCATCAAGCCAAATTACCCATGCAGTATGTTTATTTGAAAGTGAAACTTGTAAGGATTTTTGTATTTTGGCTAATTCATGGGTTGGACAAAACTTTGGGTCCATTAAGTTGAGTTTTATATTTCTTTTAGATGGACCATGGTTCGAGTTGCTATAAGAGCTAAAGAAAAGAAAACAAGAAAAATGGGCTTGCTAGATCAATCGTTGGCTTGCTTAATTGATCGGATCTAAGACAGAAGCCTAAATTGATTGATCAAATAGTTACTCAATCAATCGGGTGATGGAAAATTTTTCACCAACCTGATGCAGAATTATTTCTTCTTTGTGTCAGATTTAGTAAGTTGAGTTCTACAAGGAGTATCTTAATGAGGCACGAATTATGGGCTATTAGAAGGGTTTCTCTTTCAACCCTAAGAGATATAATTCATTATTTTAAGTGGAGGTTACTCATTAAAGATCACCCTTCTTCTCTAGAGCTTTCATTGGAGAATTGAATAGCTAAAGCTTTATTCTAAAGAGCAGTTACTTCTACATCTCTTATAAAAGTTTTGAGGATGCCTTAAGTGTTCAAGGTGTGAGTTAATCAAGCAGGGAGCAATACACAACGAAGGAAAGTCTTGTGGTAGAAAGCATTGTGCAAAAAGAATTTAGTCCTTACAGTGTGAAAAGAATGTGAATATATCTTGTAATTGTTAGTTATTACTTAATAGTCGATCATCATTGGATTCATGGGTTTTTAATGGGGTTTTTCACGTTAAAATCTACGCGCCTTCTTATATTGTCTAATTGTTTGCAATCTAAAAATCACATACACCCCCCCCCCCCCGACCCTAAAAAAATCCTTTAGGTGGTATAATTGCAGGTTGCACAAAGTTACTGTATTTGATCTATTGTGATTTCTAGAATAGGACTCAATAAAGAAAGCACATCAACAACTAAGCCACCCTTGCTTGATGGTATAAATTATTCATATTGCAAGGTGAAGATGATTGGCTCTCTTAAGTCCATTGATGATGATATCTAGGTTATCGTTGATGAAGGTTATACCCAACTAAGTATATATTATTACTGATGGGCAAACTATCTTTAAACCGAAAGCCCAATGGACTAAAAATGATAAGTATGCCTCCAATTAAAATAACAAGGCTATGAATAGTCTTTACAATGGAGTATTTGCTCAAAGTTTCGTAGGATCTCCACATGAAAAACTGTAAAAGAACCATGGATATCTTAGAAACTACGCATGAGGGTACAAATACCATAAAGAAAACCAAGTTGCAGAGATTAAATAAAGACTTTGAAACCGTTGCAATGTAAAAAGACGAGACCTTTGATGAATTCTATCCTAAATAAAATTATATGTCTTTTTTTTCAATTTGGGTAAGACATCACAGAAAATAAAGTTGTAAAAAGATTCTGAGGTCTCTACTAACAAGGTTTAATTCAAAGGTTGATGCAATTGAATAAAACAAGAATCTTGACACCCTCAAGGCAAACCAACTAGTTGGAAATCTTTAGATATTTGAAGCAAACCGTTTGAATAAGGGAAAATCTAAATCTAAGGGTATTATTTTGAAAGTTACCAAAAAATCAAGAAAAAAGTTGAAAAAAAAAATTGAGAGGTTTAGATTCTGATTTTGATGAAATTTATCCCTAAAAGGCTGTTTTGTTTATGAAGAAATTCAAAAGATTTGTGAAGGAGAGCATGTCTGATTTGAAGAATTTCAAATCTAAGAAAAAATATTTAAATGGAGTTAAATGCTTTGAGTGCCAAGGTAATAGTCATCTTGCACATGACTGTGAAAATAAAAAAATGAAGTCAAAGAAAAAAGCTTTCAATTTGACCTTGTATGATGATTCTTTTGTTGAAGAGGAAAAAATGCCTGAAACTAACAAGTCTGATATGGTCAATGGCAAGTTTATGGCTTTCAAGGGTAGATCTTCACATTGTTTTTCTAATAGTGGTTCTAATAGTGACAATGATTAGGCGTCAAATAAAGAGGCAGATTGGGAAGTGAAGTACAACACATTGCATAAAGAGTGTGTCATGCTAACTAAGATTAGGAATAAGATTACATAGGAGTAGAAAGCTTCTGAAGAACAAACTGTGTCTCTTAAGGCTAAATCAGTGGATATACATGCAAAGGTTAAACTCATGGAAGAGAAGAAAATTTCTATAAATGAAAATATGACTCATTGTATGATGACTTTAAGTTACATACAAAAGAGTTGGAGTCTCCTAAAAAAGAGTTGAGATCATACCAAGCTGAAAAAGAAGATGTGAATGGCAAACTGAATATTGTGTTTTTTGAACTGAATTCTACAAAGGCTTATCTGGAAAAGATAAACATTGGTTCAAAAATTCTTAATGACATCTAGAGAAATCAAAAAATGCCTAATAGCATAGGCGGTCTTGGTTTTGATAAATGTATATCTACTTCAAAAGTGGTAAATCTGTTTTTTTTTTCAAGGAATGCATACTCTACTCCACATACTACACATGTTAATAATGTTGAGAGTAGTACAAAGATGAAGAATGCATCACGGTCCACTCCCACAACCACTTGTCATCATTGTGGAATTAAAAAGCACATTCGTCTCCATAGCACTAAGCTAAGAGCTTTTTACCTAAAAACAAGTAATGGAAGAAGCAATTATCTGAGCCAAAGGTCAAAACAAGAGCCATCTGGGTGAGAAAATCTGAATTGCTTACTGATTTGGTATACACTGTGTTGAAAGTTACTAATTCGCAAGTGTGGGTACTAAAGACTTCAAGACTTCAAGCCTTGATCAAGAAAATCATGCTCCCAACCCCAATGCTGCTACATAGTTATAATTAAGGGGGAGTCACAATAGAAGGAGATCAACTGTTGGATCATAGTTGACTGATATGTTGCATGCTAACATCATTATTTTTATCAATTATGGACAAAAAAGGGGAGTACAAAGATAAGAAGACAAGTAGTTAAAGCTGATGGTACAAAATTTTTTTTCAATTTACTCAATCTAATTTTATTTTTATTTTTAGGTAGATTGAATGTTTAGGGAGTTTTGTCCATGAATTGCCAAAGAAAGAGATTGAAAAGATTTTGTATGCTAGCTAATTCATGCGTTGGACAAACACTGGGTCCATTAAGTTGTATATTATATTTCTTTTAGATGGACTGTAGTTCGAGTCGCCAAAAGAGTTGAAGAGAAGAAATCAAGAAAATTTGGGTTGCTCGATCAATCGGTAGTTTGTTCGATCGATCAAATTTGTGACAGAAGCCCAAATCAATCGATCAAATAGTTACTCGATCAATCGGGCGATGAAAAATTTTCCACCAACGTGATGTGGAATTATTTCCTTTTTGTGCTACGATTTGTAAGTTGAGTTCTACAAGGAGTATCTTAATAAGGTACGAATTGTGGGCTATAAAAAGGGTTCCTCTCTCAACCCTAAGAAATAGATCTCATTATTCTAAGTAGAGGTTACTCGTTGGAGTTAGCCCTTCTTCTTTAGAGCTTTCATTATAGAGTTAAAGTACTGAAACTTTGTTCTGGAGAGTTGTTGCTTCTACATCTCTTATAGAAGTTTTGAGGCCATCTTGAGTGTTTAAGTGTGAGTTGATTAAGCGGAAAGCAGTACACGGCGAGGGAGAATCATATGGCAAAAGGAGTTACGCAAAAGAACTTAATCCTGAAGGTGCGAAAAGGGTGTGAGTATATCTTGCAACTGTTCATTATTGTTTGATAGTTAATCCTTATTAGGTTTGTGGTTTTTTTACCCATTGGAATTTTTCAAATAAAAAATCTGCATGCCTTCTTGTGGTGTGTGCTTGTAATTGATTGATTTAATTTCTATTACATATACATGTTGTCTAATTATTTGCAATCTAGAAATCACAAACATACTTGGGAAAACACCCCCCCTCCCCCGGCCTAATAATTCAAAACCCTTATGTTGCAGGGTACCCCCACTAAGCACTTGAAATTTAATGGACACAACAATCTAGTGGCACTTTCTCCTGCATATATTACTCGTTGAAATTGAAAACTCAAGGTTGTGAGTATATCTTGCAACTATTCATTATTTTTGATAGTTGATCCTTATTGGGTTCGTGGTTTTTTTACCCATTGGAATTTTTCACATAAAAAATCTGTATGCCTTCTTGTGGTGTGTGCTTGTAATTGATTAATTTAATTTCTATTGCATATACATGTTGTCTAATTATTTGCAATCTAGAAATCACAAACATACTTGGGAAAACACCCCCCCCCCCCCTCCCCCGGCCTAATAATTCAAAACCCTTATGTTGCAGGGTACCCCCACTGAGCACTTGAAATTTAATGGACGCAACAATCTAGTGGCACCCACTCCTGCATATATTACTTGTTGAAAATGAAAACTCATCACTAGTCTTATGCTTGTTTTGCTGCACAACAGTGTGGTGGTGTCAAGCGTGAATGCCGTGCAAGGTTGTGAGGTGCCTGCCTACACTCATACCATCAACGCTCGACCCTAGTGTAGCCAACCGAGCATGGGTAATGTCATCCGTGCTGTGTTTTTGTGCAGTCCTATGCTTCTAATGTTTTTTCCTTTCATTTTTGGGATTTTAGGTTCAAAATTTTAAAAGATACACACACAAAGCAAGAGTAGACACACATAGTTAAGTGATTCGGTCAATCTTGATCTACTCCACTAAGAAGAGATTCAATTGGATCATTTTCACTTGAAGATTTTGCAATAGGATTACCTACAAAATCTTTACAATTTTTGTAGATAATAAAAAATAAAAAAAGTAAACTACAACATTTTTTATTTTTGTCAAAACTAGATGCGTCATGCATTTTCAATACTCCTGAGTCAAAATATGATGATAACTTCATGACAACTTGACTTGAGGTGGAGGAATTGCCCATTTTGCAATAAAGGACATTCCAAGAAACTCCACCTAGGCTGTGTCCTGATCCCTAGACTTGTTGAGGGTCCATACTAGCCCCTGATCTTCCCATTTGGACGTAGTAAAATTGGCAAAGTAATTCGAAATATAATCTTAAAATTTTAAAATTATTTAAAATTTCTATTTCCATATTATTATTTATTTCTTCAAATAAAATTTGCACACCATTTAATTTAATCTTAAAGTCTAATATGGCAGCCAAACAAAATGTCAGTAGAGCATCTCTCTAATATTTATTAAATTTATCTTTTCTCTCTAATATTTATTAAATTTATCTTTCATTTTTTAAATGTCTTCAAGAAGTCCATTATCTCTATATTTTTTAAATTGTAAACTAATTCCTAGAAGATAGTTAAGAGGTAGATTAGAGGTGGGATGGTGCATCTTGAAAAAAATATTGTTCCAATAAAAAAAACCTCCCAATGTGCACAAGTTATATTGTATTCTTGTGCATGAAAAACTCAAAATTTAATGAATTTCTTTTCTAAAATTAGCCCTATTTAACAAATCATACATTGAATTCCATTTTTCTTCGACATCCATATTTATGTTTATAGCTAATATGCCACACTTTAAACATTGACGAATATAATTGTCATCTAGGTGCGGAGGAAAAATGCAGCATCTTTAGTTTTTTCTATGATAATTTCAATATGTTGTAAACCAATTTGGGCTCTGAAATTTAAGATGTGACATATACATTTATTTTGAAATATATATCCATTGATTAAATTTGAAAATGACATCATAATTTTCATTAGCTCAATAGCTACTTTATTATTGGATGCATTGTCTAAAGTTATAGATAAAATTTTTTTCAAAATATTATATTCTTGAAAATTTTCCAAAATATGGAATCCTATTCTTTGGCCAGTTTGTGGCCAGTCAAATTTAGCAAAAGTAATAAATTGAACTCATTTCTCATCATTGTTATGGGCAGTTATACAAATAGAGCTATTGCCACTTTTACATTTTCATAAATTTGTATAAGTCAAAGATGTTTTACTAGCACTATTTGCTAAATGCTTTTTTTTAATTTTCTTTTTCACTTTGCTATAGTCTAATAGAACCATTTCTAGTAGTATTTTTGAAATTGTTTTAAATTGTGGATTTAGGACAGTTTGGATGTACTCCTCAAAAAAAAAAAAAAAATAAAAGCAAATGGTAATTCAGCAAGTACAATCATTTTTACAAGCAATAATCTAGCACTGATGGAATTATAAGAAAAAACTCCTAAACTAATACCACTAGATAAAATTTGGTTTGAACCCCTAACCCACTACCCTTTGGTGTTAGGATCTAATTTCCTTGGGTTCACAAGTGTCTTAACACCTTTTCAAATGGTTGGTACCCCCACTTGGATCACAACTATAAAGATTATCGCAATATATAAATTTTTCTTTTTGCTCTTCTTTTCCATTTTTATTTTTAACGACTGTAATCTTATATGCTTGCCAAATTCTGGAAGTTTGGAGTCTCTTGGATGTTCTATGACCAGTACGAGTCTCTAAGTCTCTACTTAGGCTTCTTCTTCTACCTCTTCCACATTATGGTCTTCTTCTCCTAAATTAACTAAAGAAAGCTCTGTGAGAAAATGTTAAGTCATATTAAAAAAATTAATTTAAAAAATAAATAATAAATAGTAATAAAGCTTTTTGTAATGATTAATTTAAGAAAAGGGAGGAGCTGAGAGTAAACATAATATACAGATTATATAGAAATATAAAATCTCAAATTTAAATTAAGTAAATTACTCAAAATTTTTTAAGGCCCCTTAATTTTGCCTCTTGATGACTTGATCTTTGGATTTTGAAAAATAGAAATATGATTAGAGAGATATTTGGATGCAAGATGCTTTGAGAGAGTTGGAGAGTTTTGGATGAGTTGAAGTAGTGAGAAACAAGAAGAAAGGTGGTATTTATATTTTTTTTCATGTCAAAATGACTTTGAATGCCCAAAGTATGACTATTTATGGCTGATTTGGGGGAGGGGCGGGGGTGTTGGTGTTTGTTGGAAAATATACCCAGGATCTGCTATCAACTATGGCATGCACAAATCAACATAATCATAAGCAATCAAGCAAGCAATCATGAAGAAGATGAAACACAAGAAATCACATGGTTAGGCTAAACTGCCTACGTCAGTGCAAAAAACTCACTTAATTCCTTTATCTCCTTTTTGTGTTCAACACAACTCCCCTAAGGTTTAGGGTTACACATCATATTAATATGTAGATTTTGTTGTCTTGACTAACAAGAAAAACCCATACATAATAACTAAAATATCCCTGGCCCTGAACTTCTATTTTGGCTAACCTAGATGGCCGATTCGGCTAAACCAGAATACAAGACAAAACCTAACAATCTCCACCTTTGATTGGATTCTGTAAGTCCCCGCAACCACCTTGAGATACCTAATAATGTTTTCATCTTCTTGTACCTTACTAAAAGGTGTGCATCCGCACATGCTATTACCAAGCTGGCTCCTACACCCCTTAGCTCGAATGCACCGACAATCTCAGCATTATCCGATATCGATCAAGTTCAAACCAACTTGAGATTTCTCGTACTTCACTGAAAGGTATGCCTTTAAGCCCGCTATGATCGAGTACGGCTCCTACACCTCTTTAGCTCAGGGTACACTCACATTCTCAACAATGTGATGTGACGATCAAGTCCAAGCCTGGCTTGAACTTCTCCTTCATTGACTTTTCGAATACCTTCATCTTGGTTTTCTGAAGTGATCCAGTCTATCTGTTGCCATCCTTGCTAGCATCTTTGCAGCATGATGATTTCTTACATTCATCCTGTAAAGAAAAAGTAACCCTCATTTCGACTGTATGTCTCCCTAGGCCCATAGCATTGAGATCTTCCATATTTTCCCTTTAACTAGTGTTCCTCTAGTTTTGGTCCTTTGTTAATAGCTTTCTTGGAAATGTCTATTGTACCATCTTTCGACTTTTCATCTAACTCCATCATAATTGACTTTTCCTTCCATTTCACCAATATTTTTTGCACAATCTTCCAACTTACCATTTAACTCCATCTCAACTAACTTTTCCTTTTTTCTTGGAGTTACTTCACTTGTAACTGTACATCTTGCTAACCTATAAAAACCCTTGACAAACTGTCACGCCCCACCGTCACACGCATGCATGATATTGTCCGCTTTGGCCGATAGGCCTCACAGTTTTGCTTCTAATGGGTTTCAACCAACCAAAAGGCCTCATGCAAGGTAAGGGTGTAAGCTCTACATATAATCCCAATCACTTTCCTCTTCATAGTCAATGTGGGAATTCAGGATGTCATAATCCACCCCCCTTAGGCCTGCACATCCCTGTGCAATAGCCTGCTAGTCCATGTAGCATGCTATTCCTGAGTTTGCAAATTGGACTCGGTCCCTGAGTTTCAAAGGAAGGTTAGTTTTAGTCCTGTGGTTTGTTGACATTGCATACGCAAACATGGAACTAAAAGTCGAGATCAAATGTTACAATGGACCTAAGAAGATAGAGCACAGACCATCAACCAAATAGTAAGATATAATAAATAGAAGTAAAGTTGGAATAGATCGTTGGTGATGTAAATCAAGTGTTGGGCTATTTGGTTAAATAGATATGCAAGGGAGAGAGAAAGGTGCAGATACAAAGGTACATATGTGCGTACCTGATTGAATGGAGAAGAAGAGCTTGGTTTGTGAAGATGGGTTCGGGTAGATGGTATGTGTGGGTGCTGTGTCCTAAGGATGATGCGGTGCATAGGTTCGAGGCTTTAGATGTCTCTAGGTGGTAATCATAGGGTCATGCAATAACCAAATAGGGTAAAGAAATATAACAAAGGAAGTAATAATCTGCTATAACTATAAAAGAAAATAAACATTACAGTAAATTAGTTGAACTACAGAAGGAAGAGAAAGAATACTTGAGAGAGAACTTCGAAGGAGTTGAGAATTGTATGAGGAGGGAAGGAGAGTGAAGTACATTATCAAAAAGAAGTTGAGGAAATAGCACCACCCCTTGATATGACGAGAGAGAGTTTTAGTGGGAGGGAAGATATGGATACCATAGGTTTTCCTTAATGAGAGAAGATTGTGGAGGAAGAGGGAGAATTGTAATAGAATGGACGTGCACAACATGGGCATGCATTTCCTTTAATATTAGCTAATGAGAGGAAAAAGATCTTTAAGGAGCAAGAGTGAGAAACCACAAAGGGGCAACATGGGTTCCTCCTACTAAATTATGGAACTGAAAATTGAATTAGGTCTAATCCCTTATCAAACCAAATATCTTGAGATTTAGATGTAAATCAGTATCATTCAATGTTAGGTCCCACCCAAAATATGATGATATCACAACGATGACTAATTTAATCCAATGAATGGGTGGAGTCCAAGCATGGTCCTATTTATGATCAAAATTAAATAATGACAATGCTAATAAAAATAATAACAGCAGCAATAATAATAATGATCAATAAAAACCTCGGGATTGGGTCCTTAAACAAACTCACCCTTCATGACGACTATTGCTCCCATAACCATTTTCATTACTCCACCTGCTACAATGCACTTGCTGCCCTTGGAGTCTAAGACCCCCAAAGAAATAAAATTTTTTCATAAATATAGAACATGCATCACATTGTTAGCGTTCGTACCATCCCATTAAACATTTTGACTTTAGTTGTTCCAACTCCAATGCACTTAGATTCCGCATTGTTTTCTATGAAAACAGATTGTCCCTCACAAGATGTATAGGTGTCAAACATGTCTTTACTTTAGCATATATGACAGTTACAACCAAAATCTAACATCCAATAACCCTTAATGTGATCCATACCTTTGCTAATTGAAGCAGATTTGATCAAACATGCTACCTTGCCATTTGAGTTTCTATCACACTCGTACAGTCTTAATTAGATTATTCTTCTTTTTTGAAAAGATTATTCTTCCTTCTCCAAGTCTTTTTTCCATTTTAAACAATCCATCCTAATATGGCTGTCCTTATCACAGTAATTGCAAGTGATGACCTTGCCTTTCCCTTTCGACTTCGCGCGATTTTGATCTTTTGATCCTCTGTTCTTAGATCTCCGCTTTCTTCGATTTGAACCTGAAGCTACCTTAGTACTTTCTTCACAAGATTTTTTATTGTCGTTCTTCATGATCTCACTCGATAAAGAGCTATGGTGACATCATTTATGCTCACAGTATCTTCCTCGTACATCAGTACTATCACGAAGTGCTCATACAACTAGGGCAGTGAAGAGAAAAACAATAGTACTTTGTCTTCTTCATCGAACTTATCTTTAATGCTCAATAGTTGTACGACGAGCTTCTTGAACTTATTACGATGTTTCCACAACTGTGTTCCTTTTGCTATCCTCGGGGAATACAATTGTTTCTTCAAAAATAGTTTGTTTGTCAAGGACTTAGACATGTACAAGCTCTCTAACTCAGCCCATAATTTCAGAGTAGTGTTAGTCCCCATGATGTTGTAGAGAACATTACCGTGGAGGGTAAGACGAATTATACTCACAGCCCTTTCATCTAAATCCTCCTAATCATCATCGGACTTCTTCTTTGGCTTCTTCGACTTACCATCTAATTCCTTTTTTAAACCCTTCTGAATCAAGACATCGTTCATCATGCCTTGCAAAAGACTGAAATTGTTCCTCCCTGTGAACATCTCAATCTTATACTCATTGCTTCACCCCATTATGTATCATGATTTGTGCCTCCTAAATTACCCCTTTTCTATTTGTCAAACTGTCAATCTCCTCTATCTATCTCATAGATCTCATCACTGCGAGCACATTGAAAGAAATGGATTTGAAATCCAACTCCAAATAGCTTAGATATTGCAGAAATAGTTTTCTACGCTCCGATTTAGTCTAACTTTTTAGTTGACCATCAAAATACTAATCTTCTTCCACAGACGCGTAGATCCGCTAGCAACGAGTTCACAGAACAAAACAAGGTGTGAATATGAGTTCGGATGACCCAGAAATTTGATAAATAATTCTGGCTATTGATATGGTCAAACCTCGCTATTTGACATGTCACTCGCCCTACAATTGCTACTGGGTTGGACTTTGCAAATGGGTTAGGTCCGACCTGACCTGATTCAAGCTAACTGCCTAGGCTATTGTTATGGGTCAGGCTCAATCAGACTCGGAACTTGGTCTACCTGGGCTCTGCTACACCGATTAGGTTGACCTGACCTTTTTCTTTCTCAAACAGTTTCTGTAACTAGAAACCATGTCCCCTTCGTCTTTGTCTGCAACCAGCAGGGACTGAACCCTTACCATCTTCTTCCTCGATAGCAATCAAGCAGTGGGCTAGAGAAACGGTGGCGACATAGGTGGGCGTCGTGCAGTCCAGTAGCGTGCATCGACAGCAATAAGAACTGAACCCAACCCTCTCTGTTCGTTAGGAAAACCTGGAAAAACAAAGAACCTTGTTTCTTGAACCAACAACCTAAGAACCCTTTTTGTTTCTTCTCTAACCGTGGCCCACGATCAAAGATCACAAAATGATTTCTCCTTTTTCTGACTTAACTTGCAAAGAATCCGGATCACTCCTGATCTGACCCGTCAAACGCGCTGCACAACGCCAATTGCCCACACACGATCCAAACCCTAGATTGTCTTCTTAGGCAGCCACGCAAGCACCAAACCCTAGGCTAAATCTGTCTATTGGAAAACCCTAGGCTCAATTCATTAATTGCAAAACCTTAGACTCTTATACCACTTGTTGGGAAATATACTCAAGATCTGCAATCAACTACGACACGCACAAATCAACACAATCACAAGAAATCAAGTAAGTAACCACGAAGAAGATGAAACACAAGCAATTACGTGGTTCTGCCAAAATACTTATGTCCACGGAGAAAGCTTACTCAATTCCTTTCTCTCGCTGCTGTGTTCAACACAATTCTGCTAGGGTTTAGGGTTACATGTCATACTTATATATAGATCACATTTCCTTGATCAACAAAAAGACTTACACATAATGAATAAAATACTCTTAATCTTGAACTTCGGTTCTGGCTAATCCAGATGACCGAGCTGGCTAATCAAAATATAGGACAAAACCCATGCTATGCCAACAGGCCTGGACATCAGAGCTAGCACGGCCCATGCCTGCATGTTGTGCCCACGTCTGCGTGCGTGCCTGGGCGACAGGGCCCATTTCACACCAGTACGAGCGGTAAGTGTTGTCATGGTGGGTCATTTTCTCTCTCTCTCTCTCGCCCTCTCTGTGGAAATTTAGCCATTCCAACCTCCTAAGAAGATTTTTCTGAAATGTCCCTTTTGCAAGTGAGAGGTAATCCATTACCACAAACGACAGTAAGCGTTGTCATGGTGGACTTGCTTTAATGTGGAAATTAAATCATTCCAACCTCGTAGAAGAGTTTTTCTGACAAGCGCCATTTGCGAATGAAAGGAAATGGTGGACGCTACTTTAATCCTCCTCTCTGATCTTTTGGACCAGTAGCCGCCTTTGCTTTCTCGTTTCTGACACTTTGTATGAGTTCCACGCATTTGTATGAATGCAATGCGTGGAAATTGATCAAAGTCAGGACGGCACCTGGTGGCCAATTGGATTAAATTGGTGATTTATCTCAAACCATCACCGTTATGGGCGAGATTCAAATTTTAACTTTTCAAATCCATCTTGCCACGTTTGTAACTAATTTAAATGATAAGAACTTGTAAGACCTCGACCCATTCATCACGTAATTAGAATTACTTAATTGTATTACTGATTCTTTAAGTGGATTTAGAGATTAATTAATTAAGTTCAAGGCCTAGAATAGATTATAAATAACTTTGGAAGTTTCAAAAGCCTTTGTCACTAGTTGGAGGCCTAAAAAAATCCAATTTTCAATTTTAAAAAAGATCAGGGGTTTATTTCTAAATCTTGAAAAAATTCCACCACTTAAACAAAGGAAATTATGTCATGCGACTCATGCTTATAGCCCCCTATAACGGAGTGTTCGGTTTGGCCAGCATCCACCTAAAGATAAGGGGAAGGGGGGGGCGGGGAGACTCTTAAGAATTGGGTATACAATGGTGCTTAAGTCCCACATGGGAAATCTCAAGTCCTTATCCTTAATATATATATGATATGGCCTTAACCCCACATGAGGCCTTTTAAAGTTTACGACAAAATTAGGTTGAAATCTTATGAGCTAGAGTAGAAAATTTAATGTAGACAATGAGTAGTATGTCACGCCTATGGCCTCCACTAAAGAAGCGTTGAGTGTACAAATACTTCCACTAGAGTGTTTTTCTCTATTTGGTCTTTTAACTATAAAATCATTGAAATTTTTATTAGTTAAAATTAAATTTATATGCTATTTTAACAATAAAATTATATTTAATATGTATTTTATGTAGTTATCATATTTCTCATATAAGGTGTGTCCTAACCCTAACCGTGGGGTAATCCACACTAACGAAATAAATGATTAGCCCCACAATTAATGGGTTTGCCCCAAAAAACCACCCTTATTACTTTGTCTTCCAAATGCATATTCTATTGCATGTTAGCTCTTAGGCCATTATTCTTTTGATATTATCTCATCTATAGTAGGATAGGGGATCTCCTCAAAGATCTCTACCTCCTAGTCATAGGGTGAAACTATCTTCTATTAGGCTCATGCTAAGCCTTGAGAACTTTTTTTAAACCAAAATCAGGTGTTTTATGACTTACAAAGATTGACAAAACCCATTTACTAATATGATATTCTATTGCTTTTAAATTTTCTTTGAAAAGTAAGTACACTTTTTGAAGAAAGTAATTACACTATCTTCTTATCAAGTTTGAAGCTAATTAATTTTAAATTTAATTTAATTTTATTTAGTGAAACTTTGTTAGCATGGAACTGCCATTAACTATTAATATATAAAATTATGTCAACCACATTATTCATCAACATGGTCCATCGATCTAACAATAGGGATGAAAGAATCACTATAGATGAGAATTTATAAATTCAATTTATAGTTTATTTATATTTACTCTAGACTTCTCCCTTAGATAAACTTTGGTATATATAGATTTTAAAAATGATTAATGATATTTTTTTAATATTTATTTATTCTTTTCGGAGTGTAAAATGGATCATGCCGACTGCCTTGCCGGCCTAGCCATGCTTGGGCCAGGCAAGGCTTGCCTGTGAAGATTATGGTCCGTGTGATGCAATGCCCATCTCACAGGGGATCAGCCCAACGGAACCCATGCAATGCCATGCTCGACTGTGTTGCCCATGGGCCAACACACATGCCCATCCTAATTTTTTTTATTATTCTTATAAATCTTTTTTATATAAATTGAAAGAGAATTAAGGACTAATAGGATTTTCAACTTAAAATAAAGTTGAAATTTCTAAAACAAATGCACTAACATCGATGCTAATTTACAAATAAAAATAATATTTTAATTATTAAAAGTGTTACTTTTTTCCATTTATATAAAAGATTAGCATTTATTTTATGTAAATGCCAGGCCGGGCCGCGGCATGTTGATCGGCATGCCAAGCTGTGTCGGACTTAGGTAGGGATGAGGACTAAACCCAATCCTCTCTGTTCGTCAAGAAAACCTGGAAAAACAAAGAATCTTATTTCTTCTTCAAGAGCCAGCAACCTCAGAACCCTTTTTGTTTCGTCTTTGACTGTGGCCCACAATCAGAGATCTCAAAACAACTTCTCCTTTTTGCAACTCAACTTGCAGAAATTTGGTTCACACCTGATCCAACCCGTCGAATGTGTGGCACAACTTCGAGTCCTACAACTACTCAACACAATCCAAACCCTAGATTGTCTTCTCAGGCAGTCGAGCAATCACCAAACCCTAGGCTAAATCCATTGATCACAAAACCTTAGGCTCAATTCGTCAATTGCAAAACATTAGACTCTGATACCACTTGTTGGAAAATGTACTTAGGATCTACAATTAACTAAGACACACAATTCAATACAACCAAAGGCAATTAGGTACGCAACCACAAAGAAGATAAACTACAAGCAATTGCGTGGTTCGGCCAAACTACCTACATCCACAGAGAAAGCTCACTAATTCCTTTCTCTCGCTGCTGTATTCAACACAATACCGCTAAAATTTAGGATTACACATCACAATAATATATAGATCTCGTTTTCTTAACAAAAAAGAAAAACTATACGTAATAACAAAAATATCCTTAATCCTCAACTTCAATTCTGGCTAACTCATACGACTAATCCGACTAACTGAAATATAAGACAAAACTCAACAGTGGCGACCCATGCTATGCCAACAGGCCTGGATATCAGGGCCAGCACAGCCTGTGCCTGCATGATGTGCGTAGCCCGTGTCTGCCTGCCTTGCCTGGGCAAGACGGGCCCATTTCACACCACTACGAGCAGTAAGCGTTGTCATGGTGGGGCTTATTTTTTTTCCTCTCTCTCTGTGGAAATTTAGTCACACCACTACGTGCAGTAAGGGGTCATTTGTTAATTTCACATGTGATGTGAAAATGCTTTACATATGTAAATGACTCACATGTGAGTCATTTACATATGCAAATGACTCACATGTGAAAAATAATTCGTTGTTTGTTAGTTTCACACCTCTTCCGATGTGAATCTTATTACACTACATGTCTTTTATAGTTTTTTTACAAATTTTGAAAAATCTATGATGAATCAAGTGATGATATTTAATATAGTAAGCATTGTTGGCCTTTTGAAAAAGATCAACGGTTTGGATTAGAAAAAAGAGGTCCACAAAAATTAGAATTGAAGATCAAAAGGTCTATCATTTTTTGTAAATATCTCACAATATATGAATGATCAACGGTTAAAATTTGATCCACTACTAGTGTTTGACCTTTTAAAGAGATTTGACGGTTCAAATCTTGAATTTGAGTCTGTGATGATTCAGAAATTTGAAAAAAGCAGACTGCTTGTTCAATAAATTAAATTCTGTGTAACAATAGTGTATGTATCCAATGGCTGATATGTTTTTTGAAGATATCTTGAAATCTATTTTGAATTAGCTCCTGAAATTTGACCTTACAGGTGAAAATGGTCTTTGAACTAGATGAACGGTTCGGATTGTGAAAATGGGGGCCACAAAATCCCAGAATTGAAGATTAACGGTCAGAATTTACTCATAAATATCTCAAGATTTAAGATGATCCAACGGCTGAAAATTTGTATCATAGTCGTTTTGGATGTTCTAAACACTCTGGACGGTTCAGATCTTCATTGTGGCTACCAGAAAATTAAAAAAAAAGGCATCATGGGCGGTATGTACTGTAGCAGCGCGTTTTGGAAGCTAGTGTGAAACAGTTTCCCACCTCAACATGTGGGAAAGTCCAAGCCCCTTTTTCCATATAATTTACACATCAAAATCATACCCAATTTACACATGTGGTGTGTAAATGTTGTAAACAAACATAAAATGTATGAAATCATTACACATGTAATATGCTTACATATGTAAATGGGGTAAACAAACGACCCCTAAGTGTCGTCATGATGGGGTTTATTTTTTTCCCCCTCTCTCTCTCTCTCTCTCTCTGTGAAAAATCTTCTAAGATTTTTCTGACATGTCCCTTTTGCAAATGAGAGGTAATCCATTTCACACCACTAACGAGCAGTGAGCGCTGTCATGGTGGGGCTTATTTTTTCCTCTCTCTCTCTCTCTCTCTCTCTCTCTCTCTCTCTCTCTCTCTCTCTCTCTCTGTGGAAATTCCTCTCACTCTCTCGGTGGAAATTTCCCCTCTCTCTGTGAAAAATCTTCTAAGAAGATTTTTCTGACATGACCCTTTTGCAAATGAGAGGCAATCCATGTCACACCACTGACGAGCAGTACGTCCGTGATGGTGGACTTGCTTTTCTGTGGAAATTAAATCATTCCAACGTCAAAGGAAGATTTTTCTGACGAGTTTCTTTTGCAAATGAAAGGAAATGGTGGACACTACTTTAATCCTTCTCTCTGGTCTGTTGGACCAGTAGCCGCCTTTGCTTTTACCTTTCTGATAAGTTCCACGCAATTGTATCAATGCAATACGTGGAAAGGACGGCACCTGGTGGCCAATTGGGTTAATTTGGCGATTCATCTAAAAACATCACCGTTACGGGCGGGATTCAAAGATTGCCTTTTCAAATCTATCTTGCCACTTTTATAACTATTTTAAATGATAAGAACTCGTAAGACGTCGACCCATTCATCACGTAATTAGAACTAATTAATTGTATTATTGGTTCTTTAAGTAGATTTAGACATTAATTAATTTAGTTCAAGGGCCAGAATAGATTCTGAATAACTTTGGAAAGTTTCAAAAACCTTTGTAACTAGTTGGAGGCCTAAAAAATCCAATTTTCAATTTTGAAAAAGATTGGGGAGTTATTTGTAAATCTTGAAAAATTTTCATTTTTGGGCCCATTAGATAGAGGAAATTATGTCAGGCCTGTAGCCCCCTATAAAGGAGTATTGGATTTTGCAAACATCTACCTAAAGATAAAGGGTTGGGGAAACTTTTAAGGACTGAGTATACAATGGTGCTTAAATCCGACATCGGAAATATCAAGTCTTTATCATCGATATATGTATATGATGTGGCCTTAACTCCACGTGAAGCCTTTTAAAGTTTATGGCAAGATTAGTTTGAGATCTTTTGAGCTACAGTAGAAAATATAATGTAGACAATTAATAGTATGTCACGCCTGCGGTCTCCACTAGAGAAGTATTGAGTGTACAAATACTTCCACTAGAGTGTTTTTCTCTATTTGGTCTTTTAAATATAAAATCTTAGGAATTTATATTAATTAAAATTAAATTTATATGCTATTTTAACAATAAAATTCTATTTAATATGTATTTTACGTAGTTATCATATATCTCATGTAAGCTGTGTCCTAACCCTAACTGTGGGGTAAGCCATACTAATGAAATAAATGATTAGCCCCACAATTGATGGGTTTGCCCCAAAAAATCACCCTTTTTATTTGTCTTCCAAATGCATATTCTATTGCATCTTCGCTCTTAGGCTATTATTCTTTTGATATTATCTCATCTATATTAGGCGAGGGGATCTCCTCAAAGATCTCTACCACCTAATCATGGGGTGAAAATATCTTCGATTAGGCTCATGCTAAGCCTCAAGAACATTTTTTAAACCAAAATCGGGTGTTTTATGACTTACAAAGATTGACAAAACCCATTTACTAATATGATATTCTATTGCTTTTAAATTTTCTTCGAAAAGTAAGTACACTTTTTGAAGAAAGTAATTACAATGTGTTCTTATCAAAATTGAAAGTAATTACAATGTGTTCTTATCAAATTTGAAGCTAATTAATTTTCAATTTAATTTAATTTTATCTAGTGAAACTTTGTTAGCATGGAACTGCAATTAATTATTAATATATAAAATTATGTTAACCACATCATTCATCAACATGGTCCATCGATCTAACAATGGGGATGAAAGAGTCACTATAAATGAGAATTTATAAATTCAATTTATAATTTATTTAAATTTACGATAGACTTCTCCCTTAGATAAAGTTTGATATATATAAATATATAGAGATTTTAAAAATGATTAATGATATTTTTTTAATATTTTTTTATTTCTTTTAGGGGTATAAAATGGATCATGCCGACTGACTTGCTAGACCGGCAATGCTTGGGTCAGGCAGGGCCTACCCATGAGGATTCATGGTTTGTGCGATGCCATGCCCAGCTGACAAGGGGTCGGCATAGCAAAACCCATGGCATGACTTATGGCAAGCCATTCTCCACTGTGCTGCTTATGGGCCGGCCCACATGCCCATCCGAAATTTTTTTTATTATTCTTTAAAATTTTTTTTATAAAAATTGAAAGAGAATATAAGGACTTTTAGGATTTTCAACTTGAAATAAAGTTGAAACTTCTAAAACAAATGCACTAACATTGATGCTAATTTATAAATAAAAATAATATCTTAATTATTAAAAGTCTTACTTTTTCCAATTTATATAAAAGATTAGCATTTATTTTATATAAATGTCAGGCCGGGCCACGGCACGGTAACTCGCATGCCAAGCTGTGCCGGGCTTAGGCGGACCAGCCCAATTTTCACCCCCTAGTTTCTTCTTTCTCATTAGAAATCAAATACATCTGCAGTGGCATTTTAATATATAATATTATAGATATTGGCAGTAGATCAAGCGAATAAATGAATCCCATGTTATAATTCTTTGAAAAATCTTCCACCTCTAGTGGACCTCATTATGTAAATGGCCTGGATGAGAAAAAAAGGAATCCCATGTTATGATTCTTTGAAAAATCTTCCACCTCTAGTGGACCTCATTATGTGAATGGCCTGGATGAGAAAAAAAGGAATCCCATGTTATAATTCTTTGAAAAATCTTCCACCTCTAGTGGACCTCATTATGTAAATGGTCTGGATGAGAAAAATCTTTCTTTTTTTCTTCCACCTCTCTCCATTCCTTTCTCATGTGATGGTGTAGTCCTATTATAAAATATATAAATGGCCATCTTAGTTGGATAAAAAAAAAAAAACGAAAAATGCCATCTTAGTTTCGCTGAGATGGTGTAGACTTGTGATGGTACATATAATAGGGCTGGGGGACGGTGTATAGTGCTCTTGTAAAAGGCCCCAGCCGGTGTATAGTCCTGTTGAAAAAGGGCTTTTCTTAGTACACTCGTGGCACAGGCCTGGGACAAAACTAAGATATGATTTTAAAAATATATTAAAATTTAATATTTTCAAAATGTATAGTTAGTATATGACATATGAAGAATAACTCAATTACATAGAATAACATTCTAAAACTGAAAAAACTAAAGAGTAATTATGAATAATATAACATATGATAAATTTGTTTGAGCTAGTTATGGTTTTAGAGATGCCCAATTGATGGATTATTTGGAGTGAATTTGGTCCAAGCTAGTACATAAGGTGAGTTGAGAAATGAGGCCACCATGTTTAGGTCATATATCGCATGATAATGATGTCAAATATTATTAGCGGGATCCAACTATTCAACTCAAATGAATCAAATAAAAAAATATAGATTTAGTTATGAGATGAAGTGGGGCACCCTATTTGCAGGGCCTCTTCTAAAACTCAACATCCAAAACTTGCATGTTAGAAATTGTTGTTTTCAGAAAGCATTTTAATTGGTGTGCCTTACCCATTTTTTTAATATTTACTTATTAATTTTCCACACTCACTGTTATTTACTAATTATTTATTTTAATTACTTATTTATTTTTTGAGTGTACCTTTTTTATAAGTAGTTTTACCAACACGTTATAGGTACGCACCGATGCATGTAAGTTAGAAGATTTAATTTTGGTGAATAAATCTGCAAAACGTGAGAACTTTCTAATCCAATGGTGGATATCGTATTTGAAAATCCTCAAAAATAAAGGTTCCTATTGGTCAAAGTCATTGAGAAATTATAATTGTCAAATGTGGATTTCTCATGACTTTGTGAAAGTGAAAATTTGAGGACTGGATTGCCAAATGTGACCTTGGATGCCATAAGCAAAAGCAAGTGAGCAAATGATTTATTTTTTGCGTAAAGATTCCACTTTTCAATTCTAACTATCTATTATCTATGATTCAATCGGACAATTAATTCTTCAGAATCAATGAAGGAAGAAGGAAGAGGGAGAGAAGAACCTGACAGATGCTTGATTGTGCTGGCTGAGGTTTTTTTTTTCTTTTTTCTTTTTTTTCTTTTTTTTGGTGGGGGGGGGGGGGGGGTATTTTCATCATTTTATTTTCTTAAAAATGGGGAGAAAATTGTCACAAAAACACCAAGATCAGCTTCTTGTCCTTCTAGTGAGAAAGCTTTTAACTTAGGACCCATATGTCCTCCTTTGAAACAAAGTAGAAACTTAAGGCCTGTGTTGAAATTTTCCCAAAATATTATATACCCCACTTTAACCACCATTAGGGACATTCTCTCTTTCCCATGGACCTGGAAGTGCATAGACTCCTTTCTTTCCTCCTCTTCCTCCCGTTGCTTACCTGCAGTCAGATTATAAACCCAAGTTGTACCCTCCCAACATCATCCGCCTGTGGGAGCATTCGAAACATCAGCTACCCGTTTCTCCTGAAAGGTGATGACAAGATCCAAACCAACTGCACTAGAGGGTGGTACCAACTCACCTGTGAAAATAACACTGCCATCTACTATATTAATTCCATGAGCTACTCCGTCGTAAACATTTTCTACGAAAACCGGACCCTTCGGCTTGTGTATCATCATCTAGCCAGCAGCAGCTGCCCCCCGAGCGGGAATTGGCTTTCTCCAGATACCGATATGCGTATGAAGTTGATGAGCAATAAGAGCGTGGCTTTCCTGAAATGCAAGGATCCAGTAAAAAAGAAGGAATTCTACGAACTCAACTGTACCGGTGAGTCACAGGGATTACTTTACGCTCACGTTGGTTGGAATCGGATGGGCGATTTACCAAAAAACTGTCGATACTATGCCTTTGTCCCTGTCAATGGAGAGCTGCCCAATGATGGTAACTTTGGTGGTGTTCAAAAGCTGCTGCAAATGGGGTTTGAACTGTCATGGCCTGAAGACCAGATTCAGGTTGATTACTTGGCCCCCAGTGTCTCTTCCCCCTACAATCGAGATTGGGATTTGAACAGTGAGTAGTTGCTTCTTATTAGTTGAAATTCTTAGCAATTGTTAAGTGCCTGTTTGTTTGGATTAAAATACTTGTAGGAATTGAATACATTATTGGAACTCATGCGGAAGTGAACTCTACCAAAGGATTGTGAAAGAGGTGAGGGGTGAAAGATATAAGGACCTTCCCTTTCCTATGTACTTGATTCTTTTGTATTCTTATGCAAAGGACCAAGCTCTACGTGAAATATTCATTATTTTTAATCCTTTCCTTTCTCAAGGGGCTTCTGGAATGAGAAACTCCGTTAGAGAGGGGGTATTTTCTTTCTTCCTTTCCCTAATCAAAATTGGTGTTTATGTTGATTTTGATTGGGGCCTATGTAAGGCAAAAAAATATCCTCGGACACATTGAAATGGATGACCATCAAATATCCACAGCATGTGTGATTTCAGGGTTCGTCCAAACGCATCCTTTGCTCTTCTCCTGCACTTACCATTTCCATATATGATAGTTTATGTTCAGTTTACCCTTGGGAAACTTGCTCAATTTCCTCATGCCATATTTCTTTCCAGATTCAACAGGTCAAGACGTCTACTGGATTGCGGAAAACGTCATAGGTAACCTACAGAATCCTGAACTTCTGCTCCAATATAACCTTGAATTTTTAAAAAATTTTCTGCTAAAATAATCTTCTTTTTTTTTGTTAAGAGGGTAAAATTCAAATAGATAACCTAGTGGCAGGTTTTCCTATCCATAAAACATTTCTATGTTGCAGGTTACACCATAGTTGTGAGAACTTTATTGGGTGTATTGCATCTGTTTGCTGTCATAATCTTCGTGATTTACCGCAGAGTTAAATCCATCCATGGCAACAAGACGCTCCTTCACAATCGAGCATCACTTGGCTTTGCAAGATATTCTTATTCTGAAATCAAGAAAAATACTGATAATTTCAAGGAGAAATTGGGGCAAGGAGGCTATGGAGCAGTTTTCAAAGGTAAACTTCCAAATGGTCAGCTGGTGGCTGTAAAGATGTTGGATAATTCCAAGGGTAATGGTGAAGAATTCATCAACGAAGTTACTACAATTAGTAGGATTTACCATGTTAATGTGGTTCAACTGGTTGGATATTGCTTAGAGGGATCTAGAAGTGCTTTGGTGTATGAATTCATGCCCAATGGGTCTTTAGAAAAATATATATTTTCCGGAGATGAAAGAGGCCAGACAATTGGCTGGGAGAAACTATATGACATTGCCCTAGGCGTGGCTCATGGGATTGAGTATTTGCACAGAGGCTGTGACATGCATATTCTTCATTTCGATATCAAGCCCCATAACATCCTACTTGACAATAACTTCAATCCAAAAATATCTGATTTTGGACTCGCCAAACTGTTTTCGACAGACAGCATCGTCTCGATTAGCAATGCGAGGGGCACAGTAGGATACATCGCACCTGAACTGTTCTCAACGAACTTTGGACGGGTCTCCTACAAGTCAGATGTTTATAGTTATGGAATGTTGCTATTGGAAATGGCTGGAAGGAGGAAGAATTACTATCCTCTTGTTGAGCGGGCAAGCCAAATATACTTTCCTACTTGGGTTTATGATGAACTCACACTGGGAAAAGATCTTGATATTGGCGCTGCCGGTGAGGATGAAAAAGATATTTACAAGAAATTGGTGGTTGTCGGACTTTGGTGCATTCAGATAAAGCCTAATGATCGTCCTTCCATGAGCAGAGTCATAGAAATGCTAGAACAGAGCA
The DNA here is from genome assembly GCA_037013555.1 of Sextonia rubra. NCBI lineage: Eukaryota > Viridiplantae > Streptophyta > Magnoliopsida > Laurales > Lauraceae > Sextonia > Sextonia rubra. Next base: position 19,087,560 of record JASUAD010000024.1, on the reverse strand, counting down.
TGGAGGAATTGGAAATGCCACCAAAGCCTTTTCTTGCTTCTCCTGAGCGACCGCCCTTGGAAGATCTTTCTCTTGCTGACAGTGATACAAAAGCTCTTTTAGTTTAACTAGAAAATGATTGATTTGTGTTGTAATTTGTATTCCTTTATCTATCTATGGAGAAGAATGGTGATAAACTTTATAGATATTGAAGCTATGTACTCCATGTTATCATAAAATTGTTGGATTTAGGGTGAACTTTAAAGTGAATAATTCTGTTCTACCTAAAAAATCTTTTGGTGATTTCAATTTAAAAAAAATACAGGTATTAGATTTTGTCTATTTTAGAGAATGAAATAGTGGAAGATTTCACTTGCAATTGGTGATTTCAATTTAAAAAAAATACAGGTATTAGATTTTGTCTATTTTAGAGAATGAAATAGTGGAAGATTTCACTTGCAACGTGGCAGAGATCCAGCAGTTATGTGTGCAAATGATTGCTTCGAAAATCATATGTAATGAGTGTATCTGTGTGCGCTTCTTGTTTTCATCTTTTTGAAGTTCAATTTCCTGTAGATACATGTAGCAGTAGTAGTAGAAGAAGAAGAATAAGGACATGCAAACTGGTGCAATTTTTTTTTACTATCGACCTGCAAAGGCTATGGTCATGCAGACAAATCTTCTGCTTAATTATCTGCAGTTGATGTCATTGAGTTATTCATAAAACAAGAGAAGTGACCAGAGACATCTCATGTGTCTCATTTGCTATGATTTTTATGTTGTCAGCATCGATTCAATGCTGAATGCATAGCTTAAATCCGGCATTTTGGCCTTCAATAGTGGAAACTATTATTGCCCTTTAGGGCTAAGGATCTTGACATGATTCTTCCTCCCAAAGACATACGTATTGTCACTTCCAAGATGAGAGTTTCCTCTCTACTTTTTGGGAACTCCAGATGTCAAAAGACTATCGTTTTTAAGTTTACACCTGGAAAATCAGAAAAAAGCAACTTACCAACCTGCAAAAGAGTTTAGTAGCCAAAGGTTGGACCACTTCCTCCAAACAACCAACCGCCACCAATATACTTTTGGCTAAGCTTATCTTAAGGCTAGATGCAAGCTCCAAAGACCTTAATATCCTCTCAATCACAACTAACTCCTCCCACCTAGTAGAGCTGAGCAAGATAGTATCATCTACAAACTGAAGACGGGTAACTTCCTCTCCACCTCTACTAACATTGAAACCATGTAATAAACCCAACTCCCTAGCCTTCATGAAAACAAATCCCAATGCCTCAGCAACCATAGTGAAAAAGAAAAAGGAGATTGATGAAGGCCCTAGATGCTTTTCACTTGGAATTGGGAGAAACATTTACCAACACTGAACAGTAAGTCGAAGTCATGCATTTCCAAATCCAAAAGACTGACAGACGAAGGGATATGAGTCTACCAAGCTAAAATAAACCCAAAAGGAGAAGAGATTAAATTAATCAAATCCTGCATGCAAGGCTTGACAAATCCCATACCAAATATCTAAATAGCAGTTGTATGAATGGAGTGGCCGGTGGCTGAAATGTTAAGTACCAGGCATCATGTCACCATATAGAGGTGTGAATTTTTGAAGTGGTCAAAATAATTTGAATCTTATGCAGTGGTCAATCTTGTATATGTGTTAGTGATTTTGAACCATAAATGGAAAGAGATAACATGAGGAATGGCTGTTGGAGAGAAGAAATATAGAAAAAATGTTTTAAATGAAAACTTCTTTACTAAACTTGGTTTTATACCATAGCGGCAGTATTTTCGATGGCTTCAATGCTTGACGTACATATCAGTTGCTACTATGTCTGAAAGTTTTGGAGGTGCTCCCAAGTATTTGACTTTCTATATTGCAAACAAACACACAATATGCAGTAAAAAATAAAATAAAACAAACAAGCAACTATCACGAGAAGATACGATTTTTACATTGAAACTCAACTGGGAAAAAAAACCACGAGTCAAAACGGAACCAATAATCAAACATTTTGAATCTGGCAATTATGAAAATACTTATAACCTTATCAAGTCTTCACAACCTAAGAATTGTAAATCTCTACACAAAATCACTATGCAATGACTTTACACTGATGCACCACATCCAATTTTTGCTTAACTCCTCAGACAATCTTCTATAAAAGATGTAGAAGACTAGAATCTCTTGAACAAAGATTCAATACTTTTCTCTCCAATGGATATTCTAGAGAAGAAGGATGATCTCCAATGTGTATTCTTAATCTTAGAATAAGAGATGAATGCCTTAGGGTTGAGATAGAACTCTTTTAAATAGCCCTCAATTCTTGTCTTAGAGGTATACTCTTTGTAGAACTCAAATTACTAATTCTGGCACAAATAGGAAAGGTTTTCGCACAATAGCAGTTTGTAATTTTCGTGCAACGGCAGTTTCATAACAGAATTTATCCAAATTTCCCAAGGCCACAACTTTGTCGGTTTAGCTCCGATTGACGCAATCTTGGGCTCTACGAATCTCTACTTAAAACGAGTTTTCCAATGATTGATAGCTTACCTATATCCGATGCTTGGTTTGTGGTATATGAATTTTTTAATCCAAATATCTTCATTCAGCTCTTCCGACGACTCACGCAACTGTCTATTCTAAAATAAATATAAAATACAACACAATGGATCCAGATTTTTATCCATGAATTAATCAACATACAAATATCCTTTTAATCTCCCCCATTTGGCATTTCATGGACAAAACTCCATAAACATTAAATCTACAAAAAGCAGAAAAAAAAAACCAAAACAAAAACATTAAATACATTGAATTACAAAAAAGTCTGTACCATTAGCACTATCTGTACCAATTACTAATTGAAAACCATGTATCTTCAACAACTCTGAATCTTCAAACCTGTATATTTCCCCCTGCATTTCTTATTCTTTCCCTATTTGTCCATAATTGCCAAATATAATAATATCAACATATAGCATATTTGTCAACCAAGATTCAGCATATAGCTCTTTTTCAATTGTAACTCCCCTTAATTGCATATATGTAATAGTACTGCGGGTGGGAGCTTGATCATTTTGACTAAGGGCTTGGAGACTTTGATACCCACACTTGCGAATTTGAAGTTTTCAGCACGGTTTGTACCAAATCAATGAGTAAGTCAGATTTCTTCACCTAAATGGATCTTATCTTAACCTTGGCTTAAACAATTGCTTCATTCGTTGCTTGTTTTTCGGTAAACTTCTTAGCTTATTGCAATAGGGACGAATATATTTTATTATTCCACAATGATGACAAGTGGATGTGAGTACAAATGTCAGATATTCTTCTTTTTTGAACTACTCCCTGTGCCTTTATGATTGAAATCCATTCTGTAAATCACAATTGATCTACATAGTAACTTTGTGCAACCTACTTTGATACCAACTTCTGTTGAAGAAATCTTCGAAGATGCACAAGTTGTATGAGAAAGATGCCCTTAAGTGGAAATTTTTTCGAGAAGAAAATTCATCTCCTGAGGATGGGTTGGAAAAAGCACTTGCAAAGGTTCGTCTCTTGGAAGTTTAGAAATACTCCATGGTTGATAAGTTAACTACTAAGAGTCATAAATAAGAGTTGTTGAAAAATGATTTTGATAAGTTTAAGCAAGATAATGAAACCTTAAAGACAAAGCTGAATACTTGCCAAGCTAAGAAAAAAATTTGAGTGGCAAACTGAAGATTGTGTTGACTAAGTTAGATTCCACAAAAGCTTGTCTGAACAAGATGAACACTTGTTCGAAAATTCTTGAAGATATCTGAAGCAATTAGAAAAAGCCTAATGACATATGCGGCCTTGTTTATAATCATAGTGCATCTACTTTAATGACTGAAGATAAAACTATTTTTGTTAAAAGTTTTGCTTTAACTTCTAAGACAATTGTTACTTTATACTTGGGAGCACCCCCAAAACTTTCAATGTCCTATACAATACTCGCTTGAGCGAATAGAAATGGTTTCATTGATTTGAGTATTTGACCTTAGGGTTGCTACATGAAGAGTAGTTTGATAAGCCATCCATTAAGAAAAGAATTTTTAATGTCTTACTAGCAGGAAGTCCCGTGCAATGCATGGTTAAATCCCACGGAAATTGATTTATTAATTAAAGTTAGTATCAACATAGTACGTGTCAGTACGTGCGGGACACACCTTACAACTTATTCCAACGGACGCCTCCAATGAATGCCAGTCATGAGCCTCACCATCCAAGCACATCAACATTCCATTTAGCACCAACCAGACCTATGCAATACATGATGTTTTGCAAGAGTATGTATCAGATAGAGAAACAGAGAAATCTATTGTGAAGAAAAAGAAGCCTTGACCCCACTTGTTATTGTAGGCCTTTTTTTTTTCTATCTAAATAAATAAAAAGAAAAGGTTTTTAAGTTTTTACTAATGATAGAAAGGGAAAGATCTATCAACGAGGAACTTGAAAGGAAGGGGTGGTGTTTTTACTACTGTGATTGAGAGTTAGTTTCTAGGAAGAAATGGTTTAAAAAGATGAAAGAAGTGTTTCCTTTTTTAAGAGATGCAACCCTTTACAAGAGATAATAAGTTGGCATGTCTTTTGAAGAGTAATAAATGGTGCCTAATGTACTGATGTGGCTTCAAGGGAAGAGAGATTTGGGGTTGTTTGTATGATTGTTTTCCAACTTCAAAAATAAAGAATTGATGAATATGTTAGTTGTGAGTGAACTAGTGGAGACAATAGTAAGAATGGCGGAATTGTAGTGGGTTTGGTGACTAACTTGTTAGATTGTTGTATGGCCTACATAACCACACAATAAGGGATCAGTTATCCCATGATTTACTATTGTTTTTATTACGTCAATTGAGGTTTTATGGAGTTTCCATCTGTGCTAAGGTCAAGGGTTGACATAAATTCCAGACAGATTTTCTCTTTTTTATGGGAGGAGAGATTTAAGATATTTTGGGTCTATAAAAAAGATCCCCGGGTAGCTCTCTTACCTACAAAGGTTTTTTTTCTATCCATCTCTTATTTTGGGGGAATAAAGGAAAAAAACAAGAGAGTTGTGATTCCCACAAAAGAGTAACCTTTTGTTGGATCAAAGGCACGATATGCTGCATTTAGGTAATATCCAACTCATCCAATGATTTAGAATTTAGATTTATAATTTGTGGTATTATTGGATTAATTCTAGAAGAGATCTTTCATGGTTACAAACCTAAAATATTCTAAAATTTGATATCAGAGCCCTACTAGTTTCAATCCAATGATTGATTGTATTTTATTCATAATTTTAAGGCTTCTTGGGTTCTTTCGAGGTTAAAACCCAAATACCAAAAGGAAAGAATTTTTTGAGTATTTGATAATGAATTTTTATTGAAATGATGGGTCTTAGAAATGAGGATTACAGAGCCCAACACAATCGGAAAGAGATGGTAGTGAAAGATTTTTTTTTTTTACTGTGCATGATATTTTTTTAATTTAAGAATTATAAAAGGGTTCGAGTTCAAAAATCTATGGGTTTGATGATATTATTGTATTTTTGGTTTTGGGATATAATGATAAAAGGCCATAAGAAATAGATAGGAAGATATGATCTTGTATTTGTTTTCGATGTTTTTTTAATAATTAGTTATTTATTTAAATTTAATACTAAATAAATAAGATAAAAAAGGTGTTTTGTACGGTCTTGCACTTGACAGTGTGCAAGACAACATACATCCGCTCGTAATAATGCCAACCACCCCATGATGGGTGGTTCGGCTGGGCCAACCTGACCTCACCTGCCCATCTTGTCTACTAGGCTGGCTAGGTTGGGTTTTGTTCTATTTGGCCTGACTAATTTGGTTCACCACTTTCAGGTCAAATTGGGTTGATTACTAAGTTGGCTTAGTTTTGGGCTTAATCCATTAAGGGCCCACTAGCCCAATTCAATTTTGGACAAAATTTTTCGGTACCACCCACCTATTAAAATGATACATAATGATATATTCAATTGACCCAAAGGTAATCCATAAGTAACCCAATTAAAGGTTAGAAGTTGGCCCCTAAACCATGAAAGTGCATATGCTAATACATACAAAACTTATGGTGTTATCCATTGTTTTGATTATTTTGATGGTTTTTCTGAGCATCCAATCATTTTATTAGACACATAGAAGGTCTAATTGAAATCTGGTAGCACTTATTGGAGTTGATTTGTCCAGATCAAGTGTATTTGATTACTAAAGTTTGATTATAATTATTCATACATACTGTTTATTCAACCCGATCATGCCGTTAAAGTAATTTGTTTTAGATATAAAAATAACTTTTTGAATTCATTGGTCAACATCAGAGATAAATATATTAGTCAATAATGATGGATTGATAAATTAGTTTAAACTAGAGCATGTTTCATTTTAACATTAATATTTATCTCATAAGTGTTATTTATGCTGTTGATTCAACTTGTTTTATACAATCAAAGATGTTTGTTTGTTAATATGCATATATGCTCATTTATGTTTAAAAGTTAAAGTTATTTATTATTTGAATTGGTTGGATAAATATTTATGATAAATCAATTAAAAAATTTAGGTAATGATCATTGACTAATCAAGGTAGTTTTTGGACCATTGATTCATGCAACAATGCCTTATCAATTTAATGTAATATTGTGTAGTTATTCGAATATCAAATATTTATATTCTATATATGGACCATCAACCTTGATTGGGTTCTAACATTTGATTGTTGAATGAACCAACTTTATCACTTAAGTATTGTTATCAATTTAGAAAATTAACATTTTTTTTAACTTGGCAGTTGCCAAAGTAACCCTACTATGAATATTTATTTAATCCTCTAAATTGCATTATGGAATGTCATAAAAAATATTTGTTAATATGACAAAACTTAAAATTGCAAATTTCATTAAGAAAATGGTTCAATCAAACCTGAAGGTACAATTGTTCATAAAACGAAATTGAAATATTACATGGTTAATAAATGCATTATGTTTTATTTGATTTATGCCTAAAGGTATATTCTACCCAATCACATCAAATATTATTAATATGGTCATATTAATTAAAGAAAAGTAATATATTCACATTTTGTTTTTTTTAATTAAAGGTGGTTCTACAATGATTTACATATCACTTTTAAATCTTGGTTAATTACGCTGTTAAATTCAAAGAATTATATAACTTATGGATACTTATTTATTTTTCAATGTTCAATTCCATGACATCATTTTCAACCTTAGGAAATAATACCCATGCTAGATAAAACAAACTATTTTAGATGGTTGGACATGTTGTTGTTAACTAGTACTTTCTTAGACATTTATTATATAACTTTGGACGAGCATAAGCCACCAATATCCATGGATGTGAAGTCTGTTGATGAAAAGACAAACTATAATAAATGGGTTAAGGCTACTAAGGTAATATTAAAATTACCTTTAAATTAATTTCAGTAAGTATTAGTGGGTCTATCAAAGTGAAAGATAATTCAAAAGATCTTCAGAAGCTATAAAAAGGCAATTTTAGATAACTGATAAAGCTTTAAGTGCATCATTGATTAGTCTCTTTATAAGCATAAAATGTGATGGGATGTTGGAGGTTAAAGAACATGTCTTATCAATGACAAATATTGCTTCCAAATTGAAGGAAGTTAATAAGAGCATGTTAGAAAAATATTTTTTGCAATTAATTCACTTTCAATTCTCTTCTTCCTTTGTTTGGACCATTTAAAGTATCCTACAATCAGAGTTCATCTCCGTGATTATCGAATAAGTTGATCGAAAAGCTGTTTAAGAAAAAAAGAGGCTAAAAACCGAGGGACAATTAACTATTAATTTGTCTCTCAAACTAAGTCCAATAAAAAAGGAAATGACAAGAAAAATGCCAATGTTCAAGAGGCAAAGCCAAATAAGAAGGAGAAAATGAAATAGAAGAAATGTTTTCTCAATGGAAAGAAAGGACATTTTAAAACATGACTGCCTAGAGTACAAAAGTTGGTTTGAAAAGAGAGGAAAACACCTATTTTTTGTAAGTCAAGAGACCAACTTAACTGAGATCACATTAAACTCTTAGTGGGTCAACTCTGTTACAATCATTTATGAATTTAGTTGTATGTAGGGATTCCTTTTAAGACGGACTTCAAATGATGGCAAAAAAACCATTACCATGGGGAATAAAAAGGAACTAAGAGTCGAAGCTATAGGTACCAATAGGCTGGTGCTTGACATCGGATATGTTCTGGATTTTCAGAACAACTTCTTGGTTTTTGATATCTCTAGAAATCTGATTTCAATTTCAAAAACTTGATTGTTATGGATTAATATTAGGTTTGGATATGGGATTATGCATATTTTTAGAAATAATATTTTAATTGCAAATGATCATATGTTTGATAATAGTTCGTATAAATTAAAGCTAAATTATGTGTATGAACAAATCTTACACACACCATAGATTAATTGTAGATTGAACATAGACATGAAAAGAGGGCTATTCAATGAGAATTCATTAAGGTTATGGCATAAAAGATTGGGGTGTATTTCTGAACATAGAATGAAAAGATTGGTGAATAACGGTCTACTATCCTATCTTGATTTCACCGATTATGGTGTTTGTATTATCGGTATAAGGGAAAACCAATCAATACAAACAAGAAAAATGTCGCACGAAGTTTTTACACCCTTAGAAATAATTCATATGTATATATGTGGAAAATCTTATGTTTTATAGGAAAAGAATACTTACTTTTATAGATGATTTTTCATGATATGGTTATGTTTATTTAATTAAAGAAAAATCTAATGCTTTGAATGTTTTCAAAATGTTTAATGTACAAGTAAGAAAGCCATTAAACATAAAAATTAAAGTGGTGAAATCTGATAGAGATGGCGAATACTACTATATATACACTAAATTAGGGCATAACCCTAGCTTGTTTGCTAGGTATCTAAAACTAATTGATATTATTATACAATATATATTACCCGGCACACTACAACAAAATGGCATGGCTAAAAGATGGAACAAAGCATTAATGGACATGGTTATGAGTATGGTTATTAACACCAACTTACCCAATTCAATGCGACGAAGGCACTAATTATGGCCATGTGTACATTAAATGATGTTCCTATGAAAGCAGTTTCAAAAAATTTTTTTGAGTTATGGACCAGTAGGAAGCCAGGTTTAAACTATTTTTGAGTCTAGAGTTGTCCATCTGCAGCAAGAATTTTTAATCTACAATAAAGGAAATTAGACTCTCAAACAATCAGTGTATATTTCATTAGTTATCAATAACGATCTAAAAGGTATAAGTTTTACTATCCGATGCATACAACTAGGATTGTTAAACTTGAAAATACCAAATTTTTAGAAGATAATGACCAAATTTTTAGAAGATAATGAGAACCGTGGGAGTAATAATAATAGAAAAGTAGCTAACAAAGAAATCAAGAAACAACTTGAGTTGCATATTAAACAAAGTAGAGTTGTTATCCCACTTGATTTTGTAATAAATGATTACCAAGAAATACAACAACTACAAAAAATTCGAATAGAATTTAACTTTGAGCAACCCAGCATTGAGGCATTCCCTGAGCAAAGCAAGGATACACTTCCAAATACACAACAAAGCACCATTAAACCGGATCTAGAAACATTTAGAAGATTAACTCAAATGAGAAAAAACCTGCTATTCCTAATTATTATGTTGTGTATTTGGGGGAAGCTAATATTGGCATTAAAGAAGATTCTAGGACATTTAAGGAAGCCATTGAAAGTGAGAATTGTGATAGATAAATAGAACATGGACGATGAGTTAGAATCAATGGCCAAAAGTGAAGTTTGGGATATCAATGAACTACCCAAAGATTCCAAGGCCATTGGCTGTAAATGGGCCTTGAAGACCAAAAAGGATTATGAAGAAAAAGTTAAGTGGTTTAAAGCCTAACTTGTGGTCAAAGGTTTTACTTAGAAAGAAGGTATAAAATATTAAAAAACATGCTCTCTAGTGTCAAAAAAGAACTCATTTAGAATTATGATGGCGATTGTAGCTGATTTTGACTTCAAGTTACATCAAATGGAAGTCAATAACATTCTTGAATGGAAATTTAGAAGAAGTTATATAGAACAACTAAAACAAAATGATGGTAAACCAATTTGTAGATTCAAGAAGTTGATATATGGTCATAAACAACCTTGGTAACAATAGTATTTAAAATTCATTTACATTATTATATCTTTCAATTTTACTAAATATATCGTTGATCATTATATATTGATCGCACTAAAAAATGATGTGAAACGCAATGGAATTGTGCTCAACATTCACACATTCAAGGGCAAAGAAGAATGGGAAAATGACTATGGATCATTACTAATTTCCCTTTAATTACATGGGTTCAATGCTCTGACCTTGGGGATGCATGTAGTTTACAAGTTTTGAAAAATTACAACCTCTCCATCTGGTCTCAGATGCGGTCTAAACTAAAAAATTATAAGAAATTATATGAAAAAAATGACGAAATGCATAATAAATGAGTACAAATGGTCAATGACCATTGCCCATGGTCATTGACAAACAGTGGTTGTTTTGGCCATTGTTTATCCATGTTTTGCTTATGTTTGCTTCATAGTGCCTTTAGAGTGCTGAAGCTTGTATTTTTTGACTCTATGAGCATTGAATGATTGCTAAAAGTACTAAATTCAATTGTAGAATCACCTATAATCTTTGGTAATTGCCACTTTTTTGTTACGGATCACTTTTGTGCAAACCTAGAAAGAGTGCTTTTGTGCAAGTAGTTGAGGCCAAAGTTGTGTCAATCTAATCTTATGATTTTCAAAGAGTAGAATAAAGCCTAAAGAGTCTTGTTTACAACTTTGGATATAACCTGAAGCCCTTCAAGTGGGAGAACCAAAGAAATGCAGTCTCATCCATTGATGTGTTTTATGGCCTTGAAAGCCATCTTCTCTTAAGTGATAAGCATGTATATTTCCTTGCCTGAATCACTTTTCACCTTAAGTTAGTGAGAGGAAGAAGAACGAGAGGTGAACTTGGGAGTTTGATGCTTGTAGAGCTTTTGAATCTTGGTTAGAACTTGGAATCCTTGCTTGGAACTTGGTTAGAATCTTTTCAACTTTTCGAATGCCCAAACCTGCCTTTTATAGACTTCTGAGGCAATTAGAGGAGTTGTGGGTAGTTACAATTCGAAATCAAATGGAGAAAACTACTGAAAACCATCCAGAACCTACAGGTGTCCGTAACTGTGGCCACGGTCGCGGACAAGCCCTATTTTGGGTTTTTTGCATATGTGACCCATTTTCATCAGTTTGGAGTCTGAACGATGTTTAATCTTTACGAAACTAGAAAAGATGTTTTTTAAAATCATTTTGAGTTTGTCATAGATATTTAAGCATGTTTTGACTTTTTAAAGTTGGTCAACCCTCCCTTTGATTTTTTATGAAAATTGGCCCTTATATCATCTGTTTGAGGGACAAATGATTTGGGTTAACTTAAAACTTAGAGGGGTTGATGTTAGGAGAATATTGGAATGTCCATAAAAATTTAATACATTTTAGATTTGTGGAAGCAAGATTTTGACTAGTGGCCTACTCGTTGTATGTTCTAAATCAATATCCTTTTGCATTGCAGGCAGTCATCTTATTTTCTACCTGAATGATATTCAATTGAGTTAAAACTTTGAGAAGTTGACTTTGAGAACATTTTGAATCTCTAATCCGAATTTCATTAGCTTTGGCTTCATAAAAGTAGGATTTTCGTCAGTGACCCATGGCTTGGGGGTCATTAACTCCTAAGCTGACATGTAGCTGAAGTAGGATCAGATGAAGTCCCCTTGGCTTGAAAATTTGTTGAATCATTTCTAAACTTGACCTGAGCTTTATGTTCAAATTTCATTAATTGTGGTCACCTCGAAGCGGGACTTTGGTTAGTGATCCCATGTCTTGGGGGTCACTAACCCAAAGTTGACATGCTTGTTGGATTTTGGATCAAATGACACCCATTTGGCCTAAAATTTTGCAGAGTCACTTCTGAATATGATTTGAGATTCCTTCAAAGTTTTAACTGATTTTAACATATAGAGTGTCAGTTATCACAGTAACCTCAAAGAGCCAATAGATAATTACTGAAGCTTGAGTTTCAACTAAAATGAAGTATAAATGCCTTAAAACTTTGAAGCATCATTTCTAAGCATGTTTTGGAGTTTTCATGTGATTTTCAGCTACTTTGGTAACCCAAAAGCTTGAGTGCATTCAGTAATCCCTAGGTTTTGAGTCAGTAAACCTTGAATTTGGTATTTGGTGAGTGGAGTGACCAAATGGAGTCGACTAGCTTTGAGTTTTGAGTTGTTGCATCCTAAGTTTATCTAAAGTCTTCTAAGTAAGTTGCTTCAATTCTAAACATCTGAATGCAATGCTTGACTTACCATCCCAACACCCTAGGGTTTAATACACCTAAGCTTGGAATTTACTTGTAAAGTCTTCACCGCAACATTTGTGATTTTCTATGGGTCAACATATATATCTCAAGGTTGGTGGGAGCTAATTTAAGATTTTAGTCTTATATATTAATAACATTTTATTAGCTAGTAATGATCTTGGAGTGATTTACAAAACCAAGGAGTATCTTAAGAATAATTTTGATAGGAAAGATACGGGTGAAGCCGCCTTTATAAAAGGAATCGAGATTAACTAAGATAGATCTTAAAGATTATTTGGGTTATCACAACAAGTCTACATTAAAAACATGCTTAAGAGATTTTGTATGGAAGGGTGCAAGGTACAAGATGCCCCTATGAAAAGGAGTGATAAGTTCAACAAAGAACAATGTCTGAGAAATGAAATTAAAAGACAATAGATTGAAAACTATCCTTATGCGGTTGCATTTGGTTTAATATATGCACAAACATGCACTAGACTCAATATCAGTTTTGCAGTTGGCATTCTTTGGTAGATATCAAAGTGATCTAGGAATGATACACTGGGTAAGAGTTAAGAAAGTTTTGTCATATTTTAGTGGAGTTAGAAATTACATACTCTCTTATAGAAGGTTTGATCATTTAGAAGTAGTCGGCTATTTAGATACTAACTTTGTTGATTAACTCGGTACTAGAAAGTCAACTTTATGATACATATTCCTGTTAGGTGGCGAGCCAATTTCATGAAGAAGTGCAAACCAACATTAAAAGCTCCGTCCACATTTGATGATGAATAAATTGGGTGCTTTGATGCCATAAGTCATGTTCTTTAGATGTGTAATTTTATCTCAGGGTTACATGTTATAGACACAAATTTTGAACCCTTAAAAAATTATGGTGATAATGACGCTGTAAGAAGATTTGCTCAAAATGACAATGTTTCCAGTAAGTCAAAGTTTTTGAAAGTCAAATACCTTATACTAAAGGAAAAGGTATAAAATCAATCAGTGTCTATTGTTGAGATCCCGATAAGCCTCATTATAGCAGATCTTTTCATAAAAGCATTGGCACCAAAGGCCTATAAAGAGCATGTTAGAAACATGGGCTTAATTAAATTGTCTTATTAAGGATATGTAAAGACACTTTAATTGTTTATCATTGAAATAAGGTTTCATATTTTCTTATTTTATTGAAATTATTGTCGCATGTGATTGAAGTGTATAAGTGAGAATATTAAATAATGACATTATTGTAGCCGTTAAATAGGATCGCCAGATAAATTATCTTATTTCACCGTTATAATGGATTGTGTTAAGTAAGAATGCTAGTGAAGTAATTATGTCAATAAGCACGTCATTTTAAGACATGTAACTGCCATAATTCACATCGGTAAACTGACTTAATTACAAATTAAGGATTAGCATAAAGGTTAAAATGGCAATTATTATTTCTTAAATGGTGATCATCAGTCAAAGTCATTTTTTCAAAATTATTTTTTTCGATTTCTCAAATTTTTTTATGTGATCATATAGACCAAGTGGGGTAACGTTAGGCTGTTGTGTAGCCAGACAAGACCACATAATAAGGGATTGGTTATCCCATCATTTATTTTCTATTTTTATTTAAGTCAATTGAGGTTTTACGAAATTGCCATCTATAGTTAGACATAGATACAATGAGGTTTTCTCTTCTTGATGGAAGGAGAAATTTAAGATATTTGGGCCTGGAAAAGGGCTCTCCAAGTAACTCTCGTGCCTACGAATGTTTTTTCTATCCATCACTTACGTTCGGAGAAGAAAGGAAAAAGACAAGAGAGTTGTGATTCCCATTGAAGAACAACTTTTTGTTGGATAGAAGATTCAAGATGGTCCATTCAGGTAATATTCAAAATAGTTCAGATTTATGATTTATGGTATTATTGAATTTATTCCAAAAGAGATCTTTTATAGTTGCAAACCTAAGGTATTTCAACATAGGTAGGCAAATTATTTCAATGCAATCAATTCCATGGACTTAGTTAAAATCTATCACAATAGGCTACGGTTTGAGAATAAACAATTTTCATGTATTTCATAAGAATAACTTCATAACAAGAATTATGAATATTAATGAAATATAGGGCCCATGAGAATGAAATAATAAAGATGTTTGATGAGTTCCATCAGAATGTAAACACCATTTAAAAAGTGTACTAGTTCTTTTTACAAGAGAGGTGTGAAAGTGATTTTCACCCATTCAAATGCGAGAGTTTTAGCATGTAAATTACCTTAATTATACATCACTTTTATACCTCATTTCTATATCTACTGCATGAATAAGCGTAAACAAACATGATGATGTGCAACTGTTACGGATGGGAATCATTTATATATATATATAAGTGATGGCAACCAAATGACTATTTATAGATTTTCTCGTACAAAAATGTGGAGAAGAAATCTTTCAAATTTAGTAGAAAAGAAAAGACTCTTTCTTTCTTTCTTTCTTTTTTTAAAGCTATCCATGCATCTCTTAATAAGAGGGTAAGAAGATTATCTTATAAAGAGAAAAACCTTCCATTTTTTTATGCATCCAAACAGACCTTAGTTCTTTTTTTCAGCCACATTGGAATAGAGGTATAACATTTATGTAATAACATACCTGTTAAGTACATGAAATTGCATCATCAACTCATCATTTCATGTAAAATTATGGACTTAATTACCCTAAATGCATTATTTTCCACTAATATTCATCTTTTCATGTATTTTCATCTCAAAATTTAGAATTCAAGCAATTCATGCACACTCCTTGGATCATTTCATCATTTTATGCAGTTTTCCAATTTTTCAAAGAATCCCCGCTGGATCAAACTCTTTAGTACTTCACTGTTTGAATTAGTTTACATAGATAATGAGAATTTTAATACTCACAGAATCCTAGAAAAGATTTTGAGAGAGTCCTAGTTGCATTAAGACTATGAGACACAACCCACTTTAAAGCACTAATAGTCACTTTGGGACCTGCATTGCTGAATTAGAGTTGAAAAAGAAAGAATACCGAAGATAGAAAATGAATTCATCAAGTGGACCCCACACACACACAAATATGTGGTCTTACACATGTGAGGTCAACTAGATTTAGGGTCCACTCATCTTACACAAGTCTAAGAGTCCTAGTTGAAGTACAAGAACTCTTATGGAGCTCACCATTCATGCAAGAGAGATGTCCACAACAAGGAAAAACAGTTTTGGCAACGAATTTTACAATGAACATACTGTATTGTCTCCTTAAGTTTAACTTTTAGCGACAATAACATATTATTGTCGCCTAATATGAGTTTTTGGCGACAACTCTAGTTATTCATCACCATATCTCGTCGTATGTTTGCGCCCGCCCTGCTATTTCGCGCCAACTTGCAGGAAAGCGTTTGGGGACAACAATTTATTCTTTGGACACAATATACTTGCGTTGGGGTTATTATTTACTGCAACAATTACTCTGTTGTCGTTAAAGGCTAAACAAAATTTTCTAGCACACTTACAATTGTAGGGACTAGGAAAACACTTTTGGCGACGTTTGTGGATCATCGCGGAAGACTTTTTAATATTGGCGCGAGGCTAAAGTTCTTTCATTACAGTTCCTGTCGAAAAGAATAAGAATTTCCTGCGGGTATCTTCACTAAATTCTAGCCCTCTTCTCCTAAATTCAATCGCAGATCTAAGCTCTGTCTCTGTCTCTATCTTGCTTACGTATTTCCTTTGTGTGATTACTTTAGTGATAACCTTTCCATGGAGGTTGGCTCACTAAATGGCCCTCTTCTCCCAATTAGTATTATTTTGTTTAGTTTGTCCCCATTTGATTGACTCTATGAGATTTCCCTCTCCCCATTTCTGCAATTTTATGGGTTAGTCTTCCTGTAATTCATGATGAGGACCTATGAGGTGGGTCTTGATGCATGAGGTTGTTACAGTTGTTTTCTTGATGATTTTCCGTACAGTGTGGACACGTTGAGGTGATGCAGGGAATTCATATGATTGGGCTCCATTGAAAATCTAGTGTATCTTAAACAGGGTTTTAAAAATCCGTGAATCATGGGACTAGGCTTAGTTGGGTCCCGAGTCTGATTTGTAAAACATTGATCCCAAATAAGCATCGGGAGTAGGATGCCTGAAGTTATCAAAATTTTGGACCAAGTTTGATTTTTTGCTTCATTTCCTCGTTAGTTGTATGCGTGTGTAATTATTGATTACAGTGATTTATTATCGTAGAGTTAAGGGGTCTTGTACTTGATTATTTCTGCCTAATCTTCTATCCATGGTAGGTTCTCTTAGATGATTGGTGTCTTTAAAACCATGGGTCTCACTGTATGGAACTGGTCCATCTATATATGTTTTAATGCATTAGGACCCGATAACTTTTGTGATGGTTCACAATATTAGTTTGTGCTAGTGAAACTTTTTTGATGTGTGCAGTGGATGTAAAAAGCGTTGGGCAGTCAAAGGCAAAATGTGTTTGCTCCTTCTTGCAAGAACTGAATGATGCAGTGAAAGCAAAGTTTGTAGAGGAATTTCCAGAGGACTTAATAGACAGAAATCCTACTTTTTTCAATCAATTTACATTTGTGATAGCTACCAGGTAGGCCACATGAGATCAGGGCTGGTGAACTAAATTTGTCTGTTATTCCATAGAATGTCAAACTTATCTATTATATATATATATTTTAAAGTTGATTAAAGAAATGCTAAAAAAACATTGAAATTAAGGATAGAAATTAGATGGAAATTAGTGATGTGCATCAATGGACTAACAGTAGTTCCACTTGGTGGTCCGTTGCCCATTCTTTATTTGATGTTGGCATCTTTGAACCATTTTCCCTGACCAACTTAGAAATAGCGTCTTCTTTGAATGTACCTTTCTCGAGCTAAACATCGTGCCTCATTTACATTTTTTTGTTGTCATATTCATTGAGTTTTGCTATGGAAGTTCTCTCTACCTGTTGATATGGGGAGGATTGGCATTAGGTGGGTAGCTGAGCATACAAACTTGTTGAACCAAACCCCTACTCTCTCTCTCTCTCTCTCTCTCTCTCTCTCTCTCTCTCTCTCTCTCTCTCTCTCTCTCTCTCTCTCTCTCTCTCTCTCTCTCTCTCTCTCTCTCTCTCTCTCAAAGACCATAAGTTCAATTTTTCTTCTCTTTTTCAGATAAAAGAGGTATTCTTTCAATTTATGCTCTCCAAAGTATCCTGATTCGTCTAGTTGGCCATCTTAGATTCAATTATATGTATCATCTTAATCTTTTTCAAGCATGTTCATGTGTTGATGGTTGGTTTCATCTTCTTATTTTTTTCATGCATGGCCAACTCATGATATTTGATTTTCTTCTTCCCTCCTTAGTCTAAGATGTAGTATGAAATCATATGCTTCTAAAGTTTTCGTTTCAGTCAATTGTAGGATAAAGTTCTCCTCATTCAATGCATTAAAATGAAATAAAGCAGAATGATGTAAGAATGTAATGGAGGAGGAAAAAGAAGAAGAAAATAGAAAGCTTTTTAAGTAACAATACAATCAAATATTGGGCATTAAATTCTTTCCTTGAATAGATGTCATCATGATCATAGTCCTCCTCCTTATTTATTGTAGAATTTAAATCTGCAGTTAGATGTATCTCAAATCACTTGTGGTATCAATGGTTTGGCAAAAGAGATGGTTATATGTGGTGTTACAAACAGGAAATTTGGAAAAACATTAGTTGGGAATGTCTTCTGTTCGATTGACTTGGTTTGTCGGTTAGTCGGCAGGTTAGAGTTTTTCCTCCATTTACACATCCAAGATAACATGTTTAATGATGCATGCCCTCTAAACTTATACCTACTCGTGTGCCACTATTGTTGCTTTGGTCTTGCAAGAGATGAATCCCATCAGGGCATCTTCAATCCTTGCATTATAGCATTTAAAATGTTAAACAAATCCAAAAAAAAATAATAATTAGCTCACAAGCAGGACAGCCATGCAAACCCTTTGGGAGGAGTTGGATTCACTTAGAGGACTAACTCAGACCCACCAAGCACAGATTGTGGCACAGAATAAGAAGTATGCTAGTCTTGAGTCTCAAATGCAGGAGCAGATGGAATAGATGATCAGGAACATGCTTGCGACTGGTGGAGGGGTGCAATCATTTGGTGGCGACCAGTCATCCACCTCTCTTGGTGAGTACATTTAGGTTGTTCATAAGCTTATTCTTTTACCAACTTTGAAAGTGTCATTCAAAAATCTGCAAAAATATTACTTCGAACTAATACTTACATCATACCTGATTGTGGAATTGTATCCAATCCTCAATGCGGTTTTAAGTTGTATCCTCTCTTCTTCTTTTGTTTTGCTTTTCTTCTCTCACCTCTCCTCTCCCCCACCTAGCCACCCATCACAATCCCTTTTTTTTTCTAGGAAGATTAGAGGATCTGGTTCTCTGTTGCACACCGGAACCGGAAGGATCTAATCTTCTCTGTATCTCCCTCTCAAACCAAAATACAATTACACCCATATATCTTTCTCACCTTTTCTTCCCCCTCACAACATGTGAGGATTCCTATCTCATCTCCCAGCCATATATGATCCCTCTCTTATATGTTTTTTTTTTCATATTCACTCTTCCTTTTTTCCCCCCTTTTTGTGTCTTTTAGGTATTGATTGATTGGCTATTCCTTGTTTGTGGAAAATCAACTCATAATTCCCATACACATTTACTATGTGATTTCTTTTAGTTCTAAACAGAGTACTGGGTTAATCTTAAATTTGGTGACACGGTGTGAACTTTTAGTTTATGCTAAGAATGGGATTTCCATATTAATGCTTTTCTAGTACCCTGTTATGCTTAAATCCCCATGAATGATGCTCTTCACTTCAGGAATTCCTATATTGTGATAGTAAAGATTGGATCTTATCCACTATCAATGACATCACCGTTTACGTTTTCTGAGTTCCATGCATTAAGCCTTTCCAGTTTCCACTAGTAGTGGTGACAATAATTGGATAACTTTTTCATCTAAAGGACTCAAAATTTGTTTACTAATTTCGATAGATGCAGATTTGTTTCATTAGGCTTTGGAATGTCTAATTATTCATCCTATTGCTGCTCAATAATTGTTAAGTAGATTAATTTTTTAGTACCATTTTTTCTTGGACTGAACAACAGGTCATGCTCTAAAATTTGACTCCTCGTCATCCAACTCATACCTCCAATTTGTTCTTGATAGGGAACTCCAGAACTGAGGGCAAACTTGGGTGAAGACGAATTATGTGAATAGCTTGCAAATGATTTGGATGAAAAATGACCTTATATAATCTCAAACAGATTCATATGAAGGGTGGGTTCAACATTAAACATATTAGTCTACAATGACCCTTTTGTAAATGTTTCTAGAGGAAGGGCTCATGTTCACAATCACAAATATGGCCCCACTTCCGAATTCCTATGATAATGGGCCCTACTATTTTTTTAATATTTAAAATAAATTCATGAATATATGTAATTGGTTTAAATTTAACATTGTCAATAAATATGATTTTTCTTTTACTTTTGTTTATTGGAAAATTTTTTGTTGTGTCCCTACCAAACAAGTTCCACACAGCATATTCCATATAGATTGGTCTGGGCACAACCTAGTCTCAGTATAACTTGGTCTCAGCACAAAAACGGGAACAATATCGAAACAATGCCAAATGAGGCCTAAGCTACTGGTGAATTCTCAGACAAAGGAGATCCCATTCCCTCACTTTCTTTCTATCTCTCCTGTTATCATTTTGAGTTTTGATCTTATGAAGAGTTTTGATCTCATGAATATATCATTTATTTTAGACTAACTAGTAAGAGAGATAGGGGTGTAGAAAATGCAAGGAACTAAGAAGGGCCTTCTTCTTCTTGTTAGGATCGATGTGAGTAAATGAGGATAATGTACATGTGCAATTTTTGTCCAATTAAAGTTGGGCCTATTAGATGATTGATTATGTGCATGTAGGATAGTAATTCAAAGCTATGAAAGGTAACTTGGTTTTCACATGTTCATGTGGTACTTTTTATGCAGTATTTAAGCATGTCATTCTTAAGAGAACATATTAAAACTTGAAAAGGACAATCTTTTTTTTGTTTTTGTTTGATGCTAAAAGCTATAATTTTCAATGAGGCATGAATTATATATTAGTTATGTTTACTTTATAATATGCCTATATCAACTGTATATGTTCCTTTAATAACATAGTAGTTTCATTTGTGTGGCAGATTAGCGATGGATATGGATAATTGAGATGCGGTTGTAGGGTTGTTTTCATTTTGTTGAATCGTTAGACCACATGAGTAGACTTTTGGGGGATGTTACGTTGGACATTGGTAGTACTTTATGTATATGTATATATTGACATTAGTAGTACAGTACACTTTATCATGTGTATCCATTTGAATGTTGTTATTTTAAATTAAATTTGGGATTTTGGATGTTTACTCGAGATGAAGTCAAATCGGTTCATCTTTTTTAAATTGAAAATAGGTTATGCAGTATGGAATTGAAAACAGGTTCAGCTATTTGAAATATATATATATATATAGATTTGGCAACAAACATATTGCCGTCACTAAAAATCCATGAGATACTTTTGGCGACAAATATATATGTCACCAAAACGTTTTTAAGACAACCAGATTCGTCCCAAAAAACGTTTGGAGACAACCATATTTGTCGCAAAATCCTATCCGTTAAAATATACGACTTGATTTTAAAAAAATTTTTTGTGACACTTACTTAATATCTGGCGATGACTTCAGTCGTCGTGAAAAGGTAGCTCATGGTCAACTTTTCTTACGTTTTAGAGATAGAGCAATCTATTGCAACATCAATCAGCGATGACAACGTTTCTCTCAAAAAGGTCCAATTTTTTGTCAACGACTACAGAGGTTGTCACCATAGGACTTTCCGAACTAAGATTTTGCAACCACATAGCGACGATTTGGTATCCATCGCCAAAAGTCTTCGGCAATGACAATCTATGTTACAGCGATGAATAATGTCGTCGTGAAAAAGTGTTTTTCCCGTAGTGGTCCACATAGCAAGACTCACATTGGCTTTACTTTTTGAATTAATTCAAAAGAATTTGAGTTAGCCACAAATTAATCCTCACTCCTTGAATTCAAATTCTAAATTTGTACAAAGATAGAGTCCTCGCCAATTCAAGATTTAAAAGTCAATCCCATTTTTCTCGAGACAATATATCTTAAAATAGCCATAACTCTTAATCTGAGCTTCGAATTGGCGTTTCTACCTACCGTTAGAAAGCCTTTTCATAGTAGATGTTCGTGGAGCCTAAAATCACACAATTTAGAGTTAAATTAACAAAGTTACGGGCTCAGAAAGTTGTATGTACCTTTTTAGACATGATTACAAACACATTCACAACATTGAAGATCTATTTTTTTTACATCTACAGGGAGACCACATATGGGGAGAAGCCTTTGTCAAAGACAAGTTCTATCTGCACAAAGAGTTCAAGCTAACCCTATCTCCGCTTAACTTGGCCACCAAGTCTCCTAAGTCTATTAACAAGCCACAGAAAGAAGACCAGATTGAATGAACCTAGGATTGCAAAACAAATGAAAGGAGCAATTGAAGATCTATTTTTTTTACATCTACAGGGAGACCACATATGGGGAGAAGCCTTTGTCAAAGATAAGTTCTATCTGCACAAAGAGTTCAAGCTAATCCTATCTCCGCTTAACTTGGTCACCAAGTCTCCTAAGTCTATTAACAAGCCATAGAAAGAAGACCAGATTGAATGAACCTAGGATTGCAAAACAAATGAAAGAACCATGTACAGTAAATATTCTATCGAAAAGATAGAATCAAATAGCACTAAATATCTACAATAATCTACGACATGAAAGAAGTAGATCATACCTTTGGAGATCCGCAGTGTTCTAATGGAGAAGTTGCGACTCTACTTGATGATGAGAATCTTCAACACCTTTTAGCCTTCCACGCTATGACCCGAATTGGATTTCTTTTCGCAAGAAGATTGGTGGAATCTTCAGGTGAAATCCCAACTCGAAACTCCAAGGAACTAAAAGAGAGAAGGAGAGAGAAACTCATGCAACTCTTGCACGAATAGGGTTTTGGGCGTGAAAGAGTCTTATTGGACGTCCAAAAGATTTTATAGACTTTCAAATCTCTCCCTTGTCTAATTGAAATAGAAGTCTTACTTCCAATGCAATTAGTAACTTTCTCCTTTCCAAACTCTTCTTTCTAGAGTTCAAGTTGGATTAGTATTTTCCAATATCTTGGGCTAGCGTGCGGACCACTAAGGATTCCTTAGAAAGCTGGCTCCAACTGGAACACCGCGACCCCACATCTCATGTGCAATCCGGGCCCACAGTTAATTGCAAATAATACCACTATATAAATGCAATTGCACTCCAGTCTTAGGAATAAATTACAATAAAGACCCTAAACTTCCCAATTACCACAAGTAGGCCCCTCTATCAATATCCGTGGATCAATTGGAATAAATCTGTCTCTTCCAATCTAAGTTCTACATCTTATTATCCTTGAGCCCCAATTAATCACAGTAATCATCAGTACCATCCAACTAACTCTTAATTGAGATGGGTGTGCACTTACTAATGACAAATCCATTAATTGGCACAAGGGGATAATACAGATAGATTCCATCTTGATCATTCAATGTTCCCACAGTTCTACTACCACATACCCAAGATACCAAGGTGTTAACCTACAGTCGGCCTCACTCATTGGTGACTCAAAGCAAATGAATATATAGAAACTTGAGTTCATCAATGTCTCAGGATTGAGAGCCTATTGCTAGGGAATTATGAGAGCATACCTTATTATTGAAACGGAATTCCATAAGGTGCATCTCATGGTCCGTCAATACATCCAATGTACCAGCACCGTGATCCAGAATCTTACATTCTAATGATCAAGACAAATCACACTATCTCATAATGATCAAAGTGTTGCAACCTTATTAAATGAGATGCCCAGTCTCATTACTGGTTGTGAAGCTATTTAAGTATAAGATTTGTGACATATATCTCCTGCGTGTGGATCTCATCCATGCACATATATCACATCTAATATACTAATGAGACCCGGTTCAACTCATGAACCATTATGTCATATGTATTGGTCATGTGCATGAAGTAGTAAAATAATATTTATCTCATGAAAGTAAAGCATAATTTTATTGATAAATAAATAAATTAATCAATTTATTACATCAACTGATGGATTGAGTCCATAAAATCTAACAGTCCCATGCTAGCTTGGACGCTTACCTCCCCTCTCTCTCTCTCTCTCTTTCTCTCTCTCTCTCTTCTTCTTCTTCTTCTTTTTCTTCTTCTTCACTTATTTTTCCTCCATCAATTTTCTCTTTTTATTTTAAAGGTATTTCTGGAGCCTTGTTCCGGATACATAGGGATATAAGAAAGAATTTCTGAGACAGTCATTGTAAAGACTTGATAATTTTAATGAAGTTATTCCTAAAGTTCTTTTCAATACGTGGCTAGACTTCTTAATTGGAGCAAAAAGATGAAGTTAAGTAGACCTTTTTTTTTTAAATGATGTGATTGTTATATTTCTTTTTCTTATTTGACTCTATGAATGAATGCTTTTTTTAGACTAATAGATATGCATTTGTGCCAGAGGCAAACCTCTGTTTCATATTCTTAATAAAATAAGTTTGATTATCTATGCTTACTTTAATAGATTATGCTTAGGACTATGCTTCCATTGATAGTGTATGCTTAGTTTGATATGTAATGCTTATAATTTTCATTCTTTTATAAGGTGATAGAGATCTTGGACTTTTTTGTTTTTTTAGAAAGGTTAGAGTTTCCAATTAATAAAAAGAATAATACACAAAAAGGCCAGAAGGCCAAAGAGAGAAAAGAAGCACAACCCCAAAAAACTAGAGAAGGCTACAGCTAGAACCCGGGAACCTAGCCCTCAAAGAAAGGACACCAAGCTAGGAAAACTAGCTAACTGAAGAGACACTACAACAATTTGCACTTTTGGCGACGTTCATTACCGATATTTTCAAAATTTCGTTGCTAAAGGATATTTTTTAACGACGAAAAATTAATTCCGTCGGTAAAATTAGAGTTTTACCGACGTTTTTGATAAAATGTCGGTAAAACTCACTTTTACCGATGAAATTAATTTTTCCGTCGATAAATAACGAATTTTCAGCGACGATTTATTCAAAAACCTTTCTAAATTTGAATTTTGCCGACGTTTATTTAAAACATCGGAAAATAAGGAGAATTTTTCCTACATTTATTAAAAACGTCGTTAAAATTTATTTACACCGACAAAAATTATGCGTCGGTGAATTAAATATTTTTTGTGCTTTTTTAAAAATAATTTTTACTGACATATTTTGTCGTCAGTAAAATAAAACGTCGGTAAATGTTTTTCCGACGAGATTATTTTTTTGCGACGAATGTATATCGTCGGTAAAAGTTCATAAATTTTCGATTTTCGCGCCCCTTCCTTTCCCCTTCTCCTTCGCCCCCATCTTCTTTTCTCTCTCATTCCTGATTTCTCTCACTGTTTGCCCGATCGCTCGCTGGGTTCTCTCACTGTTTGCCCGATCGCTAACTGGGTTCTCTGTAACACTCCGATTTCCTTTGAGCCGGTTTAGTAGCTCATTAGTGACATTCTTTCCCTGTCCCGATCTGCTTGATCTGGTCGATGGGTTCTCCGCTGGCTCGGTCGCTCTCTCCGCCTCGCTGGGTTCTCTCTCTTTCTCTCCCGACCTGCTCTGGTCGCTGGGTTCTCTCGCTTGCTCGCTCGCTTTCTCTGGCTAGCTCGCTCTCTCTCTCTCCCGATCTGCTCTGGTTGCTGGGTTTTCTCGCTTGCTCACTCGCTTTCTCCAGCTCGCTTGCTCTCTCCGATCCCCGATCTCTCGGTCGCTGGGTTCGCTCTCTCTGGCTGTCTCTCCCTGCTCTCTCCCTCTAAGTCGATCTCACCCTCTCTCGATCTCTATCACTCGTTCTCTCCGATTGATCTCACCCCTCTCGGTCTCTCTCCCAGTCGCTCTCTGTTACCCTCTCTCGGTCTCTCTCTATCACTCTCTCTCTGCTCTCTACTCTCTCTCTCAATCGATCTCACCCTCTCTCGGTCCCTCTCTGCTCTCTCTCTCATAGTCGATCTCACCCTCTCTCGATTTCTCTCTGAGTCACTCTTTCTCTCTGCTCTCTGCTCTCTCTCTCTCTCTCGGTCTATCTCACCCTCTCTCGGTCTCTCTCTCTCTCAGTCGATCTCTCTCTGCTCTCTACTTTCTCTTTTTCAGTCGATCTCTCTCTGCTCTTTGCTCTCTCTCTCTCTCAGTCGGTCTCACCCTCTCGGTCTCTCTCTCAGTCACTGTTTTTCTCTGCTCTCTGATCTGTCTCTCAGTCGATCTCACCCTCTCTCGGTCTCTCTCCCAGTCATTGTTTCTCTCTACTCTCTGCTCTCTGATCTGTCTCTCAGTCAATCTCACCCTCTCTCGGTCCCTCTCTGATCTCTCATTCTCTCGGTCTCTCTCTGCTCTCTCTCTCTGTCGCTCTCTGCTTTCTCTGCTTTGTCGATCTCACCGATCTGCTCTCTCTCTCTCTCTCTGTCCCTCTCTGCTCTCTCTTTGTGCTTTCTGCTCTCTCGGTCTCTCTTTGCTGTTGCTGCCAACCAAGGTAAGGCTTTTCTGGTTAATTTTTTTTCTTAAACCCTTACATCTATTCTATTGATTCAAAGTTCTATACTACGGCTACCCCTGATGATTTGAGCAGTTTTACAAAAAAATTTAGTTTAAATTATAATTAAATAAGTTCATGAAAAAAACAATAAGGATAGAGCTGTTCGTACTTTATTTTTACATCAAACTATGCCATTTGATCATATCGTCAGCAATTGAGGATATCAACAAAGACCTTTCAACCCACAACTCATCTTTCATCTTAAAGAACCCCCAACCTAACACCCTACCTCCATCTCACAGAATCCCAGTCATCGCTAGGCCAAAAATCACAGCTACCATTGCCCTTGATGATCATCACAAACTAGGACCGCACAATCATGTCAGCTTTCATCATCTCATTTCACATTCTCAAACCTCTCCGTTGCCGATCAACCATCATCATCAACTTGAACCTTGTATCCCTCTCAATGCAGTCATAGTGCAAAAACCTAAGCCCATCTACAAAACCAGCCATAATCATCAAAGGTCATTCTTTCATCTACACCATCATAGAAAAAACGTTAAGTGCCGAATAGGCCCCACCTTCTTCCTCCTCTTGAACCATCAACACTTATCCAAACTCTCATAATGAAACTTCACCATTTCATCTTTTCCCATCCCCTTCTCCCTCCTTTTTATCTTTCCATCCAATATTCATGTGTACCTCTTATTCTACTAGCCAACACCTTCCATCACGCCGAACTGCCTCACACAGAACCCACTTCATAATTCACAAAAACTGAGCCCACTTATTCCAAATTGTAGGCTTAGGTTCAATTTAGTTCTTGGGATTCTCTGAGACCGAAAAAGAGAGAAGATGAAGGTTTTTTTTTTCAAAAGGATGCTATTTACATAAAAAGAAGAAAAATAGTTCTTAAAATATACAAATCCAAAAGATAACAAACCTGGATACAAACAATCTATAGACTTTTTGATTTTCAAACAATCAAAATAAGAACTAATATTCAAAATAAGAAAGACGAAGCACTATTGCTTACCAGGAAGTTGCACCTACTTTACTTTTATAGGACACTACTTATCTTCCTGATTCAAATGCAATTCCTGTGTTTAAGGGGATCTTTGAGATGCAAAGAAAGACGAGAAGAGGAGCTGCAGAGAAAGATCTACTTGATGATATCGTCAATTTAATTGATGATATCATCAATGAGGGAAAATTGGTCCCAAAAAAGTATGAACAACATTATGGACACTATGATAATTTTATTGTTTTTCTCCATAAATTCGTTTAATTATAGTTTAAACTTATTTTCTCGAAAAATCCCCTAAAATCTAAAACCTCTATCACCACCAAAAATGATCTCCCCTTGCAGTCTCCGAGGGTGAATCCATTTATATGGAACTCCAAGAGAGAAATATTGTTTGCTACCACTAACGGCGCTCCTTCTTCCAAGGCTATGGACAAAATAGTGCATATCCGTGTGCTCATCTATTCTTATTTCTAAAGATCACAATGCCAATGACAGTAGATTTCTTTCATTCAAAACAAAAGAATAGACGCAATAGATATGTAATACAGGGTGAAAAGTTTTTTCTTAGTTCCATTTTACACATCAGTTTTGTAACTGTAACAAATTTGAAGACATTAGTCATATAGGATCTCATTTTCCAAAAAGACAATCTACATAAACTTAAATGATATTATCCCAAGTGTGTGTTTGAATATTCTCGCAACAAATATTTCTGCAGTTATTATTTTACTGCTCCAAAGTCTGGCACTGCAGTATTCTATGAATGTGAAATACCCATGATTCGATAGGTGCATGTGTTTATGGCCTACTAGCACATTCCACCTCCTTGTCCCAGTACATCCATGATTGACCATTCCAATCAGATGACTCGCCGATTTAGTACGGAGTTGGATATTACACTATCAAAACCGATTTAGTACGGAGTACATTGCCGGGGTGAACTCATTTATTGATTTTACAAAGGCGAATTCGAATGGGGCAGCGGTCATTAGGTGCCCATGTAATGATTGCTGTAACCATCGGAGGCATGACTATAGAATCGTGAGAAGTTATTTGCATATTTATGGAATGATGGTCTCATACCAACGGTGGATAGCTCATGGGGAACCTATAGTTCAACCCAATGATTCAGATAAGAGCGAGGATGAATCAGAAGAGAATCAGGATGAATACGATGAGTTGATAAAGGACCATCGTATTCAAAGAAAAGTAGAAATGGCAAGGTACCATTCAAAGAAATAAAAGAAATAGCTAAATTGTTTTAAATCCTTTGGACCCATACAGGGGAATTTTGTTGTATTCAAAAGACAAGTAAAAATAACCAAAACTTATCTAAGATCATTTATCTCTCATTTTATTGTATTCAATGATCTTACATTTGTAATTTTTTTATTCATTTAAAAGGTTCTAATGTTATTTTTGTCATTATAGATTGATGGACGAGTTCGGTTCTGTTGCAAACTTGGAAGAGTTTTTATTTTCAATTTAGTCTATTTGTATTTGTATATTGGATATTTATATGGGAATGTATCATTGTAGTATTTGTTAAATGAAATGAATGACTTGATGAAAAATGGTGATGTTTGTTTGTTTATTTAATAATTCTTGTATGGATGGATTTTTTTGGTTAAATACAAGTGTATGAATAGTTTTATGGATGATACAGGGACTATCTTTCATATAGGTGTATGAATAGTTTTATGGATGATACAAGGACTATCTTTCATACAGGTGTATGAATAGTTTTATGGATGATCTAGGGATTATTATGGATTTTTTTGGTTACATACAGGTGTATGAATAGTTTTAAGGATGATACAGGGATTATCTTTCATATAGGTGTATGAATAGTTTTATGGATGATACAGGGATTATTGGAAGATTATAATGGAAAAACAATTATTACATCGTAAAAAAAAAATAACTATTGCCGACGAAAAAAAGAGAACTCACGTCGGCAAAAGTAAACTCAAATTAAAAAATAAATTGTCGACGTTACTTAACATCGGGAAAAGTCATCCTAAGTTAAAAATAAATAATTACCGACGTTTCATAACGTTGGCAAAAGTAAACGCATATTAAAAATAAAATTGTCGACGTTATTTAACGTCGGTAAAAGTCTTTCAACACTTATCGACGTTTTATATCGTCGGAAAAATATTTACCGACGTTACAAATCGTCGGTAAAAGCAAAATGAAAAATTAAAAATATTCAGATTAATTTACAGACGAGTTTTTAATGTCAGTAAATTTAGATTTTAGAATTTTGTTACTTTTGACCACATTTTTTAAACACCGGTAACTGAAATTTTGAAAATAATTAAAATTATTTACTGACATTCAATAATCGTCGGTAAATGTAAACATTAAATTATTATTATGTTCAACGCCGTAAATAAATTTTAATTAAAATTAGAATTACTTACCGACGTTAAGAAACGCCGGTATTTTATATTTTCATATTTAAGTA
The DNA here is from genome assembly GCA_037013555.1 of Sextonia rubra. NCBI lineage: Eukaryota > Viridiplantae > Streptophyta > Magnoliopsida > Laurales > Lauraceae > Sextonia > Sextonia rubra. The sequence goes on along the minus strand of JASUAD010000024.1, from coordinate 19,057,898 downwards.
ATCTATTAAATTTTGTTCCAACGTTTCAAAAACGTCGGCAATGTATTTACTAAAAAATTAGAATTAAATTAAATGACTTTCACCGACATTAAGAAACGTCGGTAAATGGTTACTAAAATTTTGAAAATAATTAAAATTACTTGCTGATGTTTACTAATCATTGGTAAATGTCATAAACAAAGTTAAATTTAATTAGAATTACTTACTGACGTTTAAAAACGTCGGAAATTTATATTTTGAATTTTACTGTTAAATTTTTTGTCGACGTTAGAAAAACGTCGGTAATGTATTTACTTAAAATTAGAATTCAATTAAATGATTTTCATTGACATTAAATACCGTCGGTAAACGTTAACTGAAATTAATTAAAATTAGTTGCCGACGTTCAATAATCGTCGGTACATGTTGGGAACAAATTTATCTTTAAATCAGAATTACTTACCGACGTCTGGAAACGTCGGTAATTTATATTTTCTATTTTATGTAATATGTTGAATTGTTTTCTGACGTTAAGAAAACGTCGGGAAAGTATTTAGGTAAAATGATTATTAAATTAACTAATTTTCACCGACGTTGGAGGATGTCGGTGAATGTCCTTTTTAACGTCGGTGAAAATAATTTTCACCGACGAAAATTTTTTCGTTGGTAATAATTTTCACTGACCTTTTTTTTTTGTGACATTGTTTTTTCGTCGAGAAAAGTTTTGACCGACGTTTTTTAGGATTTTGGCAACGAAAGTATTCGTAGCTAAAAGTGTTAATTGTTGTAGTGAGAGTTACATTCATGAGCATTTAATATTTTAGGAGGATAGAGCATCTTCAATTTCCTCCTAAGACAATTTGCAGGGAGGGAGACAGGAGAGAAAGTAACACATAAATCATGCAGAAGCTTCTTGATCTTCCTGAAAATAAACCGAGCACACCATGGCGACTGATTAGGACATTTGAGGGCTTTAGAGAACCAACTTTCTATCTCCAAGTAGACTTGAAAGGCGAGGTGCTGCACCGCCCTTTGGTTTTAATTAAATTTGATTTTAATTAAAAGAGGAGATCTTGGACTTTGGTTTTAATTAAATTTGGCGTTTTCCTATAGATAAATCCTTCGGATCAGAAACGTTGAGTTGTTTCTGATCTGAGTTATTTGAGACAAAAGAGTAGCTTAATTGCATGATTTGATTGATTATCTCACTTTATAGATTTTGGATGTACTAATCTGCGTTTATCATTAATTTTTCTACTTTTTGATTTCTTATATTATTAGTTTTACTTCAAATCAATATATTCAATCTCTACTATTTAGTTTAAAAAGATCAACTTTAATTCTTAACTTAGTACAGTTCTCCATGGGATCAACTTGTATTTGCCAATGTCTTATGCCGACAACTATGAACTTGCAGTTTTTATAAGATTAGATTTAATTGACATCAATACTTGCCTATGGATTGATCCGAACGTGGTTGTGTGAGATGAGACACTCTTAACCACCCATATGTGCCCACTTTTCATTAATGCAACCCCTTTGATATTCTACTCATCGTCTAATCTAGCATCAATGATAAGCTTTTAAAAATTCATCATTTTATGCCCATTTTAGGTGATTTTGAGGACTTATTTATTAGAAATTTCTTTATGTAAGTGAAAAATATGTTTTTATAGTTTTAAGCACTATTATTGAGTTTTCTTGCAAAAATCATTGAAAGTCATCAAATTTTTAAAAAAACATAAAACTTTCTATTTTTGTATTTTTATTTTAAAAAGTTTTTCAAATTCATGATTTTACATAAAAATGACAAATGTTTTTATCATTATTAGTTAAATAAAGACAAATCATGATCAATGATGTGAATTTGTGGTGTCATTTTATGTGAATTGGGCCCAGATTAATGCAATTGTGACTTTACGTTAAAATTATTATTTATAATAAAAATTTTACTTTTCTGTGTAGGAAAATTCAAGAAGAGGGACCCACAATCAAGATTTGAAGCCAATGAATTATTTGTGAAGAGATCCAAGAAAGAGAGAAAAATTGGGAAGGTAATGAAGTTGTAAAAAGGAGAAATTCTAGGAGCAAAATCAGCCATACAATGGACGTTTTAAACCCAGCTAGTACATGTAGCTCTCAACTGGCAAGAATTTTGGTTTTCGCTTCACCAAAATTTAAAAAACTTGAAGATATATGAAGGGCATATCATAAAGATAAAGTTTTGTCATCAAGATCGAGGGCCAACATTAATAGCTATGAAAAGGAGGAATAAATTAGAAAGTGATTTTATCTTACTTCTATTTCCAATTCCAAAGAGACATGTGGCTGAAAATATGGATAAGGAGGACACATTTTTGGAATGCATGACATGGAGAATTTCCAAGTATGCTGGTGCCATCATTATAAAAGAAACACTCCAGCTCACACCTAGTGACAAGGTCCAAGCCATCAGCCACTGTCTCTCTCTCACAAATCGTCCACATCCCTCTCTCGTGGCCCTCATCACCAACCAACTCCCCATATACCATTCCACGTCCCACACCACCTTTCAAAATCAGACACCACCATTCTCTTCCATCCATCCCAAGTGTGGTGTGGCCAGCCACCATTGGATCCTCCATCATCCATTCCATCATCTTCTCTCATCTACTGCTCCCTTGGCGATGCATAAAGATTGAACAGCCGGGATTATGTGCAAGTCCTCTTTTTTTCTTGACATCTTGATGTAGGGTAAGGAAAGATTTATTTTTCTAGTTTTAATTGTTTTTGGGGATTATTAGTTGTATTAGTCCGTTTTAATTTACAAGACACAATTAGTGAGGTCAACGTATCCTGTCTTGGATCGGCATTGTGTGTTTGTGTGTGGTGACAACACACACTTGGTGCGGTGTTTTTGTGGACTTTTATTAATTCTACCAATATTATGTTTTAACTTTCCATAATAAAAGAAACTATAACTCATTTCATTTTATTTTTTATCTATTATCTCTGAATGATTTATTTCTGATTTTTGAGTTAGTGCATGGCTTATTTATTCTTCTACATTGGAGGTTTGATCTAGTTTATTGCTTTACAGTAATTAGTTTATATTACTTTTTAGTTTAAGATTTTTTTTAGATTACATTTAGTTCTGATAATTTTATTTAATTTTTAGATTTGGAATTGTAATTTAAATTTAATGTTCAAATTTGGTAGTGCGTATTTTGTGTATATTTTATTAGGTTAGCATTAGTTTTTTAATTAGGATAGGTTTTCTGCGAATATTAACCCCTTGTAGATATGATCCCGGACTCATCGGGTAAAACTACAATTGAGGCCTTGCAGTTAGGGCCCATGTTGATTAATCAAGACTAATTTTACACTCATTAAACCTTCATTCACCATTGGGTTGAATCTAAAAAAAATATACAATTATGATGCCATTAAACTTTAAATTGATGAATCAAGGGCTAATATGATTTTGGTGGGGCTGATTTTTTTTTTATCCCCATTTTTTGTAAGGGGGCCTTTCCATATGCCCTCCCATTCATAGACATGCTTCTAAGTGGGCCCACGAGTTGGATTGCATTTGAGCAATATAAAGTCAGGCTTGTACATAAATACGTCCGACTTTTTTTTTTTTTTAACAACAAAGAGTGTTCCAACCCCTTAAGTTAGACTAATCCCTCCAGTCCTGCTGGGGCAATCGGGTAACAACCTTGACTGCTTCATAGGCAAATATGGGGGACTTCGGTTGTAAATCTCTATAAATTTTCCCACACTCTAAAAAGTCCAAGGACTCAATTTTTAGTAGATTAGGTCTTTGGCTTTAAAAAATCACTATATTGACACAAATGAACCTCCTTTTACTCTCCTTCTTTCCCCTCTTGCACTCTGAAACCCAAACCACTGTACATCAGTTTGGCAGCGGCGGGAGGTGGCGACAGGCAATGACAGCTATCGGTCCGGCAAAGGGAGCAGCAGCGGCTGGCGGCCCTTCACAGGCAAGAAGTGAGTGGCAGTGGGACAAGGGAGCAGAGGCGATTCCCTTTTCACAAGTGGTGGCTATGACGACGGCAACAGCCGGGCCTCTTCTTATGCGCCGGCAATGGGTGAAACCAAACAGGACCCATCTCGTCCTCTCTGATCAACAAAGGGAGGACGACTGAAATGGGAATCCTTGTCTTCTTCTCAAGCGACGATAATCAGCAGCCCCTCCCTTTTTCTTTCTTTCTTTTTAATCTCTTCTCCACTTGTGAATGAAGACAAGTTAATGAGTGTTTTCTTCACCACTTGTCATAACAACAGCAAGACAAAGACAACTTCTCTAATTTTATCTGTTCGTCACCATTTATAATAATAAAAAGGAAAAACGAACAAAAGTCAAGCCCAGGGGCACGGTCCAGATTCACAGACGCCGTTCCATTGAAAGTAATTTAAAAAGCAGAGAGACTGAGAGACTGAACGAGACACAGCTAATCCCCCCCCCCCCCCCCCCAAACAAAAGTGGATTTTATCGAGTTTAAAATATTTTATTTATTGCATTTAACAGATTTTGCTTGTCTTTTTTGTCCACATAAGTTTAATCTATTGAGTTTAATAGATTTTATTTATTTGATATTACATGTTGGCTTAAAACAGATTCTATTTGTTGAGTTTAACAGAATTTTTCCATTGCATTTAACAGATTTTGTTTACCTTTTTTATCTATAAAAGATTTTATCTATTAAGTTTAACAAATTTAATCTATTTAGTATTTCATGTTGGTATTTCTTGTCCACAGAAGATTTTGTCTGTTGATTTTAATAAATTTTACCTATTGCGTTCAATAAGAAATGCTAAAAAGTTAAAATATATTTTTTTACATAATTTAATATCCAACATCGATTTTATTTTGTAGATCTCGAAAAAATGAATCCACATATATAAATTTTATTACAAACGGATAAATATAATAAAAGTGTTAGAATTTTAAAACTTGCAAAAAAAAAAAAAGTACAAGTGGCATCCTTGTTTTCATTAACGCAAATATGATTACAACAAGAGAGGGGTATTCCCATCTAAAGGACTTAATGCAATACTAAATTATTTCGATTGGACCTGATGAATTAAGTAAAAATTTGTTGGACCTACTCTAGTATATAATCATATTTACATACTGGCCTCTAAATATCTCAAAAATCAATGTAGGAGATGCCCATAAGGTTCTTTTCATTTTGGTGCACGTCCAATCCCACAGTGACCCACCTAGCGACACTTATTGTGGCTGTAAATGTATACTGAATAACTTAACAACCACAATTTAAAAGACCTGATTTTTATGATGGCAAGTCTTCCAATAAAACAACAGTTCTTTCAGTCAAACTTCAGGACATATTGAATTTTCAATGACTCGTACAAAGACTTGGTAGTTGCAGCCCGAAACAAAACTACATAATAACATCTCTCCGGTGCGGTATACTCTTAAATCATTTATGAAATATGGGTGTCAGAATTCATGCCAACCTCAACAGTCTCTTCTTCCTTTTCTTCTTCTTGCCCATCCTCAACTCTGCTTTTGCAAGGAACCATCCAAGAGATTGCGCCCCCACCATATGTCGATCCAACGGAAGCGACATAATAATTAGTTACCCCTTTAGAACAGAAAGCCAACCTCCATCATGCTCTCTTGAAGGCTTCAATGTTTCATGTCGGCAAAATCAGACCTATGTTCACATACCCTCCTCAGGCGACTTCAATGTTATCGACATCGATTACGGGGGGCGTTTCTTAACTCTATCTGATCCGAATAAGTGCCTTCATAAACGACTCCTGAAACTCAACCTCACCTCATCTCCTTTTTCCATGCCTCAAGATTCTATTAGGAATGCTACTTATGTTAAGTGCGACAAGAACATAACAGAGACTAGTTATGGAATCGCTTATATTCCATGCCTCAGCGACAGCATGACTTGGTATTTTGTACTGAGTGCAGATCGCTATGGGACGGCGATTCCACCAAATGATACGTGTTGGATGCAATATACTATTCCTCTCTCGACGGAATCCTACCAGTTTATTCCCATGTTCAACAAGACCTTTCATAACACCATGTCAGGCAATGAAAGTTACCTCATCTTGACTTGGGACAGCTTGCCATCTACGAAGAAAGGTATGCATGCGTTCCTCTGCACTTCTTTGATTCAGTTGCTTCTACTTTGTTGGAATTTGAAGGGAATAAATCATGATTGCATTCAGTAACTGTTAATTTGCTTTGGTTAATATTTACTTGGAAATTGATAAAACTTTTTTTAAGCCGAGGACGGTGGTCCTATGAAATACACCATCTGTCATCTTTCCGGCTGGCAAGGGAAGGAAATTTGGAATCGAACCTGGGCCAACGGCACAGAAATGGGGTATCCAGCCAACTGGAAAATCCCTAGTTTAGGAGCATGATTGCTAAACATCTGAATGGGTAGGAGCATGATTGCTAAAAATCTAAATGGGTCCCTCATATATGGGTTTAGCGAAGTTTAAAGTCGTGCTTGGGCTGATCATTATTTTTTTTCATGCTTAAACTTTTAACATAAGTGGAGTAAGAGTCTAAAGAATTTCTCTGAGCAAATAGATTCCTCTTCAGAACCCCAAAGTTTTTAAACTTCTTTGCTGTACAATGTCAGATATGATCAATCTAGACAATCAAATAATGAGCCTTCATAGATAGACGACGATGATCAAGTTCATCTGATTTAACCATTCACCCGCCTTATAATGAAAACAACATGAAAGAAAGAAACTTTGGCTTGGGACCTTTTTTAATTATTTCTTTATTTCTCTATTGGTCTCAAAAGCCTGCTTTATGGCAAGCGACAAATGCCATTATTTTCTCGTTGAGGATTGGGACCAGGCTTCGTTCTCAAAAGCCTACTCGATGGCGACAGATGGCTTTATTTTGTGGAAGAGTCCACTTATGCAGGGACGAAGACTTGACCTGCCCCGATGTTGCCAAGGGCCGTGCTTCGTGCGTCACATGTCGCTGTCGACAGGCGTGACTATATAGACCATCGATAGTCCATAGGCATATGGATTCCTGTCCAAATAGGATGAGGAGTATTTACTTTTTTTTTTAATTTTTAAATACCCCTCAAGTTTATAGAATTTGTAAATAAACCTCTATAATTTTAGTATTTATAAATAAGCCCCTACTTTTTCCTTTTAATACCTACTAAGTCCCAAAGTAAATATTTCTAACAAAAATGAATAAACATCATGAGATTTATGTTAATTAATTTTTATAAAAATGATAGCTTTACTTTTAATACATGCTAAGTCCTAAAGTAAATATTTCTGACAAAAATGGACAAACATCATAAGGCTTGTATTTAATTTTTATAAAAATAACAGCTTTACCTTTACACCCATTAAATAAAAAATAAGTATATTATTCTTTGCAAAAATATTATTATATTATCTTCAATCACAATGCCCTCTCTCTCAATAATTCTATCATGCATATAAAGTCTAATCATGTATTTTGGAGCTTTCATTAATCAAATAGTGGGTCATGTATGGATAGGATAAATTAAAATTGATTATAAGTACATGTGTTGATTATCATTAAGATGGATTTAGGCTTAATAAAATGAGTCAGAGATTGAGAGGATTAGATTTATATAGGGTATGCTTTCCCACTAAATGTAACTCTTATTCTTACAAGAGAAAAAAAATTCTATATTTTTAAAATTATGTTTATAGGGATAAAAGAGATAGGCAAAAATGTCATTTTACTCTAAAAAATTATGCTGGTTGAAAGTTTACTGATTTTAAGGATACAAAGGGTATTAAAATGAAAATGCAGGGGCCTTACAGATACTAAAACCATAGGGGCTTATTTACAAATCCTAAAACTTAAGGGGTATTTACAAAAGCCTTTAGAATGAATTAAGATTCTACGAGAGTCTGCCTACAGTAATCATAAGTGGATTTATCACAATCCGCCACAGCACCATGGGGCAGCTGCCCTCATGCATGGTAGGCTGCCCTTTGGGGATGTGGCAGACCATGATAGGTTCTACCATAGTCACCGTGGGGTGAAATATTAAAGGATCCAGACTCAATTATAATTGCATGTCTAGGGTTAAGGACAATTTGGATCAAGTCCTTCCAATTGGTGATTCCCTTTTTTTTTTTTTTGTTTTTTTTTTGGCTCTTTGGCATAGAATTGAATTTAATAAGGTCATTGTGAAAGATACAAGGTGTAGAGGTAGATGGACCCTGTCTTTTGGTAGGGTATTGATTTGCCTAGTATTCATTTTCCAACCATGGAGAGATTATTTATGACTTAAAATTTGTTTAATGCTTAAAAAAACGAAGCATGAAACAAAGCATGGGTTCTTCTCGTACGAAGCTGCATGCTTGGATGGGGGGTAAAGTGAAGTGAAGTGGAACCTCTATTTTACAGATATTATTTTATGAACGAGTCATATCAAAAGTATAAAATTCATATTTCCATCACCTTTTTAAAAAAAGTCAAAAAACAACATTCTCAAACGACTAAATCATAAAAAAGTATCTACATTTTTCACAAAAAGTCAAAAATATTCTTTTTCAAGCTACTAAAAATAAAAATTCATCATATTATAATTTGACCCTATTATATTTTATTATCTTTTGATTTAAGGCTTCTCCTTACCACACTTTATTACACCACATATCCAAACATGTCCAAGTTATATCCATTTATATGGATAAATAGAGTGTAACTTAATTTACTTATGTGTCAGGTTGTATTACTGTTATTTACATATATAGTTTATTTATGTGGATTTATTTAGTACCGTGGTCAAATGTCTTTACCATTCCTATGCAATAAGTTGCAATAACTGCTTCGCAAAGTATGTGGAAAAGCTTCTAAATCTTCATGTAATTTATGAAGTGGAATGACAACTTTACAGTCATTCTTCTATAATTTTTTTTAATGTGAAATTAAGTGAACATGTGTGAAATCTTAGTGGTTCAATCCTTGGTGTATTTGGATCAAATACCACCATTCCGATTTTTTGTCATGGTATGGGAACTTCATTGAGAAGTGGTGATTCTTCTTGATTATCATTTTGACAGTCACCTTGTTGGAAAATCATACACAGTGTAAGTTCTTGCTTGGTTACGTGTTGATTTTTCTGTACTATCATCTTAGTGGTAGCCAAAATGGGTCAACACAAATAAGTGTGGAGAAGCTTACAAACTTCAATAACAATTATTGACGTTTGTGTATAGAAGCTTGTCTTCAATGACAAGACTTATGGGATCTTGTCTCTAGTGTTAATTTGGCGATACCAGATGTCCCAAAAAATTCCTGAGTACATCAGAAATGGAAGATCAACTGTAGAAAAGAACTATTTGTCTTGAGAGCATCAATTACTAAAGATTTGATCGATCATATTTAAGGCATTAACTCTACAAAAGAAATCTGGGTTAAAGGTTGTTCACCAAAAAGAATATGACAAGACTGCAATTTCTTAAAAATGAGCTTGCATTATTTACTCAAGAAAATATGTCAATCTCACAATACTTCTTGAAGGTGAAAGCAGTTGTGCAGAAATTTCTGAGTTAGATGAGGATGAGCAGGTGAGCAATGCTAGATTGCGGCAGTGTCCCATTTGTGGTCTAAAGAAGGCGGACACGCCATTGGTCACTTCTTTGCTACGATGGACTGATCAGCCTACAATCACTGAATCAGAGAATTTGCTAGCAAATTAATCAATAAGTGCTGGCTAGGCAAACGTCAGGCATGTTTATCACCCAACGTAATGATGTTTTATTTTCTAAAGAAGAAAAAAAACTGCTTCAAATGCTTCATTAAATGGTGTCAAAAATTCTACATCAATCTCCAGTAGAGAGAAGAATTCTATTGGACATAAGAATTCTAGTGTTAAACGTAAATCTATTACTTAGAATAGATGTGGCTGATGTTTTTCTCACAGCAAGGTAAAAGAAGTCATTGATTGTAATGGTTGCAAGTGTATACTTAGCCTATGCGACGAAGAGCCGAAATGATATGGTGGCGATTTGGTATGCTAGATCTAGGCATGTTGAATATAAAATGCTAAAATTGATGTCATTGGAAATATTGATTGATGGTGTCCCACCTCTGAAAGATATACATCAAGATGCAAAGGTTGTCAAATCTCATTGTCTTCCATTTGAGAGATCATTGAATTGAAGACCTTAACCATTCAATTAAGTTCATTAAGAGATGATAGGCCCAACTAGAACGCCAAGTTATATTGGTTTTAACTACATGTTGGTGTAGTGGCATATTGGTTTATTTTATGAAGGAGAAAAGTGAAGAACTTTTTTTTAAGGATTAATGTAATTAGCTAAATCATGGGTTGGATAAAAGCTGGGTCCATTAAGTTGTATTTTATATTTCTTATAGAATGGACTAAGGTTCAGATTGCCAGAATAACTGAAGTGAAGAAATCAGAAAATCAAAAAAACAGAGTGTCTAATTGATCGAGCAAAAATTTGATCGATTTGGAGGCAAAGGTGATTCTTGTTTGATCTATCGAATGGTGTACAGAAACTCACTTATCTTATGGAAAATTATTTCCTATTTATGACAGGATTAGTAAATTGGATTCTATAAGGATTGTCCTTATAAAGCATGAATTGGGGGTTATTTGAACGGTTTCTCTCTCAATCCTAATGTATATATCTTATTATTCTAAGTAGATATTACACTTAGGAGACCATCCTTTTCCTCTAGAGCTTCCATTAGAGAATTGTGCTAAAACTTTGAGTCTTAGAATTTATTGCTTTTACTTCTTCGTAAAAAATTGCACATCTTGTTGACTTGCAATCTAGAAATGTAGACCCCCAAAAACTTTCAATTGATATCAGACCGGGTTACACAAATTTATTGATATCTAAGGACAGCTATGTGCAGATAATCAATCCCTTTAATCATCATGTCCCCTTCGCTTTACAACACATTTGCAAATATTAGCAATGACTAACATGAAAAATAACCTTTTTCACACTTCAAATGATATTGGATGGGGTTGGTTTTTTGCACACACACTGGAGATATATTTCTCACCTTGCTCTAATGGAGATACATTTCTTTTGTTGACGTCTTCTTAGGTAGTTTTAACAAGTAAAATGATACACTTTCTCCATCTTTCATGTGTTGCACACTTCTAGATTTTTTCTTAATGTTTTGTTGTTTTTCAATTCTCCATAAAAAATCTGGAATTCTATAAGACACATTAGGACATATTCTGCAAAAGTCTTGAATTATAAGTTGTATTCTTTAACAACACTGTCATGGTTATATTCTTAACATTATTATCATGGTTCCCACCTTGACGTTATTGTTTTGGTGATCTACATTGCAGGTTCAAGTACTAAAGACATTGTGATAGGTGAGTATCAACAATTGATTTTTAATGTTCTTTTTTTATAAACTTGATTTTTAATCTAGAAGTATCTATGAGGGCCTTTTTTTTGCATTATAATATAAGAGAAATAGATATATGCCAATATAAAAATCAATATCTATGCATATAAAAAAAACATAAACAAAAAATATTAAAATATCAATAATAAAAAATATTTGTAGCAGAAGAAGAATGAGCGAAGAAGGGAAAGGTATACATTTGGATGCATGAGGTTGGGCCATAATGACATAGTATTCCAACCCAAGTTCTAACAACAACAACAACAACAATAATCATTGTACTCACGTCTATCTGTCTAAATTAACTATTGGGTATGGTCATGGTCAACTATGTGGATCATATGTATCATATATAGATGATAATTATAATTTTAAAATTTTTTATTATTTATTTAATTCCTTTTAGCCATCCAACTGATCTAGGTTGGCCGTTGGCTGCATAGGATTGTGGCACCTATTGTCATATCACGTATCATAATTTGTATTTTTTTCATAGTGTTATTTTAAGTCTCTATTATTATCACTTACCTGTATTATAAAGACCTTACTCCGGATTGTCAATTTAATTAACATTTATGCGGATTATCACCAAAATTATCATTTTGATAAAAATTACCCTAATATTATTAAATTATCAGAGAAAGGATAATTAGGCCACTACAATGTGATAATGAGTAGAATATTAAAGTAAGTACTTTTAAATGATGTAAATAGACAGTACTTTTAAATGATGCAGATAGATAAATAACAATTTTAAACAAAAAATACAGTTTTGCTTTCATATAAATGGGTCCATGGAAATTTTGAATAATAAAATAATTAAATTTAATTAGAATAAATAATCAAGAAAATGCATTTAATAAATAAAGTAACAAATATAGATAGTATGTGTCACTCTTAAAAATTCCATATATTAAGATTTCTTGAAAAGAAAAAAAATATTGCAAACAAAGAAATGCACATAAAATCATCTTGAACTAAAAGTCAATTGTCACTGACCACTTAATTAATAAGGAATTAGGAAAAAGTTCACTAAACATTCAACGTGTTAGAGTCCCAACACTAATCAACATGGGTTGTATTCATTGGCTTAGCACTACACCCCATTAACCTCTCCACCTCTGTGAGATTAAGGCAGGTATTTAGTAACTGTGGATTGTAGGAAATTTTGGTTAGTTAATGTTAGTAAATGCAATGAAGGACCTAGATTTGGAATGGGATACGTTTCCTACATAGTTCTAATATACCAAAGTTTCCCAACATGATGGGCCTCATTAGATTCATTTTTTCAATTTAACTCCTATGATATCCCTAAAATTATGGGATGGTTCAAAATAGATACATGCGATTAACATAGGGAGAGAAGGGTGGAGATAAGTGAGACTAATTACAGACAGATTAACTTGGACAGAGATATACGTGAGTTGGATTTTGTATTAGAACGCGTGAGAAAGAAATTAGGGAGGGATTTAGAAAAATTCAAAATTGATTTTAGGGATGTCAAGTGTCGTACTCTCGCTCTCTCTGCATATATATATATATAATAATAATAGAATTTATACTATAAGTGGTGAAAAATGAAGAGCAAAGGTGAATTTCTGAAAATGATGATCAAATAACATTTCTTCTTATGGAAACAGCATAAAAAAAAAAGACGAAAAATGAATACCCGGCCTCACTTTAATAATTCAATATAAAGCAAACTGAAGGTTCTATCTACATCTCCAACTTATACCCTTCATCCCACCTCATGTCCTTCACCTCTTGCCTTTTTAATAATTCTTTGGTAGAGTTCACTACAAATTCATATGTACTCAATTCCTTTTTTTTTTAATGCAAACAATCAAGCCCTAAAGGTTTTATGAAGATTTTCCAAGTAGTATTTGATCATTGAATTCTAATGCTTCAGGTCTCTGTGTTGGGGGAAGCATCTTTACAGCAGCAACACTTATGCTTGCTTTCTACATCCATTTCAAACCAATGAAACAAGGAAATCGGGAAGACCAGTTGAAGGTAGAAAATCTTTTGAAGGAATGTAGAACCTTCAAGCTTCGTCGGTACTCCTATGCCAATATCAAGCTGATGACTGAAAAGTTCAAATTTAAACTAGGAAAAGGCGGTTACGGTACTGTTTATAGAGGGAAACTTTCCAATGGAATGCCAGTGGCTGTGAAGATTCTTGAAAACTCAAAGGGTAATGGGAAAGATTTCATTAACGAAATTGCTACAATCGGAAGGATTTATCATGTCAATGTGGTACGTCTTTTAGGCTTCTGCTTAGAAAAAACAAAACGAGCACTAATTTATGAATTCTTGCCCAATGAATCCTTGGAGAAATATATATTCGATCGAGACACAAGCACCTATCAACATTTGGGTTGGAAGAAGTTGCTAGACATTGCAATCGGCATGGCTCGAGGCATCGAGTATCTACACCATGGGTGCGACCATCACATACTTCATCTTGACATCAAGCCACACAACATATTACTAGACAAGGATTTCAACCCGAAGATTTCAGATTTTGGGTTGGCAAAAATATGCTCCAGCAATCAAAGAAATGTCACTAGGATGATGTCAACCAAAGGGACTATGGGTTATATTGCACCTGAACTCTTCTCTCGAACCTTTGGCGTTGTTTCTTATAAATCAGATGTTTATAGCTTTGGTATGGTGATGTTGGAAATGGTGGGGGGAAGGATGACGAGATACGAAACAACCGATCCATCAAGCGAAGATTTTTTCCCTCACTGGATTTATGATCATTTGGGAAGAGCAACAGAGACAGAAGGAGATGAGATTACAAGGAAGCTAACAATTGTAGCACTTTGGTGCATACAATGGAACCCAAATGATCGGCCCCCAATGAAAAGAGTAATAAAAATGCTTGAAGGTAAAACAGAGAGTTTAGGGATGCCACAAAATCCCTTTGTATCATCAGAATCTCTCTCAACATGACTCTTAATATTTTCATGTCTAGGATATGTAAAATATATCAAAAGCTAATATCTTGTAATCATTTTGCACTATTTCTTTAGCCTCTTTTTTTTTTTTTTACGATACTCCTTTTGTCTAAAACAATGGATTACAAATCTTACAACATGCTTATTGCCACCAAACTGTATGAAAACCAAGAATTCTAGTTTTATGGTGGAATCAATCTCCTGATGTAAGAATTTAGTGTGAAGTCATGTTAAATTTGGTGGATTTAGGATACCGAATCAGAGGCCAAAAGGACGCCCATTGTGCAGTATGCTACTAGAGAAAGACACTTGTGACTGAATTATATAATAATTTAATTATAAAGACAAAAACATAGAAGTGAAGAAAGCTCAATTTACAAATTTTGAATGATATTAGATCTTGGTATCCAAATTCATTTATTCTACAATAAGCTGTACAATTGCATAGAAAAAGAAATTTCTTTCCATTCTAAAACGCCAATAAAGAATGTGTGTAGACTTCCAAACAAATAAAATGAGTAAAGAGAAAATTGTGAGTCCAAAAGAAGATCTCACTACAGTATTAGTTCAAGATCATCTGGGCTTATAAGTGGTTCCCAGCAGCATTCATCTGCAGAATGTCTAGGACACATAACTAGAAAAGGATCAGTCAAACTAAAAACTCAAGAATCTTATAAAAAAAAAATCATCATTGAGGTTTTAATAGGATTTTGTGATCTGAATGCACCGATAAGCATTGTATTGATAGTATATTTATAGTACACTCTTAAAGATCTATATGATTCTAAGATCTTATGTTACAGGGATGTATACAGGGTGGTCTCATCAAGATCCTGCAAATTAGGGATTTTACATGTTTGGAATAGACACAAAAATATCCACTACAGGATATCATTATCTATCCTGATTTTGATAGGCTAAGTGGGCCACCGTCATTGTATGATTGGGTTGGCTAACAGGTTTATCATTGGAAATATCTCCTTTGTACTTCTATCTGATTTCTTTGTTTTCCTTCCTAGGTTTACGAAATAAGAAGTTAGATAATGTCTTGAAGGAAGGGAGGGGGGGGGGGATGGGGTGAAAGTTATTTAGAGCTTAGTTTATAATTTTGAAGCTTTTGCAATTTGCAATTAAAAAAAAACGGAGATCGTCCATACAACTGCCCTAAGAACCATTAAGTGTTTAAGACATTGGTTGGTATGGAATCATAAATACCTCGATTGCACTTGTGTGAAATCTCTCTCTCTCTCTCTCTCTCTCTCTCTCTCTCCTTCCTTTTGTTTCTTTCTTGGTGCATGTCACCATATGCTCCACGAGTTGGTTGGAGGGTTGAAAATATGGGTGAACTTGATTCATCTTTTGTGATTAATACAGGGAGCAGCTATATGTACAACAACTTTGATTCTTCTTATATAGCTCTAAAAAAATTTTAAAAAAAAATCAAAACCTTCTAAAATACTCATAACCCTTCTCTCCCTACACACCTTCTCCCTCCTCTCCTCTCCTTCCCCACCTCCCCCTCCGGCCCGCAGAGGCGCGTTACCTCTCCCTCCCCTCCCTCTACTATCTCTCTCTTCCTCTTCCTCTTCCTCCCACTATTCTTCTCCCTCCCTCTTTCCTCCCTTCCCCCTTTCTCCTCATTCCCTCATCTGGCCTCCCCGCAGCAGGTAGACCTGTATCTCAAGGAGATCCCGATCTCCCTACAATGGGGAGATGCGATATCCTTGCCAAATGGAGATCCTGGTCTCCCTGCTATGGAGAGGGGAGAAAAGGGGAAGGGAGGAAGTCCTTCATTTGATTAGAAGTCCATTCCTATCATGACTTTTCAAATGTAAATATGGAGCCCCCGCTGGCACAAAGCCATGCAAATTCTTTATGAGGGCATTTCAATGCACTGATCAGCCAAGTTTTTCCACCTGTTGACAAATCTTTGAGATGATTCCCCCTATTCTTATTTCATTTGAAGTAGCATCCCTAGGTCGACTGTTTGCCTTGATCTTGCTTCGGCCATTTCATAATCAATGTGATAATTGGTAGGCTTGGTTGTAGCAAGTTTCTTTCCACCTTCATAGTGATTTTAACTAATTGTTCAAGGATTTCAATTTTCATTCCAAACATCTTGGATTGAATGTGGCCTTGGAGCCTATGCCGGCACCAAATATGACCAACTTGTTTTGACAAAGGGTCGTCACATCTTTCAACCATCTCTACCCATCTACTAATGAAGTCGAGTACTAGTTCATTATTTTTTTGCTTGGTTCTGGCTAGTTGGTTGATAGAGACCAGATTTTGTGATGTCAGCACCATGACTAACTTGTCTTGTGTTTTGGTTTGGACTATGAATGTCTGATTTCGAAATGCCTTTACTGGGATAACCAATGGGTTGTCTTTTTCTTTCATCATAGTTAGTTGATCCCAAAATCTAACCCTTTGAGTTTTATTTTTCTCTTTCTTCTGAGGAATGTCAATCCATTCCCCCATTAAAGGCGCTTTTCCATTTTTTTCTTGAAGTTTGAATCCTTAGACTCTTCCTTATAGATGGCTACATCTGTGAAGAATACCTCATTTCCTTTGCAAGGTTGTCTATTTGCGAAGACGTGGTGTGCTTTACCATTGTCATCAATGTACTTGAGGCATTGATGCAGTGTGTAAGGAATGATGGCATAATCATGTAGCCTTCATCTCCCCAACAAGATGTTGTAGCATGCTCTTATTTTGATGACATGTAGCATGGCCTCAAATTTCAAGTCCCCTAATTGGAACCCGATGCGAATCTTTCCAATTGAGTTTAGCACTTCCCCATCATATCCTTGTATTGATGTGTACATACTAGACAGCTTACTGGTCGAGATGCCCAACTCTTGTAAAGCTATTATGGTGATGAGGTTGAGTACTAACCCGTGGTAGATTTGCACTCTTGGCGTTGTTACTTCTTTCACGTGTGTTGTAAAGTAAAGGGCTGGGTATGCTTGGTTTTAAGAAAGAGACCGTAGCCTTAGCTGCATTTTGAATGGATAGATAGTCCTGGCATCCTTTTGGTTTTTCAGTCTTTTGGCTTTGATATTCCTTCTTAATACAATGGACCTTCTCTACATGAGCTTGATTCTCTTGATTGAGTGACTGTAATTCTCATAATAAATTGTCACGGGTACCTTTGACATTTGCAATTGGTCAAGGATATGCAAGCATGCCGAAATGTGCTCTAACTGTTCTACAACATCAAACTTAAATGTGCCCTATGGCCTCTCATTATTTTTTTAAGGTACATTTACATTGGTGCCCTTTTGTGTGAGGTTTACATAAAAAGTGGAAGGTTGACCATTGTTAGCCTTGTAGTTCCTTGCTGACTGGATTCCCTCCTCTTGGACTGGGTTTTTTTCTGCTCTTAGAGTCCTTTGGGTGGTGAATACTTCTTCTGCTTTTGACAGACTAGAATTAGCTTCTTCATTTCCTATGTCTTTGGAGTTTGAGGGTAAGCAAGGGCTGGTTACCATCAAGCATGGTGCTTGTAAGGTCCCAACCCAACTTAATTATAATTTATATTAGTTAGGCTTGATTTCTCATTAATATGTGTATTTTAGTTTTAATCCATCTTTTCTTAATTTTAGTGGGTCTCAGTTAGATAGGTAGTTAGGTTCAAACATTACTTAGGTAGTTGAGGACCTCCTTGAAAATTAGAGTCTCATGGTTTGCGTCATTTTGGCACCACATTAATTACGTCATCAGCATTTCATCTTGTGGGTCAACTTTTATGTTTGGCCCAACTCAATTCGAATCCATTCTGGCCTAATTGAAGTCTATTTGACTCAAACTGTAATTTTCTCAATGAATATGGACTTGCATGCAAAAGTGTAGAAATTTGAGTTTAAAAGAGAGGAAACCACTATTCCCTTTTATTTCCCTCTACTCTCATTGCTGGAACCTCTTCCTCTTCTCTTCTTCTCCACCATTCCAGCTAGAAATCCAAGTTTAGGGATGTTGCATGTTAGAGTCAAAGCTCCTGATGTCTTCTTCATCATCTCCTTCCTTGTCTACTCCATTAGAATCTCTCCATTCCATCTTAATTTCTTCTCTCCAGCTTCCTCAGATAAGAACTCTATCATCCCTCTATTTCCTTGAAACCAAAAGAGTCAAAAAGGCTCAAATGAGCAACATGCATGCATCCTACACTTGATTCACCATTTACATGTTTTTACATATAATAGGATTTGTTACTATTGAGGCTTTCTCCACCATCAAATCAAATGAGAGGCTAGTTTTAGGTAAAGCATTGATATAAGGCAAGTATAAGAGTATATATTACTACATGCATATCTTAATTATTGATTCTTGAAGGGATCATTTTAAATGTAAGTTAACAGCTCATTTACGCCTTGATTACATACATTTATATTCGATTAAGTGAATATGAGTATACATATGTAATGTTAATTATATATGTGGGCATGTAAGACCTAAGATTATAATTAAATGCAAAAGAAACCTCATTGGAACCCAATCTGTAGAGTTCTACACGTGAACTCATACTTTGAAACCTGTTTCTAAGAATTTTGAAGCTTATGGTGAAGCCCATGGTGAAGCCGTAAGTGTTCTATGGCTCAGAATCTAGAAAGCCAAATTGTTGCATTTGAACTACGGCTAACCCACGGCTAAGCCATAAACTAAACTACGGCTAAGCCGTAACTCTCCGGCTAAGCCCAATTGTATCTTAGCTGTAAGCTTAGCACAGCTAAGCCGCAGGCCAATATATGGCTAAGTCGTAAATGCATATGAAATTGAAGGAAAGAACAAGCCATTCGGCTAAACAGTAACATGTATACATCTAAAGCATAAGAACACTGTGAACTTAGGATTAGGGATTTCAAATGACTTTGTACGGCTTTAGATATGGTATCTTTTCCCCAATTAAATTAGACCAACGGTGATCAAATGATAAGGAGGATGAGTGTAGAGCTGTCACTTATCCCCTTTGATTTTCCGATGAATTCCCGATGTCACGTTATGGGTATTAGCATAAGAAGAGGTGTCCTTGCATATACAATGTAACACCAAGATTTTTGTAACACAATGACATCGAAAGTTTTATGAATACATCGTGTTGAATGCCCTCGGGATCACAGATTATCTAGCATAGGGTTGGCTAGTAAATTTCCATGATACCTTCTCGATTTAAATGCATTCATATTTTTAAGAAACCTTGCCTCAACATGATATAGTCATGTTCCCATTCCTCCTGACGAACCTTGAGGCAATCGATCCGGAGCTAAGGGTGACTTCTGGAAAGTGAGTTGTGCAGTTATACGGCTTAGCCGTACGTTGCACAGGGTGACGATCTGAACCTGTTACAGAGCAAACTATCTGAGCACAAAGAAGACACAACAAGCACAAATATGAGTAATTAGACACAATTGGGCTGTAAACACAAACCACATGCAAGATTAGAAGATTATTCACGATTAATTATATACCAACACGTGTTTATCCGAATCATGCTTATACTTGCCTCAAATGAGTTTTTTTATGTTACTTGTTGTTATTGGGCTCCAATTCGACAAAACGCAACCCTAATGATCATGCATGCAAGAAGAAGAGAGAGAGAGACGTTGAGTGCATGTAGAAGAGAAGGAAAAGAATATAAGCTAATCAAGAACCCAACGTTTACCTTCAAACATGCATAAAAAGACAACATAGAAGGTGAGTGCACAAAATCCCCCTTTCTCTTGGCTTTAATCGTGGAGAAGAAGAAAGAGGAAAGAAAGAAATGAAGGAAAGAAGAAAGGATGCTGAGAGGGAGAAGAGAACGAAGAAGGTCAGTGCATGCATTCCTTAATATAAGATAAGGATGAAATAATTATAAATAAGTCCAAAGGATTCACAATAATTATAGTTTGAGTCAATTAAGCGTCCAATGGAATCAAATGAAGTCGTTTGCATGCGAGTCATCTACGGAAAGTGACAAGCTCGACAAGATACGTGTAATGATGTCAAGATGATGCATAAATGATGCAATCTGACAAAAGCTAAAATTACGAAAAAGAGCTCATGTCTACTTAATCTAGGTTAAACTCAACCCAATTACCTATCCATGACCCGGAACGAAACAAAAACAAAGTTATAACACATACAACAACTAATTCGCCATTAATTAAGCACTAAACCAAATTAAGTTGGGTCAGAGTGTTACACTCTTTGTCTTGTTGCTCTCTTGTTCTCTTTAATGAAAGCTTCTCCTTTACCCATAAAAAAAAAAGAGATAACATTCAATTGTGTTTATTTTATTTTTTATAATATTTTCATATAACTACTTCTCTTGCTGTCTCACCTCTGAATGCACAACTATGGGGCAGAAACTTATTTGCCCACTAACCTATTTCTAACCCGGCTATATTTGACTCGCCAACTCAACCTGAAAAAAATATATGTGTCACTAGTCAAGTTTTCCTTGATGACATAAAAAGAGGTTCGCTTAGAGTCAACATCCTTAACCTATGAAACCTTACTTACCCGTTTACTTGAGATAAAGTTGGACTTTATGCTAAGCTTTTTCAAATAGGTGACAAATTCTATTGATTGGTTCAACGCTTGGGCTATATAAATATTGATGGACATTGGCCCAAATGGTAATGGACCTCAAATAGTTCTTGAACCATAGTTGAGTTAGAATGAGCCTTTACAATTCAGGTTGGGTTAATTGGATTGACAAACATAGTTATGGGTTATGTTGGGTCAATTCGAGTTATCTGGAATGAGTTAAATGAAAGGATTACAGAAAAAAATACCTTTTTCCAAACCATATGAGGGGTTCCTAAATTTTGCACCTACTTGAATTGTGGGACTATAATAATCTCTTTCATGAATTATTAGGACCCTTTGACAGTTTGACTCACACTTCACCAAGATATTCATTTTCTATTTATTGCGAAGCTAGTATTGGAAAACCTATACAACAGCTATTTAGGAATTTTCTATTGAATGATATGCGCCTTTGCAGTTGCGAGTCAATGTAGAGTGGGTCGAGTTGACCAGCATAAAGTGCTGGTTGGAAATGAAAAATGCTAACCACACTCTCCAACTCACAATCCATCTCACAACTGTCCTATGTGGCAGTTTCCCTTTCCCTTATCTCTACAATGTTAAAAACAAAACAAATTAATTAAGCATGCCACATAGGACAGTTGTGAGATGGGTTGTGAGTTGGAGAGTGTGGCTATCATTTCTCGGTTAGGAATACTAAATATCTTCCTGTTATAAAAATGGGTCAGACATGAGTTGTGCTCCAAACCATGTACCCACAAGTCAACCCAACCCATTTTGATCCGACCCCAACCATTGCCACCCCCAGGTGCAACGCACAATCCTAGAACAATCAAGGCACAACAACAATAGTGGAGCCGTCATCGTCGTCCTCCTATATAACAGCGTAACCATTGTAATTGCCTGTCTGTTTTCTGGAATCTGAGAAAACCCAATTGGAAGATTTCTGAGTACCTAATGGGAAGATCTCTGGGTTCTGTTAAGTGCTGTCCCATCAGACTACTCAAATCCACCTGCATATCCAAAGCATTCAATATGCCAGAGTTCGTAAAATTTAAACGGCCATAAATGATATTTTAAAAGTCAGTTTTTAATATTCTCTTAATCAAATAAGGAAACTAAAATGAATGCTAAGCGAACCACAACTAAATTGATGTCACAAATTTCTAACACCTGAAATTCTTGTCAGAAATACACCCCCTAATCTAACCTCCCCTGCTGTATTCCAATAAGGGTCCACTAGAAGTTTCTAGCCATGAACATAAAACCTTGAAATGCCCCCCATCCACACAAAAATAAAAATAAAAATAAATACATAATGTTGAACATGGTCATTTTCATATGCCACTAAGATTTGCATTTGCTACGAGACCCAGATCCGGAAGAGTGAAGCAGCACAGACAGTTTGAGAGTGCTGTGCCCCGAAAATTTTGGAAAGGTAGGCCATGTCACATGTGGTAGGGGCCATGACCCAGAAAATACAGGGAAGCTTTCTAGATTCACCGGACTTTAGAAGCAGTCTGATCTAAAGACAATTCTGTGTGGGTATGAACCCATGATTCACTTCTTTCGAGCTTTTGTAAGGATTCGATGATAGTCTACTTTGTATTCATAAAGACCAGCCCCTCTTCTTGTGAGGGATGTTCTGCAATATCACTGGAAGATGACATAGCAGGTGGGGCCCCTTTCAAAGTGTCTTGGCTAATGTTCAGCAAGTGAATGGTTGACTGCAAAGGAGGTGTCTCGGAGTTAGTCTTGCATAAAGCAGCGGGGGAAACAGCAGGCGCCCAGATGAGGGGTTAAGGTGCATGGGTTTAGGTTGTTGATAGTGGAAGAAAGTCAAATATGTTGGAGAAGAATTTTGGCTCGACACCAGCGTAGGTGGTCATTGTGGGTTGCTGTGGTAGTCGTAGGGCCATAAGTGTTGGCCATGTGGGTCTAGACCATGATTGGGTTCAAATCTGGGGTGGTTTCCTAATGTATTAGGAATTTCCTATTTTGCTAAATAGTAGTTTTCTAATGGGTTAGGACTTTCCTTTTTCTTGAGATAGAGTTCTTGGGGGATAAGGATGTACTGGTTATATATATGAGATGTAATCTGTAACCCTAGTGCAGTCAGTCAGAGAGGCTGAGATTCCAAGGCTGTGGTTTCACAGATTGGAAGAGAACCCAGTGGAAATTGGTTTCCCGTGGACGTAGGCATCTTTGCCGAACCACGTAAATCTTCTTGTCTTCTTGTGTGGTGATTGGTTGATCTTGCTTGCGTTTGCACACACGCGCACAACAAGTGGTATCAGAGCGATTGATTGTGCGTGGAAGATCAACGGGAAGAGCAGAGATCAAGGTTGATCTCTACTGGGCCACACGCGATCGAAGAAGAAGAAGATTGGGTTCTCGTTCTGTTTTTCCCGGAAACAGAGACGCCGTTGTCGGGGGGGGGGGGGGGGTTTGGTTGCTCCAGATCTTCATCGGAGAAGATTGGCCGCCGGCTTTGAGGAAGAGGACCGGAGAATAGCAGTGTCCAGGCGTCGCCGTGCTTGCCGGATTTCTCGGATCTGCGGCAGAGAAGAACCCGGTCGCACGAGAAGCACCCGGTCGCTGCCGATCGAGGCCGCCCGCCGTTGCTCGCCTGCCGTTGCCTCGCTGCCATCGCCGTGCGACACCACCGGACGTCGGGCCGCTGCGCCGGTGCCTGCAGCAGCAGGCCGTCGATTCACCGCGTCTGCAACCAGTTGCAGACGCAGCGCCCGTCGCTGTTGAAGACGACCCAGTCGTCTGGGTTCGGATCTGTCAGGTCGGGTCGGGTCAGGTTGACCGACCCGCGGAGAAGAGCAGCCCAGGCAGCAAGGTGGGTTACGTTTCGGGTCAGGCCAGGCTGACCTGACCTGGTTGGCGTTAAGCCCAGTAGAGCAGTGCAGGCCGGTTCAGGTCGGGTCGGGTCGACCTGAACCCGTAAGCAGACGGTCCAGCCCGTCAGCCCCGCGCAGACGTCAGCAGCGTGACGTCATCAGGCTGACGTCAGCCCACGTCATCGGACACGCGGTCAACGGCCAGAGTTGACCAGATTGACGGCAGAAACTTGTTTCTGCGATATCTTGATCATCCGAAGTCCGATCGGAGATCCGTTTGCGCCTACGGACTCGTTTCGAGCAGATCTACGTGTTAGTGGAAGAAGATTGGCTGTTTGATGGTCAACAAGGAGTTTGACCAAATCAGAAGCACAGAAAACCGTTTTTGCGATATCGGAGCCATCCGGGGTCGGATTTCAGATCCGTTTCTTCCAGCGTGCTCGTATTGACGAGATCTACAGCTTGGTGCAGGAGTTGAGGTCAGTGTTAGTTATTTGTTTTTCCTGTTACTTAATTTGATTAAGATGGAGAACAATACTATCAACACTACCATGGTTAAGCTCAACCATTCCAATTGATTGATCTGGAAACCGAAGATGGAGGATATTCTCTATTGTAAAGACCTCCATGATCCCGTTGAGGGGGATAGTGCCCGACCGAAAGATATGCAAGATGCTGATTGGATCAAATTGCATAGAAAAGCGATTGGTCACATCAGACAGTTGGTTGATAACAGTATATTTCACCACGTGTCTAATGAAACCAATGCGAATACCCTTTGGAAAAAGCTAGAAGCAATGTATGATAAAAAGACCTCGGTGAACAAAACCTTCTTAATCAGAAAGCTTGTGAACATGAAATTCAAGGATGGTGGTCAGATCGAAGATCACATCAATGAGTTCCAAAGTGTGGTAAATCAGTTAGCCACTATGAAGATGATCCTTGATGATGAGATGCAAGCTTTATTGCTTCTGAGTTCTTTGCCAGATTCATGGGAGACATTGGTTGTTTCCTTGAGCAATTCTACTCCAGATGGTGTGTTATCTATGAGTCAGGTTACCAGTAGTCTACAGAATGAAGAAACAAGACGGAAATCTGCAGGAACAGATAATGCACAGGCCTTTGTTACTGAGAACAGGGGGAGGAGTAAGAGTAGAGGTCCAAAGGGGGGTCGTGGCAAGTCTAGAGGTGAATCACAGTCTAAGTCTAGCGGTGAATCACAGAGCAAGAAAAAGTCTGTAAAGTGCTTTTTCTGTGGCAAGATGGGCCACATCAGGAAAAATTGTTTTGCCATGAAGGAACAGAAAGGATCCAACAATGAGAAGAAGAATGACAATGATAACACTACAGCTACTTTGGAACAGGAAGTAGTGGTGCTCGCCGGCGATGATGATAAGTGTTTGAGTGTTGCAGATGGTCAGATTGAGTGGGTTGTTGACACAGCAGCATCCTACCATGCTACTCCCTGCAGGGAGATGTTCACGACGTACAAAGCAGGTGACTTTGGTACTGTGAGGATGGGCAACACGAGTCATTCAGATATTGTTGGTATCGGTGATGTCTGCATTAAAACCGATATTGGTTGCACAATGACGCTGAAAGATGTGCGACATGTTCCTGATCTGCGGTTGAATCTAATTTCCGGGACTGCATTGGACCGTGCTGGTTATGAGAATTACTTCGGAAATGGCAGATGGAAGCTCACTAAAGGGTCTCTTGTTATTGCGAGAGGAACAGCAGGTAATACTCTTTATAAAACACAAGTCAAGCTGTGCAAAGATGCGTTGAATGCAGTTCAAGACAATTCCTCTCTGAATCTGTGGCATAAGAGGCTTGGTCATATGAGTGAGAAAGGCTTGCAGATGTTGGCAAAGAAGGATTTAATTCCTTACTCCAAAGGTATGTCCCTTGACCCTTGTGATTATTGTTTATATGGTAAACAGCATAGGGTTGCTTTCTCTTCGACATCAACATTGAAATCCAATGTGTTGGATTTGGTATATTCTGATGTTTGTGGTCCCATAGAGGTAGAATCATTGGGTGGCAATAAGTACTTTGTCACGTTCATCGATGATGCATCCAGGAAAGTCTGGGTTTATTCGTTGAAATCAAAGAATCAAGTATTCCAGATGTTTCAACAGTTTCATGTCCAGGTTGAAAGAGAAACAGGTAAACTCTTGAAGTGTCTCCGTTCAGATAATGGGGGTGAATACACATCCAACCAGTTCAAAAGCTACTGCTTGAAGCATGGCATTCGACATGAAAAGACAGTTCCTGGTACTCCACAGCACAATGGTGTGGCAGAGAGAATGAACCGCACTATTCTTGAGAAGATGAGATGCATGATAAAATTAGCACGGTTGCCTAAATCATTCTGGGGTGAAGCCGTTCTGACTGCCGTTTATCTGATTAACAGATCCTTCTCAGTTCCTTTGAATTATGATCTTCCAGAGAGAAGATGGACAGGTAAAAATGTTTCCTATTCACATTTGAAGGTGTTTGGGTGTAAAGCATTTGTGCATGTACCAAAGGAGCAGCGTTCCAAGTTGGACGATAAGGCAGTGAGTTGCATCTTTCTTGGTTATGGTGGAGATGAGTTTGGCTACAGATTATGGGATCCAGAGAAGAGGAAACTTATCAGAAGTAGGGATGTAGTTTTCCATGAAGATCAGTTCTTTGGAGATGTTGAAAAGATTGATAAGTCTTCTGAGAAAGTTGATGGAGTGGTTGATCTCACACCGACTCCTTCTCCGGTGCAGACTATAGGTGGAGAAGGTGGACAAAACGATCCGGATCGTGATGAGGCACAGGAGTTGCCAGATGATGAGGGTGTTGAGCAGGGGGAGCAGCAGTCTCCTCGGATTGAAACCACGGGACCTCCAGCTAGGAGGTCTACCCGAGAGCGTCAACCATCAACTAGGTATCCTGCATCCGAATATGTGTTGCTCACTGATGAGGGAGAGCCAGCTAGCTTCCGAGAAGCAATGACTCATGCTGATAAAGATGAGTGGATGAAGGCTATGCAGGATGAGATGAGTTCTTTGAAGAAGAACAAGACTTATGAGCTGGTGCAACTTCCTAAAGATAGGAATGTTCTGAAAAACAAATGGGTGTTCAAGCTGAAAAAGGATGAGAATGGGAAACTGGTGAAGCATAAAGCACGGTTAGTGGTAAAAGGCTTCGCACAGACGAAGGGTATCGACTTCAGTGATGTTTTCTCTCCTGTTGTGAAAATGACTTCTATCAGAATCATTTTGGGTCTAGTCGCCAGCATGGACCTTGAGCTTGAACAGATGGACGTGAAGACCGCGTTTCTTCACGGTGACTTGAAAGAAGAGATCTACATGACTCAGCCAGAGGGGTTTGAGGTAGAAGGAAAAGAACAGATGGTTTGCAAGTTGAAGAAGAGTCTCTACGGGCTGAAGCAAGCACCGAGACAGTGGTACAAGAAGTTTGATTCATTCATGTTGAGTCATGGGTACCGGAGGACAGCTGCAGATCATTGTGTCTATGTTCGTCGATTTATCGATGGTCGGTTCATCATCCTTCTTTTATATGTAGATGATATGCTGATAGTTGGACAGGATAGCAAGTTGATTGGCAAGTTAAAAGAGGAGATGTCAAAGTCGTTTGACATGAAAGACTTGGGTCCCGCACGAACGATATTAGGCATGCAAATACGTCGTGATAGGAGTTCCAAGCAGCTGTGGTTGTCACAGGAGAAATATGTTGAACGAGTTCTCGAACGGTTCAACATGAAGAATGCTAAGCCAGTTAGCATACCTCTAGCCAGTCACTTCAAACTAAGCAAGCGCTTGTGTCCTACTACAGATGATGAAAAGGAACGGATGTCATGTGTTCCTTACTCCTCTGCTGTGGGGAGTCTTATGTATGCCATGGTTTGTACACGGCCAGACATTGCTCATGCTGTGAGTTTAGTGAGTCGATTTCTCGCAAACCCTGGAAAAGAGCATTGGGAAGCAGTGAAGTGGATCTTTAGGTATTTGAGAGGTACTTCCAAGGTGTGCTTATGTTTCGGAGGCTCAAAACCAGTCATGGAAGGTTATACTGATGCTGATTTTGCAGGCGATCTTGATCGTCGGTTGTCGACTTCTGGATATCTGTTTACTTTTGTAGGGGGAGCTATTTCCTGGCAATCGAAGTTACAGAAGTGTACAGCACAGTCTACAACTGAAGCGGAATACATAGCTGCTAATGAAGCAGGGAGAGAGATGCTTTGGTTGAAGAGATTCCTTCAAGAACTAGGTTTGAAGCAAGAAGAATATGTAGTTTACTGTGATAGTCAGAGTGCTATGGATTTCAGTGAGAATGCTACATATCATGGTCGCATGAAGCACGTTGATATCAAGTACCATTGGATTCGTGAGGTGATCAAGAAGAACTTCATGAAGCTGGAAAAGATTCATTCGGACAAGAATCCCTCGGACATGATGACCAAGGTTGTGTCTAAGGGAAAGCTGGAGCTGTGTTCAGAGTTGGCCGGACTGAACTCCCAGTAAGGGGTTCAGGGCATCTTCCCTATGGTCTGGAGGGGGAGATTGTTGGCCATGTGGGTCTAGACCATGATTGGGTTCAAATCTGGGGTGGTTTCCTAATGTATTAGGAATTTCCTATTTTGCTAAATAGTAGTTTTCTAATGGGTTAGGACTTTCCTTTTTCTTGAGATAGAGTTCTTGGGGGATAAGGATGTACTGGTTATATATATGAGATGTAATCTGTAACCCTAGTGCAGTCAGTCAGAGAGGCTGAGATTCCAAGGCTGTGGTTTCACAGATTGGAAGAGAACCCAGTGGAAATTGGTTTCCCGTGGACGTAGGCATCTTTGCCGAACCACGTAAATCTTCTTGTCTTCTTATGTGGTGATTGGTTGATCTTGCTTGCGTTTGCACACACGCGCACAACAATAAGGACTTAAGGAGTGCTTTCAGCACCATGATAGATAATAGTCCTTGTGGTTAGTGATATGACTTGATGATGACAAATGACCGGCCACAGAAGTAAAATGGATCTATAATGGGCGAAGTAAGTAGATCAGAGGACAGGGGTATTTTGTCTTTCTTAAAACAAGAGATAAAAATAATAAAAAAAAAGAACAAGGAAATGTGTTTGATTCAGTTAAAAGTAGGAAAAGATTAAAAAAAAAAAAAAAAAAGGGGCCAAATGTGGATAAGCTGGTTGACCAAAATTGTTATGATACTAGAGGCGGTGTATAGTGTTTACAATGTACAGGCCAAATTTGGAAACAGCTGTGAATCGTGGAATTTACAATGGACTCTATGCATGGTTGTCTTTGAACCTGACTTTTACAAGAGAAATTTAAAAAAAAAAATTAGAGCAGTGATGCAGAGAAGAGGAAGAGAGCAATTATCTTGAGCCAAAAAAAGTCAAAATTTTAGTTCCGCCTCCTTGGACATCAAAATTCTTAAAGAGTCATAAATTTGTCCACAAAATTGTTGCATCAAAGTTTGAATTAGCAATATTCATCTTTGAGAAACTTTAGTTTCTCATGCACCACCTGCCCTTTACATGTACATGTAACTATGGCAACTCCTAATCAAAGCAACGACCCATAACCCCTGCCAACAGGGTAGATCAAGACTAGACAGTCAAGAAGGATTGTGATACCTTTGCAATCTTGCTGTCTTCACTTGTAAACAGAACCAAGGGGACATGGTACAGGGGAAAGGAAGAGACAAGTAAAATCCTCTAAAGGGGTGAGGTAAAGTGCTCTTAACCGACCACAAATTAGATGATGGGATGTGGCGCTGACGAGGATCATGATTCGCCTTGAAAGATAGGTGCCACACTTTATGAAAAACAAATTCTGGACTATAACAAATTAATGATGTTGGTGATGATGAAGAACTAAGCACTCATATGATGCAAGTTCTCTGTAGTGTAGTAAAGTACAGCTAAAAGAGTAGAGTGAACAGAAATAAATTGAAGACAAATATTTAACCAAGTAACCATACATAATATTTGTTGCTGTTACATACCAATCGCATGATGCATGTAAGTGATGCATTCCCAGCTGCATTACAAATGACAACCCTTTCAACCCCTATCCTCAAAACATAGAACTGTGAATGCATCTCTTACACCCCATATCCACCCACACACACACACACAGAGAATCTATGTTTTTGTTTGCGTAAAATCGGACCGTGTACCCTCAATTCCCCGCAATGCAATGTGGCTCTCCTAGGTCTCTGTGGTGGGAGAAGATAGGAGAGCGCAACTGCAAAGCCTGTTTAGTCTTCCGACAGCAACTGCGAAACGTGATACAAAAAATATATCCTTCTGCGTCTTCCTTTGTACCCTCCGCCCGAATCCATTAACAGACGATAGGAGACCATTGTTTCCATCTCGCGCTCAGTTTCTCTCTGGAACTGGAACTGGAACTGCTGTGGCTAAAATAAGGTGAGGACAGTGAATTGGGAAGGCAAAGGAGACATGCAGCCTCTCATTTAAAGGAGAGTTCGTAGCTTTCTGGACTTTTGCCCGTGGATTATTGTGACTACTTTATTTGATCTTTGGATTCTTGGTTCGCCCTTACAGGGGCATGGTTCTGGGAAATGGAATCCCCACTCGCTCGTTTTTCCATGCGCTTTCGAGTTTTCAAACCAGTGAAAGCAACAACAGAGACTCCACCAGCTCAGTAGTTTGCGGGTCCATAAATTTATATCGTAGGCAATGGGACTGGATGCCAATAGCCAACCTCCATAGGCAAGACACAACTTTGGACATGTTCTTGTTACATGGATTATAAAACAAAGGTGAAGTTATAAATGTTGCAGCAGTGATACATGTGGTAAAATAATATTGAGATTATTACCCTATGGAATTTCTTAAACCAAATAAATATTTAAAACTTGTCCACCAAAAACTATTTACCACATAACTATCTGTACAGGAAAGATGTCCGAAAAATATTAATTTTACCCATAAACTTGTGATATCCTAAAAAAGTAGGATATCACAAGGTTCAATATCCTATTAAGTTAGGATATCAAACTCTACGATATACTAATGATGTAGGATATCGAACAAATTCGAATTTTATCAATAAAAAATAAAAGCTATCTCATTACATGGATTGAGAATCTGTATTAATTAAAAAACAGATTATACCATCAAATCCTATACTATGATATTTATAAAAACAATATGATGCCACAAAAATAGTACCCAAAAAGACTAAAGGCTTTTTTTAAATAAGTATAAGCTTCTTAGTTTTCAATATAAAATATAAAAATTCAAATTCAAAGTAAATTATGCTTTACCAACGTATTATTACAGAGGTTAATTGTCGTCAGTGAAACACTAATTTTGGCCGATGTAAGTTAATTCTGCCGTAAGGGCTTTTCCCCCACGGACTTTTGCAGACAACTAGGTGACGCAAATATTTGCATCGACAAAGAGTATTACCAACATTTTATGCTCTTTTGGCGACGTATATTTTCGTAGCTAAAGAAATAATTTGTTGTAGCGTAAAGGTGAAATATATGCAGATGAGAGCATTTATATATAAGGAACCAATATAAATGCCTAAATATTATCACCTCATTGGTGAGGAACCTTCTCTCCAAAATAATGATAGGGATCATTCATTGATTATAGTGATGGTGGGAAACTACAACTTAGTATTTTCATCAAACACTGGAACCTTCATTCACGTACCTCTTGTGGCTTATAACACTAATATCCACTATTAAAATTAAGCATAGTAATTCATTTTATCTAATGATCGAGCAGAACAAAATACTCTAATGGTAAGAAATTGCAAAACTATGAGGCTCTTTAGACTGGTGAGAGAGATATTATTTTTTTCTCATACCTAGTCACTACCACCAGACATTCCCATCATCTTCCCTCCCATGAATTTCAAGGTTTAAATTAGGTCTCATAGAATTTAAGGGGCAAACCGTAAATATTCTGTGATGTGGGTGTGGTTACATACAGTTCCATAAAGAGATAGAATTATGTGCTTGATAGCCCACGCCCTAGTTCAAAGCTCATCCCACTCCACTCTCCAAACTTAGCAGAACTATCATCCATCAAATATAAGAAGGCATTCTCCTATAAGTTTCACAACATATGTTAAGGATTTAACTCTTGCTAAGTGATTTTATAATTTCCATTAAAAAAACTAAAAAGGGATTTTTACATCACATAACTTGGTTTATCTATACCTTAAAAAATAAAGGCCACATACCTCTTGTGATGACCGAAATAGATGATCTCTATATGATAGAAAACGAAGAGCCCCAACTCATAAATTTGAAAAATGCAACTAAGTAGATGAAACATAGTTTCATGATAAAAATACACTTTAGATTTGGGAAAAGGGATGAAAAAAATCCGAATTCATTCGATATTCTACATCATTAGGATATTGCAGAATTCGATATACTAAATTAGTAGGATGTCGAACCCTATGATATCCTATATTTTTAAGATATAGTACAGTTCAATATCCTACTACTTTATGATATCACTAGTTTTGGGTTAAAATCATTATTTTTCGGTCGTCCTTTCCTGTATGAACAGTTGTATGGTAAATAACTTTTGCTGGACAATTTTTTGGTATTTGTTAGGTTTAAGAGCTTCCGTACAATAATAATCCCAATAATATGTGTATTGGTTTTATGTGAGATAAAATAAATTCAAAGAAGTTAGTATGCACACTCAAGATTGGGTGGTGTTAGCCAAGGGTGGACCCAAAAAATCCTCCTTGTGGGGGGCTCATTTTAAGAAAGTCCTAGGGGAAGGGGTAAATCTAGAAAAACTATTAATTTTTAGAATTTACATTGAATTTTTTGGACTGTTTACAAATCTGGGTGGGGGCTTCAACCCGAGACCCTTCTACTTAGATCAGCCCTAGATGTTGGCACTAGAGTACCACACACATGCCCAAAAATTAATCTCTAGATCTTCAAGTTTAAAGTATTATTGCTGACCACTAGTCTAACTTAGAAAAGTAATAATAATAATAATAATAATAATAATAATAATAATAATAATAATAATAAGAAAGGGGGAGACTTTATAAAGTAATTGATTTTTCTCGTAGGTTTAACACTTTTTACCATTGTATTATGATGTTAAAAGGTGATGTCGTAAAATGGGTGGGGGCTTTAGTTACTTTAGCACCCAGCTTTACTTTATTTGATTGTAAAAATGTCCAAAGAATAGAATAAATGAAAGATAAAAACTGTAGAAAGTGGACAAAATAGCAGATCACGAACTGTAGCAATGCCCCTGCAGACAGCTGAACCTTCCAACATAAATAATAACTACTCCAGGAATGCTTTTGGAGAGGGCTTCTCTCATTGGTAGGGCTGGGGTTTTAAGTGTTTCTCTTTTGTTTTTGAGCTTTCGTTTGTTGGATGTTGCTTCCTTTTTTTTTTTCCTCTCTTAATGAAATCTCTTACTTTTTTTACCATAAAACCAAAAAAGATACACTAAGAAATAGGAATGCTCTCAGGTGCCTTGGCTCGAGACAATAATTCTCACTGCTCACATGAATGGCTCTTCCAAATGCCATAGTGGCAACATGCAGATTGACCAAAATTAGATGATGAAAACTAGATGATTAGAGACAAATAATCTGAGTCCAACTACAGGTGGGGACCACGTAGAAAATATAGTGCAGACCAGATGGTCGTACTTCCTGGCTGTTTTGTGTGTCGCAAGGTATGACAAAAAAAAAGAACAAGAAAGCACTGAAAACGCCTTAGTCAAATGGCTATTGCAGTTCTGATCCTTAAGCAA
Organism: Sextonia rubra; assembly: GCA_037013555.1. Taxonomy (NCBI): domain Eukaryota; kingdom Viridiplantae; phylum Streptophyta; class Magnoliopsida; order Laurales; family Lauraceae; genus Sextonia; species Sextonia rubra. Next base: position 19,024,356 of record JASUAD010000024.1, on the reverse strand, counting down.
AGTGATACCTCGTGAATAAAGATGTGAAAAGAATCGGGCAAAGTGGTCGGCCTACTTACAAATATCTTTTAGATTAAGGGTTTTTCTTTCAACCAATAAAGGAGATGGATTGCGGGGGAGGGGTGGGGGGGTGGTTTCATCCTGTGAGGAAAAGTGATATGCCTGAGGTTCGAATCCTAGATAGGGCAGGTGAAAACTAAAACCTCTTAACCAACACTAGGATGGGAGACAATTTTCAAGATTTAGAATTGATTATTATCCTTGTATGAATATTTCTTCAAATGTGAGTAATGGGCCAAAAGAAACCAGCTACCCACCTTCCACGCCAATTGTTCTGTATAATATAAATTAAATCATGTTATGGGAATTTTTCTAAAAGAACTCTCCTTTCATGATAATTGTCTATTTTCTGGATGGATAGTTATTTTACCAAAGTCCTTTAGTTTTGAAAGCTTTTGAAAATAATAGTCCTAACTAATGGGATACTAAATCTGTTAAAGAGTAAGAAAGGACATTTGCCCTTATTTGTTATGCATTAACGTATCGATCAATTACTTTAAAATCCTCTAGGGCCAGCTCGAGGTAATTTGTGACCCAAAGCAACAATTCTAAATGAGCTCTTTTCTATTTTGTAATATTATTATAAGTATCTTATTTAAATCATTATTGGAAACAAAAGGAGAAATTAATTATGGAAAATCAAATTTGAAAAACTTGATACCCTTACAAAAAAGAAATAAACAACTGAAATTGGTGGACCCAAAAACTCAGTTTTGTTGTCAATGTTGACTTGATTTTTTAATAATAATTTTAAATAAAAAGCTATAATTGATATTTAGGATGATTAGATATGAACTCAATGAGAGCACTTTGTGAACATTTTCCATCATCATTAGTATTTTGTGCCCTATGATGATTGAATGCAAGAAAGAAAATGATGGAACAAACAATAAATATTCTGCAGGGGTAAGAATCATTTAGTTGTAATTAGAGGTGACCATTCCTAACCTGACCCACAAACCAACCCGAACCTAAACTAATAATTTAGGGTTGGAGTTAACATTTAGGATGAAATAAATGAAATATGATGTGTTTGGGTTGAGCACATTCTTAATATTTGACCAGCCAACTTAATTAATTGCAAACACTTGCCAATTCAATCCAAATCCAACCTATTAATTTAGAGTTTAAGTTGAGATTTTGATGTAGGACCATGGACACTATCCTACATTGAAGGTTTTTCATGTCAATTGACAAATTCATAATCAAAAACAATATTCTAAAATAGTTAAACCCCAGTCTACCATAAAACCAATTGCCGAACATCATATGGCCATAATCCCACCGGCTGAACATACTATGGCTTATAACCCACAAGTCAAGTAACATGTGAGCGATACCAAATTGTCAACTTTCAATCACATCATTTAGAAAATATGATAGAAAAGACAATAATGGCTTTACTTTTTGGGATGTGAAAAGATAGCTTTTTTGTAATGTGAAGAGATGGCAGTTTACTATTATGCGATCTTTCTTTTTTTTTTTTTTTTTTTTTTTGGAGAGACAAAAGGATGATAGTTGCTTTTATTAGAATTTGAAAAGATGTCAATTGCTTTAATTACAATGATGGGGCCTTATTTTTTGGGATTGAAAACAAGGATAGTAGCTCCTCTTTTTATTGCCTTATTTTTTTGGGGCTTAAAGCAAGGACTTTTCTTGCTTTATGGTGAAGGTGGCCATGGGTTGATTTTTGTCTAGGACACTTGTAAGATTTGCTTCCATTCTATGTGGTTGAGCTAATATAAGGATTTTTTAATGTTGGCTAATTTATGGGTTGGACAAAACTCTGGATTCATTAAATTGTATTTGATGTTTCTTTTAGATGGACTATGGTTCTTATCGTCAAAAGACCTGAAGTGAAGGAAAAAAGAAATTTTGGAAAAAAACTAGAGACAGAAGCCTCAGTCGCTCGAGTGAAGGCTAGGAGGCTGGGATTTTAGCCTGGACAAAAGATTTACCCACTCAAGAGCCCACTTCTCCATTCAAGAATTGCCAAACAGAAGCCTAATTTCATGTTTTAGGTTTGTTTCCTTTTTATTCTAAAACTAATAGTTCTTATTCTACAAAGAGTATTCTTTTAGGGTACAAATTATGTGTTATTTAAAGAATTCATCTCTTAAACCCCTAATGCACAGATCTCACTATTGTGAATGGAATTTACACATTTGAAATCACCTTCTTCTCTAGAGCATCCATTAAAGAGAAACATATTGCTGTGAGTTCTAGAGATTCTTGTCGTCTACATCTCCCGTGGAAGATTGTCCGAGGAATCAAGCAAGGTTTGAATTTATTGTAGAGATCAGCAAGAGGTCGGGACAGTGTCTATTTGTACAAGAAAAGTCACAATCTTTAGGTCGCATAAGAACCAAATACTGATTGTTAGTATATCATCTTATAACTATATGATTAATAGTGTTTGATTATTGGTCCAATTTGGACTCATAGTCTTTTTTCCAGTTTGGGTTTTCCACATAAAAATCTGCGTGTCGTGTCTTTGTGTGGTTGATTACTTTCACTTGCAAATTCTTTTTGTCCCACTGCATTAATTCATAAATTGAACAGCAATTTAGAAATTTAGGTTAAGTTTTGGATACCCAAAACCTTCAATTGATATCAAAGCGGGTCATGCCAAGTTATTGTGTGAAGTTCTTTTGTGATTTCTAAAATAGAATTCAACCAGAAGAGCACATCTACAGCCAAGTCCCCTTTCTTGGATTGATCTAATAATTATGTATACTGGAAGGTCAGGATGAAAGATTATTTAGATCCATGAATGAAGATATCTTGCAAATTATTGTGAAAGGCTACTCCCCACCCATGGTTTCTACTAAAGGAAAATCTAGTGAAAAGCTATGGCTAAGTAGTCTAAAGATGAAAAATAGGCATGCAATTGTAATAATAAGGCTATCAGTGCAATGTACAATAGAGTATAATCAACTGAATTTAGTAGGATTTCCGCTTGTATGAATGCAAAAGATGCATGGGTATCTTGCAAATAGTGCATAAGGAAACTGATTTGGTGAAAAATACTAAGTTCCAGAATTTAACGACTGCCTTTGAAGCACTTAGAATGACTGATGATGAAAATTTTGATCATTTTTATACCAAGTTGAGTGACATAAGTTGAGTGACATTGTGAACTCATGTCACAATCTAGCAGAACCAATTCCTAAAGATAAGAATGTTAGGAAAATTTTTCGATCTCTCCCAGATAGTTATCATGCCAAGGTAGTAGTAATTTTTGAAAATAATAAATTGAATAATCTTAAGGTTGATGAGTTGATAGGGAATCTACAAACTTTGGATGCTAACTTCATTGTTGATTAGAATGAAAAACCAAAAGATATTGCCTTAAAAGTTTCTAAAGAATTAGCAAAAAAATGTTGAAAGTGATTCTGATTATGATTTTGAGGATATTGATACTATTGAGCTCATGAAGCAAATCAAAAAGTACATGAAGTAGAAAATAGCTAAATAGAATAACTCAAAAGCTGGGGAAAAAAAGTATCTTTAAAAGGGATTAAGTGTTATGAATGTTAAAGCTATGGTCATTATGCTAGTGAATGGTGAACATGAAAAAAAATCCTAGGGAAAAGGCTTTCAATATAACTTGGGATGATTCTTCTAAAGAATAGGAAAAAATGGGGAAAAAAATCTAAGACTGAAAAATCAGACATTGTGAATGGAAAATTCATAGCTTTCATGTTTAAATCTTCACAGACTATATCTGATAGCGGTGCTAATGAAGATATTGATGAGGAGTTAGATTTTGAGAAAGGTTGAGAAGAAGCTTATAAATATGCATATACTGATTGTATGAAACTATCCAAGTTCAACCATAGGATCTTAATCAAGTTAAGGGTTTAGAAGAAACAACTGTTGCCCTCAAGATTGATTTAGAGGCACACTTGCAAAGCTTTGTCTCTTGGAAGATTAGAAAAATATGATGGCTGATAAGTTGGCAACTGAGAGTCAAAATTTTGGGGGAAAAAAAAAGCTGATCAAGAAAATGAGACCTTGAATATAGAATTGAAGACATACCAAGTTGAAAAAGATGATTTAAATGGCAAACTGAAAATTGCATTGTCTGAGCTAGATTCTAAAAAGGCTTATCTAAACAAGATGAGCAATGTTTCAAAAATTCTTAAAGACATTTGGTGCAATCAGAAAAGGCCTAATGACACACACGATCTCGGTTATAATCTAAGGGCATCTACATCAAAGGTAAAAGGTAAATCTATCTTTGTTAAAAGTATTGTTCATCCTACTCCACAAGCTGCACGTGTAAATAATGCTGTGAGTAGTTCAAAGAAAAAGAATGTGGCACATTCTGCACTCACATCCACTTGTTATCATTGTAGAAACAAAGAACACATTCGCCCCCATTGCATTAAACTAAGAAGTCTACCAAAGACCAAGCAATGGCAGAAGAATTTTTCTCCACCGAGGGCTACAATAATATGGATTAGAGAATCTGATTTGCTCTCAGAAGCTGCTCACGCTATGATAAAAGATCATACTACATAAGTGTGTATGGTTACATGCAAAAAAATTGATCAAGAAAAACAAGCTCTCACCCCCAACTACTACGAAGATATCATTAAAAGAGAGTCACAATTAAGAGAGACCTACTGTTGAATCCTAATTGACAGTTGTGCTACATGGTGACATCGTTTGTTTTGTCATTATGGACAAAACAAATGAAAATAATATATTCAGGGGGAGGTATAAAGATTCAAGGAGCTGAAGATATATGGTTTTCAATTGAAAATTGGTACAAAGATACAGGCATACAATCAATCTACACGTTCGAAAAAATTCAATGTATTTTGGGTTTTTATTTTGGGTAGAATATTTGCATATTGTAAGGACTTTTGTCCATGAATTGCCAAAAGGAGAAATTGTAAGGATGTTTTAATGTTGGGTAATTTATGGGTTGAATAAAACTCTAGGTCCGTTGAGTTATATTCGATATTTATTCTAGATGGACTATGATTCGTATCACCGGAAGAACTAAAATAACAAAAAGAAGAAAATTCGAAAAATAACCGGAGATAGAAGCCTCAACAGTTCGAGCATAGAATCATTCACTTGAGCAAATGCTGGGAGGCTGGGATTTTAGCTTGGACAAATGCTTTGTCTACTCGAGCGCCCACTTCTCTGCTCCAGCGCCTGTCAAACAAAAACCTACTTTCTTGTTTCAGATTTGTTTCATCTTCGTGCTAGAGCTAGTAGTTCTTATTCTACAAGGAGTACTCTTTTAGAGCACGAATTGTAGGTTATTTAAAGGGCTCATCTATCAAACCGTAATGTATAGATCTCATTATTTTGAGTGGAATTTACACATTGAAGACCACATTCTTCCCTAAAGCGTCCATTATAGAGAAAATGTTGTTATGTTTTCTAGAGGTTCTTGCCTTCTATCTGTCTTGTGAAAGATTATCTGAAGGGTCAAGTAAGGTTTGAATCTATTGCAAGATCGGTCAAAAATTGTGACTTTAGGTTGCGTGGAAACCAGAAATTTGTTGGGAAAAGAGGCGCAACGGAAACAACCCACGATCAACGGATCAATCACGATGAACATAAGCAATCACACCACCAAGAAATCACACACATGAACACAACAATTTACATAGTTCACCCAAACAGGGCTACGTCCACAAGCACAGAGACAATCATCTTCACTATCACAAGTAAAGCATACAGAGACTCTCGTTCTCTCATATCGTCTCACCTACGTGGTGTGTGAACACAACGGGCAAGAGAACTCTCACCTCTCTTCAGCGCAAGATCTAGGGTTACAGACTGTACATATATATAATTTCCGCTTTCTTAGCCACCAAGAAAGCCCCGGTACAATTACCAAAATATCCTTAACCTTAAACCAGTCCCTGGCTAACCCAGTGGACTCATCTGGCTAAATCGGAATACAAGACATAAACCCAACAAAAATGGTTCTGAGCATATCATCTTGTAAATGCGAAATCATAGTGTGTGATTGCTAGTCCAGTTAATTTGGACTCGTGGTTTTTTACGTTATTTGCATTTTCCATGTTAAAGTTTGCTTATCTTGTTTTTGTGAGATTGATTGCTTTTACTTGCAAGTTCTTTTTGTTCCGCTATATTAATTCATAAATTGAATTGTAATCTAAAAATCAATGTTAAGTTTTGAACGACCCAAAACCTTCAGGTGAAAAATCTCTTAAAAGAAGCAGACATCGTAGCTTATTATTTTATTGACAAAAGCTCTAATTTATAAATAATTAAGCTCTAAAAATTATATATATATATAATTATATCAAATATTATAATATGTAAATATACTCAAGTCATAAAATAGGAGCTGATTTTTAGAGTTACCAAACACCCCCTTAATTTCTTTTCTATGATGACCTTTCTAAAAAGAAGATTCTCTATTAGTTGAATACGAGAATAGTTGAATTCTACAATTCCAATGTGTCACATAACTTATTGTTTACCTTTTAAGTAAGATTTTAATGAAGCTTATATTTCTATACATATGTTGTACAATGTGATTTACCTCGTTTGAAAGCCTCACCACCTACTCATACGATTATGAGAATGGGGCTTGAGCGAAATTAATTGGGCATAGGGTGTCCCATGACTCCTTCAAATATTTTAAAAAAATTTATAATGACTAAAGCTACCATTAAGTGGCACCTCATCCAAAGACTCACTTATGGCCCATCTGTAGCAAGCATTTGGGAATTTTTTGTCGAAAGCATTTGGAACTCTCCAAATGCTGCCCTTTAATAGAAAGTTAAAAATGAGAAAGGCTGTGTTGCATTCAAAACATTTAACTTTCAAAAATAAATTATTTTCAAATAATTCTTTAATCTTTTAACTTAAAGACACTAGTTTTTAAAATATTTTAAATTAGTCTTTTAGTTTTTCGAAGAATTTTCAATTAAGGACATCAGTCCATTTAAACCTCTTTTCTAAGAATTTTTCCCCTCATTTGTCTTAAATACCTACATTAGCCTCACTGAAAAAAACTCACTTTAATTCGTCCATATTATCTTCATTTCCTTTACCAGTGTCCTTAAGGTGATCAAGGAAAACCACCGTCCCTATGGCGATCCACTGCATAAAATGGTTGTTGAAACCATGATCATGCATTTTAAATGAAAGGTAATTTGAAATTTGAAAGAACTGAGTAAAAAGATTACTAGAAAATAGCTTCAAACTGCTAAATGTTCTTGATTGAAAATTTACCAAAAAACTTAGAGACCAATCTAAAAAGTTTTAAACTTATATGTTTTTTAAAAAAAAAGAAAAACTTAAAGTCTTCTTTGAAATTTCTAAAGAAAAAATTTCACGCAACGAGAGCGGCATTCATTTGAAATGCTAGGTTTGTAAATTCTCCCAATTCATACATAGTAATTAAAATTAAAGCGAACCAAGTCCTACAATCTTATTGAGAATTCTCAACAAGGAGAATTGTTATCTGAAATGCACCTTAACAAACAGGCCCCCAAAAATTCTCTACAGCCATGCCTTCGATGCACCGAATGGTCGAATATTCTATTTTGGATCTGTCCCGTACACTCACTGATTGTCACAAAACGTTCTAAGGAATTTATTATCTGTACAAAGCATATGGCACTTCCCGATTGGAAGCCTCCCACAGATGAAAGCTCAAGCCATCTTCTATTTAATACGGAATCACCAATGCACCAGTAGCACTATTATACTAGAGAAGAGAACCACGATTGATCCACAATTATGAAAATGGTGAATATAAAACCTTTCCATAATAGGATAATTACTTACAAGCAATATCTCAAAATAATTATAATTGCCTTCCAAGCAATAAAACATTCTCATCTCATCCACATATATAAATATATATATATATATACACACTTAAAAACATTACACTTCATTGTACTTTTTCAATCTTGATAAGTTACATATATATATATATATGTCCATCTCCACTATGTATGAAATAGCTAATAACTTTGTCATATATATAAATATAATTATCAATCATTAGCTATTCAAGTAACCCTTTTCCTCCCACCCTCCAAAATCTTGTCAAGAATCACAACTCACGTGTCACGTGCGTGTTCCTGTCTGCCAAACACCGACACGAAGCGGCGCGTGAGCGGGGAAAGGTGGCCAGGTGTAGATAGCTTGTGACGGTGAGGCCCGTTTTTCTTCTTCCATACACACTGGCTGAAGTCTGTACAACGAAATGGACGGTCCACGTCGAGGAGCGGTAGTGGCCGTGTTGACGAAGGAGACGCGATAGTGGCACGCCTGCACATTGGATCCCTCTTCTTCTACCTGCTATCGCTTTTTGAATTTAGTGCTTCTTAGTCTTTGTCCCTCGGGGCATGTGTCAATGCCGTCTGTGCCTCAAGTCTACGCCAAACCACTTACAGCGAGACAATGTCCAATTGCTTTTGACCAAGACTAGAGCTCCTGAGAAATTTCCAGAGGCTTTTTGAATGAGGAAGCTATTATTCTCATGTGAACATTTGTTGAATACCCACCCATGAAAAATATGCCTGCCCTGATATGCAAATGTCCTATGATTTCACTTGATATGGTATGGCATATCATAAATTACAATTAAACCATTATTATTAATCATAAGCATATATCATATCAACAATTATATGTTCAATATTATAGTGGATCCCAACTTAATTAAGAATAAAGTTGCATACAACCAATTATATTCATTTTGAACAATTTGGATTTTCAACAAATAGGCCTTACGATAGACTCCTAAGAGTAGTGGAAAGGTAAAGAGAAAAAATAAGTTTTCATTTTAGCCATTTTTAATTTAATATATATATATAGGTAATGAGAACCAAGTTTAGATATATTTAAGACTTAAAATTGCTAATCCAGAATGAGTTTGTCACAACTTTTATCCTTGTTTTGTGCGATTCAATTCAATCATGAAAAATCCCACACCCAATTGGATGTCATACGGACTCCTTTGAAGGATAGAATTATGGGAGAAATCTGTGGGCTAACTTATATGCCTATAAGGACGTGCTTACAGCTTACGGGGAGGACTCTTTCAAAATATGAACGTGAAATGACCATCAAGGCCCCTACTTTTCATTGATCCAGTGGTTCCTATGAGTCCTTTTCATAAACTATTAGTGTCAACCTTATAGGGCCATTATTCTAGGGAAAAATAATATTACCAACAAATGGATTTTTGAGAACATAAATTAAGAAACATTTCTACCTATCCTTCTGCGCGATGCACTCCATTCACATAGATGTTGTCATTGTTGTAGGACCTATGAAAGTGTGTGTGTGTGTGTGTGTGTGTGTGTGTGTTGGGGGGGTGGGGTGGGGTGTTGTGCCTCCTTTGAGATGGTACAGATGAGTGCCCCCATAGAGCGCATAGCACAATAGAAGAGATTTTCCCATGATCGGATAATTAAGGTTTATGTAAAATAATAAAGTCAATTTCATTAATTTAGCTATTTCTATGCAAACTTTCTTCTTCTTGTAACTTCATCTCTCATTTGACCAAAGAGTTCTCTATTAATGGCTTACTTAGGAAGAGTACACAAGAAATCAATTGGTTTAAAGCAGTCACTACCTCTGACAACTTCTCTACTACTTTTGATTTGATAAATGAAGCTTCTAAGATCATCTTCCCTCTGTTCATTTTGTCTAATAATAACTACTTAAGACTTGCTAGATTTCTCCAAGCAGTTTTCCATGGAAGAAAAAGTCTAGCAATGAAGATTTATCACTTTCTTGCCCTTAAGCGTTTTGTTGTCCATCAGCTAAAGACTTCAACATCCTAGACTACTGATGCAGCTCAACTAAGAATTCAAAATTTTAACAGTAACTATAAGGTCATTGAGATTGGCAAATTCATTGGGATATGCACAAAATAGGAATCAAAGTTTTACTTTTCTTTTTTATAGATTGGACTGCATGAAGTGAAGACAAATCGAAAAATCTACATTACAAGCTTTTTGTTGGGGGCCGTTCGAGCGTGTGCTCAAGAGCTCGAGACAAGATTGTATGCGCTCAAGCCAACCTCTCGTGCTCTCAAGCCTGACTAATGAAAGGAAAATAACTGTAAGTTAATTCCAACCACTCAAGCGCATGGTCAAGCCCGCTCAAGTGTGTAATGCATTTTCAGTTTCCAAACTTATATAGACTTCTTTATTTGTGATGAATCCTTTCCAAACTCAAAGTATATCTCAACCCAAACATATGCTACGAATTTGGGCCTATATAAACACATGCTCTCTCTCTCTCTCTTTCTCCCTCTCTCTCTCTAGGCCATCCATCTCCTCTGAGGATTCTCTCGCTCTCTCTAGGCCATCCATCTCCTTTAAGAATACCCTAGCATCTTTTGGAGATCTTTGCATTCTTTCTAGAGCAATCTTAAGGATTCATATATGTTGCTTCGAAGTTGTTGCTCTAGTTCTTCTCATCTACTCTCTCATAGTAGATTCATCTTGAAGAAACATTCAAGGTAATTGTTTCAAGCGCGGTGAAAGTGCACGAAGAGGATCTGGCAAGATCGTTGTAGTCCTTAGGTTGAGTTGCAACTAAGGAGGGTCTATAAGTACTTCTTGAAACTTTCATGTACATAATGCTTGTTAGTCTCAGTCTAGATGAACTATGGTTTTTCCCGAGTTGGGTTTTCCACATAAAAAATATGCGTCTCTACTCTTTTGTGTGTTTACGTAATTCTAGATTAGGTTAAAATCAGATCTTATTGAATTCCACATTAGAATTTGATTTGGGACCTTAAGCCGAAACTAGGGTTTTAAAACTGTCAATTGGTATCAGAGTAGGTCACACTAAATAGTTGTGTGAATCGATCAATTAGATTTCTAACATGGGATTTAATAAAGAAGGCGTGTCAACCACTAAGCCACTATTGCTTAATGGGACCAATTATTCCAATTATTCTTATTGGAAGGCTGGTGTGGTTACTTTTCAGAGAGTCATAGATGCTGATTCTGGGATATAATTGAAGATGGATATACCATACCTATTGTTGATGTAAATGGGTAAACTATTTCGAAACCTAAAGTCTAGTGGACCAAAGAAGAAAAATATGATTCTAACTGCAACAACAAGGCTCTCAATGGCATTGTCAATAGTGTTTCTATGTCGAAGTTCCGTGGGATCTCTACTTGCACCACTGCGAAAGAAACATGGAATATTTTACAACTTGTACATGAGGACACAAAAAAGGTTAAAGAAACTAAACTCCAATGTTTAACAACTGCTTTTGAGACCTTAAAGATGAAAGATTCTGAAATGTTTAATGAATTCTATGTAAAACTGAGTGATATTGTCAACTCTAGTTTTAACTTAGGAGAGCCGATCCTTGAGATCAAAATTGTTAAGAAAATATTGCAATCTCTACCCAAAAGGATTCATGCAAAAACAATAGCTATTTAGGAGAATAAGAGTTTGAGTACCCAAGGTTGATGAATTGGTAGGTAATCTCCAAACTTTTGAGACCAATTATGGGTCAACCAAGAAATCAAAAGGCACTGCCCTCATGTCATACAAGTTTACAGAAGATGTTTCTGCTGAAGATTCAGATTGTGATTCCAATGAAGCTAGGTTTTGAAGCTCTATTTGTTAAAAGTTTCAAAATTTTGGAAAAACAGAAAAACATCTTTTTAAAAAGGCATTGAGAAAAACAAGGCACCCAAAAAGTCCAAATTTGTGGTTAAATCTGAAAAGAAAAACCTGATAAAAGTTCTTCAAAGACTATCCAATGCTTTAAGTGTCAAGGATATGGTCACATTGCTACTAAGTGTGCGAATCAAAAATAAAAAGCAAGGGAAAGGCCTTGAATGTCACATGGGATGTAAAGTCAAAAAAAGAAAGTAGTGAACTTGATTCTCTCACTTAGGGCTTTGAAAAGTTTATTTCCTATGTTATTAACATTTCCAATTCTGAAAGACACAGTTGACAAGGACTCCAAGTCAGATGAAGACTTAGATTTAAATGATTGTTTAGATGATGAATTCAATTTTGAAGCAGAATATAGGATAGTGCTAAAGAAATGCAAGAAGATGTAAAGCATTGATGAGAAGTCAGCACTCAAGTCAAAAGCCATGAAATCACAAAACTCTTCACTGACATTTGAACTAGAAGATGAACGTACTAAAGTAAGAATGTTGGAAACACAACATGCTCTCTTGTCTGACCAATTGCTTGATGCAGGTGTCAAGACCAACTTGGTTACAAAGTATGCTAAGAAGACTAGAAAAAAAATTACAAACGGTTAAGAATGAAGTTGCCACTCTCAAAGCTAAAAAAGGATGATTTAAATGACAAATTAAAGATGGTTCACAAGGAGTTAGAACCTACCAAAGATAGAGTAAAGCGTATGAACATAGGATCCATGACGCTTAATGAAATTCTATGCAGCCAAAAGAAAGATTCTTCAAAAACTGGCATTGGCTATTAACACAAAGCTTCAAAGAACAAATGTAAATCTGTGTTTGTGTAACACTCCGACCCTATTTAAGCTCGTTTAGGGAGTAATTAATCCCCTATTAGTGATTTTTCAGAGAAGTAGTTTAGTGCTTGTTGTTTTGTCCTTTTGAGTTATGTTTTGAGTCATAAATAGGTAGTTGGGTTGAGTTTTAACCTGGATTAAATAGACACGAGCCCCTTTTCATAATTTTAGACTTTGTAAGATTTCGTCATTCATGCATCATCTTGATGTCCTCATGAGAATCTCATCAAACTTGTTGATTTCCTTAATTGACTCTCATGCAAATGACTTCGTTTGTACTAGTCGGACGTTTTTTTAACTCAAACTATAATTTCCTTAAACCATTTAGACCTTTTTATAAATTTCTAACAATTGCCTTATACAAGGAGAGCATCGACCTATTGACTCCTCAACAACTTCTTCTTCTCCGTCATCGTCTTCTTTCTTCTTCTTCTCTTCTTCTCTTGTTGTTTTCTAATCATTGAGAGGGAGAGACGCTGCTTATGTGACCGGTCTAATCTCTTTTCATCATCCATAAACCTTGAGCTCCCCTCTAACTTGTGAACCAAGTATGAAGTTGTTTGGCTTACAGCTCCCTCAACTCTTAATTCACTCCATGCACTCATGCTTGGCTCAATTCTTGCATGCATGGCTTTTAGGTCTATTTTTACCTAAACCGAGCTGAAGGACGAATAAAGCTTGAAAAAAAAACTTCCTTGAAGGCAAGTATAAGCAAATTTTGGATGAACACACGTTGGTATACTATGATTGTTATTATTCCTCTAAATCTTTCACATTTCCTACGTTTTACAACCCTTCAGTCTATGTGATATGCTTTTGTTTCCACTTGTATAGAATTCATACAATTCTGAACTAAACGTAAAGTCCTTGAGTTTCAGAGTTTATGAAACTTACAGCTAAGCCGTAGGATTTTCACGGCTCAAACTCCCAAGAACATCAAACCTGCCCGTTACATTATGACTAAGCTATGGCTAAGCCGTAGGAAGCACTACGGCTGAGCCACATGCTAGTCTTGACCTAACCATAAGTCAAGTTACGGCTTGATGTCCAGAGAGTAGAAAAAAGGAGGACTCTTCTGCGGTCAAGCCACGAAAAAGCCGTATCATGTGCTACGGCTAAGTTGTATCCAAACTGGGGCTTAACCGTAAAACAACCATGGTACTGCCGTAAGACAATCCACGGTTTACTCGTATTTGTGAGGGAGTCTGAGTAACTGCGGCTGAGCCATAGTGTATAATATGGCTGAGCCGTAAGATGCCTACGGCTAAGCAGTAAGTCACCCACGGCTAAGCCGTGAGGCCATTGAAAACTAAGGAAAAAGATAGGTGCTATAAAGAGACTTTATAGGGCCTTCGTGTTGGAGTCCTTTACCCCTTAACTTGTCCAATGGAATTCATTTATCCAATGGAATACATCAATATCATGAATAATCTTGAGGGCTGTGACCCATTCATGTGTGTTGTCCATTTGTTAAGCACCTCCCAATGGATGTTGGTTTAAGGGACTTCATACATCTTCCCGATGCAATGTAACACCCAAAAGATGGACAACTGTGTATTGAATAACTTAAAACTACATCATCATGCACGGTTAGAAACAATGGACAATTAGCTTAGAGTTGGCTAGTAAACTGTCGTGGTCCCATGAAAATGAATCGAATTGCATAGTATGTTGGTTCCGATTATGTCACAACCCGAGCCCAGGGTTCGGGGGTTAGCAAAAGCCAAACCTAATGACACACGTACTCCCGTGCATGCACACGTAGACCGAGTCTAAATGCACACGCACAAGGGAACATTCACACGTGCCAAACATGTACGCGGAAGCTGTAAATATCAGAAACAGAAAACTAACAGTGCAAGAAGAGGATACAAAGGACGGACTGACATAATAACATATGAAAGTCTTATAAATAGAACAAAAGAATATGTACAATAATGACATGTCATGCCAAATACAAGTCTGAGAATCCATAAAACAAGACTCCAATGATGCATGCCAAGAACGCTCTCCCGTGGAGTGATCACATCCACTCCTCTAGGCCTGATGGGGCCCCGGGGGTCTCATCTGGAGCCTGGCCGACCTGCGGGGGTTCGGCAGGGGGATCTGGGCCTGCAACACCAAAAACAACTGTGAATACGAAGATTCAGCAAAGTATAAACCATAGCAAGTTAACACACGCTGTGTCTAATAGAATAAAGAACATCATGTGATTAAAGAAGGCATTTTCGTATACTAGGCTGTCATGCAAGAAAGAAATATGCTGAGTGAATCAATGAATACATGCTATGTACATGACTAGTGGCTACTACATTACCATATGCTCCCAAAAGAGGGATCTTATAACATGCAAAGAACACCATTGTCCGGGCCAGGGTACAATGGGTCTCGGTTTCCTGGGGTCCGGTTCCCCAAGACATATCCATACTGCAGCAGGCCATATAAACTATACCAAATTCACCCCGTCGGGATCCTAAGGCTGAGGCTAAGTAGTGCCTGACCATACAGAATCAATCATGAAAACCCTGAGTAACTCGTGACAACATATCATACGTGCATATCTGTGAGTGAACATATCATACATGCATACTCAAGGTAAGTAATCACAATGTGAAAGTAACGAAACATACGTAATCATGTCAGAGCGTTGAGGTCAATGATCGAATACAATATGTTATGCAACAAATCATGCGAAATCGAATCATCTTTATTTACAAACCAATTCTAATCTAAGTATCCGGTGTTTCTAACCGTGCATGATGATGTAGTTTTAAGTTATTCGATGCACCGTTGTCTAGTGTTGCATTGAATCGAGCGGTGCACGAAGTCCCTTAAACCAACACCCATGGGGAGGTGCTTAACATCCGGATAATGAACATGAATGATTCGCAGCCCTCGAGATCATTCACGCGTTGTATCATATTCCGTTGGGCAAGTCTAGGTGCTCTACATTCTATCATGAAGGCCATATCGGTCTTTTCTTTACACCTATCCTTATGCTTCATTTTTATCCTAGTGTGGTTACGGCTTAGCCGTGTGTGTGCTACGGCTTAGCCGTGTGTGGTCTACGGCTTAGCCGTGGCTGGGCCGTAGAAGGTTGGTCAGTTGCTGACTCTCAGTTATTCCAGAAATGCACCCTGTATTGTTCTACAGCTGGGCCACGGCTGAGCTTCGGCTTAGCCGTAGGGCATTCCACGGCTTAGCCGTGCCCTAGCCGTAGAGGAAAACTGGGTTTTTATCCTCTCTGGACTTTGAGCCGTAAGTGGCATACGGCTTAGCCGTACCTGCACGAATTCAAATTCCTGAAACCTGTACAGAATGTCTGGGAAGCATCAGAAATGCAATTCTCCAAGGGGAATACACAAGTACTGAATCAATGAGTATCAAATGGGCTGTAAACACATATTTCCACATTAATTCATATAAAACCAACCAAATCAAAAGCATACCAACATGGGTTCTCCAAGTTATGGTTATACTTGCCTTAATTGGAATCCAATTGCCCAACTGAAGTTCTTGGATCCAAACACAACCTAACACACATCAAACCACATGCATGCATGAGGATTGGAATGAAATCCACAACACAGACACAACATGCAAATGAGAATCAAGAAGGAAAAGAGAGAGAGAAAGGAGATGAGAAGAATGGAAGAAATCCACTCACCTCACATGCAAAGACCCACCTTCCTCTTGATCGATGGAGGAGAGAAATTGGAGAAGAAAATTCAAGAGAGAAGAGAGAGAGAGCTCCACGTGCAGTGAGGAAGTTGAGAGAAAACGAGAGAGAGAGCAAACTTGTCGAGCATATGAGGTTATATAAGTTAATGTGGTGTCCAAATTACAATGAAGGCCAAGTGAGAATACTAATTTCAGTTTGAGTCAAATCCAGGTCCAATCAAATCACACGACCTCGGTTGCAAATGACGTAGTTACGAAAGTTAACGAGCTCAACGAAAGACACGTGTTGACATCAAGATGATGCAAAAATGATCATGTCTTAGAAAAGCTAAAATTACGAAAAAGGGCTTGGTCTACTTAATCCAGGTCAAACTCAACCCAACTACCTATCCATGACCCGTAACGAAGATAAAACACAAATAAAACAGGATTAGCAACGAAAACAAGATTAACTAGCCGCTAAACAAGGTCAAGCTGGGTCGGAGTGTTACAGATTATTACCTTCCATTCTTTTACTATTGCTTTAACTTGCATGACTATTGATTTGACTTGAATGATCATGTTATTCGTAATTAAGCCTATTGTAGTATTTCTTGAGATACGTGTTCAACTTTGACTTAAATTGAATTGCATACAGATGCATTCCTCAGTTTCATTATATGAAATGATTGACACAATTTGGCTTTACTCAGCCTCAGCCTTCTGATACCCAATGGGGTTGACCTTGGCGTAACATATTTGTGGCCGCTACAATGTGCTCATGTCTTTGAGCTTCCGAACCCCAGGAACTAGAGACGCATTTGTACCCTGGCCTGGTCGATTGTGTTTTCAATGCATAGATTCCTAGATGGAGGCTATGGCAAATGTAGTAGCCACCTAGTAAAGTTTCTGTTTAATGAATCTCAGACCATGCTCTATTCAAATGCATGATTTGTTTAGTATACTAAATTGAAACTCTATGCATAATCGCCCATTAATGATTCTTATAGACACAACGCGTGTTACCTTAATGTTGCTTATGCTTTGCTGAATAGTCTTATTCACTGGTTGTCCTTGTGGTGTTACAGGCTCAGATCTCACTTCCAATCCCTCACTGGGCGGAAAGACTTCAGAGAAGATCATAGAGGCCTCATCAGGACTTGATGAGTGGACATGATCAATCCACCCCGGAGAGCAGCATGGCTTAGGATAGGCCTCATTTTGATACGTTGGATATATTTTGTGTATTATAGAAACTTTATTCTCTCTCTTGTAAAGACATGGCTTCCTTGCACATATTGACAATGTTCTTAGTTTTGATGTGTCCTCCTATTATGTGATAATACTAACAGCTTCCGCGTACAATGGTATTATATGTGTGATTTCCCTTGTGTGTGTACACTTAGACCGGAGTCAGGTGTATATACACAGGAGTACGTGTGTCACTGATTGAGTAACATTAATTCCCGATTCTCTTGGGCTCAAGTCGTGACAATTTGTTCAAGGATCAAAGATATACTCATGACCCACTTATCTAAAAATTGCTTCTATGAACACTGTTAACAAAAAGGATGTGTTAAAGCCCAAATTCATTCCTATCAATCACTTTTGTGGGATCAAAGGGCACATTCAACCACATTGTAACAAAATTCGAAATCAGTTCAAATATCAGTAGATGAAGAAGTTTTATTCTCTTCAACATGTCAAGACTAAAGCTGTTTGGGTTCATAAATTTGACTCGTTGTAATGTGATTCTCACTGGACTTAACGTACAACAATCACATATGTGGTACTTAAATAGTGGCTGCTACAGATATATGCAGATGATAAATCTTTTTTCACCTCTCTTAAGAGCTACGGAGGTGGAAGTGTGAAATTTGGCAATGGAAGTATGTCCAAAATTATCAGTAAGGGAACTGTTAAAATCCAAAATTATCAGTAAGGTAACTGTTGAAATTCCAAGTATATCTAAACTCTCAAATGTGTTTATGGAATATTCACTCAAAGTTAACTTACTAAGTCTTAGCCAATTGTGTGACTCCCAATATAAAGTACATTTTTCCTTACACGAATGCTCAATTGTTGACAAGAATGATAAACATGTACTTCATGGAAAAAGAACATTTGACAACTATTACATTATAGTTGACAACAATAATTTGCCATGTCATTCTGCCAAAGTTAGTGAAACTGATTTGTGACATCAACGCTTGGTCCAAATTAATCATTTTGATTTAAAAAGATTAGTAAATCAAGAGATGGTTCATGAGCTCCCTAAACTTCAAAATACCCTGAACAATGTGTGTGGTCCATGTCAAAACAGTAAACAAGTTAGGACATCATACAAGTAGGTTAATTCTCTCACCATAACTAGGCTGTTGGAATTACTTCACATCGATCTTATGGGTCAAACACAAGTTCAAATCATTGGCGGCAAGAAATATATTTTTCTCATCATTAATCACTTTTCACTGCTTTCATAGGTGAGATTTTTAAGAGAAAAATAAAAAACTTTTGAAGTGTTTAGTGACTTGTCGACTTTACTCATTGTAGATAAAAGCCAAGTATATGGTTTATCCTGTACTCTCTCTGACCATGGTAAATACTAATTCTGAAGAAGTCAAGAAGGATGAGACTAAAGATATGCAACCAGAACTAGAGGAATCAAAGACTCCAATTACTAAGATTGTTGTCCCTCACTCAAATTCTGAGAATGAAAATGACAACACTCGATCTATGTTGAAGTCATCTTCGAGATTTACATCATCGGATCACCCACTCTCTCACGATAAAACAAATGTGCGTCCTAGATCCTAGAAAGGTCAATGTCCCAATCCAAGCCTGAGAAACTTATATTAGGGTAATTCTCTAGGCATGACACGCGTATTCCCTTGAAATTCTCACCCAGAGGCCAATGTGGAATTCCACAAAGGATATTCACCTTGTACCACGTGTGAGGAACTTTTAATAGACTCATATCCGTGTACCAAACATGTGGAAGTTTGTCAATATCACCGAAAAAAAAAATTTTTCTTTCATTTCACATAATAGTTCAACGGTATCTAATTCATGAAAACAATCTACAGTTAATGTTTCAATATATAAAAGAGGTATAATTTTTCATTACTGTAATTTGTACCCAACTATTGTCTGAACGCTCTCCAGTAATAGAGGTCAATTAGAAAACCTCTGTTGTCCACTCGTCGAGGCCTGAAGGAAACATCTCAGTCTCCTCCTCTGATTCCACAGTCTTTGCAAGACCAAAAGTAGAACCTGGGCCTGTAACACCAATTAGACAACTATGAATAAGATTATTCAGCAAAGTATAAGCATAATCAAGGTAATACACATTGTATCTATAAGAATCATTAATATGAGATTATAGAGGTCAATTTAGTATACTAGACATATTGTGTAATTAAATAAGCATGCCATGAGAATCAATGAACAGAAATACTTTATGATGTGGCAACTACATTTTGCCATATCCTCCCTTTACGGATCTATGCGTTGAGAACACCATCAACTGGGCCAAGGTACGAATGGGTCTTTCGTATATAGAGTCCGAAAGCTCTAAGAAAAGCATACTACAGTGGCATTATTCATGCTACACCAAAGTCAACCTTGCCAGGTATTATGAGGCTGAAGCTGAGTAGAGCCAGACCATTTCAATGCATTCATATACTTGAACTTGAGTAAAACATGCAATTCATTCATTGAGTGAGAATAATACCAAACCGTATATGCTCAATTCATTCGTACAATACCAAACCGTATATGCTCAATTCATTCGTACAATATGTTTGCATTCATTTCATTCGTTCAATATCAAGATCATGATAAAACGTATATCGGGAAACAATTCGAATAGAGTCAGTTTAAACATGATCGTTTCATTTCAAAAATCAATATGGAATAATATAAGTCAATAACAGTAAGACAATATGCTATGCAACTTCAATTCAATTTAATGCGATCAAGATAGTTTTACGAGCCAACCCTAATCTAGTCATCCATTTTTTTTAACCATACATGATGATATAATTTTAAGTTATTCGATATACAGTTATCTCCTTTTTAGTGTTATATTGTGTCGGAAAGGTGTATTGAAGTCCCTTAAACCAACACTCATAGGAAAGTGCTTAATAAATGACAACACCACATGAATAAGCCTCAGCCTTCAAGACTTTTCATGGTATTAGTTATTCCATTGAGCCAATTAATAAGGTAAAGGGATCCAAAAGCTAAGGCCCTATAGGTCTTATGAATGTCTCTAGTGAAGCCTAAGTTTCAGGGTTCTTACGGCTTAGCTGTGGCTTTCACAAACTTTGCCCCGCATCTACGGCTTAGCCGTAACGTGGTCTACAGCTGAACCACGGTTTAGCTGTGACCTGAGCCATAGAATAAATTTCAATTTTTGTCAAATTCTGATCTCTAGATATTAAACTGTAGTATAACTTACGGCTTAGCTGCAAGCTCCAAAAATTCTAAAGCTAACTCGGTTACAAAATGCTCCACTTCTACCCATGATGCTGGTTTTTTATTACATGTCTACTACTTACTTAAGGGCGTTCATTTCTACTTCTCTTCAACAATTTAACATTTCTAATTTCACTTTGTGATTCGCTTAAACAATCAAATCAAGCATTTTAAACAATTATAAGAGCTAAAATTTAAATTTGAATTTCAATAGAGTCACAAGAATCACAAGGCTACCAATATGCATTCAACAATAATTAGCTTATACTTGCCTTGTTATAGTGCTCATGGTCCAACTTTAGCAAAATCCAAGTTCAAACACTCATTAGCTCACTCAGAAAGGAAACCCTCAAGTCTCTAACTTATCAACATATTATTCTCCCATAGCACTCCAACAACACTACTAAACCCTTCGATTCGTTGAAAAACACCTATTTAACCAAAACCCCAAGTCTAACCTTAGAACGCCTAACACGGAAAGCCAATCAAACAATAAGGTCATCAAACCAACCCTGGTCTTAGATTTGCTATCCATATGAAACCACAACACTAGTGGACCCTATGTATCCCAAGATTCAAGTGCCCATAATTAAACATAGTCTCAGGCCATATAAATCTGCAAAAATTTTTTAATTGAATTTTGAAAAAAACCTTGGAGTTACAAACCATTTTCCAAAACCAATCCACATACCGAAAGGGCATCATTAAGCTAAAAACCCAAAGTCTTTGAAACCTAAAGTTTACTGTAAATGGCCAAAACCTTAAAAGGAAAATAGGGTAGTTTTAACATCCAAGTTTTCTAACACAAAACCAGCCAAATAGGAACATAAACCTGAACTAATTCTAGAGATAAAGCCATACCAATTTCAGACATAAAATTTAGCTGATTTTTCCAACTAAAAGAAGCATAAAACCTGTACCAAGTTTGAGGCACAAAACTAAACTAATTTCCAGTCAAGATGAGACATAAAACTGAATCACTTTTTTTTTCAGCTAAAAAAATGAGACATAGGCCTGAACTAATTAATTTTAGAGACAAAACTAAACCAATTTACAGTCACAAAAGAAAAACGTTGAGCTAAAAACAGGAAACTTTTGTAACCTGAGATTTCCCAACTATTTAGGGACAAAAATAGCTGAAACTCAATGAAGAAATAGGGTGGTTTCAAACTTCAATTTTCTAAAATAAAACCAGCCATTTACATGCTTAACAAAACTAAAATTAAGAAGCATATATCACAAGAAATTACCCAACTGAATGCAAAACAAACTATTGGAAATCCTTTATGAAAACAGGACATTTCTTGGTGTAAATTCTGAAATAAAAACCTGTTCATTTAGTTCATGCGTTTGAGATGAAATTCAATGTCATGCTAACATGTAAAATCATATAATGCATCCCAAGATACAACATGCACCAAGATTAATTAAGTTGGGGAACCTTGCCTGAGATTTCTAGCCACCCAAATAACTTCTTGCACTCCCCAAAAAGTCTCTCAAACACACTGCTACGGCTGAACCAAGACTTATCTCAAACTCCCATTTCCTACACGAAAACACCGTAAAGACCATAACTCATTAATCACTACAAATCACCCCTTGCACGTATAGATAAAGAAGGTAAGTGGGCTCCTAATCATCGTACTAAAAGATTTAAAAGGAGGGCTTACCTAGGGGCACACCCATCGAAAAAGAAGATGATGGGAGAAGGGGCTGCCAGCGGTTAATCACAAGGAAAATGCTATGGGAAAGAAGCTCACGACGAGGGGAAAGTTTTGGCAGAGTCGGATTTCCGATTTGGCAGGGTTTGGCCTTGGATTTGGAGAGAAAAAACAAGGAGAGGAGAAAAAGAGCTTCAGCTACAGGTGCAAAGAATAGAAAAGGAAAAGTAGAGAAGGAGAATGATGACCGCTGGTGACCTTTTTATAATGGGTGGAAAGTGGGCCGCACTACTCATAAAGCTTGTTGGGCCTAAAACACTTCATTTTGGGCGTCAAATCACTTTAGTTTAAGAGACAAAAGTGTATGAAAAAAAAATCTACTCTAATGAGTATACTATTGACACCATTTTGGTGTTTTAAAATTTGGGCTTAGATTTAAGTGAAAAGGCGATTTTGCCTTTACTAGTGAAATTTGGCAAAAATGAAGGGTTTAAGGTTCCAATTGAGTTTGGGTTAAATATAAAAGTTGTTGGAAATATTATTTTGCATCTAAGGAGGTCAATATCATAATTTTATAGAATTCGCACATAACCCCCCACACTTTCCCACAATTACAAAGGAAGGGTCCTAAAGGCAATGAGGTAAGTTAAGTCACGCTCATAGTTTTCCCAAGGCTATTAAAAAGCTAATCAAAACTCATAACTAATTTCATTACCCACTAAACCCACTTATTAATATAATTACTTGCTTAATTAGCACTAATCGCAGAAGTTATGAGTTGGGGTGTTACAGTCAAGTCATCAAGGTTCATCCTCTTGACAACGTCATTGGGGTTGTTGTAGCGCCCATGAAAACATGGAAACAGATCCATATGAAATAAGTTTTCTTTGTTATGTTTCTTTTCTTGAACCTAGTAATGTAAATGAGGTCCTAAATGATAACTGGTGGATTGATGCAATTCATGAGGAGTTAGACCAGTTTGTGAGACATAATGTCTGGGAGCATGTTCCTCGCCCTTCTCACACCAACATCATCCATTCCAAGTGGATTTTTAAGAATAAAACTGATGAACTTGGTCAAGTAATAAGAAAAGGGCTCGATTAGCAATGCAGGGTTATACTTATATTGAGGGAATAGATTTTGATGAGACATTTGCCCATGCTATTTGTCTTGAACCCATCTAGATACTACTTACCATTGCTTGTTACTTGAAGGTCAAGTTCTATCAGATGGATGTCAATAGTGCTTTTCTGAATGGATGCTTGATTGAAGAAGTCTTTGTTGAACAACCGAAAAATTTCAAGGACCCTCAATATCCTGATCATATGCTCAAGTTAAAGAAAACTCTCTATGGTTTGAAACAAGCACCTCGTGCATAGTATGAAAGGCTAATAATATTTTTGATTGAAAATGGTTTCATAAGGGGAAGTGCTTATAAAACTCTATGTATCAAAAAGGAAAAGAACGTTCTAATAGTCCAAGTTTATGTTAAGGATATTATTTTTGGGTCAACATCTAAAGTATTATCCAAAGCATTCTCCACATTTATGTCGAAGGAATTTGAAATGAGTATGGAATTGTCCTTTTCTTGGGACTCCAAATTGAACAGAGTGAAATGAGAGTTTCTGTCTCCCAAACTAAATATGTTCATAATCTGCTTAAAGATTTTAGGATGACCTCTTCAAAGACATCTGTAGCCCCTATGGGTTCCAAAGTTAAATTGAGTTTAGACTCCAATGGAAAAGATATGGAAAAGACACATTATAAGAGTATAATAGGCAGTATGTTATACCTCACTGCAAACAGGCCAGATATTGCTTTCAACGTAGGTGTTGTGCTAGGTATCAATCAAAGGCAAAAGAATCTCATGTTACAACTATCAAAAGAATAATGAAATATATCAATGGGACAACAGAATATTGCATATGGCTTAGACGGGAAACCATCACAAACGTCATTGGTTATTCTAACGCTGACTAGGCAGGATGTGTGGATGATAGAAAAAGTACTTCTAGAGGTTGTCTCTTTATTGGCAACAATCTGATTGTATGGCATTGTAAGAAGCAAACTTCGACTTCTCTATCGATTGCTGAAGCATAATACATAACTGCAGAAAGTTACTACACACAGCTATTGTGGATGAAGCAGATGTTACTGGATTATGGGATTAAACAAGAGACTATGGTAGTATATTATGACAACAAAAGCATAATAGACATCTCCAAAAACCCAGTACAACACTCAAGGACTAAGCATATAGATATTCGGCATCATTTCATTCGAGATTTGGTTGAAGAGAAAGTCCTTACCTTCGAGTACATAATCACTGGGCATCAACTTGCTGACAGTGTTACCAAACCACTTGATACCTCTAGATTTAATTCCCGCTATAAGTCCCTAGGCATCTACCTACACCCTTGATTTAGCCTCAATTCATGCTTTGATTTGCACATGCATACTTTGTCGAGCTGATGCTATGATTCTTTGGCATTTGATAGACTTTAATTTGCATTTTTCTTAGCTGATTGTCTTGGTACATTGTTTAAGTTTTTTAATAATGTCTAATGTGCAAGATGATACACTTGGACACTCACTTAGGGTTGGTGGGACAGCGAGATTGATAGGATGCAAGCCTTTGTGGATTTGTAGTTCTTCAGAGCATCGATTTTGATTTTTCCTCTTTTCCCTATGCTTCTTTCTTAGTGTCTCATTTTATAATAAAAGAAACCAGCTGCAAAGATAAAATTTGCTGCAAAATCATTTTAACACTAGGAAAGAGCTGCCATGTTCATTACTTTGATAATCCCCCACACTGTTTCGATTCACAGAATTTTCTCATATTTAAAATTAAAAAAATAAAAGTCTCAAACACGGAGGAATCGGCCACTCACAAGAAAAACTACTAAATTGTTACCATTAATGGGAAGCTGCCAAGGAAGGTTCATTGATTTTATCATTGGAGCATTAATATAAAAAATATATAGAATGTTACATTAAGTGGCAGCTTCCCACACTAATTTGATCGGATTGTATGTTTCTAGCTACTGTAAATTTCACTTCATACCTGATGATTGTTGATCTCTGGCCAATCACTGATTTCTTCATGTTATCTTTCATTTGTGATTATTCCCTGTAAGGTCCTAACCCAAACTAATATTGATTTATAGTAATTAATCCTGCCTTATGCTAATTGGCACTCATTTAGATTAATTTAACTCAAAACCTCTTGGGTTTGGGCTATGGATAAGTAGTTGGTCGGATTCAAACTTTACTTAGGTAGTTAAGAACCTTTTTGTAATTTAGAGTCATATGGTTTTCATATTAGTTGCATCATGTGTACTTCATCTGGAAACACATCCAGGAACTCACGAACTACCGAGATCTCTTCTAACTTCTTGGGTCTTTTATTCTCAACAACTGCATTGAAGTTCTCAAATACTCAACATATTCATTTTGAGTCTTAGAATACACCAATACATCATCAATGAAAATCACCACAAATTAGTCGAGATAGGGTGAATAGATTTTGTTCATTAGGGCCATAAATACAGCTAAGGCATTGGTCAACCCAAAAGGCATGACTAAGAATTTGTAGAGCCCACATCTTGTTCTAAAAGCTATTTTTTATGTATCTTGTTCTCTAACTCGCAACTGATGATATCCAGACCTTAAATTAATCTTTGAGAAATGTGCTACACCCTGTAATTGATTAAATAATTCATCAATTCTAGGCAGTGGATATTTGTTCTTGATTGTCACCTAATTCAACTGCCTATAATCCATACCCATTTTGAGGGTGCCATCTTTCTTCTTCACAAATGAAACTGGAGCTCCCCATGGTGATGTGCTAGGATGAATAAAACCATTGTCTAGTAAATCTTGCAACTGTATTTTCAGCTCACATAATTCTACAGGTGCCATTCTATATGGAGCTCTAAAGATTGGAGTTGTACCAAGTACTAATTTTATAGTAAAGTCTACTTCTCTAACTAGAGGAAGACCACCCCGTGACCCAACCATATGTCATTTTTATGGCTAGCTTTCCAGAGAACCATAAACCCAGTTTTTCTTTACGGCTAACCCACGGCTAAGCCATAAGTTGTACTACAGTTAAGCCGTAACTTAGCCGTGGCCTCACCGTAGGTTTCAAATGGCTAAGCAATAGGTCAATTTACGGCCAAGCCATAAATGCGTGTGAAATTAAGAATAAAACCTATGCCACTCGCTAAGCCGTAACTTGTACATTGCTAAGCTGTAAGAACACTGTGAACTTAGAATATTAGGGATTCTCAAGACTTTATAGGGCTTTTCATATAGCACCTTTACCCCAATTAAGTTAGTTAAAAGGTGATCAAATGTTAAAGAGGAAGAATGAAGAGCTGTCACTCATCCCCTTTGATTTTTTGGATAATTTTCCAATGTTACATCATGGTTGCTGGCATGAGAAGAGGTGTCTAATGCATACACAATATAACACCGAGATTTTAGTAACACAATGACACTGAACATTTATGAATACAACGTATTAAGTGACCTCGAAAATACGGATTATCTAGCATAGAGTTGGCTCGTAACTATCCTTGGCAATTACTCAATCTATCCGCATTCATATTGTTAAGCAACCTTACCCTCAACATGATCTAGTCATGTACCCATACTTCATGGTGAACCTTGAGGCAACATTGGTGCCAAAGCTTCTATTGAGTGTGTGTGTGTGAGCCAAAATGGGTGTAGCTAAAGTTGACAGGGTTCAAGCTCTATTGGCTCATTTAAGTATTTATTGTCTAATTATTAGTTACTTGTTTAATTTCAATTTTTATGACTGAATCTATTCTTAAGACCGACACTGCCTTTCTAGATGACAGATTATATACGAATATGAGATGATCACTATGATTAATGATAAGTATGAATGACTATATATAATATGAATTCGGGACAGTCTTGATATATTGAGTCGACACCATTTAACTTATATTCTTATGAGGTGGGACCAATTTAGGTATCCGTTATGTCATTACTACATTAGTTTATAAAGGAGAAGGTCGGCGCTCCATGGAAAGCTAAACCGATCCCCTAGCAATATTCCCTTCTATATGTTATACGCTTTCTTTAGAGAAAATATAGCCTCGTGGATGGCAACTAGTATGTTACAATATCTTGTTCATGATTCGTTATTCATGCTAATTTCAAGTACAACATGCCTAGATACCGTTATTGCTTTTTTTAATCAATATTTTTTTTAATTCATTTGATACATCATGATGGTCCTATATGTCTCAATATTTGATAACCGTCATGTTAACAGCGCTACCCTTGGTGTTACAGGTATTGAACCCATCGACGGTACAACGAACGACATACCACTAGAGGGAACCTCAACAATACCTCAGGGAGTAGCAAAGTTAACGAAGACAACGTATTCTTTTAATCGTCCTACAAAAAGCGCCATTGGCTTTTCCTTGGGGTTGTTCACTTGTAGGCATACGTGGACTTGTGTTTATACATGCCATCTACATTATGTGGCTTTGGGCTTAAAATGTGATGGACATGTTATTTGGAATTTTATATAACTATGTTTTACTATTGTTGTCTTATGCTGATGGATGGTTAATTAACAAACTTAAGCATAATTATGAATGAATGAATGATGTTTTATTATTGCTTATGATCATTACAGATGTATTTCACAGGCTTCCGCGTTATTAATTAAATCTTGTTATACATGTCTGTGAAACTTCCTCACACGTTCCTATGGAACCTCCCTTGTAGCGATTCGTGTGTATTTTTGCTTGGCACGGGTTGCTATAGGATGGTATTACGTATGCACACCCCAAGACTCACTCTGATCACTAATTCTCGGGCTTGGGGCGTGCAGGATCTCTTCTAACTTCTTGGGTGTTTTCTTCTCAACAATGAAAGCTATACACCTTATTTTCAATCAATTTTTGGTGATCTTCATTGCTAATGTATTAGTGTATTCTAAGACTCGAGATGAACATGTTGAGCATTTGAGAACTTCACTGCAATTGTTGAGAGATCATCAGTTGTACGCCAAATTGGATAAGTGTGATTTTTTGTTAGAACAAGTTACTTTCTTAGGGCTTATAATTTCAAAAGAAAGACATGCAGTAGACCCAGCTAAGATTGAGGCAATAACTAGCTGGCAAAGCCCCAATATAGTTGCAGAAGTTAGAAGTTTTGTCGGTTTAGCGACCTACTATTGAAGGTTTGTAAAAGACTTTTCCAAAATAGCAGCACCGTTGATGAAGTTAACTCGGAAGAATAAACCATTTGTTTGGTTGGATGAATGCGAATCAAGTTTCCAATTCCTTACGGAGAAGTTGATCTCAACACCGATCTTATCTCTTCCAGAAGGTAGTGGTGGATTTGTCATATATGCAGATGCTTCGAGAATTAGGTTGGGATGTGTATTAATGCAAATTGGAAAGGTGATCGCATATGGATCTCAACAGTTAAGGAAACATGAGAAGAATTATGCCACACATGGTCTCAAATTAGCCACTGTCGTCTTTGCTTTGAAGCTGTGAAGACATTACTTGTATGGAGAGAAATTTGAAGTCCATAGTGACCATCGCAATCTTCAATACTTATTCTCTCAACATGAGACAGTGTAGATGGTTAGAGTTTATAAAGGACTACGATTTTCCAATCAAGTACTTTCTAGGGAAAGGAGATGTTATGGCTGATACTCTAAGTAGGAAATCGACTATAGAAATGGTGGCTATGTGTGGTGAGTGGTCTCTAGTGGAAGAATTTAGAGATCTATATATGGAAGTCGAATTCGTTGATGACAAGGTCATGCTAGTAGCTATGTCTATCTTTGAACCCACTTTGATGCACAAATTAAATAGAGACAGTTTGAAGACTCAAAGTTCATTAAGATTCGTGACCATATATCTCAAATACCAGATTTCAAAATGGTAGATGGTGTGCTATATTTTAGAAATAGTCTATGTGTTCCGACAGTTTAAAATCTAAAAGAAGCAATCATGACCGAAGCACATCATGCAATGTATTCTATTCATCCCAAGAGTACTAAGATGCACTGAAATTTGAATGGTAGGTTCAGATGGAATAACATAAAAAGAGACATCGCAGGTTTTGTGGCAAGATGTCTTACCTGTCAACGTGTAAAGGCTGAACATAAAAAGCCCCCCAATTTGTTGCATCCTTTGCATATTCCAAAGTGGAAATGGAAATATTTCAATGGATTTTATTTCAGGGCTACCCCGGACAAGCAAACATCATGATGCAATATAGGTGATTGTCGATCAACTAACAAAGTCAGCCCATTTTATTCCTATCAGGAAAGGGATGAAATTTCATGAGATAACCAAAATCTTTATAGATGAGGTTATGGGACATGGTACTCCAGTTTATATAGTCCCCAACAAAGGTAGTAGATTTGTTTCTTCCTTTTAGCAGTCATTTCAAAAATCCATAGGCACCAAACTCAATTTTAACACTGCTTATCAACCTCAGATCGATGGACAATCAGAGCATACAATACAAACTCTTGAAGACATGCTCCAACCTAGTGTGTTAGACTTTGGAAAAGAGTGATATGAACACCTTTCCTTGTCTGAATTT
Source organism: Sextonia rubra (assembly GCA_037013555.1). NCBI lineage: Eukaryota > Viridiplantae > Streptophyta > Magnoliopsida > Laurales > Lauraceae > Sextonia > Sextonia rubra. The sequence goes on along the minus strand of JASUAD010000024.1, from coordinate 18,994,374 downwards.
GCATATAACAATAGTTACCACGCGAGCATCGGAATGGCTTCATTCAAAGCTTTGTATGGTTGTAAGTGTCGTACACCAGTTTGTTGGGAAAAAGTTGGAGTTAAAAGTTTCCATGGACCTTTTCCTGTTGCAGATGCAGCAAAAAAAGTGCAAAAGGTTCAAGATAGATTGAAAGTCGTGCAATCTCATCAAGAGAGCTATGCAGATAATCACCGTAGACCTCTTGAATTTCAAGTGGGAGACAAAGTTTTCTTGAAAATTTCTTTGATGAAGGGCATTATCAGGTTTGGACAAAAAGGCAAGCTAGTTCGACACTTTGTAGGACCTTTTGAGATTCAGAGCAAAGTTGGAGATTTGGTTTACAGGTTAGACTTACCACCTCAACTCGAAGGAGTTCATAACGTGTTTCATGTATCAATGCTTAGAAAGCATCTTCCAGACCCTTCACATAATCTAGAGTTAGACGACATTCAAGTTAAACCAAACGTGAGCTATGAAGAAAAACCCATTCATGTCGTTGAAACCAAAAACCAAATGCTGCGTACTCAGCCGATTAAATGGGTTAAGATTATATGGGAGCATCATAGACAAGAAGAAGCAACTTGGGAGCTCGAGAAACAAGTTCAGAAAAAATATCCAGAACTGTTACCTAAGGTATGTTGCATTCGGAGGACCGAATGATCATAAGAGGGAGAAGATGTAAGGTCATAACCCAAACTAATCTTGATTTATAGTAATTAATCTTGTTTTATGCTAATTGACACACGTTTAGACTAATTTAACTTAAAACCTCTTGGGTTTGGGTCATAGATAGGTATTTGGGTTGAGTTCAAACTTTACCTAGGTAGTTAAGGACCTTCTTGTAATTTAAAGTCACATGGTTTACATTATATTAGTTACATCATGTGTACTTTATCTTGTGGATTATCTTTTATATTTAGCCCAACTTGATTCGGATCCATCTTGGCCTAATTGAAACCCATTTGACTTAAACTGTAATTTCCCTAAAAAAATGGACTCGTATGCAAATTCCTGAAAAATCTGAGTTAAAGAGGAAACCAACATTTCCTTTTCATTTCTTATTCTCTCTTTTGCTGGAGCTCTATCTTCTTCCCCTCCTTTTACTCTCCTTTACAAACTTGAACGAAAAACTAAGTTTTTGGAGCTTGCATGTGCTCCTACTAGGTTCCATCCACCTCTTTCTTCACTCTCTTATTCATCTTCTTCTCTTGAAACTTACAAATTCAACCCCTCATCTTCTCTACAGCTCCCCAAGGTAAGAACTTTAATACCATTCCATTTCCTTAAGTCCAATAAAGTTAAGGAGAATCAATTTGGTAGCATGCATGCATCTTACATTAAATTCACCAATTGCATGTCTTTGCATCTTATAGGAATTCCTTTTGTTGAGGATTTCTCCACCCCCACACCAAGGGAGAAGTTGATTTAAGTCAAGCACTAATGTAAGACAAGTATTAAAGTATATATTCCTTCATGAATGTTTAGATTTATTAATTCTTAAACTAATCACACTAATTGCAAGTTACAGCTCATTCACCATTGATTAAGTATACATGCGTTGGATTAAGTGAATATGAGTATGAATAAGTAATGTTGGTGATATGTGGCATTGTAAAACCTATTGTAATAATTTGGAGCAAAAGGGAAGCTCATTGGAACCAAGAATTGAGAGTTCTGTATTAAACTCGAGCTTCAAAAACAGTTCCAAAAATTCTAACGCTACGGTGGAGCCCACGACTAAGCTGTAAGTGCTCTACGGCTTAGAATCCAGAGAGCCTAAAATTTGGTTTTCTTCTAGGCTAACCCACGACTAAGCCGTAAGTTGTACTATGGCTAAGCCGTAGCTCAGCCATGGCCTCGTCGTAGGTTTCATACAAGTAAGTTGTAGATCAATTTACGGCCAAGCTGTAAATGCGTGTGAAATTAAAAGTAGAACGTGTGCCACTCGGCTTAGCCGTGTGGCTAAGCCATAACCTAGACACGGCTAAGCCGTAAGAACATTGTGAATTTAAAATATTAGAGATTTCCAAGACTTCATAGAGCTTTATATATGGCACCTTTACCACAATTAAGTTAGTCCAAAGATGATTAAATGTTAAAAAGGAAGACTGAAAGGCTGTCACTCATCCCCTTCGATTTTTCGGATGATTTTCCAATGTTGTGTCATGAGTATTGGTATAAGAAGATGTGTCTAATGCATACACAATGTAACAGCGAGATTTTGGTTACACAATGACATCGAACGTTTTATAAATACATCATATTCAATAACCTCAGAAACACGGATTATCTAGCATAGGGTTGGCTAATAACTATCTTTGACAATTGCTCAGTCTATCTGCATTCATATTATTAAACAACCTTGCCCTCAACATAATCTAGTCATGTACCCATGCTTCCTGGTAAACCTTGAGGCAAAATCGATATCAGAGCTTCCATTAAGTGTGTGCTTGTGAGCCAAAATGGGTGTAGCAAAGGTTAACAGAGTTCGAGCTCTACTGGCTTATTTAAGTATGGATTGTCTGATTATTAGTTACTTGTTTAATTCTATTTTTTATGACTGAATGTGATCTCAAAACCGACGCTCCCTTTTCTATATCAAAGATTACGTACAAATATAAGATGATCACTATAATTAATGATAAATATGAATGACTATGTATGATATGAATTTGGAACAGTCGTGATATGTTGAGTCAATACCACTTAGCTTGTACCTTTATTAGGTTTGACGGGACCAATTTGGGAATCCCTTATGTCACTGCTGCAGTAGTTTATGAAGGAAAAGGTCGGCGCTCTTTGGGAAATTAGACTAATCCCCTAACAATATTATCTTCTATATGTTATACACTTTCCCTAGAGAGAACATAGCCTCATGGATACCAACTAGTATGTTTCATTATCCTGTTCATGATTCATTATTGATGCTAATTTCAAGCACAACATGCCTAGATACCGTTACTGTGTTCTTTTAATCAATATATTCTCTAATTTATTTGATACATCATGATGGTCTTATACATCTCTATATTTACTTAACCATCATGTTAATAGTCCTACCCTTGATGTGATAGGTACTGAACCCATCGCTAGTATGGCAAACAACGCGCCCCCAGAGGGAACTTCAATGGTACCTCGAGGACTAGAAGAGTGGAACGAAGATGATAGGATTTGTAGGGTTCTTAGAAAGGTTGCTGCTCTATGATATTATTTTTGAGTTACTTGAGCTGAAGGATTGATGGTTTTATTGTTTATTATGTTTGGTTTTTCTGTTTGGGTAGATTTTCATGCAATTAGGCGTTTTGTGTATGAATTGCCAAAGGGAAAGATTGTAAGGACATAGAGGGTTGGCGGTGGAATATGGAAAAAATGGGAATCAAAGTTTTACTCTTGTATTTTATAGATTGGACTACATGAAGTGAAGACAAATCAGAAAATCTACAATTCAAGCTTTTTGTTGAAGGCCGCTTGAGCGCGTGGTAAAGAGCTCGAGACAGAACTGCGTGTGCTCAAGCCAACCTCTCATGTGCTCAAGCCTAACTAATGGAAGGAAAATAACTGCAAGCTATTTTCAGCCACTCAAACGCATGGTCAAGCCTACTTGAGTGCGTGACACGTTTTCAGTTTGCAAACTTATATAGACTTCTTTATTAGTGATCAATTCTTTTCCAACTCAAAGTATATCCCAGCCTTGACACATGCTACAAATTTGGGCCTATATAAACCATGTTCTCTCTCTCTCTCTCTCTCTCTCTCTCTCTCTCTCTCTCTCTCTAGGCCATCCATCTCCCTTAAGAAAACCTTAGCATCCTTTGGAGATCTTTGCATTCTTTCTAGATCACCCTTGAGAATTCATATCTGTTGTGCTGAAATTACTGCTCTAGTTCTTCTCATCTACTCTCTCACAATAGGTTCATCTTGAAGAGGCATTCAAAATAGTTGTTTCAAGCGCTATGAAGGTGCATGGCGACAAGCCGACAAGATCATCGCAGTCCTTAAGTTAAATTACAACTAAGGAGGGTCAGCGAGTACTACTTGTAACTTTCATTTACATAATACTTGTTAGTCTTAATTTAGATGACTCGTGTTTTTTCCCAAGTAAGGTTTTCGACATAAAAAATCTGTGTATCTACTCTTTTGTGTGTTTACTTGATTCTAGATTAAATTAAAATCAGATTTTATTAAATTCCACAATAGAATCTAATTTGGGACCTTAACCCAAAACTAGGGTTTTAAAATTGTCAATAATCCTTAGTAAGATTTCTTGCTCTTCTCTGCAGTTCTTGTGAGCTCTGTTGTTCAGTTTTTCTTTTTCTTTTGCGCTGGTCCTGTGGGTATCTTTTGAGGCGGCCTGGCTTGTAGGTGGCTTTGGGCTAGCTCTCTCTTGATTGTTTCTTATTCCGGGGAGCAAGTGAATTACTTGTCTCCCAGTATCCTTTTTGCACAATGTGCAGTCCTTTTGGAATTAATGTACAATTACTTTTTCAAAACAGAAAAACTTCTTTCATTCTTCATAATTGGCACATAATGCGGCAACTTGTACGGAGTAGATGGGCAACACGTAGGAGCATGTGTAGAAGGCTACAAGCTCCACCAATAAAGAGCCAACAGGGAACTTGATTTTTCTGTTTTGTTTCTTAAGCGGGTGTCAGTGCTGGTGGGCTGGCTACCAACTCCTTGGAAATGGGAATCATGTGATTCGGGAGGAGTGCCTTCAGATATATGCAGTTGCAGGAGGAAATTTTAGAGATTCGGTTGGTGGGGATGAGGGCTTGGGAATGCGAGCCCACTTCCTTCCTAATTCCTCACTGTGCAGATGGGATTATTCTTTTTAAAATAATGAGTGGATAATCTAATCTTCTTGATGACTTGGTTACCGGCCATTTTTTATCTTTGGAGATTGAGTTGCCTTGCTTTATGGTCTGATTGCAAGTGTTCCTGTATTTTTTTTCTCTTTCTAGCATTTGAGAAATTTATAATGTTTTCCCTCAAAAGTGAAACCTAAATTGTTCAAGTGTATCTACTATATCAAATACTGGGTATATAAGAATTATACAAAGTGAAGATGACATTTGAAATGTGCTCACTGACAAAATTCCAGTGATTCAAATTTTCATATAGGTCACGTAGAATTCCGTAAAAACGGCACTTTCTATCCTATTTGAAATTCTAGACTCTAGGAGTTCACAGAAATGCATGCAGCCAAACGGGTCCTTGTGTATTGTTCAACAAGATTTACTCAAAAATACATTGTAAAGAGGAAAATTATTTTGATTTTCTATTCAACCCCTTTTTGCTCATTTGGTACGACACATTTTCCTTGGGAAAGAAAAAAATACAAATCGATTTTCTTCATAGTGATATATTAGGGATGAGTTTTGCAGAGGTCAACATGGTCGGACGATCTAACTAACAACAGATCTTATATGATTAAATCAAGACTTAGGATGCCATTTATAATTCTAACACGAAAGATGTCCCATCAAAATCCCAACCATCAAAATACTACAATACTTTCATTTTCGTTATCAAGATTTGCGAATTAATCTGATTGGTGGAAACTGCAAATGGCAGGTGGGCCATCCATGGGCTGCTTTTCAATGTAAGTTGCTGTTACCAAATAATAAAAAAAAATCAGAATAAATTCTTTATTTATTTATTTATATTTTTTTTATTTTTCTGATGATCAAGATATCCCTTTTTTGATGACCTAGATATTCCTCGTCAGCCCAGCTTTCAAACTTTCCTTACCCAATTCTAATGAACAAGGACTATTTATTAAGGGGTACATATATGATTAGACACATAGTATCCGAATAACGAAAGGAGTGAGAGTTCAACTTGAGACCTTGGGGAGCAAACCCAAGTTATAAACCAATTAAGCCACCACCCTAGCTGCAAAATAAATTCTTAATCATTCCTGTGCTTTAGAAAATGGATTCCTATACCCAAATCATTAAACTTAGGGCCTCTTCGGCATTATTCATTGAACTTGTTTGGCAAAGTCATGTAAAATGTTTCATTGAGAATCTGAACATATTCAACATATTTAGGAATGTTATCAAATTTAAATCTATTAAACATAAATCCATCTTATACAAGTTACAATAATAGTTCTAATAATGGTGGTGGTGATGATGATGATGATGATGATGATGAGATATATATCTATATATATATATGTATAAGCCTAATATATTGATGCCCATTAAAAGAAAGTCTTAGCTTGATGTGTTGATGATGCCCATGAATGTCATAGCTAAGTCATACAATGAACCTCAAAATATAGCATCACAAAAAGGAAACACTACGTAAAAGCCGACGGGATAGCAATTCATTCACTGCCCAGAAACACCATTTTCTAACTCAGGCTTATTATATAAAAATTGCAGCTAAGCCCCCAAATGCTAAGTTTTCTCAGAAATACTAAGTCACCTACAATCTCACAATTGCCCAAGTTTCATACGTACGTAACCTAGAAGTTTCTCATCTTTCACTATTATAAGAATAACCCAAGAAATTCCTACCATCTTTCTGGTTCATTTAGAAAAGATAAAATAAATTCTGGGTTTTGCAGCGCCATGCCTCGAGAAAAGTAGGAGCAACCACCAAGTGGTAATTATTGAAAGCCATTGCAGTTATATTGAAACCATCAAGAAACAAAACAATCCCATAGGCCATGGATATAGACAGAGATGAAAGGACCAAGACTTCTTTCATGTTTGGAGACTTCTACGTTCTGCGAGCAACCACCAAGTGGCAATTATTCAAAACGATTCGAGCTGTATTGGAAAACCATCAAGAAACAAAACAATCCCATAGGTGATGGACACAGAGAGATATGAAAGGACCAAGACTTCTTTCATGTTTGGAGACTTCTACGTTCTGCAACAATGAGTATGCCTTGGAAATTCCGTGCTGTAAAGCTCTGTTCCACGAAACATCTCACGGAACAAAGTTTTAAAACAATATAAAACTGTCACCGAAAAACATTTTCCAATATTTTGTCTCGTGGAAACAAAGAAAAAAGGTAAAACAGACGACATATGATTTCCAATATTGGCATCCAACCGGCAAAGTTCATAATGTAATACCAAATTATCCAACCACGCAATACATAGTGTGCATCAAAATCAGACCATAATGTGTGAATCGTAACTTAAAACAAGTGAGCAATTTGGTAATACTTTGCCGACTATAATTAGACTGCGCTAAGTCTCATCCTTTCACTGGGGTGCTAGACTCTTTTAGGTAATGGAATTTTCTCCAAAATATACTTTTCTCAAAATAAATATGAGATAATTGATTCAAACTGATCAAAAAAAGAAAAATGTTCAATAGGTGGTGAGGAACAATACAATGCCAGATAGAGGTAATATGTTTAGGTTGATTAATCCGCATCCCTGGCAGATAATTCCTTCTACATGCTGAGTAATTCTACTCAGCCTCAATAGATGCAACAAATTTAGCAGATGTATGGTCTCTCTGCCGACGCACAATGCTCAAACTATGAAGCTCATGTCATTTTCCCGACCAGTATCAGAATGCAACGCATGCGGGATGAGTGATGCTCCAAAACTGGACATTACTGACTATCATCTCATCCGACATTATTTCTTCGCTAATGTTGCTGCTGCCACTGGTTTTTTCCCCCTATCCCATGGAAATCTATTTGAGAACAACAATGTGATGTAAAAGTTCAATCTAAAATACATTTTAGGGAACACTAACTAGACATCAGGCCCATCAGACCAATGATCCATATCACCGCAACATGGGTCATTATGGATTGGAAAGCTAGACATTTATCAAGGAATAGGACCTGACAATTTCACCATCCCAGAAAACTACCTCGGGCATAGGTGCCAAACACTAAATCATTGCTCAAAATCTGAAATTCATTTTCCTCAAGGAACGAATAGAAAATGGAATGCAAGAGAACACCAACAAAATTGTATACTCTCTGGCCCATAAGATCAGCACTCGTTTAATTGGAGGATCCAGAGCCATGATCCTCTTTAGGCGGTGCCAACTGCTTGCTCATTTTTGATCTTGTCCATGGATCCATGGCGGCTCTCTCTGGTGGTTGGGGAGTGGCTGGTTTTGCCTCTCTAAGTTCATTCTCCCTGTCAACAAACCTGCATGTACGCACGCATTAGGAAGCATACGTCAGCACATGTCAAGCATTTAAATTTATGAGCAACATGGACGTGTATTTGTAAATGTAAATAACTGATGCCGATTTCATGTATGCATACCCCAGCTGAGTTATATCAGATATGCAGGAGCAGCTATTAAAGTAGAGGTACCAACAGGCAGTAATATACATCGAGATGAAGCACCTAGGAATACAACTGAGATGAGATAAATGTGAACTTGGCGGTAGACTTTTTAGCTAAGGAGAGAGTGGATCATCATAGTTTGTAGATAGTGCCGAATGGCTTTTCAAGTTCTTAGTGCTCTTAGTATGGTTGATGTTTTTTGTGGAGTTCTTCGAGAGGCCTTTCCAGGAGCCATGGGGTATATATCCCTGGTACTATGTGCTGATTTTTATAAATTATAGTTGCCATTCAAAAGAAGAGGATGCAATCAAGGTTGAATTCGACTCAACTCGGCCAACTCACTTGCAACTTGGCCCAGTTATGAAACTTCTTTATTTTTTTTTCCCCCTTTCATTTGTGTCACTGCAGAGAATTTTCCTTCTTTGTTTTTTGTGTAACCAACGGTAGAGAGAGAGAGAGAGAGAGAGGAGATTTTGAGAGGTATGAAATGTGTTCGAAATGGGTTATGAACTTTGAAAGGGGATTTAAGGGAGGGTTTGAGAGATGATCGTTTCGTTCTGAAAGAGGGCTTCAGAAGGGGTTGAGAAGACTTTCGGTTTAAAGTTTGAGACTTGAGATAGGTTTGTCGAGAAGAAGAAAGAAAGGATTTGAGGGGGAGATTCTAAAGGAGGGGAAGGAGAAGAAAGGGTCTGAAGGAGGGATTCTTGAGGATGAAGAGAAGAAAGGGTCTAAGGGAGAGATTGCTGAGGAGGAGAAGAAAGGTTTGAAAGAAGAAAAGCGTAAGGAGAAGAGGAAGATGAGGAGAGGGAGAAGATGGTGTTTTATTTGGACTCAGTCAAGTCCAACCAAATCCGACCCAGAGAAGGCCAAGTCCGAGTCGAGTTGGCTAAGTTGACTTGGACTCGGCCGATTTTTGGAACCCTTATCACTAATGGCACAAAGTTGCACCAATTTAGATTGATCAGTTTAGGGGTATGTCAACAAGCTTCTCCCAAGTTTCAGCTAACTAGTTGAAGGAGGTTATGCCATTGTAAGTGTGAATCAGGGTGCATTCAGGAAGGAAGACAGATTATGCATGGAGTATTAGCAGCTAATGAGCCTATTCACTATATGAAGAAGCAAAAGTAGTGGTCTTGTATTGAAAATTGATTAGGGAAAAGCTTACGATCATGTGCTCTGGTCATTTGAGGATTATATGCTCCAAAAGATGGGTTATGGTGGAAGGTGCTCACAATTGCAAAGGGGGGTTCTGGATTCGAGTCATGTTACCAATTAAAAATAGGTGGGTTAAAATTCTAAACGGATGGGTTAGGTGATGAAATGCATCTCAATCACTTTCTTATCTGTGTTGAACAATATTACCAAGTGGTTCAAGGTTTCAAAATGCCTTAGGCAAGGGGACCCTTTGAATCTTTCCCCTTCACGATTGTGGTGGAAGAGTTGGAGATGATATTTCTCAAGGCTGAGGAGTTTGATTTAACCCATGGATTTGAAGCAGCTAATGGTAGTGTAGCAGTCATCCATCAACAATTTGTAGACAACTTAATCATGCTTTTCTCCAACACTGGCCAGGAGGTTGGGATTGTTGAGTGACCCTTAGATGCTTTGAAGCAACATTATGCCTAAAAATGAATCTTAGCAGAAGTGTGGTAGAGGATTTGGGTACAAATGCAAGATACACCATCATCTCTTGTAGCTAGAATGAGATATGGAGTCCGTTTGTTTCCTTTTATCTACTTGGGTCCAACATTCAAGGCCAATCCTCCATCCAAGAAACTTTGGGATCCAGCAGTCACTAGATTTGACAAGAAGCTCTCCACTTGGAAGAGATCATACTTACCTTTGTGAGGCCACATCACTGTCATTAATTACATGTCATGGTTCAAGTTTGACGCAGATAGACCTCAAGCCACATATGTAGGCCCAAGTTAATATAGGAGCTTTATTTCACTTACTGTCCGGCATTAGTTTCTTAATTTCATCTAAAGACTTACAATTAAGATTAGGTTTCCAATTTCATTAGGATTCTTATTTATTTCCTAAGTCAGATTATTAGGTTTCTTAGCCACCAAGTTTTCTCTTATTTATATAGCATTGTAAAGAAGAAATTCTCAGAGAGTTGATAAATAGCATTGGGTTTTCCGCTTTGAGGTGTGTCCTTGTTTATGGCCTCTGCAGAGAAGTGTTGAAGTATTTGCGAACACGTGCTTCAGCACAAGTATTGTGCTTCAGTACTTCCACACAAGCCTTAACCCTAGTGCCTACATCAATTGGTCTCAGACCCAAACGACCCTCTTCAATCGATCAGCGTGATCCGTTCCATTCCCAACCCATCACCGAACTTACATCACCTTAAACCTAGACATCCATTACCACTGCCATATCCAAATCCAAAAAATCTCCAACTCCACATGCCCTCATACTCATCTCAAAACCCAAATCCCTACCCAATTCGAAAATAACCACTAGCCAACACCCTAATCGACGGGTCTAATCTACCAAACTGCATCCATCAAACCCAACTTCAACATCATGTCGAACTCCATCCCAGCCCAAAATCACCAAATCGAAACCTCCAAAATCCATTCACTCCCGGCCAAACTCAAATCGCTATCACACCCTAAACCCCATTCATCCTAAATCTCTCAAAACCCCTACCGAACCCTGCCAAACCAAAACCCCAAACCCCAACATCCCAAATCCCTAACCCCTCCTCGCCCAAAAATATAAAAAAAATAAAATTAAACTAAAAAAAACACAAACAAAACAAAACCAAACCATCTCAACATCAGTCAAAACCAGAATCCGAACCCTACCAAAAAAAAAAACAAAGAAGATGTGGAGAGAAGGAGCTCTGTGATAGTTAAGTATCTATCACTGGAGACCTAGCACCACACCACCATGCAGCAGCATTGTCTTCGCCAGTGACCATCAACGGAGCCCATCGTCTTCACCATCACCAACCAGCTGCCGAGTTCCCATCTTCTTCTCCTGTCACCAACAAAGCAAAAGAATCCTCCCCTTCGTTGCAGACTTGCAGCACAAAACCGAAAAAGAGGTTTAACCTTTTCTTCTTGTGTCGATATGATGACCGAGACAAAGCAGGCCTAGTCTTTTGATTAGTGGACCTAAGAATGGGTTCAGATCAGGTTCAGGTCAGTTTTTACCCATTAGAAAACAGCCATTCAATGGAGTACAGCAACAGTCGGTCAAACATGTTTGATCAGATCTGAAGGCCATATTTGTTTTCACAATTTTGCCACCATTGCAAGTCGAATTTCAGATCTGTTTTCGCCTGCACTTTTGTGGAGAGCAGATCTATGGAAGAGGTCAGTCCATTATTACATCCAAGTCTATCAAATTGCATATCAGTAAACTCTACAATGATCTTCAAAGAGTGAAATATGCACGTAATACGAAAATTGATATTCTGAGAATGAAGACTATTTTCATCAATCTCTTGATGAATACTCTGGCCAATTTTCTGGGCTCCAAGATGCATGTGCATTAAAGGACGATAAGGAACATGATTTAACTAGTTTTCTATGAGGTTAGAGATTAGATATGGTGGAGAGAATAATTGACTGCAAGACCATTCATGAGGCATATTGGGAACCAATTTGAGTGGAGCACATGACTGAAAGACTCATCTGGGAAGAGTTACACCTCAAGAAGGAAAACTATCGCAGATAACAATGCAGCACGTTGTGGAACCCGTGGCTGATGATATGCAGATTGAGATGCCAAAACAAGACAGAAGATTCCATGATTACATGTGGCCCAAGTTTCCTCTTTTCGGTAATGGTGATCAAAATATACAAGCAGCAGGGAAAGACAAACAAGCTATGGAAGTCCCCCACATTAATTTGATCATTGGGGATCAACAATGGTAACTTGGACACTGCAATTTGATGGTGCAAATTCTACACATTTAAGTATTGAACGGTGGCAATTGCATATCCACACAAAAACAACTTGTCAAGAGAAGCAAAATGTCAGGCCTAATTCAAATTGGAGGAAATAACCAAATACAATTTTGATGTTGTGTACAAAAGCTAAACTCCAACCAACAGATCAAAAGTTCACACAATTGACTTTGACCCAGGCGGACCTTCAACAAACTCGACGTCAAGTTCTTTCTAAGTCGGGAAGAATGATGCAGATAGACCTCAGGCCATATGTATAGAGCCCAAGTTAATTTGGGAGTTTTATTTCAGTAATTATCCAGCATTAGTTTTTTATTTATTTAAAGACTTGTAATTAGGATTAGGTTTCCAATTTCATTAGGATTCTTATTTTATTTCCTAAGTTAGATTATTACGTTTCTTTTTTTTTTTTTTAAAGAGTGATTGTATTGATTGCTCCAGAAAACTTTACAGTATAAAAGGACTATACCGAAACCAAAAACGCCCAACAAACAGATGAGGGAAGAGAAAACAAAAAACAAAGAGGAAGAGACCCCATACCCCTAAAAGATGAGCAGGGAAGAAATTATTAAGTTTCTTAGCCACCAAGTTTTCTCTTCTTATTTATATGGCATGGTAGAGAAGAAATTCACAGAGTTTTTTCTTTTTTTTTTTTTCTTGGTCAAAAATTATCAAAGAGTTGATTAATAAAATTGGGTTTTCCCCTTTGAAATGTGTCCTCTTTCATGGTCTCTATGAACAATTGTTAACTTGTCTGCAAACACATGCTTCGGCACTGGTATTGTGTTTCGATGCTTCCATTCAAGCCCTATCACTGGATGATGCTTGTGTTGGAGTCTCCTTCAAAGGAGTGACTTCCAGGCTTAAGTAAAAAAACCTTTGCCTGTGAGAATTGAGAGGTTTCGGAAGTGTCCTTTAGGAGGGACTTGTCTTAGGACCATGTTTAGAGAGAGAGAGAGAGAGAGAGAGAGAGAGAGAGAGAGAGAGAGAGAGAGAACAGTTTCATTATGGCCACTATGAAACAAAAATGGCCTATGTCATTACAATATTTTGAAGTTAACAATCATAACGTTACTGTTATTTAAAAAACAAGAAAATATCGATCCACCTCAAGTCAATATTTTCAAAATATCGGCCAAGGTCGATATATATATGCCAATGTCTTGAAAATATCGGCCAATGACACTTCAAACCCTAATATCATAAATACAAATTAGGGAAGCGTGATGCGGATGCAATTGCAAAAAATGGGGAAAAGAAAAAAGAAAAGAAGAAGAAGAAAATAAGAAGGGGATTTGGACATCCAATGCACAAAATTTTGAAAAAAAAAAGATTGTTTTCAGTACGTTCCTCAATTGGCGAATGAAGTGGTTGATGTTCTGGCTAAGAAAGGCTCATCTGTGTCTGATGCCAGCATTCCATTGCAGTTCCTATGTGTTGTTTTTTACTTAGTTTCTTTGGTGCTTGATGTAAAGTTAGTTTCTTTGGTGCTTTGATGTAAAGTATAATGCTCTTATACCATCTTCTTTTGTTGCTCTTGTTGCGCTTAAGAATGAAAATAGCGGTAGCAGTTGGCATAGCGGTTTGCCGCCAAAATACTATATAGCAGGCACTACGTAGCAATAGTGGGTAGCGGTGCAATTCGAAAAAATTTGTCAAAAAATCTAAAAAAAAGATTCAGAAAATCCAGAATATTGTAAAAAACTAGAATATATCTTTTTTTTTTTTTTTGTGAAGTAACTTAGATGAGGGGGCGTAGCAATCCCTTTAATTTTATTTTTTTTCTTTTGTGTAAAAAAGAGAGAGAGAGAAAGGGGGCCCTTTGAAATCACCGACTGGGGTTTATAACCCAACCGCTACATAACAAATCTAATACTCAAATAGCATAGCGGCCCTTGCCGCTACAGCCGATATAGCGGCCACTATTTTGATCCATGGTTGCAGTTGTTGTTTGAAGCCTTTGTTTTCCTTCTCTTCTTCCAATCAAATTTTATTGTTACCAATGAAAAGGTTTTTATTTAAAAAAAAAAGCACTTCAAATCATTTTCCCTCAACTAGTTGCATGCAAACCTATCTCAATGAGAATTAATTACATATACGTACATCGACAATTTTAAGCAAATGGAACCTTACTCAATATAGGCCATGGGTGCAGCATCACCAACTCGAATTCGAGTTCGAAGTAATCTTGTGTACCCACCCGCTCTATCCCTGCTTGATAAACAAATATTTTACTCAAAAAGGCTACAAATATTAATTGAACAAAAAACTAAGATGGAAAATCATCAAGAAAATGAAGTTACTTATAACGATAAGCCAACTCTGTGAATAGCTTATGGATAACATCATCTCCACGAACAAAAGCAGTGGCACGTCTTGCAGCCGATAGAGTGCCCTGTAAACAATTTCCCAAAGAAGAAATATGAAAATTGAAAGGGATAATGGAAAAGATACGATGGACATGTGGTTTTCCCTGTTCAGGACCTTTTCAAAAAGAAACCTTCACAAATATAATGGGCTTAGGCTTCCTTCAAAGAAAACTTACAGACACGGCTATTGCATAGCAACAAGTATAGTATGTTGTGTAAACTTCAAAGAGTACATTAAACTTCCTTGCATGGATGAAAATAGAGGCCGCTACATAGCATAGCAACCATGACCGCTACGCTAAATTGAAAATAGTGCCACTATCTTCCGTAGCGGCCACTACGATCACAACGAGACCGCTACGACCGCTATGAAGTATGATTGATAGTTATTTTTCAAAAAACTTTAAAATACATATTAAAGCTTATCTTTTACTTTTTCTCTTCAAATAACATTTTTACTCAACTCTTCTACCCTTCTATACTTGAAAGAACACCAAAACACATAGGATCCCCCTTCTATCCTAAAAAGAATACCAAAGCACGTAAGATCTCGCTGAATTGAAGTTGATGCAGAGAATTTCTCTCAAGTGGAGTGTTTTTATGGAGCAATTAATTATTATGTCATTCCACATTTATTGTATTGACTATTGACTACTGAGTATTGACTATTAACTGTTTATTGTTTACTACTGCACTCCTAAGTTCCAACTTTTAAATCTTGAGTCTTAACTTCAAATTCAATACATTGTTTATTTTATTGATATTACTTCATCACAGTTTTTTTAATAAGCCTTTCATTAGTTTCTAAGTTAGCATAACAACATGAATACATGTAAAAAGAATGATCATTACTATTATTTTCTATTAATATAGCGATACAGGACCTCATGCAATTAGGGGACCGCTACACCCCTTTATCTTAATTACTTTCGCAAAAAAAATCATATATCCTATCATTTTCTAAGATTCTGAATTTTCTAAAATTTTTTCAGAATTTTTTAATTATTTTTTTAAATCACACTGGTATGCCGCTACATAACGTTTTAACGGCCGTTACACCTGCCGTTACCGCTATTTTCATCCTTGCCTCCTTATATTAATTTTACAAGAAACATCTCATATTTATAGATTATATTGGATGAAATAATTTTGGAAATACGACCAAATCATCATCATCATATCATCATTATAAAAGACTTGCTACAACTATGTTGAGGTCGGCTACATGAATTTTGTTTCTTCATTCCAATCTATTCTAAGTCCTTGGATAAGTTGCACTACTTGATATCTATTGTTACTACTTCCATCCACATCCTCTTTGGCCTAGCCTTTTCATTGGTCAAGCATCAACATGCTTAGAAAAACCTTTCCTCACCCGCGTTATTGTTGGCCTAAGTTGGACATGTCCAAACCATCTCAAATGAGTTTCTCTTATTTTATCATTTCTTGATGCTACTCATAAATGCTCCCAAATATATTATTTGATGCATATCAAATTCTATCTTTCCTAGTTTTACCACAAATCCAACTTAAGATTCTCATCTAGGTTACATTTATTTTGTAAATGTGTTGCTTCTTAATTGACCAACATTCTACTCCATAGGTTGAAAATACAACCACATACGATTGAAAATAATCCTTCCAACCTAATAAAAATTTATTAAGATATTCAAATCTAATCTCAATTAGTAACTCAAATGATTATTGTTATCTCTAACCTCGACCTTCCTAATACATAGGGCCTAATAGTCATATATTTAACACCGACCCCGATGTAGCACGGGAAAAAAGAATAGCCAATGGGCCACTCTCCAAGCCAAAATGCTTCAGATAAACTGTCTAAGCCTCACACCAAAGACAAGAATTCAACTCACAATGGAGAAGAAACTAAAAACTCATCCAATATCAATATCAACGAATGTCCCATGAGAATGGATTATATATATTTACAACGAAGCTATCATCTAATTAAGGAAACAATTCTAATTCAATCCAAATACAGAGTCTTAACTCTAATATAAAACCGACTTCTTAAAATAAGAAACTTAAGAAATCAACTAAAAATAAGAAACTTAAGAAAGCAACTACTAATAATAAATTAACCTTCACTGCTAGGCCTTATTGGATTTGGGCCTGCAAACATAAACTTTCAAGTGAGGCCATTAGTCTAGCCTGCATCAACTCTCTCTGGCCTAGAGAAACTCGACTCCGGCGAGTTGTTAACTTGATACCTCTCATATAGATCTAAATTAAGTCGCTGAAAGTCAGTATCTGCAATCCATGTAGCTTCGAAGAATGGTTTTCCCTTCCACTTGACCAAGAACTTGAGTAATCTACCATTCTTTGTAGAAACAAGCTGATCATCAAAAGCATCTTCAATTTCTTCCGGAGGAGATTGATTGATGAGAAGTCGAAGAGCTTGTTCTTCAAAAGATTCATCTCCATGATGTCCATGATAAATTATCAAATCTTCAACATTAAATAAGGAGCTGATATTCATGTTTGAAGGAAGGACTTGAACATATGCATTGGAGCGGATTTTTTTCAGAACCTTGAATGGTCCTGCACTAATACAGCACGGGGAAGAAGAGTAGCCAACGGGTTATTCTCCAAGCCAAAAGGCTTAGGGATAAACTGTCTATGTCTTACACCAAAAACAAAATCAACTTACTATAGAAAAAAAAAACTGAAATCTTATTCAATATCAATGTAATGCGTCCCATGCGAAGGGAGTACATCTTTATTTATATTTAAACTAATCTCTAATTAGGGAAAACATTTCTAATTCAATCATAATAAAGAATCCTACTCAAAAATAATATCAACTTCTAAAAATAAAAGAATCCTAGAAACTTAAGAAAGCAACTAATAATAAGAAACTAATCTTCGCTGCTGCACCTTATTGGATTTGAACCCAATGACCTGGCCAATCATGAATCTGGTCTGCATCAGTTCACCCCCCCCCCCCCCCCCCTCCTTGGAGGAGATCTCGTCCTAAAGTTCGTTAAATGTCCACCTGAGTCGAAAATCATTCGAACAAACTTCCGAGTCGCTTGTTGAGCTTCATTTTGGGGACATGACTTGAAAGCATGATTTGATCTTTTGTCCCGCTTAGAAGTATGTTAGAGATGTTGCTTCTTATGATGACTGCATGTATCTTGAATTTGTGAT
This sequence comes from Sextonia rubra, assembly GCA_037013555.1. NCBI lineage: Eukaryota > Viridiplantae > Streptophyta > Magnoliopsida > Laurales > Lauraceae > Sextonia > Sextonia rubra. The sequence goes on along the minus strand of JASUAD010000024.1, from coordinate 18,976,605 downwards.
CGGACCATTAGATGCTTCAATTGTAGACTCAGTACCAATAGATCATACTCTTTTATTAGCAATAGTTTATCTCTGATGATGAAATCAATATAAGGAACTTCATAAGATAAATTTTCTTGGTGAAACCACTTGAACAATTGATTTGTCTTCCAATGTTGCAAACAGATCCATTGCTTGGATGACCAATGTTCGTTTATACTTCTTCTAGCTTTACTTCTTGCTTTTGTAGATTAGCATTATCCCTAGAAAGAGAGTTATTTTTCTCCTCTTGAAGTTCAAATGAAGCATGACCTATCTTGGAAGTTCTACAACTTATTTCACTTGAAGTTGTCCTGAGATCATTTTTTTCTTGAGCGTGCTTCTCCACATCACCCTTGGATTTTGCTGCTTCTTGTTGTTCTTCCTTCAACATTTCAATTGAAGGGGATAATGGAGATAGAGATGGAAAGAGCGTGACCCATCGTCCTTGCCACCTAAAGGTATATGTGTTCTTCTCATTATCACTAGGCACATTTTGATCAAAAATTCATGGTTTTTCCAAAAAAATATGAGCAATATTCATAGGGATTACATCACACCAAATTTTATCTTTATATCCACCAATCTTGAAAGATACCAAACATCTCTGAGTCACAGGAATGACAGAATCATTAGACCATGTAACTTTGTAAGGCTTTGAAAGCTTCTCTATAAACCAATTGAGTTTGTCAATAACCTCTTATGCCACAAAATTGCGAGCACTATCAAGATCAATAACTAGATTGGCTAACCTATCTTCAAACGTTGCTCGCATCCAAAATATCATAATTTGCTTCCACTCTTCTTCCATTTCAGTGGTGATGATAAGTCTGCGAACGACAAGTGTAGGGTTATCTTCTCCCGTTTCCACTACATGAGCTTTTGTTCGTTGCCGAAAATTTTCTTCCTAAAACTCAACTTGTCTCATGTGGGATCATCTAAGGATGTGCTCAACACGAATAGCTTCGCTATATGCTTCATAAATGGTGTCACAATGATTCATCTTCTCTAATAATCTTCTCTATTATGTTTGGTCTCAATCATATAATAAAAGCAAAACAAATCATGCAGATCATTCTGTTCCAATTCACATACTTGATGCAGTCTTGAAAATTGATCTAAATATTCATCAACCGCCATCTCATTTTGCTTCAAATTGAGAAATTGTTCGAATAAAAGCTAGTTCTCAAAATACCAATTGCCATATGTATGCTTATACCACATTCGTTGAACTTCATTGGATGATCCAAAATGTGCATATTGAGTTTGATAAGAAAAACAAAATCTTTCGAATTCTAGAAAATGGACTGACCTGATGGCTTCATCTCGTCGATAAAATATGCACGTGAAGTTTGGCCACGATACCACCCTTTTGAGAATCAATGGGTGAGATTGATCAATCAGAAAATTTGTGCTTTTGGTTGGCTTTGCTCCTTATTCGCTAGGCCTTTTTTTTGCTATTGGGTCAAATCTGACCCACACTTAAGCCCAGTAACTTGACTCAATGGGGTAGCTGGGTAGTTGAATACGGATGGCCTTTTTTATTTCTGCGCCAAAAACAAAACAAAAAGGGTCGAAAATCATTGTTTTCTCTGCCCTTTTGAAGAAAGGGGAGATGTCAATTGGATGGCTGTGGGGGCGGGCTTGCGACACAGTTAAAAGTGACAAGGGATGGAGAGCGAGGATAACGGAGGCGCTAGGTGATGCATTAGAGAATGGAGGCGCAATAGTGATTGATGGTGGAGAGCTCGACAAAACACAGGATCGATGATGACGATGGCAATGCTTGGCAATGAGACAAGTGCTCATGGTGAATGGTACACGTTCAAATCTTATTGTAATCCAAACCACCCCACCACCCACCCCCCCCCCCCCCCCCCCGGGGCAAAAACAATCGCCCCTCATCTCTTCTGCTTCTTTTTTTTTTTCCTGCTGGGTTGGGGTTGAACAATAGGATGTGAAGGGGATGGAGTGTTTTGAAAGTTCGTTGGGGTGGTTTTGGGGTGATTTGTAGGTTTTTAACAAGGATTTGGGCTTCTAGTGGTTCGGTCAGGGATGGGGTTTGGCTGTTTTGGGAATTCAAAGGGGCTGGCGGGAGGGGTGTGGAGATGAAAGGTGATAGGTATGGGTATAGGGTCTCGGGCGATTTACAAAAGCACATGGGGTTTTGCAAGGTGATTTGGGGTTTGGTGATGGAGCAGGGATCGTAAGGTGGTGCGGCTGTAGTGGAGTGGTGTTGGTGGTGTCCGAATGGGTTTACAATGGTTAGAGATGGGTTTCGGTGGATTGTCGAGTAGGATAAGGGATTGCTTTCAATGGTGGGTTTGGGTTTGGGTTTTGTAAGGTTTCTGGGGGTTGAGAAATTTGGTTAGAGGGTTGTTGGAAGTAGACTTAAGGTTTCTGGGATGGGGTTATGGTTTCGGGAGGTTGTGTTGGATGGTGGTGTGGTCTCTGCAGTGGATTGTGGATTAGGGTTTCGGTATATAAGATGGATGGTTGTTTGGGCTAGGGTATGAGGGTACCTATGTTGGGGTTGGATTAGGGTTTATGGTTCTAGGAAGGTGTGGGTATGATTTGCCAGTGGGTTTAGGGTTGTAGTTGAGGGATCTGTGGAGGGCTTGATGTTAGATGGTGGTGGACCGATGGAAGGGAGTCGGCAAAATAAGGGAAGGGGATGATGAGGATGATGATGAGTGATAGGATGATGATGATGGATAGGAGAAAGATAATGAACAATAGCTTGATGGGTTACCCGGGTTACCTCAGAGAGGCGATCTGAGATCGAATCTTCTCTCTGACACCAATTCACGCAACACGGGGAAGAAGGGTAGCCAATAAGCCATTCTCCAAGCCAAAAGACTTAGAGATAAACTGTCTAGGTCTCACACCAAAGACAAAATCAACTCACTATGGAGAAGAAAACTAAAATCTTATTCAATATCAATGTAATGTATCTCATGAGAAGGAAGTACATCTTTATTTATAGTTACACTACTTTCTAATTAAGGAAACAATCCTAATTCAATCATAATAAAGAATCCTACTCAAAAATAATATCAATTTCTAAAAATAAATGAATCCTAGAAACTTAAGAAAGAACCTAATAATTACAAAACTAATAAGAAACTTCTCAATAGATCAGTCTTTTCAAAAAAAGAGATTATGTGATTGGTAATTGTTTACATTAAACTTAAGTTGTTTAACTCTTAGAATAAAGAGTTGATGATTCGCATGGAGAAATATCCATCGTATTGTGCTAGTCATAATTGTCAGTAAATGGTGTCCCTTTTCACATCCCACTCATTTTAAGTCTGCTAGAGCCAATGGCCCACTAGAACAAATCTGTTATGACCTTTCCCAACTACGAAGCAGGACCGTGCAGCTTAAAAAGCCCTTCCTAGAGAGGACAAGATAAAGGAGGAGATCGCTAGACTTGAATGATGTGCAGATAAGGGTGAATTTTAGTTGGATTTAGGAAGATGGGATTCTTATTTAATTAAGAAAATGTGAGAAAAAAGATGAGAGATAAAAGATGATAAAAAGAAAGATATGCAACAGTTGTTATGAAAGCAAATGGTAGTTCCCATAGGAGACGAGAGCATAGCCAGCCTGATTGTATAAGAACCAACCATGCTCAAATAACATCTAAAATTCAAAGATCACATTAAACTTCCCCTATTTACAAATGAGGAAAATCTCATATTTATATATTACAATAGGAAAAAATTTTCACTTAGAAGCAACAGAATATTGTGCTCATGCAATCCAGCTCTTGGGGCACACTTGGATGCATTCATAAGGTCTCTTTACAGAAATGACTTGTGAAAGAACTCAGCTCCATCAGATTATAACCATCAAATGGTCTTTATAACCATCAAATTTTTTTAGACTCAACCCAATCATTGAGTGAGGTTTTGATGAGCACAAGATTGGGCATGGTAAAAAATCATTGGGGGATAAGAGCGTGCAAGGAGCTACAATGATCGCAGAGAGCTGGATTTTACATGTAGTCTGCTCATAGGAGAAAGTTCTCCGAACGATAGGTTCTTTCTATTATAGGCAATCATCATCAACAACAACAAATCCTTACACCAATAATATGGGTTTGGCAAGAGATAGTTTTGATAATAATGAATGAGATAAAACTAGGAAACATAAGCAAATAATACTAAACATAATCATGCCAAGTCAATCAAATCAATTAAGACCAACAGGGATCAATCCTTGGACAAGAGTGATATTTTGAACTTGAGGACCCAAAGATCAATTGTCGCACCCTGAAACCAATTGTACCCGGATTCCAAGTATCGAGGAGCCAACGAAAATCAATCCGCTTAAATCGGTAATTTGCAGCTGAAATTTTTTTTATAATGTCAACATATAACCTTTATCACTTGATAACAAAACATCTACTAATTCATTTATACATTGAATCATCCAATTCAATGTTTAGCCTTATTTTGAGCTTTACAAACAGGGTAATTTTAGAAGTCTCTCCCTCGTATCTTGGACAACAAACAAATATCTCTATATACAAATGAATTACTTGATAAACCGACATTTCATACATCACCCTGGTGCCCCTCTTAACCCCAATATCTGTTAACAAGGCCCAATGTAACATAAGCCAGGCCCATTTATGGCCCACTGTACTATAGATCCAGAATCTTTTAGATTAGATTGGTCAAATTAGATTAAGTAAACATTCCTTACATGTAAATCACAACTAGCTTTAATAGATTGTAATTAGGCAATGATGGAGCCTTAACTAACGCAACCATGACTGTTAAATAGAGATTGATAGTCCTTCTCAAAGGATTCAATTCGATTGAGCCATTCCTCTTATTTTGCCTCATTTACGTCATGGTATCAGACCATTAAAAGCTTCAAATTGTGGCACCTTGTATGTTTTTTAAATCCTCTGCAAGACTGCATGTATTGATGTATTGCTGGCCCTTGGGGAACTAGTCAAGTTATTTGCACAGCTGTGCATCGTCTCTGTTGCAACTCTGATTGTTTGCAGCCCACCTTCGATCATCACAACTGCATCAAAGAAGCATGTCTCCCTGGTCAACTATCTTTTAGAGGATTTCTAGTGATTTTTTTCGAATTTATTTCAGATCAAAGGTAGGCCTTTTGATCATAGTTTGCCTTTATCCACTTTTGCAGTATCTTTTGATCTCAGCCGTCTATTTTCCTACAGAAGTGTCTGATTGTTACAAAGCTTGGACCTCCTGTTGGATATTTTGGTCAAGCATATCTTTCATTGTTTATTGATCAGATTGATTGGATTCCCACTGAGCCCCACGGTTTGTTTTGGGCAGAAATTTTTGGTCGCCAGGACCATATTTTCCTCTCCTCTATTTTCTTATTACATCATCACAGCATGCATATTTTATAGGATCTTTTGCTGTTAATTTGATTTGGGATCACAAGGTTTCTGTTATTGAAGATCAAAAGCATTTTGCTCTCAATCGTGCCTGAAATCTTGGTTGCCTGGACCAGACTTTTGAGATTTTTTTTGTACAGCTGTTTGTACTGTTTTTGAGATCTGCTGCCAACAAGGAATTTTCTGCATCTGTGATTCGTGATCTGTTGCCTACAAATAATTTTTCTGCAACTGTTTTTTGATCTGATGGTATTTTTTGGATTCAGTTGCTCTCGTTATACTTCATATTTGGTTAATATCAACACCGTTGCTGCCTTAGTTTGAGCATACTGCTGTCATTTGATCTTCTTGCCTGATATTGCACAATATCAACACCGTTGCTGCCTTAGTTTGAGCATACTGCTGTCATTTGATCTTCTTGCCTGATATTGCACAATGGACAAAAATGACATGCAATTGATAAAATTCAATGGGAAAAACTACTCCGCCTGGGCTTATTAGATTGAACTATATCTGAAAAGCAAGAAAGTATGGGGTCATATCTCTGGTTCTTTGAAAAAGCCAACGGACAAAGACAAATTGGAAGATTGAGAAACTAAAGAAGCACAAATTATGAGCTGGATTTTGGGATCCATAGACCCTCAATTTTTCCTTCATCTTAAGCCCTGCAAAACTGCCCAAGAAATGTGGGAATATCTAAAACACATTTGTTATAAAGAGAATTCAGCCCGTCGCCTCTAATTAGAACATGAAATTGTATAATATTCCTAAAGTCACATGACTATTCAAGATTACTACTCTGGATTTCTTGCTCTTTGGACTGAGTTCACAGACATTGCATATGCAACCATTGCAAGCAACACCTTATTAGGAATTCAAAAAATCCATAAAATTTTGTGGCAGGACCAATTTTTAATGAAACTTAGGCCTCAGTTTGAAAATGTCCGCTCGAATCTCATGAGCCGACATCCATCTCCTTCATTTGAGACATGTCTCAATGAAGTCCTTCGCGAAGAACAATGCTTACTCAACAACATCTCTCCCAACAATCTTCCAATGTTATATCAAATGTCGCTTATATGGGAAAATCCTCAGGATGTGGCACTCCATCCCAAAATATGAAGAAGGTTCAATATTTTACTTGTAAGTAGTTTGGCTATTACTCTTCTCAGTGCAAAAGGACAGTCTATAACTACTGCAAAGCCAACAGACACGTCATCTCTAAATGTAGGACTCGGCCGGAAAATCGGAAGTCCCGTACTTATTATGCTATGACTTCAAAGTCTCAATCTGTGGGCCTGCGGCATCTGCTTCTCCATCTACATCCATGTCTTCACAACCATCGGTGCCCAGCTCCTCTGTCACTCCTGAAAAGCTTCAACAAATGATCCTCCTAGCCTTTTCTACCTTGAGTATCTCAGGTAAACTTTCATCATCATCCATGTGGTATGTTGATTCAGGAGCATCTAATCATATGACTTCTTCGTCTAATCTGACACCATATGATGGCAAACTCCAAGTACAGACTACTAATGGGGGTCATTTATCCATCATAGCCATAGGAGATATCCCACATTCCTTATCCTTAAATCATGTTTTCTCTCTCTTGGTCTTTCTACAAATTTGTTATCTATTGGCCAACTCGTTGATAACCATTGTAATGTGTCTTTGTCCTCTGATTGTGCTATGTAGGATCAAGGGACAGGGAAGGTGATTGCGGAGGGGCCTAAGTGCAGTCAATTGTTTCCACTTTGTTTCCCAACACTAGATAAAGATGAATCTACCTCTACCTTTTCATGTGTTTTCCAAAATAACGTGCATTTGTGGCACAAAAAATTAGGACATCCAAATTCAAATGTTTTGTTATCTTTAAAGATTTCTAGCTTGATTGATGAAAATACTTTTTCTGCTTCTGATGTCAATCTTGATTGCTCTGTTTGCAAATTGGGTAAAAGTAAGACACGTCCTTTTTCTATGCATCATTCTATAACAAAAAATTGTTTTGATTTAATTCATAGTGATGTTTGGGCGATAACACCAGTTATATCTCATTCACACTATAAATATTTTGTTACATTCATCGATGATCAAAGTCGTTTTAATTGGGCTTACTACTTTAGGGCAAAATCAGAAGTGTATGGGCAAAATCAAGTGTGTGATGTTTCTAAAAAATTCCTTGCCTATGTTGAAATGCAATTTTCCCCTTGCACAAACATTCTCTGGTCTGATTCAAGTGGCAAAAACGTGCCCAACAAGCTTCAAGAATTTCTTCAAAATAGAGGAATTATCTCACAACAAACTTGTCCTCGTACTCTTCAACAAAATAGCATTGCTGAGCGAAAAAATCGCCATCTTCTTAACATGGTTTGTTGCCTGTTACTTGAATCATATGTCACTCCTAGATTTTGGCCTGAAGCTCTATCAACTGCTATTTATCTTATTAATCGGCTTCCGTCACCCAAACTTCAAAATCAGCCCCCATATTTTCAAATTTTTCGCTCTCATCCTATATAAACGCATCTTCGTCCTTTTGGGTGTGGTGTATATGTTTTGTTCACCTTCCTCATTCGGAGCAAACAAAATTGTCTGCTCAATCTACCAAATGTGCCTTCCTTGGTTATTCCAGTACTCAAAAAGGATTTGTTTGCCATGATCCATCAATCAAAAGGATTCGTATTTCCCACAATGTGATGTTTTTTGAAAATTTATTTTTTTTCCTCATTCCACTAATTCTTCTAATTCTGTCACCATGACTACACTGCCAAGTTTTCATCCGATAATTCTTCATCTTCCTTTGAAAAGTTCAACCCTACACTTGTGTATCGAAGACGCCCGCAAACAATCATTATTACGACACAGCCCCTTCAAGAACCACCAAATCCAACTCTTGTGAAACCTGCTCCCGAGCCATAGCAATTCGTCTTATTTTGCCTCATTTATGTCAATATCAACATATATACAACTTGTACACCACATAGCGCTTCCATCATCAATTCAAATATAACAAATCTAAAATCTCTAAAAAATAAATCAATGGTTAAACTTAAAGATGTCATGATTTTCAAAATAAGCTAAGTAACAATGAAGTTTAATGTTACCAAAGCATCCATAGATAGACCCATCAATAGTAAAATGTCCATAACTCATCACGTGGGTCATCAACTACAGGGTTGGATGATGACCAACCACCTCCCAATTAAGACTATTTATAGACAATTATGACATCTCTAAGTTTCACCATTGATCTATTTTTGAGAGATTTTAGATTGGTTATATTTGAATTGATGTTAGAAGCACTATGTGGTGTATTGAGTAGTATACATGTTGACATTAGAGTTATAAGGGGCACCAGAGTGATATATGAAGTGAAGTGTCAGTGCTATGTGGTGTACAAATTGTAAACATGTTGACATTAGAGTTATTAGGGACACCAAGGTGATATATGAAGAGTCTATTTATCAGGTTATCCGTCTGTACATCAAGATACAGAGGAGACTCTGCAGAAATTTTTCTAAACATTACCATCTTTGTAGAGCTCAAGAGATGCTAAACATTGAATTGGATAAAGCAATCTATACCTAAATTAGTAGGTGTTTTGTTATCAAGTGTAGAGATTATTATGTTGTTGACATTATTAAAAAAAATCCGCTACAAATTATTGATCTAACCCATCTCCAAGCGAATCAGTTTTAGTTTACACCTCAAAACATGGAATCCAAATAGTATGGGTTTTAGGGTATGACAAATTGGCATTAGAGCTATAAGTTTCTAGTATTAATAAATTACTCTTGGAACTTTGGATGGCATGGTGAGATTGGGTAAGACTCTAGCTTGGGATTCTATGTATCAAATTTATTTAGGGATTTAAAGTGTTGATTCACCTACTAACTCCCATCCTTCTATTAGGATGGCCAGAAGAAGAGTCGTAGATGCAGCAGCCATGACAATCCCGACCATGATGACATTCATCAAACGTTGACGGATTTTGCTATAACATTGTAGCAACAGGTTGAATATCGAGCTTAGTTTCAAGCCAATTTATTAAGCCAAAAGAGCGGTAACAATGGGAATGGTGGTAATGGCAATAATGGGAACAATTGAAGTTATGCCAAAGGCAGCCACAAAAATCATGGAGAAAAGGACTGGTATGTGAGGTTCATGAAATTTGGGCATGCTTCCTTCAGCGGGTGCAAAAACCCGCAAGTTGTTGAAAAAAGAACTAAGCAAATGAACAAGATCTTGGTATGACTCCCTCTTGGAAACATAAGGATGGGGATTATGAAGAACTCACATGGGAAATATTCCAGGAGGAATTTAATGAAAATTTTATCATTGCTCGAATTTGCGATCGAAAACTGGTCAAGTTAGAAAATCTCATTCAGGAAACAAGATTGGCGCTGAATACCAAGCGAAGTTCATTGAGCTACCTCACTATGCGCCACACCTCATTAGCACAGAAAGGGAGAAGATCAAAAGGTTTGTCAAGGGGCTACAATTCGTTATAAGCATGAGGACAGCCTCAGTTGCTTTGACCACATATTCCTTAGTACTGAAACAAGTATACCTCATGGAAGAGACCCTTGAAAATCCTAAAAAATAAAGGATAAGAGGCCTATGAATGAACCACTAAGTAAGAACCAAGGTGGAAAGGCCCCACTCGGGCCAGGGAAGAGGCAGAAAAATAATGTCAACAAAACTACTGTAGTCACTTGTGAGCATTGTGGGAAAAGCAGGACACACTAGTTAACATGTGTGAAACAAAGTATGAAGCCTGATATAGATGTTGCCAAATGGGTCACCCTTCGAGCGACTGCCCTGTGAAGCAACAACCACCACCTCGAAGGCAACAATTCCAATAAACACAGCTGCAGCAGAAGACTAACAACAATAGAAGTGCTAAAACACCACTGGCAGCAGCAAGAGTATTTGCCATGGCCCAACATGATGCAGCTGCTCTAGCTAATGTGGTGGAAGGTAACATTCCAATCTCCGATCAATTAGCTGAGGTGCTGTTCGATAATGGATGCATGCCACCCCCACCCTGAAAAAAAACCTTGCATCAAAACTTATTGTTCCATTCAAATCACCTGACTGTATGTTAATTGTTTCCAGTCATAGGACACATTAAACACTAACATATTTTTTTTTAGCATGTGCACTTCAAATAGAAAAACATAAAATGGTGGCAAATCTCATCCTCTCCAATATGAGCAACTTCAAATTAATATTCGGGATAGGCAGGTTGGCATTACATTTCGGATGTGGATTGCTCAAATAAAGTCATCAAGTAAACGAAGGCCACTTGAGGTTCACTATAAAGGAATCCAACAAGAAATATGAACCCCAATCATTTCAGCATTGAAAGCAAAATGATTGTTGAAGTGCGGCTGTCAAGACTGTCTGGCCTATATCTTGGAAGACTGGAAGAAGCAAGACGTGAATGACATTATATTGCTAAAAAGTTCCTCGAGATCTTTACCAAGAATTTTTTAGGGTTGCCACCTACGAGAATAGTACCCTGATTTCTCTCCTCACTCAAAGTATGACGTTAAAATTTGGAGGACCAAAGTTCCTAAGAGGGAGAGGATGTAAGGAACCAGACCCGAATTTGCTATTTCATGCGTTATTATCATAGAGTATCACATTAAAAAATAATAATAAATAAGTAATTAAGGTAAACATAATCTAATTAAACAAATTGAATAATTAAATTAATCAAATATACGAAGTGATCATAGCTTAGGACCCCATTAGTCCACGAAATTAATTAGATGAAATTAAATGCTGAATACATATTTAGTAAAATACTTAATAAAGAACGAAGTGTGGCCCACATGAAACCCACTAGTGTTACCTGATCAGCTAAGGGGCTTGGTTAGCCATTTTGACATGCCAGGTAACAAAATTGAATCATTATAAGCTACAAAAAATGAAAGATATATTTTCTTAAAAGAAAATAAATAAAATTTGAAGCTCTCAGAAGTAATACCAATTTCCCAACTCAACAACATCAACACTTAGGCATGGCCCCACCTTGGATTTCACACCCATCACTAAGGTCCCATTGGAAATAAACACTTGAGAGAAAAAAAAAAGAAAAAAAGAAAAAAAAATTAAATTAAAAAAAAAAAGAAGAAAAGAAAGCAAGTTGGCCGAATCCTATTGAGAGGATTGTCGCCAAAGTTAAAATTGAACACCCCACACTAGCATAGTTCTCTCAGACAAAAACGAGAAAGAGACAAAAGTATAGGAAGAAAGAGAAGAAGGGGAGAAGGAAAGGAAGGCTCAAGCAAGGTGTTCCAGTCGATTTTTCCTCCTTTTTTTGAGACTTTTACGCATAAATGCCCTTGGGTTTTTATGGCATAGAATACATAGAATATGATAAGTTTAGGAGCATGGATCAAACTCCCTTGTAAGAACACCTCATATCCATAAAACCCATAAGATCAACATAAAATTTACATCAAACCCTACCCACATAACACACTACATCCAGGATTGGGTGACTTCAAGAACAACTCATCACAATTTAACCACAAAACCTACAACAATTAAATCTGGCATGAGATTCAACCAGGGAATAATTCTGAGATACAGGTCATGAGCTAGAATTAAGCTACATATGGAAAATTCTCTGAAGCAGTAAGTATAATGAATTATAGCCCACAAAGCATGATTAGATTCATGAAGATTATAATAAGACAAGGTTCTCAACACTTCATTCAACCCCAATCACTAAAGGAAATAAGATACCCATAAGATTCAACTTGGGAACAATGAGAATCATTCAAAATAAGAACTAGAATTAGAAATCTGATAGTGAATGATTTTAGAGGCAGGAAGCAATATGAAATAATGGCTTTTATGACACAACAGATTACGGAAAATAAGATTAACACAAATTGCTAGCAGGAATTCCATACTTTTTTTTTTGCAAAATTAGGGTGGTGGATGTGAGGGAAGCATTGAAGCGAATAAAGAACGGAAAGGCTACAAGTCCTGATGGCATTCTGATAGAGGTCTAAAAATGCTTAGGAGAAGTTAGGGGGATTAGGTTAACTAGACTCTTCAATAAGATATTAATGACAAAGAAAATGTCGGAAGAATAGAGAAGGAGTGTTGTAGAACCTAATATTAAAGAAATATATCTTTATTTGTATATGTGGAATTATATAAAACTAAAAGGCCCCTGATGCAATACTTAAAAAGTAGTTATGAATAAATAAAAGTCATCTATCCTACATTGGGTTAAAACCTCAAGGTAACCATTCGTACTAAAAACTCAACGTAATAGTGGAGACAGTGGAAATACTTTTCAATATTCCCCATCGGGTATACTCCCCCTCAAGTGGAACCCAATCGGCACACTTTTTGGCAACACGCATTTTTTTAATGCTGAGTCGTTCCTCATGGGATTTGAACTCGTGACCGATTGGCTCTGATACCATATTAACAACCACTTACTCTAAAAGTTTAAGCTGATAGAGAACGGTGTCCCCCCCGCCCCCCCCCCCCCCCCCCCCCCCTCCTCTCTCGTACACATGGAGGCTCCTTAATGGGAATTACACCCTCCATGGGAGAATACAGGGGATTCGCGTAGGAATTACACCCTCCGTGAGAAAATATGACGAAGCACAACAGCCTGAAATTCAAACACTCAACCTCCCGCTTTGACACCATATTACGTTTTCTCAGCAAACCATTCATACCAAAACTTCAAAGTAATAGTAGAAGCAATGGAAATACTTTTCAATATTCTTCATCAAGTGGAGCCCACTCATCAATACTCTCCCTCAAGTGGAACCTGGGCGACGCACTTTTGGCGACACGCATTTTTTTTAACGCCGAGTCATTCCTCATGGGATTCGAACTCGAACGGTTGACTCTGATACCATATTGACAACTACTTACTCTAAAAACTTAAGCTGATAAAGAACGATGTAACAATGTATATCAAAGTTACAACATATATAAGAACAAAGGAGATACACAAAACTATACCAAATATCATGGAATATAAACTTATGGGCCATACTATGAAGCTATGAGAGAGAGCAATATAGCAAAGACTTAGACAGAAGACCAAGATATCTGAAAATCAACTTGGTTTTATGCCAGGGAAGTCAACTATGGAAGTCATCTTCTCACTTAAGCAAATTAATGGAAAAATATCGAACGAAGAGGAAAATATGCAGATGGTCTTCATCAATCTAAAAAATGCTTACAACAGAGTACTAAGAGGTTTGATTTTGTGGGTTTTGATGAAAAGAAATGTTCCAAGAGGTTATATTGAAAATTATTGAAGCCATGTATGAAGGACAAATAACTGTAGAAATCAACCCTAAAGAGAAGGCCCAAATCAATAAGGCTCATCAAGAGAAGGCCCAAACTAGTCTCATAACACTCACATGATATCCTCTAAGATAACAATCAACATGGACTGTCTGTATACATATCTGTACATACTAATTTGTTAATCCATTAAACCTTTCACATTTATTCCTAGAATGTAATCAAGCTATGACAAATTATAATTGATTGCAATCAGCCCTAAATTGGGTCATCTATATCTTATAAAAGGAGAGTCGATTCCCACATTGGGTATGACCAATATTCTACAATTCTTCTTCTTTTTCATATTTCATACTATCAACCTTATGTAAGATAAGCTTACATGGTATCAAAGAAGGTGTCGTTCTTGTGTAGCCTACGTGGCAAGCCCCTCCATGAAATCTATTGGGCCTAAACGTGAGGGGAAGTGTTGAAAAAAATTCCCACATTCTAGGCCTCGTACTTGATTCAAGAAATTCCAATCAGCTATGCTTCAAGAAAAATTATACCAAAGTCCAAATAATAGCCGTTTATTCTTCAGTCATACGTCTCGTGGTTGTACTATTTTGGTGATATATGCGGATGCTATGATAATAAGTGGAAATGATGTGCTTGGAATATGTGAACTCAAAACTTATCTTATAAGATCCTTCAACATGAATGATGGTGCTTGACTTACTTCCTTGGCTTGGAAATCCCTCGAAAAAAGAAAGGCATTCATGTGTGTTAATTAAAATATGCTGTGGATTTCGTTAAATCAGCTCATCTTGAAAATGCAAAGCCATTTGACACACCTCTAGAGCTCAATGATAAAATTGGGAAAAACGATGGAAATCCCCTGGAGGATCCAACACTTTTTTATCGTGTCGTAAACAACCTACTTCACCTTACAATGACTCAGTCGGATATATCTCATACTGTACACACAGTCAATCAGTTCATCAGTAACCCTCATAAGCTCGATCTACATGTAGTATATCACATTCTACGGTACATAAAAGGCACTCTCAATTGTGGCATATTTTACTCTACCACCAATTCATTACAGTTACAATCCTATGCTGATGCTGACTAGGCTGGTTACCCAAATAGCCATCATTCCATTACAGGGCAGTGCATGTTTCTTGGAAACTCTATCATATCATGAAAATGCAAGAAACAACCTACTCCTTCCAAATCATCCGCTGAAAATAAGTATTGATAATGTCTTCAACAAGCAATGAAATTGTATGGCTTCATCGATTACTTCGGGAATTTGGTGCGTTTCCTCTCAATCCAACTCCGTTTTATGAGGACAATAGTAGCATGATACGCATTGCCAAAAATACCTTCTTTCATGAAAGGACTAAGCATTGCCAAAAATACCATCTTTCATGAAAGGACTAAGCATATTGAGAACAACTATCACTTTATTCGACAACAAGTTGTCTTCGATATCATCCATTTACCTTATGACTCTTCTCATGATCAATTAATCGATGGCTTCACCGAAGCACTCCCTCGTGATCGTCACAACTAAATTTGTTCCAAATCGCTGCACTGTTCTAACCCGCATCAATTTCGGGAGGTGTAACATCCTCGAGTCCCACATCAACTATAGAGAGAAAAGTGAATGGATTTATATATACAGCTTGCACCTTTACTTTACATAAGGCCTTTTGGTGGGTTAAAACACACCAGAAGCAAAACCGTGAGGCCCATGGGCTAAAGCGGACAATATCATGCATGCGTGTAGGGTGGAGTGTTACAAATGGTATCAAAGCCGACTCTCAACTAGTTCGAGTGTGGGTCCCTGCCGTGGCTGATGCAAGTGGGCGGGTTCTTATGTACGCAGCCCAAGAGGGCTGGCAGGCTACATGGACTGGCAGGCTACTGCACAGGGACATGCAACCCTAAAGGGGGTGGATTGTAACATCCTCGAGTCCCACATCGACTATAGAGAGGAAAGTAAATGGGTTTATATATAGAGCTTGCACCCTTACTTTGCATGAGGCCTTTTGGTGGGTTGAGACCCACCAGAAGCAAAACCGTGAGGCCCATGGGTTAAAACAGAAAATATCATACATGCATGTGGGGTGGGGCGTTACAGGGAGAGTGTAGAAATCAACCCTCTCAAGAGAAGGCCCAAATCAATCGGGCCCATCAAGATAAGGCCCAAACCAGTCTCATAACACTCACATGATATCCTCTAAGATAATAGTCAACATGGACTGTCTGTATACATATTTGCACATACCAATTTCGTAGTCCATTAGATCTTTCACATTTATTCCTAGGATGTAATCAAGCAATAACAGATTATGATTGATTGTAATCAGCCCTAAATTGGGTCATCTATATCTTACAAAAGGAGGGTTAAAGATAAAATGACCAAAAGACCCTTTTCAGCTAAGGGTAATAGGGCCAAAGATTTATTGGAATTAGTGCATACTGATGTCTGCGGACCGGTTAATGTCAGGGCCAGAGGAGGATAATGAGTACTTCATCACTTTCACAGATGATTACTCAAGATATGGTTACATATACCTTATGCACCGCAAGTCCGAAGCTTTTGAAAAGTTCAAAGAGTTTCAAGCAGAAGCGGAAAAGCAATTAGGTAAGAGTATCAAGGCTCTTCGATCAGATCGAGGAGGGGAATATCTCTTTGCTGATTTTATGGGTTACTTATCAAAAAATGGGATTCTATCCCAGTTGTCTGCTCCTGGTATGCCTCAACAGAATGGAGTAGCAAAAAGAAGGAACTGGACTCTTTTAGATATGATTAGGTCTATGTTGAGTTTCTCAAGATTACCTATATCCTTTTGGGGATACGCTTTGGATACTGCAATGTACATACTAAACCTCGTACCATCTAAGTCTATAACTAAGACTCCCCGGGACTTATGGTCTGGGCGAAAGCCTAGTCTACAACATTTATACATTTGGGGTTGTCCAGCACACGTACTCAAGGTTAAGACGGATAAGTTGAAAACGAAGTCGGAAGTATGCACTTTTGTAGGATATCCTAAAGGAACTAAAGGTTGGTTATTCTATAATTCCAGAGAGCAAAAAGTGCTGGTCAGCACCAATGCGGTTTTTCTGGAGGAAGATTATATGATGGACCAGAAATCCTTAGAAAAGGTGATCTTGGAAGAGATTCAGAAGCAATCAATTCCAAATCCAAGTATGACCGGACTTAAGGAAAAACCGCCCTTACCAGACCCAGTAGTTACACCAGTACCTCTTCGTAGTGGGAGGATTGTCAGACCCCCTGACAGGTTCTCATTCTTGGGAGAGTCTTATAAAGCAATCCCAGAAGAGCCGGAACAAGATCCCTCTAACTATGATGAAGCAATCAATGACTTAGACTCGGGACGCTGGCAAGATGCGATGAAAGCTGAGATGGAGTCTATGTACTCAAATCAGGTCTGGACACTTGTGGACTTGCCTGCCAATATTAAACCTATTGGGTGCAAGTGGGTCTACAAGAGAAAAAGAGGACCAAATGGAAGAGTGGAGACCTATAAGGCTAGGCTTGTTGCAAAAGGATATACTCAGAAAGAGGGGATCAATTATGAGGAAACCTTCTCGCCAGTAGCCATGCTCAAATCCATCCGGATACTCTTATCCATTGCGGCTCATCTCGATTACGAGATTTGGCAAATGGATGTCAAGACGGCGTTTCTCAATTGCCATCTTGAGGAAGACATCTATATGGTGCAGCCAGACGGTTTTGTAGCTAAAAACCAGGAGCAAAAAGTTTGCAAGCTGCAAAAGTCTATTTATGGACTGAAGCAGGCATCCCGAAGCTGGAATATCCGTTTTGACCAGGCAATCAAGTCATTTGGTTTTTGTCAAAATCCGGATGAGTCATGTGTGTACATGAAAAGTGAAGGTGACAGGGTAGTTTTTCTGGTTTTATATGTCGATGACATCCTTCTCCTCGGGAAAGACATAGGAATGTTGTCAACAGTAAAAGTTTGGTTAGCCAAGACTTTTGATATGAAGGACTTGGGAGAAGCTAGTTACATCCTAGGGATCAAACTCTATCGAGACCGGAAAAATAGGATGATTGGCTTATCCCAAGCTGCATACATAGATAAGGTGCTAGTACGGTTTGCAATGCAAGACTCCAAGAAGGGTATCACACCTTTCAGGCATGGAGTGCACCTTTCCAAGGATCAGTGTCCTAAGACACCCGAGGAAAAGGAGCAAATGAGGTCGATACCATACGCTTCGGCTGTTGGTAGCCTCATGTATGCTATGTTATGTACTAGACCAGATATCTGTTATGTAGTGGGCCTAGTCAGCAGATATCAATCTAATCCAGGACCTGAACATTGGACTGCTGTAAAATGTATTCTCAAATACTTGAGAAGGACTAGAGATTACATGTTGATTTATAGCAGTGATGAGTTGATTCCAGTCGGATACACAGATTCTGACTTTATGTCAGATAAGGATTCTAGGAAATCCACCTCTGGTTATGTATTTATGCTTGGAGGCGGAGCTATCCGCTGGAGGAGTATAAAACAAGAATGTACCGCTAATTCAACCTCGGAGGCTGAATATGTAACAGCTTGTGAAGCAGCTAAGGAAGCAGTATGGCTTAAAAGATTCCTTTTGGAACTTAGGGTGGTACCTTTGGCACGACAGCCACTCACAGTTTACTGTGACAGCAGCGGGGCAGTCGCTCAGTCAAAGGAACCCAGAAGCCATAAAAGCCAAAAGCATGTACAGAGGAAGTATCACTTAGTCAGAGAGATTGTGCAGAGAGGTGATATTGCTATTACCAAGATAGCCTCTGCAGACAATTTGATAGATCTCTTTACTAAGCCTTTAACTACCAAAGTCTTTGAGCAGCATATAGCAGGGATGGGCATGAGATGCAACCCTGACTGGCATTGAGCCCAAGTGGGAGATTGTTAGATTTTGTGGACTCAATCCATCAGTTGATGTAATAAATTGATTAATTTCTTTATTTATCAATAAAATCATGCTTTACTTTCATGAGATGAATATTATTTTACTACTTCATGCACATGACCAACACATATGACATAATGGTTCATGAGTTGAACCGGGTCCCATTAGTATATTAAATGTAATATATGTGCATGGATGAGATCAACACGCGGGAGATATATGTCACAAATCTTATACTTAAATAGCTTCACAACCAGTAATGAGACTGGGCATCTCATTTGATAAGATTGCAGCACTTTGATCACTATGAGATAGTGTGATTTGTCTCGATCATCAGAATGTAAGATTCTGGATCACGGTGCTGGTACATTGGACGTATTGAAGGACCATGAGATGCACCTTATGGAATTCCGTCTCAATAATAAGGTATGCTCTCATAATTCCTTAGCAATAGGCTCTCAATCCTGAGACATTGATGAACTCAAGTTTCTATCTATTCATTTGCTTTGAGTCACCAATGAGTGAGGCCGACTATAGGTTAACACCTCGATGTCTTGGATATGTGGTAGTAGAACTGTGGGAAGGAACATTGAATGATCAAGAAGGAATCTATCTTTATTATCCCCTTGTGCCAATTAATGGATTTGTCATTGGTAAGTGCGCACCCATCTCGATTAAGAGTTAATTGGATGGTACTGATGATTACTGTGATTAATTGGGGCTCAAGGATAATAAGATGTGGAACTTAAATTGGAAGAGACAGATTTATTCCAATTGATCCACGGATATTGATAGAAGGGCCTACTTGTGGTAATTGGGAAGTTTAGGGTCTTCATTGTAATTTATTCATAAGACTGGAGTGCAATTGCATTTATATAGTGGTGTTATTTGCAATTAACTGTGGGCCCGGATTGCACATGAGATGTGAGGTCGCGGTGTTCCAGTTGGAGTCAACTTTCTAAGGAATCCCTAGTGGTCCCCACACTAGCCCAAGATATTGAAAAATACTAATCCGACTTGAGCTCTAGAAAGAAGAGTTCGGAAAGGAGAAAGTTGCTAATTGCTTTGGAAATAAGACTTCTATTTCAATTAGACAAGGGAGAGATTTGAAAGTCTATAAAATCTCTTGGACGTCCAATAAGACTCCCTCTTACGCCCAAAACCCTATTCGTGCAACAGTTGCACGAGTTTCTCTCTTCTAGTTCCTTGGAGTTTCGAGTTGGGATTTCTCCTGAAGATTCCACCACTCTTCTTGAGAAAAGAAATCCAATTCGGGTCATAGCGTGGAAGGCTAAGAGGTGTTGAAGATTCTCATCATCAAGTAGAGTCGCAACTTCTCCATTAGAGCACTACGGATCTCCAAAGGTATGATCTACTTCTTTCATGTCGTAGATTATTGTGGATATTTAGTGCTATTTGATTCTATCTTTCAGATAGAATATTTACTGTACATTGTCACGAGATTGAAGGTAATGCATCCTGGATTGGGTTTTTGGTCTTATGGATAGTTGATCCCTATGTCAAGTGGGTCAAAAGTTTTGAAAATCTATCCACGAGACCCACCTGTTTCCTACACTTATGTAGGCAGCCCAAGAGGGCTAGCAGGCTACATGGACTGGCAGGCTACTGCACAGGGACATGCAACCCTAAAGGGGGTGGATTGTAACATCCTCGAGTCCCACATCGACTATAGAGAGAAAAGTAAATGGGTTTATATATAGAGCTTGCACCCTTACTTTGCATGAGGCCTTTTGGTGGGTTGAGACCCACCAGAAGCAAAACCGTGAGGCCCATGGGTTAAAGCAGAAAATATCATGCATGCATGTGGGGTGGGGCGTTACAGGGAGAGTGTAGAAATCAACCCTCTCAAGAGAAGGCCCAAATCAATCGGGCCCATCAAGATAAGGCCCAAACCAGTCTCATAACACTCACATGATATCCTCTAAGATAATAGTCAACATGGACTGTCTGTATACATATTTGCACATACCAATTTCGTAGTCAATTAGATCTTTCACATTTATTCCTAGGATGTAATCAAGCAATAACAGATTATGATTGATTGTAATCAGCCCTAAATTGGGTCATCTATATCTTACAAAAGGAGGGTCGATTCCCACATTGGGTATAACCAATATTCTACAATTTTTCTTCTCCTTCATATTTCATACTATCAAGCTTATGTAAGATAAGCTTACAATAATAAGTATGAGAACTACCTAAGGAAAGATAGCTGAGTTCCCAGTAACCACAGGTTTGCACCAGGGGTTAGCCTTAAACTCTTATTTCTTTGCACTGATTAGAAATGAGTTAAGTGCTCATATTCAAGAAGAAGTATATTGGTGTATGTTGTTTGCAGATGACATAGTGTTGGTGGATGAATCAAGAGATAGTGTAAATACAAGACTCGAGAGATGGTGACTGGCTTTAGAATCCAAAGGATTTAAAATAAGTCATACAAAGACGAAATATATGGATTGTAACTTCAATGAACATATACAAAAATCTGAAATTACTGTGAGAATTGAAGCCTAGGAGATACCATAAAGAGATTATTTCCGTCACCTTGGCTTGATAATTAGCAAGGATGGAAAGATTAATAAAAATGTTGAACATAGGATAAAAGTAGGATGGTTGAAGTGAAGACTTACTTCTAGAGTGCTTTATGACAAACGAATGCCAATAAGATTAAAGGAAAATTTTTATAAGACAGTGATTAAACCAGCTATAAGCTATGATGTAGAATATTAGTCAACCAAGAAGCAGCATATGTATAAAATGGATGTAGCAGAGATGAGAATGTTAAAGTGGATGTGTAGTAAAACTAGAAAGATAAAATTAAAAAAGAGCGATTTTAAGAGAAACAGAGGTAGTACCAATAGGGGATAGGATTAGAGAAACCAATTATAGTATGTCGAACGCAGGCCAACAACGCCGCCGGTGAAGAAAAGTTTTGCTACGCAAATTGATGGCCCACCAACAGGAAGGGGCAAGCCAAAGAAAACGTGGATGGAAGTAAAAAAATTAGATTTGAATAAGTTTAACTTATGTAAGAATTTGACTTGAGATAGATTGGAATGGAGAAATATCATTCATGTAGCCAAACCCAACATGATTGAAACAAGACTTTGATGATGATGATGATGATGACGACTAAGTGGAATTCCATCCAAACTACACATTAGTTCCATAAATCAACTTAGAACATAAGAATCCCTCTAAAACAAGAACTAGATCTTGAAGGCTCAATGAGTATCAATTATGGACAACAAGCAGACATCTTTTTTTTTAGGGCAAGTAGACATCATTAAAGACCCCTAAACAAGATCAAACCATTAAAAACTAATAGGTATACTAAATGCCAAGAGTTGCTAACCATTGCAACTAAAATGTTCAGTTGTTAAGAGTTACAGCAAACAATATACTTAACAACCCCCTTTCGGGCAAGACACCACCCAAACTTGAAGCACGCGCCCGGCATAAAGCGGCATGGGGCCTTCTGCCATGCTACCTGTGCCCACAATATAAAACCAAGGACGCAACAACATGAGTTCAAACCCAGAACCTGTGGTGGCTCTGATACCATATCAAGAGTTACTAACCATTGCAACCAAATGCATAAGTGTTAAGAGTTGCTGTAAATAATAATTAACACTAAACTCTAGCTTAGATTCATCAAACTATCTCTCCACAATGCAAAAGTCCCAAACCTGAACGCATGTCAGCCAACCCTATTGGAGCTAAAAAAGGCCATGGCCAACGGGAAAACACCCTTACTTTCAAATATTTTGACTGTTTGGAACATTTGGTATTCTTATAAATTTATTTGATGGATTTATAATGCATAAATCAATAAAAACTAATCCACAATAAAATCCCTCTCTAGAATCCCAAATACATGCTCACAACCAGCTATTGAACATAAACCCATCTCCTACTCGATCGAAACCATCAAAGCAGTCAAGGAAGCACAACACAATCGAAAATGGGTTCAAGACTAGGAAGAACAACTTGTTTTCAACTTGAAATCAACAAAAATATGAGATGTCAACACACAGCAAATCTAAAGAGATTAAATGGGATAACATAGGAGAAGGGATTAAGGACACATTTGGTTTAAGTACTTTTGGGCTTTTTTACTTTTTAAAAGCTCAAAAGCTATAAGGGCGTGTTTGGTTAGACTTTTTAAAAGTTAAAAGTGCTTACCTAAAAGTAGCATTATAAAAATTACTTCTCTCTATAACAGCTTTTATGCATGAAAGGTTGTTTGGTAAGTGTAACTTCTTTACTTCTTAAAATCAAAAGCAGTTGAATTTGTTTGGTTAGGATCTAAAAAGCATCTTTTACCATCCAACAACCATATAATACACTTAAATTTTATATATAAACATAATTACACAATATATATACTTTTGTCTATGTGTGTGTGGTTGTTTGCTAACTTACATTCTTTTACTTTTTTCCTTTTATCTATTGCACACACTATTGTCATTTTCATGCACCATTTCGATTAATTCATTGGTACTTGAATATCCAATATATTGATAGATTATTGGAGTGGTAGATTTCAATATCTACATGTGTGCTGCTGATTGCATTGACTTGGCATAGATATGATTGATTGATTTGGGAGATATTTATTTTAGTTTGCACCCATATTCCCTAAAATTAGACCTAGTTTACTTGAATATGAAGTGACAGAAGACATCTCTACAATAGTTCAAATTAGTTTAAATCTTACTCAGCTCCCAAATACCAATATACCTATAATCTATAATATACGGACTCGCCTGAAATCATGACGCACCCACACCCAACACATACGCACCCACACCCAATACTCGTGTTGATACTTCATTTCTAAGGTATTTGACACACTTTCTTGAGGCACACCCTCACCCGATACAAACCTGCGTCCAAAACTAATGCCTAGTCCATGTAACATAGCATGTGATTTACAAAAGTCAACCATTCGAGGACCCATTGCATACTTTCCCAATGCCAGTAGTTTGAAATTTTTTCTACTACCAATTACCAGTAGACCTCTGATTTATGAAAGTCACCCATTGAAGGACCCATTGCATATTTTCACAACGTGACAGTTCGGTTCAAATCCAACCAAATCAATCCAACAACGCTGCTCATTATATTTTAGAGAGAGGGAGAGAGAGAAAGTGTATTTTTGGGTACTCTATTGGATCTGCTTGTGGAGAGATGAGGGGTTGCAGTCACATGTAAAGAAGAAAGACTGAAAGAGGGAAGGGAAGAGACAATATAAAAAGAAAAGAAAAAGGAAAAATAGAACCTGTCATTCCACATGACGCTTACCGCGTTCATAATCCTTCCGTTCCACAAAAGCAAAAATTGTTCTTCCAACATGAAGTCGGTGTTGAGTTGCTCCAACAAAAAGCTGAATTTTCATTTATGGTTTTAAAAAGTAAATTTGAAAAGCTAAAAACCAAACAAGCTTTTTATAGCCTTTGAGCTTCCAAAAAGTAAAAAAGCCCAAAAGTACTTCGTAAGAGTTGAACCAAACACACCGTAAAGCCTATTTTTAGCTTTTCAAATTTACTTCTTAAAATCATAAGTTAAAATTCAACTTTCCATGAGAGCATAGCTCACAAAAGGCTTCAAGCCCAAAAAGCAATTTTCGCTTTTGCGGAATGAAGGCATTAAGGAGACGGTTGTATGAAACAACAGGTCTTGTTTCCCTTCCTCCCTTCCCTCTTTCAAGTTTTCTTCTATTCATCTCACTGCAACCCTCCCTCTCTCTCAACCAAGGGATTGAATAGTGCCCAAACTCTCTCTCTCTCTCTCTCTCTCTCTCTCTCTCTCTCTCTCTCTCTCTCTCTCTCTCTCTCTCTCATTTCTACATTAATTCATCATCGTTATGTTTTGTGATTATTTGTTTATGAAAAGGCTTGTAATAAAGTGAGAACTTATAGTATCGTTATTTATCATGTGCTTTTCATCCTAGTGCATGGGAAATTTCACACAATTTTCCACTATATGTTTGGATTACTTTCTTTGAAGGTAATCAACGCCGTTGTTGGATTTGAGGTGAACTGACATGTTGGGAAATGTGCAAATGGACCCTCGAATGGGTGACTTTCGTAAGTCATTGGTATATTGGCACTTGGGAGCAAAGATTTAAGCAACTTCGAACTATTGTAGGGATGTCATCTTCTATCGCCTCATATTCAAATAAACTAGGTGCAAAATATAGTAAATATGTTCCTGTATTAAATCAATCGATCATAGATATTTACACTAAATCAATTCAACAAAACACTTGTAAAGATTGAAATCCAACACTCTAATAATCTACCAACATATTGGACATTCAGGTACCAATGAATCAATCCAAATGGCACATGAAATTGACGATATGTGTGCAACAGATGAAGAGAGTTAGTGAGCAACCACACAAAATAAAAAAACATAAGTATATATTGTGTTTTTATGTTTATTAAAAAAGTTAAGTACATTATATTATTGTTGTATTGTAAATGTTGTTTTTTATGTCCTAACCAAGGTTTAAAAACCTAGACTCGGGACCCAACTCACCCAGGGCCGAGTCCGAGTCGATTGGGCCGACTTGGGTGGGACTCGCCCGAGTCAAATCCCTCCACTATTGTGCCCAAAATTTAGAAAGAAAATAGAAAAAAAGAGAAAAGAAAGCTAGCCCCAACCCAGACCGAATCAACTGGAAAAAGACAGGAAGAGAAAAAAAAATACATGAAGAAGAGAGAAGACAACCAGCATAACAGGATCCCAAGTTTCCAACACCAGCAGCACAACAACATCAACAAGAGAAAAGAAGAGGGGGGAGGGTGGGGGCGTGGTGTGGGAAGTAGAAGAAGAAGACCAACATACCAGAAGCAATACAGAACCAGCACAGCAACCTACAATACTACACCAGCAGCCAGCAGCACTGCACCTGCAAGGCAGCAACACTGCACCTGGCCACCTAAAACAACAGCAGGGCAACAGCAACAGTGCACTGATAGCAACTCTCTCTCTCTCCCTAGCCGAAACTCTCTCTCTCTTGCCAGAGCTCTTTCTCTGTTTTTTTTTTCTTTTCTTTTCTTTTCTTCAGGTCAACATCAAGTCAACAACAACAGTAACCCCTACCCCCTGTCTTTATGGCTCTCCAGACTCCAAATGTGTAGCATTTCCCTTTTTTTTTTTTTTTTTTTTTTGCTCAGCAGTGGTCTCCAGTTATCTAACACAGCAGCAACAATGGCCTCCAGCTGTCTAGCACAGCAGCTGTTTTATTTTTGGTACCATCATTGTCCCCCCACCCCCCCCCCCCCCCCCCAACCCAAACACTTCCCTTTTTCTTTCCGAGTCAACTCATGGAACTTCGATGAAGTCCCTGTGGAACTCGGACCGAGTCCTTGTAAGACTCGGGCAAGTCCCACCCACTTGAGTCCAAGTCCAAAGGACTCGACTCGGCCGATTCTTTAAACTATGGTCCTAGCCAACAAAAAAAAAAATCAATCACTTTTGATGTGAAGAAGTAAATACAAAATTTACACTTACCAAACAACCTTTCATGGATAAAAGTTGCTCTAGAGAAGTAACTTTTAGAATGGTTTTTTTTTTCAGTAAGCACTTTTAACTCTCAAAAAATCCAACCAAACACACCCTAAGCAATTACTTTCTTTGAGCCACGAAATGGGAGAAGATATAGGGAAAAAATCAAACAGAGCCCCTTGCCTAAGCCCTACTCTCCTTCTCCTCTTCTTCTCTTTCTTCTTCTACCTTTTTCTCTTTCTTGTTCTTTATCTAAGGGAATCGTGCAAATGGGTGGTGTTCGATTCAACTTGCAAAACAATCCTCTTAAGAGGATTTGGCCCACTTGCTTTCTTCTCTTTTTCTATTTTTTTCTTCTTCTTCTTTTTTACAATCATTTATTTCCAATGGGACCCAGTTATCAGAACGAAATTATTCCAACGTCAGGCCATGCCCAAGTGTTTATTTTATAACGTCGAAAATTGGTATTACTTTAACGAGCTTCAAATGTTAATTGTTCTCTTTTAAGAAAATATGTCTTCCATTCTATGTAGCTTATAATGATTAACTTTTGTTACCTGTCTTGTCAAGCTTGGCTAGCCAAGCCCATAAATTAATCAATAGTTCCAGTGCATAGTTTAAAAAATCGGCCAAGTCCAAGTCGACTCAGACTCGGCACATTCAGAGTCGAGTACTTTGGACTCGTACTCAAATGGGTGGGACTTACCCGACTCACACCACAGGGGCTTGGTTCAATCCATGAGTCGGGTCAGAATAAATAAATAATAAAAAGAAAAAAAAACTGTTATTGTTGACAAAAATGCTGCTTTGCTAGACAACTGGGGACTACTAAGGGGAAAAAAATAACAGCAATACTAGACAGCTGAAGAACACTGTTGAGAGGTAAAAAATAACAGTAACTAGACAGTTGGAGATCAACTGCTGATCCGCAGAGAGAGAGGGTAGTGGTGTAGGTAGTACTGTTGTTGCTAACTTGATGTTGCCTAGAAAAAAGAAAAAAAAATTATATATATAGTGTACCTGAGTCTTCCTCTTTTTTTTTAATTGAAGGAGAGATGGAGACTTAGTTTGGACAGCATTGATTCATTGAAAGAGAGATGGAGGGCAGTAAAGAGCAAACTGTTGAGGGGCTGTTGCTGATTCTCAGTGATGGGTGTGGCTGGTATTGGGCTGGGCTACTGCTGTTTCTAAGCTGATGTTGTTATTGCTTGCTGGTTCTGTGAGGGGATCGCTGCTAGCCTGCTACTGTTGTTGCTGACCTTGCTGGTGCTGTTCTGGGCTAGTGGTATTGCTGTTGTGGTTGCTCGCTGGTGCTGTGAGGGCTTCACTGCTACAGTGCTACTGTTGTTGCTGATCTCCATGGCGTTGTGCTGGAATGGTGCTTGCAAGTGCCTGGTACACTATTCTTCTTCTTCTTCTCAATACTTCCAGTCTTTAGCCCATCCAACCCACCTATCTCCCCTTCTTTTTCCCACCCACACACACCACCTGAACTGGCCCAATGCAATTCAGCCATATATAATCATTTTTTTATTTTTCTTTTCCCCGTTTCTTTATTTATCTCTATTTTTTGGGCTTGCAGAGAATTGGACAAGACTCGCCCAACTCAGCCAAGTTGACTCGGACTCGGCCTGGGCGAGTCGGGTCCTGAATCCGGTTTTTTAAACCTTGGTCCAATGTGGGCCCACTTAGATCATCATTAAGTATTTTACTATATATCCTAGCCACACCTATATACTTATCATTAATTTCATTTAATTAATTTTGTGGACTAATGGGTCCCAAGTTATGACCACTGCATATATTTCATTCATTTAATCATTATTCATTCTATTCAAATAGATTATGTTAACCTTAATTACTTTTCTCTTAATGTGATGCTCTATGATATTAGCACATGAAACAACAAATTTGAGTCTCGGCCCTTAGATCGAAACTAAGGTGCCATGTGAAACTAAGGTGCCGTGTGAAACTAAGGTGCCAACACCACTCAACCACGTGCAACTAAGTTTCCTTGTTTAAAAAATCTAGAAAAAATAATAAATGAACAAATATAATAATTAGTTGCAAAAGAGGGAGTCTTGCACACTAAAGTAAATTCAAACATTTTTCAAAAAAGATAAATAATAACAAATGAGGTATTTGGGATAAGACTAAATAAACTAACAAATTAATTTACTATATATTATAAGTGACTTGTACTCACCTCTTTCCCAAGTTGCACCATGTTATCAGCTAGACGTCGAACTTCCTTCGCCTGAATGTTAAAGATATAGAATATTAACTTGATTTACACTAAACTTTCAATTAAGGTCATCAAAAATCACCACTAGACAATAAATATTCTTTGTTCTTTTCTTTTCTTTTCTTTTCCTTCTTTTTTTTTTTTTTTTTTTTTTTGCCTTTTGGTTAGGGGTTTGGATGGGGGTGGAGAGCAGTGGTGGAGCCACACAGGGTTGAGGAGGGGCAATTTCTTCATGTCCTTGAAGATGGAGAAAAATATTGAAGGTCTTAATAGCCATTTTGATCTATCCTTTTTGCCCCTCCTCAACCTATTTTTTGTTTTATTTGCCCCTCAACAATTTTTTCCCACTTAGTAAAGAATAGATTTTTCAAAACACATAAGGGCAATCTTGTCTTTTACTTTTACCAAAAAGAGAACTCACCAAATCACCATTAATATCATTTGCTTTGATCAGTGCCTCTCCTCAACTCTCTCTCTCTCTCTCTCTCTTGTTTGCCCCTCAACAACGTTTTTCCCCTCTCAATAAAAATTGAACTTTCAAAACAAACAAGGGCAATTTTGTCTATTACTTTTATCATTGCCCATCTTTTACTTTTATCCAAAAGACAACTCATCAAATCACCTTTGAAATCCTTATTTCATCTTTCCAATTGCTCCAATAACATACACATTGTGATGCTTCTTCCTCTTCTTTTTCTTTCCTTTTCTTTGCCCTTTATTCAGTCCAGAATTTAGATCCTCTCAAGTTAAAAAAAAAAAAAAAAAAGTGCTTACAAGTAAAATATGCTAAAACCATGCAATCTAAAATTCCTCTCTAGTCTTCTGTAACCATTATTGAATGTTGTTGGGTGTGGAGCAATACAAATTCATCATTACTATCACTATGGGGATATAATTTAATAGGACACTATTTTCTTGTACACCTGCATACTACTCATGGTGTCATTCATCACACTAGACCCAGTGAAATTCAGGGGGGCTTTCCACTTTTAATGACTGTCTAGATACATGCTCCCTCATGAATGCATGGCAGGAAAAAATTTTCATATACGATGTCGAAGTTTCGATATATGTTAACATATTCATTCTTTTTTTTTATTTTTTTCCATACTCCTTGCAAAGAAAAATTCTCCAACACCCCCCACAACCCCAACACCAAAACCATCCCAAACAGATCCTAGCTCCACCACTGATGGAGAGTGTGAAGAATCACAAAGAATATATCAATTGTCCAAAACATAATATAGAAATAGAAAATAAGAAAACTTTAAAATTCGATCATTTAAATTCCCAACATCATTTTTCTTTCTTTCTTAATAATAAATCCCTATATCATATACCTTCGACAAATTATATGTTCTTTGTTATTCCGCATCCTTACATCATAGCTTATCCCATTTATTTATGGCTGTTATTTCCTTCAATTGCTAAAGCCTTCTAATTAAATGTATCAACAGAATGCTCTATCTGTTTGCAACAACTATCAACAAATTACACCCTACGATTCTATCACCCAACAACAAAACAAAAACCTATTTTAAATCAATTTCTTGACATGCAAACCCACTAACAGTAAGTTGTAACTTGTAAGGCATCTCCCATTCCACAAGTATGACCAAGGATCAGTCTCAATTACTGGTTCGTTGGTTAGGGACTTGTATAGCGTGACTCGAGTATTTACCAAAGCAAAGATTGAAATATATATATATATATACCTTGACAGAAATTCCCTACCCTAATCACTTCAAATCTATATCACTCGCCAACCCCACAATCACATAACAGCATGCACTCTTTATGTTGTTGTTTGACTTCTTTCTAATTTCAAGTTACTCATATCGACCACCCACAAAGAGAAAATATCAGCTCAGTGTCAGCAGTGAATTTAGCCTAAAGATCATGCAAAAGGTCTCACTTGATGCATGGATCAGTTCTTAATGTGGCTGGTTTTGAACTGGGGTAACCGGGTAGGTATCGAACTGTGAACTCAAATATGAATTAGTCAAACTAAAAACCATGTGACTATGCTTTGGACTTGATGCAATCTGGGCCCCACAAGTGTTCCCCCTTCAAGTTAGATTAGGATTATAATTATTTTTATTAGTAGATTTCTACTTACATTGTTATTAGGGAAGTTTCTATTCATAGCTTAGGGTTTGCTTAGGCATTAGGTTTGCTTTTATTATATATATGGCACTAAAGAGAAAAGATTCTCAGACTTTGATTGATTAATAGAGTTGTTGATTTTATCCTGGAGGTGCGTCCTCGTGTGTTGAAATCTTCTAGACGATTCGAAGTGTCATTGGACACGTGCTTTGGCACCCTTACGCAAGCCCTAACCCTAGAGCCTGAATCAATTTGGTATCAGAGCCACATCCGAATCCATCTGCTACCCTGTTAGCCAAACGCCATCATCTTCCCAATACCACTATAATTGATCCTGTCCCTAAACCCATTGCTCTGCATCCCTCTCTCAAATCCATCCGGAGGCCTAGTACCAAAAATCGATCCCTGCAACCCTTCCTAAAAACGAAAACGCCATCCTCCCCAATGACCCCACTCCAACTTCCCGCTTCCAACCCTATACCCCATTACCAAAACCCAATTTTCTTAGCACCCCATTACCGAAATCAAGCCCTAACCAGCCCAAGCCCCTTTGTCTTCCAAACCCTAACCCTAATCGTCGCTGCCTGCACCCTCTTCCCAACCTACCCAAATCCCTCTTCACCCGCACACTCTCGAACACCAAACCCCCATGGCCCTTCCATCCCTTCCCAAATCGCCAAACCAGAGTCCCCCATCCCCTGCCAAAGTCTCTGCCATTGCCCTGCACAACCCGATTCCTCACACCCCCACCCCATCGACATCCCATCCCATACCTTAAAGTAAAAATATATATATATATAAAGAAAAAAGAAAGAAGAAGAAGAAAGGGAAGATAAGAGAAGAGCGTACCTGGAACATCAGCACCCCTTCGCCATCCGTGCCGCATGCCTGCACCCCTCGCCATCGTTGTCAGAAGCCTGACACCAACCAACCACCGAGCTCCCATCTTCTCCTCCCGTCGCCAGTGAAGCAAACGCAGGAGCCCTCTTTCCTTCCTTCATTGTAGCACAAGTACCTATCATCAGGTTTTTTCTTTTTCTTATCCCCTTTTTTAATCACGTGTTAAGCCCAGTCTAAGTTAAGTCGAGTCCAGTTCAATCACCTAATCCATTACAACCAGAGCCCAATTGTGAGTGCAAGATAAACTAGAGCCAACTGTAATTGAAGCCCAACCTGTTTTGAAGCAGCCAATCAGCTGACACCATCCCGACATCAGCAACATTCAATCAACAGTCAAAATTTGTTTTCATGATATTGGATCCATCTAAAGATTGACTGTCAATCCATCTTCACCATTGTATTTGTGGAGCACAAATTTACACATCAGGTTAGTCAGCTTTTAAATTTGTTAAAAAAAAAGCCTCCTAAGAAGCAAGTTGAGGTGGAAGCTTCATCTCCTTCAATTGAAGATTTGGTTATGCCATTGGAGAATTATCTACAAAAGTTAATGGCATACACACCACCATGCAACAATTGGAAACTAGGGTAACAACTTTGGAAACTAATCAGCGTGTGAATCACAATCGTGATGATGGTGCAAATATTCAGAATCCACGAGATCCACCAGTCAATAATCCTGATCGGGATATAGGAATTAAACTCGTGATTCCCGAATATGATGGAAAATTGCAGCCCGTTGAATTCATTGATTGGTTAGTGTGTATGGAGAATATTTTTGCACACAAACTAATGACTAAGCACCATAAAGTCACACTGATTGCTACTAGATTCTGTAATTATGCCGCAAGTTGGTGGGCTGAAATGCAAAGAAAATGGAGGACTCAAAATATGGACCCCGTCGAAACATGGACTGAGATGAAAAATATTTTGAAGTAAAAATTCCTCCCTGTCAACTATGCAAGAGATCTATAATCAAGCTTTCAAAACTTGAAACAAAAGTCTAGGACAGTTGTTGATTATTCTGAGGAATTTCTGACTCTGCAAGCTCATTGTGGTTTAAATGAAGATGATGATGTGGTTGTTGATAGATATTTCAATGGATTGAGAATAGAAATGCAGCATATCCTTGCCTTCCAACATTTTGATAATGTTGATGAACTCATCCAACACGCTGTCAAAGCTGAGGGAATTGCAAATCATCAAGCACAAAAATTCAAATAGGTTCCACCAAAGAATTCATCCTTACAAGATGCTAAACCCAATGGTTCGTCAAAACAGATTTTTGCAAGGACTAAAGGTCAAAACAGAATAATTTATTTTCATTGTCAACAACCCAAGCATTGCGCAATAGAATGTCCAAAGCGAATACATCTAATTGAGAATGAAGATGATAAAATATCCCAGATGATCCTCTGGGTACTGACACTGATCCCAAGGGTATTAAAAATGAGGAAATTGCTGAAACAAATGCAGATACCACAAGTAAGGCTTTTATCGTCATCAAAGCGGCTCCACCAACTGTAGAGAATAAATGGTTGAGAAAAAATATCTTCCATTCTGCAGGTACAGTTCAGGAACAAAATTGCACAGTTATTTTTTACTGCAAAAATTGTAAAAATCTCATCTCCCAAGTTCTTGTTGATCGCCTACAGTTGAAAGTTTACAGGCACAAGCGCCCTTATTTTGTCAAATGGCTGATGACTAGTGATCAAGCGCATGTTCAACATACTTGCAAAGTTACTTTTACCATTGGTGAAACTTACAAAGATACAGTCTAGTATGATGTGCTACCTATGGGTAGTGGTAATATCTTATTGAGCCATCCATGGATGTATGACAATAATGGAACTCATAGTATGCGCAACAACACATATACATTCATGCATGATGGACAGCGGGTTACTCTTCATCCCATGAAACCAGAACCGCCGAAGAAGAATTCCTAGAAAGATGCCACAAAGGAAGTCCTTCATGTTCACTACATTTACAGAGGCAATCCGAAGAAGACTCGAATTCGAGAACGAGCTCTTCTTTCAACCCGAGGAGGATGATGCAATCTAGGCCCCACAAGTGTTCCCTCTTCAAGTTAGATTAGGATTATAATTAGTTTTATTAGTAGATTTCTAATTACATTGTTATTAGGAAAGTTTCTATTCATAGTTTAGGGTTTGCTTAGGCAGTAGGTTTGCTTTTATTATATATATGGCATTGTAGAGAAGAGATTCTCATACTTTGATTGATTTATAGAGTTGTAGATTTTACCCTGGAGGTGCGTCCTCGTGTATTGAAGTCTTCCAGATAATTCGAAGTGTCCTCGGACACGTGCTTCATTACCCTTACGCAAGCCCTAACCCTAGGGCCTGCATCAGGACTATAGGACACCCCACTATCGTTACAAAAGTTGTTTGTCATGGACACCATTGAGTTACACCCATTGCAACTAAGACATCATCATAGTTGAATCTACCAACAAAGGAAAATTAGACCCATTCCAGCCTAATAATACCAACGGGTGATGAAGATCTCCTGCAATTTCAAAATGATAGGGATTTGCAAACACATTTAGTTGAATGATCACTTCCATAGGCTGGTAAGTGGTAATTGTTCAAATTTAAGAGGATTCACCACACTGCAACAAATTCTAGTTGGTTGTTCTCCCACCATCAATAGTACTTCCCAATCAGATTCCAATGGACTCCAAAGCTTCTTCCACCTGTGCACGGAAAACCCATAGCACCTTACACAGGCCCTTCTAACCATCTCTCCAACTAAAGTACTCTAACGATCTCACCTAGACCTTTGTATCAACCCAATGTCACAACCACTCAGAAGACAAAACACCGCCAAAATCTAAAACAAGAAATATAAAAACTCACACAAAACTCAACCTATGCATTTATAAATAAAATTATAACTAGTTTTACATGATTTGTTATTCCCAATTAAAGATAATACCACAAAGGGGGTAAAACCCTGACAAGGCCAACCATCTAAAGCCCCAATTCCTTATGAGCTCGGTACAATTTTCACATTATCTATTTCCATATCCGAACCATAGTCACCCATTCACTCAACTTGAAAAGCATTCTTGTTCATATCAAACAAACAGTTTGATTCAGTCTTATCCATTTTCAAAATATAACCACTTACCCAATTTCCAATTGTGCTTGCCAGTTTGGGATTAATTACTACAAATTGCAAACTAAATCGTAGCACAAACCAAAATGCAATTCAAAGTTATCACTTAATAAGGCCTAGCCTATATATATATATATCACATAGTCGGGCTGACCTTGGCAACTGTTGTTTCAATCCGCTCGTGCTTCACCAGCTGTGAGACCATGGTTCTGAAAGAAGGAGAAATGACTGCAAATCCATAAAACTCCGGGGGCGGAGAAGATAGAATTAATGAAATGAGAAAGAGAGAGGGAGGTATGGAGGGAGGGAACCTGAGCATGGACATTCGATGGCTGGCAGGACGCCCGAGCTTCCGGAACTTAGTCATGGGGCGCGGCGCAAAAGCAATATATACCTGTAACTGTTGCACCTGCAGACTATTATTTTCTCAAGACACAACAAGGCATCAACATTGAGGGATGTAAAAGAGACAAGATTCCCCCGAGAACAAGCTACATTAGAAATCTAGTTGAGCACTTATGGTATTGAGCTTGGGTTGCATTCAGCTTACTTGAGACTGACAATAAGAAGAAGATGAAGCAAATGGAGAGGAGGAGGAAGAATACCTGGCACCTGCTAGACGAGAGAGGGTTGGAGGGGCTGCAGCAGGGGTTTAAGGGTTTCTATTTTGTTTTGAGTGTTTTACAGAAATTGCAATAAGGTTCCTGCTCTTTTAGTTGTTTTACGAAAATATGTACGCGGCATATTTCGGACGAATTTTTGGATTTAAGCCGGAACGGTCTGAATTATCGGCCTTGTTTTAATATGGCTGCTGGGTTCGGACCCATGGTGGAACCCATTTTGTTCGGCCATTTCAGTCGAATCAATTAGGAATTAACAACTATGGGTGCAGCCAAACAGTATGCGATGAAATGCGAATTTCCATCTCTTTTGTAAGATAGTGTAAAATGGTCATCAACCGGGTTAGAAGGCAAAGGTCTAAAAGCTG
Organism: Sextonia rubra; assembly: GCA_037013555.1. Taxonomy (NCBI): domain Eukaryota; kingdom Viridiplantae; phylum Streptophyta; class Magnoliopsida; order Laurales; family Lauraceae; genus Sextonia; species Sextonia rubra. The sequence continues at coordinate 18,941,046 of JASUAD010000024.1, read as the reverse complement.
AATTAACGATGAATACCCTATGTCAAAAAAAAAAAAAGAAATCATTCAGTCAAATCTTATTTTCTTCAAGGTATCATTGTAAGACACTTTTTTTACATAGAATACTCACTTTTTTTTTTTGGGAAAAAATTCTTTGTGGTGTTTGTTGCCAAAGTTTTCCTCATAAAACAAAATTCTCCAGGTTAGTTTTCTCACTCTCTCTTTCTCTCCCCATCTAGCTCAAATTGGTCCTCGCTCTCACACAGATTTTCTCTCATGCTCCATTTCTCCCTATCTTATCCGCTTATTGAGATCATAGTACAATAGAATGGAGTTGATGGTGCCTATATTGGGCGGGCATGTGTAATAGCCCCTTAAAATTCAAATCATTCATGAGGCCTAGAAATTCATCTAAATCATGAGACCCAAATGGATAATAGCCCCAGAATGAGATTTGTGACATTTGTCCTTTGATCAAATTTGTAGCATGGTTGGAAAACTCTCTTAGTTGACTCTTGGCTCTTCCAAGTCATTTCATTCTGACTAACAGCTAACTCAAATATTGGGGAGACTATATTGAATCATCTCATTTTAATAAATTATTTACATTATAAACTATTTTATAGGCAGATCTAATTTTAAATAATTAAAGTTGATTTGTAAGTAATTCTGTGTGATATTTGGATTTGGTAATTTAAAAATTATGATAAAAAAGTAATTTAAACCTTATACTCTATCTTTATATTCGATATTTGGACTAAACACATAATGCAATATGCAATATATAAATTTATTAATTTGAATTGATTATCATGAATACATGTAAATAAATATTTATTTACATTTTATAAGTTATTCAGTCATTTTTAAATATTTTGAAAATTATTTAAAATTAGAGGATTTAATAAAAAAAATCATGTAAGGAGACCCCCAACCCATAAATCTTACCCAAGGTGTAGATGCACAGGGGTGATTATTCATTTTTTTTCATCTAATTGGTAAGCAACGTATCGTCGCAGGTTTTTTACACCAACAGCAAAATTGTTACTCCCGTTTTTTTCTTTTTTTTCTTTCTTTCTTTCTTTCTTCTTCTCTTGGGGTTTTTCGCTTCTCTTCTGAGAGAGAGAGAGAGAGAGAGAGGACTTCTTCTTCTTCTCTAACGATCTGGAGCTATTTTGGCCGGGGGGTGGGGTGGGGGGGAATCGTCATAAAACTTGTTTCAACCAGAAAAGAAGCCTATTTTAGCCATTTCGCCATGGAAAATGAGATGAATCTGTTGTTTCTGAAGTGAATTTTCAGCTTCCACCACTTGCTACCTGAGGATCTTAAAGCTCCATAGATGGATATCGGTGAAAGAAAAATCATCAAAGGAGGCAAAGTTCTATCGAGTATTCAAGATTAAACGGCATGGAGCTTTATTACGGTTTCTTTTTAGCATTTCAGTTCTCTTTTGTTGTTGTTGTTGTAGGTGGAATAAGCCATGGCTAAACAGTTAGTCTAGAGTCTAATCAAGCCAGATCTATCTCCTCCTTATATAAAACAATTAGTCCAGATCCTCTAGTGCCGGCAATCTAAACAAAAGAGCCAGATGCTGAATTTTCCATCTTCTTCATTCATGGGATTGTGTTCGTGATCCTTTTTGAGATTAAAAACAACTACATTAAAACAGGGCCATGGATTTTAGCATGTTTCAAATCATTTAAAAAAAAAAAAAAAGATTCAAGAGTTAAAGAGTTGGTAGAAGAAGGGGTGATGATAGAAAGACAGAACAAGAAATGATAATTTTCTCATAACATGTGAGCATCCAACTTTCGTTCCCCAACTAAATACAAAAGTAATATCGGAGTGGCCCTCGTGCACCCACACCCAAGGTAAGGTTTTTGTTTGGGGGTCTCCTAACGTGATTTTTTTTATAAAATCCTCTTAGAAAAATACGCCTGCTCCGAGTCTCTTTTATTGACTCCATCCGATTCATTATTTTTGCATTGGGTCTAAATCACTTATTTTCCAACCTAACAAATGTTGAAAATATAGCTACAGAAAATTGGAGCTACTGTAAAAACAGAGTTACAGGACAATTACACCAATGTGCAGGAAAGCAGCGTTGGTCATTGGTAGAACTGTTGTTAGCAATCGTAGAGAATCAACGGCTTCAACAATCGGATACAACGGGCCCCCATATGTGAATCTACCTTGGTTGCACACCAATATTAGATTGGACTTCAGTAGACATAGGATGCTCATAAGTTAACAAATAACGAGAAAAGGAGAAGAAGAAGAGTTTTTACGGAGATCATTTTCTCTTAGAACCCCAACCGATTTATAATTTAAAATAATACCGTTTGAGTCATTAGTGCAGCAATAAATCCACGGCGTTTAAAGACAATTAAGAACATTAAATTGAAATTTAAGAATTGAGGCTGGGCTAGGATTTGCACCCCACTTGCGTGCGGTGATCACGCAAGATGCACATCGTGGACACACGCCCATGAAATGGTTTTCAGATCCAACCCCTTCAGCCAAGGCCTACTCATGCGCGGGCATAAGACTTGTGGCATAAGAGCTCAAAAGATCTTAAAGTATAAAACATAGAAAAGTACTTATGTAATGCTTAAATGTTTTACACTTTTCTAATGTGGAACTGTTGCAAATGCGCTAAGTTCTCTTATTTTTTTTTAAACAAAAAAAAATAAAGAGAGAGGAAGAAATGTTTTGAAACCACACAGGACACTTACAACAAAAATGGGACACCGTAGATGGAAACTTTTCGAAAATATAATATATGAGCATTTGTGCATGTATGACAGTTTGTTTAGCATTTGAGTACAGGTGTGGAGTGTGTGCTGCAGAAGAATGGATTTGATGGTTGGTTGTTTCCACATGGATGGCAGAAACTGAATGGTGGACAAATTGGGTAATTCAGTTTCATCACTTAGACGGGCAAAGGGCAAAAATGCATAAATTTTTTTTTCTTTTTCAGGTTCCATGGAAGTGCTCAGGCCGAAATAGTGAAATCTTCTAATCCATCTTACTCTTTTATTTTGGATAAACATCAAAATAGCCCCCTCCAAGCATTCTAAGTAGCACTTATAAATTGCATATGTCTTTTTATTTTCATGTTAAGTGGCTGTGGAATTATGCAAATTTTTTTATTTTTATCTTTTGTAAATATTAACCTATTGAGAAAATTTAAGTTAGAAGCACCGATCTATATCAGTTTGTAAATGTATTAGAATTAAATGTATCTGTGAATCTGAACAATTTTGGTTTGTGGTTATAGGTGTGGAATGAATTTGGATTTTGGTGTGGATTGGATGCAGAAGAATGTGAATTTTGTTGTAAACCAATGTGAGTTTTGCAACACGTTTGTGCGCTGGGCTTTCTGCAGAAGGAGAAGGCTCGTTTCGGCGGAACCAATATTCATTCCGTTCGGTGCAACAAAAAACACCGCAGAAATCATTTTATTAAGTTTCTGCGGAAGGCTGGAAATCCAAATTCTGATTCGGATCCTATTTTTTGATGCCGCGGCTTTACACAAATAAGCCCTTGGTGTGGAATAATTGGGCATGGAATGAAAGTGGATTTTGGTGTAAAATGAAAGGATTGTGGTATTAAATTAGTCATTACAATAGTAAAGCTTTACACTATGTGTAAACTTGGAGCACAATAGACTTTCATGGTTATTGTCTACGGTTATTTTGTGTGATGATGAGCTTTTGAATTATGTCCTCTCTTTCAGTTCTATCCAGAGGCATGACACTTTTTTTTTTTCTAATTACAACACCAGTGTTGAGGATTTGGCTCAAGATAATGCAAAATGAAAAAACAAAATTTATATAGCTACTCTGAATATAGTTGGGACAAAGCTTTGATGATGATGTATAAAAATGAGAGGAAATTTTATCTACATCATCTTTTACATTATTGAAATCTTACCTTTGCATTTGTGCATTTGAGCACTTTGTGAATTTTGAAAAATCTGAGCATTTGATAAATCTGAGTACTGTGTAGCTTTGATATTTATGTTTTTCTTTGTTTAAAATCCTTTTTATTATTTTCAAATATTAACTACCAATAGCAAAGGGTTGCTAAGAATGAGGGGTTGCCAACTGCTTGGCAAACCCACATCTCACCCAAATGACTACAGATCAACCTTGGTCTCCTCAGGTTTTGGTCGCAATGGTTTGCTAGAGAATTCAATACGATATCAGAGCAAATTAGTCACAAATTCGAATACCACGGGGAATAATTCAGCACAATAAATTTTAACACTCCCTGCACTCCTCATATGTACGGGTTCTCTCCTCCATGTGCGTCTCTTGCTCCCCATGTGTGAGAGTCGTTTGGGTCGCAATCCCCTTACCTAAGATACCACAAAACAAAGGTACTTACTATCATTGTAAGTCCATGTTTAAAGTCAAGATTAGGGATTGCAATGGATCAGGTTTAAATGAGACCCGCCCTAACCTGCTCCAATCAAAGGTGGGTCTGGTAGTATGTTGGTAGGGTCTAGTCAGGCATGATTTTCCAAATGCTAATTTGCCCAAGTCGGTTCGGGGGTTTTGGTGTGTCAACTAATGCTGCCCCACCACGTACGTTTTCACTTTAGTAAATTTCATCAGTATAAATAGTAGTGAGTGACATTTTCTTAGATATCACGGGTTCAAGTCTTTTATGATACATATATTTTGCATCATAAATATTAAATCAATAACTAACAAATCTGACCCAACCTGTGACTGTGAACCCATCACAAACTGGGCAGATATGGGGCAGTGCAATCACCAATTGGGCTTGATTTGGGTCTGCCTAGACCCAAACCCACCCCGCCCCATTGCCATCCCTAGGGAAGGCCCCTTTTACATCCTTCACCAGCACTCACAAACTAGGCAGATATGGGGCAGTGCAATCACCAATTGGGCTTGATTTGGGTCTGCCTAGACCCAAACCCACCCCGCCCCATTTCCATCCCTAGTGAAGGCCCCTTTTACATCCTTCACCGGCACACACAAAACTGAACCCCCTTCCTCAATAATCAGTCAGTGGAGCTCATTTGACTATAAAATCCTATGTATTCAATTCCCCATGCAAACAACAGGGCCCTCGATATATGTATTGTATAGATCTAGTATCAGCTTTCTGAAAGCTGGTTCTAGATCGGCACATATTGGCCTAGCTGATGTTTGAACCGGGCATGACATAGATACCCCTGTGTGATACTCTCATTATAAATACTCCTGTGTGATACTCCCCGCGCCAAGGCAGCGTGCTTCAGCCAATCACAAGTCGATTATCTAACCAATACCCTGTATCAGCTAGTTGTGAGCTGGGGACATCTTTCTCTCTTTAAATTTTTAAATCAAAAACATTCTATTACCAGAAATTTTCCATGTCTCTCACATTCATAAATAAATAATAATCTGGTGCAAATTCAATCCAATTTTACAATGTTCATTTTGATTGCACCATTCAAATGATGGGATAACAATTAAGATGATGATGACAATAGGAACAATCATTCAATCATAGTAACACTTATAGAACATTAGGATAAGGATCAGGTACATTGCATTCTAACCAACCAAGGTGGGCTACTGGATGCATGAGAATACGATGGGGGGGAATGGAAAAGTGCCACTCTGTATGAGTTAGGAAGTCAGCTTCAGCACAGCATCCTTCTAGCCACTGATTAAGGGCCTACAAAGTTTTGATGGATATTGGTCACATGATTGCCTGAAAGGGTGCTTCCAGGATCAAACTCAGTTGCCATTTCATCAGAAGTTCTTACAGCTACGACAAGGACCATAAAATGAAAATACAGAACAGATTTCCCATACTGAAACAGGAATTGCATGACAAACAAAACCCAGAATCGAAAAATAACAAAGCCAGGGCCTGAACAAAGAAATCTTGCACTTCTCATTACTAAAATGAAACCCTGAAACTGAAATGGAAATAAACATTTCATTTATTAGTTTGAAGCAAAAGAGTGCTTCAACACGTGCACAAAAAATAAGAAAAAATATTTTATGTATTAAGTTTCTCTATGCAGAAAAATTACACCCACATCTCCATCCTACCCCATTTTCATTAGTCTTGAAAGAACACAAATCCTTGATTGTAGAAACCAGATATACATCATGAAACAAGAATGGAAACTGTAGGATCTGGGCCATACTGCTAGCATTAGCAATTAAACCATAAAAGTCTTTGACCTGCAACCATTACCTGTAGCCGCAAGATCATCTACTGAAACCTTTCAAGTCGTCGACGACGCAGTTCTTCTAAAGAGAGGTCATGGCGATGGATGAAAGGTTGGCCATGTACATTTGATGGCTCATCACCTTCCCTCTCCGTGCCACACATCTCACATGTGTTCAACCACCCAGAATTATCAAAAGTGCATGTTGGGCATCTCCACACCCCAGAGACATTCCTTGTGGGAGGGTGACTCCGCCCAATGGTTCCCCTACCAGATATCCGCCTCCTAGGAAACTGGAATATGTCACGGACAAACTTCAATGGCCAGCTTACTAAGCCAACAAGGTTTCTTATTACAAAAGTCACTGGGTCTGGACCCAAATACAAATGCCTCAAACGCAAATAGAGGATCCCAGCAAGTATGCCACCAAGATGACCGAGGAATGAGACACCGGGGACAAATAACTGGATTAGAATCAATTCAGCCCATGCAGCATAACGTGAAGGGACCAGCAATCCATGCACATAAGTGTAGTCACTGGATCGAGAGTTGAGAACCACTTTCATGGCAAAGAGAACGCCAGAGAATCCAACAGAATATTCATAGTAGTATGCTTTTTCATAGTCAAAGAATACGAGTAGAGATTTTGCTAGCAGTAATGTGATACCTTGGGACATGGCAAGTAACTCCGCAATCATGGCAGCAAACTCAATGCTCCCCATTGAAGATTCCAACTGAATCCCTTTCCACAGAAGTGACATCATGTTGTAGACAAGATGTGATTCACCCATGTGGTAGAAAGCTGATAAGAAATAGCGCTTGAGATCTTTGTTCTGCTCAAGTGAAAATCAACGTGTATAAGAAGGGGAAATAGATGATGATGTAAGGAAATATTAATGGAATGTCCAAGGATATGAACAATTGAGAAAAAACAGTGGATTGTAACCATCAAAAAGGAAAAATGAAAAGAAGAAGAAGAAGAACACTGGGTTGAAGAGATCGATACTAGATAGAAACAGTATGGGTGAATTTCACAATCAGGCCTACTTCACCAGGGCTGAAGTATGGATAGGGCTAGGGACTTTTTTGGCCTATTTCAATAAGAAAAATCATTTAAATCAAACAAATGACAGAATTGGTTGACAACAAGGACCTTGCATTCCAATGAGATAGCAACAAGTTACGTTTGTTATCTATCGTATCGATCCTGCATTCCATAGATCTTCTTTATTTGGGAAATTATCTTCAACAATCCTCCATCTGTGTGGGCAAGGATCTTCCATGGCTGACAACATATTCATGGCTGATCCGACTACATACTCATTGTGTACCTCTTTCAAGATTCAATCTTGTTGGAGTTGAGATACCAACTCCTTAAGCACATTTCAATCTTGTTGGAGTTGAGATACCAACTCCTTAAGCACATTGCGCTCCTGTAACTTCTTCGAACTTAGCACTCACACATGCTAAGTCAATGGTTACCACTGCCTTATTCTTCTGTCCTCCAGTTGTGGCATCCAACAACAGGATCAACAGCTCTGATACAAAATGAAACAGTCTAGAATATATGACTATAGGAGCAATCTCATCAAAGGGAAATTGAAAGTGTAGAGCTCAATGGAGAAAGTTCTCATTCCCCACTTTGGTTAGAAACGATGATATTATTCATTGCAAAACAGAGGTTTACAACCGTTATTAGTACATACCATATGCCCCCACTTAGATACAGGGCAAGATATCCAATTCTTTCCCTCAATCAAGTAACTAACAATGGAGAAAATCCAAAAAATGACAAAAATTCCTAAGTTAACTCTAAACTATCTCTTTCCCGAATAAAGAAGATCTATGGACATGAGGATCATTAATTTATCAAAAGAAAAGAAAAGAAAAGAAAAGAAAAGAAATCAACTAGTTAAACGAGACTATTACAAGCCATAATGATATGGACATGGGCCCTTTTTTTTCCTTCTGAAATGATAACCAATTTTATTAGAAGGAGCTTAAACAATACAAGAGAAATATACTAAAATGCAGCCAAGCAAAACAGCTAAAAAGAAAGCAACAAAGGGCATCCTCAGGACTGAAATATAGGCTAAAAGACCAAAAGAAAGTGGAGACCATCCTAGATAATTGTCGTGTTTTGGCAAGTGACCCCTTTCTTATCTATAAAATCTGCGATTGTGTTGGTGCTTCTTTTGATGTGATAGAATGACGTGTTCAAGGTTGTGGCCAGGTCCACTACTTCCTCCACCACATCTGCCAGCCACCTAGGAGCCCTTTATAAACCCGATACCCATCTAATCATGCACATAGAGTTGCCTTCCAAAAGAATACGGCAAAGATTCAGACGTCTGGCCTCAGGAAGGCCAACCACATAGTTTCTACCTCCCCCTTATTGACGGAGCAAATGCCCATCGGGCTACAAAATGAAATGGGACTTTGACCATTTGGCTACTTCAAGTTTCGGTTTAAGAAATCCTTCTGCGAAGGCTTAGTGATCAGGGCTGGACCATCCTAGTGGGCACTAAATGGTTCTCCGATTAGGTCTCATCCTGCTAACTTTTAGTTGATTTCGCTTTTCAGTCTTGAGATGTGTTGTTGGTTAGTGTTGACACAATATTTTAATTCCTGAAATACATCTATATCCATTTTCATGGGGGATGCTACTGGAGTGAGATTGATGCACAGTTGAAAGGACCCTTTAAGTAGTAACACTGTTAGTGGTGCTGTTTCTTTTTCTTTTTCTTTTTCTGCAGTCATAAGAGCATATTAGCATTGCAAATACACATAGTACAACCCAATTCTCAAGTCTCAACAACCACCTAGCAAAAGGACTGTATGCAAAATATATTAGAAACAAAGAAAACTAACTGTCGCCACCACTACAAAACAAAAAAAAAAAAAAAGGGTTTCATCTAGTACTGCTTGGGGTACATAAGAAACTTCAGAATGCCCTGTATCAAATGCTAAATTAGCCATTATAACTCCATCATTGCTTCTCTTAATCACTAAATGCTCTCTATCAACTACAATGCTTATCAGGATAGAAGTCCCCATTAGGTCTCTACAATCAAACAACCAAAATCCCAAATTCACAACAACCATTGAGTAACAAGGAATGTTTACAAAATACCCAAACCACAATTCTCCCCAACCATTGGAAATACATACAAATTGAAGAAAACCCATTTCTCTATACTATCAAATAAGAACAAGTGTGAAAAAGAGAATGATGAAATGAAGAAATTAGTTTGTTTACCTTGAGGATGAGATGGGGATTGAACCAGACCTCATCAAGGGTAGGAAGGATGTTATGGAGAAAACCAGGTCTGAGATAGATGAGGGTGTTGCTGAGGAGAAGGCCAGCTGTTACTGGAGGCTTTCTAGCCAGCCTACTGTACTCGCTCAACACATGAAACCCCAGAAGAGGAAGCATTCCCCTCGTTATTCTCCCTCTGCCTCCTCTCTCCATCCTACTTCTTCTGCTTCTGCTTCTGCCTCTCTTTCTCTGTTCCTTGCATTTTGGGGCATTTTGAGTCTTTACAATGTCCATTTTACCCTCTCAAATTTTAATATTATCTGAAATGCCAGTGGAGATTCAAATAAGAGGGGATTGCATGGGTACAAGAAATTAAACTAATGAAGTAGGTTTGCGTATCTTGATATAATACATAGAAGGGCTTTTATCTTATGAAAAGTGTTCTCACATATTTATCATGAGAATTTTTTATATGGCTCATTTGTGGATCTCATTTGAGGATGGGATTGTGAGATGAAAATATCTATGTAAGACTACTTCAAATATCAAGTTTAGTTCACAATCATGTATTCATAATACCTTCATCCGTGGCCTACAAATTAAGTCCATTTGCATTGGTGCACAGTCGATCCAATAATCCAATAAATTCGGATTTGACCAAAACTTGGGATGAGTAACTATCAGGAGAATCCCTTTGTATTACAATATTTAAATTAGGTAATAGATGGATCCCACATAAACTTCTCACAAAACATTTGGGAGAATTAGTTCTCATAGATTAATTTCCAAATATAGAAGAATTCATATCATTGATGGTTAAAAATTAAAATGAAAATCAATAGTGAATTTTTAACCCTTTCTTTTAGAAAAATAGAATCCAAAAGTCATTGCTAGCCATCACAGTTCATTTTTTATTTTCTGTTAATTCTATTTTTCTTATAAAAACATTATTTGATAATATGTTTAATATTCACAATCTTCAGTTTTAACTACTTGTGATATGAATAATATGCATTTACTTCTTATGTATCCTTCTCTTTGTTTGTGCAACCTATTCTCCTATCACTTGGTGGGACACTTTTTTGCTAGTTTAGGGGGAAAAAACTAAAAGACAAACATAACTCAATAAAAAAAAGTTTTAAAAGTATCCAAATAGAAGGTTTTTGCTCTCCATGTATTTCTATTTTTGCTAAAAGGAAATCCTACATTCTTATCTACCACATAAGAAACTGAAATCATCTCTACGGAGAAGAATTAAAATTTTTCTTCTTAAATACAACTAGCAACACAAGCCCATGCTTAGCCCGGGCTTATAAAAACTATAACATTGTCTATCATTTTATTGTAGCGCTTAATCTCAAGGCCAAGTATGAGTGTTAATATCAAGATAAGAGATCCATCATTAATTTTTAAAAAAAGAATGTGGACATTAAGATCCCATGATGAATGGATCAACAAATTCAAATATATTTCCTCTCCTTGAAATTTCTAACTCAAACAAAGAATGTGGGCTACTTATATCATGATAAGAACTGTACAAGATGATGAGCGAACTCATGGAAGAAAGAAAAAAGGACATTATGATGGAAAAATTGACAACATCTACTTGAAAAAAAAACTACTTATAAAAAAAGAATAAAAAATATCAAATTAGTTATTGCTAAATTGAAATAATGGAATATCAAATTATATATTTTAGTAGATTCAAACTCATGCATACCCGCACACTTACGAATATTAGAAATATTGTTATTTCAATATTATTTTAATAAAATTTTAATTATCATAATCATCAAATTTTTATATTCCTAAGTAATCTATATACATATTTATATATTTGTATACTTTTACTTTGTTAGCCTGAACTTAGCACAAGCCTAATAATAGAACAAAGGACTTTATTTTTTATCCTATCAACATGTTGTGCCCATTGAAATGACTCTATTTTTCTAAATTCATTTTTTATATAAATAATTTTCAGTATTATGTGACATGATTAGATTGATCATTTGTGTATTTTTTTTTCAAAAACATTATAATCACATTTTATGGATTTCATTGGGGTTTTCTTGTACATTGTTTTTTTTTCCAAGGAGAGCAAGATCTTACTTTTTTTGGTTTTTTTAGGTTTTTCTAAATTCGCTAACATATGGTTCTTATTTTTGTTTTTTGGAATTTTCTTTTGAAAATTAAAGTTATTATTTTAATGGATTTCATAATACATACTAATTTAATTCCTTTCATTTCTCTTTATAATATATTTTTTTTAATTATAATTATAATTCTTAAATTTTCAATTTTCGCTCGGGTCTTAACATGGGGCTTTGTTGCTAGGGCTAGCATGTTAAGCCAGTGCTTAGCCCGTTATGAAACCTAATTTAAAGTTGAATATAAAATTGAAAGATATAATTTAGTGGGGAGAAAGAGACTTTAGTGAAGGAGACATTTTAGGGAAATAAATGAAATATGACCAAGATTTTTGCAAAATAAATGGAATAGATGAGAGAAAGAAGTGTAGAGGAAAAGATTTTAGGGGATAATGTAGAAATAGTGGGGAGAGGTTTTAGAAAAACCATTCATTGATGCCATGTGTCAATTTTTAAAAGTTGATATAGCGCTATAAGAAAAAAGAAAAAAAAAAAATTAGGGGTGCTGATGTAGTACCCTCCAAAAGCCTCCACTCTTATAGCTTTAATATATATGTATAATGAGTTGTACAAACCAAAACAAAACCAAAGCCAACAGATTCTGTTTCTATTGTAGATTTCTCTTGTTACACAAAGGGGTGTAGTGTCCTTATGGTCCCAATTGCATGATTTTAATGTTCTGTACAGAGATGGCATGGTCCCATGACTCCCATTGATTATTTGGTGTCCTTGTTCGGCGTGTGGTGTTAATTGATATTTTATGGAGATGCAAGTTGGCAGGGCTTAGTTTTCTTTAGATGGAAGGATATCTACGTAATTTCACATCTGAATCGGATTTCTTCCTTGAGCGCAAAGAAAAGCCCGGAAACATCAAGAAGTATCGAAATGTAAATAATATTAACGTTGTTGGATATACAACCCTACCATGTTGTGTAAATTATAAACAGGGCCCTAAAGGAGTGAGGCTACAATTGTCAATTGCAGAAAGATCTCTTGCGTTTTTCTAAAATGTTCCTTAACATGTCATTTTGGATGGAATCCACATTAATGATCAGATAGATTACCATTGAACCCACCACCCTCAATGGATCAAATGACACTTTTTTTTTATTGCATCCATCACATTTGTCAGCCCGATCTTCCTTCTTTTTACATTCGTCTCCGAGTGTTGGTGCTTGCCCAAATTTCACTTTCATATGTGATAAGTGGGTAATCATCTTGAGTGCTTAGAGAGAGAAGTTCACCTCAGTGAGAATCTCATTAGGCTCGTTGTAAATGAGAAGAATGATGTGGGCATCAGCAAATTCAAAAAACTTGTGAGAGAAGACACTAGATTGGGCTGTTTATTCTTCTCTCACCTTGGGGATTATAAGTTATATTTATTTTATTTTTTATGATCTAGGGCATCTCCCAATAGTCCACTTTTAAACCTTTAGCCTTCGGCTAAAGAGTTACTAAATTTCTACGACAAACAAGGACTATTACGTAGGGAGTACATAAATGCCTAAGATTTATCACTTTTATGAGAGTAATAAACCGCTTGACTCATGAAACTGGGGCACACTAGAGTGCAGGAAAAATTCGAAAAGTCAAATTAAGCTACTTTTGCTTTTTTTTGACATCTACCTCATAATCCATGAGTTACTAAACTAAACAGGCCCTTAACATTTTTATTACTGTATGTAAAAGAGGCCAAAAAATTCTTAGGGCCAATTGAATTAAAAATTCACATGCCACCCATTCCAGAGCACTCAAACTGTCAAACATCCATCTAAATCAATTTCAAGGTAAATAGACCAAATAACACCCTAGCCTAGATAGCTCTCATTCGTTTAAGCTAGAGTTTCCAAATGGGCTCTAAAGCTTCATTTATAAAAGTGTTTAAAATCGTAAAAAACAAAGGCCAAGAAAGGACAATTTAATAAAACTTCTCTTTAATAAAAACTAAATAAAAGAGAGATGGGAAATGAATACATAACCATTACCCCAGAAATTCATATCTTTATAATAGCCAAAGGCCCATCTCACCCTTTTAATATTATAATTGGAGCTCACTTCACCGTTAATTTGTGTATCCAGTTTATGCAAAATAAACAGGTCATTTTAGGGTGCAAAATGAATTCCACTTTGAGAGAAAAAAAAAAGGGCAAGTTGCCATCAAAGCAGTGGCTCAGTAGGTTTGAACTTGTGTTTATTACACAAGATCTCAAGTTCGACTTCCGCCCATTACGTTATCCGGATACCATATATGCAGTCATATATATACCCTCTAGGAAATAATCCTTGCTCATAAAAAAAGGGTAATTCCTTGCTGGAGGCCAAAGGCCCGAACACTAACTAGAGATATCCTAGGTCATCAGAAAGAAAGAAAGAAAAAAAAAAAACCAGTAAGCACATTCATGAGAAAAAGGGTCACGTCATTCTCCCAGGCATATGTTGCCTTATCAAATTTGGCAATACTAGCTTCCTGTTTGCTGATTCCACACATCAGATTTTTATTTTTCTTCTATTTTTTAGAAAGGAAAGGAGTTGTGTGAGAGCACACATGTTTTGTCCAAAAATAAAATACAAAGTCACCCTTCTCCCTCAAACTTAAATTCCAATGATTACTCTTTCAGCACTGATGTACAGAAACTTCAGTTTTCCCAAAGAAAGTTGCCGCATAGCCATTCCCTCAGCGTATAATTCTCCACAGAGACATAGATGCTCTTTGAACTTGAGTATTGAGTTTTGAATTATGTACTGTTATTTGAATACTATCGGTAAAATATTGTTGAAATACAAGATTAAGTCTTAATTTGGAAAGTAAAATAGCAAATAAACCCAATCACATGATTTGACACTGAGGTAAACAGTTGTGTAGTTTACGCGTATAAACCGAATTACCAGCAACTCATCTTCAAGGATGATTTAGGCGCACCGGGCTATCCAATCACTTCGAGTCATTTACATGCAAACAAAATTACACTGATTGCAGTACATTTTCATTCATCACACCTATCAGCCCTTGGCTCATCCTGTTGGTCCTCTAATTGGACGTCGAGGATATTTCTTAGAGCTCCAATCAAAGGCTTGCAGGATTGAAACTAGTTACTAAATGGTAATCAACCAGCATCAGTTCCTAAAGCTCATATATTCTATAGTCCAACATATTTTTAGGTGAATCAGATCATTTGAAGAACATTGATCTGATAGTCCAATGTGTATCAAGAAGCAGACCATATGAAGCTGAACAAGAACTCACTTTCAAACAGAGCAGAAGTAGCGCTGATCAAGCACCTGAGACATAAAAATACAAATTCGGGTTGTGACCTGTCTGTTATACCACCAGATTAATGGCATTAATAACCCATTATGAAGTCAGATATCTAGGGTGATGACTACTAATGAGATAAATAGTTACATAGCATCACAAAAACAACTTGAAAGATAAGTGATACATCATTCCAGCAGCTCGATGGAAGAATATACAGTTACAAGGAAAATAAATATAACATAAATGAGAGGGAAAAAAAAAAGGCCACCTGAAACCATTCCATATCTGAGAAATCTCAAGGCATCTGTGGGCAAGTCAGTTGAGCACTGAACAGCTTCATCAGGTTTGACTCCTACAACAATCACCTTACTCCATGGGGTTGCTGAGTAGCAATAAAAGTCTCCTCAAGCCTGCTGGTATTTCAAGCTCCAAACTTTGCTTTCAGAAAAATGGACATTCAAAGAGCCAACCATCTTATGCAACTTAGACGAAAACAAATGGCTTGAAATATCCAAATCTGAATCAGCCATAACCGCTGATCTAAAACCTCAAGCCATCTTGGACTATCATATTTGAACAATGTTCACAGCCTACATCCACCAACTTCCAAAGATGTGTGGAAGCAAAAGAGCATAAGCAAAACAGACCATACGGATTAACCAAGAACCTCATCCACACTTTCAGATGTTATTATTCTTTGAAAAATTGACAGCACTGTTACCAAGTAAGAGAGAAGCTAACAGAAGGATGGATGAATTTTGTGAAGCATACTTTGAGACCATTGACAATAACCAAATATGACAGTCATATTTGGCTAAAATGGATAGAATCCAAAGTGTGGATTCATTAGACCAACATGATTATGATAATCTGAAGACTCATCCACTCTACATGTTGAATGCATGCATGCCAGTTTGGACCGCAAAACCAAGTGCCCCGCCGTTGATGGAGTAGTAATAGAATGATCTCAACCATGTGGGCAGCCTCCATCTAATGGGTAGTTAATAAGAAATCATCAGCCTGTAAATTCAACAGGTGGAAGCAAACAGGAACCGTTCAAACAGCACATGCTTGGATTCCATGTCTACAATGCCTCTAGTGAATGAGTTACCACAAGATTTTCCTCCTAGGATGAGACTCTAACATCTAGAATGAGAGTAAATGATCAATCATTGTTCTAAGAGTGGATCTGTAAGAATGAAGTGCATGTGGGATTTTTTTTCCCCCTTCCTTTCAGACATTAACAAGAAGCACAGAAGTGTATTCTAAAGAGATTGAAAACAAGAGCAGCTAAACAATTGCCGAACTCAGATAGATTTCATTTATGTAAAGAAACAAACTTCTCAGCAGGCCAAGGCATAGGGACAAAAAGGCTCCTATTTCTGGTTCATTTATTGTCTCAGCTGGCAAGCTTGAAAGCATCAATAAAAAGGCCGTAGGTGAATCCCATCTTAAAATTGTTAAGGAGAGCAAGAGGAAAGGTAACCTTGGGTCGACTGTAGTAGAATCTAGTTACATACTCAGTAAGGAGGACACAAATTACTGCAGCAATCACGTCATTCACTCCTAAAGCACCAAATGACAAGGAAATGGTTTGTGCAACATAAAATCCACCTAGTAATGAGATACCACCAAATAGCGCCCTCCTAGAAGGGCTTCTGAAATAGTTCCGTGAAAGTTCTGGGACAGTACGGATGATGTCAACCAGCCTCCGAGGTCCCTCATTCTCTTGCACTGCCTGTATAGTCAGATTAGATCTAGATCTTGATGAAACAACTCGACATCTCCCACAAGTTAACTTTGTTGCAGAGGTCATTCCAAAATTGATAAGACTTGGAGACATCAAATTTAAATAAGATGCCATTAAGGATTTAATACAGTGTCAATCAATTGAGCATCCAGAGAAAGCTATTCTTTAAAATCCCAATCAGTTACATTCCACCTGAGGATCGGAAGACCTTCTCTGATAACACAGAAAAAAAAAGGGAAAGGAAATTAAATTCACAAAAACTGAGAAACAGCAAACTCTAGAGAATTGATTGCCATATCATGCAAAAGATAAAAATGCCACTCAAGTAGACAAAACACACATCGAATTTCAAGACATTTTGTTTCCTTGCTGGCTCTTTACAAGCTATGTTGAAGTTTTTATTTTGTCACTTCTTTTACATATAACAAGGCATTTTTTCACAAAAACAAATGTCCAACAAGTTGGGAAAAGAGAGAAACATACAGAGTTGCAAGAATTTATGATGCATTGAAGTGGCAATAGAAGTATTCCTCCTCGACACTATAGATGTTAAGGCATCTGCCTCCATATTATTTTACTTTTGATATGAGAGACGGACAGAGTAATTGCACTAAGCTAAAGCTTTGATTTCAATGAAAACTAAATAAGTTCGTCAAGGAACAGTAAGTTAACCTTCCACCCAAAGCCAAGATGTTTCTAGATTCAAGGATCCCCACCCATGATAAGGGACTTAGAAGATTCATGAAGTAGGATTTATACAGTTAAGTGCAAAGTCTACCACCATCAAATTAAAAGTCTGGTATGTCTTCTTTCAAGAACATGTGAAAGGAAATGAGGAATAAGTCAAGAGAGAGATGACATGTAAAGAAGAGAAGCTAAAGGAAGTTATGGTCATAAGTTGCTTATGGTTGTGATTTAAGACTTGATTTTATTCAAGTGATATAATTATGAAATACAAGAATAAACCCTAAGGCACTAATGAAATAACAACTATGCTGCAGTAAACATGGACATTTTCCAACTCCCACACAAACCCCATAACCCGGCTACAAGCTGGAGTATAGATATTGATCATGCCCAGCTAGTCAACAACCCTAGATTGGATTAGATATAGAGTTCTAACATTAGGTCTCTAAGAAAAGAAAAGAGAGAAGAAAGAATAAAAGAGAGAGAAAGAGGATTTCAGGGGGAAAGAAGAAGAATGATTAAAACTACAAGGGAAGGCGGCCATTCCTATACCATTAGATTTTAGTTTCTGCAAATTACAAAAAAGTCCGCCAACTTCGTAATATTTACACCAAGGCCCCCAGCATACTATAAATTAGAAACAGGTACTATTCTAACTTATAACAACCCCCCACCCAAAAAAAGAAGATATTTACAATGCCCAACTTGGACAAAGCATGATGTAACTTAGCTTTATTGACCGCCTTGGTGAGAATATCAGCTAACTGATCTTCAGCGTGTACTTGGAGAAGCAACACATCCTCCTTTTTAGTTTTTACCCTAATAAAATGACAGTCGATTTCCACATGCTTCGTTTTTTCATGGTCGACAGGATCGTTGGCAAGTCTAATTGCAGAGATGCTATCAAAGTATAAATTCATTAGACCGCCTAACTCCTCCAACATAATTCTCAGCCATAGTACTTCACAACATCCATTAGCCATGGCTCTATACTTAGCTTTTGCACTAGACTTTGCAGTAAAAACTTGTTTCTTGCTTTTCCAAGAGACTAAATTTCCTCCAACCATTGTACAACATTTAGTAGTGGGCTTCCAATTTGTCAACGATCTAGCCCAATTAGCATCAGTGTATGCCATGGCCTTAGCATGTCCATGAGATCTGTAGACAATTCCTCGACCAGGTGACCCTTTTAAATATCCATGAATCCTATGCACTTGAGCTAGATGACCAGTTCTTGTGGCATGCATAAATGACTAACCAAACTGACTGCATAAAAATGTTAGTACTAATTGTTAGATAAATCAACCTCACAACCAATCTCTAATGCATCCTCTCATCCTGAAGCAGCTTTTCACTTCCGATGTGGAGGCCTTGATTCTGATCCATTGGAGTGTCTGTCGACTTTACACTTAGCTCTGTACTTAGCTTCCTAGGCTCAGCAAGGAGATCAATTGCATATTTTCGTTGTGAGATAACAATTCAAGCACTTGAACTTGCAACTTCAAGTCCTAGGAAATATTTCAACAAACCTAGGTCCTCAATCTCAATTCTCAAACTCCTTTTTTCAAAAAAGCTTTCAACCAAGAGATTTCATAAGCCTCATCCTACTTACACATATATCATCAACATACACTTCAAGGACGACTACCTTCATATTCCTTCTTTTCACAAATGTAGTGTGATCCACATAATACCTTCAAAACACATACTTAAGCATAGCTATACTAAACCTTTCAAACCAGGCTCAAGAAGATTGTTTGAGTCCATATAAAAACTTTTTGAGAAAAGAGACTTTGCCTTCTTGTCCCTTAACAATAAATACAGGTGGAGGATCCACATAAACTTCTTCCTTCGAATCCCCACGGAGAAAAGCATTTTTCAAATATAATTGGTACAATGGCCAATCAAAGTTCACTACTAGGAATGATAGCACTTGAATAGAAGTCAATGTGGCAATAGGGGAAAAGGTTTCAAAGTAATCAATCACAAATGATTGACTAAATCCCTTAGCAACAAAGGCTTGATTACATTATACTGATTGTACCATCTGGATTGTACTTTAATGTGAACACCCATTTACACCCCACACTGTGTTTCCCTTCCGAAAGAGTAGTCAAATACCACATTTGATTCTTTTAAAGAGCGGTCATTTCCTCCACCATTACTTCTCCACTTGGGATGAGTTAAGGCCTACACATGCTTAGATATATATTCAATGGCTAGTTTGGAAATAAAGCTCTGATATAAAGGGGACAAACGGTTATAAGAAACAACATTATGAATAGGATGATGACTAATACAAGGTCTTGTTCCTTTGCGAATGGTAATAAGAAGGTCTAAGTTAGAAGAAATACTTGATTGGGGAACAACTTCAGACGGAGAAGGATTAGGAGGGACCGGATTTGAATTCAGAGCATCAAACAATGGTAGAGATAAGAGCAATGGTTTATTTCCCTTTGTCTTCCTCGAGTATACTTGTAGTGGTTTTTGCAGCTGTCACCTCCTTTTGGATTAAGAGACTCCATACCCTCTCCATATGGTGTGGTAGGAAGTCAAGGGGAGATTCCTCCACTCATCCAACAGGTTGCACCATTGTCATATCCAATACAGGACATCAAAGAAAATGAACCGATAGATCAAACCGTAGAAAAGAGAGGTCATCGAAAATTCCATAGAAACAACTTCAATTGTATTATCCAACTCCCACGAGAAAGAGAAGCTAGACCACGATTTCATCTGACCTACTATAAGTGAAGGTCCTGGATGCAAATCCTTAGCCCGGTAACCCTTTCTCAACTGCATGTTGAGATTATAGCTTGTCTGATGCAAGTCCTAAGGTTAGGGCTTGAATGCAAGTGCCGAAGCACGTGTCCGCCAACACTATCATCTCCCCAAAGATTTCAACACGAGGACAAACCTCCAAGGGATAATCCCAACTCAAATTCTATTAATTGACCCAGTCAGGGAAGCATTAATCCCAATTGATGGTGAACCCAACAATGCTCGATTTTCAATCCAATAGAGAATCAACATACAAGGAGAAAGATAGAGATTCGCTTAACATTGATCGCGAAAATCCATCGTCAATACCTTCAATCCAATGGGAGACACTCAAATCAAAGAGAAGAAAAAATGAAAAAGTGCACACATGGAACTTTAATTAATTTTTCATAAAATATTCCAAGACTAACTTGATCATTCCTTACAATGATATATGTGGTCAAGAGAGAGAAGCTAGACCATAATTTCATCTAACCTACTATAAGCGAAGGCCCTAGATGCAAATCCTTAGCCTAGTAACCCTTCTCAAATGCATGTTGAGACTATAGCTTATCTGATGTAGGTCCAAGGTTAGGGCTTGAATGCAAGTGCCGAAGCACATGTTCGCAGACACTATCATCTCCCCAAAGATTTCAACACGAGGACAAACCTCCGAGGTATAATCCCAACTCAAATTATGTTAATCAAGTCCAAGAAATAAATCTCTACAATGCAAGATAAATAAGAAAAGCAAACTTAGGGGCTAAGAAACCTAATCAAACTAGGAAAACGAAGGAAACTATCCCAATTACAATCTTTCAATCAAAATTAGAAACCTACTAAAAAATAAAAATATTCCTAAACCATTTCCAGGTGGTCCAACCTTTGGGCCCATCCGTTCTGCGTCATTATCTAGCTCTAGTTAAAGTTATCACTTATTTGCCCATTTACCAATCTAGTCGATCCAGATTGTAGCTTATTTTTCCATAATTAAAGTTAACCCTTGGCTCCAAAAACAAACTAGATGTCTTCCTCAACATGCATACTACATGTTAAAACTCAATTATCACTTCTCAGTAAAAGCTTTTGATCATAGAAGTTTATTTTATATTTTTAATAAATGCATTTGAGCTATGATTAGAAACCTGCATTTCAAGCATTCTGGATAAAAAGTAAGACATTTATATAAGCAAGATCAAAGAGAATGAATTATTAAGATAAATCATAAAAGAACTGTTTTGAGTATTGTTCATCTTTCTACATATCACAGCTCGACAGTGATGAAGTTTTCTGATCATCTTTTCCACAACTATAGAAATCATTCATTGTTACTTTCTTCACTCTCCACAAACACCCAAACCAAGAGTTTGAATCAACAGTTTGGAGCAAAAATAATGAGAACAGTACACCTAACGTGGTTTCCAACTCATAATCAACTATTTACTGCATGGTTGCTTGATGTTCTTCTTTACAGTTTACATGATTTAGAGTCTGCTGCACTCATAATAAGATACTAGCTCAAAAACCCAGGCTTAGCACAGGTACGCCATTAAACAATAACACATTGAAAAATTAATATTTTACATTGTAAATCAAACATTCATAAGTTTAAACATCTAACTTAGAACAATTAAATATTAATAAATTGTAAGAAATATAACTGAAGATTAAGTTCAGAACGAATGTCACTATAAAGTCTAAATTACCTAAGGGACCAAATATCAGAGATTTTAAACGAGGTGCCAAATATTTGAATTTATAGTTGATTTTGCTTATCCTTGAACAATTAAAGAAGTAAATGGAAAGGCCAATGGTGCACTTCCTGCTTCTATCTTCCTCTTTGAGCTTCCTTGTCAGTACCCTATTTACACACTCTCGTAAATTGAAAGAGCAAAAGGAATGCAATAAGAGGTGGAATATGATTTGCATTGAGTGGATAATACGAAAGATGAGAGAGTTCATGAAGAAGTAGAATTATATCTTTCTCAATGAGTGGTTGCGTTTCTTTTCCCTTTTCCTTTTCTTTCTTTTTTTTTTTTTTTTTGGGTGGGTAAGTGGAATGAAGAAGTGGGGTGGAGTCGTGGAGAAATTACAATTGAAATTAACTAATTGAAAGAGCGAAAGGAAGGCATTAAGAGGTAGAATGAGAGTTGCAATGAGAAGTTAACACGAGAGAGGAGGGAGCCCATGAAGAGGTAGAATCTCAATGAGTGGTTACATAACTGTTTGAATTGGGGTAGATGGGAGTCATGAAACGGAATGAGAGAGAAGTGGAGAGGAGAAGGTGAGTTAATGGTAGAGCATGGGTATAATTTTCAGTCAGAAGCATGGTTTAAAAAATCGGCCAAGTCCAAGTCCACTTGCATCTACAATGACTTGGACTCAACTCGGCCTTATATGTAACATAAAGTAAAACAAGGAAAAAAAATTAAAGGGGTTTTTTTTTTTTTGTAAAATTGCTTTTTATAAGAGGGAGGGGAAGAGAGCGGCGAGAGGATTTTGGGGCTTTCGGGAGAAAGAGGCGATTGGTGACAAAGGGAAAGAGAGGAAGAGAGGCTCTGCTGGCCAAGAGGAGGGGGAGAAATGTTTGCAATGCGCTGCTACTGTTCTCCGATGCTCTACTGCCCAAGCCAGGTACCTGCTCTTCTTCTCTCTTTCTTTTCTTTTCTTAATTAGTTTCATTCTCAGCTAGTTGGGGCTAGGGCTGGAGCTCCTTTTCTTTTTAACATTTTTCCTATTTTTTATAATTTTTCTGTGCAACACCATGTTTGAAGCCAACCCAGCTGAGTCCCATGCAACTTGCCCGAGTCGGGCAAGTCAACTCAGACTCGGCCTTGGCCGAATCAGCTCCCAAGTCTGTATTTCTAATCCTTGGTCAGAAATTATGGAAAAAAATAATAATAACTTCAAAACCCTTAAATTTAATGTAGTATAATTGGGGTAGATGGGAGTCACAAAATGGAAAAAGAGAGATGTGGGGAGGAGAAGGTGAGTTAGACATAGAGCATGGGTATAACTTCCTGTCAAAATTTAAGGTAAAAATTAACTTCAAAATCATAAATGTAGTATAATGGCCCAAATATGAACAAACAAGTCATCTCAATAGAAGAAGAAAAACGATAGGTCCAATCCACAAGTTCAGCCCATGCACCATACACTAGCTTATAAGTTCATGCATAGTCAAATCCTTGTCATGCATGATCTAGTCATTCCATATGTCATGCATAATCCAACCAACCTTTCTATATCCATTTGGTCAATCCAGTTGTACCCATATATCATGCGAATCCAACCAACCTTCCATAATAGGCATGTATGCATATCTAGTTCCCCCATCCACCATATTACCTTCCTAGCATTCCTATATCATTGCATAAATTTAGCTTTTGTTATCTTTGGTTGAGATTGTAATAAACACCTAAGGAGACATTGTTACTACTATAAAAACATGTACTCTCAGATGAATAAAAGAAGTTGGATATTTTTTCCGCTATAAGTTATTCTTACATGGAGGAAGCCCTTTCCCTATTATTTGTGGGTTTGATAGGTATCAGAGCTAGCCCTTCCTGGGGCATGCCAAGGAATAAAAGGATTTAATCACTAGAGTGAGATCCAATGGAGAAGTGTGTTGAAGTTTTGGAAAAAGCTTGTGGATCAATGAACCTCGGGTAGACAAACTTCAACAAGCATTGCAACTCCTCACCTCGCAACTTTCTCTTACGAACATCGGAGATCAATCGGCTACTGTAGAAACAAATGGAAATGCTAGCAAACAGCATGATGGAAAGATCCAATTCCGATATGCTAGGATTGATTTCCCTCGCTTTGGTAGGCATGATCCATTGATGTTTCAACCTTCCACATTACAAGAGGTAATATCTTCCACATTACAAGAGGTAATATGGCTGGCCAAACACCAAGAAAAAAAAAAAAAAAAAAGCTCATTCGATTGCAAAGGTTGAATCAACCCTCATCTTTGAAACCGACAATAGCATCAGGAATGTTCACCAGGTCCAATACACAAAGAGGATTTGTTCAGGTGATGGGGGCAACTTCTAAGTCCAAGTTTTCACCTTATTTGATCATTGTACCCACTAAAGAAATTTCAACTGAGAAGATGAAGGCTCGACGTGAGAAATGGTTATGCTACTATTGCAATGAGCGGTTTACACCTGGTCATTGTTGCAAGTCAACCCATCCATCATATTACCTTCCCAGCATTCCTATGTCATTGCATGAATTTAGCTTTTGTTATCTTTGATTGAGATTGTAATAAATGCCTAAGGCAAGGATGCAAATAGCGGTTGCGGCGGGCGTAGTGGCCCGTCGCCAAAACGATACGTAGCGGGCGATACGTAGCGGCGTAGCGGTGTGAATTAAAAAAGTCTTCAAAAAAATCCGAAAAAATTCCAGAAAATCCAGAATATTGGAAAATGATGGAATATGTGTTTGTTTTGCAAAAGCAACTAGTATATGAGTATGTAGCGGTCCCCTCATTGCATTAGATCCTGTATCGCTGTATTAATAGAAAAGAATAAGCACAAAGTAGAAAAAAAAAAGCTTCAAAACTCACCTTTTTTGAACTTGATGCTTGAATGAGTTGAATCTTAAATGTTGTCACCTTAATCTTTGGATGTTTTGATGTTTTTGTTGATGATTTTGATGTTTTTTTGAGATGATTTGAACAATGGAGGCAAAAAAAGGGGCTTGGAGGAGTTGGAGCTGTGAAGAGGGGAGAAAAGAGGAGAACTTGAAAGGGAAAGTAAGCCAAAAAATCGGCTGGGGGGTTTTAAACCCCCCAGGCCAATACGTATCGGCCGATACGTTTGTGAGCCCCGCTTTTTTCAAAAAAGCGTAGCGCTTATGAGCGCTACGCCCGATTTATCGGCCGATACGCTTCGTATCAGCCGATATTTGCATCCTTTAAGGAGACATTGTTACTACTATAAAAAAATGTACTCTCAAATGAATAAAAGAAGTTGAATATTTTTCCACAAGTTATTATTACATAGAGGAAGGCCTTTCCCTCTTATTTGTTCACAAAGTATAAGCCAACTAGCTGGCCCCAACTTAACTGAAAATTTCCCTCAAAATTCTGAGTGTTGTTTGAATGGAGAGAGTTCATAAAACCAGTTCTGCAAAATGCAACTTTTGGCATACATAATTCATATATTTTCAGTTTCCATGCAACACTGTAATTGAGCATTTTTTGAGACAAAGTAGGGACAACATGTAACCAAACAATAAAACCCCCTACAAGAAATATCAGATTCTTGCAAACAAACAGGCGTTAGGCTGGCGATTCACTAAAAGTAATAGAACTAAGGTAAAACCGACTTAACTGACTCAGTGACCCACATCAGCGAATCTCAATATCGATGGTGGACCCATATAACTATCACTAACGGCCTGCATGTACATTGTGGAAAAAAAAAATGGATGGACCAAATTGAATCTAGTAAAGCATAGAAATGAGAGGAAGTTTCTTGAAAAGCAAAGCACTTTAGTAGGTGTAAGATCTCCATAAATTGCTGTTATGTTCCATCGAAGCGAAATCATTCAAACCCCATTTCAAGTCAAAATCATTCCATATTTCAAGAGACTTTCCAAGGAAAACCTTTGTGTAGCAGATAAACATATAGGCGTCAAGAAGAGAAGTTGGTCTCTCTCTTGTTCGTTTGGGGGTTTTTCCAAACAGAGGTATGGCCCTAAGAAGCTATTTACAGATTTGGGTGGTGCGACCGCACCCACTGGCTTATACGTGGGTCCGCTACAATTATATAGGACGGCAGTGAGAGATGAAAGAGATAAAACAAAGACGAGAAAGAACGAAGAAGAGGAGTAGGAGGAGGTGGAGGACGTTACCGTTGGTCTGCAGGATAATAGAAGTGAAGTAAGACGAGAGGCCGGAGCTAAGGAGAGACGAGACCAAGGCTGTGGCAAGTAAGGATAAGAAATGAAGGATTTGATAAGGGAGCCGCCGTATGTAAACGGATTTTGTCTTTTCTTACATTACATGGTTTCTCCTTATACACATGTGAGTGAGTGAGTGAGTATAGTTTTCTTTTCTTTACGCTCACCATATTTATAAATGATACCCTAACCCCTCCCCGCACCATTTTATCTCTTTCCCTACACATTCTCTTCTTTTTTTGCTCTTCTCTTTGCTCTCCGTCGTCTTCCGTTAACCCAATCTCCTCCTACATTCCTCTCCAATCTTAAGGGTTGTTTCTCTTCTTCAACATTGTTAAAGGTATTCTTTCTTCTCTTTTTTGCCATTATCAGAGGTATTCTCTCTTCTCTTCTTCACCATATTCATTGAAATAGGTTCTCACGTATTTAGATTTTTATAGAAGAATATATTTGCATCATCCCCTTTGATTGTGTGAATGTTTTGACCAAAAAAATTGCTTTGCTCATTATGTTTGTTGGAACCCCCATTGCCCTAAGAGGCCGAACACCCTATTCAGCCACATGTGATGAAGACTGTTCGGTCCATCAGGACTAAACAAAGATCAACTGGTCGGCCCTCTCTGGTAGAATAGCGTGAATCCTGTTCGGCCAGATAGGGTCAAACAATAATGTTAGGTATATTGATAGAATCTACAAGTGCTCATTCTGGTGATTGAATTAATACCTAGATATGTAGCTAGTAGTTTTAGAGTTCGACTGACGGCGTTTAAAAGAAGGCGTCGTTGACATATTGAATAATCAATTATTGAAGAACCAGAACAACTGGAAGAACACTGCTTGGAAGACAATGAAGATGAAGAGGATGAAGATGATAATGGAGAAGAGCTTGTTGGGCCGAATGATCCTTCAGTATTGAAGAAGTTTCAAACACATATTGCTAATTTTATTTGGGAATGAGATGTGTGTTTTTATATTTTCGTAAGATAAATGTTATATTTGATTTCTTCATCAATGTATATTTTTTATTTTTAGGAATGTCCCCCGCTCAAGTGCTTGAGTCATGGCTAAAAGGTAGCAACGTGGCATTTGATTGATTTGACATATTTAGACAAAAGATTGATAGATCTAGATTAACACCATTGATCAGTACTTCTTACAAATCTGTTGATAAAAGCCTTGTGTCAGTTTTTGTAGAAAGGTGGCATCCAATGACTAATACTCTCCACAAAGTACTTATGCACACCACACACAAACTCTAACTTTTAATCATCATCTATAACAAACTTCTTACCCATTAATTTAAATGGGCATCCACATTTCTTCAAACCTATTTGCTTTATCCTCTTTTTGGGGGTTCGCTCATCATTGATCTTGCACGTATTATAAAATTCAAATCTCTTACAGGTAAGGGTAATTATCAGTTTTACACTAACTCTACCTGCAATTGAGGCTCTGATCTTAATGACAATACCGTTTCTCTTGCTAACATCACGAGCTCACTTGATTAATACATCGCTGCTCTTGAATATCTACACATATCACCATTCAATTATATTTATTAACTCATGCAAGTAATTTAAATAATAATTCAACTTCTGTGTCTTACCTCATGAGTAGTAAATTCGCTCGTATAATCCATTACACAGTCGGAAAAAACACGGCTGCATTGTGTAGATGGATTATCTTACAAATGGAAAATCAATGAAGTAATATGTTCCCCCAGTAATGGCCAAACACATGTATATATATTCGGTCTAGTATAGTCGAACACAGTGAAGATGTTCAGCTCTACGAGGTCGAATAAAACACGGGATGAACAAAAAAATAATTTTGAAACTTAATGAAAATGTATAAAAGTGCAAACCATACTGACCTTGTCACTGCCATTATATTTGAAAACCACTATTTGAGTGTTAGTCTCCTCCTCCATTGCACTATTTGAGTATTTTGATGGGGAGTAGTGAGAAGTGTGACTTTCACTCTTAGAGGATGATGCTCTCTTAAAGGGAAGAGGGAAGAAGGGAGGAAAAATAGTTGGATGATACTCTCTTAGAGGGAAGAGGGAAAGAGATAGTGTTGTTGTTAGAAGATGGTCTCTTGAAGGAAATAGGGAAGGAGAGGGTGTCAGTGTATAGGAAAAAACTATTGATTTTAGTTTGTAAGAGATAAGGGCATTTTGGTCATTTCTAGCAGGGGCAAAATAGTAATAAAAAATGATCAAAATCCTAGTGTAAGAAGAGCAAAAATCAATGTACATATAGCAGCTCCCTTTATCGAGTGGGATAGTTTGAATAGTCTAGAAAAGGGTTTTATAAAGGCGCCATCTTGTAGTAGAATATAATAAAAGAAAAACAAAAGAGAGAAAAAATATTAAAGGCCTTAACATGTCCCAAGAAAACTATAACTTTTTTTTGTGTTTTTATGAAAGAATATCATCCTTGTAAAGCTTTGAAAAATAATATCTTATAAAACTTTTGGAATTTTTAAATTAAAATCTTTTTCCTTAAACACTAGAGTATTTTACCCCTAGTCTTTGTGAAGCGCAAAAATACTCCCAAATTTTAATATCAACCAAAAAGACCATGAGTGGGAGTATTTATGCTCCTTTACCAGCACAATCCAGTTTTCCCTCTTTTCTTCTTATTCATCTTTTTCCTCCCTTCTCCTCCAAGTTAGGTGGGCTATGGTTTTGGAAAAAAAATGGTGATGGGGAAGGAGAGGGAGAAGGTTCAGTTTTGTTAAAGTGGGTTTAGATAGAATAGTAAGAATAAAACAATGAAGAAGAAGATACAAGTGAACAAGGATATTGCCTCTCAAATCCTTCTTTATGTTTTGTTAAATAGAGATACTATAGCTCGTCTATTTTGCTACTTGGGAATATTGTTGCTGTTACCCAAGCTATACGCTTTTGTGATTTCAGAACTCTATTCTAAACTACACAAATATAGAAATTAAAATGAAACTTACTAATATGTTGAAAAATAGTGAATGATTTGATCAAGGCTAGTGTTAAAGCTGTGTCCATAAGACATAATTTGCCCCCACTCCAGTGCTTACAATAATTAGACGTTTGCCTCGTAGGATACAATAATCAACGTGACACGGAAGCAACACTACAATCTGTGTCACTTGGCAAATATAACTATGCTTTTACTCTTTCAAACAGACAATGGATGCTGAAGAACTAATTCGAAATTCTATGCTTGCAAAGACAAGATGGCTTTAAATAGATGAACTAGTGATTGTTTTGAACAATCAACAGACATTAAGAACAGATGTTTATGTTCAATTTTTTTAGAAATAAAAATAATACAACACATCATATCTATTATGTGGAGGAGACACAACTATTGGTTAGGTAATAGAATTTTCTCAAAAAATATATAATTGGGAAGCCATTTACATAGATGCCTGCCAGGCGGACGGCGGCGGCACGCGTATGTTGGTTATGGTGTCATTTACGTCCTATATTTGGGATAAAATACGAGTGCCCCTTATGACTCAAGCCTTAAAAGCAAACTAAAGGTATATAAACACATACACACTTTTAGTAAACTAGCAATGTGGGACTTCTTCTTTTAATACCAACACAAAGCAACTTCAACTTGGTCACTTTTGGAGCTAATTTCTCATTCACTCCTTAAAATGGTTTTTAACTAGTCAATGGTTTGGTCTTATTCGTCTTATGCAGGAGAACACATTAATAATTGGACTCGCCTCAAAAGATGTGTGGGTCCCGCATTTATTATGATCCAAAGTTGATAAAAAAACCATAGCAAAAACCCATTTTTTCAACAATCCCCCACATGAAAGAAAATTGGTCATATTATAATGCAAATGATAACACTAACACGAAAGTGCGATAGTAAAGCTAGAAAGTCACTGTATAGAAAAAATAGCTTTTGGCCCTGAATCTTCCTTTGTGAAACACTATACTATTGGATTTATTGGCTAATCAGTGAACATAATGTTTTGAACCGTTCAGCCATGTGTATAAACCAAGACAATCTAATTCACAGAGTTTCTTCTTGTACACAGTTCGTTTTCGTGATTGTGTTCATTTTGGCCCTGAACAAACTTGGTTTTTTATTAGTGTTTTAGAGAATTCAACCTTAAAATTCTCATAGAATCAACCCGGTCACACTCACATAGGTGATTTCTTATTAAAAGTAGCTTGCTATACCCCACTTGTATGTCTAAGCGATAAGAATTATTAAAAGCATAGCTTATCCTAATTAACACCATAGGCCTAATTATTTCATCATAGGAGTGGGAAGGAGAGATATCTCCATAATAAATCTACTAAGTCACACATAATTCGGTTGTCCCATTGAACCTAGATCTTAGGATCACCAGTTAGCTAGGTTCAGTTGCCATTATGGTGACTTTTAATTTATAAGTTTTAGTCTCATTCTCCTCGATGAGCAATATATTATTTCTCTGGTCAAACCATTTGTTAAGGGATTTGCAATATTATCTTTTGACCTTATGCGATCAATGGATATAATGCCATTGTAGAGCAACTGCCTCACGTGTTGTGTCTTCGACATATATGCTGAGACTTACCATTATACATTTTATTTTGTGCCTTACCAATTGCAGTTTGGCTATCGCAAGGTATGTATATTGCAGGCACAGGTTTCAACTAAATAGGAATATCTTCTAAGAAATTACGAAGCTATTATGCTTCTTCTCCTGCTTTATCTAAAGCAATAAATTTAGATTCCATCGTGGACCTAGCGATGCATGTTTGTTTAAATGACTTACATGATATGGCTGCACCTCAAAGTGCAAAGACATGTCCACTTGTAGATCTTGAATATTTCATATTAGATATTCAATTTGTATCACTGTAACCTTCAATTATAGTTGGATACCTAGTATAGTGTAGTCCATAGTTAAGGGTGTATCTGAAATATCGAAGAACCATAATTATCGCTTTCTAATGGTTTGCCCCTTGGTTACTTGTGAATTTTCTTAGTTTTCCAACTGCATACGCTATATCTGATTGAGTATAATTCATGATGTACATTAGACTCCTGATTATATGAGAATACTTTAATTGAGATATACTTTTACCAGTATTTTTATTTAGATGAAGATCTATGTTTACAAGTGTTTTAGCTAGACTTTCATTTGGATCATTGTTGCCGCTGAATTGCCGGTCCCTAGGATGCTGTAATCGCTTTTAATCGTTGGTGTCATTCCCACTGCCGGTCGCCGTTGCTCTCATCACCCATTGCCTCGCCACCACCTGTTGCAAAAATATCTACAAAAAGAAACCTTGGTGCTATGCATATAGGGAGGGTGTTTTAAACTTTTCAAGTGCTTAAATTTAAAAGGAAGGACCTCTACCTCTATGACAAAAGATCATGGACCTTTCGTCATAAAGTGAAATGGCGCCCGTCGCCGAATGCCTCTAAAAAAAAAAAGGCTTGTCCTTGTTTGTCCCGATTTGAAAATTCTCATAAAGTTACGGGATCCATTTTGAAATTCTCCCATTTTATTCTCGCTCCTTACGCTACAATGAGGGCACCAGTAGAGGTCTAAACTCCACGCTACCCACAAAAAACTCATCCATCGTCGTCCGCTACCGTGTCAGTGGAGACAGACAGCAAATCCGTTCCCCTTCCATCACCACAACGCCACCCTCAGTCTTATCCACAGTATAAAAATGGCCAGAGCTGTGCTTCTTCTCCTCGTCCTCCACACCTTTTCCCTCCAAGTTCCTCTCCCTCTCTAAACCAATACTATGGATGCCATCGCTTTCCTCAAAATCACTGGACATCCCACACTCTCCTTTTCCTTCCAATCATCGAAAATGGCGGTGAAAACGCATTCTTACATAGTAATCTTCTTCTTCTTCTTCTTCTTCTTCTTCTTCTTCTATGATTTCTGGGTTTGCATTAGGGGTTTGATTTTTTTTTTAGTACTTAAGGCATTGGCTTGATTAGGCTTGGAAGCTCAAAGTCGGATTGATGATCATTATCTAATTTATACATCCATTATAATGCTATCAATTATATATATATGTACGTATATACATGCATTATAATGTTATAAATTACTTTATATACATATCTACAAATATATATACACATGTGCGCATGCGTGTGCGTGTGCGACCACACATTCACACATTTACATGCTCTATCATGTTTTTTATGTTGTCCGTAGCCTACCTAATGCAACCCTCCTTTTGTCTAGCTTGGGACTTACAGTAAAAACTGGAGCAAAGTTTTACTATATGTGTTACACACACATGCACCTGAATAGTATATTTTTTAAATAGAAACATAAGAAGCAAGTTGAACTTGAGGCCACACTTAACCCTACTTTGATTCAAGCTTGATCCTAACTCAAAAAAAAATAGAGCTGAGCCAAGGTTCTATCAGCTGAACTTGAGCTTGTCCAAACTTAGCTTATTTTTTCCTTAGCTATTAGTGATGGCATGTTCATGGCCGTCCAATTGCAACTGAAAATGCGTATTTGGATCTTGGATGTAGATTTCTGCCAATTGTTGCAGTGTTAAATGCCCAGTTTTAGTGAAACTGCTATTTTTGAGCATTGATTTCAGCTGAACACTGCACTATCAGGGAGAAGGCCGAATTGGCTAGAGGACGGAAGTGGTTCTGCACACACATACATGCACTCCTCTTTCAAGAAAACAAAAGGAAAAGTTCTGTGAACTCCACATGGATCGGAGTGATGGCAACTCATCGGGTGCATGTATAGTGCATGGCACTTAGCTTTGTTGTCTTCTAAATGTTCCCAAGTTAAGTTTGATATGAATTTTGTAAGCCTCATTCAATTTGAGGGCTGACAAATAGGAAAAAAAGTTGGATGATAAAAATAAAAATGGAGAAGGGGTCTAGAAGCAATAGACAGAATGAGTCAGAAGATTTAATCAAGAGTTAGAAGGTTTCAAGATATAAGCGGAAGATATCAAAAAGAAGGAAATGAAGAAATTACTAATGAAAAACTAAAAAAGAATGTTTATTGGATGTAGTCATTTCTTAAATCTTAATTTAAAAAGCAGCCAACTACATGTATTTGACATATGTTTATTAAAAAAAAAAAAGACTTATAAAAGGTTAAGAAGGGATAGATTGTGCAATGTGACAAAGTCAAAGGTGGGATAAGGCTTCAGTGACAATGTTGCAAAAACCTAGAAAGAACAATGCATGGCACTGAACAGGAAGTAGCCGTGTACACCAGTTTTGATTAGCACGTGAACTAGATTGGCTGCATAATTAGAACTCTAAAACAAAATGACTATTGAGATGAATGAGAATAGAGAAGAGGCATGCATTTTTCAGTGGCAAGGAATCATGGTGCTATAAGCTATGTGGAACCTGGCTGTGGAGAGGTTTGAGAAGAAGATAGCTATTTTGGAGGAGGAAACAGAAACATTGTTATTAGGTGATTGAAGTATTTTGATAAAATCAACACCGAGCTTTTCCTTGATTTAATATCTTTCAATGTTAAAAAATCTATGCAGTAGTGGCAAATAATCTGGAAGGGATTTGTAGAGAGTTTCTATGGGAGGGTAATTAGGAAAAGCCAGAAAGTTTATCTCAAAGAGGAGGAAGTTGTTTAGCATAAAGGGAAAGGTGACTTGGGTTGGGAAAGATACGAGGAAGGAATGGAACTCTTTCCAGGAAATGCTTGTAGTGGTTTGGGATATGCAGCGTGTCGAAAAGGTCATTGAATGACATGTGGTGGGCTGGAGTTAGGTATCAGGTATATTTATTAGGAACAATAAAGTCAATTTTAAAAGTGGGTGATACATTTTATGCTAGGAATAAGTCTAGGATAAGATTTATAAATGGATTAGCTGTTAGGGTGTCAACTTCTTCTTGTTGTATTTTTTTATTTTTTTAATTTATGAAATATATATACTTCTAGTTTTTGGGGGTGGGGTGGTTGGGTTGGGAGTTAGTGGTTAATTGTTTTGATTTTTTAGGGGATTATTGGGGTCTACTGTTGATGTAGGCCAGACTAATGGGCCCCTCTTGAAAGTCTATACCCATAGGCCCAAGTCCAAAGCCTAGCAGTGAATATTGATTTTATTAATAATAGTTGCTTTATTGATAGTAGTTGCTTTCTTAAGTTTTAGAAATTGGATTTATATTTAAATTAGGACTTCTTATTTGGATTGAATTAGTTTGTTTCCTTATTTAGAGAGTAGTTTAGTTATAAATATATATGTAATCCTTTCTCATGGGATAGACTACATTATTATTGAATGAGATTTCAGTTTTCTTCTCCCAGTGGGTTGAATTATTGTCTTTGGTGTGAAGCCTAAACAATTTATCCTAAGCCTTTTGGCTTGGAGGATAGTCCGTTGGCTATTCTCCTTCCTTGTGTTGCGTCAACTGTCTTGGTGGTTATTGTTTGAGCAAGGCTCTTGATCACTCTTGCAAAGCTTATATTTGAAATATGCATGTGACTAAAGAAATTGAAAGAGAATTTCTTCGGAAAATATCTTTAAAACTATTTTTCAGTGTATGATTTCCAAGACTTGAACCCCCAACCTTGTGGGTGTGGCAATGTGGACATTATGTGTGTGTTACTGCTATGATACTGTCCTATTGCACTATTTTTTTGCTGCTTCAATATTCTGTGGCATGCTATTTATTTTAGTCTAGATGGCACCCCATGGTGGAAGCTTCTTGTTAGTCAACAATTACCAGGAAAGATCATAGCTGTTAGCAACTTACACTTTAGAGTAACATCTCCTCAAAATTCGGCATCAATTTATTGAGTGTAAACTGTAAAGAGCATGATAAATCACTTGATTATTTGACTCCCTTTAGCTATAAGTTTATGCTTTCTTTTAGGGGACCAAGGAGATAGCTGATAGGTTGTCTAAGAATGGCACAATTGCACGGCTTGGACCACTTCCTATATGATGTATAGCTTCTTGTTTGTTTTCTTAGTCATTTTCACTAAAAAAAAAGTTGACCATTTAAAAAAAGTTAATCATTTGTCGTGGTTTTACATGAAGGATCTGGTTTTATTTTTCTTTACTTTTTTTCCTTTGTTGTGAAACTGAGTGGGTCTTTGTAGAGACCTTAGAGGATATTGTTAGGGGCACGAAAAAAAGAAAAGAGGAGATAAGTGGAAGAAGTATTTGGGATTACAAGGGTGCTGTTGGTTATATGGTTATTAGTAAGGAAAGAATTCAGAGATTTCATAATACTGGATTTCATAGGCAAATGGTGAGCTTCTTCTTGGATGTGAAGAAAGGAAAAACTAAAATGGGAAGTGGCTGCAACCTAACAGCTCGTCCCCTCGGATATTTTTAATTAATTGGATGTAGTTGTATGAGGAAAATCTAGGCTATAACATGTGTGATGTGTCAGATGTGTACTTCTTGAGGATGAAGGAAGGGATCTTGCCGGTTTTCATTCCCAGTGGGTGTTAAGGAGAGGAATGAATCTGAAGAATTAGCAGTCTATGGATGCGTTGAGAATTTTCAAGAAGTCTTCTTTCAGTTATTTATTTATTTTTTATTTTTTAATCCTTGGGGGAGATGATGCTTGCAATTTATTGGCCGTAAATATACTAATGTGACATACCTTTAGAAAAGGAAACTGAACCATCTATACAATGATTCATTTTTGACGAAATTGGGAATGACTTCCATGAGTGTCGGTTTCTTCTATTCATGTACATAGGAGTGACAATGAAGATGACAATTCATAGGCAAAAGAAGAGGTTGATCAGGAAAACCTATCTATAAAGATTTGTTTTTAATTAAAAATTTTTCGTGGGTGGATAGGTGGATTCTTTTTCTCATGCTTATGTAATAGTAAATTGCTCTTATACCTTACATTACTTTAACACTCTTTTGTTTTGGCAGTAGGGTATTAGGTAAAAAAAAAAAAAAAACAACCCAAAAGGGTGAAAAAAAAAAACCTAAACTGATGTTGAATGAAATTGAGAGAATTCACTCTCAAATTGAACAAACTGTTCTAAAGTGCAAATAAAGGTAGAAAGAAAAGGAAATGAAATGTAAAAGGCAATTCAGGAAATTAAAATAAGCAAAAGTCAGATTCAACAAACAATAAGAAAGTTCTGTAAAAATAAGCGGAAGAGATTGGAAGGAAAAAAAGGAAAAGAAGAAATAAACTGCAAAGAGTCCATTTAAGATATGGATGTAGGGAACACAAAGTAAGAACACTTCAAATCCTAAAAATTAAAAAATATAGGAAATGGGTTCGATATATTAAATTTTGACAGAAAGTTATCTAAAGAAATGGAATAAAAAAGAAAGAACAATAAAAAGAAAGCACACTAGTCTCTGGTGTTGCTGTCATAGGTGTTGTGCAAATGGGGTCATGTTCTGCTAAAAGGTATCATCACAACCATTCATTTAGGGGCTTTAAAGTTTAAGTGCTTCTTAAGTTAAATATTTAATGAAATTTAATCCAATGGCAAGAACCTAAAATCAAAAGCAAAAGCTCAATTTCTACAAAGAAGGAGAGTTTGGGGGGGTTGGGGGGGGCAGCGCGGGATAAGACTAGGGATTTTTGCTATTGCTTGCAATATCGCTGATTAGTGTATTTTAGATATCGGAATTGGCCTGATTTTGTTTGGCCCCTAGAATAATAGGCCTGTAAATACTGAGCCAAAAATTGGATTCTTATGCAGGCCACACCATGGAGGTGCAAGCTTGGCCTTACTTTTGGCTTGGAGCCTTGGATAGCCTTGGTGATATTGCAAAACATCTGAAAAGGATGAATTTACCTGACATCTTTTTTTCTGTTTACAATTGGATAATGCTAACTTCAGCCTGAAGTGGACACCCAAAGAACTTCTAGCAAGACATGAATGAAATAATCTAGATGGAGATGGTTGAAGTGCATCTCATTCACAGCACCAAGGAGGAGACCTAACTAGAGGATTAAACTTTATAGACTGCGGGCTAGATGCACTACTTTTGGATGCTAATTTTCTTTTGGCATTAATCTGATTTTCCCGTATATGTTCAGGTATTGTCACAAAGGGCATGTTTATCTTTTAGAAAATCAACTGCTGCCGGACCATTTTGTTTTAGTATGGGATTGTGGGATAAAGCCTTTTTTTTCTCATCCTCAACTTCTTATTCCACAAACAATGAAGATCATATCTCTGCTTCAAAGAGAGGAGGTCGGGGACCAGTTATGGCTGCTAAAAAAGCATCAGAAGGTATGTGATCGGGGTACTTAGATAAGAAAAAAAACATCACCCTGAACAAGCATATCTTACTTTGGGATTTATTTGTTCTGATTTTGGCATCTGTCCATTTGTCTGAAGTAATTTGATTAATATTTGTCTTTTTTAAATGTTCTCTATTTCTTATGTTGGGTTGCATTGCTCAACATGTTCAGGTAAAAAGCAAGAAGATGGAAGGTATAAACACACGGTTGATTTGCCTAAGACAACCTTTGGCATGAGAGCGAATTCTGTTGTAAGGGAGCCAGAGATACAAAAACTATGGGATGACAATGAGGTGTTGAAGAGGGTGGTTGACGGTAACAATGGGGTAGGTTGCCTTGCTGACTTTCTGTTTTCCCTGCAGTAGCTGAATTGATGTATAGTGCTTGATGTTGAATTGCCTCGCAGGAAAGCTTTTCACTTCATGATGGTCCACCGTATGCTAATGGCAATCTACATATCGGGCATGCTTTGAATAAGATTCTGAAGGATATCATTAATCGTTATAAGGTAGTGTCTCTCACCCCTGAAGTTTTCTTTTAAGGTCCCTCTGTAAGCAACAAAATATTGACTATTTTAGCTTCATCCCAAAACTTGCTTTAATTAAGATTTTAAAGGACATCGATTCTTTCATGAAGTGGAACTGCAAAGCTATTGAGCGAAACTGCCTAAACTGGAAAATGAAAGAAAATGCAAGTTAGTCTACCCAAAATGTTTAGGTTGTATACAAGCATCTGCTGTGGTTTATCGTTGAATTAGATGAAGCTAATGGGCAAGAGCAGCTCTTATTTGATCGACCACCACTTGATGGGACTTTGGTCTTTATATTTGAACTTGAGAAGTTAGTGATGCCTGTGAATGATAGTCCAATATGATGAATTTAAGTTCAAGTAACAATCAAATCGTAGAATAATGCTCATTCTACCATAATTCATTCAGAAATTCAAATTAGTAATAAAGAGACATTGCAAGGGCTAATGACAATCCCACAAATGCTCGTCCTTAATTCTTGATTGAGGTTTCCAGTGGAAGGCTCAATGTCCACTAGCGTAGGGATCACCGTATATACAATCATATTATTCTCGATCCTATCAAGGACTTCAATAATAGGCTAGACTCTGGTTGACAATTTCTAACAAGCTTTTAAGGTTGGAAACCAGAGGGGTTTTAGTCTGTTTTAGCAATTTTGTGAAACCAGGAAAACCATAAACCAACTTCAAATGGTGAACTAGGGTTTTACTAAGTTTGGGGAATCTAATTTTAAATTGTTAATCCAACCCTTGGATTCCCCTATTTCGCTGAGCACCTTGGGCTCTCTATAGCCTTGGCCAAACCCTATAAGGCCTTCTCTGGCATGGTAAAATCATAGTTCATCATCTAGATTTGGTTTTTGGTTTCCTTGTTTTGCAATTTTGCCAAAACCGACTAAAATCCCTTTGGCTCCAACCCTAACAACTTATTATAACTTTTCCAATTTGAGCCTAGCCTTTGTTTGAAATCCTTCATAGGATCGAGAATAATATGTTTGTATACAAGGTGATCCCTAGGCTAGTGCACATTGAGTCTTCCATTGGGAAGCTCAATCCATATTTAAGGGCAAGCATTTGTGGGATTTTGATTAGGCCTTGCATTTGAATTGCTAATTTGGATTTCTACTTGACTTATGGTGGATTGTGCATTATTCTATAATTTGATTTGTGAGTGTTGATTGTTACTCGATTTCAAATTCTTCATATTAGGTTTGCTTTCATGGCCTTACATCACTAAGGGCATGTTTACTATACTAAGAGGAATCCTCCATCTAGAGGATTCCTTCATTCCCTTGGAACCAAACTATCCTCTCTAAGGATTTTTTATAAGAGGAATCATTGCATCTCAGGTTCTGTGAAAAACCAAGGTTCATTCACAATTACTTCTTTACCTTCCTAAATTTGCAATATTCGATGTGGGGAGGTGGAGATGGAGGAATCAATAGATCAGAGGATTTTTGGTGGGTTGGGAGGATTTAGACAATCCCCTCTCACTTTTCCTCTTTTTACCCAAACATGAGTGTTCTTTGCAATGGAGGAAAATCAGAGAGAATTCCTCTTAGAAGATGGTATTCAAACATGCTAAGGAATTTTTATCTTGATTCCATGAACTTTGAAGAGGAGTTTAGGTTGAAGTGTGAGGATTGTGGAGTGTGGGAGAGTATGTGTAGCGTCATATTAAATTAATAAATGCATTTGTATTTATTAAGGATAAAATTATATTGATAAAAATCTAAGTAAAGAAGTCAACATTTTCTTTGATTGCCTTTTGAAGAATATCTTGATCCAGAAATGTCAAAGAATTCTAAATTGTGTAAATCTCGTGTCAATAAGGTAGAGAAACCAAACAAGGTGGCTATCTGATTGGCCTAATTTTCGTCCGTGCATTGCATTTGCATATTCTTCCTTTAGTATCAGCCTCTACAGACCAGTAACTTCTTAGTAGTTAGCAATGCCCACGTTAGGGCATGTTTGGCATTGTTTTTGTGTTCTCGATTCTATACTGAGATCGGGCTGTCTTGAGATTGTGCCATGCAGAACTTGTTTGGCATCATTATTTTAAACTGTACCATTGATAATATGCTGCGTGGAACTTGTTTGGTAATATTGTAACAATTTTGGTTTAAGGAACGAAATCAAGAGAATCATGCTTGGCAACAATGTTGAACTTAAATCCATTTTGTTGTAGATTGGACCCACCTTTGCAAATTACAACATGGTAACCACATTTAGAAATTAGAATAGGGGGGCCATCTTCATAGGATTTACAATGTGGGTCCACCTTTTGTGATTGTGAACTTGTGGCCCATTGTTGCAGTCTAGGCCCTACAAGTGGTCCGATTTGAATCTAATTAGATTAGGACTATGTTATTTTATTAGTAGCTTTCTGATTGCATTGTTAGGGAAGTTTCTGTTAATTGATTAGGGTTTGCTTAGGCATTAAGTTTACTTTTATTATATATATGGTATTGTAGAGAAGGAATTTTCAGACTTGGATTGATTAATAGATTTGTGGATTTTTATCCTAGAGGTGTGTCCTCGTATGTGTTGAAGTCTTGTTGAAGATGATTTAAAGTGACACGTGCTCCGGCACTTTACGCAAGCCCTAACCCCAGGGCTTGCATCAGTTTGGTATCAGGGACGAACGATCCCACTCGATTGTTGGCGTGATTACCCCATCTCTTTTTCCATCTTCCCCAACATTACCCTATTTTCTCTGCCGATCCCTGGTAAAGGCATTCCCATTCCGTTCATCCATTCCTTCACCATCTCACCTTCCCCATTACTAAAACCAAAACCCCTTCAACCCAGTACCATCTCCATTGCAGAACACTCAACCCATTCCCAGATTCCCAATACCCATCCTTCCAGTCCATCAGAACCCTACACACCCATCTTGTCTTCCAGCCACCATACTTGTTTTCCCAAATCCCAGATTTTCTTCCCCTATTCCCTATCTGAACCCTGTCTTCATCCTAGTTGAGCTCGATCAACTCTCCTTCCCTCTCCACTGTTGGACAACCCCCATTCCGTCAAATCTATAGCCCCTTAAGACTTTGCCCATAACCCCTCCCCTGCTCTGTTGAAAAAAGAAAAAAAAAGTCGCCCTTCATTCCCCATCCTAGGGATACAAAAAAAGAAAAAAAAGGGAAGAAAAAGAAGAATAAGAAGAGCCGAGGAGAAGACCGAAGACTTATTTGGGCTCTATCACCTTCATCCATCGCCGTCGTCCAGCACCAACGTCGCTACCGCCGGTCGTCACTGCTCTCCACCTGCATGCTAGCAGTCTCATCACTGCTCGTAAGCCACCATCTTTATTATTCCACTCCATTTCTTGAGGCCTTGTAGATCCTTTCCTTTCCTGTTGCTGGGAACAAATGAAGAAAACAAAAGCAGAGTTCCTTTTGTTTAATCTTTATGCACAAAGATCGAGGTACTCTGTTGGCTTGACTTTTCACTACCACGTGCTTAGCCAAATGTGGGTTGCAGCCTTGCTGTGATTTGTTTTGATCCAAGCCCAGGTCTATTCAAGCCCCAGCTTGACCTAATCACAGCAGATTTCAACTGATCAATGGTTAATACTTGTTTCACTGATTTTGGGTTCATCTAATGTCAAATTTCAGATCTGCCTTCATTAGTGTGTTTGTGGACTACAGATTTTCTCATTAGGTCAGTCAGATTTTTGAATTTGCACTAAAAAAAAAAGCCTCCTAAGAAGCAAGCGGAGGTTGAATCTTCATTTTCTTCACTTGAAGATTTGACTAGTGCCACGAGAGAATTATCTGAAAAAGTTGATGGCATGCAAACGACCCTGCAACAACTGTTAACTAGCGTGACAAATTTGGAAAATAATCAACGTGTGGATAATGAAAGAGCTAATGGATAAAATATTTGGAATCAATGGGGTACAACAATTTATAATGTTGATCGAGATTTAGGGAGTAAACTCATGATTCTCGAATATGATGGAAAAATTTAGTTTGCTGAATTCATGGACTGGTTAGTGTATGTGGAAAATATTTTTGTGCATAAGCCAATGAATGAGCGCCGTAAAGTTTCATTGGTTGCCACTCGATTTCGTAATTATGTGGCAACATGGTAGGCTGAATTACAAAGAAAAAAGTGGAATCAGAACATGGACCCCCTTGAAATATGGAATGAGATGAAGAATACTTTGAAACAAAAATTCGTCCCCGTCAACTATGCCTAGCGATTTGCGTTTAAGTTCTCAGAATTTGAAGCAAAGATCTAAGATTGTTGTTGAATACTCTGAAGAATTTTTTAATTTGCAAGCTCGTTGTGGATTGCATGAAGATGATGATGTGTTGGTTGTTAGATTTTTCAATGGATTGAGACTAGACATTCAGCACATACTAGCATTTTAATATTTTGACAATGTTGATGAGCTCATCCATCATGCCATCAAAGCCGAGGGTGTTGCCAATCATCAAGTACAAAAATTTAATGCATCCAAATGGGCTCCGCAAAAGAATTTATCTTTCTAAGATGCTAAATCCAATGGTTCACGGGGAAAAATTGTCACCAAACTTGAAGATCATAGCAAGCTCACATGTTTTCATTGTAAACAAAAAAGACATTACTCCTTTGAATGTCCCAAATGGGTGAACCTAATGGAAGGCATATATGATGAACCAACCACACAGGATGGTCATTCGGACAAAGACAAAATAGAGTAAGCAATAGAATATGAAGCAGACAACGATGGTGAAACTGTCATGGTCATCAAAGATGCTCCACCCATTGTTGAAAAAAAAAATGGTTGTGGTCCTTGTGGAAAAATAGTTTTTGTTCTGTGGGTACCGTTCATGGACAGAATTGCACAGTTGTAGTGGATGGCGGAAATAAAGAAAACATAATATCTCAATCTCTTGTTGATTGCCGCAAGTTGAACGTGTACAAGCACAATTGGCCTTATTCTGTTAAATGGCTGATAACAGGTGATCAAGCGCGTGTATGTCACAAATGTAAGGTTATGTTTGTTATTAGAGATGATTACAAAGATACAATTTAGTATGATGTGCTACCTATGGATAATAGTGATCTCTTATTAAGTTGCGTATAGATGTATGACAAAAATGGAACTCATGGTATACGCAACAACACATACATTCATGCATGGTGGAAAGTAAGTTACTCTTTATCTCGAGAAACCAGACCTGCCGAAGAAGAGTTTTCGGGCAGTTGCAACAAAGGAAGTTCTTTATGTTCACTACATTCATAGAGGCAATTCGAAGAAGACTTGAGTTCCAGGACAAACTCTTCGTTCAATTTGGGGAGGATGATGCAGTTTAGGCCCCACA
Organism: Sextonia rubra; assembly: GCA_037013555.1. Classification (NCBI taxonomy): domain Eukaryota; kingdom Viridiplantae; phylum Streptophyta; class Magnoliopsida; order Laurales; family Lauraceae; genus Sextonia; species Sextonia rubra. The sequence goes on along the minus strand of JASUAD010000024.1, from coordinate 18,898,037 downwards.
AGTGGTCCCATTCAAATCTAATTAGATTAGGACTATGTTATTTTATTAGTAGCTTTCTAATTGCATTATTAGGGAAGTTTCTATTAATAGATTAGGGTTTGTTTATGCATTATGTTTGCTTTTATTATATATATGGTATTGCAGAGAAGAAATTCTTAGACTTGGCTTGATTAATAGATTTGTAGATTTTATCCTAGAGGTGCATCCTCATGTGTGTTGAAGTCTTGTTGAAAACGATTTGAAGTATCCTCGGACTCGTGCTTCGGTACTCTATACAAGCCGTAACCTTAGGGCCTACGTCACCCACTTAAGAATTACAAAGTGGGACCACGACTTGTGATTGTGAACGTGGGATACACCTTTAGGAATTGTGGAAATTAGGGCCCATCTAGCAGAAATTATCTTGTAAAACCCACCATCTGGGTCATTTAGAAAATCTTACGAGGTCATTTTGTCCAAAACATAAGTAAATTTTGCACTGTCAATCTCTATTTGCTTTAAGGCACTTTTGGCAAACTCACAGAGTCCCCACATTTGGGAATGGCGTGGAAAGGGGGGGTCGGACCCCCCCTCCCTGGACCCTAGGATCTTGTAGCAGCGAGGAAATGTGCTGCTACACTGTCGGAGACGGGGTACTGAGTTTTGTTCCGATCGGGAGTTTGTTGGTCCCATATGATAGATCAGCACTGTTAGGATTATTTATCTTACCAAAAATGGCTAATGAACCAAATTTCAACCATCAAATCATCTTATATGCTGAGATTTGATAAAAAAAAGTAATCAAAGCTATTGATGCAAATCTAGACTTATGTGGGCCCCATTTGAAAAGTTCATACTGTTAGATCTAATCTAGAGGCCAAGAACGGCTATGGGGACCAAATTTTAGAGTGTGAGGCCATGTGGATTGTGATATATTAGCTAAAACGTTCGAAACCGTTGATTTCTTAAAGGTTTCTTCCTTGGAAATCCTCTCTTTTGCCAAACCTGGTTTTTTTAAAGGGGGGATGGGTTGATTCTAGCTTCAGGTGGGATTCTTTGCAACCATAGAGTCCTCTCATCTCCATAGACCATTGCCAAATGTGCCCTTAGTTAAAAAAGCTATTCTAAAATAAGTAGGCTCCCTCTATTTAGATGATCTCCATCTTTAAAGATGACGATCACCTAACTCTTACAAGATTCAAATTCTCCTTCAACTACCCTTCCTCAGCTAATTTTGTAAAGGTCCTTGAAGTTCTCTTTTCCTAATCTTAGAGGCTTGTTTTGCTTCCTTTTTATAGGAGCCCATTTGCCCAGGTGATGTATTCTTTTGAGCTTTTTTGGCTAATTATTTTGGGGGCGTTTATGAGGCGCATGTAATTCTTTCTCCTCTCATATATCCAATTTGCATTAAGTAAAAAAAAAAAAGGGAACATGATGCATGAGAGAATTAAAAAGAAATCAATTGATAACATAAAACCTAAAGAGTAACTGACACTTTTATTTTAAAGAACTTTTACAAGAGAATATGAGATGACAATGGAGACTGAATTTTTTATATTCAAATAAAAGTAAGCAATGCTCTTAGTAGCAAAAATAACCCCAGAAGATAAACCATCAAAGGGCTGATACAGAGAGATACAAAAGGAGAGAAGGGTAGGGGAAACAAATGGGTAGGGAGATAGAGATAGATGGGTGGGGTGGGATGGACCAGTGTGGAAGAGAGAGAAGGGTTGGGAGAGAGAAGAGAGATTCAGAAAGTGAGATAGATGGCAGGCCAGAGAGGGTAGGAGAGAGAGAGAGAGAAGAGAGATGCCAAATCGGTCCATGGGGAGAGATAGAGAGAGGTTGGTAAGATACGGGGTATGGTTTGTCTGGCAAGTGAGTTGGGGGGTGGGGGGTTGCAAGGACGGTTGGGTAGGGCCTGTGTGGAGAGAGAGAGAGAGAGAGAGATGGCTTTTGGCTGATACAGAGTTACAGCAAGTGATGGTTTCTGGCATGAGAAAGAGTTATGAGGAGGGTGATGGCTTTTGGCCTAAGAGAGAGTTACAAAGAGTAGAGGGGTAGAGAGAGAAATGAGAGATATGCCAAATAGGTCTGTGAGAGGGAGGGGGGAGGGGGGGGGGGGGGGGGCGAGAGGAATAGAGGTTGAGGCATACCAGGAAAGCTTTTGGAGACTGTAGGCAGAGATTTGCAGTGGATGCTGGGGAAAAATCTAAAGTAGGCTTAATCAATTTTAGAAAGGCGAAAAGGTAGGAGACTTGATCTTGCCAATGTGATTTTTTTCTACATGAAGTTCTATCAATTTTTATTTTCTTATTATGCCAATGGGTCAACTTCTTAGCGATTGTTCCAGCCAAATCAATATTTGAAATGGTTATTATACTTACCAAACGTGTTTTCTATGGTCTTATCCCATGGGAGCATGAGAACATCCCATTGGCATGATGCTAAACACGCCCTAAGCTTGCTTAGGTGCTTAATCATTTCCACCTTGGCTCCCATAATGTCAGTGTTACATAGTTCTAAGTTTTAGCAAGTGCACATTCACCCTTCCTTGGGAATGCTGAGTTCAAGATTTACTAAGTTGACAAATTTGGCTGCTGGTTTATATCCCATTGTGGAGGGATAAATAGCTCTTTTTTTTCACAAGGGTGGGATGATGGTCAGAACTTCCATATTGCTTATAGATGCTAGATCTTTAGATCCTAGTTCCAGTTTATTAACACTGCTATTTGAAAGAAACTGAGACTTATTTCCTTCCAAGTGTTATGTGCAGCGGTTTTTCTGTAGATTAAGATAATAGGGACTGATTTGTAAGTGCTGAGTATTAGTGTTTTTTTTTTGGAAAAATAAGAAATAGTATAAATATGTTATGTTGGTCATCTTAAATGAGCAACCTCTTTCTTTATCAAATCTTATGAGATGAAATAGGGTGCTTAATGTAAATTCAGAAAAGGGGACGATTTGTAAACACTATGAACAGTGGGGTTCCTTGTTGTAATTCTGGAAGATAAGAGATGATATAAATCTGATATATTGGTTGTCCAACCCTAGATTGGATGATGAAACCCTTTCCTTCTCAAAAATTTTATCATCTTTTTTTCTTTCTTTTCTTTCCTTACCAAAATCTTTAGTTTTTTAGACGTTTCCCTACAGAATCTTATAGGTTTAGATAATTATATTAGAAAATCCAATTTCAAGAATTATCTTAATTAAAGGAAAGTGGTAGGGTGTAAAAGAGGTAGAGATTGCCTACAAGAAGTAGCAGAAATAGAGATGCCTTCCCCCGTAAGATTTTTTTGTTAGTGGAAAAATATTTTCATTGGTGAAAACTTTTTTCCTGTATGAAATTACTTTGTGCTTGGATGCACTAGAGTAGAACTTCTTTTCCTCATTACGTTCAATTGTAATTGTACTGCATCTATGCGCAAAGTTTGTTTCTAGTGGTTACTATGAAGTTTATTGTGAATATCAATGGTTTGAAACAGAATAGTGAGTTCTTTGGCTTGGTTTGTTCCACATTGAACTCTGTTTCTTTTAGTATGGAAGAGAATGTAGGTTCAGATTCAATTTACATGCACACTTCTTCATGCAAATATTAAATACTTATTCACATTGAAGCGTCCAGATGCTTTACATGACACCCTCATTGTTTTTCCTCTACAGCTTCTTCAAAATTATAAAGTCCATTTTGTGCCGGGCTGGGATTGCCATGGTCTACCGATAGAACTGAAAGGCAAGTGTGGTCCGGGGTTGTCGCTTTTCATATTATTTTTAGCTAGTAAATCATTTGCTTTTAGATTGTGCGAATTATTTGTTGCTCCTGCTCTTGCTATGTTTAGCCAATGGCTGGTACTGCTCTATTTGTTGGTTTCCGGAGTCATTCCTTTCAGTTGTACATCTTGTTAAGATGTAGTTATCAATAAGAAAGATTATAATTGACAAAATCTTGTGCCACAGTTTGAAGCTCCACATTGTTACACCTACAAGGTTGCTGGTTCAAGTCACATTATCTTTAAAAAAAAAGGAAAAAAATGAAAAGAAAAGAAGTTTAGTAAGTATATTTTAAATAGTGTTTATTGAGCCTTTTGTTGTAATGTTGTCACTTGCCATGATCTCAAGGGAAAATGCTGAATCGAAAAGCAGAACCGGGCAAAATCTAATAGAAGTTGCATGGAAACTCCCTTGAATCTGTCTTGCTTCTGAAAATTCAAAGATTATATAGGCATTGTTAACAAGGCCCAACGTAACATAAGCCAGGCTCATTTATGACCCACTATACTATAGATTCAGAATCTTTTAGATTAGCTTGGTTAAATTAGATTTGTGTACATTCGTTAAATGTAAATCATAATTAGCTTTAATAGATTGTAATTGGGCAATGAAACCATGACTGATAAATAGAGATGGATTGTCCTTCTTTAGGGATCCCATTCCTTTCAATCTATTCCATTGTTAATATTTGATATTGGGACACGGTATCGGGGCTAGGTATTAATGACATTGTGGTTGCTATCATGAGAATTGAGAAGGGTATCGGAGCTAGGTATTATCGACATAGTGGTTTGCTATCATGAGAAGGGCATATTCCCTATTTCTGCCATTTGAAGAAGCCAATAGTAGATTCACTTCTGGGTTGGAGAATCCTTCATTTATCAATGATTAAGGGATCCTCTCTTCTTTGATTAATCACTTCTGGAGTTTTTTTATTACCGCAGCTGCTGATTGTGTCTGGATTGTGACTGTTCCAGAGTGTTCCACCTCCAATCTACCTGTTTCCACCAGCAAGTTTTCTGTTTATGATCAACAGTTTTTCTGGGTTCTTTTGATGATTTTTCTGGATTTTTTCATCATCATCTGAGGTAGGATCTACCCTCTTCTCTATCTGTCAGTTTTGAGTAATTTTTCTCAAATAGATTTCATCAAGGCCGTCCAGTTTTTTGGATCTGCAACCATTACTCATCAAATTTGGACTGACAGTAGTAGCCTTGAACCCTTCCAAGGAGATAAGATCTGATATGCGATTGAACCACTGTGTGGGGCCCACAAACCAAGCAAATCCAGTCCGCCTGGACTGTTTTTTTCCCCCAATTTGTCGACTGTTGCATGCTACATACTTCTGTTGCATCTGAATGCTTCTGGACCACACTATTCATCTGTAGATCACTTTGCTTACTTCTGAAAATTATTCTACTTACAATTGTAGACCATTCTGATTGTCTTTGGTCAGGCTGACTACTGCATCATCTGTACTGCTGTATCTGGGTACAGGTCTGCTGTTTAGGACTGTTTTCTGTGGTCCATTGGGTCGGCTGGACCAGATCTGCTGAGATATGTTGATGATCTGTTAAAATTAATCTCGGTTTTTGCTTCTTGTTGCTGCCCATTTTTTTTGTGTGCTTTTTATTGCAAGTGTATGCCCCACTTGCTGCCTTGTTTATTACTGCTGGGCTGTTGACTGCTATTTGTTATTACTGTTGATTGCTGCAATCTGCTTGTGGGATCTGTATCTTTGGACTGCTTTGGCATATTGTGTCTTGATCACTTATTGACTATTTGTTGACCTTTTTATGATGGAAAAATCTGAGTTACAATTTATCAAGTTTAATGGAAACAATTATGCTTCATGGGCATATCAACTTGAACTATATCTCAAAGGAAAAAAATTGTGGGGACACATTTTTGGTTTTGAAAAAAAACCAACAGAAAAGGAAAAACTTGAAGACTGAGAGACCAAAGACGCACAGATTATGAGCTAGATCTTTGGGTCGGTGGACCCCCAATTCTTTCTTGATCTTAAGCCCTACAAAATTGCGAAGGAAATGTGGGCATATCTGAAACGTATTTATCACAAAGAGAATTCAGCCTATCGGTTCTAGTTAGAACATGAGATTGTACAATATTCCCAAAGTCACATGCCTGTTCAAGATTACTATTCAGGATTTCTTGCTCTTTGGACCGAGTTCACAGATATTGCATATGTTACCATCACTAGAGACACCTTATTAGGAGTTCAGGAAATCCATAAAATTTCTTAGTAGGACCAATTTTTAATGAAACTTAGGCCTGAGTTTGAAAATGTCCACTCAAATCTCATGAGCCGACATCCATCTCCTTCACTCGAGAGATGTCTCAATGAAGTCCTTCACGAAGAACAGTGCTTACTCACTCAACAGCATCTCTCCCAACAATCTTCCCATGTTCCAAGTGATGTCGCTTATATAGGGAAGCTCTCCGAACGTGGCACTCCATCCCGAGATATGACCAAGGTTCAATATTTTACTCGTAAGCAGTTTGGTCATACTCTTCTCAGTGCAAAAGGAAAGCCTATAACTATTGCAAAGCTAGCGGACACGTTATCTTTGAATGTAGGACCCTCCCAGAAAATCAAAAGTCTCGTGCTTATTCTGCGATGACTTCATACTCTCAATCTGTGGCATCTGCTTCTCCGTCTGCATCCATGTCTTCACAGCCGTCTATGCCCAGCTCCTCTGTTACTCCTGAAACGCTGCAGTAAATGATCCTCCAAGCCTTTTCTACCTTGGGCATCTTAGGTAAATCTTCATCATCTTCGATGTGGTATTTTGATTCAGGAGCATCTAATCATATGACTTCTCTGGTCTACTTTCTAATCTTACACCATATGATGGCAAACTTTAAGTACAGACTGCTAATGGGGGTCATTTATCCATCACGACCATAGGAGATATCCGACATTCCTTACCCTTGAATCATGTTTTTCTCTCCCCTGGTCTCTCTACAAATTTGTTATCTGTTGGCCAACTCGTTGATAACGATTGTAATGTGTCTTTTTCCTCTTCTAGTTGTTTTGTGTAGGATCAGGGGATGAGGAAGGTGATCGTGAAAGGGCCTAAGTGCGGTCGATTGTTTTTGCTTTGTTTCCCAACACCAAATAAAGATGAATCTCTTTTTGCCTTTTCATGTGTTTCCCAAAATAATGTGCATCTGTGGCACAAAAAATTAGGACATCCACATTCAACTGTTTTTTTGTCTTTAAAGAATTCTGGCTTGACTAATAAAAATAATTTTTCTTCTTCTAATGTCAATCTTGATTGCTTTGTTTGTAAATTGGGTAAGAGTAAGACACTACCCTTTTCTATGCATCAGGCTATAGCATAAAATTGTTTTGATTTAATTCATAGTGATGTTTGGGGATAACATCAGTTATATCTCATTCACCCTATAAATATTTTGTTACATTCATCAATGATTATAGTTGTTTTACTTGGATTTACTTCCTAAGGGCAAAATCAAAAGTGTTTGATGTTTTTAAAAAATTCCTTCCCTGTGTTGAAACACAATTTTCCACTTGCATAAAGATTCTCTAGTTGGATTCAAGTGGCGAATATGTGTCCAACAGATTTCAAGAACTTCTTCAAAATAAGGGAATTATCTCATGAACTTGTTCTCATACTCAACAAAATGGCATTGCTGAGCGGAAAAAGGCCATCTTCTTGATATAGTTCGTTGCCTATTGCTTGAATCATCTATCCCACCTAGATTTTAGCCTAAAGCTCTATTAACTGTTGTTTATCTTATTAATCGGCTTTTGTCACCCAAACTTTAGAGTCAGGAGCTATATTTTCGACTTTTTCACATTCATCCTATATACACATCTTTGTCCCTTTGGGCATGTATGTTTTATTCACCTTCCTTAGTTTGAAAGAACAAAATTGTCTGCTCAATCCGCCAGATGTGCCTTCCTTGGTTTTGCCACTACTTAAAGGATTTGTTTGTTATGATCCATCCATCAAAAGGATTTATATTTCCCATGATGTGGTGTTTTTTTGAAAATTTATATATTTTTTCCTCATTCCATTGCCTCTTTTGAATCTATCACCACGACTACACTATCAAAATTTTCATCCGATACTTGTTCATCTTCCTTTGAAAGGTTCAACCCTGGACTTGTGTATCGAAAACGCTAGCAAACAATCATTGCTATGACATAATCTCTTCAAGAACCGCCTGGTTCGGCACTTGATCCAACTCTTGTGGACCTGCGCTTGAGCCGCATACCCTACCATCTCTTCGACGCTCCACGTGCACATCTCAGCCTCCTGACAGATATGGATACTCTTACCTATCTTTGCTCACTACATTGGCTTCTGTTGATATTCCTACAACCTATACTCAAGCAGTGAAGCATGAATGTTGGCAGCAAGCTATGTTCGAAGCACTTGAAGCTTTTCACACTAACCAAACGTGGGATGTTATTCCATGTCCACCTACAGTTCTTCCCATTGGGTGTAAATGGGTTTATTCGGTCAAACTAAAATATGATGGATCTTTAGATCGATACAAGGCACGTTTGGTAGCTCTAGGTAATCATCAAGAGTGTGGAATTGACTATGAGGAAACCTTTGCTCCGATCACGAAGATGACTACTGTTCGAGTGATTATAGCCATCGCAGCATCTCAGGCTTGGCTACTTTATCAGCTAGATGTCAAGAATGCTTTTCTTCATGGCGATCTTATAGAAGAAGTCTATATGCGCCTTCCTAAAGGATATCAAACTACATGTGAGTTCGATGTCGCTAAACTTCGATCTTCCCTCTATGGTTTCAAACAAGCTCCCTGTGCTTGGTTTGAGCAGTTTCGAGCCACATTGCTTGAATTGGAATTCCAGCCCAGTCCGTATGATCCATCATTGTTTATTTATCTTACCACAAATAGTATCATTATCCTTCTTGTATATGTTGATGACATTATCATCACTGGTACTGATTCAGCTATGATTTCCGAGCTTTGAGCTTCATTGCATCAATCTTTTCATATGAAAGACTTGGGTTCATTGCATACTTCTTAGGTCTTGAAGTCCATCAAACAGGAAAATGAATTGTTCTGCATCAACACAAGTATACACTCGACCTAATTGAACTCGCAAGACTCCAACACTTGACCCCAGTTGATAGTCCTGTTAAAGTAAATTTGAAGCTTTCTAAGGATAGTGGGGATCTTCTCCTTGATGCTTTAGTATATTACAATTGGTTGGCAGCCTGATTTACTTAACTAATACATGCTAAGATATTTCTTATGCTGTTAATCTTGTCAGCCAATTCATGACTGAGCCTAGGCATCTTCATTTGGCCGTTGTTCGACGAATTATTCGTTACCCACTTGGTACGACTACTCGTGGCCTATTTTTCCCTGCTGGCTCTGCACAAAATCTAGTTGCTTACTCTGATGCTGATTGGGCGAGTTGTCTGGACATCCATTGATCCACGACTAGATGGTGTATGTATCTTAGTGACGCGTTGATCTCCTGGAAATGTAAGAAACAGGATAAAGTTTCCAAATCCTCCATCGAAGCCGAATATGGTATTATGTCTGTTGCTTGGTCTAAAATTCTTTGGCTTCGTGGGCTTCTTTCTGAAATCAGATTTCTACAAACCATTGCAACACCACTTCATGCAGACAACACGAGCGTTATTAATATTACCAAAAATCCAGTTTTCCATGAAAGAACAAAGCACATTGAAGTTGACTGCCATTTTATTCGTGATGAATATCTATGGGATGTTATTTTACTTCCATTCATTCCTTTCCTTCCGGCCTATAGATTGCAGATGCCTTTGCAAAGGGTCTTCCTCGCCCGCGTCATTAATTATTATCTAACAAATTGATGCTTATTGATTCAACGGCATCAATTTGAGGGAGGGTGTTAACAAGGCCCAATCTAACATAAGCTAGGCCCATTTATGACCCACTGTACTATAGATCCAGAATCTTTTAGATTAGCTTGGTTAAATTAGATTTGTGGACATTCCTTAAATGTAAATTACAATTAGCCTTAATAGATTGTAATTAGGCAATGATGGAGCCTTAACTAAGGCAACCATGACTGTTAAATAGAGATAGATCGTCATTCTCTAGGGATCCCATTCCATTCAATCTATTCCATTGTTAATATTTGATATTGTGACAGGCATAAGATCCATTCTGCTTAAAAAGGGTAAAAAAATGCATAGCCCTGCTCCTACAAAGAGTAGATGTGCTCCCTAATTATGTGAAGCCACTGATTTATTCGGGTTCAAAGTTTGTGCATATACCTTCTGGAGATAGAAAAGCTCCGGATCGCTAAGATAAAATCATTACAAGCAAGATAGTGGAGAAAATTGGAGGGGTTGTGGGTTAATTGAGAGCAGTACATTTAGCCATTTATTCTGTGGGTAGCAACAACATTTCATTACAAACAAGAAAATAGAAAGTGCATCTTTACAGATGTTGAACCTATACAGCTTTTAATAGTTAAGAGCTAAACTTTTAAGTCCTAGATACATTAAGAAACCTAGTGATAACTTGTTCTCAAATGAGTGGTGCTGAGCCACTGCCAGATTTAGATCTCTCCGGAATCATCAGTAGAAGTTACATGAACTTAATTTTGCACAATATAACCTTACATTGATTCTTAGAGTGAATGGTAACCGAGTTTTTGAGTGTTGCTGTCAACTGCCAAGTATTAGATTTTTTCCCACACTGCTAGCATAAGTTACCCAACTAAGTCTTGGGCCAAGAAATCTTATGCTGTATCTGCAAGTGAATGTTACCACTTATCGTTATATTCATTAAATGAGGGGTTTAACAAGAATGCCCCCTCTTGATTCACAAGTTGCTAACAATGTTGATTTGTTTCTTTTGAACTAAAATGGATGATGTTGCTCTGTGTGTGCGTGTGTGCGTGCGTGCGTGTGTGTGTTTTTTTTAGTTCACCTATAGGGGCTATACTCTAGCATTTTGTTTTTAGTGAGAAAAAATCCCCCAGGGACATGTCTGTCATGCCCCCAAACCGAGCCAACGAAAACCTTTCCGAATTTCAGGCCGCGACTGGTGTGGGGTCTACCTAGATAGCAATTTGCCCACACTTGTGTTCCTACAGGTTTCCACATGTGATGATGTGTACAGGTTTCCTTCACATTTCTATCATGCTTTAGCATAAGCATGACTAACCAATGGCATAAAGCAATAAATCATATAAGCATCCATGTAATGTCAGTAATAGGATGTTCTGTAATCAGAGCATAAATGAATCCATCAAAAGGTGTGGAAGCATAAAGGTTAAACCATTTTACATGTTTTAGACAAAATCCAATGCCCAATGGGGCTAAAACAATTAGAAAGATAGCAAGATGATGGGAAGGTCTCCAATATTCATGAATGCATCGCCCCTCGTGAAAGATGATGTCTACATAACATTGTCCGAGGTCCACTCAACTCAGTCAGACGATGTCTGCTCCACTGCCTTTGGCTGTGTGTCTGGCAATGTCGTCTCCAAGGCCAAGGGTAAAGTTAGAGCAAGTAAGCAAATATAATAAACATAATCATGTTGCATCAATTATAGAATTTAAGGCAATTAGATCATAAGAGTAGCAAGAAATGCACATATCTAGGCATGGTTGTTCAATAAATAGATTGACATCAATGAATTATGTGAGATAAGTCCAAACAAGTGTAAACTAAGAAATTGACAATCCATGCGAGCTCATTCTCTCAACTGCATGGTTACAAGTGACATTTTCATGGTGAGAGTTATATAATATCTAATAGACGCGGGTATCACAGGTCCCCTCAAAGGAATCTATATGGCCATCAAATATGTTTGAGTATGGTACTGGAGGACATGGTCACTCCTAAGTGAGGCTAAACTGCAGCTAGCATAAACATGGCTAAATCCACACCAAGCTGGGTCCGACTAGAATGGGATCAAACCTAAGTCGTACAGACATGAGAATCAATGGCAGCTCTAATTGGATATGGTAACAGGTAGGCTACAACATACCAGCTGATTTAACAAGTTACATATACAAGAGGTGTAGCCCTACACTTCCAGGTCCTTCTAGCTCTAGGTCATCATGGTGAACCAAGTAAATGAGGAAATGCAATAAATCCATTACAACAAGGGTTACTAGCTCTTTGTAAGTACAAGGTACAAGTCCACCACATCATGATATCAATCATCAAGTATAGACAAATAGAGATGCATGTGCAAGTCATGTGAGTAATGAAATACAATAGGACACATATCATACGACAATAGAAGTCAAGAACAAGATACAAGAACCAACTTATGGTTTAGATTGCCCTTGGATGACGCCATCCAACCCTGTGTGGCCTTTTAGGGCCCTTGATGTCTACGTTGTAATATACCTTGTCGTTCTGAGTAAGTGATGTCAAAGGCCTTAATCCTTTGCACACTTGACCTAGCATTAGCCTCAATGAACTTGGGGTAATCAGTAGGTGAGTGTCAGCTCAAACACCACCTACGGTGGTCCAACAAGTGAATCACAATGGAGCATGGTCAATGGGTCCCAAACTATCTAAAAAATCCCAGGTTACAAGGCCCTAGGCCCCCAAATAAATGAAAATTGGGAAGCCACAAGTAGCCATGGGAGCTCCAGGGTTAGCTGTATATGCCTTACGGTTAGCCGTTGTAGCCCTTACGGCTAGCCGTAATTCAAAAACCTTGAATTTCACCTCTCAGGAATTTGTAACTATAAGAGAACCACAGTGGACTGCCTGATACCTTACGGCTAGCCATAGAGGGCTCATTGTTAACCGTAAGCTTGATTTATACAAGTCGAACTGAATTGATCTATTTCATGGGGGTTTTCATTCCAAACTCCAGATCCTACAAAACTCCATTTTAAGGGTTTTCTAGGTCCAGTCCATCACATGCAACAGCTAATTCTATCATATTAACCATTAATAATCCAATTAAAACATCAAGAACCACAGAAGAGCTTGGATTGGGGTAATCTAGAGTAGATCTATAAACAGTTCAAGGAAAACTAGCATGCATGTTATGTAATTATAGACATTTACTTGCCTTGATCAAATTTATGTGAAAACTCTAAGATCTTCAAGTCCTCACAATCTCTAGCTATTTCCAAGGAATTCTTCAAATCTAACCCCAAATAGCGCTCCTATAGTGAAGGGTTTGCATGCAAAGATGCAAGCAAGTAGATCCAACAATTAATCAAGAGAAGGATTTGGGAAGGAAATTGCTCACCAAAAGAGATCAAACCAAGAGAATTACTGGGGGGAAGGAGATCTTGATGAAGAAGGTGATGATCAAGGGTGCAAGAAGCTTTGATTGGCCATCTTTAGCTTGGATTTGATGAAGCCCTTTGATCTCTTGAATGCAAGGAACGAGAGAAGTAGAGAGAGAAGAGAGCTTTGTTGTAGGAGAGAGGGGAAATGCAATGAAATGAGGTGAGAGCTGGGTTTATATAGTTTAAGTGAATTTTTGGTATTTACAAGGAAGTCCTTGGTTCTAGTTGATCAAGTAAATGGGCTTTGCAAGGATTTTGGGTCCAACAAAAGGATGATTTCTAGGAAATGAGGGTGCCCCAACACAACTTCCCTTGTCCAAAGAGCCCAAGACCACCAATTTTCTAAAATTGCAATTAACCCTGCACACTCTACAAGGCTTACAACGAGGTCCAGGTTCAAACTCCCCAAAACCATCTAATCTCTAATCCAACCCCTGGAAAACAAGTTAATTTCTCGCTAATCACTTTTAATTAAAAAATAACCACATAATCAAGGAATGGCACCTTACACGTGATGCTGCACTGCTTACCTTGTCGATTAATTGGCCATAGGCTCTAGTATTGAGGTGTCGCAACACAACTCACAATTAGTTGTGAGGAAACTACTAGAAGTGTCATGCAAATCCTTCTTTTCTGTGTTCTTTGCTTCATGGGTAGTCATTGTGCTTCATCCCATTCATTTTCTCTTTTTCACAAAATTTCAAAGCCATTCCAATTTTTTTGAGATATTCTTTTGATAGTTGTCTTAAAATCTTTCAGTTCTTCAATCAATGGATCAAGATGCCAGAAAGGCACTCACACCATTAAAGTTGCGAGAGAAAGCTGCCAAGTTCGCCAAAGAGACTGTTAATGTTCAGATGAAAGCTTTTAAGGTCATTTCAAATTTTGTTTTCCGTTGGATGGTTTGCATGCTTGTGTGCTTTTTCATTGAATGACAAAGTAGGGTTAACATTGCCTACATTCTCCCTTATCCCGTAAATACTTATTTGTTGTAGCATTGGCTGCATTGTGAAAAAGCTCCACATGCTTCTTCCTCCTCTTTTTGAACACTGCATGGACCTGCTTCTGTTTTCAAGACAAAGGAACATGTTTGCTTTATTAAGGCAGACAATTAAATTTAAACTTCTTTCTTGATTTGTTGCCTGTGTTGTGATAAAGCTGGACATGCATTTTTTTCTTCTTGCATCCAACAATTTGAAAGAGGACTCTGGGGTGAGCCTAGAGATGTTTTGCTTCCTTGGATTGGTTCAGATCTGGCCTCCTAAACTGTAGTTTAAAACAGCTGCGCATGAGATGTTTTCATATCTGGAACTTCTGAAACTTGCAATAACAGCCCGTTTATTCACTGTTTTAGTAGAACAGCCTCTGTAAACTGATTTTCTTATATATTTGGGTTTCAAAATTTCCAAAACTTTGAAAACAGTCCCTGTTTTCTGTATTATTCTCCAAACAGCCCCTGAAATTCATAATTTAGCATCATTCCAGGCTGTTTGGGCCCAAGTTTTCAATCGAAACTTGTTAGGACCCTTGCGGACCATCTTGGTATGCGCTAATTGTGCCAGATAGGAGTCAACTAGCACAATAATATCATCATTATCAAATTCTACATCAATCCGATTCTTTTTTAGAAAAGAAGATAATTAAATTTGAACTTCTTCCTTGAACATTTGCAGCGCTACGGGGTATGGGGAGATTGGAATAATCCTTATTTAACACTCACTCCTGAATATGAAGCAGCCCAGGTGCTCTCTCTCTCTCTCTCTCTCTCTCTCTCTCTCTCTCTCTCTCTCTCTCTGTCCATATATATGTCTGTATGTAAATGCAACTTTCTTTTTTCCTCTGGCTGCTGTGCTCAATATTGCATATATCAAGCTTTGGCATATGTTTCAGGTACCTGTGTTCTCCATTCATTTATGCACATTACCAGCTCTATTTGAAACAATGATTGCTTGCAGTGTCTGATTGATGCAGGCCAGATCTATGATTGGCCAGCTATTGAATCCAAGACCAATACAGCCTAATAGATTAGAATATATTATATTATTATAGTTGCTTTAGTTGTTTTATTAATATTTGGCAAGTATAGTTGTATTTGATTTAGGACTTCTTATTTGTTTAGAATTAGTTATTTCCTTTCTTAGATAATATTTTAGTTATAAATAAGGATGTAATCTCTTCAAGAGAGATAGACTTTCATATTGAATAAAACTTTGGAATTGGTTCTCAGTTGAGAGAGTTTATTTGTCTTTGGTGAGGCACCTAGACAATTTATCCCTAAGCCTTTTGGCTTGGAGATTAGCCCGTTGGCTAATCTTCTTCCCCTGCGCCGCTTCACTGATGCTTGTCAGTATGAGATGAATTATGTTTCTGTGATACATATATGTATATGTGTGTGTATGTTGCGCTAAGCTAATAGAGGGCCATTCATTTTGTAAAACAACTGTATGTGACACGTGATGATGTTGCCCATCAAAGAGCAGATAAAGCAACAAGAAATACAAAAAAGACAATCATGTTATGGTGTCTCCACCGAATGGTCAATCTACATGCTGCCTTTATGTTTTTTGCATATTACTTATAGTTGCCTATCAAATGCTTGATGGAAAAGAAATCACAATAAAAATGTATCACATGTAAAATGTCAGCCCTCTTGCCTCATAAACGTCAAGGAGTTGTGAATTATGTATCTAGGAAAATCCAACTCCATTGTACATTGCTAGCCATCTGATGTAAGGCTTTAAAATGAATGGTTTAACAATGGAGAGTTCATTTCAAAGTCTTGTATCACATGGTTAGTAATGCCTTACGGTGTTGATATTTGCTAGATGGTAAACCAATCGCCCTGTTTTAATTTTGTGAGGCCATTTGGCACTGGCAACTTGTCACTCTAGCAACTTGTCACTATGTCTATATTTATTGTATGAACAGCATCAACCTAGCACATGGTGGGCTGGATCCATACTTTTGTGTCAGTTTCAAACACACACACACACACACACACACACACACACTCTCTCTCTCTCTCTCTCTTGAATTAGTCTTCAACTGACCTTTTTAGGTTTTGTTTTTGAACTTGGATTGAAATCTGTGGTAGAACAGGTTGATCAATGGGCACTAGTGATGTAAAGTGCTTCAATGGGTTGAGAAAGCCCTAACAATGTCAGGTTGAAGTGTGCTTAGTGGAAATGGCATCATTGGTTGTGAAGAAGGATGGAGATTGCAATCTACTGTGATAGTTTTGGGTGGTTGAATGCCTTGAATCAGGTGGATTGAAGTTGAGAACTTGAGGTAGGAGGAGGAATATGAGAGCTCCTTATGGCTTCAAATATGATACTAGAGATCTCCGAACTTGTGATTGTAGAGTCATAGTTGCTGGTGAATCTCTTTTTGGAGAAGATGTGAGTGACAAGAGCCTGGAAGGTAATGTTGTGTCTGAAAAAAATTGAGACTCATCTGGAGAGGAAGGATATTGGCCATGTGACTGATACTATTGCTCATGTTTGCCATTATGACTAATACTAGTAATTGTGCCGATGTCAGTCCCTATTGTGCACATTGGCCAATATGACTGATTCTATTGGTCGATATGCTACAGTTACAAGTTTTTTTTAAAAAAGGAAAAAGAGTGTGCAGGATCATCTTTATAATTATTCATTGTTATTTTCTTCTCAAAGTTTCTATTTTGACTGTCCATTAGTAAACTAATATAATGTAGTTTCTTAGTGTCAGTCTGCGAGCTTGCCTTGAAGAATGCTCTTTGCCTTTTTATAGTTCCATTAGTGGGGCCAACATAGAAAATCTAAATTGGTCCAAATCACTACCATCCCTTGTTTTTTCTATGTTTTGCTTCTATAGGAGTTGGGTCGACCATCAGTTATCACACAAAAAGTCATGAGAAAAATAAAAAGTGACTCCAACCATATGGCTTATGTCACGCCCCACCCTTCACACATGCATGATATTGTCCGCTTTGACCCATGGGCCTCACGGTTTTGTTTCTGATGGGCCTCAACCCACCAAAAGGCCTCATGCAAGGTAAGGGTGCAAGCTCTATATATAAACCCATTCACTTTCCTCTCTATAGTCGATGTGGCCCTTTAGGGCTGCACGTCCCTGTGCAGTAGCCTGCTAGTTCCTGTAGCCTGCCAGCCCTCTTGGCCCGTCCACATGGAAACTCGCCAACTTCCACCAGACCACGGCAGGGGCCCACACTCGAATTAGTCGAGAGTCGGCTCTGATACCATTTGTCACGCCCTACCCTTCACACATGCATGATGTTGCCCGCTTTGACCCATGGTGGTGGATTGTGACATCCTAGAGTCCCACATCGACTATAGAGAGGAAAGTGAATAGGTTTATATATAGAGCTTGCACCCTTACCTTGCATGAGGCCTTTTGGTGGGTTGAGGCTCATCAGAAACAAAACCGTGAGGCCTATGGGTCAAAGCGGACAATATCATGCATGTGTGAAGGGTGGGGCGTGACAGCTTATGTTTGTTTGATCAATCTGACACTAGGCCTAACTCTGATTGGCATGAATTTTTAGGGAGATGATACAACGAGCGAAGTTTTCCTAAGCAGTTTAGATTTTGAACGATGAGCTTTACAGATGTTATAGGGATGGGCTCAAAGAATTCTCTAAAGTTATGCTTATATAATGCATAGGATTTCACGATGCACCACAAATTTTCAAGCAGTTTGGTGCAGTTATTTTTTGCTTGGAAAGAGGAAAATTTTCTTCTAACTTACCTAGATTCGGTTAAAAAAAAAAAACTTTTCGTGCCTGTTCTTCTTCTCGCACTCTCTCTAATCTACTTTAAGCTCTAACATGCATTGCATCTTCATGTGCTGCAAAATGCCTAACCCCTTGCGTTCCTTAGATTATTTGGTTTTACCCCTCGAGGTCCCTTACGTCTCCATCTCCTCAAGAGGTCCATGGTCAAGCACCAGCTAGCTCCACAACCCTTCTTTCTTCAGTTCTAGTGCTTGGATCTGCCGCTGTGGACCCTGTATTGCCTCTGCTGCAAACCTTTGCTTCTCTGTGTTCTACACCTCGCCAGGCACTACTAGATGGCTTGGCTGCTGCGTCCCATGGTTCTGTTCGAGCTATTGCATAGCTTGGTCTCCTGCATGACACAACCACCCCTTTCGTTAACCCCCCTCCATCATCCTCAACCCCATCGCAAACACCTTTGTGCCTAATCCGACGCTTGCCACGACCTTAATTCCTTGTATCCTCTAGTGTTGCAATAGGCTGCTGCTGCTTCCCCTAGCATCGCTTCAGTCTACCACGTAGACCCAGGTGCTGCAAATTGCCACCACCCCGGTTCTTATCTACCCTTTCATTGGCCAGGCCTCACTTAGCTTGATTGCCCCCTTCATGGAACTGCCTCATCTTCTTCCTCCCTTCACCCGACTTGCCTTCCCCTCTCCTTCATCGTTCCTCACTGCTTACTTTCCCCCTGCCCATGCAATCTTTAGTTTCTTCCCCCATCCCTCTTCGGAGTTTTCTCTGGCCACTGGAGCTATTGTCGGCCCTGTAGATCTAGTCTCAGTCTCCTGTTATGTTTCCAACAATTCTTAGAGCTACCAAGTTGCCAGGCATGCTTCAGTCCCAATAGCGACTTGGAGCATCTTGCAGATCCTAGACTTCTTGTCACGCTTGTAGTTTGTCCAATGTGATGGATTTGTGGGTCCTGCTATTTTCTATTGTAGGCCTTCTATGGTTGAGGCCATGGTTCAAAATAGCGCTAGTGGCTGCATTATCAACCATAACGGTTGATGCTGCTATGCTATTTTGAAAATAGCGATGTTACAATCTAAAACCTAATAGAGCTAAGAAATTTTAATTTTTAACATTATTTTTCATATTTCTTATCCTCAATTCCTTTTCCTAGAGTTGTCTCTACATTTCTATGGTTTCGAATTGCTAAAAAAATACAAGATTGGCTGTTATACAAGATTCAAAATTTTTTGACCACTTAAAAAATTCACACTGCTGCGTATCACCCGTTATGTAGCAATGTGGTCACTGTCCACTACGCCTACGGCAACTGCTATTTTGATCTTTGGTTGAGGGCCTGTCCCTAATGCTTTCTACCCCTAGTAATTTTGGATCTGGTCGTATTTAGGTCTTTGGTGACCTTCCTTTTGGCTTGGGCCTATGATAACTTCAGGGCTCCATTACTGCCATACGTTTGGGCCAGGATATTGGCCCTCTTGCTCCTCGTAGCTCCTCTTGCATGCCCACTTATGCTGCTGCCATTTGTAGCAAGATCAGTTTGAGTTCACTCATCCAGCCCATGAAGGCCCATCTTTAAGCTAATTCAGTCCCTTCAACTGGCTGCCCATCTTTTGCTGGTATTTTAGGCCCATTTCCTTTGGAGACTTAAATCTCTTGCCTTTATTGTAATTTCGAGGCTTCCTTCAGTTGTGGGGATTGTCCCACCTTTTGGTTCTAGCAAATGCCTTCCTCCTGCTGATCTTGGCTCCTTTCCATCTAGCCCTTGGGTTTAAGTTTTGAGGCTCAATCAGTTGATAGAGTTGGATTTTTGGAGTTGGGAGACCACTGCCACAGTTGTTTTAGTGCGAGCTTCTTTAGGCACAATTGAAGTTCCTTAGAATTTGGGGCACTATTCCACTTCTCAGGCCCATTCTCTGGTTAGGTTGTCTTTGGCTCTTTTGCTCAATCGGATTGCCAGGTGTACTCACCTTTAGGGCCTCCCTAATGTTAGATAGGCCTTGGAGCCTCCTACTTGGTTGCTGCAGTTAGGGTTGAAGATCAAGCTCATGGCTGACAACGTTATGATGGATTTGCGCATTTACATCCTTTTATTGATATGGGCCACTCCAGATTGAAGCCCAAGTTGAACTCGTTGGAGGCTCCCTCTCTCCTATGCCACATGGGCTTCTTTAGGTCACAGGCCACCTTAGGTTTAGCCTTGGTTGATGCTAGGCCCAACTTGGGCTCCACGGATGCTTCCCTTCTGCCAACTGTCATTGTGTACTGGGTACCCTCTCTAAACACTACCTCTTTACTTTCAAATTCTTGAATGCGTCTTGCATCTATTGCGAGTGTCTTGGTAGTATCTTCTCCCTTGGTGTAATAACCTGACTTAGACTTGATGGACCAACCTGTACAAGGTGGGCCATACTCGACCAACACATGCTAAGAGTTAGACTAGGATTTTTGGGAAAATTGTTATCCTAGTTTAGTTAGAGATTTATTTATTGTATAATTCTTTGAGACTCATTACTTGTATTATTACTTGGATTAGTATTTGAGTCTCAAAAACTTGTTAGGATTCTACCCAGGCCATTAAGTATTTAATGAGTTCCAATCAGGACTCTCTCTCTAAGTGTTTAATTCAAGTCGAACAAGTCTACACAGTATCCTATTAGAACTCCAAGAGCATGGAAGACCAAGTACAAGCATAAATGGAGGGCTGGCCTTTCCTTCCTTCTTCACCAATCATATGAACCGAGAGAGAGAGAGAGAGGGGGGGGGGGTGGATAGTTCAATTTGAGTAGTGAAATTTGTAGAAAAAAAAAGAGGATCACAGAGAGAACAAGGAAGATTGATAGTAGACGCAACGAACTTCTATACAAGGTGAGTAGAACTTTCGGAATGAATGGTATAGAATTTGAATGGATGAAACTTAATTATGTTTAGTCTTCGATGGACTATTTATTCATTATACTGCTATTGCAGTAACCGTCGTCAGGAAATCTATGGGTATATAAGAAGATTCAAAGATTGGAACGTGATTAGACCTATTTCTTTGTTTAGCATACTCCTTAGTAAAGGTTTTTAGATCAAAAGGGAAGAAGATTGATAAAGCCCGGTTTTGAGTTCTTCCAATTTCGGTTCGTAAAACATTGGTTTTGGTTGTCAATAGATGTGGCCCCACATGGTCCACCTGATCTTCAATCATGGCCACATATCTAGTGGAGAACAGTTGAGCGACCACAGTGGTAGTGACCCATGCTGATTGGACCAATAGAGCCCTCAAATCAATTACAGCAAAACTAGTCTAGCAAGTAGACACAACTGTCGAGCTTATTGTACACAATAAGTGGATAGAAATCACAATTTCTGACATATAGAAATTAATTGGATAAATTTATTATGTTTAGTGTATCTCTTAAAGACTGTTTTCCATACCTAAGAGGGTGAATTAACCCAGAGAATAAATCTGAATCTAAGTTTTTCAGTTTCTGTGATGGTGAAAACCAATTCTAGTCACCTAAAGTTGTGGGCCCACTGTAACGACCCAAGAATCTGGAGCTCTTCAGATTCTTAAGCCGCACTCAAATTTTTATAACAACATCACATAAATCAAATTCTCATGAGCATCAAGGTCATAAACAATCAAATTTCATTGTATTTCAACTATTATGTAGTTATTAGGAGTCTTGATCACACTACTGAACAAGACAATCTCTGTTGTAGAAAAGAAAAATAATAACAATGTCTAAGTCTTGGGCTAATCCCAACTATAAATCTATTTTTTTGCTTTTCTGCGCTCTAGATCAGCCACGCATACCAAAATCTACCGGCTGATCCCCGTCACTTCCCGTAACTTCCACAACTGCATTACTTGAAGTGGGGCGAACCACTAATCAGTAAAACTGGTGAGTAGAATGAGAACATTAAGATAAAGTATATTTCAATCATTCAGAGAACATATATACATTCAATGATATAATTTCAGTAACATTCTAATCAATTTCTTTCTTGAGTGATTTCTCACTGTGGCATCAAATAGTTCCAATACCCCATACGGTGTATCTACGTTTCTGTCAACGACATGGCTTGTCATCCACTATGAATGTTGAGCCTGTTCCGATACTCCCAACTGGAGCATCTACATTTCTATCAACAATATGGCCTATCATGCCACCATGATTGCTGAACCTCTTCCCCTCGACCAACATCCACGAGGGAAGTTCTATACTCAATGCCAGCAGTGGGTATTACTCTTATTTCAATCATCAATGGTAAATTCATTTCAATAATTTTAGTATAGATTCATCTCCACCATAATTGACTAACTCATCTTATTCTTTTCTTTGGCCAGTACCACATACCACTGGTTTAATTCTCGCCCCACTCCGAGTCGGAGTTGGTACCAGGCTGTGGCATAGCCCATGTTTTACCAAGGAATTACTTGTTCTTTATAAAATTAATTACAGGAAGCAAGGCATAATTATTGAACTCAGATTAAATTATCTCCTAGTAGATTTGAGTGTTCAGTAAATATCCCATATTAATTTACAATCTATTCCAACCCAAATTAATAAGTGATGACCAAATTTCACCATTTAATATCATAAATATCATGCTAGTTGGATTTAGCAACAATCAAAATTACTGTTCTTTATGTGTTCTCAACAGAATTTTAGTAAAAGGGGCTATTAATAAAATTATGTACATTGGGGACTATACTGTAATTATATGAATCTAAATTTACAAGTTGTGCCACTCGACAACTTCACCCATATAATATCGGAACCCAGACGTCAATACAGGGTATTCTCGCCTGGCTCTTTTTGACACATCAGATGGTGGGGCCCAATGGTCCAAATCACATGGGACCATGACCAGTGGGGTCGCCCATGTGTCTCCTCCAAGATGTGGGGTCCTGATCTTTGATCAGGGGACCCATGTGGACTCACAGCTACTGACGATCCAAGGTATATTTGACGACCTGTTTTCCTAAAAATTCAAATAAGGTTTGAGTCTCCTTGTAAATCTAGCACCTTTCCTTCTTAATCCAGAGTTCAGAGGTATGTTAATTATAGGGAAGCTATTTCAGCACGGTTTTGATGATGTTGATATCAATATAAACTCAAAATCTCAGAAACTACTGTCGCCCAGAATTTTCTTTTCGTCAGAGCTATTAACAGAGTTTGGATAGTGGACCCTCAGTGGTCCAATCTACATGGGACCACTACAACTGTGGTCGCCCAACAGTTCCACACCAGATGTGGGGTCTTGATCTCTCATCAGGTGGGCCACGGGGACCCACAACCTAGGTCTACCAAATTGGGCATTGATGACCTGTATACAGAGATTTCTAAACTTGGTTTCGATCATCATAGCAGCCATAATTTCTGTTATCTGAACCCATGTGTATTAAATTCACAATCATAGCAACCCAATTGACAAATTCTAACAAAACCTTTGTTTAATGTCGACAGCCACTGTTGCAGTAGACTGTGGTCGATAAACAGATCGTACATCATCAAGTTTTGAAATTCTACTCACCTGGTATAATAGTGTATTGCTCCGGCGGTGATCGGCCTCGCGTTAGACATCCACCGTTGTTCCGCTGTAGTCTTCCTCTGCTCCCAGCAATTCCAAGCGAAGTTAGTCTTTCCCTCTCTCTCTTTCTCTCTCTCTTTCTCTCTCAGAAATTTTATTCTCGTTAATGTTTGAGATAAGGGACTCTACATATACATATATATTGCTTAGAGGAGAGTCCTGTTTGGAACTTACAAGGAAGTCTTTATGTGGTAGAGTTCTTAGAGAAAGGTGGGTTCTGGACTCGTTGTTCTTTCCTATTTTGAATTTTCAATGAATCCTAATCCATGACTCTTATTCTGATTTTCAGCTATGCTAAACTAACATGGCCCACCCTATCAAGTTGGCCCACCAAGACAAGTTAGGTTATTACACCCACGTTGTCCACTTGATCACTAATCTGAACCACACATCTTGTTGTGGGCCCAGGGCTACCTTAGTCATGTGGTCCCTTTTTGGATTTGGACCACTATGGCCCACGATCCAATTGCCTAAAAATTTCCAGGCGGGAAACTACCTTCTCCAAGAATGGGTTTTGTCGACTTGTGAAATTGTAACTCAGTTTTTTTTTATAAATTACAGATTGGTCCCTGTTGTCTACATTTATACTTAAAAACCCTCTTGTCACTGCTACTTCTTTGATAATAGGTAAGAGAGGAACTTGAATTTGACTGAGACATGGTAAGGTAAGGTCAAGTAAGTGTTGACACCATTGATTAATAATCACTAATCCCTTCTATTGACAATAATTACTTTCACTTTATGCCTTGCTGAATATGATGTAGATAATAATATTGGCTTCTAGTGAATATAAGAATAATTGTGTATGGTCCAATATGATAATTTTCATTTAGTAATCATGTAAATTATCGTTCAAGATATTTGGGCAATGTCACATATTGGCTACTAATTCCGATTTGGAGTGGGGCAAGGACTAACCCAGTGTTATGTGATACTACCAAGGAAAAGGGTAAGTTAATATTACCTATTGTAATAGAGATGAAACTATGACAGACCTTATTGAATTTGAACTTGAAATTGATTTTTGAAATAGAGTAACACAAACTGCTAGTACTGAGTATAGAATTTCTCTCGTGGATGTTGATCGAGGGAAGTAGATTCAACAATCATAGTGGTAGGACTAGCCATGTTGTTGACAGAAATGTAGATACTTCTGTGTGGGAGTGTCGGAACAGGTTCAACAATCATGGTGGATGACAAGCCATGTTATTGACAGAAGCGTAGATACACCCGTGTAGGGTATCGGAACCATCTGTTGCTTGTGGTAGAAAAATACTCAGGAAAGAATTGATTAAGATATTGTTTTTAACACCATTATTGAATATATAAATATTCATATGAATGATTGAAAATATATTATACCTTAGTGTTTACTTATTCTACTCATTAGTGTTACTCACCAGTGGTTTGCTCCAGTTCAGGTAATGTATTTGTAGAGGTTGCGGGAAATGATGAAGATCAGCCGATGGATTTAGTATGCGTGGCTGATCTAAAGAGCGAGGGACAATGATTAGATTCGTAGATGAGATTAACCCAACATTAGATATATTCTCTACTTGATTTAGAGACTTGTCTGTTACTGAATAGCTTTTATTATGACTTCTAATATACTTAATCATTTAAGTACAATTGAATATGAATGTTTTAGATCTTTATGCTCATTGAAATTTGATTTATGCTATGTGGTTATAAATTTGAGTATGTCTTAAGAATCTGAAGAACTCCAGATTCTTGGGTCGTTATGGATGGACTCTCCGATAATGACATTGTATGCTCTCTTGGCCATAACTTTGTAGACCAAGGCTTTCAACATAGGACTTTGCTAATTGCTTTGCTTAACCCCCTCCCCCCTCCATCCAGTCTTTGGCCATGCCAAACTTGGTGGAAGGAAAGTCTCCATTGACATTCTTAGTGACATGATTCAATCTAGCCTTTAACTCCGTAAGGTTTGCGGGCATTGGTGGATTCATGGGTTGTCCCCTTTCACTTGAGTTTGGTGAGCTTAAAGTTGGAACGCAGCGGAAACTGGCTTCTCGTTGTTTCATTTCCCTCTCAGGCCGATGCTGCTTTGTTTTTCGCTTTGGATGATAGAAGGACCTCGATTGTATACTTGTAGCCTCCTCTCCCTTAGATAAAAGGAAAACTTTTATGAAAAAATGGTATCTGGGTTTTGAGCGTAGACCTCTTCCAAAATGCGCTCCTGTTTGGATTTGATTGGAAAGGATTCCTACTTATTGTTGGAGTAGCCAAATCTTATTTTCTTTTGCAAATGTTATTGGAACTCCTATGCAACTTGATGAACATAGCTAGATTGAGGCTTCTAACCTTTTCCCGTGTTCATGTTGACCTTGACCTGAGTAAACCTCTAGAGTACTTTTACAGTCAACTTTGCTGGTCTCCCTTCTTTTGAAACCTTTTTTGAGTATGAGAAATTCCATGTTTCAATGGCTTAGCTTCTGGTTACTCACTAGATAATTGTCCCCTTTTGAACCCCTCAGATGAGTCTTCTTCATCCTCTTCCAGTGTGACCTCCTGCTTAGGAGTACCCCTGGGATCAATTTTGGACTTGCCAGTAGGTCTCACCCTTCTCCTTTCCTGTTGCTCCTCAAGTTGGTCACCCAGTGTTTTCTTTTGATGTTGCTCCCTGGGAGCTCGCCGGATGTTCCTCCAGATAATTCCCTGGGTGTAGCTGCCGTTCCCTCAAGTCCAACAAACAGCGAAAGGTATAAGCTGCCAAAGGACCAAATCACAGCCACAAAAGGCCCACCACCCTCCAAGCATCAACCAACTCATGGAAATATTTTGGAAAGCACCAGACATCAAATAGAGTAGGATTGTTCTTAACAACCACAACCACAACAACCCCCCGCCCCCCCCCCCCCCCCCCGCAACACACACACACACACACACACACACAAAACAAAACACGCACACACACCCAAAAATAAAAGATTAAAAAAAGACAAAGAGAAGTGGGACTGTAGTGTTAAATAGGCTCAAGGCCCAAAGCCCATCAGTGGTCAATGCTAGGCCCAAGGCCCAAAGCCCATCAGTGGTCAATGCTATTGATTGGAATTGATTTGGGACAATATTGAGACAGCTGTACCATCACTGGTCAATGCTATTGATTGGAATTGATTTGGGACAATATTGAGACAGCTATAGTTTTCTTTACTTAGAATAACAATTGTTGTAATTAGTTGTTTTCTTAACTTAGATTAGTGATTGATATAATTAGATTGTTTTTCCTTTCTTAGAGCCTTGATTAAAGGCATGTAAATACCTATATATTGATGGATGATCTCCATAGTAAGACACACAAAATTATTGCATTCTCAAGAGTATATTCAAACTCTTTTTGTAATCGTGAATTTGTTATGGTATCAGAGCAAGGATCAAGGCAGTCTTGATCTTAGACATCTTCCAAAGCCTTGAGGGAATAGGGATATCGAGAATAAGTCTCTCTTGTGCAACAAATAGATTCAGGATCTATTTTCAAGAAGTTTCCAGCAACACAGTGCCAGCGATACCTTCTTCCTGCGTCAAAGATATTCTGTTAGTGGCCCACTGTTGATCGATCAGATCAATTTAAGAAATCACCCACTCATGGTTGCCTCATATTTCTAAGGATATTAGTGATTTTTCAAGAACTTTTCAGAGACTCAAGGTTGGTATTTTACTCATTCTCAAGATTTACCAGAAATTTATATTGTTTTTATCGGGACCGTCCAGAATATTGGATACTTTGTAGAATCAGTTGAAACTTGGTTCAGTAGAAGCCAGAATAGAGGGATATCATAGATCTGTTGTCTGATCTGGGGCCAGATCCTTAAGTGGGGCCCACGTAGTGGAACAACAGCCATTGTCCAGTTCGTCTGGACTGTTTTTTAACAGTTTTTTTTGTTGTTTTGTGTTTTTTCTCTCTCTGCTTGGTTGGATTCTGGTTCCTACACACAGGGAAGACATCCTACATAGTTTCTTTTGTTTGTGTCTCGTTCTTTTTCTCTTCAGAACGATTTGATTCCAATTTTGGTTGCGATGGAAAAATCTGAGGTCACGTTGATTAAATTTACAGGAAAGAATTACCCTGCCTGGTCTTTCCAATTTCAAACATACCTCGAAGCCAAGGAATTGTGGGGATTTGTTTCTGGCACGGAACCTAAACCCACTGAGGATGAGAAAAAGATCTCTTCTTGGCATACTAAAGATGCTAAAATCAAATCCTGGATTCTGGGATCCGTTGAGCCCCATCTGATAATGAATCTCAAGCCTTACTTTACTTCTAACGCCATGTGGGGCTATTTGAAGAAAGTATATCATCAAGATAACTTTGCACGTCAATTCCATCTTGAATGTGCAATTGCTGAATATGCACAAGGGACTTTGTCAGTACAAGATTATTATTCTGGATTCCGTACACTATGGTCGGAATACGATAGTATTAAGTATGCGGATGTGGCTGACAATGTGTTGACAGTAATCCAAGACCTTCAGGCTTCTAGTCAGCGAGATCAATTTTTGATGAAACTGCGTAATGAATATGACAGTGTCCGCTCTGCCCTAATGAATCGGACGCCCTTACCTTCATTGGATGTCTGCTTGAATGAACTCTTACGAGAGGAACAACGCCTTACGACCTCGGCTCATATTGCTCAACAAAAGACTGCAACCTATTCAGTCGTGTTCTCGGCCAATAAAACTTCTCAGCCGCCGCCTCGAGACTTGAGCACAACCCAATGCTACAGTTGTTAGAAATTTGGACATCTTGCATCTCAATGCAAACAGAAAGTTTGTAGTTACTGTAAAAAGTCAGGCCATATCATCTTCGAATGTCGCCGTCGTCCACCACGTCCGTCAACACAGTATCAGACTCCACAATATCTGGCTCTGCAGTATCAGAATCCGCAGTCTCAGACTCCACACGCATATGTGGCTTCCTCGGTTATGCCTGTTCCTACATCTGCACCCCCACAGCCTGGGCCCTCCTCATCTCTCACTCTTGAATTGGTTCAACAAATGATTATCAATGCCCTCTCTGCCTTTGGTCTCTCCGGTAAGTCACCTTCATCTTCTACTTGATTCATTGATTCCGGGGCATCTAATCATATGACGTATTCCCACACCCCTTTCTCCAATATGATAAGTTACAATGGCCATCTTTAAATACAAACTGCTGACGGCGGTCATGTTCCCATTACTGCTATCGGAGATATACCTGGTCCCATCCCATTGAGAAATGTTTACCTCTGTCCTAATTTAACTTCCAATCTATTGTCAGTTGGACAGCTTGTTGAAAATAATTGTAACGTTTCTTTTTCTTCTTCTGGGTGTGTTGTGCAGGACCAGATGTCTGGGAAGGAGATCGCGAGGGGGCTTAAGTGTGGACGCTTGTTTCCGCTGGATCTTTCTCAAATTTCTAGGAATCAATTTGCCAATAATGTGTTTTGTTTTTCTCTTAGAGATAATTGCCGGTTGTGGCATAATAGACTCGGACATCCTAATTCCAAGGTCTTGTCCCTTATGTTAAATTCTGGTTTATTAAATAAATCTCTTGGTTTATCTTCTTGCGTGCCTTTTGATTGTGCTACTTGTAAAATGGTAAAGAGCAAAACTCTTCCGTTTTCTCATTCCACTTCACACACTTCTCAGTGTTTTGAGTTAGTTCATAGTTGATGCAGTCTAGGGCCCAGCCGCCTCTCAGCCCCTCTTCAAATTAGATTAGGATTATTATTATTATTATTAGGAAAGTTTTTATTTTTAGCCTAGGGTTTTCTTGCTTATTAAGATTGTTTTACTATATATATGGCTTTGTAGAGAAGAACTTCTCAGATTTGGTTGATTAATAGATTTGGGTTTTTCCCCCGAGAGGTGCGTCCTCGTGTATGTTGAAGTCTTCGTGACTATTCGAAGTGTCGTTGGACACGTGCTTAGGCACCTCCACGCAAGCCCTAACCCTTGGGCTGCATCAATAGTGATGTCTGGGGAATTGCCCTAGCTCTTTCCCACGCTCACTATAAATATTTTGTGACCTTTATTGATGATTTCAGTCGGTTCACATGGGTCTATTTTTTGTATTCAAAATCTGATGTTTTTAATGTTTTTAAAATATTTTTGGCTTATGTTGAAAATCAATTTTCCACCTACATTAAAATCTTGCGATCTGATTCAGGCGGGGAATATATGTCCTCTGAGTTTCAACAGTTTTTGCAAAACAAAGGCATTTTTTCTCAAAGATCTTGTCCTTATACTCCCCAGCAGAATGGAATCGTTGAAAGAAAAAATAGACATCTTCTTGATGTCACTCTAAGAAGCATAGACACGGACACGGGACACGGATACGACATGACACGGACACGCCGACACGGCATTTCTCAAAAAAGTAGGACACGGACACGTCGGGGACACGTTAATAATATATATTAATTTATATATATAACCATCTACTAGAAAAATAATATCATTTTAACTTTTTTAATCAATTTAGCAATCATCATCATCATCATCATCATCATCAAAGCCTTATCCCAACCATGTTGGGGTCGGCTACATGAATTCTATTTCTCCATTCGATTCTATTTTGAGCTAAATCTTTCGATAAGATTTTTTAATCAATTTAGCAATCAAAAAATAAAAATTCAAGTACCAACTAACAAACATATCAAATTATCAAATATCAATATAACACTAAAACATAATTCATAATCATTAAACATGAAATATTCATAGTTCTATAAAATCCATATAAAAAAAAGGGCGGATCATCTCTTTCCCCTCCCTAAAAAAAAAACAAAAAGAAAAAAAGAAGCTAATCTTGAGGCCTATTCTTTAGTGAAATATTTATTTGTCTTTTGCTTGTGATATAATTGATATTTACAATCAAATATTTTTCCAAGGTATAAAATTGTTATATATTAAGTTTATAAGTTTTAATAACCACATGTTAACAAAATGTCCAAGAGATATGAGCCACATGTTTATTTTTTAGTCATAGACACGGGCTACGAATTGTGGGACACGTTGCAAAAAGAGTGTCAAACAAGTGTCCGAAATTAACATTTTTAATTCTTAATTATGGACACGGCTAAATAGTATCGGACACGTGTCCGAGAGTGTCCGACGAGTGTCGGTGTCCGACACGTGTCCGACACGGACACGTCACTTTCTTATAAGTGTCCGTGCTTCTTAGATGTCACTCGTTCCCTTCTTCTGGAATCATCGGTTCCTACTCGTTTTTGGGTTGAGGCACTGGCTACAGCAGCTCATCTAATCAATCGTATGCCATCCACCTCCATTGAGAATCAAAGCCCATATTACCGTTTGTACAAAACCGCTCCATCTTATGATGATCTTCATGTTTTTGGCTCCATTTGTTTTGTGCATCTGCCTCCTTCTGAGAGGACAAAACTCACGGCACAATCAGCTTAGTGTGTGTTTTTAGGTTATGCACCCTTTCAGATGATCCTTACATTCATCGTCTCCGTGCCTCTAGGAATGTCGTTTTCTTTGACAATCAGTATTTTTTTCAAAAACACATTGATCCTCCTGACTCCTCTTTTGTGTCATTATCTGGTTTTTCTGACGACCCGTCAGTTGTTCGTTTTAATCCTAACTTTGTGTATCACCGATGGAATAGCACTGCGCCTATCCGGGATCCCCCTTCTGCTCTTCCTCCGGCATCCGGTCCAACACCGGCGGTTGATCCATCTGGACTTCCTTCACTACGTCGCTCCACTCGGATTTCGGTACCGCCAGCTCGTTATGGGTTCTCACATACTTCCTTAATGGCCACTTTGTCTTCTTCTTCCATTCCACAATCCTATTCTCAGGCTGTGCAGGACCCGTGTTGGAACAAGGCTATGCAAGATGAATTGGATGCGTTGGTATGAAATCATACGTGGGATATTATATCATCTCCTGTGGGTGTCAAACCTATTGGCTGTAAGTGGGTTTTTTCTCTCAAGTTAAAGTCTGATGGCTCTTTAGATCGATATAAGGCGCGTTTCGTCGCTTTTGGAAATCGGCAGGAATATGGCATTGATTATGATGAGACCTTTGCTCCGGTTGTCAAAATGACCACTGTCCGCACTATTCTTGCTGTTGTTGCATCTCAATCTTGGCCTCTCTATCAGATGGATGTCACAAATGCGTTTCTCCATGGTGATCTCAAAGAAGATGTTTATATGCGATTGCCTCAGGGATGCTCATCGGGGACCGGTATGGTTGCTAAACTTCGACGCTCCCTCTATGGTCTGAAATAAGCCTCTCGTGCATGGTTTGAGAAATTTCAAGCTGCTCTTCTACGCTTGGATTTTCATCCAAGCCCATATGATCCTTCTATGTTTTTGCATCATGCTCCATCAGGGATCACTATACTTCTTGTCTGTGTTGATGACATCGTCATTACCGGTCCTAGTGTCAAAATGATTCAGAAGCTCCAAGCGTCTCTTCGTGAGACATTTCAAATGAAGGATCTCGGCCCTCTCCACTATTTCCTCGGTCTTGAAGTTCATCAATCGACTAAAGGTATCGTTCTCAATCAGCACAAATACACTGTTGATCTCATTGCCTTGGCTGGTCTTACTGCTTCTGCTCCTGTAGATACATCGGTCGAACTGAATGTCAAACTCAGTCGCGAGGGAGGTGATCTTCTTTCCGATCCTACTGCTTATCGCCAGTTGGTTGGCAGCTTGATTTATCTCACGATCACTCGACCTGATATCTCTTATGCGGTCAATCTGATGAGTCAGTTCATGACTGCTTCTCGTCACCTTCATCTGGCTGCTGTTCGCCGCATCATTCGGTACCTTATTCGCACACCGACTCGTGGGTTGTTTTTTCCATCCAACAATCCTCTATCTCTCACAACTTATTCAGATGTTGATTGGGCTGGCTGTCCGGATACTCGCCGATCAACGACAGGATGGTGCATGTTTTTGGGCAATAGTCTCATTTCTTGGAAATGCAAGAAACATAAAAAAGTTTCCAAATCATCTACCGAGGCCGAGTACCGAGCCATGTCTGCTGCATGCTCCGAAATTCTTTGGCTCCGTGGTTTGCTCTCTGACATTGGTTTTCCAGCAGACGGAGCTACTCCCCTCTATGCGGATAATACAATTGCAATTCGGATTACTGAAAATCCGATTTTTCATGAACGCACTAAACACATCGAGGTTGATTGTCACTTCATACGTGATGAGTTTAAACGTGCTGTTATCAGCCTTCCACATGTCTCCACTGAACTTCAACTTGCTGATATTCTCACCAAAGGTATTCTCACCAAAGGTCTTCCACGGCCCTGCCATCAGTTCTTGGTTGACAAATTGATGCTTGTTGATTTTCCCGCATCAATTTGAGGGGGGGTGTTAAACAGGCTCAAGGCCCAAAGCCCATCAGTGGTCAATGCTAGGCCCAAGGCCCAAAGCCCATCAGTGGTCAATGCTATTGATTGGAATTGATTTGGGACAATATTGAGACAGCTGTACCATCACTGGTCAATGCTATTGATTGGAATTGATTTGGGACAATATTGAGACAGCTGTAGTTTTCCTTACTTAGAATAACAATTGTTGTAATTAGTTATTTTCTTAACTTAGATTAGTGATTGATATAATTAGATTGTTTTTCCTTTCTTAGAGCCTTGATTAAAGGCATGTAAATACCTATATATTGATGGATGATCTCCATAGTAAGACACACAAAAATTATTGCATTCTCAAGAGTATATTTAAACTCTTTTTGTGATCGTGAATTTGTCATGTAGGAGAACTCACAATACACAAATAAATGAGCAAATAATTCTCGTAGAAGAGGCATTGCTGATAAATAGCATATGGTGCCCTTGTAAGAATGTTTGTGGTAGAAACTTTTACTCCTAACCACCCTCCCCCCTTAAAAAATAAGTGTTGTACATAGAAGGGACATGCGATCGTTTCAACGCATATATGTATACATATGTATGTATGTTTGATTAGATTTCCAGCAGAAGCATCTCAGCATGTCGGATATCAAAAGAACTGCTTCTACGTGATATATATGATATATATTTAAAATTTTCTGATTGAATCATTAATAAATTGTATCTTCTTACATGCTGTGTGTACTAGATTGAAGTATTCGGCCAGATGGCATTGCGGGGGTATATCTATAGAGGACGGAAACCTGTGCATTGGAGTCCGTCTTCACGCACTGCGCTTGCAGAGGCTGAGTTGGAGGTAAAATTTTTTTTATTCTGCAGATGTTTATTATTAAAAGGAGTACATATAAATAAGGAAAAAGGCGATTAAGTTAATATAATTATTATGACAGTTTCAAGATTAAATTTGTTATAGGTTTATGCTGTAACTTTTTTTGATTCAGTAATGAGAAGAAATCCAAAAGAATGAGTTTTATCCTTGAGCTGTAAATTCCAAAAATACCACAAACCTAAATAATAAATAAGAGAAAATGATGATGGAAAACTATCGTGGCACCTTGTGTGGCCGACTGGTATATCTACAGTTCAAGAGAATCCTGGCTGGCAACAATCAAGGCCACTGAAGATTGCAATCAAATATCGTCTATCCATTTATAGCTATACAATATCTTCTAAGATTGATGATTATCCTAAGGTTAAATCTATTTAATCAATTTACAATGATGGCGCAGGATGTTACAAATAGGACCCCATCTCTACCAAAACTACTTATCAAAATTTTACAAATAACTTTTATCTTCATGCAAATCACAAGTTGCAATTAGTATAGGCTTGTGACACCTGGGTACCTGTATACGACTAGTTTACCCATATCTGAAGGGCACAATATTGGTATTGGTATTTGGCATTGGATGCTACCCAGTACTTGTAGGATACAAGTTTACATTTGGTATTGGTATTGGTATTTGGCATTGGATGCTACCCGTACCTGCATGTACTTGTAGGGTACAAGTTTACATTTGGCACTGAACTAGGTCTATTATTTTATTGTTCTATTAGTTCTTTGGAAAATGTGAGAAACATAAATAATGATGGTTTCATTCATTTAGAAATGTTCTAGATAAGAAAATTAATAATTAGTATAAATCTTTTGGGTGCATTGAGGTCGATGTGTTATAAAATTAGGAAGGATAGAATTAGAAATGAGTACTTTTGTGAGCATTTAGGGATAGTATCAATAGGTGATAAAATAAGAGAAGCCTATTTGAGGTGGTTTGGACATGTTTAACGTAGGTTAGCAATGGTGCCGGTAAGGAAAAATTTTTCTATGCAGGTTGATTGCTCGCTGGGGGGGTGGGGGTGGGGGCTAAGAAGATGTGGATGGAAGTAGTAATAATAGATTTGAACAACCTATCTGAGGATTTGGCTCAGGCAAGGATGAAAATAGGCTGCCGCTGAAATGCTACGTAGTGGTAGCAATGTAGCGGTGCGATTCGAAAAAAATCATAAAAAATTTTGAGAAAATTTTAAAAAATCCAAAATATTGTAAAATGATAGAATGTGTGTTTTATTACAAAAGTAACTAAGATAAAGGGGCGTAGTGGTCCCCTCATTGCATGAGGTCATGTATCGCTGTATTAATAGAAAATAATAATAATAATCATTTCTTTCACATGTATTCATATTGCTTAGTTGTGCTAACTTTGAAACTAATGAAAGGCTTATTAAAAGAAAATTTTCATGAAGAAATTTCATCAAGGCAAACAAAGTATTGAACTTAAAGTCAAGATTCAAGACTTCGAGAGTTGAGACTTAGGAGTGCAATAGTAAATACTAAACAGGGAACAATCCACTTTAAGAGTATAAAGTTGGCAAAGGAGCTAAGCTGGTTGGCTGTAATACCCAATGGAATGTCAACTAAGATACATGACGTTGTTGTCCTCATCTTCATTGTTGTTATCATTTGTAGTGCTACTACCATATTGCCTATGCCCACCATATTGAATTTGAAATTGATGGGCATAGGGATCCTGGAACGCAAAGAAGGTCTTATAAGAACTTGGAGGAGGTGGATATCTATATTGTGTTTAATCATAATCACCATATGACTAGGAGCCTCATAGAGGCTCTATTTTAGGGTTTCTGCTAGGACATTACCTAGAGAAGAGCCTTTGAAAGGAACTCTCTGTATCATCTTCAATTTACCAAGATTTTATGTGTTTTAGTGTTCTTTTAAACATTGAAGGGTAGAAGAGTTGCATAAAAATATCGTTTGGAGAGAAAATGTAAAAAAAATAAGCCTTACTATGTATTTAATTTTTTTTTTTAAATAACTATCAATCACACTCTGTAGTGGTTTGTAGTGGCCTGTAGCTGACCGTTGCGGCCACTACGGAAGATAGAGGCACTAAAACCAATTTAGCATAGCTGCTGTGCTATGTAGTGGCTGCTATGTTGATCCATCCACTCGGGATAAATTAGAATGGAGTAACATATTTCATGTAGTTGACCTGAACATAGTTGAGATAAGGCTTTGACGATGATGCATATAAAAATCTTTTTAATAAAATATATGAAAATTTTATTATTAGATGGGACAACTGTATTTGGATTTTAGTGTGCAAATTTGTATCCTCTATTCCTATATCCGTTTCTATAACCATAGGCAAAACTGCTAAAGAAAGGATATTCATCCCAAGTGGAATTGCCTAACAATTGGGGCTTTGGGGTTTTAGGTGTTAGCTTAGGAGCGGGAGCCTTTGGCTATAGTAAGGACAAGTAGGAGTTGGTTTATCCGTAGTTTCTGAGAGATTGAGCCATCCCTTATCAACTGTCTCGTAAGAAAAAGATTGCTGGTACCTAAGAAAAAAGTTCTTATTCCAATGGTAAGCGACGGCTATCACAATCAAACCTGGTGATGTTCCATTCAATTTTCTTGTATTATTGAATAGAATGAACTTCTCACGTAGGGGTGTTCATGGGCCGGGCTTGGATTAAGTGAAAGAAAGCCCAAATCCCAACTTGGTCCATATAAGGAGTGCATGTAATTTAGTTTAATAAGGCCAACATTTCCTAGAAAGCCCACAAAATTGTTCAAAAGCCCGGTTCAGCCTGGCCTGGTTGACTAACTGAGTGGGCTCACGCCTGACTTTTGTGGGCCATTTTGGGCTGGGTGTAGGCCTGGGCCTGAGTTTCTAAAGTCGGGCCAGGCCTGGATATGCCTCAGCCCGGCCTTGCCGGCCCAAGAACACCCCTATTCTGGCCTCTTTATTGAGACAATAGTGCACTTAAACAATTTGCCTTTCTGTTGTTATATTTAGACACATCCAACTCTTAGTTGTCTTCAATACCATTATTGAGGTGCATGGAGGACTCTTACTAAATCAATCTTCCTGTCATTTAGCAAATAATCACAAATGACAATACTAAATGTTGAAGGATGACCTTGGGCAAAACACTATAAAATGCAACAGCAGCTGGCACTCACAAATATGAAATTGTTTAATTAAGAGATGGTTTTAGAAAGGCTCAGTTGTAATTAACATTAAGTATCAGGGCTTAAATGCAAATTCCAGAATGCTCATAGGACTCAGAAAGAAATTAAAACAAGGCTCAACACTTAGATACCCAGAAACCGGGCATTCTTAGATATTGGCTTCATGCCTCGTGATTTTGGGTTAACTAGATGATGGGTCCAACTGGGCCCAATCCACAGAGGGACCAGATCCCCAAGGTTTTCCAGTAGTCCTCTTCTAGATGTGTGGTCCAGATTTTTTAGGAAGTGGGACATGTGGTCCCACTTCCACAAGCCTTGTCAACCAAACCTATACATTACTGAAATGAAACTGGTAAAACCCAGTTTTGCCTTGGATTTCTTGCTGTTTTTTTTTTTCTCTTACGTTTAAAATCCTTATCTAAGAGTCATACTAGCTCTCAGGAATCAGATTTTCATAATTTGACACCTGAAATTGGGTATTTTACTATCAAATCTGTCGTCTGGAATGTCAACAATGAGGTTCTGGTACTGTAGCGTTCCATAGATTGTGGAGATTTAATTATTCAGTCTTAAATAACTTTAATAGAGTTGAGGGTAGTTGGACAACAAGAATTTTAAGGCATTAGTCATCAGTTAAACAGCATAGCATCAACTAGTTTGTCTTCCAATAGAAACAAGATTGCAGACATGTAGATGGGGAATTCCTTTTTTTTTTTTTTTTTTGAAGATTAAGTTGATTCTTCATTTCTCAGAAACCAAAATAATAGAAAAGAAAGTCTATCAACCAAAATGATAATAGAACTTCCAATGGGGCGTACCCCATTTTTCAACCAAAAAAAAAAAAAACCATTGTTTAAAGAAAAAAATGCTTGTGAATATGGGGTTTGCTCTAGGTCATCAATAACAATTCCTAAGCTGCCTGGCTCCTTGAATTTCTTTTACTCTCTGTATTAGCTAGGCCTTGCAAGAGATATTGCATGCGTAAGGGGAGAGACGAGATGTCGTGGGAGTGAGACTGGATTCCCCCATGGGCTATACACCTATAAATAAGGTCCTCCATCTCTTTCCTAATTGACTTCTATCTAATAGAAACCTCTTCCAATTCGAATAGGGCTCCTATGCTTATCTATTTGGAAGTCTCCATATGCAAGCCCTTCTTGAACAGTGGTTACAAATGTGTAAGGTTTGGTATCCCTATGGGTCCCACATCTATTGTTTATACTTAAATGAGAAATCAATGTCCCACACTTTCTTATCAGCTTAAGATAATGGGTTATACCAGTACTCTATGACTCCTTTTTGAAAAATAGACCTAGTTCCCACCAATCAAATTCAAATAGTAATTTAATAATTAATAATTAAATAAGAAATTTAAAGAAGCATGCAATAATCAATAATTCCTAGCCCTATTATAAAATTTAGGAATATTACAAGGGTCAAGTCACATTACAATTTCCAAAAAAAAAAAAAAAAGAAAAAGAACAGGCAAAAGGAAAAAGAAAAATAGAAGAGTGCACTACAGATATTATCCTGTTCTCACTTGAAATCTAAGCAGAGAAATCCATATTACTGGAGTGCCCATCCATGAGGTGGCCCTGTCCATCCATAGTCTGGGGTTGGGCCTCATGAAGCTTTTGCTAGAAACTTTGGTGATATGTGGGCCTAGACTGCCTCAGTTTTAGTATCACCAATAGAATGTGTCCAAAATATGCAGAATAAGATAAGACAGCACCAGTGTATATGATTTTGACTTTATTTCATACCCACTCTTATCAGTCACTCTTGTTCAATTTAATCCTTTTAGTTTCACTCTTTTTTTTTCGTCACATAGTTGTATTTTGAAAATGCATTTCATTTCATAATGAAACGTTGAAAATTTATTAATTTTTTTCGGGTGTGTGTGACTGTTATTGGCTTTAATATTGGTCTATTTGTGTTCCTTTTCCCCCCTTTTTTGGTTTTTTTAAAAGCAATTAGTTGATTGTTGTATGAGTAAGGGCATATAAGTACCAATGTTGGTAATTTGCTATAGTTTGGATTTGAGCCACAGGCTAAATGGGTCATGGGGTGGGTTCAAATTTAAAAGCTAAGTAATGGAGGGAAAGATATACCCTACCCCATTCACCGACCACCCCACCCTGCCCTGCCAACCCCACACCACCACCAAAAAAAAAAAAAAAAAAGAGACAAAGGTTTTATGGTCCCATTGTCGCTTACTTGTTGCTCTCCATGCAGTATCCTGAGGGGCACACTTCAAAGAGCATATATACCATTTTTAAGTTAGTTGGTGGACCTCAAACTTCA
Organism: Sextonia rubra; assembly: GCA_037013555.1. Taxonomy (NCBI): domain Eukaryota; kingdom Viridiplantae; phylum Streptophyta; class Magnoliopsida; order Laurales; family Lauraceae; genus Sextonia; species Sextonia rubra. Next base: position 18,858,945 of record JASUAD010000024.1, on the reverse strand, counting down.
AATGGTTTGTTTGAGGAGTTCCTTCCAGATTTATGTGTTGCTGTATGGACCACAACTCCATGGACTATTCCGGCAAATGCTGGTAAGACTTAATCGTATTACAAGGTTTATGATGTTTTGAAGTTTGAAACTCAAAATTATTGAATCATTGAAAGTTGTTTCCTGAATGCTTGCCAGTGCTTGTAAATGTGTGGGTACCATGTTTTAGTATTGTGTCCACCCAAAAGTTTCATGATTTAAGGTTTGAGATAATTTTCTTTTAATTTGCTTATGTGTTTGAATCTTTGTGAGTTTGACAAGAATTGAGAAAGGGCCCATTTTTATAGGGTTAACACTGGTAGTAAATGTAAATGTATTTTAGTCTTTTTTATTTATTATGTTTGAACGATCAAGATCAGAACATTGTTGAGTAAATGGCTGAGCTTGTTTTTAGGGTTTATTTGATGAAAAAACCTACACAATGAATGAAAGGGTTCAAAATACATAATCTCTTGGAATATTAGATTTTTTTTTTTTTTTTTTTTTGGCATCTTGCCTAGAGATCAGCACACATCTCTAGTTTGCAGATGAAACTCTTATGTTTTGCAGTGCAAAAGTGCAATTATAATGTGAAGGCCATTCTGAGATGCTTTTCAGTGATATTTGTTTGCATATTAATCTAGTGAAAAATAAATTGCTGTGCAAGAGTTCACAAAAGTAATGGGCTGCAATTGAGTATATTTATCCTTCATCCTATTTGGGTTTCTGTTGTTCGTTGGTTGGCTTCCAAAAAACTTTGGAATCCTATCATTGGAAGAATGGAGAAGTGACTTTCATTTCTGAAAGCTAACTATCATTGAAAGCTAACTATCTGTCTTTAGTGGTTGAATCACTTTTATTGAGGTGACCCTTGTGAATTTTCTATTTTACTCCATGCCCTTATTCAAGTGCCTACTTGCGGTTATTGAGCATCTATAGAACTTGCAAAGGGAGTTATTATGGCAGGGATGGATGAAAAAGGATATACTGTCTAGTTGACTGGGAACTAGTTTCCAGGGAGGAAAGGAAAGGCAATTTAGGAATTAGATCACTATGAAAATGAGCCAAACTTTACTGGGCAAGTGGATGTGGAGGCTGAGAGATGATTGAGAAGGCTTGTGGAAAGAGCTCATCATTTAGATATGGAGTATCAAGGGGAGGCTTGGATTTTCTATAGTCTTCTGCCACCATTAAGGAGTATGGAGGTCATTTGGTGACAAATCCCTGGTGTTTTCCTCCCCTCTCTGATATGCTGAGAACTAGAGGGCTTTTGGTACTGATTATTGGAAGGATTTCGTGGCCTTATGTGGGGCCTATCGTTTGACAGTTTTTAACATAGAAAGAGCAGCGGAAACTTTAGTTAATGCTTACACTAAAAAAAATTCAGTGTGTACATCTGTTGTAATGAGAGGACAAAAGTGTTTTATTTTGTAAGTGGAGCAGGTCTATTTTCAATTCCATCCTTTCTTTTTGGTTTAGGTGGTAAGGGTGGTACAGTGGGACCCGTAACCTGCTGGGCAATCCATGGAAGATGCTTCTTGACGAGAGTAGTGGGCTTTCGGGCCAATTTGATGTTGGATAAACTGTGACATTACCAATGTATTGTGGTGATTGTTTGTCTGATGTGCTTAGGGGATGCTAAGTTGGATGGCCATCTTCTCCTAGGTTTTCCCTTTGCGGAGTCTACATGGAACTTTGTGCTTTCAAGGTTTAGATGTAGTTGGGTTCTCCTCACTTATGTACTACATCTTTTTAAGCAATGGAAATTCTCCTTTAGGGATTGATTCTATGGTAGCTCTCCTTGTTGTAGTGATTTAGGCACCTTGTAGAGGAGGGAATCTTTGATGCTTTGAAAACTGTGTCCAACATGAGGGTGGTTCTTGTGAGAGCTACATCCAATCTTCGTTTTGTTGAGAGTTGGGATTAGGGTTTACAATGTGGGGATGGTGCACTTTCGAGCTAAATTCTTTGTTGTACTTGTATCATCTGCCTTAGTCTTGTCTCTTATTCAGGGCTTTTAGAGGTGGTTGACGCCTTTGACTGCTCAAGATGTTCAGTTAAGGTGGCATCTTCCTTGAAAAGGTAGATTTAACCTCAACTTTGATGGCAGTGTAATGGGAATTGTGGACTTGCTATGGTGGTGTGCTTCTCAATGATTTGGATTCTTCCGCAGTCATCACTGGCCCTGTGGAGTTGTCAATCATTCAATTTGCCAGAGCTGATGGCCATTAGTGATCCATATTTTAGGTAAGAGGATATTTAATCAGTTGGGAAGGGTTTGGAATTGTATCCAGAGATTTCTAGGTTTAATAGCTATATATACATGTGATAGTAAATTGCGATGGACAACTTTTAGTTCGAGTATATTAGTAATGACTATGAGCTGGTTTGTTTCTCCATTGGGTCAACTAATGCCTCCTTTGGGTTGAGATATCTCTGCATCTAAGGCCATTCTTTGGGTTAATTTTTTTTCCTTGCTGATTTACAATTCCTAAGGAATTTTCTAAATTTTTCTGATTGTTTTTTGAGTTTTGGGTGACAGTTTGATTGCATTAATCTGGATTGAGTCGGTTGCTATCAGAGCAAATCAATCTTATGATTTGTTGTTGATTTTGTCCTCCCAAAATCATGCTTTCCTGATGTGGTCGCAGGCAATTGGTTGAGAATGATGCGGGCAAAAATCTAGATCCTATTCCTTGGGATATTGAAATCCAAAAGTTTACGAATACATGTCATTGACCCCACATTTAGAGCGTATGGTGCATCCAAATTGTTATGATGGTTTTAAGCATGAATTGAAAGTGAGGACTTAGATAGTCTGTTCTATAATCAGTCTTCAATGAGGTGACACTGAAATGTGGAACACCATTCTTACTGAAATGCCCCAGACCCTGTTTAGGGGACAAATTATTAATTTATTATTCTCTGAATTTATTTCCCCTGGATATTCTTGAATTTATGATTTGGCTTGAATATTTATGTGTATGCATAATTATTGTGGGACTCATGATTTTGTGGATTTGGGTAAGGGATCCAGTGGGGACCCAAGCCTTAATCTGTATTTTAATTAGATAATGGCATGAGGGGTTGTGGGTAGGACCCATTGGCTCAACCCATATTTATCAAATCCAAGTAGGAACCTATAATTTCTTAAAGACATAGTGGTATTAAGTGGGACCTTGGGTAGTCAACTTATAAGTGTCGCTTTTTAAGGCTAGTAGGACCCATTAGTTAAGTTAAAAGAATTAAGTTCTTTAGAAGATGGGACCCATGTCTAAGAGGCTAGAAACCCATTGCAATTAGGGATGTTGCTTATGCACAACTCCCGAGACATGTAGGAGTTGTGTGCACATCCTGGTGTCATCTTTGTCATTACCCAGAACCTTGGGCCCTTTGGATTCCACATTGGGACTTATAGAAGTATCTTCATACAATTCATAAATTAAATCAATAACATTCCAACAAGAATCTAGGCGATCCTATTAAATAAAATTGCATCTAAGTTAGAGGTCTGAATTCAATTAATCTACTAAACTATGTTAACCATAAAATGAAATACACTAAACAATATTTTAAATGTAGTTCTCTTTTGCGGCTAAGTGACTCTGGTTCTCAAGTGTGCATCCCGAAGTCTATTTCCTGGTCATGTTGATATTCTTCAATCTCTAAATCCTGGTTACCTGGAAGGGGCAATCCAGGTGTCAGTGGTTACTAAGTGAGTAAACATACAATTCCATTTGTAGACATAAACATCATAAAAATATAAGGGCACAAGTAATTTATATAGGTTCTTCCACATAAGAGATGCATGTAGTTACAGTATCTTGATTATAGTCTACACCACCAGTCAAGCTCTCATCTCAATACAACCTCCTAACCACCAGGTAGAACAGGCCAACAAGGAAAGTACCCAAACGTACAGGATCAACAAATTACCTTCTTAATTTTGTGTTACGATCTTTTCTGGTTAACAGATATTCTTGCAGTCTTTGCGTTACAATCATCACCTTATATTGTTGAATGCATTAAGGATTATAGAGAACCATCCCTACTTGATCCAAGCATTCTGTAAATCTTAGTTTGTCATGCAGTTGGCAATTCCTTTTCATTGATGCATATTGTTTCATTTCTATTGCTGATACTGGTGGCAGTGATTCATATAGTTCCTTTTGGGACTGAACAAACATCATTTTTTTCTCCATTTTTCAGCTGTTGCAGTGAATGCAGAGCTTCTATATGCGGTGACTGAAGTTGACTCTCTAGGAGATGTGTCGACCCCACCAAGAACTGGAAATCTGGGCATTGTTCTCAAAAGTGCACACAGGAAGCCTTTTCTCATTGTTGCATCAGAGCTTGTGCCGACATTGCAATCCAAGTGGGGTGTAAAACTTTCAGTCAAGAAGACATTCTTGGGATCAGCTCTAGAAAATTGCAGGTATCATCTTGAATTACATGATGGATTTATATTGAAGTGCTTTGGCTGTTATAATTTTAATTGTTATATCTCGATTTAAGTTCTCTGGTTAACAAATCTGTTTCTATGCATAACAAATGGTATCTGATAATGGTATCAGGTATATTCATCCAATTGATAACCGGGAATGCCCTGTTGTGATTGGGGGAGATTATATCACAACTGAATCAGGAACAGGACTGGTCCATACGGCCCCTGGTCATGGTCAGGAGGATTACACAACCGGCCTGAAATATGGACTGCCTATTCTTTCTCCGGTTGATGATGGTGGAAACTTTACTGAAGAAGCTGGGCAGTTTTGTGGTTTGAATGTCCTTGGAGATGGTAACATTGCTGTTGTGAAATATCTGGATGAAAAAATGTCACTTCTCATGGAAGAGCCATACAGTAAGTTAAAAGATTAATATTCTTGAATTATACAAATTTGAAGGTTCTGCTGAAAAGTACATAAAGTTTGTTTTGGTGCCCGTTTATGTGGGTCCCATGGTGTGGTGAGTCTAATGTGGTTTTGCTGTACTTATTGGTTACCAATTGATGGGTTAGGATTCTCCTATCTGTGGGACTTTTGGTGCAAGGGTTTTTCTTGTTTTTTTTTTCCTTTTTTTTTCTTGGTAACCAAATTGTATTGCATTAAGAGTGGTTACATCTATAGCACATAGGTTAACTGCTCTCTAAAAATGTAGTATTTATAAGATTATACGACCCTATCGGGGGAAAAAAGTGCATTTCCTTTGACAATGCTCTATCCCCTCCACCCAAGAAAAAGGAGCAAATTGTTTTGCATTTAAAAGTTGTTGCATCTATACCACATAGCTTAACTGCTCTCTAAAAATGTAGTATTTATAAGTCATAGTGTTATACTACTGTATTGCATCTTTCTTTCAAATTTTACTAACATGAGTGGTCCATACCATCATAGACTTGTCCAATCCCTTAATCTGTCTTTTCTTAATGCATGTTCTGCAGCACCTTCAATTTCTCATTTGAAGAAATGAATTTTATGATAAGCTATCATGGAAAATAATTCTCAAAAACTTTTAGTTTCTCAAGAACTTTTACTTTATTTGAATTTTTAACACCAGTTGTAAGAAAGAACATCAATCCTTTCCATTGTCATCTTGTGGCATGGCATTGGAGCATTAATCTTTTTGGATCCTGTCAGTGTAGTCCGTTTCTCTAGCTCTTTTCTTCTCTCTGGAGCATGTGATGTTGAATGTCCAAATTTATTGCAGTGTTCAACATGTTACAACCTTTCAATTCATATTGACCTAAAACCATCTTGCTAATCTGTTACCTGTGAACTTTACTATGGCTTCCACTGGTTGTTTCTTTCCTTTCAAAAATCCTCGTTCTTGTCTTTCCATATCAACCATGCAGCTGTGAGTGCTGATTCTGTTTGCTGTAATATCTTACCTTTCCTGAAAAGGATACCGCTGTCTGGAATCAATTTGGAAACTGCTGGGCAACCCTAATAGCTCTATGAAGCCATACAACATTTTCTATTTTTACGAAACAATGCAGAATTAATCCACTAACTCTCCATACTCAGCTCACATTGGGCACTTAATGACTTATAGAGATCCACCCCCTTCTTCATAGTTTGACCCCGGCCCTGATCTTTCTTGCTATTGCGACCAACACAAAGCTTCAACTCTTGGTGGGGAGAAATGTCTTCTTACACCGGGGACCATGCTGGTCACTTGGAAGTTTCTGTGGGTAGAGAGCCCTGAAGAAGATTGGCTGTGATATGCCCCCAGTGAATTCCAATTCCATACTAATTGGCCTTTCAGTGCAGTTATGCGCCACGTCCAAGGTTTGGACAACTGGACCATGGGTCCCATCTGTTCATATACTGGAATTCGTAGCAGACTGTACTCTTCGGGCTAGAGAGTATTTTTGTCTGTGAGACTAATCAACAATTCGTAGCTGTTGTTTCTTTCCAATTTGAAACAGAATCATGATGCAAGGTTGTTGGTTTTGTTGCCTTGCAGAACACAAGTACCCATATGACTGGAGAACAAAGAAGCCTACAATATTCAGGGCAACTGAGCAATGGTTTGCCTCTGTTGAAGGTTTCAGGCAGGCTGCTATGGATGCAATCAGTCAAGTAACATGGATTCCAGCACAGGTCTTTCTCGCTTGCAAGCTTTGATGTTGATGTTGAACTTTTGTGAAGATTGCTAAGCCTACCTGCAACTCTCTACTTGTATTCCTATTTGTGGTAGTGTGTTACATGTTTGCTTGATGCAAGCCCTACTCTGGTGGCATCTACCATGGAGATTCTTCATCTCAACAGGCAACACTCTGCTCAGTCATCAGGTAGTTGATAGGAGTCTGAAAACAGTGGTCAATTAAATGAAACTGTTCCACTGTGAATGTATATATCCCATAGTCTGCCTGATGGTCAAAGTGGCTTGAATTTCATGCTAAGAGTTTGAAAATGGTGGGCACCACATGCTAAGAGGCTTGGATCTTGCACACATGGCCCTAATTGCTGGCGTGACTGAAAGTGGTGTTGTTAACTGTGGCTGCCTTGTTTTGTTTTGGCTGCAAGTGGTGGTATTGAGTTTGGATCTGTTATTCACAATAGTGTTAAGTGGTGTTTCCTTTTTAGAGGCAATTTCCCTTTTGACTCTTCAAGCACCTCCTTTGCAGTACTCATACTATCAGCCATTTGGTTCTACATCATCATAGTTTCTCTCTCCAAAATTTGCTTTCCTCCCTTTATCACATTCACGTTATGCGTAAATATTATGGCCCTTTCCCCTTTCAAATCCCCCTACCTTGTTTTAGGGCACCTTTTATTTACTATCCCTCTCTTTCCACTTCTGATGCAAACATTTAAAACTACTATCATATATTGTGTGGTCAAACTCCCTCCAAGCATGACCACCTAGTCAGTTAGTAGATTTTTCCTTTGAAAACATTGAATAATCCTGCCATTATTATCTGTTTTCCAGTGTTCTGTCTAAAAGAGAACCAGCCCACTGATCTATTGTTTATGCAATCCTTCTGCAGAAGTGGGCTTGCAGTTGGGTTTAACTTGAACGTAGGATTGCTTCAATGGCTGCCTCCGCTTTATCTTCCTGTTCGAAAAAGAGAAAAAGCTGATTGCTGTTTGCATTTGAGTTTTCTTCTCCACTGCTATGAGAATATGCACTTCACTGAACTTTGAGAAGATAGCAGTGATCTGCTGCTTTGGTGCATCCACTGTGATATTGTCAATGAACTATCCTTGGCCAATCTACTTTTAGTTTACTCTTCCTCCTTGGTGTTTGCCATTCCCCAATTTTAATCTCAATAGGATTGTCTCAGCACCCCCTGAATCCTGACAAATCACTCATCATGATTACCCGGGATTGAAATGCAGTCCAGCTGGCCCTAGTAGCACCAGTTGGTCCACTCAATGTGGGATTAAAGTTTATCTTTGTTATGAAGTTTCCTCAAACCATGTTGAATTTCAGCCTTTAAGGGAAAAGATTGTACTGTACCCTTGTTATTTTTAAGTCAAGAAAGATTGCTTTAGCTTTTAGAGGTTTGAATGCAGATTGTTTGCCAGTCCATGAGTTCTGTGAAATTTAGCTTGTCTAGAGGTCTGAGTGTTTTGCTCTATTTGACTAATTTTCAGTGACTGTTCTTGGATGTTTCTGAATCTTTTGGATTGATATGACACCTCGTTTGTGCTTAAATCTAACTCCAGGAGTTAACGATTTTACTGTGATGGATAGGCATTAAGTTTGACTGCAAAGAAGTGATTTAGATGGGATGCATTAAGTTGGAAATGTATAGCTTTGGTTTGGTGTGTTTTTTGTTACTTGCAGATGGAATGCATTTAGAAAAAGGTCTTACCTCTTAAGTAATAAAAATGTTTCTATTGTGCTCTTGGAGAAGGTCTCTCTATTGGCATATTTAACTTGGAAGAGCATATCTTTTCTGGAACATTGGACACCAAATCTTTTATTGTTGATTCTCTTTCACAGATAATTGATGTCTCAAGTACATCCTAGAAAATAAAAATAAAAAAACACTTAGGTAATTAGTTGTTTTTCTTCGACTTCGATATTTCTTCTATTGTTTACTGTATCCTCCTTTAGCTGGTGATATTTCGTCTATTATTTACTGTATCCTCATTTAGTGTGCTCTTAAGATTTTATATTTTGCAATATATTTTCTCCTGAAGTGCGCTTCAAAAAGTGTGCTAATGTTTTTTTTTTTTAAATGACAGACATCTATTAAAGTTTGTGTTCATCATTGTCATTTGTTGATACACTACTAGTGTTAAAAAGTCTGGAAAACTGACCAATTTTAGCCACATGTGATTTGTGAATGTCTTGCTTTCTGTTGCTGGTGTTAGGTTGTTCTCACATGTAGCAATTGTGCAGGCAGAGAATCGAATTGTTGCAATGACTTCTAGTCGCTCTGATTGGTGTATATCAAGGCAAAGGACATGGGGTGTTCCCATTCCTGTTTTTTATCATGTAAATTCTAAGGAGCCGCTGATGAATGAGGAGACAATCAATCATATTAAGTGTAAGAAGCTGTTGATTGCTCTTTTGGAACTTTTTCTGTTTCATGCCTTTTTGAGAAACATTTTTTCTTTTATCAAAAGTTCTCTTCTAGCAGCTGTAGCTTTTTTGAGTTTTGACCCACAATTTTCTTTTCCCTTGCCAAATTCCCTTTTTTTTTTGCCCTTGTCTTTTGAGAAACATTTTCTGTTCTTGTTACATTTTATTCTTTATAATGAGTTTGCTTTATTACAATCATAAAATTTTTATATTTTATAACATTCTGTTTGAAATATAAAGCTAGAAATGCACAAAACATCGATTACAAATATCCAGAAAGGAGGACAATGAATTTCTAGGCTAAAAGTGAATGTTGGTTAAAAGAATAGCACAAAAATTCAAGGGAATAAGGATGAAGATCTGATTTCCTTCGAAAGTGATTCATTTGTTGTCTATTTGAGCACCATTTCATAAGTCATGACCACTTGAAATGGTGTCACTAAAATGCATCTTTATATAACCCTTTCATTCTTTCAATGAATATGGTACCCTTTCAGATTTCAACTATTCCCTCAAATCTTTTTGGTACATTTCAGAAAAAATATCAATTCATTGAAATGTTCTAGCATATACTTCTGTGAGGGAAAGATAAACTAGAATTACAATTTAACATAGCAGAAATGAGTCCGTGAATGGAACTTGTTTTGTTTTTTAATTTCAAAGTGCAAGGCCTTTTTTAGTACATCCTTTAAATTTACAGTAATGTGCCTTAAAGTAATTTTAGAGAAATTAACTGGCATTTATTTTTGCCTTTGGCACAGGACATTTAATGGGATTCCAGTGAAGATGTTGGTGAAACTCGAATTCAAAAAAATTTAGAATAACAAGAATCATCATCATCATCATCATCATCACCATGATCATTAAAGCCTTGTTCCAACTATGTTGAGATTTGCTACATGATTCTGGTTCTCCATTCCGATTTAGATGGACCAAATCTTTGGATAGGTTGCACTTCTTCATTTCTATCCTTACTACTATCCATTTCCTCTTTGGTCTACTCCTTTTCCTTGGTGGGCCAACAGCTGGCATAGAAAAACTTCTCCTCAATGATGCCGTTGCTTGCCTTTATGGGACATGCCCTATCCATCTCACTGAGTCTCTGTTATTTATCCCCTATTGATGCTACCCTTAAATGCTTCTGAAAGTACTTTGTTCTTATTCTATCTTCCCTTGTTTTACCACACATCCATGCCAAGAATGTTGTAGAGAAATTGAGTATGTATCTATTTGGGAGTATGACTCATTATTTAACATTTACAATAGCATCTTTGGTAAGTTACAACATGATTAATTGTGGTGAATACAATCAAAATTCCCATAAAAGGGTCAACTCAAAACAATCTAAAGTCAACAGTAATATGTTACAGCTATATCTGAAAACATAGTGTCTAACAAGAGCATGTGTGTCAGAGTCTACTTGGGGTTCAAGTGTCAGGTTAGATGGCTCTAATGCCCACTCCCTCCCTTTCGGGGCCCCAAAACCGGATTGCCATAAATAGTTGGTGATTCAGGGCGCGATTGGGGTTTTGTAACGTGATAGTAGTTTTCCCAGAATTTTGCGAATGTGAGGCTATGAGAAATTTCACAACTTTCAAAACTTTTCAGCTGAAGCTTACAAAATGCCACGAGTCGAAGTCCGGAGCTCATTGGATTCCGCATCATGGCAGAATGCATTGTATAATATTGCATAAGACTAACATGAAAACTTCATAACTGATGGGATAGCAGAGCATGACAATATTCTAGAATTCATTCCCACAATATATTAAAATATCAATCACGAAGGTGCATTAGTTACATTCCCAAGGCCTCCAAAAGTATGGCCAATAAACAAAAATTACAAAAGGTGCATTGTGATGGATCTCATGCCAGCCCGATGCCTTAAGCCACATTGTTTGCACTCCATTCTACGTTACCCTACAGTTCCCTTGGACTACCTCAATTTCCAGCTCAAGGGCAGGGGTGTCATTACCTACAGCCATGGATGAACAAAGCAGCTGATACATAGTGTATTGGCTGCTAAATCGGGTGTAGCGAAAAAATTGCGACTAACACCACTACATTTTTGTAGTGCCGCCGTGTGGCAGTTGGGGTTTAAAAACCCCACCAGTCGAAAACCCGAACCCCCCTTTCTATTTTCATTGCTTCCCGGTTTCTTTTCAGGAAGAAGAAAAAATGAAAAAAAATAGAAGGAAGAGAGAAGTTGCAGAGGACATACCTGGATTTGGATGTCATAGCACATAAGTAGCAGCACCATGGGCATCAGCAGCAGGCTGCACTACTCCTTACAACAAACGCCAGATGCTACTCCTCCTCCCTTTTCTTCTTCTCTTCTTCTTTGCTCCCTCTTCTCAATCTCTCTCGATGCTTCTGTTTTGGACAAAAGCTAGGGCAAGAAATGCCCATTACTGTTCCTCTTTCATCTTATTAAATGGTTAGTTATGGGCCCCATGATGTTCCCACTTGATCAAAGGCATAAATAAAAACTAAATGGGCCATTAAAAAAAAATAAAAAGCCATTAAAAGAACCCATTAAAAAATAACTAATAAAACCAATCCATTAGAAAACCATTAAAGACCATTAAAAAATGATTAAAAAAATCATCCAAAAAAAAAAACAAAAGAAGTAAAAAAGCACTAAAAAGACCATTCAAAAAAAAAAAAAAAAGGGCCCATCCAAAAGAAGAAAAGAAGAACTCGTTATCTTTTTAACCACTAGTGGGCTTAATAATGTGGCCCAAATTTTAACATAAAAAAATCATGTCTTAGCCCAATATTACTCTTTGAAAACGCCTTTGTCAAATTCACTCTAATCGGAAATAGGGCCATAGCCAACTTTCAAACTAATTGAAAATAAAAAAGCGCAGCCAAATCTCACACTAATTGAAGATAGGTTCAAACCAAATTTCACTCTAATAGTAAATAGGGCCCAACCAAAGTTCATTCTAATAAGAAATAGTACCACACAACCGAATTTTACTCTAATAGAAAGTAGTGCTCTAATTAAATTTCACTTTAATAGAAAGATTTTCTGCATATATATGTGTGTGTATTTCAAGATACAACTATGAAATGTTATATTCTAGGCATGATAGTGATGATATTTTGATTACACATTTTGCTTATAAACATTTTATTAGTTTTTAACTTACAATGGTTAACCAAGATAAATACATATGATAAAATTGATTAATGTTATTATTTTCTAATCAAATAGCAATATAGGACTCCATGCAATGAAGCAACCGCCATGCCTCCCCTATATTAGTTATTAGCCTCCCCTATATTAGTTATTAACAAGCATTAAATTCTAGCATTTCCAATATTCTAGATTTTTTGAAAGCCATTTAATTTTTTTTTATAACTTTTTCAAATCATGCTACTACCTTGCTACGTATTGCCACTACTACTACATAGCCTTTTGGTGGTCGGCTGCTACCGCTGTTTTCGTCATTCCAGCTACAGGCTACAACCCCAAAGTGTAGCATTAGACTACAACTGGCCTAGCAAGTAATTAATATAAATGACATCATCCTGTTGCTCATGGTTCAAAATAGCGGCCGCTGCCGTAGCAGTTGAGGCCGTTATTTTATTTTGAAGATAGCAGTACTACGGTCCAAAACGTAATATAGCCAAGTAGTTTTAATTTATTATACCATTTTTCGTGTTTCTTCTCCTCAATAGCCTTTTTTATGGTTGTCTCTACCCTTATATGGTTCCAAATCACTAAAAAAAACACAAGACTTGTTTCTACACAATATTTAAAAAAAAGCCTACACTTTAAAAACTCACACCGCTACGCCGGCTATTGCTTCAAATAGAATATAATGACATAATATCAATAGAAAGCAATAAAGACTAAGCTAAGCATGATTAGCCATGAATCATGGTAATTGTAATGAATCATCTATGACAAAACTATACAAAGTACTTCTAAACAAAATGGCAAACCGCGTAGCTAAATTTTTCAAGCTGTTTGGTTGCTCCAGCATGACCAGAACAGGGATCCCAACATGTTTTGTGGGGGTACCAAGGCGAACACTAGGTGTCAAAATCTGGGGAGGGTACCAAGGCGAACACTAGGTGCCAAAATCCTTCAAACAAACTTCCAAATCGAAGCCGTTAAATAATCCAAAAAACAAACTAACTTAAGCTCACCTAAGACAAAAGCAGATAAACTATGAACCTTTAATGCATAGGCATTTTGGGTGTATTAGTTAGCAACTTTATTGATGGTATCAAAGCCAACCCATCTTGGGTTCAAAACTGCGTAGGGTAAAACAAAAATAAAGCAAGGCCCCATGCGGCGTTTTGTGTGTGGGCGCATGTCTCCAGGGCAGAAGGGCCCCATGTTGCATCTTGTGTGGGTGTGTGCTTTGAGTTCGGGCGGTGTCTCACTCAAGGGGGAGTGTTAAGTGTTTAGTTTGTCGCACCTTCAATGCCTAGGCATTTTGGGTGTATTGGCTAACAACTTGAGAGTTATGACATATTGGACTTAGTTTAAAATGCTAACTCAATTGTACTCAAGTCTTAACCCAATTTGGGCAGCATTTCGATATAAAAGAGTTTGCCCCAAAATGGGTAGAGTATATGTGCTTGCCCACCAAATAAGCCCAAGCTAGGTAAAAAGCGGAGCAACAATGCACGCTAAGTCCTTTAGGAGTGACTCATGCAACAAAAATTGCTAAACTAAGGTTGGGGCATGTCAAAGGATAAAACCAGCGGTACATGGTACATACATGAGTGGTGCATACATATGGCACACAAATAAACATGTACAATAATTATCAGATTGACCAATATTTAAAGAACCATTAAAACTGCCATCCTTCCTTAAGTCTTGGATTTCTATTGACATGCAGTCATTACCATTCAGCCTTGTCTTCCAAGGATCCATAGTGTATAAGGATTATAAGCCCTTTGGTGCGTAGTTGGTAGTTTACATTCGGGGTCCATGATTCACAAATTAGAGATAGCATTACACTCCACATGTCTACGGACAATCCTGGAGTGAAAGTCAGCTCAAACAGTCACTCCTGTCAATCTCAATTACAAACATTAAGTGAGTCCGGTGTTCTAGTAAAAAATCCAAGTTATAAGGTTTAGGGTTCTACTTCGAAGAATTGGGGTTTAAATCCGCTGAGTGGTCGCTCGGTGGGGGCAAACAATGGCCCACAGAGTGCTTGGCATGCCAAAAAGGAGGGAGGAAATGAGGCCCAAAGATAGTGCAAACAAAGGGTTAAAAAAGGGGAAGGGGAGGGGGTGGTGGGCGGTCGGGGGGGGGGGGGGGGGGGGGGGGGGGGTTGTGCCTGATGGGTTTTTTCTTCCCTACTTTGCAACCATTTTTCAAGGAACTTAGCACATAATTTGGTGGTCCTAAAACATGTTAATTTTCACCACTTAACACACTAATTCCAATTTACGAACTTACAAAATAACATTAGCTTAAACAAAGTTAACTATGCAAAAAGGAGAATTTTCCAAGAATCAACAATAGCTTAGTATTCATGAAGAGAAATTTAAATTGAGAACTTGCCTTGGTCTTCTAAGCTCCCTATCACAAATCCCACACTTCAATTCCAACCAAACTTCCCAATGCACTAGACTCCCAAGTTTCTCACCAAAAGTGGCCTAAAATGAAAAGAAAAAAAAAATTTCAACCAAAAACTTGAAATTAGGCATTAGAATTCGGGATCCATGGGTGAACTACTGCCCTAAACAACATCCTAAAAACTGAGAGTGATCTCTTACATCTAGGGCTCCAATTGGACTGATTTTGATGGGGAGAGGGGTGGTCCACCACGGTTTTGGACTTGGACAAAAAGGACACACACGATCACAAAGATGATGCAAATAACTTCTTCATATTAGAATTCCAATTTGGTGCTGAGATGGAGATGAATGGGACCACAATCACAACCAGCTGAATGTCTTTTTGTTTGTTATAGAGAATGAGAGAAAAGAAAGGAACAGTAGTGGTTGAGGCTTATATAGACTTAGGCAATTTACAAGTTTGCCCTTGGAACTGGTGGAGACGATTACTTTAGCCTTAAAAAGGGTTTTCTAGCCATCGAAACGAGTTGTGTTCTACATGAAAGTTCCACGGAATACTTTCTTCTTTCTAACGAGCCCAAGTTTGACAATGCTCGAGGTCATCATAATCATTATCATCATCAAAGCTTTGCCCCAACTATGTTAGGGTTGGTTGCATGAATTTTATTTCTCCATTCCGATCTATCCCGAGCCAAATTCTCAAGAAGTTAAATTTATTCAAATCTAATTTTACTACCTCCATCCACGTCTTCTTCAACCTACCCCTTCTCTTTGGTGGGTCATTAACTTGCATAGCCAAACTTTTCCGTAATAAAGTTGATGCCGACCTGCGTTTTTCTCTAATCTCATCCTCTATTAATGCTAACCCTTATGCTCTCTAAAACACTTATTTCTAATTTTATCTTTCTTAGTTTAACACACATTCATCTCAACATTCTGATCTCGACTACATCTATTTTATGCATATGCTACTTTTTGGTTGACCAATATTTTGCCCCATAGTTATTGCTGGTCTAATCATTGTCCTGTAAAACTTTCCCTTGAATCTTGTTGGCATTCATAGGTCACAAAGCGCTCCAAAAGCAACTACTTCAACTATCTTGTTTTTATCCTATGTTCAATATTTTTATCAATCTCCCCATCCTTACTAATTATTGAGCCAAGGTAGCAAAGAGAATCTATTTATTGTGCCTCCTATGCTTTAATTCTCATAATAGTTTCAGCTCTTTGTATATGTCCACTGAAATTGAAAACCATATATTTTGTCTTTGTACAATCTATCCAAAGTCTAGTCAAAAAGTCAACTTTTCCAAAAGTGATACTCTGACTCATGCTTAAGGGAAAAACAATCAGCCTAAACAAAGGTCTTCCAGACTTTGGATGGGTATGGAGTCTTCATGAAGGTTTCTCAAAATAATATTATCTACCTAAAGGAGTTAAAATGACAATTTTCTAAAATTCTAGAGACATCCCTTAACTTTTCATGCAATTCCAACTAGGTCCTATGACCTTTGGATCGACCCAACCTCTACTCTAACATACAAAACTGCTTGGCCTCCACCTAAACTTGCCTAACTAACAACTAAACATATTCAGTTACCCTTAATCATAATTAATTAATTTAATCTGTGAAATTAGGATTGGGATCTTACACTTTCCCTTCAAATTGATGCTTGGGAGTACACAAGCAACAATTTGTCGATGAAAAATTGATGATGGTTCATTGGCAATGCTTTTGTGAAGACGTCTACATGTTGGAGATACGTAGATGTGGGAGAGTAAATGTTTTGTCCATTCTTTGATGGAGTGAGAGGAGCGTTTTTCTTGATGGAAGCTTAGTTACAATAAAATTTGTTGAAGCCAAACAATTTTTGAACATGCAAAAAAAAAAAAAAAAAGCATGATATTCTTCTTTAATGGAGGATTGGAAACCTGCATCTGTTCTAGAATTTCCCTAACAAGTGCTTGGCTAAGATACATACACCACCTGGTTATATATTGATGAGTGTGTGGGCAACAATCCGAGTCAGCATCACAGTAGTCTTGGAGGTGAAGAGGGGAACCAGCAGAAAAGAACAATCCACACTCGTAATGATAGTTTCTTTTTACTATTAATAGATGTAGGTGCCGTGGTTTAGTCATAAACTCACTTTCCACATTAACTGCATAGAAGATGTCAAGACGAGTATTGGTCAAGCAGACAAGACTGCCAACCAACCTCCTTTATGCCATAGGGTTGGAAAGAATTTCACCATTGTCTTTTTGATACTTGAAATCAATCAACTTCCAGAGGAGTATCAGTTAGAGTAGAATTTTCCATGCGGGCCAAGGTAATCAAATCCTTAGTGTAGTTACGCTAATTGATAAAAATACCTTGCCCTGATGTGTCAACATGAAGTCCCATAAAATATATGAGATACCTTATATCCTTCATATGAAAAGAAGTATGAAGTGGATCTTAGCGTAGGCATATCCCATCAAAGTCCGGCCATGTAAATGTAATATCATCCAAATAGACGAGGAGTGCAGTTATCTCGAGAGAGGTCCGGCAAGGAATATGGTTGAATCATTTTTGCTTTGTATATAGTTAGAACTTAGATGGTTGAAGTGTTTTTTGAAAACTTGCCAAACCAAGCTTGTGGTTCTTGTTTCAGTCCATAAAGAGATCATTGTAACTTGAAGTGTGTGTGTGTGTGTGTGTGTGTGTGTGTGTGTGTAGGAGAATGTTAGTAGGCATCCATCCCTCACTACAAGGAGGAACACTTCCATTTTCGGAAATATTTATGTGCAAAAGTTTTTCGGAAATATTTATGTGCAAAAGTGGAAAAGCCATATATGGTCTTTTGCAAAAGAAGAATGTTCATGTTCAAATAAGGAAATCCATGTAAGTGTCCCTCACCCTATGGTGAGGGATGGATGCATAGTAATATTCCCCATATATCTTTTACATCATTTTGGAATAGCAGCATGGTCTGAGAGGCTACAGTAGCAAGGACAGTTCAAACCATTGTCATCTTCACAACTGTCGAAGGTCTTTTCATTATTGATGCCATATTCTTGCCAATTACCAAGGGAAACTAAGTGGCTTTATTGTGATCTAATGAACCATCTAGTTTGAGTTTAATGGAATAAACCTTAGTGTTGTCAGGACAACTAACAACATTTCATAAAATTCTCGAAAGACAAGAAAATAAACTACCAAATTTCAAGTAGAACATTCAATGATCCTGTCATCACCCAATGCACACCGAAAGTCCCAAAGGGGTCCCCCACATTGTCATCAGAAAATGGCGATGAAGAAATTGATTTACATCCTTTCCAGCAATTAGACACGCAATACTTTCTTTCATGATGGTTTTTCATTCGGAGGAAACTCTTCTGTAGGGTATTTCTCTAGATTGCATTTCTTTATATGATATAATTTTCTATGATGCTCTTGTATTAGTTATAGATCTGTATGTAAATATTTTTGTTGGGCTGTTTATGTCTTTATTCCATATTTTTTCCCAGTGTTGGGTATTTATGCCAATTCTTTGTACTTCTACAAACCAGCAATTTTAAACTCTACCTTATTCATGTTTGTCATGACATGTGACTTTTGGTTCCACTTTTTCAACTTCATGTTAGGATTTATTATAGCTATCAGAGACATTTATGGAGCTCCTGTTATTTCTTTTGCAGCGATCATATCCGTACAAGGTAGTGATTCATGGTGGTATATGACAGCGAAGGAGCTACTCCCAGAAAAATATCATGCTTATGCTTCAGATTACCAGAAGGGAAGTGATACAATGGATGTTTGGTTTGACTCAGGTCTGTATTTAAAACTTGCACATTCAGGTTGCACATGTATTTTCGAACAATCAAATGTATAGTTTGTCGTGATGATATTTTTTGCAAGTTCCAAATTCTTGAATTTTATATGATGAACTTTTAGTACTTATTTGGATTGAAGGTCCTTTAGCATGATAAAGAACCAATCCTTGTTTACACAAGTTGTTGTCTGTATATCTCATCAATCTTTGTTTACCCATGCCCTCATAGAGGACAAGGCGAAGAACCTTTTAGAGCCATGTAGGACATGGTGAAAAGGGGGCCCAAACGAGAAAATTTTCATAAATGATGATCCTTGTCATCTTTACAAATAAAAATAAGTGTTAAGTAGATCCAATTACAACACATACTTGACCTCAGGCATACAAAGGACTACAAAAATGCGCTCATAACATCCTTTCCCCCACATGGCACTCATTAACTGAAGAATCTGTATTGGATACAACCTTGAAAATACTAGGAAAAAGACCATACAAAAGAAGCACTCATTAAGTGAAGACTCTTTATTGGATACAACCTTGAAAATACTAGAAAAAATACTATACAAAGGTCCCAATCCCAACGAATCATCCAACCAAAAAGGACACTCCTCCCATCCCCAACCTTAAAAACCACTTCTTTCCTAAAATCACCACTCTTAATGTTAGACATATCCCCCAAAGGGCCCAAACTGACAATATCACCTAACAGACTTGACACCTGATACCTAGAGACTTCACTCGGAACCAAGCCCGACTCATTCTTAGTATGTGGAAACAATTGTTGCCTCCACAACGCCTCCTTTTCTTCCCAAAACATTTACCAACACTTGGCTAGCGATGCCCAATTTTTCAACCAAAGGCATCCTAGACCCGAACCCCTATCCAATTACGGTTTCAAAACATCACTCTATGTCGTCAAATGCAATCTCCTCTTATCACTCTTCCGATCCTAGAAAAAAAATTCCTTCTGATGTGATCCCATCTATCACCACCTCCCTTGGGATTCTAGAATGGGACATAGAATACATTAGCAAATTAGATGATGTCTCCTTGATTATCGTATTTCTCCCTCTCAAGATAATAGTCTTTTCCATATGGATAATTTCTTTTGAAAATTTTCGATGTTGGGTTCTCATAACGGTTTAGACCATGGCATAGACCAGATCAGCAAGCCAAAGTACTGCATAGGTATCCTACCTCCGCTAGAAGATAAATACTACTAATTCTAGATATTGAACAGTTGTTGGAGAATTACAACTAAGGACACAAATAGCATTATTTACAAATAAGACCAATGTTTATGTGCATATGTAATGCATGACATAATATAATGCATGGACAATTCAGTGACTTTCTAATTATCAAAATGAAGTCCACAACATTTTATTCCTATTTAATCATCTCATTTAAGCGACGCATTGCAGCATCGCCCGGCTGCAGTGAAAAGTGTGCAAGGGCTACCGCACGACTTTGGACTAATGCGGTTAAAGAAGTTAGTCCATGAGAAGAAGAGGAGGAATACGAAAATTAGACTTGCTACTTGGAATATAGGAACCTTGACAGGCAAGAGCATGGAGTTGGTTGAGGTAATGAAAAGAAGAAGAATTAGTGTGGCTTGTATACATGAGACAAGGTGGAAAGGGAATAAATCTAAGGAGCTCATGGATGGGTATAAGCTTTTCTATGTAGGAAAGAGTAATACAAGAAATGGAGTGGGTATAATTATAGATAAGGATTTAAAAGAGAAAATTGTAGGGGTAAAGAGGTTTGGTGATAGAATTATAGCATTTAAACTAGTACTAGAGGAAGACATAATTCATATCATTAGTGCATATGCTCTCCAAGTAGGAATAGAAAAAAGTGTGAAAAGACAATTTTGGGAGGAGATGGATGATTTAATGCGAGAAATCCCAAATAGTGATAAAATTTTCCTTGGAGGGGATTTAAACGGGCATATAGGAAGAGATAATAGAAGATATGAGAGAGTGCATGGAGGGCATGGATTTGGAGAAAAGAATGAATTCGGAAACACTATATTGGACTTTGCAGTGGCATTTGATCTTATAGTAGTAAATACTTACTTTAAAAAGAGAGATGAGCATTTAATTACATATAAAAATGGGAGTAATAGGAGTCAGATACACTTTTGTCTAGTTAGAAAACAGGACCGATTGACTTGTAAAGATTGTAAGATTATCCCAGGAGAGAGTTTGACTACGCAACATAGGCTTGGAGTATTAGATATTTGCATTAGAAGTAAAAAGAGAGCAGTAGTAAACAAAATGGACCCTAAAACAAGGTGGAGAGATTTGAAGGGGGAAAGAGCAAATATATTTAAGGACAAAATGATTGAGAAAGGAGAATGGAATATTGAAGGAGAAACTACAGTAATGTGGAATCAAATGGCTAATTGCATTAGGAATGTTGCAAAGGAGGTACTTGGAGAATCAAAAGGGAAGAGACATATTAATAAAGAAATATGGTGGTGGAGTATGGAGGTTCAGGAAGTTATTCGACAAAAAAAACATTGCTACAAAGTTTGGCAGGGGACTAAGAGTATAGAAAATTTTGAGTTGTATAAGAAGGCAAAGAAAGAAGCTAAGAAAGTAGTAAGTAGCGCAAAGTTTAAAGCATACGATGACCTCTATAATAGGTTGGGAACAAGAGAAGGAGAAAAGAATATTTTTAAGCTTGCAAAAATAAGAGAAAAGAAAAGTAGGGACTTAGATCAGGTCAAATGTATCAAGGACAATGAGGAAAATATTTTGGTGAAGGACAACGATATTATAGAAAGGTGGAAAGAATATTTTAGTTAACTTTTAAATGAAGAATATTTGGGCGATACAAGAGTGGAGGAGGATACTTCATTACAAGAGTATACTTTTCTCCGTAGAATTAGAGGGATGGAAGTGAAGGAAGCATTGAAGCGAATGAAGACAGGAAAGGCAACAGGCCCAGATGGTATTCCGATAGAGGTATGAAAATGCTTAGGAGAGGTTGGAGTAAGTTGGTTATGTAGACTATTCAATAAGATACTTATGACAAAGAAAATGCCGGATGAATGGAGAAGAAGCATTGTAGTACCTATATATAAGAATAAAGGAGATATACAAAATTGTACCAACTATCGAGGGATTAAACTTATGAGTCACACTATGAAGTTATGGGAGAGAATAATAGAGCAAAGATTAAGAAAAAAGACTAAGATTTCGGAAAATCAATTTGGTTTTATGCCAGGGAGATCAACTATGGAAGCTATCTTTTCACTTAGGCAATTAATGGAAAAATACCGAGCAAAGAGGAAAAATCTACACATGGTCTTTATCGATTTGGAAAAAGCCTATGACAGGGTACCGAGGAATTTAATTTGGTGGGTCTTAAAGAAAAGGAATGTCCCAAGAGGTTACATTGAAATTTTAAAGGATATGTACGAAGGTGCAATAACAAATGTGAAAACCACATGTGGAGAAACGGGCGGATTTCCCGTGACTATAGGCTTTCATCAGGGATCATCCTTAAACCCTTATCTCTTTGCATTAATTATGGATGAGTTAACTGTGCATATTCAAGAAGAAGTACCATGGTGTATGTTGTTCGCAGATGATATAGTATTGGTGGATGAATCAAGAGAGGGTGTAAATGCAAAACTTGAGAGATGGCGGAGGACATTAGAATCTAGAGGCTTTAAAAT
Organism: Sextonia rubra; assembly: GCA_037013555.1. Classification (NCBI taxonomy): domain Eukaryota; kingdom Viridiplantae; phylum Streptophyta; class Magnoliopsida; order Laurales; family Lauraceae; genus Sextonia; species Sextonia rubra. Next base: position 18,836,826 of record JASUAD010000024.1, on the reverse strand, counting down.
AAGTCGTACAAAGACAGAATATATAGATTGCAATTTCAGTGGACATATACAAAGTGTTGAAACCACTGTCAAAATTGAAACCCATGAGATATCACGTAAATATTCTTTTCGGTACCTAGGCTCGATGATTAGTAAGGATGGGGAGATTGACGAAGATGTGGAGCATAGGATAAGAGCTGGATGGCTGAAGTGGAGACTAGCTTCGGGAGTACTTTGTGATAGACAAATGCCAACAAAATTGAAGGAAAAATTTTACAGGACAGCGGTTAGACCAGCTATGACATATGGAGCAGAATGTTGGCCAATTAAGAAGACACATATAAATAAGATGGATGTAGCGGAAATGAGAATGCTTAGGTGGATGTGTGGTAAAACTAGGAAAGATAAAATTAGAAATGAGCGCTTTCGAGAACATTTAGGGGTAGCACCAATAGGAGATAAGATTAGAAAAACTCGTTTAAGATGGTTTGGGCATGTTGAGCGTAGGCCAGTAATGGCACCGGTGAGAAAAAGTTTGGATATACAGGTGGAGGGTCCATCAAGAGGTAGGGGTAGGCTGAAGAAAACATGGATGGAAGTCATTAATTCAGATTTGAAGAAGTTGCACTTATCGAAAGATTTAGCTCAAAATAGAACGGAATGGAGAAATAGAATTCATGTAGCCGACCCCAACATGGTTGGGATAAGGCTTTGATGATGATGATGATGATGATGATGATTTGGGCGAAGCTGCATTTGAATCCTTATATCTTCACAGATGATTGAATTTCAATTTAGAACTAAAAATCATGAAGGAACAGTCCAAAAGCTTTAAAAGTTGATCTGTTGAGGGGTGGCGGCACTTGTGGAAGTTTAGATCTGATGATCTGATGGCTGGATTAGGAATTTTGGGGATAGGAGGAAGGTGGAATCTATTGGCTGATGTTCTCAATCTAACGATTTTAATGGCGGGTTGTAGAAGTAGATGTGTAGATCTTTGATTTTAATGGTGGAAAACACAGAGGGAGAAAACAAGAAGATAGAAGGAATACCTCATTTGGCCTCTCACCAAACTCCAATCCAGGAGGTAATTTCGAGATCTCAAGAGCACATCAATATAGACTCATGGAGAACTTGAAAACCCTTTTTTTTTAAATTCACAAGTTAGCATAGCATAAAGAGAACAATACAAGTCTCTCTCATATATATAACCCTAAAGACATATGACATCATCTTGTTAAAAATTAAATAAATAAAATAAAATAATAAAAGAAGCTAGAGAAAGGGGCTTTGCATGGCTTTTGTTGTTCACAAATCCCAAGGCCTTTTCAACTTAAGTTGTGGGCCCTCCTTTGGGCCCCTCCATGTTATTTCTTTTTATATCTTCTTTGTTTTCCCTTGGGCCCCTCTTGATTTCATTTAACACTTTTAATTCCTCCCATGTGGCACTTCTTAGGGTGGGGCCTTCAATATGATTGCTCACATGGGGCCTTCAATCTGTCAAATGCTTGATTTGAATAGAGTCAACCATTGGATGTTGTCAGAATGATAATCCAACAGTGGATTTTTAATTCCTTGGCTGTCAAAGTCTGGATTCACATCGTCCATCCACATATTTGCTTGATGTGCAATCATATGCCCCCGTTGGTAGATCTTGAAAGAATTGGGGGAATTAGGGTTGATATTCCTATCAGTTTACCATTTCTCTTTAATATCAACCAATCAAAACTTTCATGCTGATCTACGGATGTCTGGACAGTTCTTATGCTTTTGCTTGGTTTTATTTCTTCACTTCCTCTTCTGGTTCTGCTTAATTATCTATAGCAAATTTGGTGCATAATTCTATTTCATATATTTTTCTCTGACGGACACATGAGTCTCCTAATATTATGAATTCTTTTTTTAGGCTCTTCCTGGGCAGCTGTATTAGAGAAAAGAGATGAACTTAGTTATCCTGCAGATTTGTATCTTGAAGGTACAGATCAGCATCGTGGTTGGTTCCAAAGTTCATTACTAACCAGTATTGCCACAAAAGGTAGTGTGCAGCATAACTACTTGCATTAGCTTACCTTATTCTTTTGAGTTAGGAATTGTCTTTCATAGTGATGTACTTAGTAATGTCAGACTGTCAGTACCATCTTTACACTTATGTTGGTGGACTCTCTCTCTCTCTCTCTCTCAAAAAAAAAAAAAAAAAAAGAAAAAAATCTGTGAAAAATAAAAGAAAAGAGAAGTTGGCTCCTCAAGATCTTCACTTAATTAATTAAAATGTAAGATCTGTCAACATGTCACTATTGTGTATATAACAACTATTATTTTAAAACAACAAAATGACTGCTTTCTATGTTAACATGAGATAAAGAAGGATTGACTAATGAAGATGGTGCTTTGTATAATATACTGTTTTTAGTTTTTAAAAAGTCAAACATTTAAAAATAAATGGCTAATATTTCATCAAATAATTTGATGCATCATAAAAAGTTGAAGCTGGCTTCTCCAGACCTAACTTAGTCCCAGGCTTAGCAAGGCTTGGTCTCAGCCTGACAAGCCCAACCAAAACATGTCCCAGCTGAGGTTAGGGTGACTGCAAGTCTCAATGCAGAACAGCCAGGCCTGTGGGGTCTAGCTGAATCATGTAGGGCGCTTCACACCTGTCTAGTGGGTCCCACAGAACTGAGTTATCTAATACAGTTTCTAGTCTTTTAAATTAATATATTGTTAGTGTTATGTAATTATAGATAAGTACAAAAGATTAGGTTAGGAACATAATTGTTTCCAAGTCAAGAATTTCATAGAGTTTTAGTTAAAGAGGGAGATGATAGGGATTTTATTAATTAGGGATGGTTGACCATATAATTTCTACTTCTAGATTATACAATAAAAATTAGTATTTTCTTTTTGTGCATTCGTGTGGGTTCTCTTGAGGGTTAAAAATCAGTCCCAGGCTCAGTTGTCTATGAGCCTGTTTAACTTTTTGTTTGGACATTCACATGACAACATCTGCTGCCTATTCTCTCATTTGCCATTCCTTGTGTTGTATGTTCTAAAGACGAGGACTAATTGAGGCTGAATCCAAGATATTGTTCTCAGTTTTATCATAACACCTTATTTTGAGGGCTCATTTTTCCTTTCCTCAAATTATATTTCTGCCACCCTTCTAAGGTTGATTTGTTGAGAGCATCCTTCCTCTCTGCAATCCCTTCTATAGGATAATTTGGGTTTTCGTGAAACTATAATTTGGATGATGATGATGATGGAACTATAAATTGGAGGATACTTAACGGCTTAAGGATTCGGTGGTTTTGGTTCTTTTCATCATATTGCCTTTACCCATTAGTGGTCCAAGGCATAATCTGTTTACATCGTAAAAATCATACCGTTTATTTTTAAAATATTGAATGAGTTTTCAGTTTTTCCATGTCTACCCAATTTCTGTTTTCTAGTGGCTATTACTTTTTGTATGTTGGTAAGAATGCTTGTATCTTCACAAGTCTGTCATTAGACACATCCTATCAATGCAAAGGATATCCCACCATTACAATGAGCATTTAATTGATGTACCATATGCAATACATGAATGACTATACTTCAGCTTATCATTTTAGCCAGTGTTTTTTGCACGGTAAAACAATGTAAAATTAAATTAGCAATTCTTGTTTACAGATTTGTTTAACCCTGGGTGTTATTTCTGTCAGCCAACAGTTCATGTTCAGAACCAAAGGTCTATTGAGGAATCTGAGTACTCTTTATGCCTAATCAATGTACTAGCTTTCAATGATATTTCTTGTAAAACTTTCATTTTTTCAAGTGAGGATGTTTTCCTTTTTGAGAAAACAGTCTTAAACTAACTGGTTAGTTAAGTGTAATAAAAGGAATGCTGAAGCTACATATGCATTGGACCTGATTCTGTACGATTGAATGTAAGCTATAATTTTTTCTTTTCCAAGGACATTTTACCTTATTTATAGGCATCTGTGGCTTAATTTATTTGAGGTTAATTTATCTGAAACTACTAGTGATTGTAAATTATTATCTTTTCTCTTCCAAGGAGGACATTTTACTTATCCATAGGTCATTATGACTTCATTTACTTGAGGTTCATTTATCTGAAACTGATTGCTTTTTATTCGTATCCACTGAATAGGAATATTCTCTATATCTGAGAAAACATTATCTACCACATATTACAGGAAAGGCTCCATATTCTTGTGTTATTACACATGGATTTGTACTTGATGAAAAGGGGTTGAAGATGAGTAAATCTCTGGGTAATGTTGTAGACCCAAACACTGTGATTGAAGGGGTGCCAAACAGCAAGGTCTGGGAATGGTAGCAAATGCTTTTTTAATTTAATTTAATTTTATTTGTACTTTTATGGAAGTTCTGCTTGTCATATGATAGTTTTGATTCTTCTTGGTAGGATGCACCTGGTTATGGAGCAGATGTCCTCAGGCTCTGGGTATCTAGTGTAGATTATGCTGGCGATGTACTGATAGGGCCTCAAATCCTTCGCCAAATGTCTGACATATATAGAAAGCTACGTGGAACTTTGCGATATCTTTTATCAAATCTGCATGACTGGAAAGTATGCTCAGTTTATCAACTAAGTGTGGCTATTTGTTTGTTTGGTTATTCCCATTAGTTATGAATTTCCTGATCTAGCCATCCTTCATTACTCTCTTGATTTATTTATTCCAATGTTAGAAATGATTTTCTGGCCATTTATTTTTGTATGTATTAGCAGATTGTATTGTAATAATCCCGGAGGGCAGAGATTACTTAATTGGTAATGCTTTGCCAGGAGCACCTTTGGTGCTGGTAGGGGTATATCTATAAATAAGTAGAGAAGTGTCTCTGATTGTGGGATTGTTGCTAAAACCAACTTGAAATGAACTCACGTGTATTTTGCTGGGGAAAAGCAATAGCATGCCATGTGTGGTTTTTTGAATGATGGCGGCCAATATTTTGTTCCATGCTCAAGAGAAATGAGGAAGGGTGGGAACAATATCCAAAGGATGGCTGGGTTTGCGTTGGCGACTCTGTTTTGTTCGGGGGTTTAGGGGCATGATAGCTGGGGAATGGTCCTTGATGCGAGATGAAGTTGCAAGATTGAGCAAAGATATTCTCCTCCAGCGTTAGACCTAAAAATTCTTACTCTAGTGGTCGACTATTGAGATTATTGAGATTTTCACTGATGCATATTGAGTAGAAGATCAACAACTGGGTATTGTGCGTTGGTGGTAATCTAGTCTCATGGAAAAGTAAAAAACAAAGTGTGGTAGCTGTATGGAGTTCGGAAGCTGAATATTGTGCAATGACCTGTGGAACCTGTAAACTTTCGTAGATAAAAACATTGATGCAGGAGTTAGGATTTTCATGCATGAAGCCAATGCTTCTACATTATGACAATAACTCTATTTGAGTTTTTATTTTTTTACACCTTTTGACTTATGTGTTGTGTTTCCTCTATTTTTATTTGAATCTAATTTACCAGTTACTGCTAACCACCATTCTGTAATTGGGATTGTTATATAATTCTATAGTTCCTCTCTTTATCTTTTTCATGATCGTTCTTATGAGTGATTGTTGTCTTTGAATTGTAGCCAGACAATGCTGTTTCGTATAGTGATCTCCCCATGATTGACCGGCATGCATTATTCCAACTTGAAAATGTTGCAAGCAGCATCAGAAACAGTTATGAGAATTATCAGTTTTACAAGATATTTCAGGTGATGTGCTTTCTTGATATCCTTCTTTCTTAAAAAATCTTTTAATGATCGCCCCTTAAGAATTAGGAATGAAGTTGTTACCCTGCTTTTCTACTATGGATGGCCGTAGTAAATGATGTGCATAAGGTAACAATGCTTGGCAACATCTCTCTAATCTTGTGCCTTATGTGTTGATTTGAACCATAGTTACCTAATTCGTTCTAACAGGTTACAAACTGCGAATCAATGCATTCGAATAATTTGCAGTTCGAATTCAGTGGATTCAGCCTTTCAAAAATACAGAGTTTGGTGTAGTTCACTCTGGTTTTCTCTCTTTGTATCTTGAGTTATCTTTCTTCAGTTGAGGAAGATAGTGAAAAGATGACATTATATTCTTTCTTTCTCTTTCTATTTTCTCTATTGAGTCAATGAATATTAAATATTGACAAGACAATACCTTCTCTCTCTTGCATTTGAAGAAGATATTAAAAATATAATACTTCTATTCTCTCTCCTTCTCCTCTCTTTCAAGTGTCAATCAATCAGTGTACCATATGGTACATCTACATTCCTCATTTGGGGTTACTATCCACTGAATAATAGAGCTAAGAAATAGTACTTTTTTACTTTACTTTTATTTTAAAAAATGCTTCCTCCATTTAAAATTTTTAAATATACTCTTTTTCCTCACTGAAAAAATTTTCTTCTTGGAGTGAATATTTCTCTACCTTTTTATTAGACCACTGACCATGAATAGTTTGTATTCAATGAGAGATAAAAGTAGGACCAAAGGGATCACCTATGGGCCTAGTCATTAATACCATAAGTAGTTACTATTTTGTAACCTTTAGGTTACTCTTTAGATTAACTCTTTATTAAATTATACCCACTGTCCCAATAATCGCTAGAGCAATTGGATGTGGATAAGGAGCAAACCCTATAACAATATCATCAATTTAAGGCTTCAAATTTAATTTCTTTATATTTTTCAAATATATTGCTATGTTATTCAACTATAATAGTAGGATTGCTGCTATGTTGGGAATTATACTAATATAATAGGTGTAAAAGTACATAAGGAAACTGGACTGATCTTCAGTAGGCCACTAATATAAAAATCTAAAAGGAATAATCATATGATATACAAATAGTTATGTGCATTTGATTAATGAAGTGGGTCATTCCTCAATAATCAGCGTAAACACCAAACTACATATTCGATTTAATTTATCGAATTCATCAAACTCGAACTGTGAATTAGGTGAACCAAATAGAGAACTGAATGAACCTACCCAAGCGAATTTTTGAATTAGAATAGGCTTCAAATTCTGAATTGCGAACTTGAATTCGAATTAATCAAACTGCGAACTAGGTAACTATGATTTGAACCATTCATCTTTTGCATCTCACTAGAATTGACTGCAAGAAAAACTCCCACTGATCTCTTCTCAATCTAGTATCTACAAGAGATGGTTTGGAACAAGGTAAACATTTCAACAATATAGAATGGGTGCAAAGAATTTTTGTTCAGTGTGTTTTTTCCCCATTCATGTGGACAATTCATGTGGGGCCCCCTGGATGAACAGAGTGGATCACCTCATAGAAAGGCACAAGGTGTGAAAAAGTATCTCGAAGGTGTGACCTTTGTTAGTGTTCTTGGATTCTGTTATTCATCTTTCTTAAGGGACAAGGTATTTTGCACTCAACATAGTAGGAACTGACAAGAAGAGGTTGGGACCTTAAGTTACCAATGAAAATGCTTTTTTTTTTTTCTGTATCCTCTTTGAAGTTTTGTTTTTCTCTCTTACAATTCAAGCAAAAAATAAAATATAATAAAATAAAACAAATTCTTGTTGCCCCTTGGCCATTGCATTGATGACCTTAAGTTCTTAAGGTACTTACCTGATATGCTAATCTACATGCCTCATCATTGTTGGCAACCTTACCCTTATCCCCATTGATCTGGGGTTTTAGCTTGAGGAGTTCCAAAAGATAGCAATAGAGACTGGGGTTGGCTTGAAGAGTTCGACCATGTAACTATTAAAAAACTGTCATCTTAATTAAAAAAAAAAAAGAGTGACTAGTATGAAATAACTGGGGTTGATTTCTACTACATAACCATAGAAAAACTTTCTTCTTAGTAAAAAGTGTGTGTGAGAATCTGAATTTCTGAAGGTAATGTTTGGCTTTTAGTGATTGGTGTAATTAATGCAATCCTGACTAGTATTCTGACTTTGTTTTGTGTATATTTCAGATTATACAGCGATTTGCCATTGTAGATTTGTCAAATTTCTACTTTGATGTTGCAAAGGACAGACTTTATGTTGGGTATGTGTTTCTTTATGCAGCGGTATTTAGGCCTTGAGCAATAATTTGTTACACTTATTTAAGCTTAGAATCTTCCATTTTATTGTTCTCAGGGAGGATTTAATAAAAATCTTACAGTTCTTATTACTGTAATCATTCTTGATAGGTAATAGAAAGTTCTATTTATTTAAAAACATAGTTAGGATGATTAAGACAAGCCCATTGCACAATTGGAAGGTGCTCATTGTCACAACAAGAAGGTTGCAGTATAACTCTTATTACTCATAAGAGAAGCCGAGAAGGTACAGTGACAAAAGTGCAGAACTACAAAATCCATTAAAGGTATTGGATTTGATGAACCCTTTTTTTTTTTTTCATGAAACATGTCTTGTACCCACAAACTCGTAATTCCAATGAGGAAAACCTTCCAACCCTGATGCAGGCTCTCATCTTTTAAATGAGGAGCCTTGTAACCATATCTTGTCATATTTTATATTTTGGTCCGAGGGTTGGAACTTGTTAGTTATTGATTTCCTGTATAGGTCATTTGACAGCGTATGGTCGTTCCTTTGAAACTGAGCCTAGATGTTTTGTGGCTGAATTTTCATTTGTCTTAATATTGAAGTTAGTTCTCTTGGACGATTACATGTGCAAGCAGAAATTTTTTGAAGTTTGTTTGGGGTTTGTCCTTTTTCCCCGCCTTTTTCTTGATTGATAAATGAGCGGCGATTTCAGGGGAACAACAAATTTTACCAGAAGAAGTTGTCAAACTGTTCTTGCAGCACATCTTCTCTCTATTGTTAGAGCAATTGCTCCTATATTACCACATCTTGCTGAGGATGCATGGCAACACCTACCCTTTGAACATGTCAAGGAAGATGGTTCTGTATCAAAGTTTGTTTTTGAGTCAAGATGGCCAGATTCAAATGAAAGATGGTTAGCATTTCCAGCTGAAGAAGTTAATTTCTGGGGAAAACTTCTTGAGGTATTACCTACCTCTTCCTTGGATTTCACTAAATGGCATAGAGTTTCTTTAATGATATTTATTTTCTTTTCATAAAATGGATTAATGTTGCCTAATGTTTTCTTGGAATGTGGGATTAGATTTAACAAGTTGTCTGTGATAGTCTGCATTGGAAAAAATAGTAAAACAGCACACTCTGTTACTTGACTGCTGTGAAATGGTGGAAAACTATCCGTTTTATGATTTTTCCCATCGTCATTATGAATATGTATAGCTTATACTGCATCACCAAATGCCAATATTGCCATTACTGTAATTATTAAGAATTATGTTTCTAGTTGCAGCTACTAGTTATCCTAATGTAGAACTAATTTCTAATGTGTCCATTTAGATGCTTAGGGCACATTTAGATGCTGCTACAGGGGCAGATCGGATTAGATAAACTGATTGAAAGACTTGAAAGTGGAAACGTGTTCTGAATTGAGTCAAAATCAATTATACTTCTATGCATATCAAGTTAAACATTGTAAAACTATGAAGGGAAGTTTTAATGAGCTTATTTGTTGTTATCTCTATTTTCAAAATATGCATTGAAGCTATATGATATGTATATTATTTGGGTATCTGAAACCACGAATTCACATGCTTGAAACGACACTAAACATCAGACCTTAAACCCACCTAGCCTTGCTATCCACTTATGTGCTACTACTATTTCAAGGTTCTATGATCTAATTCCAAAGTATGGCATAATTCACATTTCAGCCTCTGATGTCCTTTATATGGATTTTAATTCTCATTGTGTGGTTGGAATGTTTCTTATCCTATTAAGGTTCATATGCATGTCGATGAAATTGACTTTCAAGACCACAGAAGGTTCAGGGACCCTTAAAGGAGTGGGCCTGGCTCAAATGATTATCTTAGAGCCACTTAATCTGAGTATGGCCACACAACAAAATATTAAGCCCATATGGACTTTGCTTTGGTGGACCCCAAGGTTCTGACCAGGTTGGGCTAACCTGTTAAGTAATAAAAAAGGCACAACAAACAAAGCCATCATGGCTAACAATTCTGTTTTCTTTGGAGCTGTTCAAAATTAAAATTGGCTAAAATTTTCAGCCAATGTGCCTCCTATGTTGGAAAAATCTTGTAAATATTGGATCTAACACAATCAATTTAGCTCTAATTCTTTTGGATGTTCATTTCTTTCAAAAGTCACGAGTTCATTCGTCATTTGTCTGGAAACATGCAACCGTACATCTCTTTGAAACTAAAATAGGATCCCTCTTCAAAAGACTCATTGTGGAACTTAACCCGGCCAATTTAAAGTGAATTACAATTTTTTAGTTGTACAGTTGTGTCAAATTACATCAACAAGGATTACAAACAAGGAAGACACCCCACTACAATTTTTTTTTCTTTCTCTTTGAGTGAGGTTGATAGAACAAGAGTATCACAGAATTATACCAACAAATAAGAAAAAGTATTATTATAAAAGCCGTAGAATCTGAAGACATATCCACCTCTTAATTAGCCAACATGTCCCCGAGGCCATTAGCCTCCCGCTTCACATGTTGAATCTTCGCATAAAGCAAAGACAATGGGGACTTTAACTAATTGAAGTATAACTGAAATCTCCAAGGTGTCTTGACCCGAGACAATAGCCAGTTGATTGCGTTCAAGGATTAACTCTCCACCACTAACTTGGCAAGAAGACAAGATGAAAAGATCCAAAGGGCTTCAAAATAACCACCACTGCCTCATTGGGCTACATACTGCCCACTTTCTTAGAGAAATGAACTAAAAACCACCCCATGACTATCACGAAGCGTTCATCCAATGCTAGCCGGCCTTGGTTTTCCCCTAGCTCCCCCAAGAACTTCAGTGCTTCTATAGGAGGAATCCAAACCACCAATATAATACACTCCTTAGGAGAACCATAAAAAAGAGAAGCCTCTCAATTATGTGAGATACCATCAACTCTTAAGCTATCAAACCCTTTCCTCTAGAGGCCCACTTACCTGTCCCCCTATGCACCAATAATGACAACTTTTTCATTGGCGTCAAACTCCTCCTGAAAACCCTAGCATTTCTTTCTCGCCAAATAGACCACAAAATGGCAAAGGGGATAAGTCTCCAAAGAACTGCCTTGGTCCCAAAAAAAAAAAAAAAAGAAAGAAAAAGGATGCCCTCCAAGCCTCAAACAAACCAGCCAAAGAATTTGGGAAGCACCAACAAATACCACTTCGACCTATAAAAGCACACCACAAGACACAAGAAAACTCATAATGCACAAAAAGGTGATCAACAGTCTACCCCTCTTTCCTGCAAAGCAAGCAAATATTAGAAATGTCCTCTGAACTCATACTCCTAAGATTGTTTGTTGTGGAAACTTTTATGGAAACAGGGAGCCAATGAAAAGCCTCCTCTCTAGGAGCGAAACCCAACCAAACAAGCAGGCTAGAGGGTCTGACTCCTTTCTCTAACTCCAAAATGTTGGAAAAAGATTTTGAAAAAAAGGTGCTAGAAGGGCATGGTTTCCAAATTTGAATATCCGCCACCTCCCTGCAAATAATAATGTTAGAAGGAAGACTATACGACGACTGACATTCCAACTCAAACCATTTCAAGACTCTACTACAATCCACTCCCCACGAAACAAACACCTGCCTCGACTTAACAATCTTTAACCAAAGACCCCCTTTTGACAACCACTCTAAACAAATGAGGAAAGGACAAATATAAATGGCCCACATCCAACCAATCATTGGCCCAAAACCGGACACCAGACACAACTATCCAATCCCACTTTAAAACCACCCCCCTTATGAAACATTTCCCTTTCCTAGAATAAAAAAATAAAAAAAGGAAGACACATCCCCTAACTTTAAAATGTTCCTCCACAACCCTGGCACTCGATAACTAGGAACCCTATCTGGAAACCATCCCCACTCATCCTTACCATTTTTTGCGATGATAACTTTCTCCATAGAGCCTCCCTTTCATTCCCAAAACCTCCAGAGCCACATTGCTAAATGAACCCAGTTTTTGATCTCCAAGTTACCAATCCCAAGTCCCCAGCAATCTTTGGGTTAACAACATCCCACTTCATAAGGTGAATTTTACCGTTATCATTACAGCCTCCTAAAAGAAGTTTTTCTTATGCGATCCAATTTCTCCCTTACCACAACCAGCATCAATGGCAAGGACATGTGGTACACCAGAAGATTAGGCATGGCTGCTTTGATTAAAGTAATTCTCCCACCCAAAGAAATAAAGCTTCTTTTCCACAAAAACAAATATTAAGGTTCGCAAAGCAAAACCCATACAAATATTTTTTTTTTTACACTTGATGGACTTAACTAGTACACGAAAAGCCCTAGGACTGATGGAACGCGTCAACAAGGATATAAATATCGGCCGATACGAAGCGTATCGGCCGATAAATCGGGCGTAGCGCTAATGGGCGCTACACTATTTGAAAAATATCGGCGCTCACAAATGTATCGGCCCGATACGGGCCGATACATTCTGTATCGGCCGATACGTATCGGCTGGGGGGGTTAAAACCCCCCAGCTGATTTTTTGACCCACTTTTTCCCTATTAACTTTTATCCTCTCCCCTCTTTACTGCTCCAAGTCCCTTTCCTTGCCTCCATTTTTCAAGTCCTCTTAAAAAAAACAGTAAAATCATCAACAAAAACATCCAAAGCAATGTGATTCCTGGAAGACATTCCCTTTGGTATTAGATTAAAGCTAATCAGCAAGGTATTCCTCCATTACAAAGTTTTTGCTCTTTAAGTAGATTAGTATATTGTTTTTCTATAAAGTTTGAACATAGTTTATCTTTCATTCTTGAATGAATCTTGATGAAATTTGTTTATAATATATTTTTTTATAAGCCTTAAGTTACTATTTAAGTTGACATAACTAAACAACATGAATCCATATGAAAAACATTGATTATTCATATTCTTTTCGATTGATACAGCGATACAGGATCTCATGCAATGAGGGGACCGCTACATACTCATATACTAGTTGCTTTTGCAAAACAAACACATATTCCATCATTTTCCAATATTCTGGATTTTTTGGATTTTTTTCGAATTTTTTTGAAGACTTTTTTTAATCACACCGCTACGCCGCTATGTATCGCCGCTACCGCTACGTATCGCCCGCTACGTATCATTTTGGTGACGGGCCGCTACGCCCGCCGCAACCGCTATTTTCATCCTTGGCGTCAAATATAGTCTTATAACTATTTTGGACCGTAACAGATCGTTGAACACAAATAAAACTAGAAAGACAAAAGAAAATTTATGTAAAAAGTCAACTGCCAATAACATACTTGTGCTTTTAGCTACTAGAGTTAATTAGTTCTTTGGAATTAGTTACATCATTATCATAGGCATTTATAAAAAGTGGAAGATCAGTGGTATAAATTAGCATTTTATGTTTAATATGCGACAGCTCTGGTGTTCTTTTTTCTTTTTATTTTCTTTCCTTTTTTTCTGTTTCTTTTTCTTTCTTCTTGTTGAACAAGATAGGAACTCATTTCCATGTGATGTTATCATCCATCAGTTGAGAACAGAGGTTAATAGAGTTCTTGAGACTGCTCGTGCTGGGAAGTTGATAGGCTCCAGCTTAGATGCAAAAGTTTATCTCCACACCACAAATTCTGAAATGGCCAGCAGGCTGCAACAAATGTGTGCTGCCAGCAATGATGCGGATAGGCTGCATCGCATATTCATAACATCTCAGGTAAACTGAGTTGGACCTACGATCTGCTTGAAAAAGAGGAGGCTGTCTTTATAGAAGAGGAAGATGTTACAGCTTTTTATTTATTCTCTGAATATTTGGGCACATTTCGTGCCACATTGGCTCATGAATTGTGATAGATTGGAATGGAGAAACAGAAGCCAACCCTAACATAGTTGGGACAAGGCTTTGATGATGATGATGGTGGTGATGATGATGTTAGCCACATGGCTGTAGATTGTTGTTGTGTTACTACTTTTCTAGAATGTCTAGGACTCCTTCCTAGAAAATTGCAACCATCATCTGATGTGGTTTAACCATGCCTACATAATCACACAATAATTAAAATCTATAAATTCATTTTTTGTTTTCCTGCAGCCAAGCACTACCTTACGCATCATGTATAGTAATTGCAAGTTTTCACTAAACAATGGTTACAGGTTGAAGTTCTACCTCATCTTGACAGTGGTTTAACTGCAAACATACCTTATTCTGGACAATATCATCTTCAGGAGAAAAACCGAATCTGGATAGGAGTGTCACGTGCAGATGGCACCAAATGTGAAAGATGCTGGAATTACTCCCCGAAAGTTGGTTCATTTGTTGAGCATCCTACCCTCTGTGACCGCTGCTTTAATGTTGTTGGCTGCCACCCACTCCTTGCTGTGGCAGCAATTAGTTAAGATTTAACTGAAGAGAAAAATCATTGATGACATCCTCTGTTTCTCTTCTGCTTCAGAAGTCAGATCAAGGCTATAATTGTGCTTCATCAGATGAAATGCGTGTGCATCAATATCATATCTGAAATGAAGCCATATGCAGATCTGAGGTTGGATAACTTCCTCTTTTACCAAGAAAATACCTCAATTCCAATGTCTGGCTTCATCCCGGTTATTGACACAAGTTGTGGGCTCATTTGAGTTGTTGCATTTGTATGTATCTCATTTATTGTACAGACCATTTTTCCTTTTCTTTGGAGAAACATGTGTGACAAAGATTACATAGTTTACAGGGAAAACTTTTATGCTGTTTCCATCAGTTGGCTCCCAACAACCCCCATTGGAAGGTCCACTCAGGGGTATGTCAGTAGTCATAACCCTAGGCAATGTCTACGTACTTGATGATCGGATCCGACACCATCTGGTAGCTGGATTCGTGCTTCCATGGATGGGGTTTGTGCATGTATCTCAGCTCCTTGCATTAGCTGGACCCTTATTCCCTGAAATGGGCTCGAGATGGGGCTTAAGTGTACACAGGTCTTGCAGCTCCAGCCGTTGATGGTTCAAGTCACCCGACGTTCTAATTTGGCATTTTCCTTGCTGATACTAGTGTTCATCAACCGCAACCAAGCTTGCAATCAAGATCACTGCACTTTATTTATTTATTTTTATTAAGTCATCTGGATAGTTGCTATTTGCTTAAAAACATTCAACCAGGTACGCTTTCCAGTTATGATTCATTAAGTGAAGACTGTAATTTGGTGACCAGCTAACCAGGCATTTTAGTGTTTTTTTTTTCCTTTTATCTATCAGTTTTGACACACCATGTAGTGCTAACTAAACTGCTAGCTCTTACCTTTTTTGATTAGTGTTGTTCAGTCAGGATTCCAGCTTGCTCATGTTGATGGGCAACTGCCAAAATGTTCGTCCATGGTTTGGTGGTGCTAGCCAGCCATAGTAAAGGGGTCCTTTTTAATGAATCTGTTTTGGAAATGAAAGCTGGGATTCCAAGTTCAATAGCTGAACAAATAGTGCTACAACTAGGGCCCGATAATCCTTGGATTAGGGAAATTCCTTAAGTGTGACATGCATGCTCCCATGAAATTCACACATATACTGAAGTCAAAGCAGAATTTCAAAAGGGATATTCACATTTAAACACATGTCCGTGTACGGACACGTGTCTAAGTATTTAACATGCGAAAGCCTGTCAATATCACCTATAAATTTTTTTTATCTTCCACATTTAATAGTATCAATTTGTGAAACAGTACACACTTAAACATTTAGATATACAAAAGAAATATGCATTTCATTTCTGTATTATGTAATTTCTACATTATAAACCACGACATGATATGACCATGTGTGTATGACTATAACCAAAAGTGGATGAACATATATAAAATATATACAAAAGGAAGTAATAACACGATGGACAAGTAAACAAAAGATGTACATCATCTAATGTTAATAAAGAACAAGATTAATCGTGGCCTATGCATGTGATTTACTAATGCAAATGTCATGAAAATCATATTATCCCAAAATACAAAACTGTTGAGTATAGTCGTGTTACTCTCCGATACTAGGATCAATCAAAAGGCTTCCATTGTCCATTCATCTAGACTTAAAGGAACCTTTGAGGTCTCCTCCACAAGGTCTGTATTGGAATCTAAGCATGTAACATAAATTAGATAGCTGTCAATGAGACTATTCAGCAAAGCATGAGCATAATTAAGATACTACAAGCTTTGTCTAATAGAATTTAAATGACTATTGGTTATAAAAAGGTCAATAAGTTATACTAGGCATGTTAGGCCGTAAATAGCATATGATATATGAATCAATTAAAAGAAATACACAGTCAAGTTGGCTACAGCATTTGCTAAATCCTCCCTGTAGGGATACTGTCATAAGGAACATCAGTGCCCCTGTCCTATGTTTTTTGATGTCTGGAAGGTCTAGATGCATATTGTAGTGGTAACAATCAGTCTACACCAAATTAAACCCTATCAGGTCTTATAAGGTTGAAGTGAAGTAGTGTTAGACTAATTTGAGTCATTCAATTGAAATTGAGTAAAGGTTCGTAGTTATTACAAGTTAATACAATTGTAGTCTAGATCAATCACTTTTACTCGATTGATTTCCAACTAATAACAGGATAACAGTAGAGATTATACAAATAAACTAGGTGTAATTAATAAACAATAATTTAGTTCTAATAATGTAGAGCAATTGGTGGACCGTCAAGATACAATGCAATTCAATTAAAGGAATCAATATATATCTCTAGTCCATCCTAATCTAATCACTCGTAGTCTTTATTCTCTAACTATCCATTTCGATGTAGTTTTAGATGATTAGATAAACAGCTACATTTGCTTGGTTCTACATTGTGTATAAGAGATATTTATCAAAGTCTCATAAACCAGCACCTGTGGTTAATAAACTAGCACCAATGATTAAATGCTAAACAAACGGATGACATCACATGAGTAAGTCCGAACTCCAAAACACCTCATGTGTATTTGATTACCATTGGCCAAGTGATTTTGGTTAAGGATTCCAAAACTAAGGTTCTAATATGCCGTTTATTGTCTTACAGTCTTTGAGTTCAATTTTTTATTATAATTAACTTCAAGGTTAATTATGAACAGTTTTGAGATAAATTGGGGTAAATATCGAACTGTTGGTTTAATTAGAAGCGGTCTAGAACAAACGCTTCAAAATTGGCAAGGCCTACTTGGGCGCCCATGCTTCTAGGTCCAAACAAGTTTCAACTGATAAATTTTTGTCAGGCTTATGAATGCGTGCTCGAACATGTGCTCTAGAATTCCAGTTCGGAATTTAGTGGCACACTTGCTTGTTCCGTTCAGATACGTGCAATGGAACCTCTATTCCCGAATTATACTAATCATTCTACATCATCTGGCAATAACACAACTCCTTTCATCACTCATTTCCAATTTCATTTATATTCATTTTCCATTTTTAATAGAAAACAATGAAAAGGAGGCTGAAAAATCATATCAAAATATAATCAATAATAGAATCAAAGTGTTACCAACATACATTAACTATTACCAGAAAAATCAAATCAAAATATAATCAATAATAGAATCAAAGTATTACCAACATGCACTAACCACTACCATGCTTCTACTTGCCGTAATGGATTCTTGCACAGAAATTCCCTTCTCCTCTTAACTCAATTGTAGAAAAAGACCCAATTGCTAACCCTAACAGTGAAATTTGTGCAAGATGATGATGACATGAGTGGATATAACAGCAATGAGCTTTTGAATTCATTTATACCTAAGAATCTGAAATAAAATATGAACTCTTACCCAAGGCAGCCAGTGGAGAGCTACCTAGGAAGAGATGAAACCAATTTTCTTCTTCTTCAAGAGTAAAGAGAGGTTACATGCAAGACCTTATTGCCCATATTGATGAAGAAGAAGATAGAGAAAGAAGATAAAAAGTAAGAGCTCCCAACAGCAATTCTGGTAGAAAATGATCGAATGTCGGGAGGGGTTCTTTTCTATAACAAATTTTATGGATTTTGCATTTAAATCCAATTTCTATTACACATTTACATTTTGAGTAGGGTTATAACGGTTCAGTTAACTATAGATTTTGGGAAAACCGTTAACTGAACTGTATTGTACGGTTTTCAGTTTTTAAAAACCGTAACCGTAACCGTAATCGTACTCTAAAAAACCATTAAAAAATTGAATTGTGGTTAACCCTATTAGACGGTTAGATACGGTTGACCGTACTAAGAAAGGGTTTAAATATCGAAGAGCTGTGGAGGCTCTGTGATAAGATATCAAGGGTTAAAATTTATTTAAAAATATGACTTGTGGTGTAAAAATTCGATTAACTATATATGGTTAACTGAACTGTATATTACGGTTCGGTTCGGTTAATAACTATGAGCCAAGATTGAAAACCAAAACCCAACTGTGAATTACGATTTTTTTATTTTAATAATTGTAACTATAACTAAACTGTGAAATATGGTTATCAACTGTCGGTTTAGTTCAATTCAGTTTATTAGATAGTTTTTTAAGTGTTTTTTTACACCCCTAATTTTTAGTCATTTTAAGATCCATATGACCCAATTGAAGTCAAATAAGATTGAGTCCAACACAAAAGTTGTCGTACTCAACAAGATGAATGTGATGATACCAAGATGATTCATGCATAATGCAAAACTATAAAATCTAAAATTACAAAAATGGGCTTTACACTATCTAACCAAGGTCAAACCAAACCCATGCTACTTATCCATAACTCGAACTCGACCTCTAGACTAAAATAAGACAAAATAAACCTAATCCTAACTTAATCAAACATCAAACATAATTATTTAAAACAAATCTAGATTAATTAGCCACTAATCATATTTAATTCGGGTAAAGTGTTACAAATACCTTAAGCCAAGTAATGTTCCACAATTGAACAATTATTGCTGCATCTTCCCAGTTTTTCAGAAGCTGCAAAACTACTTAGATTCCTCGTCGAAGGCTCAACGAAGGGATGAATGAAGGTCGGGTGGAGTATATCGACAGACCCAAACTACTGGCCTGGGACTAAATATGGACCTGGACCTAAATATAAATGAGTAAACAGTCGTCAAATTGGTTCAAACACTCTTTTGTTCGAAACTCGTGGACGGATCAGAATTAAAAATGAATGCATACTCCGATGTTGGATCCATGGTGGGTCCATTGGGTATTCACTAGCCCACTTTTATCCATACCTTATGCATCATGTTAATCCTGACAAGATTCTATCGGACTGGCTGTATCCATGAGATTTAAGTTTGAACGGGCTGACTTTGAAGAATAACAGTAAAGACGTGTTTGGGAAAAGGGAAGAAATCTGGGAGGAATCTGTCTTTTTTTTAAGGGATTTCTTACTGCCCTTATGATAATCAGATTCTTTATTGTGGATTTGTGCAGCTGAGGTTTTCAAAGCAAATAAGCAATATTGATGTGTATGGTTAAGAAAATTTGGTACAGGCACCTAACCCTTAAAGAAAAAGGGTTTCAATATTCTATGAGGGTGAGAGCAGACTTGAAAATCCAGAAAAAACTGGACGAAGTGCTTTGGGATTTACAGTGTTGAATTTTCTCGCCTTGTGAAAAACCAATGAGAATACCTAAGGATTTGAAATTGCCAAGAGCCACCTAATATTCTTAAATTGCTATCAAACTGCCTCTTATTTGTAATGGGAAAATTTGAGAGGGGAATGGAATAGCCAGCTACCACTGTAGTAATAATTTTGGTCCCTACTGTACTGCAATGGGTGAATGATATGGTCATGACTGATCCTTAGGGCGTGAAGCACTGGTTTGGTTATGTGGAACTAGATCAAGCTATTTACCTGGCTGCCTAGGGTTCAAATATAGATGGTCATCTTTTGTTACCTGAGGGTTCTAATACTTTAACCGAGGTCTCTTCTCTCACTTGACGTCTACTTCCCTGGTCAAAGAGCGAGGGAATTTATCCCCCTGAGCTCCCTATAAGTTGGGATACGAAAAAATAAAAGCTACTTTACTCATACTGTCCATAAGACTATTCCCCAGGTTGCCACCAGCTAAACCCTCCCACACAAAATGCACACCGGATAAATCTTTAGTGGGGTTCCAACACAAGATGGGCTGCAAACCCATGACTTTTTACCACTGCACTTACTCCCAGGTGGTTACCTATACCTATAATGACAAAATAACAATTTTGATTTCAAGAAGAGAAACTAATCAACTAACGCCGGTGCAGCACCATTACTACAACTGTCTGCGATGGAAGAGCCCAAATAACATTTGTGATTTCACGAAGAGAAACTAATCAACTAATGCCAGTTCAGCACCATTACTACAACTATCTGCAATGGAAGAGCCCGTACTTTGTTAAGAACCTGATTTTTTGAGTTGGCTCAGTGGCCAAGGAGTGGGAAAGATAAGCCACCCACTAGGGATCGATCCGTGGTGGGTGGTATGGGAATGGACTGCCTATCCACCAGACTAATCCCCAAATCCCTGTTAAGATCCTAGTTTGTTCATCCATTGACATGAGAATACTTGAGAAAAGTATAAAGAATGTTTATAGAGAAACTTGGGTTCATTATTTTGGAAAATCTAAAGACAAAATCCCAAGGTGGGGTTCCTGGATTTAGAATTCGTTAGCCAACTAACAGTTCCTAAATTGCATACAAGAACTTGAAATATCGAGCTGTCCCATATGATATGGGAACAGGATACTGTTGACACTCTGGGGGATACTATTGGGAGATGAGTGGGGCAAAAAAATGTATCATAGACTCCATTAACCTAAATCCTCCATAAAACCAACCTAATACATCAAAAGGGTTCCCTCACCATAGCCGGTCCCTTCACTATCCTCTCTCCCTTTCCCATTACTCTCTACCACACCCCTTTCCCAACTAGCCAACCCCCCCTTTTTTGTATTTTTTGATAACGGAGAATATCTCTCACCTTGCCCAACTTAGGAGAGCCTTTGGCCTTGAGCCCGAGGGACATTGAATTCAGAACTAATCCCTAAGGCACATGCAAACCCTCCTTTCCCCACCTAGTTGAATACCTCTCTCTCATCTCCCACTTAGCCGAGCCCCTCTATCTCCTTCCCACCTAGCCAAAACCCCTTTTCAGCATCCTAAACCCTAAAACATCTTCTTGGTCTGACTTCTTGTTTATACCCTATTGTTATCTCTTTCATTTTTAAGCTTAATAGGGGCTAGGTCCCCTAAAGACTCACACATATGAGGAGAAAAACTCACGAACTCACACATGCCAAAAAAGAAAACCTCGGATATGTAAGGAGAGAGAGAGAGAGACCAGACTTCCAATGAGAATCGACGTGTCTCTATCATTCATGTGAGACACCGTTCTCTATTGTTAACTAGCTAAACTTAAGTGGGTTCTAGACACACTACTTGTTTGAGAGTTCCATTTGATGGTAGCTTTTTCTTCAAACCCTTGAGGATCAAGACTAATCTAACTGTTTTTATGGGGATCCGGTAGTGGAGATTGAGTCTTCCCTTGGGAACTTCAATTAAAATTCTAAACGACTAGCATTTGTAGGAATGTAGAGGGGCCCAACATTGTTGCATAATTGGTAAGTTGAAATTCTACGTATCTTAGGGTGAAACTAGCATTATTTAATCAATTGATTTATAAGAGTTGATTTTTATTTGATCTCAAGTGCATCATATTTGGTTAGTTTTCTTGGTCCTGCCTCAATACGTCAACCACTAACCTTCTTGTAAAAAATCTTGTTGCTACTAATCACAAATAAGGTGAACTTAAAATTCACAATCATTGTAATAAGGTGAAAGATAATTGTAAGATTTCTATTCAGAGTCAGAGTTGATAAGATAAGAGAATATAGACTCATACAAAAAAATTGTTCATGTTTTACTACATCAGTAAGAGAGTGAAGATTAATTATAATGGTGACCAATCTTGGTCTTTCTGGAGGCATCTTTTCATTAAAGAATTCTTCAACTCGAATAGAAATTCTGATGTGATGATGGCAACATCTTTTTCTTTGCTCTAACGTTACCGGCGGCGATGATCTCTGTCCTATTTTTGAAAATGGATCGGATTCAGTTGAACATGCCCTCTTCCACTATTATTTTGCTAGAGCGGTTTAGCTTATCTCAACACTTTGATTGCTCATCTCATAATATCATAGAAAGTGGTATAGTCGATTGATGGACTGAGTGGTTCTACTCCAATCAACCAATCTCCAATGAATAATCATCTCTCTAAATCATGGGTTTATGGGCTATTTGGAAAGTAAGAGATGGTTTTATTTTTAAAGAGATTAGTATCAAGCCCTAAGAAAATCATTTCATGTTCTAAGAGTTTGTTATTTTCCTCTAAATCTTCTAATCCAGTTAAATGTGGGCGTGGGTGGTGTTTCCAATGCCTAGAGTCATTTTCTCAATTCTTGGAGTCGAGAGATGTATTACTTTTAAAGCTCCTTTTTAGGTGCAATTCTCTCCTAAGAAGGCAGATGGATTGATTCTCCTTGTGTTGACTAAAGCGAAAGAGCAATTCTTTTCTAATATTCGCATTTTATTAAAGGGTTAGAACTCAAATCATTCCAACTAGAAACTCTTCAGTCTAGAGCACTAGTACAAAGCTAAATGCTGAAGGATAATTTTTTTTCTTTTTATTTATTTAATTGTTTTCGGATTTTTTGAAGGCTAAAGGATATCCAGCATTGAGTCTCAAGAATCACTGGGCCTTTTTTTCCATTTTTGACAACCGAGGGTATATCCAACCCAACTGCCCTGAGCCCGAAAGACACTAGATTCCGATCAGCCAAGAACTACTCCCTAGGGGCACATGCAAACCCTCCTATTCACATGCACTGGATAAAACTACGAAAGGTGGCCAATGAGGGTGCGTGTCAACACAAGACCTCTCCACTTCCATAGGCGCAAAGTCCTTGGCCAACTGGGCTACCACCTGTTGATTCTTATCAGATTCAACCACAAATGGCGCCCCTAGATGGTTGTGATGAAATAAATAAATTGCATTCAGAGTACAGAAAAACCTATCACCTGGGGAAAACCAAATGCCACACCAATACTGACCAAAATTAATACAATGGATGAAAGGATATGACAATTTCAGATATATCATTCATCCACGAGTGTTTTCTTTGGTAGTGCATGACGTGTCAATCTCTGCAAGTAACTAAAGGATCTCCTTCCAAAATCGGACCGATCTGTCGGTTCCACAAGAGACAAATGCTGCCTCGTTTGGCGAGTGTTCTAACCAACGTGGCGGGCCTATGTGATTGGATGGCCACCTTGCCACTTTTTCAGAAGTCAATGCATCCCAAATAACAACCTGAAATACAAATCAGATTAGTCACATTAAGATATGAACAGACACTTGGATCCCCTCTACCAAAAGCTAGTAGGAAAATAAAACCAAACCTCATTGCTTGGTTCATCAATTGATAGAACGAACTCCTCTGTCTCGTTGAAAACAGCCTGCATGCCAAATTATGGAATTTTATTATCATTTAATATTTGCAGAAAGTTCCACTCATAAAATGTGGGGCTATAAATATTCATTACTCAAGAAACTTCTAAATGAACCTAAAAGAAAGTTTTATTTGCATTTTCCTGTTCTTACCAGTTACCATTACCCATATTATTATTATCATCACTATTATTATTATTATTATTATTTTGGTTTTACATGGGACTTAAACTCACACACCCATAGACACAACACATTGTTGCCAAGGTGATCAACAAGCCGGGAAAGTGCTCTAATTATTATTAGTATGGGTTTAAGGGTGAATGGGGTCATGGAATTGGTCAAGGAATTAGAGAGGAGACAGTTTGTTGTGTGTGGAACTCTGAAGGCAGGATTCCAGGACCATAAGGAATTGAAAAAATTAAAAACATTGGCAAGGCCCAGGATTCCAAGATCCTAGGGGAATAGTATATTGCATCCTCCACAGGGGTCCAGGTTTAGGGTTGAATGGTGACAGGTGGAGTTTATCGGGTCAGGTTCAGGATTCTGACAATGACAGAAAGAGGTCATGGAATTTAGTTCAGTTATGAGTTAAAAGAGCTTAAATTTCAATTTCAATAGACAGGGAGGTGTATTTTCAGCTTTGGAGCAAATCTATATGTTAGTTGGGTTAGGGCCATAGGAATCTTGATCTGGCAACAATTATTGACCTTCTTGATCCATGAACCTTAATTGACTAGATTGAATTCCACCTGATTATCCATAAAAAGGACCAAAACCAATTTACCAGCATGTACCTCATAAACCAAATATTACAAGGAAAATTTAATCCATTTCATAAAACAAACAAAAAATGCTAGCTATCATAAACATTAGTCATTGATAAACCTAAGCCCATCTACAACTGTTAACTAAGATGCATCAGAAGCAACATGAGGTCTCCCCAAAAACGACCCCTTTTGTCTGCACTGACCATCCCCATCAATACCTCCTCTCCTTGAAATTCAGTGTTATTGTTGAGAGGAAATGGAACATTATGCACATAATTTCAAGAAAGCAAAAGCATACAACCATTGTAAGCAACCAGACATGTAGTCTCTGAACACCAGCAACGTCCCCAAAATAGATTAGTGAATGCCTATCAAGCAACTACTTCATCACATCTGACCGTATCTCCCTCTGTCAGCAATGATTATTCAACACCTCTCCCTCAAGTGATGATGTAGCAGATTGTTCAAAGCTCTCCCGTATCTACTTATTCTGCCATGGGCTTCTCAGGAACTTCCAAACCCTCTATATGTTATGTAGATTCTGGCTCCAACTATCATATGACTAATTACCAAACCACCACGACAACATACAACCTGTGTTTGGCAACCATTATATCCATACTGCTAATGGTGGTTGGATACTGGGGCCCTATTAATCTCTATTCTACTTCCATTCTGTTGCAAAATATCCAATTTTCTCCAAAATCTTACTACCAACCTCCTATCTGTCAGTAACTTGGTTGAGAATAATTAGCATGGTTCTTTTTCTTGTGATGGATGTCTTACGGAAGCCCATAAAACTAGGAAGCCGAATGAACACATTTTCCATAAACTTGGGAGCCCCTGCAGCTGCATCTCTCTCCAGCATCTCAGATCCCAAACAACAATTTCTTTATTCATATATTAGGACAGATGCATTTTAAGAAATTGCCTACTATCTTGAACTCAGGTACATTGATGATAAAGTTTCCATTTCCTCTCATGATGCTGTTTGCATTGATTGTTGCATGGCAAAAGGAAAAACTTCACTTTCTTCCAATTCATGATACAATTTCTAAAGCATGCCTTCACATAATATATACTGATGGATAGGGCCTACTGTTCCTTCAAGGGATGGCTACAAATACTCCCTCTATAATGAATTCCTTTATTACTGATAACCACAAAAAAAAAAAAAAAAAAGAAAGGAAAAAAAAGAGAGATGAACACAACTTCTTATCACATGATATACCCAAAAAACAGACCAAGCACATTCATTGATAATTTTAATCTTTACACTTAGGTTTATTTTTTCGATACGCATGAGGAGTTTTTAGGATCTTTCATGAATTTGTTACACTTGTTGAAAGTAACTTCTGTATGACTACAAAAATTTTGTGGTCAGATTCAGAGGGAGAGTATATATGAAACATTTTTCAATCGTTCTTAAAAGAAACTGAATCACAATGGCCTGTCCCTACATGGCAAAAAAATGAAACTGCCAAAAGGAAGAATCAACATATTCTTACCACTGTCCATGCTTTGTTTCTTGATTCATTTGTCTCATGCTTATTTTAGGCAAAGGTCGTCCGCACTACAGTATAATTGATCAATCAACAATTCCCTTGAGTCTTAAATGGTCGTTCTCCCTTTGACTTTTCAATTTTCATCCTGATTATAATATGTTATATATAAACGTTTAGCTGTACTTAGCACATCTCTTACCTCCTCATGTACGCAAAAAATTGACTTCACATGCAGGGAAATGTGCTTTTGGGTTATGGACATACTCAAAAAGGGTTTATATGCTATGACCATGTTTGAGGAAAAATTTTCTCACATCTCTCACAACATTGTCTTTGTTGAACATCTTCCTTATTTTCATACATTCATTCATTCTTCATTTACTCCTTCATTGCATGATAAGTTTGCATAAGGCCTTGTATGTAAGGATCTGTAGATTCATTCTTCATTTGCTCCTCCATTGCATGATAAGTTTGCATAAGGCCTTGTATGTAAGGATCTGTGGATCCTTATGTTGATTTGAATGAGAGGAAGAAGAAGAGCACAAGGGAGAAAAACAGAGTTTTGATGAATCTGTTGCATCCCAAAGAGGGGATAACAGTGCTATATTTATATTGAATAATCTCCTATGGATCCTTATGTTGATTTGAATGGGAGGAAGAAGAAGAGCACAAGCAAGAAAAGAGAGAGTTTTGATGAATCTGTCATATCCCAAAGAGGGGATAGCAGCGCTATATTTATAATGAATAATCTCCTTATCACAGCCTCCTAATTGCATATGATTACAAATAAGAAAGGACACTTTACAATGTAATTGATATTCTACAGCTACACATGTGTTGACCAAAACATTAAAGAATCCCACACGTTGGATATCTATTTTTGGGATATGGTGGGCTGTTTGTCATGGGCCTTCCAAGATGGGCCTGCAGAGGAGCTTGCCTTGTTTATTCTTCTACATTGTATACCAGCAACAACATCGGATAGTTACTCCTACCCCTTGCTGAAACAAATCCCATTCCTGCTCCTGCAAATTGCAAAGAGAGGACAAAGCCCATTTGCAGGCCCATTCGTATACTAGCTATATTCCCACGTGGAACTTGGTCAACATCACACAGTTTCTTCTCATAAAGAATTCTAATTAGCTATATAGTTGCTAATTGTATGAGATTTTGATTTAGGATCAATTGTAATTTGAGTTGTAGCCTTCATTGGCACTATGGCTTCCCTTCAACATCCCGAAAGTTCACCTCAGCCTTAAAGTTCACCTCTCATAAACAAAAGTAACGAAGTTACTAAGCATTAGCATAAATCCAACACCTCCGAAAACGTGTATGCTGGACTCCAAGGAACCTCACACCTTTACTAGCTGATTCATAACTAAAATTTGATCCCATGTAGCATCAGTTGGACTTCTTCCTCCCCCCTCAATTGCCTTTAGCATGTAGGAGATCATATTTTACAGCCACCACATGTGATGAAGATTTAGATTTTAATCATATTATTCTATTACCAAAAAACTTTTTAACAGTTTGAGTGCTCTAAGAAGACCTGCAAGGGCTGGTCAAAGTGGTGATCAGTCCCCAGTTATTAACAAAATCTTGATAACAGGGGCTGTTTTAATTTATTGAAGGATGCAGCAGTTTTTTTGTAATCTTAGAAAATTCTGAAGCTTAAATGTGGCAGCGCATGCAGCAGTTTAGAGCCTTATGTTGGTGGACCATTCAAACCCAATCCACTTAAAATCAACATGAAAAGGGTCGCTTTTGTTGGGGTTGCATTATCCAAGAGTGGGCCATATGGACCCTAGAAGATGATTTGTCCAAGGAGGTTTTGACAACCTGTGCGATGATGGGATTTTGGTTCAGCAGCTTCTTTCCAATCTTCTTTCTTCTTTTGTTTATTTGGGACCCATTTGAGCGAGGGGCCATGATTTGCTTGATGAAGAAATGGATGGCTGAGATTAGATTAGGGTTTGAATGAGTTTTGTTGCATTGAGTAAAAGGAAGGGGGTCGACTATTGCTGGTTCTTAGTTGTAAAGTTTTTGGACATTGTGTAGAAACACAGTTTTGGCTGCTTCTTCATCTGGATTGAGGTATTCTCCTTGGGATTGAAGAAAACCATTGATTATTCATAAATATTGTGAATTCTCCTTGTTTTCTTCCTCAGTTACTGTTGATTTGGTTTAGGGTTACATGATTGGGATGCTATTCAATTAGGGATTTCCATTTGGCTACGTCAACATGCAAACAAAACCTGCCCTTTTCCCTGAAGGTTAAGCTTGATGCACTGGCATGAGGTGGTTTCTTGCAAGAGACAAGGGATAGAAATTCATACCTTCTAAATCATTCTAGAATTAACACACGCACATTCACAAAGACTCATGCACACAAGAATACACATTCGAAAAAGCAAAACTACATGAGAAATGTCTTTAAAAAAAATTATCAGAGAAGATATACCATCTGCAACGAAATACAGCATTACAAGTATGAAAAGTCCCCATGGTGATGAGGGGTGAACCCATGCATCATTGCAAAATAATTCAGTTTTCACAGCCAAATGCAAGGATGTACACTCAAATCTCACATGCACAACTTTGCAAAAGAAAATTGAAGATGTTTACCAACCTGGCAACGCAGCTGTGTATGAGTAGCTCCAATATATTGCTTCACCAGTCTTCCAGTGCCTACCTCCCATAATTTTGTTGTTGAATCTTTCCCACAGGAAAGAATGAACCTAGTGATTCAAGTTATGTAAAATGGATGTTTAGAAATAAGAGATGATAAATCATGTGAGTAATAAACTAGAATATGCCCAATTCTAGGATAGCAAAAGCTCCTACATCAAGACAGGCTCATGCAGGTTGGGCCCAAATCCATTGGGCTTATTATGTCAGACCTGCAATGTACTGTAATTGTTTTTATCCTTAGAGTAGCTCTATCTATATCTTAGGAGATATAGGAGATATGTTCATGGCTAAAAATTGTGGTATTGGCAATGATGCCCAAATACGACATAGATAGGAGAGGGATAGACCATGGACATGGAAAGGACACAGATTTTACATTCCAAAAAAAAAAAAAAAAAGTTCTAAAAAAAATTATATATCATCATCATCATCATCACCATCAAGGCCTTATCCCAACCATATTGGGGTCGGCTACATGAATTCCATTTCTCCATTCTTTATTCCGTTCTCAAATATATATATATACGCATTTCAAAAAATAGATTTAAGTATTGGATATGATAAGACATGATATGTTGCCCATTTTTAAATGCCTATGCATCATAGGGTATCAGTCGCTAGCTCGGTGGATCATGAAAACCAATAGGACAAGGTGTCACATCATAGTTCAAACTGTCATGGTCCGTGTGAATTTCTTCTGACCCAAAAAAAATCTAGAATATTCGACAGTGCTAGAAAAAAAAAAAAAAAGGTTTTCATTAGGGTACACCTAGGAAGCACGGACACCTCTCTGGGGCCAGCGTGTCAGTGTCCGACACATCTGGGACACGGACATGCTCCGGACACACTCGGACACGTCCAGGACACGCAAAAAGTGTCCTGTTTTTTTAAATTTTATTTTTTAAATTACGGACACGGCTCAAACACGGCGGGACACGGCCTGACACAGCTTCGACATGGCGGCCCAAAAGAACCCCACGCCTTTTGCATTAAAATTAGAAAAAAAAATGAAGAGGGGGCTAAATGAAATTTTAAAGTCATTTAACCCATTCCTTTTAGCATTAGAATTAAAAAGCAAAAAATGAAGAGGGGTTAAATAAAATTTCAAAGTAATATAACCCCAACCCTTCAATCGCCAAACGAATTCGGCCTCTTCTGAAGTTTTCCCCCAAATTTCTCTCTTCTGAAACCCTTTCTCCCTCTCGGCACCAAAACCTCATCCCGCAACGAAAATCCGTCTCGGCCTAGTGGCAAGATCACAGATCCCATTGAAGCCCCATCCCGTCCGCGAAATACAAGAACCGTCGGCGAAACGCCATCACCGTCCGAGGCTGTCAACTAGCAAAGGGAAGAGATCGTGGCTGTCAACAAGCAGAGGGAATAGATCGTGGCTGTCAACGGTAGATCTGAGCAGACAAGGAGAAAAAGAAGAAGAAGAAGAAGTAGCAGAAGAGGAAGACCCACCGTCTGTAGAGAAACATGCACTGTCTGCAAAGAAAAACCCAACGTCTGCGGGAAGGAGAAGAAAAAGGAGGAGGAGAAGAAGAGAGGGAAAGAAAAAAAAAAGCACCTACTGTTCTCTTGCTTTCTCTCGCTCTAGCTCACTGCAAAGAAAACCCACCGTCTCCGGGTATTGATTTTCGGAGATGATGAAATTGATTTTTACTCTATTTCTTCAATGTAGTGTTGTGTGTGTGTGTGTGTGTTTTTTTTTTTTTTTAATATCTCCTGCTCAGTACTCCTGCCGTTGATTTTTTTTTATATCTCTTGCTCAGTAGCTCAGTATTCCTGCCTTTGATTTTTTTTTTTAACTCCTCCTCGGTACTCCTGTCTATGAAGTCATTTCCGTTCATTTTTTATTTTGCTGCCGCCATCATTTTTTATTTTGATGCTGTGCAATATCAGTTTATTTTGATTTTTTATCATTCTTGTTTGCTGTGCAATACCATTTTATTTTGCTGTGCAATATCATTCTTGTTTACTGTGCAATATCATTTTATTTTGCTGCCATCATTTTTTTTATGAAATGGTGTTGAAAGGCTTGCTTACCTTTACCTTTGCATTGCCTGCCTTTGCTTGTATGTGGCTTTTTTCTTCCTGCTGTGCACTGTACCTTTTTTTTTTTTTTTTTGTTAATGTTGGAAACTTTCTTCCGGCCTTTGCTTCCCTTTTTTTTTTTTTTTGTTGTTGTCTGTTGTTAATTGATGCTATGTCCTGTTAATTTGTTGTTAATGTTGGTGCCTGGTGCTAATTTGTTGTTACATTAAATAGATTTAGAATTTGGTAATAAGAGTTCCATTGGTGGCTCTGGCTCACACCCCACCAATGAAGAAGATATAAACAAGCCTCTGTGGAGATATGTAACCAAGTTTGATAAACTTAGTGATGGAGGGGGAAATATTACTTGGCAATGCAATTTTTGCAATCAAATAAACAAGAGTCCATACACAAAGGTTAAGGCTCACTTGTTGAAATTGCCTGGTTGTGGGATTGCTGCATGTTCAAAAGTTACAACAAAAGATATTTCTGAAATGCAAAGATTAGAGGAAGAAGTAAAATTGAGGAGGACGGCCAATGCACCAAAAAAAGTACCTTTACCTGTGCCTAGTTTTACATCTAGTTCTGATTCTATGACTATGATGAGTATGATGCAAGGAGGGTATGACCCAAAGAAAAGAAAGATAAGTGGTGGGAGTGGAAGTGCAAGCGCAAGTCCCATTAAGAAGGCATTTAATTTAGCAGCTCGTGATCAATTACATGTTGAGATTGCTAAGATGTTTTATTCGGCGGGTTTACCATTTCACTTAGCAAGAAACCCATATTTTGTAAATGCCTTCACTTTTTCTGCCAACAATCCACTTGTCGGTTATGTGCCTCCGGGGTACAATATGTTGAGGACCAATTTGCTTCAAAGAGAGAAGGCAAATATTGAAAGATTGTTGCAACATATCAAAAGCACGTGGAAGGAAAATGGTGTAAGCGTTGTGAGTGATGGGTGGAGTGACTCACAAAGGAGGCCATTGATCAATTTCATGGCTGTGTTGGAAGGTGGGCCTATGTTTCTTAAAGCTGTTGA
This sequence comes from Sextonia rubra, assembly GCA_037013555.1. Taxonomy (NCBI): domain Eukaryota; kingdom Viridiplantae; phylum Streptophyta; class Magnoliopsida; order Laurales; family Lauraceae; genus Sextonia; species Sextonia rubra. The sequence continues at coordinate 18,805,314 of JASUAD010000024.1, read as the reverse complement.
TTGTTCAGGTGAAACAAAAGACAAGTATTTCATTGCTAATTTGATGAAGGAGGTCATTAAGGATGTTGGGCATGAGAATGTGGTTCAAATAATTACTGACAATGCTCCAGACTGTAAGGGTGCAGGACATATCATTGAAACAGAATTTTCTAACATTATTTGGACACCATGTGTGGTCCACACCCTCAATCTTGCATTGAAGAATATTTGTGCAGCAAAAAACGCTAAAAAAAATCAATTGACATATCATGAATGTAGTTGGATATTGGAGATTGTTGGTGATGTTATGAACATAAAGCATTTTATCATGAATCACTCTATAAAGTTGGCCATGTTCAATGAGCTTGTTCCTTTGAAATTGCTTTCTGTGGCTGACACACGCTTTGCTTCAGCGATTGTCATGCTTAAGAGATTCAAACTTATAAAGTGTGGTCTCCAAAGTATGGTTATAAGCGACAAATTGTCTCATTATCGAGAAGATGATACAGGGACAGCAAAATTTGTAAAGGACAGGTTGTTAGATGACATCTGGTGGGATAAAGTTGATTACATTCTTTCCTTCACAACACCCATTTATGATATGCTTAGACTTTGTGATATGGACAAGCCTTGTCTTCACTTGGTGCATGACATGTGGGATACAATGATTGAAAAAGTGAAGACCACAATATATAAGCATGAAAGGAAGCAGCCTGAGGAGTCATCCTTATTTTATGATGTGGTACACCAAATACTTGTTGATCGTTGGAACAAGAACAATACCCCGCTCCATTGCTTGGCACATTCTCTGAATCCTAGGTGAATTCTAGTCCTCAGCTTTTCACTTTTCAGCCATTTCCTCTTAGATAAGTTATAAGTATTTCTTAACATATTACACCTTTTCATCATAAAGTAATTTTGAAATCCTTCTTTTTTTTATTGAAGGTATTATAGCGACAAATGACTTCAAGAGGACCCGAGTCGAGTTCCTCCACATAAAGACGTGGAGGTTTCTAGAGAGAGAAAAAAATGTCTTGTCAAGTATTTCCCTGCTTCCGAGGAGCGCACAATGGTTAATATGGAGTTTGCTAATTTCTCACTTAGGACGGGGGAATTCGGGGAGTATGATTCTTTACATGATCGATATCATATGGACCCAACAAGTTGGTGGGCCATCCATGGAGCATGTGCACCTATGCTTCAACGCTTGGCTTTCAAGCTATTTATGTAGCCTTTTTCTTCATTATGTTGTGAGAGGAATTGGAGTACATACTCCTTTGTGCACTCCGTGAGAAGGAATAAGATGACGCCAAAACGTGCCGAAGACTTGGTTTTTATTCACAGTAATTTACGTCTTCTGTCAAGAAGAACCCCACAATATACGCAAGGGGAGACTAAGACGTGGGATATTGCTGGGGATTCATTTGATCCCTTAGAGGATGTTGAGGTGCTTGAGGTTGCTAATCTCTCACTTGATGAGCCAGAATTGGAGACCGTGGTCTTTACAGATGATGTTAATCGTGATGAAGTTGTTGGTGATGATGAGGCAGTTGAAGTTGCATCAAATGACTAAAATTAGCATTGAATTAGCTTCTTTTTTGCTTTTTGTTTTTTTTTTCTTTTTGGTTTGGAGGAAAAAGGGATAATCTTCCCTTTTCTTTGTAAGGATTTTATGGTAATATGGATATTTTATGTTTAACGATTATGAATTATGTTTTAGTGTTATATTCAATGTATTGAATGTTGATTTTTTTATTGATTTTATATATATTAATAAATATATATTATTAATTTATTAACGTGTCTCCGACGTGTCCGTGTCCTACTTTTTTGAGAAATGCTGTGTCGGCGTGTCCGTGTCTTATCGTATCCATGTCCCGTGTCCGTGTCCGTGCTTCTTAGGGGTACACTATAAACCAAAATATTAGTCCTCCTAAGTCATAATACCCTATAAACAACATAATTTTAACTATTAAATATGTCTAGCGATAGTATTTAATATTTGAGTTCATCATTAAAATTTATAAATCCATTATTGTAGTTCATATCTAAACTTCAAACCACGTAAAATAACCATCACACATTATATTAACTTCGTGAAAGATAATTAATAAGGCTTCGGCCCATCATTAGAGTGTTTAATCTAATAGTCACCCTAACTTATCTGAGGAAAATTTGTCGAGGAACCATTTAAAAGGGGCATTTACTTAGAGTGCTTTAGATTTTTCTTACAGTTGGTCCATATTAGCAAGCTGCAACTAAAAGAGAATGTTTGTATATTTTGGGAACATTGAAGGCTCCATAATGGGGGGCCATTTTTTTAAAACCCTTACTTTACTTCTATTTATATACTTTTAGTTTAAAAAAACCCTTACTTTTTTTTCGCTTTAAAGAAATGATATTAAAGAGGAAAAACCCTTTACTTTTTTTTTTTGGGGTTAAAAATGACCACATGGCCAATTAATCATGCCATTGGAAACCGCAAGAGGGATCGAGATAAATGAAAGGGAAAGAGAGCAGAGAAGAGGATAAGGGGAAGGCACGACACCGTGCAGCCAAAACACCACCCCCACCAACCCCAACCCCCGGCCAAGAGAAACCGATATTTCCACGATATTTTGGGTGTGATCATCCTCAATTTTACCATAACTCCTCTTACTCTTCAATGTCTACTAATTCTTTCAATTGTTAACAACAAATGGGCCCAGAAAGAGTCAATCTTAGGAACACAACTCAAGAAACCAAAGCGTCTACAAGAACAGCTTTTAACTGTCAAATATGAGCTCTGTCTACATTTGCCTGTTGTAATTAATAAAATATACCATAAGGTCAGAACAAATTATGTGTCCAAACTATCTTTCTGATTGTCTAAAATAACTAAAACACAATGCTGCCATGATGCCAAAAACTGATCTAGTCACTAAGCAAATAGCTATTGGTACCTCTGGTCCTTTGTGAAACTTGCACTAGTAGCTTCTGCCGAACCATGTGCACCATTAATGGCACGCACACACTGTGCAGTTACTCCATCCCATACCCGAACTGCACCATCTTTGGATGCTGTCACATACATTCCACCCATGGATGAATAGCGTACCTGTATGACCAAATGCATGTAAGTAATTTTTTTTCATTATTATCGAAAGTAAATTTGTTTTGCAGACAATGAGCTTCCATTTATTGCCAAAATATGGCCTCCTGATTTTCTTATTTAAACTGCAAGTGGTTGGCATGCTCAAGATTCGATAAATAAACCCACTCGCCTGGTTAATGGCACCATTTACATTTATCTCTGGAACATTTGCTGATAGGTAACATTGAAATGTATTGATGTCATATAAGTGTGCAATTGGATGATCTGTTCCTGTAAATGGTTCACAACTTCATTAGCATCAAAATAATAAAATGAAGTTTAGATTCTTCCTTGTTGGAAATTTTATGAACAAAACTACGACATTCACATTGCAGAAGGCACAAGCCAAAACCATGGGCCCGTTTGTTAATTTAATTAGTAGAGTGAAGTGAGGTGAAAGGTTATTTTAAAAGATAAAAAAATGAGAGGGGTTAAATCAATCAAATGATGAGATTTTGTTTTTTAGTGAAGAGAGAATGTAACTTTTTGACTTTTTGTGTTAAAAGTAGATATTTTTTGCAAGTTAGTGGGATGAGAAAGTAACTTTTTTACTTTTTTGAGTAAAAAGGTAGAAGGATTTTTTTGAAATGTGGTATTTTGATTTGACTCTTTTAGGTTGCGGTGTCTTGAAATAAAAGATGGCTTTAACTTTACAATGAGGGGAAATTAACAAATGGGCCCTAAAAGAAGTATGCATGGAATATCCACACTTGATGTGGTGGGAAGGCCTAATTAACCTAGCCAAAAGAAACATGTCCATTCCCTTCATAATGAAGTGCAAAGCAGGTGATAGGTTCTGACTTTCCACCTCTAGTAGTTGGAACGATTGATGTCAAAGGTTAGAAAAAACTCTTAAGAGTAGTAAAATGGAAAAAAGAAATAGAAGAAATTCATAGAGAAGGACATGGTCATTCACTATGGGGTTGGGTGATCACCTATATATTAATTTGTCATCTTTTCAAAAAAAAGAACTTGGATCTCCTTAATTAAACAAAACTGCTTTAAGTTGATTGATTTACAAATAAATCATCTTCTTAACTCAAAACACTCCACCTCAACCTAATGCATATATATTTACCAAGCCCAAGTTGGACAAAACATCATTAACTATTTTCTAATAACTTCCTTCTAAGAAAATCTTTAATTTGATCAGTTGTACTCATATATGATAGCATCACTTCTTTTTCTTTAGTTTTTCTAGATGAAGTAACAATCAACTCTCAAATGCTTTATTTTCTCATGATACACTGGATTCTTGGCTAGTTTAATTGTTGTAAAACAGTAATGATCCACCGTGCTTGAAACCCATTTCTTCTAATAATAAATTAAGCCTTAACAACTCAAAGCATCCATTGGTCATTACTCAATACTCAGCTTCATTGCTTGATTATTCAATAACTACTTGTTTCTTAGTTTTCCACAATTCAAGATTTCCACCAAAGTTGGGAACTTAAATTTAATATAATCAGGACTTTTCCTAAGCGCATGTTTGGTACACAGAGAAGAATCCACTATTTGAAGGATTCCCTCCATCGCCTGGAACTAAGATATTTTCAGGAAGGATTTTTAAGGAGAGTTCCAGGTATGATAAATGGCGACTGGATTCCTATCAACTGTAGATTTGTGATCCCAACAATTATAATTTTCTTTTACATATTTCTAAAAATTCATGAAAAATCAAAACCTCATCTGTCACCCCACAGCCATTTTTTGAACGGTTTGGATCGTGCAGAGAGGGCCCATAGGAATAAAAAAATTAATATTTTAGAATCTAAACTTTTTGAAAATATCTCAAAACTTAGGAAGGATCAACAGTTGAAATTTGAGCTACTAGCCAATAGCCATGGTTTGCCTTCTTGAATTAGTGCACGGTTTGGATCATGATTTTGGGTCCCATAGGAACCAAAAACTTGACAGACAAAAGGAATGCCTTTTCATACTTATTTTCCACCATGTCAAATCAATGGTTAGGAGTTTTTGGCCATTTTCTCATGATCCTTGGTTAATAACATTGCAAAATTTGACCTCATAGCCGGTTTAGACCTTCTGAAGAGACTGAACGCCTAAAATTTTACAAATAGGGCCTACAAAAGTCCAAAAATTATGATCCAATGGTTTCGACCTTTTACAAATATCTCAAAGTATACGAGGAATCAGCGGCTGATATTTTATCTCCCAGCTATTTTGGGCCTTCTAAAGATGATTAACGGTTAAGATCGTAATTATGGGACCCATAAGGTAGGTTTCCAAAGACCAAATCAGCAGTCACTAAACTGGCATCATTTCACTATTCATCCATGTTTCTTCACTTGCGCAGAATTCCAAAATCGGATAGGGGGTGATCTGACTGGGGAAAAAACTGGAAACATGGAGGAAAGACATCTAAGCAGTGGTTTTCCTTTGGTTACCAAACATGGATTTTCCACTGAAGCGTGGAAAGTCAAGAGAAATCCTCTCTGAGAACCATTGCAAAACACGCCCCTAGAGGCATAAAAAAATCCTGAGAAATAAGGGGAAATGAGAAATAAAGAAGAAGAATTTCTTGGAGCGAATGTTATAGCTTGATTACCCTACTTTGGACCTAGCTATATTAATCTTATTCTATTTTTCAATATTATAGAATAACCCTTATCATCATCATCATCATCATCATCAAAGCCTTATGCCAACCATGTTGGTCAGCTACATAAATTCTGTTTCTCCATTCCGTTCTATTTTGAGCCAAATCCTTAAATAAGTTAAACTTCTTCAAATCTAATTCAATAACCTCCATCAATATTTTCTTCGGCCTACCCTTACCTCTTAATGGGCCATCCACCTGTCTAGTTAAACTTTTTCTCACCAGTGCCATTACCGGTCTACGCTCAACATGCCCAAACCATCTTAAACGGGTTTCTCTAATCTTATCCCCTATTGGTGCTACCCCTAAATGCTTTTCAAAGCGCTCATTTCTAATTTTATCTTTCCTACTTTTACCACACATCCACCTAAGCATTCTCATTTCCGCCTCATCCATCTAATATATATACATCTTCTTAATTGGCCAACATTTAACTCCAAATGTCATAGCTAGTGTAACCACTGTCCTGTAAAATTTACCTTTCAATTTCGTTAGCATTCGTTCATCACAAAGCACTCCAAAAGCTAGTCTCCACTTCAGCCATCCAGCTTTTATCCTATGCCCCACATCTTCGTCAATCTCCCCATCCTTACTGATCATCGAGCCCAAATACCGAAAAGAATCTTTACGTGGTATCTCATGGGTTTCAATTTTAACAGTGATTTTAATACTTTGTATATGTCCATTGAAGTTGCAATTCACATATTCTGTCTATATACGACTTATTTTAAAGTTTCTAAATTCTAATGTCGCACACCATCTCTTGAGTTTTGCATTTACACCATCTCTTGATTCATCCACCAATACTATATCTGCAAACAACATACACCATGATACTTCTTTTTGTATATGCATAGTTAACTCATCCATAATTAATGCAAAGAGATAAGGGCTTAAGGCTGATTCCTGATGAAAACCTACAGTCATGAGGAATCCACCTGTTTCTCCACATGTGGTCTTCACATTTGTTACTGCTCCTTCATACATATCCTTAAAATTTTCAATATAACCTCTGAGGACATTCATTTTGTTCAAAACCCATCAAATTAAATCCCTCGGTACCCTATCATAAGCTTTTTCTAAATCGATAAAGACCATAATTTACATATAAAATAACCCTTGTATTTCCCTATATTACATAAAAGCCCTTAGACTTCTTGATTTACAAATAAGTCACTCAACACTCCCCCTCAAGCCAGTGCACATATATTCACTATGTGAAACTTGGACAAAACATCATTTAATTGTTTCCTGCTAATTGCTTTTGTAAGAAAATTTCCAAGTTGATCAATTGTATTTGTATTAGCTAAAGCCACATCTTTTTCTTCGCTTTTCTCCCATGTGCTATAACAATCAACTTTCGCATGCCTTGTTCTCTTGTTAAATGCTGGATTTTTGGCTAGTTTAATTGAAGTTGTAAAGACATTATCAAGTCAGCCCACTCAGTCAGGGTCCAACCCATCCACATAAATTTCTCTAGATACATGGATCCGGTCAACATTTGTACATTCACCCTCCTTGTATATTAGATTACACATTTATTTCTTTTCCAGAGACACTTATATGGATGGGCCTGGTTCAGGTTGGACCCTAACTAAGTGGGCTTGCTGAGCCAACTTGATCATGTCTCTACAAAAGTATTGTCACAATGAAAAACCCTGGGTACACAACGATTCAAGGAACCCATGAGCCATTGCTAGTTACTCAAGGAACTTCAGCACTTGATTTTACAATAACTACTTACTTTTTCGTAAACTCTGCCTAGAAAAAAGATCTCTTCCTATAGTAGATCTTCTATCTGTCTCGGATCTAATCCAATCAACATTAGTATATGCTTCTACGATCATGTGCCCATGTGCTCGATATAAGATACCTTGTTCTAGGGACCCTTTTTTAATTATTGAAGAATTGAACTGCAGCCAAAGGATTAGCCCAAGGAGCATGCATGAAATGACCAACTAAGCTAACAGCATAAGAGATGTTTATCCTAGTGATGGTTAGGTAAATCAGCCTTCCCCCAAGCCTCTTACGTGACTTTTAGTCACGAAGTAATTCTCCACTATGAGAATGATGCCCATGATTCAGCTAAACTGGAGTGTCAACTAGTTGGGCTCCTTTCATGTTTCTTGAAGAAGATCTAGGGTATACTTGCATTGGAGATGACAATGCCATTCATTGGTCCAATGACCTCGATTCCAAGCAAATATTTTAATGCTTTTCCCCACTATTAAATTTAGTTTCTTAGATAGGATTTTAGTTTCTCCATTTCATCAATGACTACAATATCATCAACAAACACAAGCAATACTACCACTCTCATATTTGAACTTCTAACAAACACAGTATGATCATGTGACATCTCTAGTAACCATACCTAACTATTGCCTTGCTGAATTTGTCAAACCACGCTCGAGGTGACTACTTTAGCAGATACAAAGAATTCTTTAGTTGACATACTTTGCCTTCATGTCCCTCTACAATGAAACCTGGTGGAGGATCCACATGCACTTCTTGTAAATCTCCATGAATCATATCCTTATCATTTGTCCTCCATGTTCCAAGTTTTTCATTTAACCTTGTCGTCTATTAGTACACTGCCCAAGAACTTTAATTATTGCATTTTATTTTATCCTTCTCATTGTGTTTTCAAGATATGAGGACTGGGCAAAAGATTAGTGGAGGTAGTGTGAGTAATGATCTTTACACCTTGGACTTGAAGAACATAAGTCAAGAGCATTACAGACTGAAGTTGTTGATGTGAATAAAGTGATGACGTCGCATTGTCGTCTTTGTCATGCACCATTACAGCGTCTTAGGAATATTTCTTTTCTGAATTTTGAAAATAAACCTGACAGTTTTTTTAGATGTGATGCTTGTCAATTTGAAAAGAATAAGAGATCTGTGTACTCAGTCAATATTAATAAATAAAATAGTACTTTCTATTTGATTCAATTCATTATGATGTCTGGGATGCTCTTGTTACATCTATTTATGGTAATTGATATTTTGTGACTTCTATTGATGATGCAACTAGGGTAACTTGGGTGTATCTTTTGAAATCTAAAGATGAGGTCTTCCATACTTTTCAAACATATCATAAAATGATTGAAGTTAAGTTTGACAAAAAGAATTAAGGCAGTTTGTTTTGACAATGGAGAGTACACCTCCTACGTTTTTCAAAGTAATCTTGTAGAAAATGGGAACGAATCACAGACCTCATGTGCATATATCCTAGAGTAGAATGGTGTGGTGAAACATAAGAATAGACCCCTGTTAGAGGTCACTGCTCCTGTTTGAAATAAATTCACCAAAATCTTTTTGATCAGATGGAGTTCTAATAGCAGTATACTTTACAAACAGAATGCCTTCAAATAAATTGGCAGATAAGAGTGTCATAGAATCGTTGTTCCCCAATACACCATTATTTCAAGTTCCACCAAAAGTGTTTGGATGAACCTACTTTGTTCACATTCTGAAGCATCAACGTGACAAATTGGATCAAAGGCAATCATATGCATGTTTGTGGGATATCTTAGATTTCAAAAAGGATACAAGTGTCATGCTCCTAAGGATAAGGATCGCCTCTTTGTGACAATGCATGTTAGCTTGCATAAGGATATTCCTTTCTTCTCATCGGTAAGGACCATTGCCAAAAGGAAGTGCATTGGAGAATATCCCTTTGATTATGTGTCTTCCCCATTGTATTCAGGACCACCATATGGAAAAGGTACGGCCTCTCTTGCTCTAGAAGGAGATGAGCAACTACCATTGTAGTTATACTCAAGGAAGACAAAGAGAAACAGTGCATTGCTCTCATCTATACCATCTGAAGTAGTTTCCCAACCAGGTATTTCTTTTGACTTAGATCTTCCGATTGGCAACCACAAAGGAACAAGATCCTGTTACTCATCATCATATTCATAATGTAGTTTATTATGATTACTTGTCTCCTACATATCAAACCTTCCATACCAAGCACTGAATGTATACCTAAGCATGTGTCAGAGGCATTAAGTCATCCTAAGTAGAGGGAAGCAACGGTGGAGGAAATGAATGCTCCGGAAAAGAATCTTACATGGGACTTGACTACTCTACCTAAAGGAAACCATCCTATGGGGTGTAAATGGGTGTCACATCAAAATATAATAATCCATATGTACAATTAATAAATATAAAGCAAGACTTGTTGCTAAGGGGTTTAATCAATCCTATGAGGTTGATTACTTTGAAACTTTTTCTCCCGTCACTAAACTAACTTCTATTTGAGTGCTATTATCCCTAGCAACAAACTCTGATTGGGCATCATACCAACTAGATGTGAAAAATGCTATTCTCCATGGAAATTTGCAAAAAGAGGTTTATATGGATCCTCCACCTGGATTTGTTGTTAAAGGACAAGAAGACAAAGTTTGTTTTCTAAAAGAGTTCTTATATAGACTCAAACAGCCTCCCCGAGCCTGGTTTGAAAGGTTTAGTTCAGCAGTGCTCAAGTATGGGTTCCAAAGGTGTTAAGTAGATCACACAGTATTTGTAAAAAGAAGGAATATGAAGGTATTCATCCTTGTTGTGCATGTCAATGACATAATTTTTACTAAGAGTGATGTTGATGAAATCTCTCGGATCAAATATTTTTTTGAAAGAAATTGAGATCAAGGGCCTAGTTCATTGAAATATTTCCTAGGAATTGAAGTTGTTAAGTCCAACACTGAAATTGTTATTTCGCAAAGAAAATATACCTTGATTTCCTTGCAGAAACTAGGAAGCTATAATTAAGCCGACAGGCACTCCAATGGAACAGAATCAAGGCCTCCATAATGGCAATGGAGAGTTGCTTCGGGATAAGAGAATGCATCGAAGATCGGTTAGGAGTTTGATTTACCTGACAATCACTAGACCTGACATTTCTTATGCTGTCAACCTCGTTAGTCAATTTATGCATGCCTCGAGAAATGATCATCTAGCTACAATGCAGATGATTCTTAGACATTTGAAAGTATTACCAAGTCAAGGAATTGTATAGATGTAGATTGGGATGGATCATTGACAAATTGGAAGTCTACTATAGGATATTGCACAATTGTTGGAAGAAATCTAGCGTCCTGAAAAAGCAAGAAACAGGTTGGTACTGCCATGTCTGGTGTAGAAACTGAGGATCGACTCATGGCTCACGGATGTTGTGAATTAGTATGGCTGAAAGTTTTGTTAGAAGAGTTAACCTTCAACCAAGGTGATCCATTGAGTCCGTACTCTGATAGCACTTCAACAATCAAACTTGCCAAATCCTGTCCACCATGAAAAAACAAAGCATGTGGAATCGATTGTCATTTTATCAAGAAAAATTGAAAAGGAGGATGTGTTGCTTCTCCAAGTATATACTGAAGATTAGTTAACTGATTTTCTCACGGACACTGTCAATAAACTTATTGTGCCTTGTACAAGCTAGGAATTGTAAATATCCATGCACCAACTTGAGGAGGGTGTTATATGTTAGAGAATGAGACATGTAAATAATTTATAATATGCCGGGGACCTTAGTGTAAATACCAGGAACTTGAGGGGCTTTTTTGTAATTTGTAGAAACAAAGATCTAATAATAAAAGAATGGTCGACTGCCCGAGTAGGCCAGATAATTTGTGAGATTCCCTCACTAGATCCTCTTCTTTTCTTCTCTTTTCTTCTTTTTGCTTTCAATTTTTTTTTTCCTAACAGGCCTAATAGTAGAACCCTAGATCTAATCTGATCTAGGTTCCAACTTTTATGATATCTATGCTCCAGCTTAAGAGCAAGTGCTAGAGATTAGAATCACTATCTTATATAATCCTTGGGGATTACCATATCTGTGGATTACCATTCCAGCTAATATTTCTCAGGATTGTCATCTACCTTATATGTCCCTCTATGTCCAAAGAAATTGAGCTAGGATTAGAATGTATCTCAATTGGGGATTTGATTAACCTGATTGAAAACATGTAAAAAAATCAACCACTCATAAATGATCATATCAGAGATTCAAACTCCAATCTCTCCCATTTGTCCTCTCCTATTGTTCTCCTTCTTCTCTTTTCTCTCTCACTGTATCATATATTTAGAAATCCACATTAAGAAAAGATTATCTTTCATCATATAGAATCAAACATTAATGATATAAGAACACAATTCAGGACTCAAAAAACCAAAGGATGAAAAAAAGGCACAGTTAAGCCAATTAATACCTGCCAAAAGGAATTCCCCAGAAGGATGAAAAGATACAGACCTCACATTATGAGTATCCTGTATCCATTTCAGAGAAGATAACCAATAAGAATTCATAAAGAAATTTACAAGATATCAGTTTCATTCCTGACAATAAGAACAATAAAAAAAGCAATGGCAGAAAAAGGGCAGAACCTGGATGACTCTGAAAGCTCGCTTTGCAACTGTTTTTGAAAAATCAAAGAACCTACAAAGTATATAGTGAAAAATGCAGTAATCATGCATGTGACAACTTTCTTCTACAAAATAGATCATACTTAATCCTTATCAAAACAAAAACACATTAAATCATTATCAATATCATCAAAGCCTGCTAATGAATTATGTACATGAATTTTGTTTCTCCAATTCATCTTGTTTGTATTGTGATAAAGCTTTACGATAGCTGTGAACCTACCAAATGCAACCCTGCTTTATCCAAGCTTGGAGTGGCAGTAAAAACTGGCAATACGTTACATACATATATAAATATATATATATATATATACAAAGAACTTACCCAAAGAACTTGGGTTCTCACATCCATTTTTGAAAATGAGGAAAAATAATCTTTTTTGGTAAAGATGGTGGCAATGGTAAAACAGAGATGCTTAAATCTGCACGAGCAACAATGCACCCCTAAGACAAATACACATGCACACCCCATAAGCAGTAGAACCCAAATCTCATCTCAAGGTTGAAGGCAGAAGTCCTAGCTTGTCCATGGTTACAGGTACAGATCATTATATGTACTGCTAGGTAGGCTTACAAAATCAACAGGACATGACAGACTTTAGGATACCCTTTAGAATCACAAAAAAATTCAGCTCATTGGCCGCCAGGGCCTTTAGAAGCAAGACAAGGTTAACTTAAAAACATGACAGAAAAGTAACATGATCAACATAATACTGATTTGCAAATCAGACTACTATCATAGCCAACAGTGAACCCCGGTTGGGTGGAAAGCCCCCAAAATCAATTCTTCCCAGATCAACAAACAAAATAATAAGCAAACAAGGAGTAAACAAGTACACAATTACTTACCCAAATCACTAATCCACCACTAGATAGGTCTTCAATCCTTGGGAGAAACACTCAAACCAATGGAAAAGAGAGAGAATTGAAAAAACATGCAACTTTATTTAGATAAATACCAAATCCAACTTGGGCTAGACAGTTGGACGTTCCACATAATGTTCCGGTACAATGTTCTCACACAAAAGAAAGCCCTAATCTACTTCTGATCCTAGCCATTGAAAGAGTACTAAATAGAATCCTTACTGCAAATGAGTAACTTTAAAGAAAGAAGAAAATAGAAAGTTTCTAAGAGATTTCAAATTTGAATTTGACAGCCCATGTGGAGTAAGATTTGATCTTATTTGCTTCTTTTCTCCTTGCCTCATATATTTTAGAAGGTTTTCCCAACTCTAGGATCTTTCCTTGGAAAGTTTTCAGTTATCATCTTTCTTGCATAGAGAGTAATTGAGCATGCCACATCATATGGGTTGTGGGCCCCATGTTTTGTGTTTGCAAAACTAGTCAATGGGGTATGAACATAGATCAGCTCTAGATGTCCCTGGTTAGGACTTAGTTAGGCTTGATTAGATTGTCTAAATGGACTTTAAACGGATTGATTTGGTCCCCATTAATCTCAGCATATTTGTTCTCCAATTTAAGACCCATCTTAAGCCCATCTTGATTACCCAATGTTACATTGAGCCCCCATCTTTGACAGGGCCCTGATTGACATGGATCAAGAGGCCATTTAATTGATCAAATCAATCCAAATAATCAAGGGCCAGATCAATCACAAGATCCATGAAATCTAGGCTATCCACTCATGCATTAAATTCCCCTCTTTGAAAAAGACTTGACCTCAAGTCTGCATTTGCCACTCTCCACTTTCATTTCCACTTTCGCTTCTGATCTTCTAGCGGCGTACTCGAATAGATGGAGATATGTCATTCAATCCGAAAGATGGACTAATGCAATGTATTTGGACCCACAATTTATATGGGCCAACAACTCGATCAATAGAAGATTTTGCCATTAGATCCCTTCCCAAAAATGATCGGCAAAACATGTCATTGGCACAACTAACATTTGCAAAAAAAGCTTCTCATTTATGCACAATTATCATCCATCACATCTACACCCTCCAAAGTGTCATTGATCATATCCTCGCCATCCAATGTCTCAATCCATTCATCATCTACACCCTCCAAAGTGTCATTGATCATATCCTCACGATCCAATGTCTCAATCCATTCATCATCTGGGGATTCATCAAACGTTTCATCTATACATTCCCCACATGCAATTGAATCTTCTAGATCTACATCTACATGTGGGTAGTCATTCTTGATAATTTTGATACACACCTAAAATAATGTTCTAATCATCATCTCCGTACATCCCAACTGGATGACGTTGAATATAGATCTCGGGGTTTGACCTGTTCCAACTTTTGAGTCAAATTCTCAACTTGATATCATAAATTTTTTTATTTCTAAGTCGCAAGGATTTGGTTGGTTCCCCTCATCATTCTCTATACTTAACCTACAAGCACATCCTCTATGGGTTGCATATTGTCAAAGAAAGAAAAAAAAAATCAATCTAACAAGATCTTTCAACTCTGCTGCCAACTAACATAGTCCGATTTGCTAATCAAAGTATCTATTGTAGCCAAAGAGTAAACTCCGATTGATCGAAAAACCACAAAATTAACTTTACTAGGATCAACACAAAAATAAGCAGACAGTGGGTAAAAGTAGAGGATTGATTAACCAAAGTCCCTAATCCACCATTTGATAGGTCTTCAATCCTCGGGAATGTAACGTTTAGGTCTCAGCTTTTCCTAACTTTATTTATGTAAACCTTCTGTTCTTGTGTGATTTTATGGGGGATTAGTTCAGTAGATAACTAGTTTGGGTAATTTCAATGATTTTGGGCTTAGCTATAGAGTTTAGGGGGTTATTTATAATTTGGAAGAGTTATAACAGGTGTTTGTAATTTTAGAAAGTGTAGAAGGTAGGACCCTTTGTGAGTAGTTGGTTGGTTGTAGGGTCCTTGGGGAAAAAAAAAAGAAATTCTTTGAATTTCCCAAAAATGCCCTTGATGTCCCTTCTTAGCATAACACAAGTGGAGCGTATTTTGGTCATTATACCCATCCTTATATAGTAACAAAACCTACCCAAACTCATTCCAACAACAGTTCTCTCTCTCTCTCTCTCTCTCTCTCTCTATATATATATATATGGGCTCTGGTCCTATGAGAACTATTCTCACGCACTTAGCGTGACAACTTTTCATGGGACCCACTTGTAGGTCCTATTTCCAGATAGGACCAAGGGGTAGAAAGATCTATGTGGGACCACCCCAAATATCAAGTTTAGCCTCAATCACATGTTCCTAACCCCTTCATCCATGGCCCAAAAATCCAATCCATTCGAATTGGTGCATAGTCGATCCAATAGTCCAGCAAATTCGAATTTGACCAAAACTTGGGCCGTGTGACTATTAGGGGGGGTCCTTTTGTATTATAAGGCTTAGATAGGGTGACAGATGAGCCCCACCTAAAGTTCTCAAAAAAAAAAAAAAAAAGTTAGAACTAGTTCCCAAAGGATTATTTTCAAATACACACATAATTACAAGCTTCTAAGGCAAATCAAGCAATCTTCTTGTGAATTCCATTGAAGATCATCAACAAGACAAGGACTCCAGCCCTTTTCTCTCAATTCTCATTAGACCACTCTCTAGATCTCTCTCTCTCCTCTCATTAGCAAGGTGAGTTTCAAACCCTAATTGCATCTCTAGCTGTCTTTTGATGAAATTTTTTTTAAGTCCATCCCTAATCCTTTTTTTTCCTCTTGGATTTGAGTGGAAGAGCCTTAGATCTTGAGGATTCCAATTTTTCGAGTGATTTTGGGGTTTTCTTGGCTAGAGGGCTTGGATTGGAGGGTTTTTGCCCAATTGGAGACAAAGGCAAGTGTAATATATGAATTACATAGCATGCATGTTTATTTGCTTTGATTCTCATGTTAAATTGATCTGATTTGGATATTGGATTGTAGAATTCTCCCTTTCCTAAGCTCTTTTAATGTTTTGGAAACCCCAACATCTTGTTTGGAATCTTAACTTGATGGACCACTAAATTGTGTGATTTGATGATGGGTGATGGTGTGAAATGTTGTAAATGATGTTTGTACAACGTTTGGATGGAATTGGAGGTGATTTGGAGGGGCTTCACATCCGATCGCACCTAAGGGTTCGGATTTTGGGAAGCTACGGTGATGTGTAGTTCATCCACAACTAGCTATAGGTCCCAGAAAAGCTTATTGTAAATGTACCTCAGCAAGCTTTTCCAAACACATGAAAATGGACCTTTTGTTCTACAACAGCTTCTCAGCTAGCCATAGAGCATCCCATGGCGAGTCGTAAGCTAACCTAAGTACACTCACGGCTAGCCTTGACAAGGCTACGGCTAATCGAGAGCTTGTTTTTCCCCAAAGCATGGAACTTGTATCTTTTGATACCCTCAATGAAGCAGGGTACTCTGAAAGTGTACAGGTACGTCCAAATGAGTATCGGGTATGGTCAAATGTACCTGGTACATATTGTATGGTTACTCTGACTTTGGGGTACTGCCAGGTACGGCATGGGTACGTACCTATATTGTGTAAATCACTTAAAATTAGAGAAGAAAAAAAAATGTAAGGGCTTCTCTATAAATTTTCTTAAGAGTCAAAAGTCAAAAACCCTAAAAGGCAAACCCTTTCTCATTCCCATTAGATGAAGCAAGAGGAAAAAAGAAAAAGAAACGGAGATGGGGAGAGCCGCTCCTGCTCATGCATCTTGTTAAGAAGAAGACAAGCAGAGGGAAGAAGATTGCTCCATCGTAAATTCAAAAGAAAAAAGAAAACGAAGAAGAAGAAAAAGAATAAGAACATGTTGCCACGTTGTCTGCCTGCTCGTCCTGCACCGAAGAAGAAGAGCCTGTTGCTCGGCCGTCATCCAACTCCGTGCTACATGTCTGCCGGCCTCTTTCTGCTCCAATCGTCGCCTTGTTGTGCTGCAGCACGTATCCCATATTCTGCTATGTTGTGCATTTATTTTGCTCATTTGCCATTGTCTGCTTTTTCTTCTCACCTTTCACCTTCCAACTTTCTCATATTATACAAGGAACAAGTGCTTTTAAGATGCGGCCATGCTTTTTTAAATTTATTTATGTCTTCTTCCAATCTGACATGTGCCCACCTACCCTTGGTTTGTTTTTTATTAACGTGTGCACTTTCTGTATGCTTGAGTTTGTTTTTTTTTTTTTTAATGTGTGCACTACTGCACTATGCTTGTCTCTTTATTATTATTTTTTTCTGTTTTGTATGCTTGTTGAACTTTTTTCTATTTTTTATTTGGCTCGCCTTTGCCTTTTTCTAACAAATGATGTGCTGGGCCTGTATGCTACCTGCTAGGCTTTATTTTTTTCAACTAGCTTGTTGCATCTAAAGATTCTAACCTATTTTAATTATTAGCATATTAAACTATTAAAATTTTAAAATATATATAATTTTTTAATAAACGTACCTTAGCCGTACTCGTATCCTGTTTTTTTTAGAATTTTATTGTTTCAGCATACTCGTATCATACCCATACCGGTACCCGTGCTTCATAGGATACCCAAGACCTTATGGGGGACCATTAAACCCTTCCAGTGGATCGTAATTAGCGGACTTATGATGTGCAAATGATAAAAACTTAGCATTCGCTCATCGATTGGTCATTGTACGATATGCGAGGTGAAGTTAGGTAAAGGGAACGGGGAGATCGAGGATCTTTAGATATCTTTGACCATTAGAGCATCAAGATTTACTTAAATGACATCTGATGCCTCATCTAACCATGGTGTTGACTAACCTAGCACTTAAACTCAAAGGACTACCATTGACCTAGTTTGGTTATATATATTCGTGCTTGATTGATATTGATGGGTGGATCTCATCTATTGTTCCTGAATTTCATTTGACCTCTTATCTTATGGTTGTATATGACTGGTTACCTATGGATGGATAATGATGATGATGAGGACCACAACTGAGGATTTATCTAGAGGAGACCTTGTATGTGATGATGGAGAATGGATTACCCATGTCTGAGGCTAGGTGGGCTATTCAATGGCCTAATGGAATGGGATACCATGACATTGACCTTTGGAGGCTTTGGTGAATGGATTGTACACTTTGATAAATGGTTTGTGATGGATTAGTTGTTTTGATGGCTACAGGGTATAGCATAGATGATGGTGATGGTATGATGAATGGACCTTTGTTCGGATTGAGAACCTTGCTCATGCAAGGGAACCCTGGCCAGACACTTTCCACATGTGATTCTTCGAGTCAATAAACCACTCGGTTGAAGAGTTTAGCCCTGGGTTGACCACTTGTGGTAGGAACTAATTTCTTTTTCCATCTATAGATTGGGATTTTGAGGTGGACGTACACCACTAGTTACTGCTTTAACATTTCGAGTACCAAACTTTGGTCAGCTTTCTCCAAGGAACTTTGTTTTGATCAGATTTTGGCCCCCCCATCCCTGCCACAACTCTATCGAGTACGGGAGGGTAGTGTTATAATTTTCCACAGTGCTTGGTGTGCCTTTTGTTAGATGGATGGACTGATTATAGGACTCTATTTACATTGATTCAAGATAAGATTTCTATCCTTGCACCAATGCCTAGTTCCTCTTACCATTCATACTATACTGATCGTGCTTATCGTTCTTACTTTATTTTGATGCATTCATACTACGTTTTATATTTATTGTTCTTCCAAGATCTTCTAGATCTGACTTCTGAATTCTGATTACCTTGGTGCTTACCTTGGTGCTGTAGGTAGTGGATCCCCTTTTGATTTCCCAAAGGGTGAAGCATTCTTTAAGACGCCGAGTGCAACTGATTACAAGTGGGGTGCTAGTGACCTAGCTTGAATTACCTTGGCTTTGAAGCGCGGAATGAGTTTCCTTGGAGGATTGATTCAGCTGTCTCAGCTTTAGATGTTTGTATGGCAGTGTAATAAAACATTCTGTTTTCATTTTGAAACTTAGAACATGTTAGATGGGGCATGTTCTTTGACATTTGATATATGTGTACCTATGTGGATCTATGTTTGCTGCTTCCGCTTTTTGCTATTATGCTTCCACTTAAAAGGTCACACTATGGAATGTTGTAAAACATTTTCAATTGGACCTCACAGTGGACTTCGATTCTGAATATCCACACTTTGCCGAAGTCAGACTTCCGTGTAGTTTTGGAAATCCTGGTTTGGTGGCATGATAGGGAAAAACACTCAAACCCATGGAAAAAATTATTGAGAGAAATATCAAAATCCAATGGTTGGACGCCCCACATACTATGCATTTATAATGTTCTCACACAAAAGAAAGCCATATCTACTCCTAATCGTAGAGATCCATCCTATCTAACTAATAAAAAAAAGGTGTAAATATAAGTCCTCATCACAAATCAATAGTTTTACTTAAAAGAAAGAAGAAAAATAAAAAATTTTAACAGATTCAAATTTGAACAGGACATCCCATGTGGAGCGAGATTTTGCTTCTTTTATCCTTGCCTCTCATGTTTTAGAAAGTTTCCCAACTCTAGGATCTTTTTCTTTGGAAATTCTCCAATTATCATCTTGCTTGCATAGTTAGTCATTGGGTGTGCCACATAACACATGGGCACATGGGCTTTGGGGCCCATGTTTTGTGCTTGTAGAACTAGTCAATGGAGTGTGAACATGGGTCAACCCTAGGCATCCATCATGGGCCTGGTTAGGACTTAATTGAGCTTGATTAGATTGTCTAAACACACTTTTAAGAGATTGATTGGGGTCCCCATTAATTTCAGCATATTTGTTCTCCAATTTGAGATGCATCTTTAGCTTATCTTGACTAACCAATGTTAGATTTGAGCCTCTATTCTTGATTGGACTCCATTGAGATGGATTAAAAGGCCATTTGATAGATTGATTTGATCCAAATAATCAAGGACCTGATCAATCACGGGAGCCATGAAATCTAGGCCATCCACTCCAGCACCAATGACGAAAGCCATCATGCCAAGCAACAGCATAGTCTGGAAAGTAATGCCCCAAAAAAGCGCATAAAACCCAGAATGTAAACCTTTTAAAGGCACTACATGGGTTTGAGGAAGAAACACACGTTATCATAGGGAGACCATGCATTGTGTTTTCCTGTTCATGCATTGATTACTCTAGTTTGATGTTCTTATGATTACTCCTTCAATTTCTTGTCTGTTTTTACTCATCTTTTGGTACATCATGAAATGCCATTCATATTGTTTACTGTTGAGGCTATTATGATAGTCTGACGTTCTTTCGATTGGCGTGTAGGTGATGGATCCACTTCTATTTTGAGGAGGTTGAGGCAGTCGAGGAGATCCTACAAAAGAGGCTAAAAAAGTGGAGCAGCAACGATGTGTTCTAGGCATCACATGGGTGTCAAAGAGAGAAGACTCCACGGAGATAAGACTTTTGGATAGTTTCCTTTTGGACAGCATTTATTTTGAAACTATTTTATGGATGGCCCCTTTTGGTTCACCTTTAGATGTAATTAAGACATCTTGATTTTGGATATCAAACTTACACAAGTTAATGGATTCCTGTTATTTATGTCATGCTTTGTTATTATCTAATATCTCTATTTTACTTGTCTACTGGATGAATGCATAAGATACCATGCACCAACCCAAAAGCTTAAGCTGATAAGTGGAAGGCCCAAACAGGTATATGAAGCCATGTCAAACCCATTACTTGGGCAATGTAGGACATGGGACTTTTTCCCAACACTCCCCCTTAGGTGTGGGCCCAACAGATTCCATGTACAGCACTTGGGCTATACAAGAACGACACGCACTCTGATACCATGTATCAACCCAAAAGCTTAAGTTGATAGGTGGAAGGCCCAAATAAGTATATCAAGCCATGTCAAACCCATTACTTGGGCAATGTAGGACGTGGGACTTCTTCCCAACAGAATGCACATATTTCCACTATATATTTTGAGCAATTTGACCCAACTCACAAGCAATCCCACTTAGGCCTACATATTTATACCTATATTCATGATAATAATCATCCACATCGCAGCCCAACCCGCAAATCAATTTCAAGGGCCCGGGGGTTGGGTCGTGACAACATTTATAGCAAGGGGTTTTTTCCGTATGGATACCATTAGGAGAGGATTTTCCCAAACCCTAATCAAGGACCAACTATTTACCCACATGTTTTCCTACAACTTCCGTACTAGGTGCACCCAGGTGGTCAAAGATTTTACAAAATCAGAAGGTTAGTTTATGCGAAATCGCAAGTTTACTTTATGCGAAATCGCATGAACTTGCGATTTCACATCTCAACACTATTTGTACTACCGTTGGTTAGTAGAAAATGTTAACTTCTTGCGATATCGCAAAATAACTTTATGCAATATCGCAAAATGATTTCTTAAAGAGTCAACCAAGGCCTTCTTGCTCATATTTTCATTCCGTTTTCAACTTAGTTTCTAGGTTTTTCACCATCTCATTTCTCCCTCCACTAGGGTATACTTCTCTTACTACTCCTTTTGGGTTTTTTTTTTTTTTCCTTTCTTTTTAAGCATTAGCGAGGGTGGCTGGGACATAAGGTAATCCACATGTGGAAGGAGGAGACCGAATATGTTGGGTTACAAAGCAACTGAGCAACCCCCATGTTGCCACTCTTTTTTTAATTTAAATGTGCATTTTATGGTATATTTTTCTTTTTCCTAAATAAAAAAAATTACTACTTATGAGTTGTAGATTAAATGTCATAAGAATATCTAGGTATAAATGCATTATTATTTTATTGTTAATGTTATAGAAATATGTAGCTTTATGTTGATCAAAATGCCAACATTAAATTTTTAAACTTTTAATTATTACATGTAGCTATAGAGTAGGATTTTATTCTGCATTTCTTTGTCATCAATTTTTTCCAATTTCAGTGGATCCCAAAATCATGATCTAAACCCTTATCTTATTTACTAAAGTTACAATCTTTTTTATATTTAGTTTCACATGTTAAATCTTAAAAGATTTTGTAGAGTTTTGGGAATTATGTTATAAAAAATTTAATTTTTTGGCAAGATGGAGAACATTGAGATATGTATAATATGCCACTTTAATAGTATATTAGACGTTAGCAATCCACTTCTAATCTACAATGGTGGTGAGCAAAAGGTGGTATAGATTGATGTTAACATAAATTTCAATCAACTACTTAGAAAGATAATTGAAAAAACTAGTTGGGAGCTTCACAATGAGCATATAAACATGCAAAGGCGATAGAGAGGAAGACAAAGATTAAGGGTTGACGATTTAGGGTTCTACAAAATCATAATCTTCAATGGAAGTAAGACCTAAGAATCCCAATCGAAGCTCCACCAAGGCGATCAATATTGCGTATTAGCAAACAAGTTGGAGAGAATGGAAAGGAGGGAAAATGACGGGAAGAAGGCTTACAGAAAAAAAGCAGAGAAAAAGGAGAGAAAACAGGGTTGGACAATGTAAAAGTAAAAAACTAACATGCGAAATTGCAAGTTTTTGCAATTTCGCATAAAGTAAACTTGCAATTTCACATAAAGTAGTCTTGCGATTTAGCAAAATCTATGACCACCTGGGTACACCTAGTACAGAAGTTATGGGAAAACGTATAGGTAAATAGCTGGTCTTCAGTTAGGGCTTTGGGAAAATCCTCCCCTTACGGTGTCCGTACGGAAAAAAAACCCTTATAGCAACCATGAGGTTGCAAATTCAAGTCATGTTAAGATGAAAACAAAAATAAGGTTGAAAAAGGTTCACAAAACAAAATATGAGAGACAGTCATACTTTATAGTGTGATCTTTCGCCCCTGATATCAGTACAGTAGATTGAGGGTGGAAGTCCAAATCATTAATTGGCTGCAAGTTACATCAGCAAATAAAAAAGGACGTCCATTAATAATCTTCAATTGGCAAGTTATCACCATATCACCAGCCAAAAAAAGAAAGAAGTAGTCACCATACCAGACAAATAATTCTCAAACAGATGGACCAGCAAAAATTAGTCAGTAAAATATATATTTAAATCTAACAGCTAACTTATGATGAACCAAATCAAGTTTTCTCTTTTGTCGCTAACATCAAGGTTATGGCACTCTTTTAGTCTATATTATGACCGTAGGCTTCAACAGACTACATACCAACAACAAAAGCTCCAGAGAAAATATATTATGGAGTTACTCCTTTGAGAAAAGAGGGAAAAATCAGTATTCAAAGATTTCACCATATTTAGAAGCTTACACCACAATAGCACAAGAAAAAAACAAAACAGGATATCGTAAAATGGAGATATGAATGTCAGACAAATTAAAAAGGACACCAAACCAATAAAAAACAAACAGATCCAGTCTTACTGTTGTTTATTGATATCCATAGGAGAGGAAATACAAACAAAACTGAAGCCTTAAAACTAGTGGTCAGGAATTGCTCTGACTTCCATAACCCCCCGCCTGCACGTCAAAGGATCCGATGGACAATGTGCCATACAGATTGTACAGATCTGCAATGCATCATATTAGATATTATCATTTATTTCTGTTTTGGACCCACATCAAATTTCCTGGAAAGAGAGTTTCTTGTCCTGGAATTTTTCCACCTTGTACATAACTGGTTTCTTCTTTCCACTATAGGCCTATAGCATGATTTTAATCCCCTAAAGCACTTGTAATAGCTGATCTACCATTCATACAAAGGGCAGCCCAAGTCATTTGTGATATAATTTTGTCAATTTACAAAATATTCACTGTAATGACCCAGGCCCACTACCCACATGATTATGTCCGCTTTGGCTCATGGGATTTAAACCCAATATTAATACATGGTTTTAAAAGGTCTCACGTGGGGTTAGGGCTATGGATTATCAGTCTACCCCAAAAACCGATACGATATCGGTACCAATCGCGGTTTGCGGTTTGTCGTTGCATGAATTTTTTTTCACCCCAAAAAAAAGCTTGAAAATAAAAAATTCAAAAAATCCAAAATATTAGAAAATGCTAGAAAACAATGTATGTTCTCATTAGTACACATAATAAAGCAAAATATCAGTCCCCCTAAGTCATAACATCCTGTATTGCTGTTTTCTTGTTAACTATTAAATCTATTAAGTTCTAATGTTTAAACTTTTGGGCCCATTTTAAAAATTTATGACTTTATCAATGTAGCCCGCAATGGCCATTATAAAACATGACTTTTTAATTTCACATTTTTTTTATAAGTGATCAATATGACACTGGAAATTGAACCCAAATCTTGTTAGAATAAATGTTATTGAGGGCCCATTATAAAGGCATTTATTTTGAGTGATTTAGTTCTCTTATAAGTGGGTCCTATTAAAGGGGTTTAAGTTTTTTTTAAAAAAGAAAGTCCATATACTCCAAGGACTTAGGGGTACCATTGTTTTGTTTACTATAAAGTATTTCAATTTTCTTAAATTTTTATTAAGATATTTTAAAGCAATCAATCTTATAGTGGACCCAACTTGTATTTTAGATTACTTTGTTGAAGGTCCATTCAAGATGAGCATTTATTTGAATGCTTTATATAAGTGTGGCTTTATTGACAAGTATTGTACTTTTGGGCCCATATGTTAAGTTTTGTTAACAAACAATGTGCCCACAAATTGAGCCCATCCATCTACTCCAAATGAAAACCCTAAAAAGAGGGTTTTTCAACCTTTTGATAGAAATGGTGCATAATTGGGGTAGAGGGAGCCCGGCTAGGAGAGGGAAAATAGGGGGTTAAAAAAAATGGAAGAGAGGAGAGAAGGAAGAGGAAAAGAAAGAAAGAAAGGAGGCAGAAGAGGAGAAGAAGATGAAAAAGAAGAAAACGTGAGAGAAGGAAGAGGTCCATACCAAGACAAAGAATGGCATGAGCGGTTTGAGGGGAGCAGCGATGGCCTGGTAGCAACAACAAATGCACAACCATAGCAACAAAGGCTTCATAGTTCAGGTACAATTCTCTCCTCCTCATCTCTCTCTAGCTCTTTATATCGTTGTTTCATTTTTATTCTTTGCAACACATGCTTGATCTCATTTTTGCAACACATGCTTGATCTCATTTATCATGTAACAGCTTTTAACATGTCCATCTCTGCTCTTTCTTCCTCTTAACTCCCTTCTCTTGCAAAATTTTTTCTTTTTTTTTTTCGTTTCAGCCGTTACGACCGATATTTCAAAAATATCAGTTGTAACGACTAATATTTATGCAATACTGACCGCAAAAAGACCACAACGGATATCTCAGTGAGATATCGTTGCAATATGGACCAATACCGGTATGTATCAGTACATATCGGCTGATACATACCGGTATTGGCCGATTTTTTAAACCATGGACTTAGGGAAAATGCCACACTTATATGCCCAATGCTAGGACTTGAATATTTCCAATGTGGGACTTGGCTCACATGAGCACTTTACCTGTCTTCCTTCAAAGGATTACCCAGGCGAATTAGAGTCTCAAACTCACATCATGCCTGTGGCCCCCTATAAAAGGGTGTTGGGTCCGGCGAGCATCTGCCAAGAGAAAGGCCAGGGGAAACTCTAAAGAACTGGATATGTAGTAGTGAATAATTCCCACATTAGAAACTTGCATGTCCTGATCTTAGGTATATAAGTGTGGCCTGGCTTTAACCCCACATGACGCTTTTTAAACCATGCGGCAAGATTGTTTTGGAATCCCATGAGCCAAAGCAAACAATATCATGTAGGTAGTGGGCTCGGGTCATTATATTCACGCCTTTGGAATGATGGATTCAATGCCCTTGTGCACTCAAAGATTGGGTTGGGTCAGGTGTTATGGGGTTCCTCTCCACACGTGGGATGTGAAGGCATTTTTAGATATTGGGAAGAGTTTGGGAAGGTGGTTGCAATCACAAAAGAGACAGTAGAGAGATCTAAGTTGAAGTATTATTTGCTGGTGGAGTCACACAGGTTCATTACTAGGAATAAGGCTAGATATTTGCAGAATTGCAGTCTCACTTTCCTCATCGTGGTTAGGGAGGAAATGAATTTGCAGAAACCCAAAGTGGAAGGTAGGGAGGAGAAGGATACAAGGGCAGATCACAAAACTCATCTCAATATGGGAAAAGGAAGCAAGTGTTGGAGTTGTCCAATCTTGATTGGTCGAACGATGCAACAATCAGAGCCAAGGAAGGTAAGCGGTGCAAGGAGGACAACGTGGCATCCAGGGTTGAGTCGGCTTCTTAGCATCCTAGACAAAATGGTGATGTGGTCGCAAGGGATTGCAGGATCTCTTCCCAAGACATAGACTATAGACCAAAGGGTCACAGATTGCACTATAGATATCAAGTGAAGCACTAGATTTGAAAGGTTTCCATCTTCAGGAAGAAAGACCAGCTAGAGAAAAGGACAGATCTAATAGTCTTCCAACATCACAAATATAGTAGGGCCTTGCATTCAAAACCATATCTTAAAATAGAAGTACAGTCGCAAAGAGGATACCACCTTTGTAATTAAAATCACAAGCGTCCAGAAAAATAGAGACATACAAGATCAGGAGGTGATGAAGTTACTACTAGAAGCTTGGACCTCTAGCAACAAATATGAAGAAAGAATCAGTAGGAAAAAGAGATTTAGAAGAGCACAGGTTAGGAAATGGATTGACGAGAATAAATGAGGATTTTCAGGTGAAGTAGAGGAGGCAAGCAAACCGTAAAATGGATTATTATCAAGAAAAGTATCACTATGATTGTGAGAAGCAACGCCAATTCGCTTTTGGATTAAAGGAACAATGCCATTTTTTATTTTTTTCTATCCAAGGAAAATAGAGAGGAACAAGGAAAACTTTGTGCATTCATGTAGTATAGGAAGAATAAACACATACGACCCAAAATTTTTAGGTGGGAATAATCCGGCTTCTAGTGGAACTGCTACATAAAAGGTGAGACTCAAAACATTAGAATGAGATACACAACAGTCAAGCATTAGAATGAGATTCAAACATTAGAGCTAAGTATGCATGGTTTTTTGGTCTTAAAAGCAAAGGGCTTTTAGACCTTTTAGAGCCTGCTTTCTTTCTTTCTTTCTTTCACCATAATAGGGAATATTTATTTGGCATGTAGATATAGCATATTATATTGTTCAAACAGTAAAATGAACTAAATATATACATAATTTTTATGAAATTTTCACTTGTTAATATTTTTCAATTTTTTCGTTCTTTTATATGTATTTTTAAATCTTCTTATTATTTTCTGAAATGCCCTTTGAAATGAAACACTGAGATGCCAACACGTCCAAAAAGTTTCATTCTGAAATCAAATCAAGATAGGGTAAAAAAAAAAAGCGCGGCCCAGCGCACAAGGCTCCCGTATAAAGGGGTCTGGGGAGGGCAAGATGTACGCAACCTTACCTTCATTTTGAAGAGGCTGTTTCCGTGACTTGAACCCGCGTCCTTCAGGATGCTACCAATAAGCCTTTACCATTAGACCAAGACATACAATAATTAATAACTATGGTCCTGGATGATGATACAACTTGTCCAAGGACATATAACTAGGTAAATTATGAATTACTTTACATAATTAACTCAAATGCTTCCATTAATAGCATAATAGCATCAAATCTTCATCTCTACTAGCTATATTTTCCATTCAAAATGAATTCAATGATGTCACAAACAAATTTCACCAAAGCACTGACAATAGATTATGCTTATCTATGAAGAAGTTACAAAACATCAGATAAACACCTTACTTGTACATGATCATAAAATGTCCGAATGACAGGTCTCACATGGCCTTCCCTTGTATCCGGCAGCATCATCTGCTTGACTTTTGAAATCTACCCCAAACAAAAAAAAAAAAAAAGGTCTGAAATCTATGCCTAAAAAAAAATCGTCTCCAACAAGGAACTCAAGAGCTCAGACCAAGTAAGGAATATGGTAAAGAAACACCAACCTCAAAGAGCTTGATTGATGTGTCTGTACTCCCCGTTGCAACAAACCGTCCATCCGGACTAAATCTTGCACATCTGGCAACATTCTACAAAATTCAACTAACATAAATAATAGTGGGTATGAATTCCACCATGCTAAAATTTTAAAAACCTCAAGTTAAGGCGAACCCAAATATATACATATATATATACATTTTTTTAGGAAAAAACAACCCTCCTAGTTAGGCCCATTGGGATGCATAATGATCATGGAAGTCCATTGGATGGTAAGATCCATACAAGGCCTACCTATATGCAAACTCTTGAGTTCATAAGATCATCCTAATCTTTTGATCGCTAAAATTTGATGGTTTAGAGACATCATTTTTTTATGATTTCAATCCAATGGTGACGAAAAGTTGAATGAGTGCCAAATTTAGACTTGTGACCATACATGAGTAGGTAGTGTGTGTGAAAAGACTAGATTGATTCAACATGGGCCCCACAAAAAAGAAAAAAGAAGGGCGGGAAAGGGGCTTTTTTAAAGTGGGGCATTTTTTAGAATTTTCACACACACACACACACACACTAGAAGGTTAAAGATGGTAACAAATGCATTCAAAAAAGAAATCACATAAAACACAATAGGATAAAATTGAGTGACTAAGGAATCACATCAGAGGCACTCAACAACTTGCCTAGTTCTAAAGGTAAACCATTAGATTGTATGCTTCCATGGTCTTGCCATTCTCCATATTTGTTGGATGTACATAATGTCATATGTATATCTAAAAAAGGAGCATGCAAACACTTGATGGTAAAGCACAAGATTATTAAAAAGAAAAATCAATAACTTTGACAATTCAAAACAACACAAAGATTGACAATGCAGTTGCCGAGAATGCCTCCTCACAACGGAAGAAACAAAAGACTAGAGCATCATGTCCATGAAGAAAATAGATTGTTTCTTTGCTACACTTTATGAAAACATGTAGGAAAGAGACCTCCTGGTCTTGAACTAAATCCATCAATTCCTCCACGAAACATAACACCCTCTGCAAAAGCATACCCCTTCCTGAGAGCCAACCAATAGCAACGGAAGAGTCACCCTCAACAACACAACAAAGCAGCTAACAATGAATGGCTGTCCAAACCCTAATGAGCCAGTTATGCATCATTGATAGCTTGGAGTTCCATGGCCCCAAGAAGCAAAACACCACATCATTAGAATCACAAATGACTCCACTAATCCCCAACAATCCATTATTACCTCCAACACTAGCATCAAAATTGAGCTTATAATAAACAAACTAAGGGCACCATTTTGGAAGGGCATCTTGAGCATGATTATAATCCTAAACAGCCTCATTCTAACAAACCATCCATCATAGAGATACAGACTCCTTCAAAGAGGTTAGTAGTGACAGTGCAACAGGGAGAAGAATGGCAAAGTAGAGAGATAGGGGCTTCAAATATCACCCTTCTACTATCAGAAGATATAGCATTCCTTATTAATGTATACCACATGTTAAATATGATACAAATTTGATCTCCAGGTTTTATCAAAACGAATAGATTAGACCAATCAACCAACGGAAAACAAACTGAGAGAAAACTATTAACAATAAAATTGATCAATGACAAAAGATATTTTCGCAAAGCAAAAATTGTCAAGAACCTTTATAAAAATGTAATGCCCTTATCACAAATTACCAACATTGCATTACTAAAGGATAATAAAACTATGGTGGGTCATAACAATCACCAAAGGAACATATTGTGGGTATGATAGAATAACTGACGGACATGCAATGTTTTCTTCTTCTTCTTCTTCATGTTTCCATTCACACAGAATACATGGTTTAGGAATGTTCAAAAGAGAAGAAGGAGAAAAACCATTTCTATTTACACTCCTGTCAACGCAAATTTTTGACATCTATCACCCATTGCAAGCCTTGGCGCAATGGTAATGTTGCTCAATTGCAAAATGCGGAAACAGCCTCTGTACTTGTGGGGGTAAGGTTGCATACATCTAACCCTCCCTAGACCCTACAGTAACAGGAGCCTTGTGCACTAGGCTGCCCTTTTTCTGTCTGTCACCCATGTTTAGAATATAGATAAGACCAAAGAACAGCAAGGCAACAGTCCTAGAATCAAAATCCTAAAGATTAGATTTGGTTCCCCTAACCATCACACATCAGCACATAGAAAAATACCATCCTCATTGCTTTAGTTGTACCTTGTGCTCTGAAACATGTCGTGTTTCATGCTTTGGGAAGCTTTTAGATGAACCTTTTGTATCCTGCACAATACTGGTTTAAAAAATGAAAAAGTTAGTATTTCCAAATAGACCTATCACATATCCAAAAGGGAAAAGGAAAGTGATTTAACACTTAAAATAACAGTGCATCATTAGTATTGATAAGAAAAAGGGTTTGCACTGTGTTAAGGTTGTATTTAGCAAATACAAACAACCAATTCACTGCTATATGCATGAAATTACAAAAATCCCAATGATTTTGAACACCGACTTCAAGGGAGGTAACTAGAACATGATATATGGACTCCAAAAACTCCAGAGACAGATAAATTAAAGAAGTGAACAAAGCTCTTCTTAGAAAATGGTTTTGGCATGGTGGTGAGGAGTTTGATGGTCTTTGGAAGGAGGTTCTTTGCTCTAAATGTGGTGTATCTAGAGGTGAGTGGGAATTAAGTGGCAACTCTTATCATCACTAGGGAATTTCAAAAGGCATTATGTCGGTTAAGAAGCCTGTTTATAAGAATATTCACTTCCATGTGGCTAAGGGGGATAATGTTTTGTTTTGGTTGGACACCTGGATTAGGAATATACCACTAGCTACTCAATTCCCGACTTTTTCGCTGCTCTATAAATAGTAGTGTGGTAACTCAAGCGAGTGATGATGTGGAGCAAATGGGAGACAATGTAGTGTGGGCCCCCATTTTCAGAAGAAACCTTTCTGAGGTGGAGGGTCAGTTTAGCTTGCTATTGGCTCCATCAATGAGGTCTATACTCTGTTGGAAGGAAGGGACAATAGACCTTGGTGTTGCTCCACAGATGGGTCCTTCACAATTGCTTCTTTTCTCAGTGCAATTACCAGTGGTTGGTCGTCTCCTAATATTATTACTAGTCTTTAGAAGTTTCAAGATCTTCCTATAGTCCTTGCCTTTACCTTGATATCCTTGCTAAGAGATATGTTGACTATGTATAACCTTCCACAGCTGAAAATGACTATTGTTAATGTCAGTCCCATGTGCTTGGCAGAAGCTAATTCTATAAACCACTTAGTTAAGGACAAAATTGGATCTTGCTAGACGCCTTCAAGTCTCCATCTCTTGCATTGATTGCAGTGCCAATACTGAAGCCGAAGAGGGAGTGTCTTGCCCAAACTTGTCTCTGAATTTGTTAGCTTTGTAATTATGTAATTATGGGATAGTTTTTCTCTCTTTTTGGGTCGGGGCTTAGGATCTCTCTGTTTTGGGTCTTTCGCTTCCTGGATTTCTTTTTTTCTTTTTTTTTCTACAGAGTATACCTCTCTTATACTGTATAGCTTCTATTTGTTAATAGTGATCTTCAAGAATATTATTGTGCAACCATGAACAAATTATGGCATACTAAAAAATCTTTTTCTTAAAGTGTAAAACTTTAAAAAAAAATTATAACCTGAAATCAACAGTATGACTTTGTGGGGGAGGGATTGAACCATATACAGCAGGAATCACCATTGAAGAATCATAGAGAGGAATAGGAGCAATTCCCTTTGATGCCTCGTCTCTCTCCATGGCAAGTCCCTGTAACAAGCCAGAACACATTAACTGAAAAATAAAAAACCCAACAGACATGATGAACAAGCCATTGGTTTCAAGCACCACATTATAGACCTTGGAGACTAGATCTAGAAGCTTGTTGGAAGGGTGTTCAACAGTCAATGGCGTCATGGTTGCTGAAGCAACTGCGTTTGCAACCTGTACAAGGTAAATAATTCATTTTCAATACAATACTAATAATAATAAAGTGAAAGGTAAAAGTGTCCACTGTCCAGATTAAAAAAAGTACAACATTCAGGCAATATTGATGATAAGAGAAACACTATTTCCTAAATCACCAAAAAAAAAAAAAAAAACTATACAATACTTAGAAAGAAAGGTAGAAGTTAGAAAAAACTACCAATATGAAAAAATTATAGGAAGTTGCAAGCAAAGCCAAGTACAAAGACAATGACAATTTGTATGCACAGTTGGAAACTATGGAGAAAGATAAGCTGATCTATACGCTAACAAAGATAAGAGGAAGGAAAATGAGAGATCTTCATAATGTAAGGTGCATTAAAGATTAAAATGAGAGGACAGATAAAAAAATGTCAAAGAGAAATTAAAAAGGGTATTTTAAAGACCTTTTAAATAGAATACGCAAATTATGTAAAATCAAGACTTAAAAACAAAATCAAAGAATGGTCAATGAAATATCTAGAATAGAAAAAAAAAGATGGTCCTACCTAGGATGAAAATATTGATGATGATAATGATGATGATGATGTCCAGTGCATTGAAGGGTTAAAAGCTGAAGGAACTAGAAGGAGGAGATAAATGAAGACCTTGGGTGAAAGAAGGAGGAAAACATATCAGAAGCTAGAATGCAGAGTTGCAAAGATCATAACTATAAGAACGGATAAAAACATGTAGAAGCAACCCTAAATAAATGAGATAAGATTGCAATAAAGATGATTTGATGATTCTATGATGGAAAATAGACAGATCCATGAATAGACAAATAAGTTAGAAAGTGCACCTTATATATAGATGTGCTTTCTTCTATATAAATTTTTTTTTTTTTGGTTTCCCTCTTAAAAGGAGGATACTTGTTGTTAGCTTTATGCCTTCCTCTCATAGTTTCATTCCCTTAATGAATGTCTTCATTGTTGTTCATAATGCCTTCATTGTTTTCCATACTTGCATTTCTCAAATCATTATCACCAACATCTCTCTCTCTCTCTCATGCAAACACAAACACTACTTTTTGGGATATTCAGATACATAGGAATATTTTGGGCATCTAATTTTTTTCAGTTTTAATAGTAGAACTCTAACCCAATACTGAAAAAGGGAAAACCCTGTGGGACAATCCAAAACAATCCAATTTCTGCTTTCTGTTCTATAATAACAAATGCAGCCAAAAGGGTATATATGCACACACACACACACACACACACACACACACAGAGCGAGAGAGTGGTTTGAAGATTTCAATTGCATCAAAAAAGTTCAATGAAAGAGTTGAGTTTATAAGTATAGCAGATAAGAGAAGGTAGTCCTTGCTTGCTTGCTTGCTTGCCTGGTTGAGATTTTGATCGTGGAGATGAGCAACGATCAAGGAGTTAACCTGCCGAAGAAGCTTTCCGTCCTGCCAGGTCTGTTCCAGGCCTGACCCCATTCAATTGCTTGCTTTCAGTTTCCAAGTTCCAACACCTTGCCTTGATCAGCCTCGCAGAATAGACTAGATGGCGACGCTGCCGCACAACGCCCGTTTAGAAACCAAGCACAGACACCTCGCCCGTGTGAAGGAGGGGAGGGAGAGGGATGGGTTCTCTTCTCCCGCTGGAACATGGGTGGGACCTATTTTTATGATGAATCCATACCTCCCACGTGCCTATTAGGGTTGTAAATTGGTCCCTGATTTGTTGATTACCAAAGGCTTTGACCCGTTAATAATTGAATTTGGATCTTTATTTAGAAACTAATAAGTAAACGAGTTTATATATAAATCCAATTTTTTTACTTGTGACCTAAATGATTGCGGATCTAATTCCACTTTGGTTTTGGCCCATGGACCCAAGACCCGAAATATTATCCCTTTTTTTGAAATTATTTTTTAAAACATTCTTTACACGATCCTGGACCCGAAGCCGAGCGCCCTTATATGGTTTAGGTTCCGGTTCCAATTTGGGTCTATCTACTACTTAATTATTCCAATTTTGAATTTCAAAAATTGGCTCCAAATTGGTTTTATTTTCAAATCCATCCTCTCACTAATGATTTTAGTTCCGAGTCCACCATGGGCCCCAATAGGAACCGACCCATTTACAACCTTAGTACGTACATCTATGTCCCTGCTGAATTGGGACCCATGCTTCTTACACTCTAAAAGTTTATTAGGATTGTTACTACTGGTTATTATTGTTAATTAGTTGATTAGTAGAGAAACAGAACTTGATCAGTTTTAATAAGGGGATTACTGTTGAAGACTCCACTTGTATATATAACCTTTTACAATTTATATACGGGAGGGAAGAAGCATGATCGAGAATGTACAAATGTATTTGAGTGTTTAAATTGAACTTGTTATGTCCCTTGAAGATCCCTGCCAAAGGACAATCCCATGAAGATCCTGTCTTAGTGTATCTGCATTCTACTATAAGTACATTGCATGTGCAGTCCAACCCTACAAGATCCACTTGAGCCCTCGTGAGTGCAGCCGCTTTGATATTTTGGTCATCGCACAACCTGCATTTGGGCCAAATTTTACAATCACTAAATGGTCACTTGCTGTTGGATTGAATTTCAAAAGGATCTACAATTAAGATTCCATAAAATTTTAAGGTTGTTATAAAAAAAAAAGGCTAAGATAATCAGGCGGGGCTGATATTTTGGCCCCACAGTCATTAGGAGACATTTTTATCTACCCACATCCCATTGAAAGATGCATCTAAGTTGGCCTAAGTGGGCACCAACCGCGGGATTACACCTCATCAGAGAATATCCTCCCTACAATAGAAATCATCATTACAATACTCCTACGACATCAGTGTAGGACACGAAGAAAAGTGAACGTCATCCATGACTCTACAGTAACTTTAAATCATGGTTTACAAAAATAATCAAGAAATAACCAAGAGTATTTTATGAGAAAAACCTCGTAAATGGACACTGCAGTAAAAAAGGGCACAGTAGATAAGTGTGAATAAGAAGGGTCACATAGGCCAATTTTATATATTTTTTCTATTTTAGGTGAGCGTCAATATCAATGCTCCTTTGTTTAGCTGCTTGCATTTCTACAAAACGAACCAAAACTTTTTTTTTTCCATCATTTCTGTTAGAAAAAAAAATATATGATAAAATACGATTGAGATATAATGTCTAAGTCGCAGGTTATGCTTTCCTTAAAACAATAAATGCCCCCATACCAGAATGGTATTTGCAATCAAATTACTGGCTAGCTTGCCTCCAATATAAAATAGGCCCAAATTTGGCTTTAGAATATAAAGAAGTTAATTACTATGCTGTACATTTAATAGATGCTGACTATTTTGTAAGTGATAATGAGTGGAGAGCTATTGAGATTTGAGGCAATAAAAAAGTATTTAGAAGTTTTTTAATGAGCAACTAAGTTTTTTCTAGGGTATATTACCCCACTTCTCCTGGACTTTTAAATCAATTTTATCTTATTAGTATTAATTTGGAAAATATAGAAACATATATTCTTTTTTTTTAATGGTAGAAACATAGATGGTTAATGGAAAGCAAGTTATTTGGAGCCTTATTTCCCCAATTGAGGTGGCATATTGACTACGAAAATGGTTACATTGGTGATATTTTTAGCCTAGTGGAAAGCAAGTGAACATTGATAGCTCATATTTTTCGTGATTTACTAACAATTTTGGTGTTGTAGTAGTTTCATCAAAACTAACCTTCAGTGCAAGTGGATAACTCATAGGAGATCAGAGGAGCCTATGAGACTGGCTTTTAACAAGAGGGAGAGAGAATAACAAAGTAGAGGTACAAGGATTGGAAGATAATATTGCAGCAATAGATATGCAATAGAAGATGAAATTGTAATCTTTTCTTCAAAGTTGTAATTTTTTTTTTCAAAGATGTAATCTTGTTCCAAGGTATTATTTTGTTTAAAGATTTAATTTAATTGTCTTTAAATAAGTAATTTTATTCAAAGTTGGAATTCAAAGTTATAATGTTCACTTCAAAATTTCAAATTTGTATTCGACTTTCCTAGTTAATAAATCAATACCATTTAAATTACAACTTAGAATAAATCAGCAAAATGAATTTTCATTGAAAATTTTTACGACTTACTCAATAAATTCAATTCCTAAGTATCTTTGAAAAAAATTTGAAACAAATGGGCCAACCAAAGCGATGCTTGGTCCAACATGGCACGACCCACTAATCGTGTGAAAATGTGGGCCCCAGCCCATCTTTCAAATATAAGTATGTTGGCCCACTCGTCTCTAGTTAAGTGCACTCGACACCAAATAAGAAAAAGTGAGCTACATGTCAGCACAACTTTTGTCCAGCCTAGAATCATGGTGCACAAACAAGGGGTGTTCATGGGTGGGGCCAATGTGCCCAATTACAACCCAGCCCCTATAGCTGGGCCAGGATATTATCTTGACCCATTTAATATTTGACCCAGCTTGGATTAAGCGAGAGAAAGCCCAGGCCCACTCGGCCTAGTTAAACAAGGAGAGCTTGTACTATAATGTTTATTTATCAGTTAAAAACTGCTAGAAAGCCCATATAGACCAAAAAACTGCCCAGTTTGACCCAGCCCAATTGACCAAATGAGGGGGTTTAGTCCTAACAAGTATTGCTTGTGTGCATACCGGTTTGTGTTTTTAAATAGGCTTCAGCCTTTCTGCCGAAAACCTTTGCGTGCATCGAAACAATTCTGCCTAGAGTTTGAGAGAATGTGTAGTTCAGCTGATTGAGACATGGGTGTCAGTATAATTAGTTCAGCTGATTGAGACATGAGTGTCAGTATAGTTTAACGAATTGAGATTCAGTAAGGAAAAATTTCTGCCACATTACAGGTGGGGTTTTTTGACAAAGGATCAGGAACATTATAGACGTGAGTGTGAGTGTAGCACGGCTGGTTGGAATGCGAGAGTCATACCGATGGGCCTAGAGTTTGAGAGAATGCGTTGCTCAGCTGGTTGAGATATGAGTTTAAATATAATTTAGACGAATTGAGACTCAATAAGAAAAAATCTCATGGAGACTGATAGGGCCGCCACATTACCAGCGGAGTTTTTGGACCAAGGAGCAGGACTCACTGTGGACGTGAGTGAGAGTGTAGCTCAGCTGGTTGGAATGTGAGGGTTAGTGCCAGTTAGGGCCAAGGCCCGGAGGATAGCCAAATGACTAAACTAGCCTGGGAATCAAAATCATATGAAAATTACATACAAATCCGGGAGTGTATCAGATTCAAAAGGAGCAGGATTAGGAATGTCGGCGGTAAAGGCGACGGGCGCCGCGGCGGCTGCAGCATTATCCATGGCAATAATATCTTACATCCTCTGCAACTCTCGCTTCAAGCTCCCAATCCCATGGCGGAGAACTCCCGTGTCCAAAAACAGAGCCAGAGCCAGGAAAGGCCTCGTCGACTCCATCGGCAACACCCCATTGATCAGAATCAACAGCCTCTCACAAGCCACCGGTTGTGAAGTAAGTGGGTGGTCTTTCTTTGATGTGTCTTTCTTTCTACTTCTTCTCCAATGTTATTGGAATTGAAAGGATTGATTCTGTGATTTTAATTCCAGATTCTTGCAAAGGCCGAGTTCTTGAACCCCGGAGGGAGTGTGAAAGATAGAGTGGCAGTGAAAATCATCGAAGAGGTAACAAACAAGTATATTCATTCAGACTTTGGTGGGGTTGGGGGATTTCATTTCATTTCATTAACATTAAAAAAGGCCCCCGCGTGCACAAGGCTTCAGCGTAGTGGGGTCCAGGGAGGCAAGATGTAAAGAGGCTGCCTTCATGACTTGGAACCCGTGCCCTCCAGGATGCTACCAGTAAACCTTTACTGTTGGACCAAATTACCCTTTTTTTTCTTTTCATTTCATTAACATTGCATAAGAAATTTGATGTATGATTTATTCTTCTCTGGGTCTGGTCTTATGGGTGGTGCTAATAGATAAATGATTGTTTTTGTGGCTTTGGGTTCTTGCTGGATTCGCAGATGGAATGATGTATGTTTATAGCCCTTGATATAATACTGGAATGTTGGTGGAATTTATATAATGGGAGAATCATTTAATTCTGATTGTTTCATAGCTCTGGTCTTTAGCAAAGATAGATGATTAGCTTGATTAAATTTATGTCTCCGAACAAAAAGAGTTTATTAAATAGTTATGTATGGATCAGGTGTAAACAGGGTTTGGATGCCAAGTGATAAAGGTCTCTGCTTTATTTACATTTACATTTACATTTAGGAGTAAGCGGGTGCTTAGAAGTTGGTATATATAGAATGATTACAAGTAGTAGAATTCTATGCTTTACCCATAAAAAAAATAGAAAGCCCTAGGAGTGGGTACAGCTCATCTTAATCAATTCTCTTCATAGTTCATAATAATCCTCATCCAATCACAGATCAGTTTAAGAAGAAACAATAATTCAGTTGCAGAAACGAAAATCTGTTTCTTAGTTACTTGCATGCAGGATATGTTTTTGGAAACACGGCAATAGAAAAACAACTTTTTTGCTGTCTACCGACTTCTAAATTCCTACTTACAGGTTTAGACCTAATTGAATTCCGATTTTGGTCTGGCTGGCTGGCACTTTTAGGGGGATTATAACCCAGCTTCAAACTATATAGATTCTCATGACCCGGCCGACCAAACCCCACCCCCACCCCCACCCCCCCACCCCACAACACCAAACACCAAGTAGAAAAAAAAAATCTCCAGAAACAATTCTCCTAAATTTAATTATTTCTGGAACTTTGGACACTTAATTCAAAGGCTCCAGATAGTTGTGTGAAATTGCCATGATACTATACATACATATATATATATATAAACCTCTTGGAATTGGAAGCCCCATATGTTAGAAAATATCATGTGATTAGTAGTTATCAGATCTATCTAAAAATTGCATAATCAACAATATAGTTTTTACCATCATCATCAAAGCAATGTTCAAACTATGTTGGGGTCGGCTACTTAAATTCTGTTTCTCCATTCCGATCTAACCTCAGCCAAAGCAATAGATAAGTTAAACTTTTTCAAATCTAATTTTACTACCTCCATCCATGTTTTCTTTAACCAACCCCTTCTCCATGGTGGGCCATCAACCTGCATAGCTAACCTTTTCTTTACTGGTGCCATTACTGGCATGCGTTTGATATGCCCAAACCATCTCAAATGGATTTTCTCTAATCTTATCCCTTATCGGTGCTACCCTTAAATGCTCTCGATAGCGCTCATTTCTAATTTTATCTTTCCTAGTTTTAGCACACATCTACCTCAACATTCTCATCTCTGTTACATTTATTTTTTTGCATATTTTGCTTCTTCATTGGCTAACATGCTACCCCATAGGTCATACTTGGTTTAATTACTATCTTATAAAATATTTCCTTCAATTTTGTTGGCATTCGTTAGTCACAAAGCACTTCAGAAGCAAGTCTTGACTTAAACCATCTAGTTCTTATCCTATGTTCAACATCTTCATCAATCTTTCCATTCTTACTAATTATCGAGCCGAGGTTATGAAAAGAGTCGCTTTATAGTATCTCCTAGGCTTCGATTTTTATAGTAGTTTCAATTATTTCTGTATGCCTTTTGAAGCTGCAATCCAAATATTCTATCTTCACACGACTTATTTTAAATCTTTGGATTCTAAAGTCTCCCGTCATTTCTCAAGTTTTGCATTTACACCATCTCTTTATTCATTCACCAACACTATATTATCTGTAAACAACATACACCAAGGTACCTCCTCTTGAATATAAGCAGCTAACTCATCCATGATTAATGCAATCAACAATATAGATTTAAATGATAATAATCATAAAACATAAAATAAGGCATACCTATCGCCATGTTGAAATGTGTAATAAGTGAACTTGATCCTTTATTAGGCACTTGGATGGCCAGGTGACCCATGAGAGCTTCACCTCTATTCCTCCTTTAGACACTAGTGATGGAAACCTTTGTGTTACGTATGTACCTTTTGTTACATATGAGGCTAGAGGAGGGACTGTGAGTAGCCCTTTATAGGTATTGAGTGGATACCCAAACCATCAAGGATGACCCCTTATTGTTTCTCAAATGCTTTTGAGAGTTATCGTCAAATAACCAAAAGATGAAGGATAGGGTATTCATTAAAACAAACCAAGGACAAGTTGGTTTTTTCGAAATGAGCACTTACAAATATTTCCAACATCCTCCCACTTGGTCCAAACAACACCAATATATAGATATATATGTATATATATATATCCTTGGTTGTTATTATGAATGTCTTTCTTATTGTATGTAGCCAAGTTATCATTCATTCACTTATATCCCATTCAATCAGATATCTGATTCTTGACTATATGTGCATCTGACCATACTATCAAGATTATTTTTAGTGAGTAAAGGGAGAACGGTAATTTTTCATGGATTTCTGCAAAGCAAAAAGTCCAAGCTTTACACAAATAAGTGCTGAACACCAATTTCAATTTTCATTCTAATTCAATTATTTCTGACATATACAAAAACAGTACGTCAATTACAAAATTATGTACTTCCAAATACTCTCAACTTTTTTTTTTTTTTTTGGTTTTGTTTGAGAAAAACTTAATGAGTGCACTCTAATTTTGCAAAACATACCCACATTTCCATTTTGGTCAAGCTTTATGCTTATTAAATGAGAACGGTGGTGCTTGTTACATATGTGAGACCTAACCATGTCATAGTATAGATGATCTCATTTTTCAACGACCTTGATGTGCAGTTTCATGTGCGGATAAAAATACTATATTGGAGATTCTAGATATATCAGTGGTTCACTTTCTACTTACAAATTAAATGTGCACAATTATATATATTAAAAGGTTTCTAGAGCGGTCATTGCTTTGGTGCAATGGTAAAAGTCTTGGGTGCCATGCGTGACATGCGGGCAGCCTCTTTGTGCAAAGTTGCCAAAGGTAAGGTCTATCTCCAATTTGGACCCTCCTTGGACCCTGTACTAGGTAATGACCTTTTATTTATCTATTCCAGAGGGCCAAGGAGCTCTATTTTAAAATAGAGGCTGCTGATTAATGCCACCTCAGTGTCCACTTGGCATGCTTTTATAGGAGTGTAAGCCATTGTGGGGTCTTTTTAAACCAATTGAAATCCAAAGGGCTCTTAATTAGAGAGATGGCTACACGTCTCCTCTCCCCGCTAATAAGGGAGATGATGATTTATACCTACAAAGAAACACTACACAGCTGTCCTTGTTTGTAATGCTATTCTAATCTTTTAAAGATTTTATATTAGATTTAAATTTAGCCTTTCCTATATTACAGATATTATAAATCACAATCTCATTTAGTAACTATTTTCATATTAAATCTCTCTCATCTTAAACCCCTAAATTATTCCCTTCCCCATAATTTACGAGGTTTAAAATCTAATCTCATCTTGGTTGAGATTTTCTTTATCCAAACTCTTGTAATTTTGGAACTCTTACAACAACACTTTCATTTGCATTTGATTCACTCTTTTGTATAAACCAACCTCTTCCAACTGATCAATCTAACTACTAGCTGTGTCAGATTAGAGTGAGATTTGCCCCACTGCTAAACAATCGAGAACACTAGTTTTACTGGAGGTTGCTGATGAGATATGAATACAATGCACTAACAGTTGGTAGATAGAACCATACAGAATTCTCAAACATGACCCTTTAGGGCGTGTTTGTTGATTTCACCTCAAAGTAAAATTGAAGTCATCTTTCATTTCAAGAAACAATAAACTAAAAGATTCAAATCAAAATATCACATTTCAAAAAATTCTTCTACTTTTTACACCAAAAAGTTAAAAAGCTACTTTCTCGTACTACTAACTGAAAAAAAATATCTACTTTTAACACAAAAAGTCAAAAAATTACGTTCTCTTTTCACTAAAAGACAAATCTCATCATGGGATTGATTTAACCCCTCTCATTTTTTTATCTTTTGAAATGACCATTCACCTCACTTCACTCAACTAGTTAAATTAAAAAAACAGCCCTGTACAATTAAGTGCATTGGCAGTACACTTGAGATCCTTGAGTTATCAACAATAAAATTATCAATTTATTTGCATCTTTGTATTTCCTTGATGAACTTCTTCTTGTTCACAGTTGTAGCTATCAAAGAAATGTAATAAGGTTCTACAATCTCTCTCATTTAGTATCATCGTTCCTATAATCTCTCTCCCTCGATTACATACAATTTTGAATTCTCTCCTTCTTTGTGAATCTTTCTTCTGTGCCACATTTCTCTACTCTTCACTCTCTTTTCCAATTAACAAAACATAACACCGAACATGAAATTATACAAACATCATTCAAACCGGTTCAGTCAGTCTCATCCTAAACGAGAAGGCGAGAAAGAAAGAGATACAGACATATGATTCTATGGTTTGGACATTAGAAGGTGGGACCCACCATCAAAGATATACTATTCATTAGAATGGATTAGAATCTTATATATATATATATTAAGAAGAGAAACAATCATATGTAGTAGTCTCCATGCAAGTCTTCCATCATGGGTGTCCTTATTTGAAGTGGTTCTCACCATTGCGTTAATTTTTGAAAAGATAGGTTTTGATATAATCCGTGCACCTTCATCCAATGGTTACTAGCATTCTAATCTGAGAGATATCTTATGGCCAATTACAACTCATAAGAATGATATTTTATGACCAATTACAACTTGTAAGAATGATTTTGATCTATTATAAGAAATTTAGCACACTTGCACACCAAATATTCCCAGCCCTGTCTGTTCATTTGAAACAAGATCCCAATACCTGTAGATTTTTCTCAACATGTTAAAAGCTTTACACCAAATAATTTATTTGACTAATGTTTTCAGGCCCATGGGCTAGGTTCAGACTTGAGGATATTCAGGGTTT
Organism: Sextonia rubra; assembly: GCA_037013555.1. NCBI lineage: Eukaryota > Viridiplantae > Streptophyta > Magnoliopsida > Laurales > Lauraceae > Sextonia > Sextonia rubra. The sequence continues at coordinate 18,762,426 of JASUAD010000024.1, read as the reverse complement.
GTCTTTGCAATATCTATAATTCTCCTTTATTATTATTATTATTATTATTTTTTGTTTTTCTTGTTTTGTTTTGTTTTGTTTTGTTTTTGTTTTTGTTTTTTGTTTTTTGCTTTTTTTTTTTTTTTGCATCATTGCTAAGTTGAAATCTCATGTTTGAAATAGTTGTAGATAACTAAACCATAATCAGAAAATACGATTCCATTGATGGTCATTGTTTGTTCTTTCTCAGCCTAAAGCTCAATGAATATCTACCAAAGAACTGGACATTAGTGTCCCTTAGGTGCATGCTGCAAAAAGTCAATTTCCATTTCGTTTGGGCAGTTATTTGACTTTTTTTTTCACATATTGGTTGATTCTATTAGATTGCCTCTTTAATTATGCAATAAGGATTCTTTCACATTTAGATTTCTATTTTTGTTATTTAAATATTCAACTTTCCAATTTGGATGTGGTGGGCATGATGAAATCTATTGTTTATATAACAACAAGCCAATTTGGATGTCTGTTATTATTAAAAAATTATAAATAAGATATTCTTTATTTGAAAATTTCAATAATAATTAAAGAAGAAAACTTAAATTTAAATATCCTTTTAATTTTTTTGGCCTGGGCTGGGCACGGGTGTCTTGGGCTTGTTAAGTGGGAAAATAAAGCAAGCAATGACATTAAGATTAATGTTAATACAAACTTTAAGCATTCAAAGAAAGAACTGACTATGCCCGTATGGTTTGCATGACCTTTATGCATACTTGGCACCAATGCCTTGGTCAGTGGATCTGTTATCATTAATCTTTATTTGATGTTCTCCATACACATATGATGTTTCATTGTCTTCTCCCTTACGAAGGGATAAATTTGCTCTCTATGTGTTTGAAAGCACATGAACTTTTGTTGTTCTTGGAAAAGCGAACTACAAATGTAATGTCACAATAGATCTTTAGTGGTGTTGAACTGCTGCTGTCTACCACCTGAAGTCCCTGAATGGGATTCCTTAGTCATAATGCTTATTACGTGGTGTCATAGCATGCCAAGAACTTTGCTACCATGGTGGAGCTTGCAACAAGTGCTTGTTTTGTGCTCCTCCATGATATTGCCCCTAGCCAGCAGAAAGATAAAATCAGAAGTAGGTTTTTTGTTGTCAGGCATCCAACAAAATTAGAGTTATAGGGGATACAATCAAAAGAAAAGAAGCAGAAGAAGAAAGCTTCCAGCTAGCGGGACCTAAATATGCAAGTAGAGAACAGGTCTATCTGGGTTTCTACTGGTGCTGATATCATTAAGATTTCCTGAACAGAGTCAGATGCAGAGGCAGAGGAGTTCCGTAGCCTTGAACAGAGACATCTTGAAGATTTCCTGGAGGTTGTGACCGAAGACAGCCTCTTAAATTCTTCGTAGTAGGACCTGAAATACCTTCCTTACATTTACCTCTTCTAGCTTTCCTAGAGGAAGCATTGGAGACTAGGGCAATGGAAAATTGGTTTTGGGGAAGGTCCTCACACTGCTTTTGTTGAGAAGGACCTAACAAATTTGGGTTTATAGAATCTGAGGTTATAGAGACAATAGTTTGCATTGGCCCATCTTGCGTGGAAGCTTGCACAGGATCCTCTTGAACTGAAGCTGGAAGCCTAGCAGAGTTTTTGGAGCGCTTGGTTTTGATGCTCGTCGTCTTAGACATATCCTCTGGTGGAATTACTTGGGATAAGCTGGTCTGCTTGAAAGGGGCATTGATCCAGAGTTTTATGGATATTAGTTGTGGGACTGTCCATTTGGTGTTGAAGAGGGGTATCATGAGGGACAACATAAGTAGGCTTTTTGAGGGAGGAAGGATTGAGCACTTCAAAGGGGTTTGAGACGTCAACTTGAGGGGAACGGATGTTTTTGAGAAGGTTTAGAGATTTTTTGAGATTGGCTTTGTGCCTTGCACTTGTGAGGCTGTAGGTGGGTTTAGAAAGGGAAGGAATAGAGTGACCTGGGATGGCAGGGGTGGCTTGGAATTGGTTACAGGGATTGGTTGATGCAGGGCATGGTGAGGCTGAGTTAATGACTACCAAGGCATTAAAGGGCATGGGATCTATTGGGAGATACACTGGAGAACTGAGTCAGATGGGACATGGCTTGCAGGGTTAGCTGTGATTTTAGGGTCAAGCGGAGCTGGGCCAAGAGGTGTGGAATGTGATGGAGAACCAGCAGTAGCCAGGTGGAATTTGTACCAAGTATACTCAATCCTAAAGGCACAGTCTCAACAGTTGAATTCCCCTTTCCAGAGATTGCTGTTGGACACTTGCTGGAGTTATGATCTGAAGATAAGCAGATGGAGCATGGGAGATTTTCATAGTAAATTTCGTACTCTACTTCCCCTTCTCCAAGCTCTACCAACAGATTGGTTGGCCTGGGCTTAGAAAGGTCCAGATAATTCATATTTGATAATTCATTATTTGTGTGAAAAAATCTGCCCCCGTGATGTATGCACCTCGTATCTGGGCATCATAGGTGGTCTTCATTAATTTAATCTTCATGGAGTTTTTTTAAGTTTTCTCAAGTTTGTTGTGGCTGCAAGTTTGCCTATGCTACCATTAGTGCACTCATGAATCTTGATGCAATTTTCCCCAATGCATGTAATCTAGTCCCAGCCTAAGATGTGCTCATGCTCATCATTTATACTAATTCTCATTGTAGACTAGCTGTATGCATATCCCAACTGCATGATTGGCTTCATTGCTTTTGATGTGATGTATTTGCTTCTCATTTTCATTTATTTTACTGCCATAGTCATTGGTTGCTGAACAAACTGTTTGCTTGCATATGCAAGACATGGAAGAACCTATGAGGCTGTGTTGTGGAGCCCTTGTTTTCCTCTATGACCATACTTGCTTTCCATTTATAGCTTGGCAACTTGTGATTTTATATAGGCTTTGGATTCTGGTGCTCTTGTTCGAGGCGGAGTAGTGACTGAAGGGAGTGCTGGAAGCACTGCTATTAGCCTCGCTACAGTTGCTCCAGCTTATGGCTGTAAATGTCATGTGGTTATCCCTGATGATGCTGCTATTGAGAAGGTATATACTCAACTGTGTCTGTTGTTCCTCATGTACAGCTGTTAACAGGTCATCGTGTATGGTTTTTTGTGCTCCTTGACTATTTCTTCCCAGGCAGAACAAGCTGGGACTCTGCTTACTCAGCAGTTTTTCTCTATTTAGCCCTTCTTTATGCTTGGACTTGGTCATGTTTAAGGCCATTAAGGGCTAGCTTGAGCATAGTTTTCTTACAGGCCTCTGCCCAGCCTGCTGACAGCTTGCCCTCATGAGTCATGACTACATAATCCATTCTCTGGGTGATAGTTCGTAGTGTTGATTCTTTGTACTTTGCTGCAAGTAATGACACCATTTCTTTTGCTGAGAGCCTCACTAGCACGGGAGTAGAATGCCAAGTGTGAGAGAGGGGATTCGACCCAAGGCAATTAGACCTGGTACGGGAGTGGAACACCAAATGTTGGACCTGAATGGATGTACCTGATTATTTAATCTTGTGGGTCCTTAGGAACTTGAGGACCTTTTTCATTTTTTGTGTCTGCTGGAGACTCCCCTAGAGACCAGAAACTGGAGCATATGATCTAAAATTTATGGGATGTAGGCATGTAGGCTTCAATCTGGAGTAATGTGCCTAATAAAATTTATTTTGGGACATTTGATGAGCGAGTGTCCATGGTTTGTTCTTGCTTTGGGAACACAGGCTAGTGGGGTCAATCAACTTCAAGTTAAATAGATAAGATCTGGTATGAAGGTGGTGAAGCAAGATTGTCCAGAGGAAAATTTCATTTTTGTATGGCAAGACAGATCTCAAACAAGTTTTCCATCAAGTTAGGTCCTTACTGCCAAGCCCCTATGTATTTATTTAGTATTTATAGAGCAATGGCCTATTAGCAAGTGTTACTGTATCTCATTTCTGACCCTCCCATTGAAATACTTTGGTAGAGTTTCCTCAACCAAATTCTCATTTCTTAGTTCTCTCTCCAACTCAATGGTTTGATCTCCATGTAATTGACCTTTCCATATCATGATCTATTTTCAAATCTTCACCTGATATGTCTTTCTCCATATCTTTGTATTCAATCTGTTCTGCTTTGATTTTAGGACGTCATACTGCATTTTATTAAATACTTGGAGTGATCTAAAACCTTTTCTTTGATACCAAATTGATGCAGGCCTCTTAAAAGTTAAAAATATCTGCTCTAATACCAAGCTGATACAGGCATTTATAAGTTGAAAGGGTTCTCTCTGATGCCAAATTGATTGAGACCTTTGAAAGTTGGAAGGGCGACCTCTAATATAGTTGAGGGTGGGTATATCCCTTTATGTCACCAAGACCTAACAAAGTAAACAAAATGGTATAGCAACAAAATCAATTCACAACTGATAAGCTGACACGCAGTAGAGAATTTTGAATCTGACTTTACACAAAAAAAGCCAAAGGGTTTGATTTCGTTAATAGACAAAAACTCCTCCCCTAATCTCCTTAATATCTGTTTTATAAGTAGAAGAAAAGATACCTAATCAATCTAAACCAGTAAAATTGAAAATTCTATCCTACCCATGTAAACATTGTAAAAATATGAAATGACAAAAATAATCATAAATCTACAGCTCTCTTCTAACTTAATTGAAATTGGCCATCACTTTGATAAGGTTCAGGGGAATTGGCCATAACTTTTTCACTACGAGTTAGCATTGTACAAACTTAGGTTCTTTGAAAAGCAAATTGAATTTATCAAATGCATCCAATTTCAAGTCATTCTGATGTCATTACATTTACACATGAAATCAGGCCATCATTATAAACATGAAAATGAAAGTCGGATTTGCTCACCCATGGGCCATGGCTTTGGGCCGCTTGATTTAGACTAGTGATCAAGTGGGTCCCATGCATATCAGCTACATCATCATCAGACAAATAATGTTTCCAATTTATTTCAAGATGGATGAAACAAAGCTTCTTGAAGACTCACTGAGGGAGAGATGAGAGATATGGTAGCTACAAAAGTCTTGTGAGATGGAGACAACAATTGCTAAGACACAAATTTGTCAATCAGATGATTGATATTCCGATTATTGCTTTCCACTAAATTGTGCTCATTTTTATTTTTCGCTTTGGGTGCCACTTGCGACGTCTGACTTTTTTTTTTCTTTATATTATTGTCAGGGATTGAAACCCTCATTTGTATTGTGGAATGAAGGAGAGATGTGGGGTAGACAAGGTAGATAGGGAAGTAATAGGGGGGTTAGGGATTACCTGAACATTGGCCTCGCGCTAGACTCCAATCAAGGAGTCAAAAGATCTCAAAGAGCACTTGGGAATAACTCGAAAGAGAACTTGGAAAACTCAATATCATTATCAATAGCCATTCATCAGCCAAAGAGGCTTGACATCATTATATAGGACAAGAAATACCCTAGATCTAAAGTGGACCATCCAAACACGTTGATGGCTGGACATAAATATCTAACTTAAAAGACTACTTAAAACATAAAGAAATGAATCAATAAATAAAACTATAAATAGACTAAAGATAGATGGATTGGGCCCAAAGGCTCGGTCAAGATAGATGGGACAGGTTGCTCAACCTATGGGGACCATGGGTCTGTCCTGCATAATTTCTTTCTGTCTTGGAGTGAACTCGATCTCAATTTTTGTAGATATCCTCTAGGATAAAAAATCGAATGCACAAATCGTTGAAGTTTTTCTTGATCTTCATTTTCTTTGCATGGCTTCGAAGCTTGACATAGTCTTGTCCTCTTCCAAGAAGAAAATTGGAGGTGCTGCTTCTTTTTTTTTCAATACCATCCAAAGAAGGCAATTTGGATCTCTTGTTTTCAAATTCTGTTGTTTACTTGTCAATTCCGTTAGTCTCTTTGTTTCCCAGATTTTCCAAATTATTATCTTTTGCAAGAAAGCATTCTACTTGATTCGAGGATGTCACGAAATATTCTGTTACTTGTTTTGGCTTATCAACACTACCACAAGAAGGAAACTTAATCTCTTTTTCTTCCAATTCATCTGAAGTAGAATCCTTTGGGGGAGTTTTGTCTATTACTTCATCTGAGTTTTTGTGAAATCAGTTGTTTCTCGCTTTTGTTCATCACTATCAACCTTGACATTCTCTGCAATGGGTACAATATTGGCTTTTGTTGTTTATGTTGACTTTCCTTATTGCAAAATAGCTTTTTGGGGGTAATAACGTTTTATCAAGTGCTCAACACAAATTGCTTCCTAATATGCGCCATGCATTGTCTTTGGAGCCTTTCATAGTCTTCAATGTGCTCGGTCGCAAACCTTTGAGAAAGTGATTGAAATCATGTGTTTCACTCTCCAGCTTAAATAAAGATGGCAGCCTATCAAATTTGTTTGCATATTTAACTCGTCCACGGTCAATTTTCCTTGTATCAAATTAAGATATTGCTGAGTAGGCTTTATTTTCACCATACCATTGCCCATATTTAATTGCATATTTCATTCTTTGAAGTTTATCTTCGAATTTGTTAGGAGTTGCATTGCAAAATCTTGTAATTCCATATTGACATGGAGGTAACTACTGAAAATTTAATGCTTTTCAAAATTAAACTGATTTGATGTGTAGATCTAGTCTCCATGAATGCATAGATGAAAACGGATTTGTAATCTAAATTCAGATAGCTCTAATATTGCGAAAATACATCGTGGCCTTTGATCTGATGTCAGTGCTTGTGCTGCTAGGCTACAGTTTTGAACGACCGGGCTTGATCATTTCATAGTCATTCATGAGCCAAAGGGGCTTTACATCATTATATAGGAAAAGAAATACCCTAGATATAATCTAGACCATTTGAACACCTTGATGGTCAGGATTAAAACATCTAACTTAAAAGACCACTTAAAACATAAATAAATAAATAAATAAATAAATAAATAAAACTCTAAATAGACTAAAGATAGATGGCTGGCCCAAAGGCTTGGTCGAGATAGATGGTTGGGCCCACAGGTTGGTCGACCCATGTGGACCGTGGGTCTCTTCTGCATCTGCCCCATGACACCTCGGTCGTTTTCCATTTCCTGCCTCGCCCATTGAGACTTTAATGTTTTCCTCTTTCTCGTGCCACCAAAGACTTTTTTGTTGCTTTATTTTCTTTTCGTTCCCCCACTCTGCACTACTGAACCATCTCTTTTGTCACTTGCCTCTTACTGTTAACTCTTTTTTTTTTTTTTAATCTAGTCACAAATAATTGAAGCTCTTGGAGCCACTGTTGAGAGAGTGAGGCCCGTGTCAATTACACATAAGGATCACTTTGTCAATATTGCAAGGAGACGAGCATACGAAGCTGTTGAATTGGCGAAAGGACGTAGAGAAGCTGGTAGAGCAGAGACCAATGGATTTGTTCATGTCAACAAGGATTTACAAGTACAAGGAGACCATTTTCACATTTATGCTGATGATTGCAAAGGTGGTTATTTTGCCGATCAGTTTGAAAACCTAGCAAACTTCCGTGCACACTATGAAGGCACTGGTCCTGAAATCTGGGAACAAACTGGTGGCGATTTGCATGCTTTTGTGGCAGCTGCTGGTACAGGTGGTACCATAGCTGGAGTGTCTCAGTTTCTTCAGGTTTGCTTCTCTTCTTTTGCCCTTAATTTTATTCCAACTATTTGGCTAAAATTGCTACTATTTTAATAAATGAAGAGTAGGGTTTCAAAGAATCAGCGTTTCAGTATCTTGATGTGTCCATTCTATTTCATTGGGCTTCACTGAGGCTGCTTCAGAAGTCTTTCACAATCAATTGATCCAAGCCATATATATCACATTAACCTATGCTGCCAGGTGTGTAGCAGTTTCTATGTTTCTGGATGCAAGTAACTGATGTGGGGTCCATCTCCTTGAATCAAAACCATAGACAAACTCAACGAGGGTACCTTCTAAGATGTTTTTCATGCTTTAAATAAATCATGTCTTCCGCATCCTGCAGGAAAAGAATCCTAATATCAAGTGCTTCTTGATTGACCCTCCTGGTTCTGGTCTGTTCAATAAGGTGACTAGAGGGGTGATGTATACTCGAGAGGAAGCTGAGGGTCGGAGGCTGAAGAACCCTTTTGACACCATAACTGAAGGAATAGGTATCAACAGGCTAACCAAGAACTTCATGATGGCAAAGCTGGATGGAGCTTTCAGGGGCACAGATATGGAGGCTGTTGAAATGTCTAGGTCAGTATTCACAATGGTTGCAAAGATCACATTTGGGAGAATTTTGATAGAGTAATTTTCCAATAATATGCAAACTCAATAATTGAATATAATTGTGGAAAAATGGAAAAAAAATCGCTTTTCTTTCTTTTATTCCAAAAATAAATCACTAGTTCATATATATTTTGAGGATTTTACTGGAAAAATCCCATTAGCTTCAGTGTACACAAAAAGGTTCCTCAAGTTCTAAGGTAGACCACAAAGGCCCTCCCGCCACTCTCTCTCTCTCTCTCTCTCTCTCTCTCTCTCTCTTTTGCGTCTAGCGGCGATATCGCTGTTCATTACAGTGTGTTGATGGGGATATATTTGCTTAGCTGGATGTTTAACTGTGATGAGCGGGGATATCATTGCTCATCATAGGTTTTAAAAAAATAAATATTGAAGAACAATTGAATAAACCGGAACATTAAATTCACATTAACATTTGAAGAGACCTTTCATTTTTTCCACATTCTATTACCTAAAAAACACAAAATGCACCCATGAAAGCACTGGAGGTCCGGAACTATAAAACATGAAGCATTCATTCAACAAAAGCTTGCGCCTTAAACCTGAAAAACATAGAATGACCTATACACCTGGACCCATTTCTCATTTTCATTGCAACCTGCTGTCCAGGGTTGATCATCTATAATCTAACTGTAGATGGTTCTTGACCTTTTTCAATTCAAAGACATTAGAAAGTCTTTTCTAACATGCAACATTCAACGATTCAAAGACATTCAAAAAGGGGAAGAACGTATCTACTGTAGAAAATACATTCAACGATTCAAAGACATTCAAAAAGGCGAAGAATGTATCTACTGTAGAAAATGAAATCAAAACATAAATTGAAACCAATGCAAGATTTTAACATGGGGAGGGTTCTAATGCAGAGAGATTCTGGGTGGTGATGAGTAAAGCTGTATCATTATATATGAGAATTGGGTGCTTTTGGTGACAAGATCCCACTTGCACCCAAGTCCAAGACCGTTGAGGTCACTATTTCATGAAGGAAAATGTTGGACAGGGAGGGGGTTAGTTTGTAAAGGTGGAAGGAGTTGGAGGAGGAGGAAGAAGAAGAAACGAGCAGAGATATCCCTGCTTGTGCATGTGGGTAGGCATGGATAGCCACTACAGTGGATACATAAGTTTTGGGGGTATTTTTCTTGTAAAATTCTCTATTCATATTTTTTTCCAAAAATTAGAGATTTTTTGTAACAAAACCTTTTCTTTGCTGCCATTGCCTTCTATCCACATGAACAATTTTTTTTTACCTGATTTCTGATATAGGTTTCTTTTGAGGAATGATGGGCTATTTGTTGGGAGTTCCTCAGCCATGAATTGTGTGGGAGCAGTTCGAGTTGCAGAGTCAATGGGGCCTGGGCACACGATCGTGACAATCCTGTGCGACAATGGAATGAGGCATCTGAGTAAGTTCTACAATTCTCATTACTTGTCTGACCATGGCTTGACACCCTCCGCAACTGGTTTGGAGTTCATGAATATTGCTAGAAGCACACATCTTTCTATTAATTAATTTTATTGTCATTAAAATTTATTGATTGAATGCTGTGAACATTGTCTGAGTTCATCTTTCACTCAAGAATATCCTTGGTGTTATTGGTCCTTGTTTTTGTATAGGTAAGGCCCACATTTTGATGATCTTTACAGTTGATTTTGTGTCCAAACTTTTAGATTAGATTATGAGCCCAAAATATTGGTTGGTGCAATCCTAACATTCTGTTCAGTGGCATTGAAAGTAATGCACGGTGGTGATCCATAGTAAATGATGCCAAAGATGCTTTTGATTTTATTTTTTCAAATCTTTATTATTTTTAGTGTGGTGTATCCACTGGCCGCCTCAGATCAATGGTCTGGGCAATCAAACATTGGTTCTCATGTACTGGTCCATGGTTTAAAGGATGCTAACCTTCTGGATGAAGTTTATATAATTTCTCATCTGCTATTAGATAAAATGACTAGAAACAAATTTATAGAAACCCAGCTATCCATATAAAAAAATGGTAATTATCCTCTGAAAGGGTTATATAATGAACTAAACTAACTAAACTAGACCAGACGCAGATTAGACGTTTCCTGTAAATCAGATCCAACGGATGTTGCTTATCTGGGGGGAGGATTTTTGATTTTGACCATCTAATTGATGGTCCTTAAACTGATGGCTAGTAAAGTCCATAGGATCTGGTTTTGATAGATGGCTAATCCACTGACACTCCCATGTATGCCATATATCCTATCAATCAGTCCATTACGGAGGATCTGGACTCACCTATAACAGTAATGCTCAAGTTTGGATGAGTATGGTTAACCAAGGCAATGACACTTGCTTTCAGCCTGTTCCTGGGCATGGGTGGGGCCGTAGGGGTGCACCTCTGAGTGGATTGGTCAGGTTGAGTATTGACTCAATGCAAGCCAGACAGAAATTTTATGTAGGTAAATCCAGACTGCACATCTGTCGCTGCAGGTCCTAGACCTGAAAGATCTGAATTAACAATCCATACTCAAGCTCCAATAACTCTAAAGATCCCGCAAAGATCCTTTATTCGTTTCATGCAATGTGATCCTAAATATTAGGAAATCTCTCCATACAACTTTCTTATTTTGTGGATTCAATGAGCATGGGTACCATATCCATATGTATATCCATTAAGTGGCCATAGACCTCTTTTCTTTTGTTGAATAAGTTTTTGAACTTTTTTCCTCCTTACTCCATTTGAGACTTAAATTAAATTTCTATGAAAATGATCGGAGTAATGTTAGGATTATATCATAGTTTTTCCTATTGCTTTTCTATTATATAGAGGATTATAAAACATTAAAACTCAAGCGATAGATATCAGTATTTTGCATTCTACAAGTGGAATTCGTAGTTATGGCAGCTTGCAGTGTGCAAGCTACAATGATTTTCGTCTCTTTTCTTAAAAAAAATTAACAATTAGTCCTAATCGTATAAAAAAATACCAATGTGAAAAGCATATCATGAATACTTGAAAACTATATTGATTTTCTTTTCTTAATGATCATACCTTACTGCAAAGAAAAAAATTGCAGTCTTTTATGTGCGCCATGGGAGCCATTATTATTTATTAAAGCGAGGGTTTTGGATCTAATTTTGACCACACTTTCTATTTTGACTGAAAGTTATATTTAGTTTTTGTAACTGCAGCATGTTCTCTCATTTTTCTCATGCACTCCCCCATTTATGCGACTCCTATCTACCCCACTTCTAACAAACTTCTACCAAACATGCAACCCACTCACGTTTTTTTTTTTTTTTTTGAAATGATAACTTTGATTAAAGGAAGAGGCTATACAGTATAAATGAGTTATACTGAGAAGCTGTTGAAGGGAGACCTAACAAAAAGCAGCTGCCACCAATTGAAGAAGAGAGAGGGAGCCCTTATATGGAAGTGACAACCTCCCTCCAATTGAACATCAAGTATTCTAGAGAGAAACCCCAAAAGTCCGGGAGAACGGAGGCTTATGTAGCAACACTAAGTCTCAAGTTATGGAACAAACCTTCTAGGGTAGAAGCTTTTCCATCAAAGTAGCAACAATATCTCTCTCTCCAGAGGGACCAAGAACATGCAAGGAAGGATAAATGCCACAAAATATCCCCTTTGGGGAAGCCAATGGGGCAGAGCTAGGCGTTGTAGGGATCAGCAAAGGAGCTTGGAAGAACCTAGACATAGCCAAATTCTCTGAGGATGAAGTTCCATAAGCTAGTTACTAGTTTACAATGGAGGAGGTGGTCAACAGACTCCTCAGCGGCAAGGCAAAGCGGGCAAGCATGGATGACAATTATGTTGTGCCTACAAAGGTTATCCATGGTGAGGATCCTCCTGCGGAGAGCTAGCCAAGTGAATGTCAATCGAAGCAGGCTAGTTAGGCCTAGTCTAGGCCCGATCTTGGCCAGCAGGCCATTTAGGCTCAGTCCAGTTATCAGTCCAGTGTTGTATTGTAGAATAAGTCAAAGGATAATGCATAGTTGTTAGCTATAATTTAGGATTTGTGCTATAATATAGGATCTATGGATTGTAATGAGGAAAATCAACCCCTATATATGTAAAAACTATAGTCATCCCTTAGGGGTACTGGATTCTCACCATTTTAATGGAATTCTGAAATCTCTTGCGAATGATATGGTATCAGAGCGAGGTTAATCAATCATCTTGGTTGTCTTAGTCATCTTCCAAGCCTTGGAAGCCAATCTGTGATCATCTTCTTCAGTCGGATCTTCTCTGATCATCCCTGATCATCTCAGATCAGGCGTGGCCCACCTGTGATCATCATCATCACCATCTCAGCGGATTCCTCCCTCTTGGTCGTCTGAATATCCTCTTATTTATGAAGATTTTTTCAACATTTATTGGTCATCAGAGGTAGGCCTTCTACCTATTTTTGAGGAAATTCAATTTTTTCACTTGTTTTCATCTCGGCCGTCCAAAATCCTGGTTCTGGATTTGATTTGTTTGAGACCACTTCCATTATTTGTGTGCTTATCCTGCTCAACCATCCCCACTCTCTGATCTATCAAGAGATCCTTCGGTGGGGCCCAGGTCATGTATCTCTCCCTGACGACAGGGACGTTTAGATGCTGCTTAGTGCTTCCTTCCGGAAACTTTTGCTGACTGCCTGTTCTGGTTGTTTGCTGCTACTTACTGCTAGTGCATGCACTGATTCATCATTCTGCTAGTTAATTCTCATGTTTTATTACCGTTGCAAGTTCCTGCGATTTGTTCTGTTGTTGCTTGTTCATCATTCTGTGGACCTGTGCATCTCTTTGCTGGTTGCTATCTGCTGCTTTACATCACCACTCTGGTCCATCTGATTATGTCTCTAACTACTGATTGTGGTCTAATTCTGATATTACTGCTGCTTGATCATCCTTCTGCTAGTTCTTCCTCATCCTGGTTGTTTACTGCTTTCTGGAGTGCTTGCTTGTTCTGGGTCGTCATGGACAAATCTGACATAATCTCCCTGGTTAAGTTTGATGGCAGTAATTATACCTCATGGGCCTTCCAATTTCAAATTTACTTAGAAGGCAAGGAACTTTGGGCACACATTGATGGATCTGACCCTAAACCCGAGGCCGATGACAGGAAGGTTTTAGCTTGGAAAACTAAGGATGCTAAAATAAAAACCTGGTTACTAGGCTCAGTTGACCCACATTTTATCCTCAACCTCAAACCTTGCCAAACTGCCCGTGAAATGTGGGACTATCTTCAAAAGATCTATCAACAAGGCACTGCTGCTCGTCAATTTCAATTGGAACTTGATATTTCTCAATATACTCCAAGCACACAATCTGTTTAGGAGTATTACAATGGCTTTCGCAGACTATGGTTCGAATACGATGAAATTAAGTTTGCCTCGGTGTCTGAAGCTCTTCTACCTGAACTATTTCGCTTACAGCAAAGTAGCCATCGGGATCAGTTTCTTATGCAACTTCGTCTGGAGTTTGAGACAGTTAGATCCAACTTGATGAGCAGGGCTTCACTTCCTAGCCTGGATGACTGTCTTCAGGAGCTTCTATGGGAAGAACAACGTCTCGTCACTAAATCTACTATGGAACAACAAAGGGCTGTTGAGGCTCCGCTTGCCTATATTGCTACCACCAGACGCTCTTCCCGGGATATCAGTAAAGTTCAGTGCCATAACTGCAAGAAATATGGTCACTATGCAGATCAATGCAGGGTTAAGATCTGCCGATGTTGTAAGGCCACTGGTCATGTCATTGATGAATGCCGGAAGAAGGGTCGCAATTCTACTTTCCGCAACTCTGTGCCATCAGCCTCTGATCCTTACACAGTGTCATCAGCTCCTAGTGCTTACACAGTCACCACTCCACGATATGCCTCCTCTGAATTCAGTGCTATGCCGTCTGATTCTTCCTCACAACCTGATTCCTCCACGCACTCTGCATCCCCAGCTCCTCTCACCCCTGAGATGGTCAACCAAATGATTATCAATGCCTTGGCATCCATGCACATCGCAGGTACTGGGTCATCTCTTTCTAATACATGGTAGTTAGATTCTGGTGCCAGTAACCATATGACCTCTTCACCTCTACAATTGCAAAATGTAGTTCCTCACACTGGTCATCTTACGGTTCAAGTTGCCAACGGAGATCATCTTCCCATCACCTCTGTTGGCGATACCCCTGGCCCCTTACCCTTAACCAATGTTTTAGTTTCTCCTCATCTTGCTACCAATTTGGTTTCTGTGGGTCAACTTGTTGAAAATAATTACAATGTCTCTTTTTCTTCTACTGGTTGTGTTGTGCAGGACCAGGAGTCGGGGGAAGTAATCGCGAGGGGGCCTAAGCGTAGCAGACTTTTTCCTTTACCAGTGTCTTCATTTATTCATGATAAAACTTTACATCAGTTATTTTGTTTTTTCATTCAGAATAATTCTTGATTGTGGCATAATAGACTTGGTCATCCGAATGCTTCTACAATGTCTACTTTATTTCACTCTGGATTTATCAATAAACCTATTGATTCTGCTTCTTTTGAATGTGATGCTTGTAAATTAGGAAAGAGTAAAACTTTACCCTTTCCAAACTCTGACACACGGAGCACTTCATGTTTTGACTTAATTCACAGTGATGTTTGGGGCATTGCTCCGACCCTTTCACATAGTCATTTCAAGTACTTTGTAACATTCATTGATGACTACAGCAGATTTACTTGGATTTATTTATTACATTCGAAGTCTGATGTTCTTAATGCATTTAAATTTTTTGTTCAATATGTTGAAAACCAATTCTCTAAATGCATTAAAACTTTGCGCTCAGACTCAAGGGGGGAGTATGTTTCCAAGGATTTTCAATCCTTTTTAAACAATAAAGGAATCATTTCTCAACGTACCTGTCCGTATACTCTACAACAAAATGGAGTTGCGGAACGGAAAAACAGACATCTTCTTGATGTCACTAGAACTCTTCTGATTGAAGCATCTGTTCCCCCTCGTTTTTGGACTGAAGCTCTCACCACGGCTGTTTATCTCATAAACCGCCTTCCATCCCCTACCATTGGCCATTTAACGCCTCATTTTAAATTGTTTGGTTATCATCCTGTGTTTGATCACTTACATACCTTTGGCTGTGTTTGCTTTGCTCATTTACCTCCCACAGAAAGAACGAAACTAACAGCACAATCTCGCAGGTGTGCTTTTTTGGGTTATGCCACTAATTAAAAAGGTTTTGTTTGTTATGATCCCATTGGTCGTCGTCTTAGGGTTTCTCGAAATGTTATTTTCTTTGAAAATCAATATTTCTTCCAAACTCAAATGGACAGTCCTCCTCCCTCTTCACCAGCTCTCTTACCAGGTTTTTCGGATCAAACCTCTGTTACTCGGTTTAATCCTGCTTTTGTATACCACCGTTGGGAGAAACCTCCCACTGCGGATGACCCTCCCCCTGATCCTCCACCGACACATGGTTCCACAACTACTCCTCCCTTACGTCGCTCCTCCAGAACTTCTAGACCGCCCGATAGGTATGGATTTACCCATACTTCTTTGATGACCACTCTCTCTTCCATCTCTATCCCAAGTTCTTATTTGCAGGCTGTCCAACAAGATTGCTGTAACCAGGCTATGAAGGAGGAATTGGATGCATTGGATCAGAATCACACCTGGGATATTGTGGATTGTCCTTCAGGAGTTAAACCCATCGATTGCAAATGGATCTATTCGATCAAGCTTAAATCTGATGGGTCATTGGATAGACACAAAGCTAGACTTGTAGC
Organism: Sextonia rubra; assembly: GCA_037013555.1. NCBI lineage: Eukaryota > Viridiplantae > Streptophyta > Magnoliopsida > Laurales > Lauraceae > Sextonia > Sextonia rubra. The sequence continues at coordinate 18,746,406 of JASUAD010000024.1, read as the reverse complement.
ACTCGGAAACAGACAAGAGTATGGCATTGACTATGAGGAAACGTTTGCACCTGTGGCAAAAATGACTTCTGTTTGGTTACTTCTTGCCATTGCTGCCTCTAAATCCTGGCTTTTATACCAAATGGATGTCAAAAATGCCTTTCTCCATGGGGATCTGCAAGAATAAGTCTATATGAGGATACTACAAGGTGTCCCCTCTCCCTCAAAGAGGAATGTCTGTCGTCTGCGCAAATCGCTTTATGGTCTCAAGCAAGCTCCTCGGGCTTCGAGACCTTCAAGGGTCGCTTATGCAAGAGTGGCTTTACCCAAAGTTCTTATGATCCATCTCTCTTTTTATGCCACTCCTCTACTGGTGTTACTGTGCTTCTCGTATATGTTGATGATATTATTATCACTGGCACAGATGATGGTATGATCAAATCTCTCCAAGCTTCTCTCAAGGATTCCTTATGTATGAAGGATTTGGGCCCATTGCATTATTTCTTGGGCTTAGAGGTGCATCAATCTCCCAAAGGTCTATTTGTTAATCAACACAAATACACATCAGATCTTATCGAGTTGGCTGACCTCCATGATTCTTCACCTGTAGATACGCCTGTAGAGGTCAATCTCAAGTTGAGTAAAGATGATGTCGATCTTCTTCCTGATCCTCATACCTACCAGCGTCTGGTGGGAAGTCTTGTCTATCTCACCATCACTAGACCTGACATCTCCTATGCCATTCATCTTATGAGCCAATTCATGACAGCTCCTAGACATCTTCATTTGACAGCTGTGAAGCGCATTATTCGCTATCTGTTAAAAACTGTCCCTCGTGGTTTATATTATCCAAAGGATAATCCTCTTCATCTGACCGCTTATGCGAATGCTGACTGGGCAGGCTGTCCAGACACACGCCGTTCTACTACTGGTTGGTGCATGTACCTTGGACCTTCTCTCGTTTCTTGGAAATGCAAGAAACAAGAACGTGTGTCCAAATCTTCCATGGAAGCTGAATATAGGGCAATGTCTTCTGCTTGTTCTAAGATTTTATGGTTATGGGGACTTCTATCGAAACTCGGGTTCGCTCAAACCTCTCCTACTCCTTTGCATGTTGATAATACTAGGGCCATCCGAATCACTGAAAATCCTGTATTCCATGAACGCACCAAACATATCGAAGTTGACTGCCACTTTATTCGAGATGAATATAAGCGTGATGTCATTCGTCTTCCTCATGTCTCTACAGAATTTCAGTTTGCAGATATCTTCACAAAGGGACTTCCTCGGCCTCGGCATCAATTTCTTGCCTCCAAATTGCTGCTTTATGACTCCCCAGCATTAATTTGAGAGGGGGTAGGCCCAATCCAGGCCCGATCTTGGCCAGTAGGCCATTTAGGCTCAGTCCAGTTATCAGTCTAGTGTTGTATTGTAGAATAAGTCAAAGGATAATGCATAGTTGTTAGCTATAATTTAGGATCTGTGCTATAATATAGGATCTATGGATTATAATGAGTAAAATCAACCCCTATATATGTAAAAACTACAGTCGTCCCTTAGGGGTACTGGATTCTCACCATTTTAATGGAATTCTGAAATCTCTTGCGAATGATAGTGAAAGCCAATACTCTCGGCGATGCCTTGGACTTCCATAGGGAGACCCATCGCCTAGATGGGGTTGGGGGATGAGATAATGAAGAGAAGAATGGAGAGATGATGAAATTACCATCAAGAGATAGGGTCCAAATTTTGCAGTCCTGGCCGTCGTTAGAGGTAAGAGGAATATGAAAAGCATGAAAAGCCTCCAGAGGCTCAAAAGGTGACGTTCTTTAGATTGTAGAAGGTATCTTCTGAAAATTGGGCTCCAGGAGATGCGAGAAGCAGTCCTGTTGGTGTAGTCACTGACCTTAGCATCTTGGTTTAGATTGCAGGAGTAGAGATTTGGGAACTGAGATTGAAGGCTGGAGTCCCCTATCCAAGTGTCGTGCCAAAAGGACGTTCGATCACCATTTCTAACTTGATATTCAATTAAGAGAGCAAGGGAATCCTTAATAGAGCATATCGCTTTCCGAAAATTGGAGCAACCTCTGGACGGAGAAGAGATATCCCAGCCGGACCTTGAGACATTGTATTTGGCCATCAAAATACTTTTCCAAATACCGTCTATATTGTTGCTGATTCTCCAAAGCAATTTGCCAAGGAGAGCTTGATTCATGAGACGTAAAGGTCTTATTCCAAGTCCACCAAAATGTTTGGGAGTGCACACAAAGTTCCAGTTAACCAGATGGAATTTTCTTCTGTCACCACGACCTTGACAGGGGAAATCTCGTTGCAACTTCTCAATGCGGTTGGTAATAGAGATCGAGCATTTTAGGATAGACATGAAGTAAGTTGGGAGATTGGCAATGGATGATTGAATTAAAGTGATTCTGCCTCCCAAAGATAGGTTCTTTGCTTTCCAAGGAGATAATTTTTTCTAAACCGGATTCCACCCAGATTTGGGGGCCTTCCCTAGGCTCAAGGGAAGTCCCAGATAGGAAGAAAGGAATGAGTCAATTTTGCATCCCATGATACTAGCAAGCTAACCAAGGGTAGTGGCATCCACTGAAATCCCTAGCAAAGCACTTTTTGAGAGATTTATCTTGAAGCCAGAAATAGCTTCGAAGCATCTAAGGATAGCAACAGCGTTCTTGACTTGGTCGTCATCTGCATCACAGAAGAGGAGAGTGCCGTCCGTGTATTGTAAATGAGTGGCGGAGGGAGCCTGAGCAGCTGACTTAAAACCTTTAAACTGATTGGCATCTGCAGCAGCTGAGAGCATACGGCTAAGCGCCTCGACAGTGATGACGAAAAGAAAGGGGGAGAGAGGATTTCCCTGTTGAAGGCCCATTCGTGCAGGGAAGGAGCTTTTTGGGGATCCATTAATGAGAATGGAGAAATGAGCCGAAAAGACACTCGAGGATGCAACTCACTCACGTGGGAATGTGTTGTTCTACCTCTTCATAAAATCCCTCTCCCTCTCCCTTCATCAACCAGTCATTTCAACTCCCATTCTACCTCTTTTTGTACTTCTTTTGCTCCTTTATTTTGGTAAGTTACACAAGCAATGCTGGAGATTTAAAGAGGAAGTTGGCAGTAGGAAGTGCACCATTTATTTTTTGTAGTCTACAGAATTTGATTTGCATCTTTCACATATGGTATAAATGTTTTTTGCTTATTTAATTGTTCAAGGATAAGCAAAATCAGTAATGAATTTGAATGTGTGATGTTTATTCCCTCGTTTAAAATCTCTGATATTTGGTCTCTTACGTTGTTAAGACTTTATTATAATGTTCATTCCATACTTATTCCTAATTTATGGTTCTATAAATTTATTAATATTTAATTCCTGTATGAAATGATGTCCATATTTAGGAGGCAACAACTCCGCCAATTTCTTAAGTTTAGAGAATTAAGCTTCCAAGTTTTAGGAGGCAACTGCTCTACAAATTCTTTAAGTTTTATGAGTTCTAATGATTCTCTTTTGAACTTCTGCTGAATCAAGTTAGAAACAAGCAGTGGACAAATAAATTTTACCATGTTGAGCTGATTAGAGTGAGGTCCAACTGCTGTACAAAATTTGTACGGAAACATCTTAACATGTTTATGAAGATACATGACTACTACAGTGGACCATTCAGAACAAGTATAAAAAATAAAAAATGAAATAGTGAATCTAACAAATCAATAGAAACCCAATTTTTAGAGTGTTTTCACTATGATTGAGCCAACCTAGTAACATTAGAACATAAATGATTTTAAAAATAGAGGATGCTAGAGCACATAAGATAAAAGCGTACAAAGCAAGAATATATGGAGTGCAACTTCAGTGGGCATATACAAAGAGTTGGAACTACTGTAAGAATTGAAGCCCATGAGATACTACATAAAGACTCCTTTCAGTACCTTGGCTCGATAGTTAGTAAGGATGGGGAGATTGATGAAGATGTAGAATATAGGATAAAAGCGGGATGGCTGAAGTGGAAACTTGTTCTTGAGTGCTTTGTAATAGACGAATGTCAATAAAATTGAAGGAAAAATTTTATGGGACAGTGATTAGACCAGCTAGGACTTATGAGGCAAAATGTTGCCAATGAAGAAGCAGCATATCCATAAAATGGAGGGGACAGAGATGAGAATACTGAGGTGGATGTGTGGTAAAATAAGGAAAGATAAAATTAGAAATGGGCACTTTCTAGAGCATTTAGGAGTAGCATCAATAGGGAATAAGATTAGAGAAACTTGTTTGAATGGTTTGTGCATATTGAATGTAGGCCGATAATGGCGCCGGTGAGAAAAAATCTGGTTATATAGATGGATGGCTCACCATGAGGAAGAGGTAGGCCAAAGAAGACATGAATGGAGGTAATAAAATTATATTTGAAGAGGTTTAGCTTATCTGAGGACTTGGCTTAGAATAGGTTGGATTGGAGAAACAAAATTAATATAGCTATCCCCAACATAGTTGGGACAAGGCTTTGATAGTGATGATGATGATGAGGATGAGGATATCATAACGGATATCAGAGCACAACAAAAGTTGCTTTCTAAGCAAGAAAAAAAAATTTATTATACTCATCAATCATCAGTCAAGAAAATCCCTTAGCTGTAAGATTAAGAATCTGATGCTTTGTATCCAGCTGTTCAAAAATAATGCACCTAGCAAGGTACTGAAGTACCATGGGTACTATCCTAAGAATACTCTGCCCCAAGGAACTATACTCTACTACTGTCCAAATTATTGTTGCACAAGCTGCAGGCACCTTGATTGCATCCAATATAAGAGCTCGTTGAACAATCACTTTTGAAAACAAAAGAAGAATAGAAAATCAGTTAATAAAAGATAAACATACTACACAGAACAAGAAATAAAACAATTCCTATAGAAGTATTGGTGAAACAACAGCCCTCGCATAACATATTTTTATTCTTATAGTAAGAAAAGGTTAAGGAAATCAATAACTAAGATGATGGTATTTCTGGTGGTGTCTAATTGTCCAAAACGTCTTCCTTGTTCCAATCCTCATCTCCCTCTTGAGGTTCTTCCTCAATGGAATTATCCTCAACAACTGCGCCATCTTTGTTACTTAGATTGGTCCATGATTGTAGTGAGTTAACAAGAAGTAACATATAATTATGCTAGCAATGAATACAATCATGTAAGTGTAGATCAGATATGCTTGTACAACAAATGCAACGGATAAGCATATTAATATTCAATTTAAGCAAATGATATGAGTCGTGAATATGCCAAGTTCAAATAAATCAAATATCAATTGATGGGATTGGGGCACGATTCCCACATTTCAGAATTGATTAGAATTGTGTGAGGCTTTATTCCCACGTTCCACTTGTCATTAAGGTCATAGTTAGCATCATCGAAGAGCAACTCCCAATTTTTACTCTTGGGTCGAAGTCTCAGTTACAGAGCATGGTGGTTTCTTTCTTCAATAAACAGATGACTCACATGGTGTCTCTAGTTATCTATCTTCAAAAACTTCATAGTGAGGAAGATGCAAGTATTGGTTTCTCCTTCAAAGTCTGCCAAGACCCTCACCAGTACATGAGGTCCTATCTCCTCTAGCAAACTCAGAGGTAAACCACCGAGGGGGGAGAAATAAAGCTTTACTAATAGTCCTAGAGGATTCTATAGCCAAATTTATATCATTAAGTCCACTCCTTCAACCCTTTTAGGTTCCCGTCACAATCTTGTTGATGCCCAGCTTTCAAGCTGCAAAAGAAAATCCTCCTAGGAGCCATCCCTAAAAGGAATGCATCAATGGTCATCTTTCCAGTGTTGGACTGCTTAGAGATTTCCCAACTTGGTATTAATTTTATGAGATTCGGAGGAGGACATCTTCATTATTACTTCAGAAAATTATATTCCATCTTTGAGAGGTTTGGATGAACCTAATTATTTTGGGGCTACATGCAGACACTAAAAACAGTCACCATAGACTGTTAAAGGACATATGTCTTGATGATAAGTGAAATGTTCAATAACAATAAAGATTAACTCAGAAATAAAATTTAATTAATGCAATCTAGTTTCAATAGATCTAAAATTAGAAATCCAACCTTACCAACAACGTCTTTAACTTAAAAAGGAAAGAGACATGATATGATGCATGCACAAATTGAAAACATTTGATAGAAATATTACTTCATTGAAAGAGAAATTTCTCTGGAATTCCTTACAAGGAGAGAAGACTGGTGTGGCTTTGATACCAGAGTGGGAGACTAGGTTCTTCCACTCTTGAAAGATCCAAGCTGCTTGGATGCACACACCCTGTTTAGCGATCAAACAATCAATTATATCCCATTGCTCTAAGAAGAATATTTTCCATGTCCTGTATATAGATGATTTTCAAAAACTTTTTAAAATTTACTTAAAGCAATATTTTCTCTAATAAAATATTTTCGCCTTGGAACGAAAATATCACAAGAAAACCATAATAAAATAAAAAATCTTGAAATCATATCATGTATTCATCTTTTTCTATCTAGTACTTTTAATTATTTAAAAAATAATCATTTTTTCTGTAACATTTTCACTATAATATCTTGAGAAAGAGAAATATAATGAAAATATCTCGACATTTTCCTATGACAAAAATCTCCCAAGAATGACATTGTGAAAATGATGTCAACCCAATTTGGGTTAATTGTGTGACGCTGCGTTTTAGCTACGCAAACAATTATCTCTATTTATAATTATTTATAAATTTATTAATAATAACTTTAGATATAGACGAAAATTCTGCTGAGGTGTTCAAATTTTCTTCTAAATTGAAAAGGATCTTTGGATAAAAACCCTATCAAACCTAAGCAGATGTTTACCAGCCCACCCCATCATGTACTCTGAACTTGTCTCAATGGGGTTAGGTGTGGTATGAGAATTTTAGCCTAGTCCATTCTAAACCGGATCTGCTTCATCCTTTAGTGGGAAACAAACCCAAGGCCGGACCTCATTGGGCTGAATTTTGGTTTTGTCTTGAATCTTTAGGATAGGCCCGAGCCTAATTTCTTCCCTCATAGTGGCTTATGTATGAGAAGCGTAGATTATTTGCTTGTAAGCTGTTCATGGGTTTGGCTTTTAAGCCTCCGGCTGAACTGGTGCCTAAATATTAGGCCCCATTTCCTCTGTTTTTTTTTTTTTTTTGTTATAGTAGAATGGATATTTGCACTATTTCTTAACAGGCGAGCATTAAAAAGCCCTCTTAGCTTGGCCTAACCCAGCTCAGGAATGCTGTGAGAAAAATGATAAAAGCATATGCCAAAGATGAAGCTTTGCTTGTGTCATTTCCGAGAAAATGCAGACCATTGATACCAGAGTCGACGCTGGGAAGGTTGAGTTTCATGACCATGTCCGATCTGTGGAGGAGGTCCTTGGGATAACAATTATGGAGGTGGTTGTGGAACCTAGTGCTCATGCTTATGTGACTCACCAGAACCAGTTCATGTCCGCCAATCTCAGAGACTTCTCCGTGCGTCTAAAATTTTTTTTTTGGAGAATTGATGTTCTTTTCTTCAAGAACCTTTTGTTGAAACTTCTTCATATAGTGTTAATGAAAAGTTATTGATTTTACCATTCCATAATATTTGTGCATGGTTTGTATGGCTTTATGGATGTGGTTTTGATATTTTCGGACTACTTTGAGGGTCTGGAAGTCGAGTTTTGAAGTGAGACAAAGGGGTCATATGAATGGACATTAGCCGGGGTCCTTTGTTAGGCTTTGAGTCAAAATGAGGCAAATGAATGGATGTTAGCCAGGGCCTTGTAGGCACTTTAATCGGGGTCCTCGACTAAGTCGTTGGGACTGTTATTTTGGTACATCTTGGTTATAGGGGTTCCTTTGAAGGTACATTGGCCAAATAACTGGGTTTTTCTTTTCTTTTTTTGGGCTGGCTTGGCTCTATGGCCAAGAGAGGGGAAAGGCAAAGGCACCCACCCTGGTTGGTCATATCGGAGCGGAAGCCTTAACCGGTGGGTATTTTTTTTCAGTCGCTTGAAATTATGATGACATCAGCCAAGCAGCTCATGTTTTCACTTGGAGTGGTCACTGGTCCGAGTCCTCCTCGTCGGGACGTATAAGCCTGAAAATTTTGAGGTGTAATCACGAGAAAGTGAGGGTCTCACTCAGGACTATGAGGTGTTTTGAAATGACTGTATAATTTTGCAGTAGTAACGCTCTATAAATCAGAAATCAATCTCAAAATTGAATCTGAAATTAGTCTGATTCACATTATATATATAATGGATGGAATTTATTGAGTGTCTAAGGATTGTTGCAATGTTCTTATACCTTAAAAGCTTAAACATTGGTGTAAAAAGGCTAAATTGTGGCGTCTCCTTGAGCCACATAAGCAATTGCCTCTCCCTAATATAAATTTAAATGAATGAGCATCTCTTTCTTTTTCTTTTTCATTTTTTTTTTTTGCCCATTAAAGATATACCGTGAGTGTTACCACATGGATCACTTGTGGAGGGGTCCACTCTAAAAAGGTCCTGCAATTTGAACTGCTTTAATCTTTTGCTCATCCATGTCATGAATTAACAAAGTAACAACAGTTGGGTGATGCTGATATTTGCTTAACAAAATTGACAGTAATAAAAGACGAAAAAAATATTTTTTTTATTATTGTTAATCATGATATCAACCTCTCACTTGAAACATTGAGTTCAGTAGTCTTGGACCCTTAGCCATAGCTTACTCATGAATGGGCTAAGAATAAATTGTTAGTTTGACTATTATTTGGGTCCGGGGACCCAACAAAATTTGATGCTGGGTTCAGGTCCATGAGTCTTAGGTCCACCATAGTCCACTAAATGTTCTATGTATATAAGTGTATTAAATATAGTAAGTATTTTGGTCTTAATTTGAGCCCAAGTCTGCTCCTTTATTTGGAACTTAGGTTTGGGTTTGTGTTTTCGTTTTCAATTTATTTCAAGTTTTGGGTCTACATGGGGATGGCATGGCACTGAGTACCCATTTATCTTCACCTGACCCAAACCCAACCCATTAAAATGGTTTGCAAACAAAGCCATTTACAGAGCAAAATTTTAACACAGAAGAGGTGTCAATATCAAAATCACTTTCATACCTCCACTGAAAGGGCACCACCAGAGTCTCTTACAGGATGATTGCATTCGCATGGGCCTATCAAGTACCTTTATTTTCCTCCTGTAGGCCCCCTATTTGTAAACCAAACTATTTAATTTGTTTATTGAACTAACTAATAAACCCCAAGGCCTAAAAACTGATTATCTTAGATCTTCATAAATTTCGGATAATTTATGAAAAAATCTCAAACTATTGATCTAATTTTCTAAAGTGGGCCCCGATTCATGGTCCATGCCGTTCAATTCTGTGTTAATAGTAAATAGCACGACATTAAGTTTCATATAAATCCAAATACATCTAAAACAGTTGGATGTACACATTAATGCATGTGAAATGGTGATTTTGACAAACAAGGTAATGTATTTCACACACAAAACATTTACATATGTAACATTTGCATATGTAAAATGCATTTTTCTATCTTGTGCTAAGGCAAATTACCCATAGCAATTCCAAAGATAATAAAGTGCACTTTTTCAATCTTCCACATTGCACTTACCATTCAAAATAATCTTTTACATAGTACTTACCAAGTAATAACATGTAATATAGATCTCAGAAGCAAATTCTTCTTAGTTGTTTAGTCTACTTCCACTTTTCTAATGTATTGTAAACGCAAGTCCCACACAAAGCAAGGCTTTACTGCATGAAACAGTAGTAGTTCTCTCTCTCTCTCTCTCTCTCTCTCTCTCTCTCTCTCTCTCTCTCTCTCTCTCTAGTGGATACATGTAGTCGTAGTAGTAGTACTTGTGTTGTTATCATTGAACGGGTCTCATGCGATCCCCACAACCTCCTTGCAACGGTCCAAAATGAAGCGAAAGAAGTAACAAGGTTCATCTAGGCTGGCTTCACATATTTTCTCCCAGCACTTCTTAATGGTTTTGATCACCATCCTACGGCAGCAGGTGCTATTTACGGCATTCACCTCCCTCGTATCAATTACGGTCATAGGGATCCCACAGGCTTCTGTTAAATTCACATGAACACAGTCCCTAGTGAAATAGTCTGGAATTTCAGCTTTGTAGAACCAAGGCAAATTCGCAGCTTCTTGAGCACCAGACATGGCACTCATACAGATGATGAGGAAGGAGAAGGCCACAGGAATAAGGAGCTTTGAATTGGCCATTGATGCCGTGTTGCATGGTTGGTTTCTCTTGAGAGCTAGTTTGAGATTTTGAGAGAGCTTTAAGAGGTATCAAAAGAAGAGACTTACATTCTCTTAAGACAGAAGTTTCTTTAACCTTTATGAGATTGGTTAAAGCTTTTTCTGCTGGTGAATTAGAGAAGAAAACGGTTATGAATACACAGTAAATATTGTTAAGTGGTTATAACGATACGATACACATAAATAAATCAATGGGGCCTAGCTCTGGAATCCAGACCACTAAAACACCAGTACTCATCCTATTAAGTTTGGAGCGTATTTCTCTCCAATGTAGGCTAGGGATAGTGTAAGGTCCCAAACCCTAATAGTGTAATTAGCTCTAATTACTTATATATTAGTCAGTTAATTAATTAGTTCTTTCATGGGATTGCATCCTCTAGGAGAAGGAAAAACAGAATTCTTCTTTAATGGATGGGGAGAAAAGACTAGATAGCGAGGAGGAAATTATTAAGCATATTGAGGAGTATTTCGAATCTCCTTACTCTAAGGAGCTTTAGGAGAGACCTTTAGACAATTGAGAATTTGCCAAAATAGGAGATGATAAGGCTCAATGGCTGGAGATAACGTTCGAGGAGGAGGAGGTTTGTGAGGCTGTTTTTGCTCTTGCAAGAGACAAAGTGCCGGGCCCTGATGCTAGCCTATGGCCTTCTTCCAACGGTTCTGTAGCATGCTAAAAGATGATATCATGGAATTCATGGAAGAATTCCCCTATAGAGGGAAGTTGTATAAAGGAATAGGTGCCTTTTTCATTGCCCTAATTCCAAAAAAGGAACGGGACATCAGCATAAAAGACTTACAGACGATACTAGCTAGGGTTTTCACAGGAAGGATACATAAGGTCTACTAGAGATCATTTCTAAAGAACAAGGGGCTTTTGTCGAAGGGAGATAGATCCTAGCCAGTGTTCTTATAGCCAACGAATGTGTGCACTCAAGGAACAAGGATAAGAGCTCAGTCCTTATATGCCTTTTGCAGAATGGTGAAGGCAGCTGAAGACCAGGACTTAATTAGGGGATTCAGGGTAACAAGAATAGCTCCATCCATATCGCATCTTCAATTTGCAAACAACACTCTCATCTTCTGCGAAGCTAATGAAGAGCAAAAGAGAAACGTCAAGGCCATTCTCATTTGTTTCAAAGCAGTGTTTGGGCTAAAGATTAACTTCTTTAAAAGTGAGCTAAAAGGGATAAAGAGTTGAGGATTTTCTAATGAGTCATCTTGCAGGAGTCCTGGGCTGCAAGGTGGGATCCTTTCCAGTTACTTATTTAGGCCTTCCCCTATGCTTAGAGCCAGCAAACAAAGAGGTGTGGAACCCGGGGGTGGAAAAGGTGGAGTGAAAGTTGTCAATCTGGAAAGCTAACTATCCCTCCCTGGGAGGAAGAATAACTTTGATCAAAGTAGTGATGGGAAATCTCCCGATCTGATTCATGTCAATTCTGAAGTGCCCAACATCTATAATGAATAGGATAGAGAAGTTGCAAAGGGAGTTCATTTGACAAGGAAAAAGCGTTGAAAGGAAGATTCATTTAATTGATTTGGCGGTGGTTTCCACTTCAAAAACAAAGGGTGACCTAGGTATGAGATCCCTACGATATATGAACCGGAAGGATTGTGGAGATTAGGAGATGAAGTGGAGGGTCTTTGGAGAATGGTTGTTTTGGCCAAATATGGCAATCAAAGGGGAGGCTCGGAGGTCAAGGGTGCTACTGCTACATGTTTGGCAATGTGGAAGGGCATATAGTTTCTACAAAAGGGAACTTTATGCACCACATCAATATCGGTACTCTCTGGGGAGAAGATTTTGTTTTAGCAAGATAGCTGGGTTAGCGATGCTCCTTTGGCTTCTAAACTCCCAGATCTGGCCAATTATACTATCATCAAAGAAGCAAATGTTAAGAGTTATTTGGATCATTCCTTCATAGAGGGTCAGTTTACCTGGTGGCCAATTTTCAGAAGAAGCTTAAAGGAACACAAGGAGGTACAACTCATGGCTCTTCTAAGTATATTAAGGGATATCCAAATGCCTGGTGAGGGGGAATATGTAAGGTTGTGGAAAGCAATCAAAAGTGGGTCTTTCTTTGCCTCGTCCTTCTATTTGGTCATATAAAAAAGGGATGGAAGTACCAATACTTTAGCAAGTATTTGGAAATTTAAGGCTCCTCCCACAGTAGTGGCATTTGGAAGGATTGCACTCCGAAGAGGAATCCTAATTTTAGATAATCTTAAAAGAAGAGGGAAGATTGTGGTAAATGTATGTCTGATATGCTTGGAGGATGAAGAGACAGTGGACTATTTTCTCCTGAAATGCAGGTACGCAGTTAATATATGGAATTTGGTCATCAGCTGGTTGGACGCTTTTGGGTCTTACTGGTGCCTGTTCATAACATGTTTGAGGCATGGAAATTCTCTAATGGGTCACCAAAAGGAAAGGAAATGTGCAAGATATCGTTCCTATTGGTCATATGGCATATTTTCGAAGGAGAGGAATGTGAAATGTTTTGAAGGAAATTCAGTTAGTGAAATCAAGTTCTCAGTTGTTCAATGGGTGAAGCTGAATCATTTATTTAAAGATTACACGGTGGATCAAATGATGGTTAATTGGAAGGAAATAGCTCTCTCTCGTTCAGGATACTTGTTTTTTCAGCACTTTCTGTTCGGGGGGTGTTTGTATAGAAACACTATTCTCAACATTGCTGGTCTCTATTTCCGTATTGTAAATTCAAACCCGTGCTGCACACTATATGCATGTGTTTAGAATGTCGCTAAGACCAATGGCCTTGCTTGTAGGCCCACCTAATAGCCGGCGATCATGGAAGGATAGATGTTCAAAAAGTCTCATGATTTACTTCTATGCAAAAATAATGGAAGTCATATAAGATATTGTTTGAGGGTCTCAGAGGTCTCAAAGTTAAGAATATCATGGCATAAGATAAAGTTCGATGAGTAGCAAATTTGCATATTGAAACAATTGCTTTTGTGAGGGTTATAAAATTTGGGGATTTTGATTGTACGGTTGCCAAAGGCTTAACATTTGCCCACCAATAGTTGAAGTTTAACAAATTCCAATAAAGTTGTATATACAACAAAGGGGGGCTAAAAATTTATGAGTGAAGGGGAAACTATTGGATGTCCTATGGATGTAGCATATCGCATAGTGCGATATATCACCACCCTTGGATATCACACGAACGGCTCTCCAAAAATTTGTTAAACTTCAACTATTGACAGGCAAATGTCTAGTCTTAGGGTAGCCCTCAAAGTTTTATACTCTGTAAATCTTGACTAGGAATGTAAAATTTAAAGATACCATCTGTTCTTATTATTATTAAAATGGCTTCAAATTTCCTTTACATCACATTTTCTATTTGAATCTATTAATTATGAGATTTTGGATAGAACTAGTCAAAATAGGTTTTTTTTTTCTTTTTTAAGTCCTTTCTCCCATGGAATCCAATTACAATTTCAAATTAAGATTTTTTTCTCCACTTTTGATAGTCTAACCGATATTTTCATCTATTAAATTCTATTGATTCCATGAAACCTTTCCAAAACCAAAGATTCTTTTTCTTATTGTCCGCCTCTCAAAAGATAATATATTAGGACAATATTTAGCTTTGAGAACAGAGCAAATTATTGTTAGTCAAATATCTCCAATATTTTTTAACCAAGAGATAAGGCTGCGTACATCTTGCCCGCCCCAGACCCCATTATGCAGGAGCCTTGTGCACTAGGCCGCCCTTTTTTTTTTTTTTTTTTGGTTTAACCAAGAGAGTGAGGTTATTGCTTTTACAATCTTGAATTCCCAAACCACTATCACTAATCAGTTTACACAGTTCACTATTTAAAATAGTGTGAACCATTTTCTTCTCATTGTGGTGACCCAACCAGAATCTCCTAAACATTTTGTCCATTTTGTTAGAAGTTTTTGACGGAACTTGAGGACAACATATTATATATTGATATGGTTATTGCTCCCAACTTAATGAAGATATTTCTTCCCAATTGAGACGAGCAGAATTTTCTTCATATTGAACTAATTTTCTTTCTAGTTTTAGTAAGAGCCTCAAAAATAAGAGCTCTACATTTATGTATAACAAATGGATTTCCTATGTTTTTTCATTTTTGACCCATAAAACTAAGGAATTACATCATCTCCTATAGGTGTTGTCAGCTATGGATGGTTTAAAATTAACAAGGTGACCTAATGCTTCGCACTATACAACTAGAAGATCTTTAATAATTCTAGCTCCTCCTAAGTTTGCATTAGAAAAGTTGAAACCATCATCAGAATATATAAATAAATAAATAATAAAGGGGAGATGCTAATAGCCCCTCACAACCTCAACTCCCATGAATCAACCTCTCATTTTCAGCTTTGATAAAGACATTTGACACAGGACTACAGAATAAAAGATCCACTCAACACTTTTCATGAATCTTGTATGCTTGTATATGCTCAACATATCATAATATCATTATGCATACACTACAACACCATTACCTGAACCAAATACTCATAGGATGCTTGTGAAACAAAAATATGCTTTCACACAACAAACCCAATAATGCACTAACTAGTCCATATTTAGTCAAGATTAATTATTACTGACGCAATGGCAATGCAAGAGAAGCCTTGACCATTGCATTGGTCTTCTCCTTGATTAAAAGAACCCCAAAAGGGCTAGGCTAAACCACTACAATACCATCCCATACAAAGACACCATTAATCTAAATATGTAATTTACCTCTAATCATCACAAAATTCATTGCAGCCAAAACAGTTCAAAATCCAAACAGTCTTACTTACCTCAGATATGAATGAAGAAGAAGATAAATTCTTGCAATACTTAACTCACAGACCTGAACTCACTTCCAACTGTTAGGCCAAAAGCCATGAATCCCATAACCGGTCTTCCAATTATCCAAATAGATCACCTTCCTCACCGCCCAGTACGAGACCAAGATCGCCGCGACCATGAACCATCGCTGCGCCCTTGAGCTCCTCACCCTCACCAAAACATGGGTCACAAACCCCAACAGCAGCCCCACCACGGTGTACAAGAACCCGATCGCGAACCCCTCCGCGCCGAGCTGCATTCCCGAGCCCTGATAGAAGAACACCAGCTTCGAGGGGTCGTTCCGGTCGGACAAGAACATGGGCATCTTCCGAATGATATTGTGCATCGCCCCAGAAACGCTGAAGAAGTAGACGAAGACGGCGAAGGAGAGCCAGACCTTCCAATCGTGCAAAAGGGTGTCCCCAGAGAGGAGTCTTTTGATGAGGAAAGGGATTGAAATCAGGAAGCAGAGGGCAATGAAGGCGATCTGGCCGCGGGAGAGGACTGGGGGGCGGGTGATGGGGCCCACGGAGAGGCCGGTCCTGGCCTCGACGAACTCGGCCATCGACTCGGCCATCCGGGCGAAGCTGGATTGGTCCATGGGGGTTGAGTCCTTGGGGTTCTTCACGTCGGGGCCCGCGAGGCGGACGTGGGGGAGCGAGTTGACGCCGAAGAGGGCGAAGGAGGACTGGGACTCCTTGAATTCGAGGTGGCAGAAGAAGAGCTTGGAGGACTGGGATGGGTGGCGGTTGTTGGAGAGGAAGGAGGCGGAGAGGAGGCCGAACTCGGAGCGGAGCGACTGGAGGTGGAGGTCGGGGTTGGAGTGGAGGTGGGCGGCGTCGAAGAAGATGAGGAGGGAGTAGGAGCGGGGAGGGGTGGCGGAGATAAGGAAGCGGAGGACGGAGCTGTCATCGAGGTGGATGACGCCGGACTCGGAGCGGGATCGGAGGGCGATGAGGTCTGCGACTCGGTCGGAATCGGCTTGTGACTCGGACGAGTCGAAGGAGGGGAGAAGGGAGGAGAAGATGAGGAAGAAGAAGAAGAGGAGAGGAGAGGGCTTTCTTCTTCGCATGGTTTCTAACGGCAGAGATTTGGGAAAACCAGAAGAGAGAGAGAGAGAGAGAGAGAGAGAGAGAGAGAGAGGAAGGCAATGGGTCCATGGGGTTTTGACTTATTGGCTAGCCTTTGTGGACTTGCAAGCTTCCACTCCGGCTCAATCTAGGGTCGGCCGGCTCAATCTAGGTTCGGTCTGAGCCTAGGTATGGGACTTTGCCCAACTTGATTCACTCCCATTTCTCTTGAATGGCCCGGGCGACGCCCAAGGTCGGAGGGAGGGACTTGGACCCTTAGGGCATATTTGGGAGAGGGACCCTTAGGGTACACTGGGGAAAAGAATAGGGTAAAGTAAAGTAGAATAAACTTAAAATTAAGAAAAAATAATATATAATTTGAGTTATGATAATTTTTTGTTTTTAGATATTTGATATATAATTTTTTTGACTTTTTATATAAAAAACAGAGGTTTTTTTTAGTTTAGTGATGACTTTTTTGAAAAAAGATAAAGAAATTTTGAATTAAAAAAATAAAAATCAAAAATTTAATTTTACTCTACTTTATGTTAACCCTTTGCGGAACATGCCCCTAAGTGAAAATTAAAGCAACAAAATGGGAAGGAACACATGTAGGTCCATGAAACTACATATGAGGATTTGTGAGTTATGATCAAATAATTTGAAGTCAAGTCAATCTTTCTTTAAATTACACTTGCCTGCTCCTTCTCAATATGCTCCGGGCAGGTGCTATAACAAAGTTTAATTTATACAACAGTCAGAGAAATAGATTTCACTTGCATGTGGGCTCCTCCTGAAGCAAGCCTTCTAATTGGTGAAAACATCTCGACTGTCTCTTCTCCAATGAAGCAAAGCACACACGATGCGTATGTGGATTCTCCCTACACTACTGAAAATAAATAAAAACAAAAGGAGAAAAATGTCACTGCTAATCTACAAATCAAATGCAATTATCAAGAATTGAGATTATACAAGGGTTTGCCCCATGGTGATCGTGAGTGGACCTATCACGGTCCGCTATATCACCATCGGACAGCGCCTGCCTTTCATACGAGAGGCTGCCCCTTAGTAATTTAGTGGGTCCTGATAGGTTCTGCCCCTGTCACCATGGAGTGAATAATCAGAGGATCCCGACTCAATTGCCAAATATAAATGCAAATAGTATCATAGATGACAAAATCTGCACTTTAGGGCCCACTTTTTATCGAGGTAATGTCACTTCAGATGTTTTCGTTGATAACTTAGAACTATGATCCTTTCATCTTGAAATGCCTGAATCAAAAGAATGTTGTAGAACTTCGATCCGATCAGAGAGATTAGAATATTTCAGCTGCTGTAGTTGACTGTGTTCCTTTTCCATAATCAACTCCAGCTCCTCAAAATGCATGACCTTGCATTCAATCTCCCTTCAGTTCCCTTCAGTCCAGAAAATGAATTTCACCCCAAGGCTCTTATTCATTATTCCCATAGTTCGGGTATGGTTCTAGGGAGGAGGTCTATTATTTTGTCTTGCAAGACGACCTTAAGCGGAACTTCAGCCTTTTGGTTTGTAATTTTCTTTCATAAAGCTATGGTCGCCGAAGGGGTTTGCCAAAAATCCTTTTTTGCTGTAATGCCGTCAAGTCATTAAAGCTCTAAATGGAGGTAAGGATAGGGTCGTTGATCCCATCATCTAGGACGAGCCTATCCATCATCTAGGTCAGATTAAGGACTGGGCAAGGACCCTTGATTGGGTTGTCACATTCCTAGAGACTTGAATTAGCACGGTATCTTGCTTAGTTTGGGGATCTGATTCTTTTGAGGTGTAACTTAGTCTTGGTCAATTTTGTTGGTTTTTAATCAAAGATTTTATAAAAAAAAATCATCATAAATCACTCTTTAACAAATATATATTTATATATAGTATTGGTGTAGCCATATTGGATCACTCTGGATAATTTTTTAAAAGCTATGGGGAAGGCATCGGATCCCACACTCATTTTCTTCTTCTAGCATCGGATTCTATACTCCCTATCCCATAAAACCCCAAGAAGCCCTAGATCGTTCATCTTCTTCTTCCTCAGTAAGAACATTTCTGGGTGTAATCGATCCTCTACTAGAAACAGATGGACCTCATCGCTGACTTTGATCCAGCTCTGCCGAGGAACCCTCTTTACACCTTATGTTTTCATCAACTTCCCTAGCCTCGCAACATCATCCCAAGAGCCAGTTGACGCATAAATGTTACAAAGCAAGACATAAACTGCAGAATTGGAGGGAACTTCAAAATATTTTATGCTGCTTGCTTCCCAAGCTCCACATCACCGCGTATCCTACATGCAGCAAGCAAAGTTTTCCAGACCACAATGTCAGGATCAAATGGCATTTGGTTTATAAAACTTTCAGCTTCTCTTAACCGACACGTACGGGAAACCCAAAAGCCATGCTTCATCTACCAAACCTACTACAAGCAGAAAGGACAGCAACAAACGTTCCGTGATTTTGCTTAATATCCATAGCACGCATTTCCCTGGAGTTATAGAGCTTGCTTCACATGCCCAAATTGAAAATACCCATGACCATGTCCAAACTTGCCCAAAGAGGAAGAAGAAGATGAACGATTTAGTGCTTTTTGGGGTTTTATAGAGAATAGGGGAGCATTGGGGAAAGAAAATAAGCATTGAATCCGATGCTCACCCACAGATTTGAAAAAATAAACCGAAATGATCAAATATGCCCACTCTAATGCACATACTACTAATATATATATATATTTTATAGTAAGAGATGACTTATAATGATTTTTTTTGGTAAAATCCTTTTTTTATATTTACAAAACTCCCTTGGCCTTATATTTCTGCTACAGTAATGAATTTTCCTTTCTCAAAATAAATAAATAAATAAAATCAATATTAAACATCAGCGTGCATCTAGGTGGGCCCATTAGCTAGGCCACACATGACCATCATCATGCACTTGCAGTCTGCTCGTCGGAGAATATTTCAAAGGGAAAAAAAAAATCTAAAATAACCAAATTCCGTAGTATTTGAGATACATACATTCACTCTACTACCATATAGCAACATCACCTGTAAGCCTGTAACCCACAAAATAATGGAATCCTTGTGAGAGCTAACTAACATATGAACCTCACGAGTAATATATATTGCAACTCTGCAACTTTCTTATCATCAACCCACCTCGAACATCAAAACCTCTTTCCCATCGCAGAATCCACAAGACCTGTACAAAGATTGCACTCACTCCATTTGGTCTCTCAAACTTCTCCAACCCCCTCTAGCATTTTTCCTCTGCTCATCTTCAGTACTGATTGAAAACTAGCCGTTTTGATATAAAATATATATATGGCCTGACACGCCTTCCGTCATCAATAAATAGTATAGAACTTGAGGGAGCACTTCAGAGATATTAAATTTTTTTAAAGAAATCCCTAATTCATAATCAAGGTTTTTTTTTTCTTTACAAACAACTCAACCACTTATCAATTAAATTCAATCTGTTAATTAAAAAAAAAACCATTTCCTGCTTTTTTGAACAAACCAGACCACCACAAGGGTTTAAGATTTGGCCTTGTTGGGATGATTTCCAATTCTATAGACAGTGCTGCCATCTTGACCTTGCAGCCGCAGCCGCAGCCACAGCCGCAACAACACAACCCTTGAGTGAAAACAGTTTGGGCAACAGGATTTCAGCCGGGTTCTGCTCACACTTCTTGATGTCTGAAGCATAGGTTGCACTTATATTAATAAAGTTACAATTTAGACCCTTGCTCTCAAGAAAATAACTTTTCCAGAGCCTCATCAAAACCGTAAGCCACCTGATAAATGCAAGAGCTGCCCAAAATATATATATATATATATATATATATAGTGACATGAAGGGGCAACACAGGAAAACAGGGCTGAAGTCCAAAGTCAAAACTGTAAGAAACAATCAAAAGAGAGATTAGTGATAGAGTCGGCCATTTCGCTTACCTGGTTTACCTTGATTTATAGCGCACTTCAATAATGTCCTCATCCTCCAACTCAAGGCTTTTTGGTGATGAAGAAGGATCGACTTTATCCCCATCAAAACAAAATACCAAGCTCTCAATGTCACTCCTGGTTTTCTCAGCATACATCTTGAAAAGTCGCTCAAACTTGTCATCCTATGAAGAGTGAAAGATTTCACAATTAGAAACATCTTCCCTTCTCTGAAATGCAGTTCAAGTTTCAGAATATTTCAAATGAGACTACAAAGCCGCTCAAACTTGTCATCCTATGAAAAGTGAAAGATTTCACAATTAGAAACATCTTCCCTTCTCTGAAATGCAGTTCAAGTTTCAGAATATTTCAAACGAAACTACATCTTGAAAAGCCGCTAAAACATGTCCGAATGAAATGAAATTGGTTTCATTGGATGCGTAATTCAATTACCTTTACAATAAACACAAGTTTACATGATTCTGATTGTTATTATGAATATTATGCCCCATTTTTTGCTAGACGAGTACTGATATATATATATATATATGGGCCATGATCCTGTGAGAAGTAGTTCTCACGGTAACTGTGAGAACTTTTTATGAGGCCCACCTGTAGGTTCCATTTGAGGATGGCACTAGGGGGGTGGAAAGATCCATGTGGGACCACACCACATATCAAGTCTGGCCACAATCACATGTTCGTAACTCCTTCATCTGTGACCCACAAATCCAGTCCATTTGGATTGGTGCACAATCGATCCAACGATCTACTAAATTTGGATTTGACCAAAACTTAGGACGCGTGACTATTTTGGGTTGGGGGGAGAGGTCGTTCCTATGTATTGCAAGATTTGAATTGGGTAATAGATGGGTCCCACCTAGACTACTCACAAAAAGTGGTGAGAACTAGCTACCTAACTCCTACACATTGAACAGTTTCAGATAAGCTCCCTAGGGTTTTGTACAGCGATAATCAAGCAGCCCTGCATATTGTTAAGAACATAGTTCTTCATGAGAGGATCAAAAGCATTTAAGCATTGTTGATCAGGATTGAGGACATCAAAGTTCCTCTACACAAGTTCTACAAGAGGAAGAAGAAGAAGATTATGAAGACACACATGTTGGCTTCTTTATGGCTAGATAACCATTGTCTAGTGTTGGATCACTACTCAAGTGGAGGTCCACCATTAGATTTTGATTTTGACACAGATCAACAGTTGGATCTAGCTCGATTTGACATGTGATCAAGATGAAGACCATATGTGGCAACAATTAGAAAGATCCCATATTGGGATATGCCACATGGGAGGGACCACCAAAGAAGAGAGGCATCAAAGAGTATTGAAGATGAAGAGGGGGCCACCCAAGTAACTATGCGGTCACATGGGCTGAATGGTCACATGTCCAAGAAGCCCATTTGCATACACTTTCTGTTCTTTATTTATTTTTATTAGTTGGAGTTCATTGTGCAGGGTCCTAAGTCTGATGTTAATGTTCTAATCTCACCCATTTAAGTGTTTCCTACAATTGAGATTAAATCTAGGATTAGGTTTTCTCCATTTAAAACATTGTAAGGACTCATTCACAATTAATGATGATGAATGAAAAGAATCAAAGCTTTTGGTCATCTCTCCTGTGAATGGATTTGGTGCAAGGCCATCGGCATGAGGTTGGAAATCCAGGTAATATTCTACATCTTCACCCTTTTCCTATCAGGTTTTGTTGGTTTTCTCCATTCCCAAGTGTTGCCATCTTCATCAACCCAAACAACCAAAGAAACCTCATTCACATCCTCAAGCCATATCGTTCACAACCCATCCACTTGCCCAAACATCAACAATCCCTGAACCCACTACCATCTAGAAACATTAAAGCAGTCAACGATTAACAAAACCCAACAACTTTGAAACCCTCCCAATCCCCACCCATCTTCAATTGACCAAACCTAAACCCAAACCCAAGTGGCCAATCTTTCCTAAACCCAAAACCCAAGTGGCCGAAGTTACCCGTCATCAAATCCCATTCAGCCGATTGCCATAATCCATAAAACCCTTAGCTGAATGACTTGGACCTTTTGTCCATACTCCATAGTGGCCGAATCCTCTAAAACCTCTTCCCACTTGACCGAGCCACCCTAGCCCCTATCTCACCTCAGCCGAACTCCAATATGCTACAAACCCATCAGCCGAACCCAACATATTTATCCCTTACCTGCCGAAACCCAGTGGAATATTCACCACCACCACCACACGTCAACTGAAGCCCCATCATGGACGAACACAGGACCCCACCTTGGTATTGGCCAAACCCTATATCTAGGGTTTTAACCTAATCCAACCATTCACTTAATTCTTTGCTTATTCTTTCACACTTGCTTATTTGGGCCACATTGAATTGTGGGGATTTCTAAATACAAATCTGAACCTTTGTTTGCTAGTTACGCAAATCACAGTTTTAATTGAAAGCACTATGAGCCTAGCGTTTCGTTAGATCCTTAAGGGGCACTAAATTTTCTTGACATTGGTTGATCCCTAAGCTAGTGGAAAAGATATTCTTCCTTGAGACTGCCAACTTAGATTTGGGAGTTCCACATTGTGGGATTGTGGCAAGGCCTAGAGTCGCTACTAGTTTCCTTAATTGAATTTCAGTGTAAGAGGTGCAATCTGAATTTTAATCTTATAATTTATTTGTGATTTTTAGTCTTTTATGATCTCATAAAATTCATTTAGGTTAGCCTTGCACTAACCTGCATCAACTGTTAAGAACATAGTTCTTCAGGAGAGGATCAGAAGAACTTCAGATTATCAATCCAACATGTATGAGATCTGAAACCAAATTAGCTTATGTTACTACCAAGCCTCTTAGTAGAAAATTGTTTCATATCGTTCTTGACAAAGGCCTAATTTTAATATCTACGCAACAACTCGACGGGGAGTGTTGGACATAAATGCTACATGTGGGCCTAATTTTACTTTTTGATATTTTGTTTATGGCCAGGAGAATTTGTGTGATTGTTAAACACTATTATTAAAACATGTTGAATGTAATTCACAAAATCCAAACTGAGACTTGTGCCAGTAGCTTTCATGGTCAGGAGTATTCCAGTGAAATTGGTTGATCATATTAATAAAATATGTTGGATGTCATCCACAAAATGCCAAGTAAGATCTTTCTTTCTTTTTTTAATTGGTAACATTACCTGAATCCACAACCGTTGTGTTGTGACAATGAGCACCATCTAACCATACTATGGGCTCCACTAACCAATTTCTTGTGTTATTTACTAATTGAGAGAGGCAATTATCTTCCCCATCTTCCCAATCCAAATTATTCATTCTTTTATTTAAATGGCAGTGATTGTTCTTCATAAATCTTTATTCTATGCTCCTTTTAACTCTCATGTCGTTGCTGATGCGCAGCTCCTTACATGGGAGCAGTAAATGTTTTAATCATATTTTTTTTAGTTCACAGTTACAAATAATACAATGGTTTCTAACAGCAATGGAGATGGGTCACTTCATTGGTTTGTACAAGTATACTTTTCCACTAACCACAATGATCTCAGATACGTCATGGCACAAGATCATTATGCAAATTTGGGATCATTATAAAAAGGAACAAGTAAAATGCAAAGCTTAAATTTATACCTTGAAAACACAAAACTTTTTCTCTTCATTCTTGTCTTGGATTGTAATGACAATTTTCTCTCTTTCACCAGTCACCTTTGATGGTTGATCTCCTTCAGGTTCAAGAATTGACCTTCCCAAATTACTAATTTCTTTTCTTGCAGATTCCTCCACTGCACGCATGACATCTGCAGCTGATTGAGCAAATGATGCCAACTCTTGTTTCTTCAATCTATACATCATGAATATAAGGTTAGAGGACAGCAACAAAACATAATTGTGAAACTCGTTTCGGATGACATTTTGGTTTGACCTCAAAATGAAATGTTTCAGCCAATTCAGAATTTTGGAAAAACATCTTGGAGTTACATTTCAGAAAAAAATAAAAAAAAGAAAAATATAAGATTAGTATTAAAATTTAAGAACTAGATAACAATTAAATATAACAAGTTAATGTCATCACTATAACTCATAATCATAAAATTCAACAACCAGAAAGTTTAAAACTTCAGAGATTCATCACAACCATAGAGTTTTTCATCCCTGATGTAAGACCCTGACCCTTTACCAAGCCTGAAAAATTTAGCGCACCTAAATGGGCTATACAAAAGACCTCATCAGTGCAAGATTTTAAACCAAGTGGTTCATCAAAAAAGCTTTCTCCAAGCCTGAAGGTTAGAATAGGATCACCTGCTTCTTATTGTAAACAATAGGGGCATCACTCAATGGAATGTCAAAAACGCATACATCTCATTGATGGTGATGTGAAAGATGCTCCAATGATCCTAAGGCTAATGAAACTAAGGAATTACGTCCCAAGAAAGGTCTTGAAACTCTCATGGTCCATAAAGAAACTACACCTACTACTGAGAAGAAATGGCTATGTAAACACATTTTTCGTTCAACAGGTACAATACATGGGTAAGTTTGCACAATTGTGATTGATGGTGAAAGTTGTAAAAATGTCATCTCTCAAGCTCTTGGTGATAGCTTGAAGTTGAAGGTCTATAAGAATAATCACCACTATTTTGTCAATGGCTAATGACAGGTGATGAAGTGTAAGTGCGAAATGCATGCCAAGTCACTTTTGCCATTATAAAGATATAATTTGGTGTGATGTGCTACCAATGGATAATGGAAATATCATATTGAGCCGCCCATGGATGTATGACAAGAATGAAACTCATAAGCGACAATACCTATACGCATGCTCACAAAGAAAAGGAAGTCACACTCCATCTAAAGAAGCCAGAACCGCCAAAGAAGTGATCACGTGCACATGCAACCAAAGAAGCTTTTCACATGCGCTATGTCTATAGAGACAATTTAAAGAAGACTTGAATTCGAGGACGAACTCTTCTTTCAACTTGGGGGAGAACGATGCATAGAACAGGCCTAGAAGTGGTCCCACATAAGATAGTTAAGGAATATTTTATTTTTTTAGTAAGTATATAAAAAACTCCGCCAGTTTTGCTGCCGGTCCCAAGCCCGGGTAAAGGAGGAGGGTTGCGTTAGGTAGGTGACAGCCAGCGTAAAACTTTGTTACAACCCAAACATGAATTCTGAACAAATGATATTTCACGATAAGGTTAGGGCGTTCCCTGCTTTAAGCGACGCATTGCAGCATCGCCCGGCTGCAGTGAAAAGTGTGCATGGGCTACCGCATGACTTTGGGCTAATGCGGTTAAAGAAGTTGGTCCATGAGAACAAGAGGAGGAATAGGAAAATTAGACTTGCTACTTGGAATATAGGAACCTTGACAGGCAAGAGCATAGAGTTGGTTGAGGTAATGAAAAGAAGAAGAATTAGTGTGGCTTGTATACATAAGACAAGGTGGAAAGGGAATAAAACTAAAGAGCTCATGGATGGGTATAAGCTTTTCTATGCAGGAAAGAGTAATACAAGAAATGGAGTGGATATAATTATAGATAAGGATTTAAAAGAGAAAATTGTGGGGGTAAAGAGGTTTGGTGATAGAATTATAGCAATTAAACTAGTACTAGAGGAAGACATAATTCATATCATTAGTGCATATGCTCCCTGAGTAGGACTAGAAGAAAGTGTGAAAAGACAATTTTGTGAGGAGATGGATGATTTAATGCGAGAAATCCCAAATAGTGATAAAATTTTCCTTGGAGGGGATTTAAACGGGCATATAGGAAGAGATAATAGAGGATATGAGAGAGTGCATGGAGGGCATGGATTTGGAGAAAAGAATGAATTCGGAAACACTATATTGGACTTTGCAGTGGCATTTGATCTTATAGTAGCAAATACTTACTTTAAAAAGAGAGATGAGCATTTAATTACATATAAAAGTGGGAGTAATAGGAGTCAAATAGACTTTTTTCTAGTTAGAAAACAGGACCGATTGGCTTGTAAAGATTGTAAGATTATCCCAGGAGAGAGTTTGACTATGCAACATAGGCTTGGAGTTTTAGATATTTGCATTTGAAGTAAAAAGAGAGCAGTAGTAAACAAAATGGACCCTAAAATAAGGTGGAGAGATTTGAATGGGGAAAGAGCAAATATATTTAAGGACAAAATGATTGAGAAAGGAGAATGGAATATTGAAGGAGAAACTACAGTAATTTGGAATCAAATGGCTAATTGCATTAGGAATGTTGTAAAGGAGGTACTTCGAGAATCAAAAGGGAAGAGACATATTAATAAAGAAACATAGTGGTGGAGTATGGAGGTTCAGGAAGTTATTCGACAAAAAAAACATTGCTACAAAGTTTGGCAGGGGACTAAGAGTATAGAAAATTTTGAGTTG
The DNA here is from genome assembly GCA_037013555.1 of Sextonia rubra. Classification (NCBI taxonomy): domain Eukaryota; kingdom Viridiplantae; phylum Streptophyta; class Magnoliopsida; order Laurales; family Lauraceae; genus Sextonia; species Sextonia rubra. The sequence continues at coordinate 18,719,824 of JASUAD010000024.1, read as the reverse complement.
TATAAGAAGGCAAAGAAAGAAGCTAAGAAAGTAGTAAGTAGTGCAAAGTTCAAAGCATACGATGACCTCTATAATAGGTTGGGAACAAGAGAAGGAGAAAATGATATTTTTAAGCTTGCAAAAATAAGAGAAAAGAAAAGTAGGGACTTAGATCATGTTAAATGTATCAAGGACAATGAGGAAAATATTTTGGTGAAGGACGACGATATTATAGAAAGGAGGAAAGAATATTTTAGTAAACTTTTAAATGAAGAATATTTGGGCGATACAAGAGTGGAAGAGGATACTTCATTACAAGAGTATACTTTTCTCCGTAGAATTAGAGGGGTGGAAGTAAAGGAAGCATTGAAGCGAATGAAGACAGGAAAGGCAACAGGCCCAGATGGTATTCCGATAGAGGTATGGAAATGCTTAGGAGAGGTTGGAGTAAGTTGGTTATGTAGACTATTCAATAAGATACTTGTGACAAAGAAAATACCGGATGAATGGAGAAGAAGCATTGTAGTACCTATATATAAGAATAAAGAAGATATACAAAATTGTACCAACTATCGAGGGATTAAACTTATGAGTCATACTATGAAGTTATGGGAAAGAATAATAGAGCAAAGACTGAGAAAAAAGACTAAGATTTCGGAAAATCAATTTGGTTTTATGCTAGGGAGATCAACTATGGAAGCTATCTTTTCATTTAGGCAATTAATGGAAAAATACCGAGCAAAGAGGAAAAATCTACATATGGTCTTTATCGATTTGGAAAAAGCCTATGATAGGGTACCGAGGAATTTAATTTGGTGGGTCTTAAAGAAAAGGAATGTCCGAAGAGGTTACAATGAAATTTTAAAGGATATGTACGAAGGTGCAATAACAAATGTGAAAACCACATGTGGAGAAATGGGCGAATTTCCTGTGACTATAGGCTTACATCAAAGATCTTCCTTAAGCCCTTATCTCTTTGCATTAACTATGGATGAGTTAACTGTGCATATTCAAGAAGAAGTACCATGGTGTATGTTGTTCGCAGATGATATAATATTGGTGGATGAATCAAGAGAGGGTGTAAATGCAAAGCTTGAGAGATGGCGGAGGGCATTAGAATCTAGAGGCTTTAAAATAAGTCGTACAATGACAGTATATATGGATTGTAATTTCAGTGGACATATACAAAGTGTTGAACCACTGTTAAAATTGAAACCCACGAGATACCACGTAAAGATTCTTTTCGGTACCTAGGCTCAATGATTAGTAAGGATGGGAGATTGACGAAGATGTGGAGCATAAGATAAGAGCTAGATGGCTGAAGTGGAGACTAGCTTCGGGAGTACTTTGTGATAGACAAATGCCAACAAAATTGAAGGGAAAATTTTACAGGACAATGGTTAGACCAGCTATGACATATGGAGCAGAATGTTGGCCAATTAAGAAGACACATATTCATAAGATGGATGTAGCGGAAATGAGAATGCTTAGGTGGATGTGTGGTAAAACTAGGAAAGATAAAATTAGAAATGAGCGCTTTCGAGAACATTTAGGGGTAGCACCAATAGGAGATAAGATTAGAGAAACTCGTTTAAGATGGTTTGGGCATGTTGAGCGTAGGCCAGTAATGGCACCGGTGAAAAAAAGTTTGGATATACAGGTGGAGGGTCCATCAAGAGGTAGGGGTAGGCCGAAGAAAACATGGATGGAAGTCATTAATTCAGATTTGAAGAAGTTGCACTTATCGAAAGATTTAGCTCAAAATAGAACGGAATGGAGAAATAGAATTCATGTAGCCGACCCCAACATGATTGGGTTAAGGCTTTGATGATGATGATGATAATGATGATAATTTTACTAAAGGAGTTGTAATTAGGGTAGTTTCTATTATTGGATTAGGTTTTCTTAGGCCTTAAGTTTGTTTTTCCTATTTATATTGCATTGTAGACATCTTTTTCTCAAACTTTGATTATTGAATAGAATTATTGTGGTTTTCTATCCCTTCGAGGTTTGTCCTTGTGTTGAAAGCGTCAATGGAGATGTGTTAAATTGTCTATAGATCATGGTTCAAAATAGATGTAATGCCCGCATTATCGACCATAGTAGTTGAGACCACTATGCTGTCTTAGAAATAGTAGTCGCTACGGTCTAAAACCTAGTAGAGCCTAGAAATTTTAATTTTATACATTATTTTTCCTATTTCTTTTCCTCAATAGCCTTTCCTAAAGTTGTCTCTAACCGTATATAGTTTCAAATCACCAAAAAAACACAAAATTGGCTATTATATTATATTCAAATTTTATTTACCACTTAAAAAAATCACACTGCTACACCAATACGTATTGTTGCAACCGCTACGTAGCTTTTCGGCCATTAGCCACCACACCCACTATTTTGATCTTCGCTGAGGACACGTACTTCAACACTCCACATAAGCCCTAACCCTAGTGTCTGCATTAGATTCTCCAGAGAATCTCCTTAAGATTTTTCCTTAAATGTTCTTGCAAGGGAGTCGGGATAGACGGTGCACAATCGTCAGCATAACTACTTTGGAATAGCAGTTTAATTTCTATTTTACACCTGTGATGCCACTTTCTCATGGAATCCCTATTGTTAAGGTGTTAATGGAAGAAATCTAGCCTTGGGTGTATCAACCCTCATAGTTGTTGTTAACTTCAAGGCCAGAGACCGTGCGGTCTAGTGTATTGCTTTGGCAATATCATTCAAACATTTTAATTAAGTGCATTGGGTTCCCTTGGAACCCATGGCTGCAAGAAGAAGTTTCAATAAGTTTCATAAATTTTGGGAAAATAACTGCCAATAAGTGTTTTTTTTCTTTTTGCAAGGATACAAACAATAATCTCTGCAGATTACAGTTTTTCCAAGATAGATTTAACCGTAATTTGAAACCTGGCCAAAGAAGCTTACAGCTTTATAATGCTTTTGTCGAATAATAAATACTTCATATCTAAATATTAGAACTTCATTCTCATCAACTTTGTCTCTTTTTTATTATTATTTAAGTTTTAGCACATTCAGATATACTTAATGCAGGTTTTTATTTTACTTTTTTTATTTTTTCTTTCATAAAAGGAGCATGGCTCATAAATATTGCTTTCTTAGGGTGCTATGTCATTGGATGGACTGCCTAAAAGCCCCAATCTCATACATCTTTTTTTACTTTTTATCAGTTTTTTAAATTTAGTTCCTCGTAAAGATCAGTTCCAAATCATCCTAGTATCTACTCAAAACATTGAATTCTCCACATACGATTTCCCCCAAAAACTCTGAATCTCATTCTATTTTTTTTTCTTTTTTTATTTAGTTTCCTAATAGAGTCTAATGCTAGATCAAGACAAAAAGTAGAAACTATCTGAAAACGTGATGTCCCTACTAAATGATTTTATGATGTCAAAACCATTTTGAAAGTGGAATTTGCAACTTATTTTTAGAAATTTACATTCCTTTTCCAAACAAGCTGAAATATGCTCTGGTTTTGAAATTATTCATCTGCTACAATTATTTTTGCCTCATTGGGTAGTTCTCCTTCCAATTTAGATCAACATAAATTGAAAAAAAAATCTATATCCTATACACCTTTTATTATAGATAGATGTCAAATTTTAATGTTTTTCTTCTTCACTTATTTTAATACCAAAAAAAAATAATGTATTATTTTATTAAAATTTAGGGTGCCACGTCATTTCTCAATGGGGCCCATCTGACCAAGTTTGAGGTTCAGAAATGTGAAAGGGATAAACATTAAGGGCATGTTTGTCCACCGTCCACGGAAGAGGAAAAGCCATTTTCCTCTTCCACAGTAATAAAAATCTCGCAGGGAGATCAGAATTGTGGATCCTCTCTTCGCATGGAATTGTGGCTTAAGCGGGTAGAAATCCCGGCCTTTTTTTCCTACACCAAACAGGGATATGAAGAACCACAGGAAAATGTGGAATGTCTTCACCCCTGTTTCCGCAACAACCACGCCCTTAAGAATTTTCAAAAACTTGGAACCCTCAGGCAAATTCCTAAATGCCAACTTCATTCCCTATTAATAATAGGGAATTCATGCTTTGTTTACTTTATTAATTTTAAATTTTTATTAAAATCCACGGTCATTTCGCCATAGGGACCCATCTGACCACTTTGAGGTCCAGGCATGTGAAAGGGTCATATGAACAATAAAGGATTTTCATAAACCTTGCAACCCATGCACAAATTTCTACATGCCAACTTCATTCCCTGTTAATTAGAGGGAGATTCATGCTTAGTTTGCTTTTTTTGGCTATCTTAGGACTCTTAATTTAGGTTGACTGAATTTAATAATTAAAAAAAAACCTAATCTCTAGGAGTTAAAGTTACACTTTTTAATAGGACGCTCCTCTTCTTATCTTTTCCTGGCTCCCACCAAACCAATTTGAGAACTTTAGATTAAACTTTTCCACCAACGGGATGAGAGTCTTGGATGATCTGTACTCTCATGCTGACACTTACATTCCAATTCCAAAGCTAATAGTTCTGTTCCAATCTCTTTATCCTTTTACTATTAAATCAATATAGGGAAGTATCAAATTGATAGAGAAAAAGAGAATGGCATGAATGAAGAAGCCCAGATCCAAGCTAAAAGCATCGCCAAATGATTAGTTGATGACTAAATAGCATATGTATAGCAATCCTTATATGCTTCATTGGGTTCACTATTGTTGGTGGGTTTGTGGAGAAACAATTTTTGTTTTAGTTTAGTTCATCATACCATAATATATTTGCACATCATTGGTTCAATTTGTAGATTCATGGGTGCAATCTGAGATTAAATTGAAATTCCATGTGTGATTATAAATGCATTAGTTTATGTACATATATCAAGAGAGAATAGCATGCAATTAGAAATCTACCGGATCACCCAAAAGTTACAATGCCAATGTCAATGCTGCCTTGATGTACAACGTAGAGGTGGCAGCGGTGGGATGGACAATGTTAACATTTCATCACTATCATCCGTTTCATTTATGAAACCCAATATTGTAGTATTGGAGGCTTCTTCTTCACCAGTCATTGGTCTAAATGGTTCCACCGCAAAAGGATATTAAAACTTGATGGGGTCTAATGAAAAATCCACCTTGTCTCTTCGCTTCAGTTTCCTCGCCATCAATCTCATATTTGATCAACTTACGCCAACTTCTTTAATTTTTCTAAGGTTTCAGATTCCTTGTTTTCGTATAGATACAATATGCACGAATTAGTGTGATGATGTTTGGCTAAAAATTTTAGTTGCAACCCTTCTCAGTTCTTTGCTAAAGCAGCCATCTCAGCCTTTGACTCAAAATCGATGGATATCATCATATTGTAATTCCCTCTTAAGCACCCAGTGAGAAAGTGCTTATATCAGCTGCATTTTACAGAAACCCACCCTACAAGCACTTAGAGAAGTGATACATATTACTAGTAAGTTTGCTTTTCATTATGAATAAGGAGTAATAGCCTGTACAAACTTGCATTGACTTCTCTATTCATGAGCGGATTCCGGACTGTCAAATAACACGAAATGCGCACTCTCATGATTTTGCCTAGCAAGAAACTCACATACATGCATACCTCAACTCCTTTATGGTGGGATCTTCTTCAAATCCTGCCCGAGATAGCGTCATTTGCGGAGGAGGCGGCAGCCAATCCTCCTCCTCCTTGTCCCCCTCATCCACAAGATGTACAATTTTGCAACTCTCCCCTTCCTTTTCCACCTAACAATCATAAAAAAAAACAACACTTAACAGATCCAAATCCAAAACCCAATCTGAAAACAGGTTAAACAAACAAAACAAACACAAAATCAAAAGCTGAAACTTACTATAGGGCTCGGAACCCGCTTCCGTTTAGAGGAGAAAATTGGAGGGGAATCCAAAACGTCATCTGCGAAACAGATCAAGAGATGGAAACGGGAAACAGGAAAACCCCAGAAGCAAAGAAGGAGAGAAAGAGATTACCATCGACATTTACGAATTCGACGGGTTGAATGCGCCTGTAATCGAAGAGAGGTTCGAGTTCTTCGGGCGTCGATTCCTCCTACAAACAAAAAGGAAGAAGATTCAGAATCCAAGCCCTAGAGATTACAGATGAAATTAGAAGGGAGCGGTGATTGAACACTCACCATCTTCGAATTGCAGAGAGGGTTTAGGGTTTAGGGTTTGTGGTTTTGCGAGCCGTTGAAATGTATTCCAATTCAAGATCCAAAATTGAGAGAGAGAGAGAGAGAGAGAGAAGAGAAGTCCAATTTTGACCGGTAACAAACGGATATATATATATAAAACATGCATGTCCATCCAGTCGGGGTTGACAAGCTTGATGGTCTACGGAATTGGGGTTGGATGGAAATAGACATCTTTAATGGGTCGCTTCATGATCCATTTCACAGATCCATCTCGTTAGATCTGTGAAAGCTCGATGGATTGGGTGTTATTCGGGGACCCATGTGTGTGGATGGGTTGGATGAATCATAAAATTGGCCACATTATGTTGCCCTCACTCTAATCTGGTGAACTGATGCATTTGAATTTTTTAATGGGGAAGTGCTCCAGAAAACTCTCCGGTTAACTATGGTGCCTGATAACTATTGATTGTCACTTAATGAAATAATGTAGGTTAAGATCTACCTCAGTGGAAAAAATTTTGAGTACAAGTTGGATAAAGTGTCAAATTTGAATTTTATACTAATTCAGGGTAAGGGTGTTCGTGGATCGGGCTTGGATGGGCTAAGGAATATCCAGGGTAGCAGTTCATAGCTCGAGCCAGTCTAGTCCATGAGCACCTCTAATTTAGGGTGGTAATATGTGTGAAATTATTGGATTTTCTCGAGGTGGGATTTATGCCCTAAAAATATAGGGAGCAAAAAGGAAAGTCTTTTAAAATGGCAAGTGTTTTTAGAATTACAGACACACATGGTCAATATAAGGCTTTGATGATGATGATGATGATATGAAAAAAGTATACATAAGCAAGTGGAACATAATGAACTTTACCTCATTAAATACAATAAATACAAAATGATATGAAAAAAAGTCACTTAAACATTACTCTTCTCGCATGTTTACTTGCAAAGGTACTAATTACACTTGCATAATAAGTCTTGTCTACGATATCCTTTTCAATTGCTAGCATAGCTAATTTATTCAATCTCTCTTGCGACATAATTGATTAAAGGTAAGATTTGATCAACTTTAATTTTAAAAAACCTTTTTGTCTAGTTACAACTGTAACTAGTATAGTCAACAAAATTCTATTAGCAATCCCTGAATTTGGGAAACAACTATCGATTACTTTCAAATAATTCTGTACTGCAACTAACCTTTTTGTTTCACTTAGCCAATTTCCTTTCAAGGCTTTTAATTCAAAAGATAAATCTTTTCCTATCAACATCAAAAACCCCGTCATGTCTTAGAAAATCTTCAAGACTAGTACAAGGAGTCTTCAATACTCATCATTTGCAGAATTTAACTTATTCATGTTAAACAAAAATCCAAAATTTTGCTCATAAATCTTAAATTGCTCAAACTGACTCTAAAGAGAAAAAAGAGCTTGATCGACTATATAAATGAAGTAATTAACTCTAAAGGATTCTCCAGTTGACTGTGTCATCTCTTTACTAACATTTTTGTCAAACTACCTCTTTCTGCGAATGGTACGTTTTTCACGAAACACTGGCTCAATTTCTAATTTTAGTTGCAACTTCTTTAGCTTCTATCATGGCATCTACAAAGCCAGTTTCTGTATACCTTTTAAAAGATATAACGAGCCTCTTTAATTGATCTACAGCAAAATCTATATGCATGTCTTTAGCTTGGAAGATTTTGCTAACAGAATTTACATCAACAAATAACTTGTACCAAAGAACCATGCCCCACCAAGAACTCAAAATTCTCCATTTCATAAATTTCAAAGGACTCATCTTCACTCTTTGTTTTGGGGTCTTCATTGGAATTTTCCAACAGAATTAAAGCATCCCTTATTTTTGGAGCTTGGTATCTTATTGATTTTACGCTCTCCACATGACTTTCCCAACATATTTGTGACAATCATTTAAGTAAAAGAACAGCAACATTATCCTTCATAACTTTCCACTGCTTTGTTGAAGATGAAAACAACAAATATATATGTTGCACGACTCCGAAAAATGATATTGCTTTGAAACATGAGTTGGCCATATCACAAAGCATAAGGTTAAAACTATGACAGCCACAAGGTGTGTAAAAAGCTCTTAGGTTTATCTTAAATAATCTTTTATGAACACCTTTGTTTTTCCCTTTCATATTAGTGCCATTATCGTGTCCTTTTCCTCTTATATTTGCAATATCAAGTTGAAGAAAAACAAGTACTTTTTTAAGTTCATTAAAAAGTCCAAACCTTGAAGTATCATCCACTTTAAGAAATTCTAAAAAGAACTCCTGTACTTTTATTGGTGTTGGTGAAACATTCACACTCTGTATTATGAGAGACATATGTTTTTAATAGCTTAAATCTGAAGTACAATAAAAAATAACTGAAAAGTATTTCGCCCCTTTGATTTTTTCTACGATTTTACTTTTGATCTCACCTGCTAACGTTTGGATCAATTCATTTTTTTTATTTTATGACCCAAATAGTGATAATGAATATCACCCCTTTCAATATGTCAAGGTACTCTTGCATTATTGGATGAAATTTAGCAATCATTTCAATAACACTAAAAAACTTCCCATTTCACTCATGATAAATCTTCTCATTACTCCCAAGAATGCCATATTATTTTTAGCAAGCATTTTCACAACAACAACTATTCTCACCAACACCACTTTTAGTGTTCTCTTTCTTTGTTGATTTGATCTTGAATATTTTTATCAATTGTTTCATTCTTTTACAGTCTCCTTCCCAACTCAAACCATTTGCTCATGCACATAATGTGCTCATCACTAGTTTCATTCTCTTTAAGTCTGTGAGAAATATTTCTTCAATTGTTAAATCCCATAATAGCTAACAGGGAATTACTTCCAACTTGCCTGAACAACTTGCAACAAAAATAAAAAACTTTGTCGACAACATCTAAATATACTAGCCATTTCCTATCTTGCGTTTCCCCATTTGCTAAATTTCGAGTATAATATGTGGATGAGAAATGTCTACCAAGAGCATCTTTTGGAAAATTGACTTCAGTATTTACAGGAACCTTTTTAGTAAATGAGTCTCTCAGATTCATATCAATCTTATCCCACTTACTTGCATCATAAATGTTGGTAGGTCTACATTGTTCATAGATATTTTGATTATGATCATTCTCGTTCAAATCCACATTATCATTCTCATTCATACATTGATTCAGTTCTTCATTCACCAAAATTTCATGTGCTTTCTTTTTGCGTTCTTGATTTTGTTTCTAATTCACCAAATCTTCAATTGAACCTGAAGTCTCAACTTGTTTATTACTATAAAAAACCTTGTCTAAAGCTCCGGCTTAAGATTGAATTAATTCTTCTTGTTATTGCTTCTTTTTTCTTTTTTCATATCCAAAAATATATTTTTTAGGAAGCATGATTATATGATCAACCTACAATTCAACAACCAATTTAATTATAACATTTTCTATTCTAATAAATTTAATATGAGAATTAAAGTAACAGTAATTAGGAGAGCTAAAAAACATAAAAGATACTCTAAAATAATTGAAAGTAAAATGTTGTGCGTATGGTTCTTATTTGACATAAACAACTTAGATAAAATTCCTAATTTAGAAATAAAAAGTTTTATATGTTGTAAACCATCCCAGAAGAAATTAATTTTGTTCCTAAACAAGAAATATAAAACTTAATAATCCATATTTACTCAATATACTACGCATATTATATTTTGGAAAGGATGGAAGATCAAAGATGGGACCTGGTGATTGCCGATTGTTTGGCAGCCGTCATGGTAGGTGATAGAATGGCAATAAGAATGAGCAGTAGATTTTTCAACTTATGGGTGGAACATGAGTGTAAATTGGAGGTAAGTATATTTTAATAGTGACAATATGGAGTCGATCAAACTGATATTTTTTTGGAGTCTAAGAAACTGATATTTTCTTGGAGTCTATAAGTTACTTTTGACTTTTTATTTATATTTGTGATGCTTTGTGGAGTGGAATTGTTGATGACATTTGTCTATGGGCCGGCAACAACTATTAATTTGATTGTTGGGCTTTGGGAAAGAGAAATTTTTTCTTGAGTTGGGTCCTATGTAAAGTAACAATCTACCTTTTTTTTTCCTTCAACCTCATTTCTCATTTGGGGCCCTTTCAAGCAACAAAAACAGGGGCCTCAACCCAGTCCTTGGGGCTGCGTCCCCCCCAAGATTGGGCTTGCTAATATGATCAACATTTCAATTTAAATATTTGCAAAAGGAAATCAAAATAAAAAGGTTATGATTTATGACAATACCTTTTTATGTAATCCAAAAGCTAGTGGCATAGAAAAGAGAGAGGAGAATTTAAGTAGGAAGGGAATGGTAGATTTTAGATAGAAATGGAATGTTTGTAGAAAAAAGAAAAGTCAAAGTTTGGAAATTGAGGAATAGTTATTAGTACTTATCATAATGGGATAAAGTGAGATAGTTGCATGGGATAGGAAGTGGGAAGTAATTGTATGAGATAAGTGGGAGAGAAGATTTGGGAAAAAAACTTACAGTTAAAATCCTAACTAACATTGAAAATTAAAGCCAAACTCCTTGGCTTTAATATAGTATAATAGACTAAACAAGCATGAAAAGCAATAAGCATTTGGAGTTTTTTGTGAGATGAAAATTGATAGAAATTATTCTATTAATCTATGGACCGATCCATAGAGGAAAGGGGAAATGCAACTATTATTACTTGCACTTCTCTCATCCTTGGGCTGGGGTACTTTTAATGGTGTCAAGTACACTTAGAAAATGGTGTATTTTCTTGAAAGATGACGACTATAGTCAAGTTTAGCTAGAGAACTTTGGGGGTAAGGAGGGAGAAATGAAAAGGAGATCTGTTGAGAGAGAGAGAGATGAATTATCATTTTTTTTTAGTGAAGAATACAGAGAAAGGGGAAGATTGATGTGTCTTCTTTTTGGGCTTTTTCTATTCAAATGAAAAAAAAAAGATGGTTTTGATGGAGTTCTATGCTTCTAAAAGTATACAAGCCCTTTGTTTGTACTTAGTAGTTACTTCTATTTGTGGAAAGAAACAAGTATTTTGGAGAAGAGTGCTGCTTTTTAAACACCAAAAATCTCTCTCTTGAGACAAATTTTTTTTAAAAAAATTAAAATCCCCAAAATACCCACTACACATCTCTCTCCTGCCCTCCTCTCTCTTCCTCTTTTCCTCTAGCGGCGACGAGCTTCGGCCGGTGGGAGTGGAGCTCTCCCTTCCTCTCTCTCTTCCCCTCCCCCTCCCTCTCCCTCTCCCTCCTCCTATTCCTCTTCCTCCTCCTCTTCCTCTACTTCTCTCCTCTCTTCTCCCTTTTTCTGTCCTCTCCTCCTAACTAAGCCATTCCCCCTCTTCCTCTTCCTCTCCTCTCTCTCCTTCTTCCTCCCTCTTCATCTCCCTTTTCCTTTCCTCCTCTCCTCTTCACCCTGTTCGGCCCTAGGAGGCCGAACATGGTTGAGAGGAGAGGAGAGGAGAGGAGGAGAGAAAAAATGGAGAGGAGGAGGAAGAGGGGTGGGGGAGGTTGGCGGAGAAGAGGGAGAGGGAGAGGGAGAGAGGGAGGGAGAGCTCCCCTCCCGCTAGCCGGAGGGGAAGGAGAGAGGAGGGAGGGAGATAGATGTGTGGGGGTATTTTGGAAAATTTATTTTTTTTCAAAATTTTTTTGTCTCAAGAGACAAATTTTTTGTGTTTAAAAAGTAACACTCTTTGGAGAAATAAGTGTAAAATGGTTACAGGTTTAGCTTTGAGTGTATAAGCAATTTGTAAACTGCTGCATCCCCAAATATTGTGTTTTGGGGTTCAATTTTGTGACAATATTTGTTCATGTCATAGCCAATTTGTATCATGGGATATAATGAAATGTCATTATTTCAAAATGCCATTTGAGTGTTTATTTGAGGAATGTCAAGTAACTCATATTTGCATTTAAGTCTATGGAGGAAACATTAAAAATGCAGCATTGTTTATTAGAAATACAATTACAGCATAAATTCATGACATAAGAACAATGGGGTTCGTATTGAATGGGCGGGCCTCGTATTGAAGCCACATCTCCACACCACTAACCTATATTAAAGAACAATATTAACCTCATTAATATCCAATTGTTGGAGCTCATTTTACATGGATTATAGGAACTCAATTCCATGTAAACAGACAGTCCCTAGTGTAATTGGGTTGGATTCTTATTGAGAATCATAAAAATCTAAGAATCAAATTTGCTCATATTACTAATATAACACCACCAACAGGAAATCAAGATAAACATCTATGCACATAAATAGATGTTATTACTAAAATAAATTTCTTATATTTTCACATGTAGTTTAAACAAACATCGTAAAATGAATTACGTGCATAAATGAAGAATAAAATGAATTATATATGTAAATGACGTGAAAACGCCATTAATAAATAAACGTTCCAAACTGAAATGCATGTATAAAGTTTACATATGAAACATTTACATAGGTAAACGGCAGTTACGCATCCTATGTGTAAGAGACAAATGTCCCCAATGTACCTTTTATTGCAACCATTAAAATTTCTTAAATGGCTAAGATTTTCCATTGTATGTCAATATTTCTATTGTACCATCGTGAGATATACACACACATATATATAGTCTTGCATAAAATTTCACAAATTCTCTAAGAGATTTCTTTAATCTTGCCAAAAGAATTAGGTTGTTGCTATTCCAGCCAAACTGAATCACCTGCATAACGTAGGATTTATTTGCGAATAGGATTCAATGAATAGACATACACATTCAAAATTTTACATGAATTATAGGATTTGAAAACTAGGACTAGGTGGACCTATTAGTTATAAAGATGCAAATGAGTCTCCGATTCTTTGCCCATTCTGACCCATGAAAAATCGGCTTTGAGACCTAATATAGGTCCAGGTTCTAGTTTTGGATCCATCAACTGATGAACAGGACCTAAACCGGTCCAGTATTGGACCCACCACAGTTCCGATCCATGGACCCCGACCCGGCCAATTACCTAAAAGGTTACGAATTTTCAACAGCCCCCCACAAGTACCGCAAATTTTCTAGACCCCCGGGCGCTAGGGTTTCTTTTCCCACCATCCGCTCTTTACTCCGGCCCCCTCGGTGCTCTGTGCAGGTATTTTTCTGCCTCCCCCCTCTCTCTCTCTCTCTTGCTTTCAGTGTTTTCTGGGTGTCATTTCATGAGATGCAGTTCTGAGTGAGCTAACAACAGATGAGAGCAATACCCCCTTATGATTGGCATCCATTCATGTGTCCCCTGTGCCATGATATGATGCCTATACCCTTGTATTCTGAATACCAACTAACAAATGCATAGCATGCTTATTGACTAGTGTGATTAAATTATCATTCATTAATAAGAATGCCATGCCAATCTGGCATCTACATATCTAATACCTGACCAGTTTTGCTATGTATTTACTTACTTTGTCCAGATCTTGTGTGTGGGTGCTAATGAAGAACCCTGTTTCTAACAATGTATCATCTACAACAGCAGTGTTGTTGGGAGCTTTGGCTTCAGGTGTTAATGTATGTGTCTTATTTTCTCAGCCTACTTTTGTGTTATTTTTCTCCTAACTTGAAACCTGTGAAATTTAATTTAACTTTCTGTGATTAATTGGATGAGCCTAATTGCAATAAGCAATGGATTCAGGGTCCAACTTGGTCCCTGCTCAAGACGGCATTCTTAACCCTCGGCGTTTGTCTTGCTTCTATGCTGGCTCTAGCATTCTCCTCAAGTGATGTTATTATGATGATCCATATTCTTATATTTGTTGTCATAAGTGGAACGTTGTTTCTACTCATTAGCAGGTAATTATTCTTTGTCCCGTGTTGCTAACTTATAGGTTAGAATCGTGTTGGAAGAAATCCCTTTAGGGCTGTTTCCCTTTTGCACATGTGCTAGGAAAATGACATTATGCTACATATGTAAATGTTGCATTTGCAAAATGTTACAGGTGAAGTAAAAATGCCGTGTTTGTCAAAATCAACATTTTTTAGGGGTAAATGGATGCATCCAACAGTTTTAGATTTATATGGATTTTTGGAACTTTTTCACAAAAAATTTCTTAAAATTCATTATGAATTAAGATATCAAAGTAAGCGCTCTGATATTTATAATTAAAACAAGAATATTGAATGGTTCGGATCATGGATCGGGGGGCCCACAAGAATGCAATCACCGTGCAGGCGGGGTGTGAGTGTGAATCATTTTGCACCAGTTATTGTGTGGAATTTTTTTCAATAAAGGTAAAATTATTAATCAAAGGGGAAAAAAAACCATACATAAAAGGATAAAGAAAAACGAAGCACTCCTTCCTTAGTGAGCCTATCTACTGAAGTATTGGCCTCACGTAACACATGATGAAAAATGTCTCAGCCCTACTCAACTCAGTATGATATTGTCTATTTTGACCCACGTGCACTTTTGAGGACCTCCCAGGTGGTCACTCATTCTAGTATTACTCCCGCCCAAGCACGCTTAACTCCGGAGTTTGTATGGGATCTGAGGCCGTATGGCTTTAAAACGCATCATGTGAGATTAACATAGGGCTTAACTTATAAGCCCAGGGTCAAGACTTGGTTATTTTTGATATGGTACTTGAACAAAGTTTCATGGTGCTAATTGAAGCACTTCACCCTTACACCTGCGGATTCCACATTTTTGTCTCATAGAAGCACTTAACTTGGTCTTGCCTCAAGGGATAACCTGATGGATTGGGGTCTCGCTTCACCCTTACACCTGCGGATTCCGCTTTTTTGTCTCATAGAAGCACTTAACTTGGTCTTGCCTCAAGGGATAACCTGACGGATTGGGGTCTCACACTCTCCCTCACCAGAAATCTCGACTCTGATACTAATTGTCATATCTCCTCACAACTCAGTATAATATTGACTGCATTGGCCCATATGTACGTGTAAGGACTTCCCAAGTAGTCACCCATCCTAGCACTACTCCTACCCGAGCACGCTTAATTCTGGAGCTTTTATGGGATCCGGGGCCGCACGGCTTTAAAACTTGTCATGTTATGACTTGAGCAAAGTATCTCCAAGGATGAGATAATTTTCCTAAGCTCCACTGAATGGCTAAAAAAGAGTCGCCTTCAATGTTAGTGTTAAAACCTTCCAACCTACCCAACTCATAACAACCAACCAACATATTATTGACTTCCTAATCATTAGCATCCGAAAAATCAACTGGCTTAGAAAATCTTACAATAATACCATTCTAATTTCTTATGACACCTCCAATTCCTCATCTTTTAATGGCCTGAACATAACTTCCATCAAAATTTAATTTGAGAAAACCCACAGGAGGACACTCCCCCAAAGCACTATTCAAAGTTTTCGAAACCCATCCTCCTTGAAAATATGCTGCCCAATATCTATTTAAATCTTCTGAAGTCACCCCTGTAAATTCCTTTCTTTTACACACCAACTATGACACAGACCAAATAATAGACGCAACAATATCTTCAATAGATCACTTTTGTTTATGAAAATGTGATTATTTCTTTCCAATCAGATTTTTGAAGAACAATACCCAACAACACCACATCCCAAAGAATCCTCCCATGAACATATTTGATATCCAGGCACCATTGATGAAAAAGATCTGCAACTCTCCAGGCACCATTGATGAAAAAGATCTGCAACTCTCCAAGGCATGACCCATTGCATATTAAATAAATTAAGAATTGCAAACCATACTCTATGAGCAAGCCCAATAGAAGGCTAACACTTGAGGCGGAATAGTAGTCTCAAAACCTTGTCTCTCCTTCCATAGAATCAGAGGAGTCAATCAAGAGTGACTCAAGACATTGTAAAAAGATTTTACATGAGAAATTACGTTAAACATATTCTGCCAGTGACATAAACATTATCTAAAAACCAAGCAGGCGAGTGAAATCAACAACTTCCCCTTCTGTCATATCCTGATGAAGATGAAAATCCCACACAACTCAATCACCAATAATTAGAAGATTGTTCGCAACAAAAGCCTGCTGTCTCCTGTCTAACAAATAATGATTAGGAAAAGGATTGACTAACAACGACTGCCCACACCATTCATCATGGAACAAAATAATCCTTCACAGGCAGAATTGACTTCCAATATCCAGAAGCTTTGAACAATTGGCTTGGCACACACCACGCATCATTACCCAACTTATATTTAGAAATGCGAATCTGTCTCCACAACCCTTGACCCAACTGCCCCTCCCTCCAAATCCACTTCCCCAATGTGATCATACACAAACAAACATGATGATGCGTGATCTTTGTGCATGTGAATCATTTACATATGTAAATGTCTGCAATCAAATGACCCCAGCTGCTCCCTATTGGATGCCTGTGCTTGAGGTTTCTAGTACTGTTGAGTTTCTCATTCTTAATTAATCATGTATTGCAGATAATGGATTTGTTAAGCTATGATTCAACAATATTTATCAGTTCATAAATTGGATAACTGGAGAGGAGGTCCACCCCAGCTTTACTCATCCAGTTACTGTTTGGATCTTTTGAAAACAGTGTACTTCAGTCTGATACTCAGAAACAGTGCCCAAAAACCACTATTCTTCTCTTATTGAGAGATTCAATTCTCAAATTTGTTAGATTTTTCAAGTACTTGAATGCTGTTGCTTCCATCTGCTAGTTACGTTTACATTTATTAGTAATTTAGTAGGTAATGTGCATGAGGAAAATATTCACTTAGGCACAGTGCATATGCAGCGTGTCTAGATCCATAGTGGGTGAATTTCAGAGGTGGGTGCATACCATGCGTCCGGATCCATAGCTGGTGAATTCAGAGGGTTGGCCCACCTCTGGGATGGTCTGGATGTGCAGTGTGCGTGTGCACTTTGTGCAGATCAAAGAGTTTTCCATCTTCATGTATAACATTACGAATGGGGGAATTATGAATGACCAAATATCTTTCATGCTAACTTCCTAATATGTGGTTGGATCTAATGACTGATTAAATCTCGACTATGTATTATAAGGTTTGCCTCATAGCAGTTATGCCATTGTTTCTTTGCAACAGAAAGAAATAGTTAAAATCTACTGTTTCTTTGCTTCATATTTTGGTTGGAGCCGACATTTTCATACCAATCTTTCTGAAGCATAAATGAGGAGATGCTTTAGGTGCTACTATCTGAAATATGGGGTATAATTACTTGGTTGGAACTGTTCCTTATGAAGTTTCGTTTGATTGTGAATTTCTCTGCAGTTTTCTTGCTCAGATAGGTCTAGTATCAGTTGAACAACAAATGCAGGAGATGGGTTTGGGACCAAGCAAAGAGGAAGAGTATTCGGTGGAACCAGACAAGAAAACTTAAGAAGCATCATATTATAATATTTCAAATGGAGGATCATGATTAAGAAAATATCCCACTCAGGCTTTATATCACATATATGAAAAGAAGATCATAACTGATAGTTGGTATACTGGTTGAAGTCGCAAACATATAGGATATATATTCTCTTTATCAAGGTGAGCATGTATTTGGCATTCAATCAGTCTTCTTCTCTCCTTCAATCTGCTCTTTTTGGGCTTCATTAAGCAGAAACATGAGCAGCATGTGAACCAAAACAGGAACTCCATTGCTTTGTTTTGTCTACTCTGAACATTCATTGAGAAAAATCTGTCTTGGCTTTGTTCCCCTCAATTTGTTGCCTTTATAACGTTATGCTCACCTTCACAGGCCAGCTCTAGGGAAGGAATGAGGTTGGACCATGATAACTGATAAGATAGAAACCATGAGTGGCTGGTATTCATAATTTTAAATATATCATGTATGGGTTGTTATGTAAAGAAAATTATTGTGATACCCAACTTCTAATTGTATCACCAGAAGGTTGATATGCTGATACAGGTTGATCCAGTCCGTTTATCATTATTTTTCAACAAAACTAAAATCACATCTTTGATATCAATTATTAATCGTTGCTTCCCAATATTTAAAACCAAACCTATGGTCGTATTATCTTCACTTGGGGCACAGTTGGCAACAGCTGAGGATTCTAATAGCTTGCAGAATCCCATGTTCATTTCTCCGTGGAAATTTGGGGTGCACATTCTGCAAATTATGGAGTTCTTAATTTCAGTTTGGTGTAATGTGATAGGGGAGGGCTTTGTTATTTTATTTTATTTTTATTTTCTTTTGGGGGCAGGGCGCGAATTTGGGGTGTGGATTCTGCAAATTATGGAGTTCTTAATTTTTGTTTGGTGTAGTGTGATCAAGGGGAGGGCTTGTTATTTTATTTTCTTGTGGGGTGGGGGAGTGTTTGCGCTAAAGTCCAAGGGAAGAGTACAACTCAAACCCACACTCTTAATTTCACTTCAATATAAAGTTAAAGTCATCTATCACATCAAGGCATAATAAATTAAAAGACTCAAATTAAAATACCACATTTTAAAAAAATTATATTATCTTTTTACAACAAAATGTCAAAAAATTACTTTTTCATCTCACTTTAACAAAAAATTATTTACTTTTAATATAAAAAACTTATATTCCCTTTTCACTGAGAAATAAAATCTCATTATCGAACTGATTTAACTCCTCTTACTTTTTTTTTATCTTTTAAAATGATCATTCACCTTACTTCACGCTACAAATTATATTAAAGCAATATGGCTGAGGAACGTGTAACATTGTATTTGGTATTTTTCTCTCCACTCAGTATAGATGTTTTGTGAAATATTTACATCCTCATTTTCTTAATGGCCCTTTTGGATATAAACAAAAGGAAAACTCTATATAGTGGAATATGTTTTCCCCTCTTTGGATCTATGGTCAAAGACAGAACTGATGCAAATCAGGAGAAAAGAGTCTCTGCAAGGGGCAGAGAGAGAACCCTCTAGTACTGGAGTTTAATTTTTATGAATAAATGTTAACATTTAACAATTTGATTATGATTTCTATGATGAAAACTCATGAAAAAGGAGGGTTTCTGTACCTCATATCGAAAATGTCCATGGGACAAATGTTTGTGAGATTAAATCTACTTTCTAATGTGCCCAAAAAGTTAAAATTTTGAAATTACCGTCAACCCTAAGTTCTGCCAAAATTCCAACGAAGCCATTTCAAGCACCAAACTTGGTTCGCAAGCTCTCAAAATTTATTTGAACTTAATATACACTATTTTAACCCACAAAACTAACTAAACCCATCTAGACTTTGGCCCACAAATAGTTACCAAGGAGGAGGAAGGAAAGATGGCCAATTGTCAATTGGCTTCTGAAGCCAATGGCCAACCAGTGACAGTGAGTTACGATTTTTCCTGAAATTTCTCCCTTTTTGGCCATCTTCTCATGGGCCCTCTGCACACATTGAAAGGTCCTATCCCAGCACAACTGATTTACAAATACATTCCAAGTACAATAATTCACAAAAGAACTTGAGCACATGCAACATACTTACCCAACTATGGGAATGGCAATAAATTAATAATTAGCATAGCATGCACAAAATGAAATTCAAATTGGGCACTTAGCCTTGGTCTTCTACGCTCACAACTGAATCACTTAAATTCCAAACCATCTAGTCTAAGCATGAAATCCCCAAAATCCTATACCAATTAGGCCCAAAAATAAAAAACCAAGAAAGGGTTGAGTCAAGGCCTGCATAGGTACTTAAGGGCGGAAAGAAAGGAAGATCTTATCTCTAGGATTTCAAAAGGAGAAGAAATCAACGCTAGAGGGGCGGCCAAACTATGAAAACATGTACACATGAGACCAATGGAGAAACGACAGGGAAGTGAAAGAAATGGTACTCTTTGCCCAAAAAATGGAGACTTCAATTTTGGGAAATGGTGCAAGGAAGCCGAAATAAAACAAGGAGGAGGAATCAAGAGTGATCCTATTGGCATACAAACTTTTTCTATCTAAACACATAAAATCTTCTTTTTAAAAAAAATATTCTCGGCTAAAATACCAAAATCCTCTGCCCTCCTCCCCTCTCTCTCTCTCTCTCTCTCTTTCTCTCTCTTTCAGACAATCAGCGGGGTGGGGGCTGACATCGGGGGGAGGTGGGAAAGGGGAGAGAGTGGGAGCAGGGTGGGACATTTTGGTATTTTTATTGAGGGGATTTTTTTTTTAAATTATATGTGTAGATAGAAAAAGTTTGTATGCCAATAGCAAGGCCCAGAATAACTAAAACTGCTGGTGGGTTGACGCGTTATATAAACCAACAATTTGAAAAATGACTTCTAGGTTCACTCCACTTAAATGAATTCAATTAGACAAAAAAGGATGGGAGGACTTTCTAGAGCTCAAGATGCTATGAAACCTTCCCAAAGATTTTCAAAATAATCCTCTATCTAATGAGCCCAATATTAATACTAGCATAATAGCCAATGCTAAGCACAGGCATGACCCACATAGCTAGGTCCCCGCTCCTTCAAACTACATTTGACATTTTATTGATAAATAATTACATATTATTGTATCAGCATTTGTGCAGCAAATAGGTTAGTTGTTTAAATGGCAAAGTATCATGAGTTCAAATCTCACAACCTTTACATTTTAGCTTCTTACAAAGGCTCGATAAAAAAAAGTCAAAATGCAAGGAATTTGGTTAAAATTGAAACTAAAAGCTTCAGTTTTAATATATTATAATAGTTCTAAGGCTCTAAACAAAAACCCAACTTTTTTTGAAAATACATCTAAATCTTCAAATGCACTAAACTAGGTCCAAAGGTTCTTGAAACTACCCAAACACTAATTTAACATACAGATCTAGTTAACTAACATCTAAACACATTTAGGTGAGACCCTGTTTAAAATACCCCTCACTATTGCCGAATGACAAAACTACCATTTTAAACCAACCCAACTCAACCACTAACTTAACACTAAAACCAACTTATTATCCCTTAAACAAGAATAATTGAGACAAATAAGGATTTAGGTGGACCAGGGTCTTACATTCTCAAAACCGATGAGACTTAAGGTATGAAAGCAAACATCTTGTGGTCGATTAATTCAATAAAAAAAAATTGAACGATCAAATAGATTGTAATTTTAGGGCCCACCACATTGAAAAGAAAAAAAAAGAATATGGTTTATGTTTTTTTTTTTCTTAATCATGCCTACATGGGGTAATTGGATTGACATTCCTTGGACCTATTTGGATAAATGAGGAGTGGAGTACAATGAAGTAGATTTCACATAAAGAGTGAAGTAGAGGAGATGTCAGTTGAATTTAAGGTAGATTACTTTACTTTATTCTATTTGGATACTTGATATGAAGTGAAATCTAAAAATATTTTAAAGTAGAATTAACTTTTACCCAAGAGAATTGAAGTATTAAGGGTTAAAGTTAAATGGAATATATATGGGCCAACAACAATACCTCATCTATTGGGCTTAACTCATCCAAACATAGTAGAGTTAGAATTTTAAACTTATAGGGCCTATTTAACTTCACTCTACTCTATCTTTAGCTTATAAGGTGTGAGGTGTGTAATAGTTCCACACTTTGAAGGTGTGAAAATCTTGATGTGAGAAAGGGCCCATGTACACACCACACCAAAATAAATGCATGTGATATATAAATAAGTGCAACAAAAAGTGTTTATGAGTAAACATTACACATTGTAACGTTTACATATATATATATGAGCACAAGAAAATGACCCCTAAAGTGGTAAGAGGCGGTAGCATAACCATGAAATTTCTTGTGACATAGGGGCTTTCCATTCTACAACCCCCCACTCTTCTCCACTTTTTTAGGACTTCATTTACAGCTAGGAAATCATTCTCCACCAAGGAGAGATAATCGATTCCCGCCCTTTGTTGATATTCACTTTTCTTTCTCCAATTTTGCTACTTAATCAGTAATGCATTTCTTATGAATTCAATTCCATGCAAATAAATGGTCATAAACATAAGCCCAGTAGTCGCTCTAAGGGGCCTTTAGCGTGACCCCATTTAAATGAACCTCGAGCCATCTTCATCCACAATGAGACTATTGATCACTAATTATTTATACATCGGGACGAGTTGAAAACAAAATCTATAGTTGATGTAGCATGGGATATAATATGCATTCCCCCCTCCCATGTTTTGTCATTTTCAATACATTTCATGAACATTCCAATCTACAAGATTTTTTCCATGTATCCTCTCCATCATCTCATACTTTAAAATTCAGCTTCAGTCCAAAAGCTTTTGGTTGGGTCATCATCTGGATAAATCCGTATACATGGGTCCCACTTAAGGAACACATTCAACGAAGTTTGAATGGCCATGTGACCACACAAACACATGCACCGAATACCAAATCATACCTGAAAATTTATCTCCTTCATGCTCCGGCAATATTCTCATATGCAGGTGAACCTCGTTCTGTTCATTTAGTAGGGGTAGGAGGTGTTGTGAGCAAAATCAATCACTAAACAAGCAGAAAAAAGACATAGTAAGATTTTTGTGTGTAGGTAGTACTGTTGCTATCCCATGCAAAAAGATCATTTTTTACATCTCGGAGAACTAATATTAATAATTTTATGAGGACTTCACTTTCTCAGGACTCATCTTTTTGGATGCTAACCGGTTAGTTTCGGGCCAGAACCATGATGGACTTGGACTTAGATCCATCTTTGTATATCTTGTTCCAGAATTGACACGGAACTTGTATTTGAATCCAACATCAACTTTAAAAACATATTTGGTCCAGAATCGCAAATAAGAAATATTACATTGGTATAATTGGAGTAAATGGCTTTAAAATAAATTTCAAAATATTAAAATGTAACTTCAATAAATTTCAAACAAGACTACCAAACATGAATATAACTCAAGCTATTTAGACCCTTGGAGCCTATATTCAGTTTAAATAAGTGAATGCAACAATTTGTATTCGAAATCTTGGATCAAGGCATTCAAGGATCTAGTTTTAGATCCGAATGTTACCAATCGTATATGCATGGTTCTAGATCCGGATCCAAATTTCTCCCAATCCAAAAATAGGTTCTATGCCCTCCCTATTCGGAACTAGAGACTTCAGATGCTCATATAATCAGATGCCCATTTCCAATATTCATATGAAGCTGATTTTCTGCCTAAAGAAGCCGCTTAGAAAATATTTATATATGGTACAAACAAATCGTCAAATTACTTTTGACTACTTAATTTCGCACAATCAACAGAAAAGAAAGCTGATTTGCACCATGGATATAGGTACAATGTCGAATCACGTAAATATCACCATGTTCTTCTTGATCTTGCTTCAATAGGAGGCAATGGAAAAGTCCCATTACAAAAAGGAAAAAGACCAGCCCTGCTGCCAAGTTATGCTAATAGTTTGTTGAAGCGTCAAAGCTTGAAAGGTCTTACACCATGACTTCTCTAAAATTTTTTTCTTCCTGGACTCAATTATATGGAGAGTAAAAGCCTAGTGCCAATTCAAGATGAGTACTGAGTGTGGAAGGGTGCATCAACCAGGGGTGGGCCATAGTAGGCCCCGCGTATGAACAGTATCAAGTCTAGGCCTCAAAGAATTTTTCTGCCCATTCTCTCAATTATATAAACACCTTTAACATTCCTTCAGTTACTGACTCACTGCAAATCCAAATTCATGGCAAGTTTTCAAAGAATCTGAATATCTTCAAAACCTCTCTTCCTTACACTGACATGTATTCTAGTATGGAGTACATAAATCAGTTCACAAAGCTAAACACTGTTGTCATGGAAAATCCTGTCTATAATCTACAGAGCTTGATGGGTTTCTCTGCTGATAATGTCCAGTCAGAGCAACCTAAACTCAACGCGTGTTTCGACGACAATCAAACGGGTTTTTTCGCCGCTGATTGCCCAGCTTCAATGCCCATTGCTCAGTCCATTGCTTCCACAGAGGATTTGAATCAGGAGATGAAGAGAAAAGTCAACAAACTATCAGCAGTGAGCTCTGGAATATCTTCTGCTCCAGGTTTTGAAACTGGGACAGGAGAGGGTGATACAATCAGTAGAAAAAACGTATGAAATCTCTGCTTGTAGGTTTTCTTGTTTGAAACTTAGCATATGATCTCTGTTTTATGGGAATGGTTTTGTGGTTATGTTTGATCTTGAATTTACAGGGATCTGGGAGGGGAAAGAGAGGGAGATGCAACAAGAAACAAGATGAGAACCCAAAAGAAGTGATTCATGTAAGAGCTAGAAGAGGCCAGGCTACAGATAGCCACAGCATAGCTGAAAGGGTAATCATGCTATACAGTAATATGAATTTAAGCTAGTGTAAGATAAAGAAAACTGCTCTCATGTCTTCAATTGATAAGATACTCCTACTAAATGGATTGGGATTTCCTTCTCTCTCCCTATTTTCACCTTATTTATTAGTTTGGGTTGTCACAGTGTCTATTTGATTTGATTAATCTTTTTACTAATCATTAATAACAAATGTTATTTGATAGTTGTGTTGACTAACACTTAGTCTTAAAAATCAGCTGATTTTTAGTCGACTTGCACTAATGGAATTGAGTGACGCTCCAAGTAACCACTTGACCGAGTCCAACGCGCCAAAACTATTTTTTTCCCCATTTTATTATTAAGATGTTGGAGACTTCTAAGACCTTTCATAGTCAAATTGGCAGATCAAAATTATATTTTGTGAAAGATCAGATCCATTCGAATGAAAGTCACAAAACCACCTATTATTACTTAGATTCATTCAGGAAAATTAAAACACGAGTCTCAAGATCTAGATTCGTTGGACATCATTTTATTTATTTATTTATTTTGTACTTTTTAGTTTTTTTTAAAAGCATTTTTACTATTTTTTGGCCTTTTATGGA
Organism: Sextonia rubra; assembly: GCA_037013555.1. Taxonomy (NCBI): domain Eukaryota; kingdom Viridiplantae; phylum Streptophyta; class Magnoliopsida; order Laurales; family Lauraceae; genus Sextonia; species Sextonia rubra. The sequence goes on along the minus strand of JASUAD010000024.1, from coordinate 18,694,868 downwards.
TTTGGGATGCACTTGGTCTGAATCCCCCAAGTTTCACATCATACGTGGATTCGGCTCGAGTCAAGGACGACTGAGTTGCCCCAGAGTCCGAGTTTTAAATCCTTGATTAACATATTATTTATTTCAACATCCTGATCATCATCATCATAATCATAACAACTAGCGTTGTTAAGAGCTCAAATTTCATGCAATTGAATGCTGATATTGCAATGTATCAGGTAAGAAGAGAAAAAATCAATGAAAAGATAAGGTACTTGCAAGACCTTGTTCCTGGCTGCTACAAAGTAAGAACCTCCATTACCACTTTTTACATTATATATATATATATTTTTAAAGAAAGTAACAATGATATATATTAAAATGAAGAGTTGGTAAAGTAAAGGCGTTGAAAACCAAAAATAATGCAGTGTTGGTATAAGAGATGTACCAAGCACCACCTTAACGCCTATCTAATGGCAGCACTTAAATTATATCCACGATCCATTCTTTACTTAGCTAAAGTGTCTGCCATACCATTTGCAGACCCACTAATATGCTAAAACAAAACACAAGACTCAAAATAGAATTACATCTTTCAAAGACCCTTGAAAGCCTTTGCTCAAAATATTGCATTGAAAGAATCACTTTCTAAAATGAAACTAGACTGAAAGGACTGATAATAGATGCGAAAAGCTTCCAAAATGGCTAAAACTTTTGCCTCAATAGAATCTTTAACCCCTACATTTTTTAAAAACATGTACAGTACCTGTCCCTTGTGATTTCTAAGAACAAAGCCAATACTAGGTAGCCCTAGTTTACCACGAGTAGCTCCATCTACATAAAACTTTAGATACCCATGCAGCGGAGGACTCCAAGTCACTTTCTTCCTCTTTTTTTCTACTTTTATCAACAAACAAGCTCTCTAATTATATAAAATATTATATGTGTTGACAATATAAAATTATTTTCTAGCATGGGCCCAATGAACAATTCTCATAGACACTTTAAATAGAACATCCTCCCAAGACAAATTATTTCTTACTAAAAATTCTCTCATTCTTTTCCTTCCAAATGAACCAAAGTATAGAGGAAAAAATGATCCTCCACAAAATCAACTTGCCCCCTCCAGGCCTCCATTAGCTCACCTAGTGAAAGTGGGGTATATCAAGCTACGCTACAATTTCTTAGAAAATACCCCCAAATAAATGAAGCAAGCCCATAGTGAAGAAATATGTGATTTATCAACTCCCTCTCCCTCCAACAAAAACAACACAAGTCTGATATGGAATCCAACATCAAGCCCTTCTTTCTTAAATTATCTGATGTTGAGATCTTTCTTGCAACTACCAACCAACAAAAGGCCTCAACTTTAGGTGGAACAAGACCTAACCAAACCAAAGCAGAAAAAGATTTCTCTCTATTACAAAAGTCTAACTCCCTATAGAAGGACTTGGAAGAAAAAAAACCTGTAGTGTCTGGCTTTCAAATTCAGTAGTCCTCTTCATCTCCGCATAAGAAAACGTTAGAAATAAGACTCAACAAAGACTCAAACTCTACAAATTCTGATGAATAGAAGGCCCTCCTAATACTCGCTTCTCAAGACCTCTTTTCCCCGTCCCAAACATAATAATCTTTAACGGAAAACTCTTTATTAGAGACTACTCTAACACTCTAGGAAACAAATGACATAAAAGACCACCACTCCCATCCAATCATCAAGCCAAGAATGAACTTTATCCCCCTTCCCCACTTTAAAACCTACCCCCTTACAAAAAAAAAAAAAAAAAAAAAAAATCCCCTCACATTTGACATATCCCCAAAAGTTGAAATAACACCACAACCCTAACAACTTATATTTAGAGACTCTTTTGGGATCCCACCCCCACTCGTCCAACCCATACTTAGAAACTATCACCGTCCTCCACAATGAATCTTTTTCTTCCCCATATCTCCACCACCATTAGCTAACAAAGCCCAATTTCTAAACTCTAGATTTCCCAAACCCAAGCCTCTTGCAAATTTGGGTTTAATCACCTTGTTCCAATTCATCAACTGCACCTTCTTTTTATCACTATTGCCATCCAATAGAAAGTTTCTTCAAATACGGTCCAATTTCTTCCACATTGACGCTGGCATCTTGTATAAAGACATGTAGTATACTGGCATAATGAATAATGATGATTTGAGAAGAGTGATTCTACCCCCAAAAGATAAATACTGCCTCTTCCAAGCTGACAACTTCTTTTCGAACTTTTCCACCACTGAATCCCATATTGCTATAGACCTTGGATTTGTACCAATGGGCAAACCAAGATATTTAAAAGAAAGTAAGCCCACTTTGCAAGGAACCTTATTAGCCACACTTCAAATATTCTCCTCTGAGCAACCAACCTCCACTAAGAAGCTTTTGGATAGGTTTATCTTCAAACCCAATGCCAACTAAAAACATCGTAGAATCCTCTTTAGAGTTACAATTTCCTCCCAATTTGTTGATGTGAATAGAATTGTATTATCTGCAAATTGGAGTTGAGTTACTACTTCGCCACCACTTCTTGCTTCAAATCCAAAAATTAAATCAATTTCTTTTGACTTTAAGAGGAGTGCCCCCATTGCTTTCACCACTATAGTGAAAAGAAATGGGGAAAGAGGATCTTCCTATCTCAATCCTCCTTATGCTTTAAAAAGATGAGAAGGAGAGCTATTGACAAGAACTGAGAATGACATAGATGATGTTCGTTCTTTGATCCAACCTCTCCACCTATTGCCAAAACCAAATCTTTCCAACGTATAATCAACAAACTTCCAATCTACATTATCATATGTCTTTTCCAGGTCAATTTTAAAAATTGCTCCTTCCTTGTGTGCCCTTTTCCTTGAGTCTATGAGTTCATTCACAACCAAAGTCCCATCAGGAATTTGTCTTTTGTGAACAAAAGCACCTTGAGAAGAACTAATAATGACAGGAAGGACCTTTTGTAATCTATTCGCCAAAATCTTCAATAAGAGTTTATAAATACATCCCACAAATCTTTCAAAGTGATGGAATTTCGTACTTTGAGTGTAAGTCATAAGAAAGTGGCATTAATCTCTTAAATAAATATTTTTCATACTCATTTCGTATATGACCATGCATTTGCAGACGATGGGCATGGCAGTTATGTTGGATGAAATAATTAATTATATTCACTCTCTGCAAAACCAAGTTGAGGTTAGTTGAATTTCTCGTTCCATTGCCCCAAGTGAAGAAGCTCAAAAAAAGTTTTGAATTTGATTTCCCAATGTTATTCGTTGTGGGCTTTTGCATTTGCAGTTTCTTTCTATGAAGCTCTGTGCAGCCAGCTCCTTCTGTGACTCAACCTTTGACACGAAAGCCGAGGAAACACCACAGGCAAGGAATATATATAAAAGTTATGTGCTCTTCTTGATGATCCTGAGATCAAACGGGTCATCCATAATTCTAAAAATAACCATGGCCTTAATTTGTCTTTTACACATTATGAAAAAAGAAATGAGATTTACATATGTCACTGCTACACATGCAAATATTACACATATACTATATATTATCATATTTGTCAAAATTACCATTTTCACATTACGAAAAGAACTACATCCAAAGTCTCAAATTTATTTGGATTTTTTTTAATTGCTCACAAACAATCCATGAAGAATTATGATATAAAATAAAATGTCCTGATATTTACAATTAATAAAAGAATATTAAATGGTTCCAATAAAAAATTGGAGGTCTACAAAAGTGCAGAAAATAAAAAAACTATAGGAAGAGACCTTTTCATAAATTATTCAAAATCTGTGAAAATTTAAGGTAACTCGCTTCAATATTGTGGGATTTATTAGATTTCTATAAGGAGCCCTAAAATGATGGAGAGAGAAGGATAAAAGTTGGTTTGGTGGAAGGAGGAGCACTTTTACAAGATTTGATTTACAAGTGTGATATGATGGCTGGGTAGTTCCTAGATGGCCTTTTCTAAATTTCTCGTGTACTCCAATTTTATGCCTTTTACAGGTCAGGAAGGGATTACTTAGACATTCCTAGTTATTTAATTCAATTCAGATTGGCCAAAACCTGATCTAACCCATAATAAGTCTTAATCTTTAAGCAATTTAAATGACCTTGAATGCTTAATGTTGCAGGTGACAAATGCATATGAGATCCATGAACTAGAAAGGTTGGTGAGAGGCTCACATGGAGGATTCACTGGATTCCACTCAACATTGCCCCCTTGACTGTACTTTTGGCTCCTACTCACATCCACGAGCCTCTTCATCTCTCCCTCTTCTCTATACCAAGTGTGTCCCTTTTTTTCTAACAATGTAGAACTGCATGCAGGAAACGGTACCTTTCCCCATAAATGTGTGGAGGGGCTCAAACTTGCGAGTAACGAAAGGAGTTCTCAATTCACTAGATGTGTATAACTGATGCCCTCCTAATTGTCTTGGGTTGACAGCAAATACCGAGTGTAAGTGTGAGGGCATGTTGGTTTGGATGTCAATGGGCTTATTCTGATTAGCATTCTTATTTGGTTGAATAGAGTCAAATATGGTCAATGAAGCAGCCTGCACTAGTTTGCTGCACAAACAAAAAGTAAAAGCAAAATTGGATTTGAGTGTATTTGACTTTATTGATTACTTGGATTCTGGTGGTGGAAAAATCCCAAGGTTTCAAGTTCAATCTAAATTACTAAAGAACAACAGCAACAGGGCGGCAACAACAACAACAACCACACCATCAATAATGGCCTCCTACCTCAATGGTAGGAGGTGTCAGTTCTTACCTAAATTGCCCAGGGTTAGAAACCTGAAACGCCATCTCCTCCTGTATATACGGGCTCTCCACCCACTTATGTAGGCTTTCTTCCCATGTGTGTGGGCTCCTTTTTCATATGAGTGAGCTTTCTTCTATTGTAATATGTCCTTTTCCATGTGGCTAGATTATTTAAAAAAAAACAAAAACCACACCATCAATTGGTTATTATGGTGCTATGATTTAGATTGCACCACTTTAAGTGAAGCATGACCAAGTTTGGATCCCCTAATACTCTTGGCAAATTTATAAGACAAGTGGAAGCTTGTATTTCTGGAGTCCACCAGCTAAAAGGGGTCTATGGAATAGCCAATCCCAGAAGTTTATAGTCATCCATCTAAAGGACAGCTAATGAATGATGAGGTAAAAAGGCTCTCCTTTTATAGCGTCCAACAAAAGTTGCTAGCCATACTGTTCATTGCATTCTTGTATTGTATTACATTTATTTTATTTCTCTGTGTTTCCTATGTTTGCACTTATTAGTAGAGTTGGATTTATGTTTCTTCCTTCTTCTCTTACCATCTTAAGTTTATTGAAAGAGGCATGTAGTCATTTGTCCACCACCTACTCGTCATCAACATAAACACATGTTACTATGAGAATTTCTTTAATCTTGTTTTTTTTTTTTGCGTACACTACATCCCCATGTGAACATTTAGTGTAACAACCCGAGCGTACTACCCATATGATATTATCTGCTTTGGCTCATGGAATTCCAACTCAATTTTACCTCACGATTTTAAAAGACCTCATGTGGAGTTAAGGCTAATGCCGCACTTATATTCTAGGATCAGAACTTTGGATATTTTCGATGTGAGATTTAAACAAAGTCTCTTGGTACTAACCAAAGCATTCCACCACTGCCCATGCAAAGTCTCCTATTTTGGCTCACAGACTAGCACACCTAGGCTCTAGCCCAATCTTGCGTCAAGGGATTACCCAGGCAGATTGAGGTCTCACACTCTCCCCCACTGGAGATAAAGTCTTCCTCGGCTCTACTATCATGTGTCACACCCTTAGAATTGGGCCGAATCCAAGTCCAATTCCAAGGGATAAGAATTAGGACCAATTAAAATTTTTCTTATAAAAGTTGCGATCAGCCCCAACTTTGAGTGGATCGAAGTCCTAGTGAGGTTATGTATGATGATTAAGCATCATAATCACATGTGGAAACAAATGATACAATCACTGTGTAGTTGGTGTAAACAAAGTCAACACAAATATCAATTTTAATAAATGAGAAGTGGTCAAATCTCAAACAATTTCGTACATAATATTCAAGTGTAGAAATTAAATGATTTCATACACAAATTCTAGGCCAAACATCTAAGGCCATGATATTTAAATACTAAGATAAGTCCAATGGAATAAGTCCAACAAAATAAAAGAATGTGAAGTGACTCCGATGCCATCCCATGATGACGTAGACTATGTTGTCGGCGCTCTACTCAACAACCCCACCATCTAGCAGAATTTTCAGCATCTCTTAACTTTCCAGTTCAGTTGCAACATCGATACCTAGACACCAAATGTAGCTATGTCAGATTGACTTAATCTTGCAAATAAGCAGCTACAAATAATGGACATAAGTGCATCATAATATAAAGTAACTATAAATATCATAAGACAAGTCAATATAATAAAATATAAACAAATATAAATGCACACGAGCAAACCTGCTAAATCAAATGCACTAGGGCAATCCCGTTCAACTCAACTACATATTGCATCATGCAATATACGCTGGCTCAATGGCTTACGTTCAACTTCAACTGCAACCGGTAACAAATGCACACAGGTAGACATCCAACACTGTGGTAGGAGATAATAATCCAATTACGCCATGATATATATATAATTAAATAACAATAAGAAATGACCAAAAATTGTATACATGCTCGTGTCATGTATTAAATGGTTATCCTACCCTACCTCTATTCTAACCTTAGTCTATGTAGAGGATAAGATTACTTGAGTGAGGGGTAAGCTCTAAGCGAACCTAAGGTCTAAGCTAACCAATACACACACGCACAACGCTAACCGTCTATTACAATGGTTATACAGGCCCTTAATATGTGGGGTATCCTGGGTAGTCTGTATCATCATTTGTAACCCGGAGTGACCCTATGTGTGTGCACTCAGTCAACTGTGTGAAAAGGGCCAATTCATGCCCTTCCCCATCCTTGGCCTTTAACTATAGTTTATTATAGATAAATATATGTGTAAAGGTCATGATTCTAAAGTTATGGGTTCCATTTTCCAAAAGGCACACTTCATGAATAAAAGCCACGGTCGACCCTATGTGGACGATAGCCATCCATGGGGTTTGACCATATGCGTGTACAGTTACCCCTATAACGATACACAGCAAGGTGTTCACTCGAGCGAAGGGAATTCCCCGCTCTTGCGAGTCTGACAGGAAGAGAACCTGTTCGACTTACAAACAAATAAAAGCGTACCAGCTCAAGTGAAGCCAATCTTCGCTCGAGCGGACCTAAAAAAAATAATTCTACATAAATTTAACTGAGACACATACAGTCTCCGCTCAAGCGCAAGCAACCCCCCGCTCAAGCAGAATTGACAGAACTTGAATATGCAGAATTTAACTAGAAGTTAATGGACGCCCGCCCGAGCAGACTTGCCAGGTCGTTTGTGCACGAATCTACAAGGGATTCGTTTGGGCTGATGATGGGTGTTTTTCCCCAACTTCAAAAGGATTTACAACCCTTGCTTAAAGACATTTCCAAAAACCTAATCTAACCATTCCATTACCACTTAGGTCCTCCAACCTTTGATTCCCAAAAATCCCTTTTAACATCCAATGATTCAATACCTATGCATACATATGAGCTTTAATAGTTTCTCCACCTTAGAAACAATAACAATCAATCAAATACACATAGATATAACATTATCCATTACTATCCACTCGCCTTTGAGCTTTTGCATAATAACCAACCCTTCTTGATGCCTAGGGTTTCTCCCAGTCGTAAGCCCTAACTCAAATCTGAATCACTTAGCTAAGGGTGTCTCCTACAAACCCAAAATGAATACAAACACACCCTCAAACCATTGATGCATGTCCTAACAAGAAATGAAACTTCATGGAGCTTGGGGACGAGAAAGAACATACCTACAAGAGGAAGATGGGTAGATGAGGAAGATGATGTTGGGAAGCCTCTAAATGGTTGGGGCAGCTTGAATCTCCTTGGGAATACTTGCTAGTGGTGAGGGAAGAGGAGAGGGGAGTAGATGAAGATAGTAGAGATGAGAGAAATGAAAGAGGAAATGGGTTATAGGGTATGTTTGGAAGCGGGATAAATTTTTAGTGGGATTGGATAGCTAATACCATCCAAGCTCATCCAATGGTATTATTGCATGGGATGGAATTCCATTTATCCCAAAGGTGAATTCAATCCCTTGTTTGGTTGCGTCCAAATAAAATAGGGGCAAAGGACAAAAAGATCTAACAAATATAATCCATCCCCCCCACCCCTCAAAGCCAACTAAGGTAGAATAAGGAAAAAAAGATATAAAAAATATAATCTCACCCTTTACTCAAAGCAACTCAAGTTATCTCACCTCCTAGGTGAGACAATTTAAACCCCCATACTAGGTATTAATTCACTATAGCATTGGGACTAAGATAACATTATCCCATGTACTAAAAGTGTAAACAAACAAGGAATAAGTGGGATATGATGCAAAAAGTAACTTATCCCTTCACTTATCCCACCCCACCCCCTCCCCTATCCTACATCCAAACACCCCCATAGGGTTTTAGGCTCTTGTAAAGAAAGTTTATTCTATTCACAAGGAGAGGCCTTTGGCTAACTTAAGTGGGTTTTAAGTAATTTCATGGAGGGGCTTTTGGCCTGAGGTAAAGTGGATCCAAAGGTTAAGATCTATGGTAGGTCTAGGATAGTTTCGGGTCACCCATCCCCAATGGGTCCCACAATAATAAGCCATGCATGAGTCAGCCTAATTTCTAAAATATCCTACTAATGCCACCTCTAAACACAACTCACCCGCTCTAATCCTAACTAATTAAATGGACCCACATAATTAAGGCTTGGAGCCTTACCTTTAGTGAAGCCATTTTTTCAAAGATTGTTGTCAATACGTATATTCCAAGCTCCCGAGGTCTACTTTAAACCCCCGTTTGGTAATTTTACTTGTAGAGTGAAGTGAGGTAAATGGTAAATATAAAAAAAAAAAAGAAGGGCTAAATAAAGAAATGATAACATTCTATAATTTAGTAAGAAGGGAATGTAACTTTTTGGTTTTTTTTTAATTAAAAGTAGATTTTTTTTGTTATTTATTGGTATTAAAAAGTAGTTTTTTAATTGCTTAGTGTAATGTGGTGCTTTTGATTTGACTTCTTATAATTTATTGTATTCTGGAATGACATTTTACTTCACTTTACTAGTGAAGTGAATTAACCAAAACGGCCTAGAGATTGGTATTTCACTTGTAAAGTGAAGGTCACTTCCAATAAATAAGAAAAAATGAGGTGTCTTATAAAAAACTATAAAAGTTTAAAAATTCACGATGATTTTTTGTCATTTTGTAGCATATTAGGAAGCTTTTTTTGACTTATTTTATGAAAAAGAAAAGGCCTTTTTGTTTTTTAGTGAAATGAGAGAAGATTTTGTCATTTTATCACATGTGTACAAACCTTTTTTTTTTTTTTTTGACTTTTTAAATACAAAGAGGAGGCCTTTTTTATCTTCTAGTGGAATGAGAGAGGACTTTTTTTCATTTGTGGCATGGAACTTTTTTGATTTTTTGAATAAAAAGATGAAACCGTTTTGTCTTTTGGTGGAATTGGTTCAAAGGAAGCTATATGACTACATACGCGGAACAATCAACACCGGCTAATCTTTGCGTGGCAACAAATTCTTGATGACAAGCCCAAGCGGGAGAATGGGGATTTTTATTTTTTATTTTTTATTTTTTACTTTTTCCTTTTTCATAAGAAACCTCTTCTTCTGTTATCTATTAAAAGCGACCATTCACTTTGAATTCACTTTACATGTGAACTTACAAAAGGGCGTACTCGCCACCTCTATCAGTATGAGTAATTTAATTTTATAACCACTTCCCACTTCAACGTGAGCTTTAAAAATCCCCAAGACAGTAGAAGTAAAAAAAAAAAAAAAGCTTCTTTAATAATGTACACCTAGTGCTTTCTACTAAAATCATCAATAAAAGGAATGAATTACAAACTGCATCTAAATCTAGAGATCCTTTCTTGTCACTGCTCAATGCCAAAATATGCTGTGGTACGACTCGAGCAATGTATGTACCAGTGTTGACTGTTTTTTCTTCATCCTCCAGTTCTGCCAATATTGTTGACAAATGATGTAGTTTAAGGCATTCGAATGACTTAAAGCTATGGTATCCTTCATCATCCTTAGAGTGTACAATCTCCTCTTCAAAATTATCCAATCTACACGAGATTTGGCTTGAAACAGTAACTACAATTTCACTGACAAACCTTCCATCATCGTCCACCCAATGATATCAAACAATTAACTCAGCTAAGTATGAATGAACAGTGCCCAACGCTTCAAAATCCGTCTCTTTCCATGTCTTATCTTCATTGATCCAGACTCTTTTTTTTTTAACCACCCAAATCTTTTTACCACCCTTGTTGTCCTTAACTTTCACCCTTCGCTACTCAATTTTCTTGTACGCCTGACTTCCAACTCATGTTTATAGATGCAGTGACATTTTCCAAAATATTTGCATTGGTTCATTTCCAAATCATCCAGTCACTAATACCCAATGTCAGATCAACGAAATGATAAATGAAAATGAGGATCATGTATGATACATTAGAGAATGAATAAGGAGGAGGATAATGTGTGACAAATTAGAGAAAGTGAATGGACAACATAATAGGCAATCACCACCCACAATAAGAACAACAGCATTTATATATTTATCACTGTGAGCTACATCAATAGGCAATCCGACAAAGAAGTCTACATATAAAGAAGAAATACAAGGTGTAAGAATAACTTCAAAATATTGAAGAAATATTCTCTGACCACCTTCTAATATAAGGAACTAGAAGACCCTCTCCACTCCCACCAAGAAAGAAGCCTAGGTGCAAGTGCAAAAGATCCTTTCTATCTTTAATGGTTAAAGCCAGTAAAAATGGAAAAAAAAATTGCTTATTTCTCCTCTCTTTCTCAGTCTCAAACCCTTCAACCAAGCCGTAAAACCACTCTTGAATCGAAATTCGAACCAGAAAAATTAACTGAGAAGCCAATGAAGTACCTAAGTACTGTTTGTTGGGAAAAAAGCGGCGCAACGGAAACAACCCGCGATCAACGGATCTACCACGATCTACGCAAGCAATCACACCATCAAGCAATCACACACATGACACAGCAGTTTTACGTGGTTCGGCAACTTGCCTACGTCCACGGGAGGAGAGAACTCATCTTCTATGATCCCATCTCAATCCCCTCAGGATCTAGGGTTACAATACATCAATATATATATATCCCGCTTTCTTGGCCACCAAGAAAACCCATACATAATGACTAAAATACCCCTAACCCTGAGCCTCGGTTCTGGCTAAACCAGACGACCGATCCGGCTAAACCGGAATACAAGACATAACCCAACAATCTCCACCTTGGCTTGGATTCCGCAAATCCTCAGAGCCACCTTGAGATACCCGGTAATGTCTTCACGTACCTTGCTGAAAGGTACGTCACTATACCAATGGCGCAGTCTTCTTTCTTCAACACTTAACGTGTTGAACCAGCACTTCACATACCTCGCTGAAAGGTACGCCTCCGCACACGCTACGACCTAGCGTGGCCACAGTTGCCTCCTTTGACCTCAACACCACCGTCTTGAACCTCCGAAGCGCTCTCCATTTGTTGCCACATGCATGCATCCGTGCAACACAATGAACCTAACTTCCATCCGTCAAGACAAAACTGAAGACCTCCCCGAATCTGGATCTCACAGGTACCTTGTGAATCCTTCCTTCTGTCTCCATCCCGGTGTTCTTTCCGTCAAATCTGCAACTGTCCTGTTCTAGCTTGTTCTGGTGGGTTGGGCACAGTACATGCGGGTTAGGTATGGCCCGATGCTTAAACCGGCTTACTCCGACCTGAACAAAACTACCTTTTCTTCCCCGAGAAAATCATCTCCGTTCAGGGCTTCCTGGATTTCGTCTAGATGATATCATTGAAGATCCATCAATCCATCTTCCAATGATCCGTCGCATCTAACTCCACCTGAACCACAGATTTCCTCCCTTGTTATTTGATGTCTCCTTCACCGCTCCACCTGAAAAAGCATCTCCTATCAACCTGCAGAGATTTCTGACCATCTCACCCTCCATGATGACCAATGTTCCCTTTTCCACCTTCGTAACTCCACCCGCTACAGTGCACTTGCAGCCTTTGAAGTATAAGGCACACAAAGAAATCCAATTCTTCGTAATCCCGGAACATATATCACAACCGTTAGGGTTTGAATAACATCATTATACATCTGGATTTCTACCGTTCTTATCTCAAATGCTCATCAGTTGCATTATCCCCCCATAAGAACAAATCCATCAACCATGATAGTTATTTGCATCAGACTAATCTCTACGCGAACATATAATAGAAAGAATCTGAATCCCAATACCATGAATCAACAACCGGATCCATACCTGTAGCGACCAAAACTGATTCCCTGTCAACCGAATCCGAGCTTTGTTGCACACTACCTCCTTCTGATTCTGATTCCTTTTGCTTTTTCTTCCACTTTGGCATGTCGCTCCTTCCTGATCCCTTCGACGCGGATCTGAGCTTTCCAGCAAAGTATTGGAGCAATCTACTATTCTTGACATCAAGTAACACTTTTCAATTATTGCTGTGTCACGGAGTCTAACACTCTTCCCTGTCAATCCCTGAAGTCGTTTCTCCATCAAACACTTCAATCTGGCCCGTGATGCTTGAATCCATTGCTATCATCGTGAATCTGTCAGTTTCTTCAATCCCCCAATTTTCTACCCATCAAACTGCCAATATCTTTTATCTGCCTCGTAGATCTCGTCACCGTGAGTAGGCTGGAAGAAACGGATCTGAAATCCGACTCCAGATGGCTTCGATATCGCAGAATTAATTCTCTACACTCCAATTAGTCAAACATCCATGTTGACCATTGACCAGCCCATCTTCTTCCACAAACGTGTAGATCTCCTCACAACGAGTCCGTAGGCGCAAACGGATCTCCGATCGGACATCGGACGATCAAGATATCGTAGAAACAATTTCAGCCGTTGAATATGGTCAAACCTTCCTGTTGACCGTGCTGACGTCACTGCTGACGTCACGGCTTGCTGGCAAATTGGGCTTCTGAAACGGATCCGGGTCGGGACCCGGAACGGAACTGAACTGCTTGCTCTGCTGGGCTTCTCTGCCGTACCGGGTTCGGGTCCGACCTGACCTGACCCGGAACCGAACCGGCTCTGAACTGCTGGGCTTCTAGTACACGGACCAGGTCGACCTGACCCGACCCGACCCGGCCTGCACTCCTACTGCTGGACTGAGCTGCACCACGGGTTGGGTCTGACCCGACCCGAAAACTGAACCTGAACCTGTTCTGTCTGGCTTGTCTTCGCGGGTTGGGTCTGACCCAACCCGAAACCCGAACAGAAGATGCTTTGCTGGGTTGCATAGCGAGATGGGTCAAACTGACCCTACCCGTAACAGACCGAACCTGGGATGTAAATCCCAGTCGTCTCCTTCCTCTCGCCTGGACTGCAACCCTTTTGCAGACGCGCAACCAGCGGCGGCCTCACTTCTTCTCCGGTGGACTAGTCCGGCGACGGGCGGCAACCTCGACTGCGTCGACGACGGCCGCGGTCAGCGTCTGCTGGAGATGGCGGCAGCAACAACGGCGGTCTCTGTTTTCGTCTGCAACAGGGAAGCGACTTCGTCGTCCTCGGCAACGGCAGAGAGCCCGGGGAACCGGCGACAGCGGTGGCTGGAGGTGACGACGACGACGACGATCGGCTTCCGGCAATTGGCGGCGGCTATGACGGCAGTGTCAGAATCCCTTCGTATGTAACAGCGCCGATTTAAGATCCAAGTCTCGATCACCGTTTTCAACGCCCGACGGCGATGACTAGCAACGACGTGATGATCGCAGAAGGCCCTTCTTCTCCGGCGATCTGTCATCTTCTCCGATCAAATCAAGGACCTTCTTCTCTCTGTCTACTATGTTTCGAATATGGAGAAACCCAGCCAGATCCTCTCTGTTTCCCAAAAAGAGCAATTTCTGGCGTTTCCGGGATCTCAGATCTCACTGCCTTCTCTGGTCAAGTTCGGTGGCCCACCAATAGATCACAACCGATCTCTTCTCCCTGCACAAAACAGCCTTGATCTTCAACAGGAAGATGGATCCGAGCAAAACTACCGATCAAGTGCTGATCCTCTTCTTCCCTCATTATCCTGACACGATCCGTCGATTGCAAAGCCACGAGTGATCTCAACCTGGCTTTGATACCACTTGTTGGGAAAAAAGCGGCGCAACGGAAACAACCCGCGATCAACGGATCTACCACGATCTACGCAAACAATCACACCATCAAGCAATCACACACATGACACAGCAATTTTACGTGGTTCGGCAACTTGCCTACGTCCACGGGAGGAGAGAACTCATCTTCTATGATCCCATCTCAATCCCCTCAGGATCTAGGGTTACAATACATCAATATATATATATCCCGCTTTCTTGGCCACCAAGAAAACCCATACATAATGACTAAAATACCCCTAACCCTGAGCCTCGGTTCTGGCTAAACCAGACGACCGATCCGGCTAAACCGGAATACAAGACATAACCCAACACTGTTTCCACCTAAAGCTTGAAGAAAAGGAAACTCAACTGCCGAAGGAATAAAATCCCTTTCACTTGCCTTGGAAGAAAGCAAAGAACCCATATGAAAAAGCAACGTCAATAAGGATTAAAGCCAATGTCACCACCCCACCAGGCACAAACACATAGAAACACATACACACACGCATGAAATCCATGAAAATTTCTAATCTATGACTACATCTGTAAGGAAAAATATTTACGCAAATTATGCCCAATCAGCTAAATTTTTAACATGTATCCGAAGCATAAAATAATCAAACATTATCACACCCAAGCAAAAGCCAAAGACAATTGCTTCAAACAATTTGCAGCTTTACCAAGCAACAGCGTTTCACTTGCAATTCTCTTCTTAGTGAATGTGCGTCAATCTCTAAATGATATCATTGCCATCATCTCCCATTATAGAGAGAGAAAAAGGAGCAATTGCAACGTTGAAAGTGGATGTGCTGACCCTATCAATGTGCTTCATCTCAAAATCACCTTCCTGCCTCACAACAAATAGCAAACATAGAAGGGCATAAGTATAATTTAAGAAATTATCATGCATGACACACGGGCACGCATAAATGCATATCAGGAAGTAGGGCTATTCATGAGCCAAAACAGACTGTTTTGGCCCCTCGCCTGCCTGCATTGAGCTGAGTATTAGGTCCATTGCAGGTACCAAGGCCTTAAGATCTGAACCTGTAACTAAAATGAGGTTGGAGTAACTTTCAGACACACAATGGATCCCAATGGCACTAAATATTTCCCTTAACAAAAGAAAGGACTTTAAAAGGAGAAACAAATCTGAAGAACTTGGAATTGGGCAGAGCGGCATAATGTGACCAGTGCTCGAAATGTCAGAAAGAAAAATTCCAGAGAACATTTTAGAAATCAATGAATATAAAGAGAAAAAGACTCACAGTACTTATATTTGTATATCACGTTTACTGATTCTTTTCAAATGGAAAAATGTGCACTTGAGATAAAATTTCTTACAGCCAAATGCTGTCTAATTATGTCACTCTATTAGATATTAAAAATAGGAAAACATTCATCTGTGCACCATGTATCCAGACTGCAAGTCACTCATAGTATGTGAAATTCAGAGGTGGGTCCCAACTCCAGGATGATCCAGATGCACAGTGCACCAGCATGCCAGTGAATCTTTTCCATTATAAATATGCCCGATGTTAGAAATAAATTTACAAAGCAGATTCAAGAACTCAAGGAAACAAAAATATGTAGCCACTTGTAGCCAATTCGATAGTCCTGCCTTGCCACAAAACACACTGTTATATGCACCTTTTTTTTTCTTATAAGAATAAGTGCATAATTTTGGATATGAAACTGAATCAAGATTATAATCAAACCAAAAGAACTTAGAATTCAGTTTTTTAACTCTAAAACATTTAAATAAATTAAGTTCTCAAAATTGGTCTATTTATGTAAACTAAAAATGGTACTAAGAAATTATTCAGCTTACCATCCTTCCATTTGGAGTGCTCAAAGGGCATGCAGAGGAGTACTCAAAACCTTTCCGAGGAAAAATGACTGGTTGTTCACCAACAACGCCAACACCCCTGCCAACACCCACCCACACCATCCCGGCAGAAAGAAAATAAATAAATAATGATGAAGAAACTGATAATGATAATATAAAAAGTTAATGGAAATATTTTACATTCATCAGAGTAAGAAAATAGAAGACTCCTATATGCATCTTCTGCCACAAAGAGCATTAGGCAATCTCAGACCGCCCAAATCATGGGTTCCACAATGGAGAATGTAGATCACAAAGTTCGCTGATTTGGAAATGCTAAGCATCTGACGACTGTCAAATCTAGACCAGCAAACTTCTTAACTATCACCAACAACAGGCATAGCTTGGACAATCTAATCTAAATGACCTTTTGGACATATCCAAATTGCGATGGACCAAATTCGGAGATCATGATAAATGCTTATTGTATATAAGTTGTGTGAGGCCCCATTCCTTCATTATGTGATTAGATGCTAATTATAATGAACTAGTTTTGTGTGTCTGTGTGTTAGATAAGAGGTTCAATGGTTTCGAACCTAGTTGGAGACTTAGAAGAACATTTTTATAAATCTTGTAGAATGCGAGGGGTTGCCTGTAATTCTAGAAATCCGGTGGCTTCGGGCTCGTTGGACCAAGAGTGCCATTTGGGGAAACTTTTGCATTTGGGTCAAGCCATTTTGATGCATGGACTTCCATGTAAAACCATTTACCTTAGAGCCAATAACTTTCTTGTAAATACCAAAAAACTCACTTAAATTATATAAACCCAGCCATCTCTTCATTTCATTTCATTCTCATCCCATTTCTCTCTTTCTCAACCGATTCTTCTCGTCTCGTCTTCTCTCCTTCTCCTTCCTTGCATCCAAGAGACAAGAGACTCCATCAATTTCAAGCTAGAGATGGCCAATCCAAGCTTCCTTCACCATTGACCATCATCTTCTCCACCAAGCTTCCCTTCCCACTCTAATTCTCCTTGTGTGGTCTCATTTGGTGAGCAATTCTCTTCCCAAGTTAGCTATAGGATCTAATTGCTAGGATCTTTGTGTGCAAGTCATCTTAGTCCCAAATCCCTTGTGAATCTAGAAGAGTTTAGCCTAGATCTAACCTAAGGTAAGTAAACATCTACTCTAGACATAAAATGCATGCTAGTTTCCATTGAATTTGATGACTGATCTACTCTTGATTACGCAATTGAAGCACTTCTTTTTTTTTTTTTCTCAAGCTAACTGGATAGGTGGATGTTGTATGGAAGGAAACCATCTTGAATTTAGATCAGTCAGCTAACTGTGAGCTTCCTATGGGTAGCCATGAGGCTACAGAAAGCTAACAATAAGTCTTCTCTGGTAACAAATCCAAAGAGGTGATTTTTGGGTATTTACACATCAGCTAGCCGTAACCTCCACATCGACTAAACGCAGGGCAACCTAAGACCAATTGTAGGGTATATATGACAAACATGGTGTGAATCACGGCCAACTGTAGATGCCCCAGGTTTTATATGTTACGGGCAATTATGATGCAGGCCATAATAATGGGCCCCGGTTAAAAGTCTACACCCGCAGGCCCAAAACACAGTAGACTTGTAGTAGGACTATATTAATAGTAGTTTGTTTATTTGATATTTGGCAAGTCCAGTTGGATTTGATTTAGGACTTCTTATTTGTTTAGAATTAGGTATTTCCTTTCTTAGAGAATGTTTTAGTTATAAATAAAGGTTGTAATCTCTTCAAGAAAGATAGACTTTCATATTGAATAAAGCTTTGGGCATTGGTTCTCAGTTGAGCGAGTTATTTGTCTTTGGTGAGACACCTAGACAATTTATCCATAAACCTTTTGGCTTGGAGATTAGCCCGTTGGCTAATCTTCTTCCCCTGCGCTGTTTCAAATTAACTTTAAAATGACAAGGTATAATACATTGTAGACATTAGGACCATGGTTCAAAATAGCGGATGCTATGTAGCATAGTGGCCGCATTATTGGCCATAATGGTTAAGCTGCTATGCTATTTTGAAAATTGCAGCGCTACGATCAAAAGCATAATGCCAAACGGTTTTAATTTATAATACTATTTTTTTCTATTTCTTCTCCTCAATAGTATTTTCCATGGTTAGCTCTACATTTATGGTTCCAAATCACTAAAAAAATACAAATTTGATTGTTATACAGTATTAAAAAAAACATTTAAAAATTCACACTACTACGCTACTACATATTAACGCAACCGCTACATGTAGCCCGCTACAAAGTATTTTGTCCACTAGCCACTACGCCCACCGCAACCGCTAGTTTTATTCCTTATTAAGGACCCTAAGGCTACGTATGGTTAGATGGCATTGTCCAAGCGCAATCTAAACCCTAGGTTGGTACTTGTCATTCTTCCCTGACTTGTATTATCTTGTGAAATGTATCCTTATTATGTTTCATGATTCACATTGCTTGTGCATGCATCTTTACTTATCCACTCTTGTTTATTGTATTATGTTGAGACTTGTACCTCATATCTAGAATGGGCTTAGATACCCTTGTTGTAATGGACTTGTTATACCATTTCATTTGCTTCATTTAGCCATAGTGGGTCAAAATTCTAGGAAGGATAAAAAGCTATGAGGCCACCCTCTTGGGCATGCGACTTGCTAGATAAGCTTTAATAGAGTAGCCTTCCGTATTACCATGTATGCATAGAGTTACCATTGACTCCTAAGTCGGCACCACTTAGCTTCAATCCCATCATAGTCGGACCCAGCTTGGTGTGGATTTAGCCTTGCTTATGCTAGTTACAACTTAGCCTTGCATGGGAGCAACTATGTCCTCCAGTACCATATTTGAAAACATTATTGATGGCCATATATATAAATCCCTTTATGAAGACTTACGTGTTGTGAGCAACTATAGTGAGTCAGGGCCTTTTATGTTAATATGAGGAACTTAAGTGACCTGTTTGTAATTTTCAGAAACTATGAAACAATCACATAACAAGGATCGAATGATCTAATGGATCATTCAGTTCTTCCATGGCTTCCTTAATCTCTACCTCTTTCTCCTCCTTTTATAATTTCTTTCCTTTTTTCATTTATTTCACATTCTAGCATAAAACCCTAGATCAAGGAGGACCAACAGTTGCAACTTGGTATTAGAGCCTACATGACGAAAGAAGACTCGTGTGAAGGGTTCTAAAGGAGTTGATTTGAGGAAAGAAGACACTTTGAGGGAGAACAACCCTCGCCGAACCTACGTGTAGGTTTGGTTGGGAGTCTATGCCGAAATCTAAGTTGTTGAATGTTGATAGCCTTTCGTATGTGTTGACAACCTTTCTTCATGAATTTGCGACCTTTCTTCATGAATTTGCAACCATGTATGAGGCCCTCGTGTTTCGGGAATCTGTGTCCTGAATGGACAAGCTTATTTGAGAGCCTTGGTAATGACATCGAGTGCTTTGTGAAGGTACTATTGGAGTTTGAAGTTGGTTGATTGTTTAAAGTCCCATGTAGAATTGGTTTGGTCCATCTGTGTTTTTGATAATGGTTGTGAAGTCAACACAATCAACAGTGAGTTGGTGAACAAGGTCTGAAATTTGTTTCTATGTTCAGTTGAAGAATTGTGCTTAAGAGTTTCAATTTACGAGTGGAGTCTAAAAGTGATAATGTTACTATTTCTACTCCACAATTTCCTAACATTACGAATCTCAATGTAAAGATAACACCAAATCTCTTCATTGGCACCAACTATAAAGATTGGGCCTACTCAGCCAAAATAGCTATTGGGAGATCAAGAAGACTTGGTTACATTGATGGAAGTATCAAAGAACCAAAAAGGACGATCTGAAATATTCAGACTAGGTCTTAGAAAATATGTTGGTTATGAATTGGCTTCTAAATTCCATGGAAGGAGGAATAGCAAAAAGCTTTAAATATTTAGACATTGCAAAGAAACTTTGGGATTCTATCAAAGCGGCATATGCTTAGAAAAGAAATAATGCTAGGGTTCTAGAGTTCAAAAAGGAAAATAAGGCATTCAAACAAGGTAATCTATCAGTCAGTGACTATTATTCAAAGTTTAGGGCTTTCCTAGAAAGAAATGGAGTTGTATATGAGTCCTGAACTTTGTTGTCCTAAGAAGTAGTGTTGTGCCAAGAAGGAAGGGAAATTGTTGGAAGACCAACATATATTTGAACTAGTTGGGGGTGTTAACCTGGAATTTCAGACTGTTTATGCACATGTAATGAGTTACGACCTTTGCCTCCATAGGCACCGTATTTGCATGGTTGCAAGGAGAAGAAAGTCGCAGGATGGTTATGAATGTCAAACAAGATGTAGTACTTGCAGTAATGTGGGTAACACAAAGATGAATGCATGGTATGGTGCAAGCAGAGGCGGTGGTCGTGGAATTAACCGTGGTGGAGCACGTTCCAGTGGCCGTAGTCGTGGACTTCCTAGTGTTGGTCGTGGTTATGGCAGACAACCCAACACTGATCATTGCACCCATTATGGGAGATATCGCCACGCTAGAGAGACTTATTGGGATTTGAATGGTAAGCCTTGGAATGTGTCTGCATCACCAGTTGCAGTGGAACGTCCTAATGATTCTACAAAGCAAGAGACAAGTAGTCAGCATTGGAAGGTTGAACTTTCAATTCTTCAACAGAGGTTGGCAACTTTAGAAGGCTTGACTCAAAATTGGTCAGCAAGTGTGACTTCATCACATAATCCTACGACATTTGCTTCTTCTGCCTCTTCATATATGTGGGTTATTGATTCCGGGGCTATAGATCATGTGACATGTATACGTTCTAATTTTTTGTCATATACTGCTACCACTAAAAGAAAGGTGAGAATTGCCGATGGTTCCTACGCTCCAATAGCTGGGAAGGGGACGGTCCAAGCTTCACCTGACTTGTCTTCATCACCAGTTCTTCACGTCCCTCGATTCTCTTTTAATCTTATGTCTATCAGTGCTCTAACAAAAAATCCCAACTGCAGTGTCACTTTTTATCCTTCTTATTGTATATTTCAGAATCTGAGTACGGGACAAATGATTGGTGGTGGTAATGAGAATAATGGCCTTATACCCTTGATCTAAAGAGGACAGAACCTAAAGTGTAACAAACTGAAGCAGTTGATGAAAATAAAGTGTTATAGCGGCATCGTCATCTTGGACATGCACGAGTACAGTGTCTTAGAAAATTTTTATTCCTGAGCATTCCAAATAAAACTAATGGAGCTTTGAGATGTGATGCATGACAGATTGCAAAAAATAAAAGAATTGTGTATTTAGTGAATCTTAACAAAAGTAATTTGATCTAATCCACTCTGATGTGTGGTATGCTCTTGTTGTTTCTATCCATGGACATCGTTGTTTTGTTACCTTTACTGATGATGCAACTTGGGTCACAAGGGTGTATTTAATGAAATCAAAGAACGAGGTTTTACATATTTTTAAAACATATCATAAGATGGTGGAAATTCAATTTAATATGTGGATCAAAACTCTTAGATCTAACAATGAAGGAGAATATACCTTACAAGACTTTCAAATGTACTTTAATGAAAATAGACTTAGAATCACAAACTTCATGTGCATACACTCTAGAACAGAATGAGGTGGCTGACCATAAGAACATGCATCTTCTGGAAGTTACCCGAGCCCTCCTATTTGAGATGAATGTTTCAAAACATTTCTGGTCAGATGGTGTATTAACTAGAGCTTATCTAATAAACGGAATGACTTCAAGGATACTGGAGGGGAAGAGTCTAATAGAGGTATTATGTCTCAATATGCCAATGTTTAAATTCTGCCGAAGGTGTTTAGATGTTCTTGCTTTGTACATGTACTGAAACATAAACAGGATAAACTAGATCCAAAGGTCGTTAAGTGCATATCTGTGGGCAATCCTAGTAGGCAGAAGGGTTACAAAAGTTATGCTCCAGGAAAGAAGGGTCGAGTCTTTACAATAGATGTGAGTTTTTGTGAAGAAGCTCCTTTCTCTCCCACTGCAAGCGAGGAACTTAAATATGAGAAAACTGAAGAAAATAGTTTACCTCTACTTGATCTAGTCACCCCTCTCTGGTATGTCCAGGATCAGTAGATTAGAAGGATAAAAAGTTACAAAGTGAAGAAAAAGAAGGAAAAATAGACAAGTTCAAGGAGCCATTACAAGTTTACTCAGGGTTTACAAAAACGGACTCGAGACCCGAGTCGGGCTTTGACCACTTCTTTGCAGGAAAAAAATATAAGAAAATAGGGAAGCCCAAGCCTAGCCAAAGCCAACTGAGAAAGAAATTGTGGATGAGGGAAAAATAAAGGAAGAGAAAAGGGGAAAAAAGGAGAGAGAAGAAGAATGGGTAGCTCATACCTAGCTGGAGCAGCAACCAGCAATAGGCAACAACAGTTGGAGCAACAAGCTGTGCAGCATGAGGCAGCGACAGGAGCAGTGGGAGGCAGTGACACAAGCAGCAACCAAGAGCAGACGAAGCACCCTAATCTCCTTCCTCCTCCCTCATCATCCTTTCTGGCCAATGCAGACAGCGCCTTCTTCCGCTCTCACCTCTTTCTTTTCCATTGATAAAATCCCATTTCTCTCCCTTCCTCTTATAAAAAATAACTTTACAAAAAACCCCTTGTTGTTTTATATTTTTCCTTTTTTCATTTTATATTGCATACAGGGGCTCGTTGAGTCTGAGTCACATAGACCCGACTCGGACTCAGCCAATTTTTTAAACCATGAGTTAATTCCAGGGGAAGAAAAAAAGGGGTCCTAGTGCTCTCATTTATGCCACCATCGTCCAATGTTCCAAATCCTAATCTTTCATCTTCTCTCACTCCTCCACCTCAGTCAAAGATTGTCACTCACCCAGGTAACCAAGGTACTTCTATTTTTTATTTAGATATTCTCATTGCCTTTTAAAAAAAATTAAAAAAAAAAACACACACACACACACCCCTAAGATCAGTGTTACTCGTCATCCTATACAAAACTTTGTTTCATATTTGTAACGCCCCACCCTTCATACATGCATGATATTGTCCGCTTTGGCCCACGGGCCTCACGGTTTTGTTTCTGGTGGGCCTCAACCCACCAAAAGGCCTCATGCATAGTAAGGGTGCAAGCTCTCTATATAAACCCATTCACTTTCCTCTCTATAGTCGATGTGGGACTCCAAGATGTCACAATCCACCCCCCTTAGGGCTGCACGTCCCTGTGCAGTAGCCTGCCAGTTCTTGTAGCCGCCAGCCCTCTTGGCCCGCCCACATATGAACCCGCCCACTTGCACCAGGCCACGGCAGGGACCCACACTCGAACTAGTCGAGAGTCGGCTCTGATACCATTTGTCACGCCCCACCCTTCACACATGCATGATATTGTCCGCTTTGGCCCATGGGCCTCACGGTTTTGTTTCTGGTGGGCCTCAACCCACCAAAAGGCCTCATGCATAGTAAGGGTGCAAGCTCTCTATATAAACCCATTCACTTTCCTCTCTATAGTCGATGTGGGACTCCAGGATGTCACAATCCACCCCCCTTAGGGCTGCACGTCCCTGTGCAGTAGCCTGCCAGTTCTTGTAGCCTGCCAGCCCTCTTAGCCCGCCCACATATGAACCCGCCCACTTGCACCAGGCCACGGCAGGGACCCACACTCGAACTAGTCGAGAGTCGGCTCTGATACCACTTTGTAACGACCCAAGATTCTGGAGCTCTTCAGATTCTTAAGTCGTTAACTTGATCATATTACAAATTCATAAAATAAATTCAAGAGCAAGTCTAAGGAAAATGAAGGTAAATTCAAAATATTAATATCTTAACAAAGTCTTTACAATTACAGCTAAAAAATGACAATAGATCTAAAATATTCCAAAATGGGGCTAACTCCATCTAATGGTCTAGATGGTTTTCGAACTCTCTATCAGCGTTACATGCCAAAATCTATATGCTGATCTCCGCCGCCCCCAGATCCCGCTACAAAAACATTACCTGTAGTGGGGCGAACCACTAGTCAGTAACACTGGTGAGTAGAATTTCTAAAATCAAGAGAGCAATAGTAATTATCATGATATCAATAGAAGTTCATAGGTTGATTGATTAAACTACCACCATACCTGTTTATATTAGCAGCATGAACAAGGGATTCATATTCGTGTCGTGACAAGATTGTCACCATTCTTAGTTGTAAAGGGATTTATATTCATGTCGTGACATAACCGTCACCATTCTTAATTGTGAAGGGGATTCATATTCATGTCGTGACAAGATTGTCACCATTCTTAATTGTAAGGGGATTCATATTCATGTCGTGACAAAACTGTCACCATTCTTAGTTGTAAAGGGATTCATGTCGTGACATGACCGTCACCATTCATTGATTGTAAGGGGATTCATATTCATGTCGTGACAAGATTGTCACCATTCTTAATTCATAAGTTGAATCCAATACCAATGGAAACAGACACTTCCAAACAATTCTAAAAAAAATATCTCCGCTCACTGATTTCATAATAAGTATCATTATGTCTTCCATTGGCCAGTCCCACATACTTGAGTCAAAATCTCGCCCCACTCTAATTCATAACTGGTGCTCCAAATATGTGGCATTGGCTCTATTTTTTTGAAATTCTTTTTAGTCATAGAGAGAATACTATACTCATATAATTAGAATTAATCACTTTGAGCAAATATCACAGAGTCTCATATTAATTATTCATTCCATACATAGCTACTAATTGTGACATCCTGGAGTCCCACATCGACTATAGAGAGGAAAGTGAATGGGTTTATATAGAGAGCTTGCACCCTTACTATGCATGAGGCCTTTTGGTGGGTTGAGGCCCACCAGAAACAAAACCGTGAGGCCCGTGGGCCAAAGCGGACAATATCATGCATGTATGAAGGGTGGGGCGTTACAAATGGTATCAGAGCCGACTCTCGACTAGTTCGAGTGTGGGTCCCTGCCGTGGCCTGGTGCAAGTGGGCGGGTTCATATGTGGGCGGGCCAAGAGGGCTGGCGGCTACAAGAACTGGCAGGCTACTGCACAGGGACGTGCAGCCCTAAGGGGGGTGGATTGTGACATCCTGGAGTCCCACATCGACTATAGAGAGGAAAGTGAATGGGTTTATATAGAGAGCTTGCACCCTTACTATGCATGAGGCCTTTTGGTGGGTTGAGGCCCACCAGAAACAAAACCGTGAGACTTCGGACCACTTCGGATACAAGAAGATTTGTCTTATGAAGAGAAGCCAATAGTCATTTTAGAAACACGAGAAAGAGCCCTTCGGAATAAAACTATCCTCCTGGTTAAAATTTTGTGGGAGCATCATAATCAACAGGAGGCCACTTGGGAGACAGAAAAAGATGTCCGAGAAAAGTATCCACATCTCTTTCTCTAAGGTATGATTTAAATTTAGAGGACCAAATTTCACAAGGGGGGGAGTATGTAAGAACCCTGAATTATAAATGGGCCAAGCCTGAATTATTAAATGGGCTAAATGGGCTTAGAGAGGCCCAGTTTCGATCAGTCCAATTCATGACTGGATTGGGCTATTGGGTCAAATTTTTCAGGTCCATAAATGATCCAAACTCACTTAATTGTGACTCTATAGCTTCCCAAAATTATGACTGTGAAACTCCCACACTTAAATTCCCCAAACTTAAATTTTCCAAAAATTATAACTGCGTAACTCCCAAAATAATGACCTTAAATTGTGACTTTTAGTCTTCTTAGGTGACCTTTCAAGGGAAATCCTTTAGGATTCCAGCTCTATATAAGAAGAGATCTCCTCTCATCTTTGGTCACTTTCTCATGGTTCTCATGGAAGAAGAGTAGGAGTCCAATAGAGTGATATTTGAAAATAGAAGCAAGTAGATTCCAAGGAACACCTAACATAGTGGATGTCTGATTTGAGGTCACTTATTACTTATACCAGGTGAGTAGGACTTCTCTTATACTCATGTGAATATGGTGTTCCTTATATTCTGCTGTTTGGTTTCTATTTATATATATCAGTCACAAGTGCTTTTGAACTAAGTTACTGTTATACGTTTTCTTACCCAATCACAAGTACTTTTTTTAACTAAGCTACTGTTATACATTTTCTTACCCAATTACAAGTACTCTTTGAACTAAGCTACTGTTATACATTTTCTTAATCAGTCACAAGTAGTCTTTGAACTAAACTACTGTTATTTTCTTAATCAGTTATAAGTACTCTTTCAACTAAACTACTGTTATTTTCCTAATCGGTCACAAGTGCTCCTTTGAACTATGTTACTGTTATACAATTTCATATCAAAGAAACTTAGGAATTTTTATAAAGGACTTTGGGTTCCAAAGAATCCCTAGGATTGATCTATATTATGAGAAAAAGGGAATACTAGTACTATTGTATAGTATTACATGTACAGTAGTGACTGCTTTCCATTTCACGAATATTTAGCTGTGAAACATTATGTTAATATTGCACTGTTATAAGGGATTGTTAAAAAGTTCCCTCTTTTATTAAATAAGATCGTGTGAATAAGATGAGCTACCATAATATAACTAGTTCCAAATTAAGTAGTGGGTACTTCCATCGCTACAGTCTCATTTTTATTTTTACTATACAAATGATGACTTGTAAATTCTAAATCTCAATCTAGATTTAATACTGTCCTTAGTAGCTATGTATGGAATGAATAATTAATATGAGACTCTGTGATATTTGCTCAAAGTGATTAATTCTAATTATATGAGTATAGTATTCTCTCTATGACTAAAAAGAATTTCAAAAAAATGGAGCCAATGCCACATATTTGGAGCACCAGTTATGAATTAGAGTGGGGCGAGATTTTGACTCAAGTATGTGGGACTGGCCAATGGAAGACATAATGATACTTATTATGAAATCAGTGAGCGGAGATATTTTTTTTAGAATTGTTTGGAAGTGTCTGTTTCCATTGGTATTGGATTCAACTTATGAATTAAGAATGGTGACAATCTTGTCACGACATGAATATGAATCCCCTTACAATCAATGAATGGTGACGGTCATGTCACGACATGAATCCCTTTACAACTAAGAATGGTGACAGTTTTGTCACGACATGAATATGAATCCCCTTACAATTAAGAATGGTGACAATCTTGTCACGACATGAATATGAATCCCCTTCACAATTAAGAATGGTGACGGTTATGTCACGACATGAATATAAATCCCTTTACAACTAAGAATGGTGACAATCTTGTCACGACACGAATATGAATCCCTTGTTCATGCTGCTAATATAAACAGGTATGGTGGTAGTTTAATCAATCAACCTATGAACTTCTATTGATATCATGATAATTACTATTGCTCTCTTGATTTTAGAAATTCTACTCACCAGTGTTACTGACTAGTGGTTCGCCCCACTACAGGTAATGTTTTTGTAGCGGGATCTGGGGGCGGCGGAGATCAGCATATAGATTTTGGCATGTAACGCTGATAGAGAGTTCGAAAACCATCTAGACCATTAGATGGAGTTAGCCCCATTTTGGAATATTTTAGATCTATTGTCATTTCTTAGCTATAATTGTAAAGACTTTGTTAAGATATTAATATTTTGAATTTACCTTCATTTTCCTTAGACTTGCTCTTGAATTTATTTTATGAATTTGTAATATGATCAAGTTAACGACTTAAGAATCTGAAGAGCTCCAGAATCTTGGGTCGTTACAATATTATAGTCCATCACCTATTTTTTAGGTCTTTATCTCTAAACTAGCTATTGAATGTATACCTAAACATGTGTTTGAGGACCTATCGCATCCTAAATGGAAAGAGGTGATAGAAGAAATGAATGCTCTAAAGAAAAACCATACATGGGAGCTTACCACTCTTCCTGAAGGAAAACAAACAATTGAATGCAGATGGGTTTACACCCTTAAATATAATCTAGATGGCACAATTAATAGGTATAAGGCATGACTTGTTGCTAAGGGACTTACTCTATCTTTTGGAGTTGACTACTTTGAAACATTCTCTCCAGTGAGAAAATTGACTACCATCTGGGTAATTTTATCCCTAATAGCAAACTATGATTGGCCTTTATAACAACTGGATGTCAAAAATGCTTTTCTTCATGGGGCCTTAAAAAGGAAAAGGTTTAAATGGATCCTCCACCAGGATTTGTTGTCTGAGGACAAGAGAATAAAAGTGTGTTTGCTTCAAAAGTCTTTATATGGAATAAAACAATCATCATGAGCCTGGTTTGAGAGATTCAGAAAAGCTGTAATCAAGTTTGGATTTACAAGGTGTCAAGATGACCATACTGTCTTTCTAAAAAGGGAAAACATGAAAGTTGTTATAGTTGTGGTGTATGTTAATGAAATAGTTGTCATAGGAGATGATGGTGAAATTTTCAAACTAAAAAACTTTCTTAGAACAGAGTTTGAGATCAAGGATCTAAGATTATTAAAGTATTTCCTAGGCATCAAAGTGACAAGGTCATAAGGTGGAATTGTCATAGCACAAAGAAAAAATGTCCTTGATCTTCTTGATGAAATAGAAAAACTTGGTGCAAAGCCTATGGACATTCCAATAGAATAGAATCATAGTCTACACTTCGAAAGTGGGGAACTACTTAATATAAAAGAATATATCAAAGATTGATGGGAAAGCTTATTTACCTCACCATTACAAGGCCTGATATTTCCTATGCTATTAGTTTGGTAAGTCAGTTTATGCATGCTCATAGGACTGATCATTTAATTGTAGTATATATGGTTCTCAGATATTAGAAAGGATCACTAGGCCAAGGAATTTTGTACAGTCAAATGGTCATGTAAAAACTACAGCCTTCACAGATTTTAACTGGGCAGGATCCTTATCAGATAGAAAGTCAATAACAGGCTATTGTATGATGGTTGGAGGAAATCTAGTGTCCTGAAAAAACCAAAAACAAATTGTTACTACCAAGTCTAGTGCAGAACCTGAGTATAGAGTTGTAACTCTTGGGCGTTGTGAGTTATTGTGGCTATGGATATTGCTAGATGAGTTGGGATTCAAGCAGGATGGTCCAATGTGCATTTTTTCTAATAGTACATTAGCAATCTTGGCTAACAATCCTGTCTACCATGAGGAAATAAAAAACATGTAGAAGTGGACTGCCATTTTAACAAGAAAAATTTTGAAAAGGAAGATGTGGTACTGGTTTAGGTTTCTATTGAAGATTAGCTAGCAAACTTTCTTGCGAATGCAATAAATAAAGCTAAGTTGCGGTTTGTTCTTTCCAAGCTAGGCATAGTGAATATGAGGAACTTGAGGGACCTGTTTGTAATTTCCAAAAATTATAAAATAATCACATAAGAGGTGAATTTTCCATGATTATAGGTTTGCATCAGGGATTAGCCTTAAACCCTTACCTCTTTGCATTAATTATGGATGAGTTAATTGTGCATATTCAAGAAGAAGTACCATGGTGTATGTCGTTTGCAAATAATATAGTATTGGTAGATGAATCAAGAGTTAGTGTAAATGCAAAACTCGAAAGATGGCGGGGGGGCGTTAGAATCTAGAGGCTTTAAAATAAGTCATATAAAGACAGAATATATGGACTGCAACTTCAATGAACATACACAGAGTATTGAAACCACTGTCAAAATTGAAACCCATGAGATACCACATAGAGATTCTTTTCGGTATCTGGACTCGATAATAAGTAAGGATAGGGAGATTGACGAAGATGTTGAGCATAGGATAAAAGCTGAATGGCTGAAGTGGAGATTAGCTTCTAAAGTGCTTTGTGACAGATGAATACCAACGAAATTAAAGGGCAAATTTTACAGAACAGTGGTTAGACCAGCTATGACATATGGAGCAGAAAGTTGACCAATTAAGAAAACACATATACATAATATAGATGTGGCAGAGATGAGAATGCCTAGGTGGATGTGTAGTAAAACTGGAAAAGTTAAAACTAGAAATGAGTGCTTTCAAGAGCATTTAGGGATAGCACCAATAGAGGATAAAATTAGAGAAACCCGTTTAAGACGGTTTGGATATATTGAACATAAGCCGGTTATGGCACCGATGAGAAAAAGTTTGACTATCCAAGTAAATAGCCCATCAAGAGATTGGCGTAAACCAAAGAAAACATTGATGGAGGTTATTAAAATAGATTTGAAGAAGTTTTACTTATCGAAAGATTTGGCTCAATATAGAACAGAATGGAGAAATCGAATTCATGTAGCCAACCCCAACATGGTTGGGATAAGGCTTTTTTGATAATGATGATGATGATGATGATGCAATAATCACATAACAAGGATCGACTGATCTAATGGATCATTCGATTATTCTGTGGCTTCCTTAATCTCTTCTTCTTTCTCCCCCTGTACTAATTTCTTTAATTTTCCCATTTATTTACCATCACAGTCAGACCCAGCTTGGTGTGGATTTAGCATTGTTTATGCTAGCTACAACTTAGCCTTGCATGCAAGTGACTATGTCCTCCGGTACCATATTTGAAAACATTATTGATGGCCATATATATATATATATATATATATTCCTTTTTAGAGCCTTATGGTACCCTAGTCTAATATACTTGCATATTATTTAGCTCTCGCTGGGAACATCTCACTTAAAACCATGCAGGTAAGAGAATGAGCCCAAGTGGCTGCCATTTTGCTAGGATGTATTGTTTAGGGTTGTCTTACTTAATTCATTGATGTTGATATAATTATTGCACAATCATGCCTAGTATTAAGCATTTCTACCTACTCTTACAATATACTTGTCTTTAATCCTACAGTTGATGCAACATAGCTGTGTTTATTACATTTGCTTAATTGCTCTAACTTGCTGCACTTGGCATTATAGGTGACAACGCGGCACCTTTGACCCAAAGCCAAAGGTGGCGGCGGAGAAACCCAGGGTTTAGTTGAGTCAACTCCTAATGACATGGAGTAGACATCAGGCAATGACAGCGGCATCACATAGATAGAGAGACATATTTCTTGATTTTTGTTTTAGATGTTTAGCCTTATGGCTTTGGATTGCAACTAAAATACCTGCTTAATTCTTTGGATTGCAACTAAAATACCAGCTTAATTTTATGCTGCCGCATTTCTATATGTTTGACTCGTTTATGCTCTGATGATATGTTACCCTTTCATACTCTTTGATTCATATGTTCCGTAGATGTACGCTGCCATTGGTTACTCAAGTTTCCACTTGAATGTGGTATAGAATTATATATATGATGGAAAATTGTACTTGAACTCACACATGGTATCCTGTGAGAACTAGGTTAGTGGTGAAATGTTATCTTTGGTGGACAATGCACCAGTCAAACCCCAAAATTCGGAATGTTCGTAGTGGTATGGTTAGAGGGTGCGACAAGTTGCCTCAAAGTTTGGCTTTCTAGATGATATTATAGAATCCAGCCATTACATTTGTGTGTATATGTTGGGGGAGAGAGAGAGAGAGAGAGAGAGAGATTCTACGAGGAATAGTTCTTTTCAAAATGAGGGACTTTTTATGGAACCCACTTGGATTTAAGTTCTTTTCAAAATGAGGAACTTCTTATGGAACTCACTTGGATTTATGCCAATCTTCGAGAAAAGGAATGGGATGGAGTAGGGCTACATGTGGGTTAAGGGTAGACCAAAAATTTTTCCCACTCAAATCATCCTAGCCATTGATTTAGAAGGCTTGAACTAGAATCTATAAATAAAGTGATTTCTTTATTTTCAAAAATGGTTGTATAAGCAAAATGAGTGTGAATCTACAAAATGAGTGTCAATCTGGGACAAAAAATCCATGAAGGGGTAGATGTTAGCGGAGGCTTGGATTCATCATAACTTGGCCTTAATAAAAGTTTCTTATATTAAGGCACACTCTCTCCTCTCCTAACACACAAACATCTTCATTCTCAGCATCCTAATAAAAATGATACGTGGCAAGAAAATTTATCCCCTTTATAACTTTGGTGCAAAATTTTAACGGAATGGAGAAACAGGATTCATGTAGCCAACTCCAACATGGTTGAGATAAGGCTTTGATGATAATGATAATGATGATGATGATGATATAACTTTGGTGCAAAACATGATATCTAAGAAGATTGACTCCCTCAAAAAACTAGTAAATTAGTTATTCCTAATCTAACCTTGTACATGTCCTCTCCTTAAAATTGTACATTGTAGACATTAATATAAATATGGGCCAATTCCCTTAACACGGAATGGCAAATTTTAAGAAAATCTTGATTATTGTCAACGAGCCCAACTTGATGCAGGCCATCAGAGGGATAGGATGATATTGGAATATCTTAATGCACGTTACATGCAATCTAATGATCAGAACCATATATTTAAGGGCCTCAAAGTCAAATTGTTATATATGCACTTTTTAATCCCATTGAACTTTGCAACCTTCAAATAGATGATTGATATCAAATTGTATTGATATTTTCCCAACCAACAAACCACCTTGAAATCTAATATTAGGCAACTCCTGTATTAGCATGCATCCAAGGATCCAAGGGTTGGGCCCCAACGAAGTTGGTTTGTAGGTTAACTTTTATTTGTACTTTTTATGTTTTCTTGTTCCTTTTTTTTTTGTTTGTGTGTTTTCGTGTGTGTGTGTGTGTGGTGGGGTGGGGGGTGAAGAAATACGATATGCAACAGTTCCTCGAGCGATCCCGAAGCAACTGAGGCCCACCTCACGCCAGCACTAATCAAGGGGTTGGGGTGAGGAGGTCCAAACAGGGATTAGGCATATTCCAAAATCAACCTGATCATATTTCATCTTGCAAGGATTTTGAGGCCTCGCTCAACAGTGTCAGAGGCATTGAAGAGAGGTGTCCCAAAGAAGATGTTAAAAGAAAGTGTCCCAAACTCCCAATTCAACACTGAAAATAAGTTGGATGAGTGTCAAATTGTCATGATTGCCAATTTATAGGGGCTAATGCCTAGTGATGCATGGGCACTGCTTTATCCTTCCTTTCATAAGGGAGAGCTTGTAGGCCCCAGCTTGTTTAGTTATATAAGCAACATCTTGCATAGGAAAGTTTTAGCGTATGTATATATCTATGAAGAAATTGAAGAACTGATGGCACAAAAATGCTAACCAGATATTCTGAGGTTTTCCATTAGCATCAGTGATAATCCAATGCCTCCTGAGAAGCTGAACAGGTCGATCTGAATCATTAGAAATTCGTATCCGGTATGCAAAATAGTATTGACCCTTCGAAGGCTGACTTCGACCCTCAATGTAGACACTTCTTACTTGCACACGAATGCCCTGAAATATATATATCCAAAATTTTCTCAAATAGGCAAAACTGTTTGTTTGGTGAAAACTTAAAACTGGACTGAAAATTAGAGTCACAATTTAAATCAGATGTGGGATGGAAAAAGTACAATAGAAAACCAATCAATAAGTGATGAATGGAAATGCCTACATACTTTTTATTTGAATGTAGGAATAGAAAAACGAGATAAACCTAGTTAGAGAATACAGTGTGCAACAGCAATACCCTGTGGAACAGAGGGAACTCATCAACTGTACATTGGAATGTATGTATGTCAGTCCAGATAACCCAAGTTGTTGAACCCACACTACAATGATCTAAAAGCACAGCTAGAAAGTCACACTGGTTGAGCAATCTTAGGTATCAATTTGCTTTCCATCATGTACTATTAAACCAAAATGCCCAGTACCAAATTTTTTAAACATGAGATCAGATATTACCAGTGTGGTTTTCGGGCCTCTATTCATATACTCCATCCACAATGGAGCCCACTATGGCCAAATTTGTATGTATTAATTGAAACAGATCTCACAAGGTGGAAGACAGTATAATCTTGCCCAAGTAAAGATATAGCTGAATGGGGTCATTAAATCAAATCAAAGCAATAAAACATATCAAAATTTCCTCCCAACACTGCCAGCCATTTAAGGGAAAAAAATAAATGGAAAAGGTTTAGACTGGGACAGCAAAGTTGCTTAGTTCATTAAGAGACGTATTCCTTACAATAACATGCAGGATCCTGAACCATAATTAATAAGAAAATCTTAGGATATAATTAAGATCATGAACACTTGTAACTGACTATAAATATCATAAAATGGAAGGATGAGATAGTCATATTAGTACTACAAAAATGGTCTAATCAAGAATTTCAAAGTTGGGCCAATTATGGGACTCCGTCACCCTCAAATCCATTCAAATTGGCTTAGTCACACAGCTCTCGGTTCAGTTAAACCTAGTTACAACCTAGAACCAGGAAGGGCGTACAATCTTTTGAGAAAAACACCAAAAGAATTACGAACTACCTATGAATACATAGGTCTGCAACAAAATAAAGTTCTTTTATCTCCTAAAAACAGTGTAAAAGACCCCTAACAGCCTCTAATTCATTCTCCTCATGGGAAAATGACAAAAGAGATTAGTTTGGTTCATATCCCATAAGAAATTTTGTACCTTTTTATATGACCCCTCTTCTTTTCTTGTCTCTTAAAATGACCCTTTACTTCAATGCTACAAGTGAATTACCCAAACAGTTGGTGAAAAGCAAGAACTAAGAGGATGTAGTTTCTTTTTATACACTTTGACTGTTGGTCAAGGGGGTTTCCATAAAAATATAAAATACTGGGGCCTTTTGAGGTTGCGTGAAAATATAGGGGCCTGTTTTTTGGGAAGCTCTTTGTTTATTGTCAAAGAGAACTTGGTTATTCAGGCGACCAAGAAGCAGTAGTTGAAAGGTCAAACAGCAAAGCTAAGGACCAAGCCTAACCCAATCTGCATAACCCAATCTACATCTGAGCTCATATGATTGAGGCAATTGATGAAAAAGTCCTGTTCTCAATTGAGAAAGTTGTCTACTCCCATGCACTATGATAAGCAAGTTGCCATCTACAATGCCCTAAATGATTATAATTCATCATTATATCATCATCATTGTCATCATCTTATCCCATCATCCTGGGGTTGGTAACACTAAAAAAAAAAAAAAAAAAAAAAATTTCATCCAAGTTAAAGACCATGGAACCCACTAACTACTGCAAACCAAAAGGCAAGGTCTCTGCGCATGAGACATTCAATAATCATTGCCAGTGTAACTGATTTGATAATCACACAGGTATTATAAATAGTGGACTATCCTCACATTGCGGTAGACAATTCTCCTATAAATTTATTATTGTTCATGTATTTCTTTTGTGGATCATTTCAGTAAGCCTTCAAACATGAATGACTAAATTAATGACATTCTAGCTGCATCAATCATCTAGAACCCACGTGTTTATTTAAGAGCCAAGCAACCTGGAGTTTTCCCATGATCTTACCAATGTTGTTGCATCACTTGAGCATTTAAGAAGTAAGTGTGGAGCTACAAGCCTTAGTTCATCTCTAAATCTAGCTGCATCCTGGAGAACAAAAGGTAAAAAGTAACAAAAATAACCATTTAGCACTTTTATCGGGAAAATAATGATGGTTGTTATGTGATAAATATGCAGGTGTTAAAGTGAGGAAATGTCTGAATGAGATTAAACATTTTTTTTGTTCCTCCAAGAAGTAAAGTGAGGCCTGTCTCTTGGTTATCCAGATCATTCGAAGGGACAATGCCCAAAGACCAAAGTCTTTCCCACAAGAAAATTCTTAGGAAATAGATTCTTGGATAGATTTGACACCGGATGCAGATGGCAGCTTGACTGTCCATTTTCAGACCACATAAGAGACAGATGACCTGATTTTCTCTCAAGCGCCACCAACAACACCACCCCCACGCCACCCCCCCCCCCCCCCCCCCCCCACCAAAAAACACCAAACTGTCCTTTTTTTTTTTTTTTGTGTATGCGTGTGGAGGCTGCAGATCAGACAATCAAGATAGTTCGAGGAAATCAATTGCCTTCACAAGCCACTAAATAATGGGTTTCACCAGCTGAACAGTAAAGCCACTAAAATGTGGACCATCAGAACCATTGACTTGTTAGTCAAAGAGGAAAGAGTGTTACTTTCACCCAAGCCACATATAGTAATGAAACATAGAGAATTTCCAGACAGTCGTTAACAGAAGAATGACACTGAATGAAGTTATGACAATGAGGCTAACTAGTGGCAAACATACTTTTCCTTATTTTCCCAGTCAACAAACTAAGTGGTTGGTTATAAGAGGCAGGTAGAAACACAATCTTCTAAGCATCTGAGATGCACAAAAAGATCTGTTACGGTATATCTTATGCATCAAGGTGAACCAACCTTTGCATGCCATTTATGCAGCTACATTTCTTGGTGAACTTATGAATATAAGCCATGTAATAGCAACAATTAGCCTGGTAGTGCTTGAAGAGCAGTAACATCCATTCAAGATTCTAACCACTAACTGGCAATAGGTTCAAAAACATAGTTATGGACCCTGCAATTGGCCAGGGCCAGGGCCAGAACCATTACAGAATAGCCACTATGATGGCCCAAGCCATTATAATGGCACTTTTGTCTCTTTTCCATTATGAGGCTATTTATTAAGGGCCCCTTTGTTTGCATGGAATTGAATTCCTTGAAATTCAAAAAAAAAAAGGTTCTAACAGAGGATTATTAAAGAGATGAGGGGCGAAGGAAATAAGGTGGAGATGTATACAAGACCTAGATTTTCCTAGGATTTGATTTACCATGTTGATGGCTGGGTATTCATTTTCCATCCACCTTAATTTATCCCTTTTTTTAAATGTTGCTCACTTAATTCACCTCATGTTTGTTTCTTCAATTTTACCACCGTTAGGAATAAACTTCTTTGAATTCATAGGAATTCAATTCCATGCAAAAAAAGCAGGCCCTATAAAAAAGCATTCTAGAAAAAGAAACATAAAAATCTACATTCTTGATGGCTGTTTAGGTTGCTTTAGTTACACACACACACACACACACACACACACACACACACACACACACACACATACTGCTATTGAGAGTGATATTTTTAGAAGTCATTCCACTTTAAGAAGCAATAAATACGTGCTGAGTGTCCTTGTGGGACATATGAAAATATGAGAGAAGAAATATGAGAGTCGAAACAACATCTCGTTTTTCTTCTTCTCTTTTTCTCTCTTTCATACACTATCCCCTTTTTATGTAATGTAGGAAAGTTATTATCACTTCTAAAAGGGGCGCACCTGTTGAAAGAATGCCCAGCCACCATGTAGTATATGTGTGAATAAAATAGCTTACATATTATATGTTTCAGACCGTTAAATGCACATAATGGTGATAGTGACTACTGAAGCCGGTATGTAACAGGAAATAACAGCCGTTCTCTCAAACTCAGGTCAGAAATTTAGTTGATGATACTCAAGAGTTATTTGTTAAAATAGAACGGAATGGAAAAATAGAATTCATGTAGCCGACCCCAACTTGGTTGGGATAAGGCTCTGATGATGATGATGATGATGACTCAAGAGTTATTTGTTTGTTGAGAAGTGTATGGTAGGGTGGGCGTGAGGGGGAAGAATGAAGGATAGAATAAGAACATTGGAAATCTATGGATAGCTCCAATTTTAGAGAAAATCAAGCAATTCTTTTTGAAATAGAATGGGCAAGTACCATAGAAGGCCAAAAAATGAACTGCATGGATAGTTTGTGACACAAGGAGCTAGAAAAACAGAGGGATAAATAGAAACAAAGACAAATAGTGAGAATGTTTAACTGCAGGCTGAAAAAACATAAGTAGGGATGACTGGAAAACTAGAAATCACAGAGCTCATCCAGTATAGAATAAGGCTTTAATAATTATGGCATTATGATCAGATGAAAAGTCTAAATTTCTAGAGTATGGACTCATCATCAACGCACCATACAGATCCCATTGCATCAGAAACTATAAATTCCCTGAACTTGATCCGCTTCATTTTCAATTGTGGTTATCCTGCAAAAGAGATTTCTTGTAATAGAAGAAAAAAGAATAATTCTGAGTACAGGATTAGTACCTCGAACCTCTCTTCATTAATTGCCCTTTTGATCAATCTCCGCAGGCGCAGCACTGGTTCCTCTTCCTCAAACAACCTTAATGAGTCTCTTATCCTTGCAGCTTCTTTGTAATCCTACAGTATGCAGCAAATAAGAAAGAGATTGGAAGTTGGAACTGAATAACTATACGTTACACAATTCTTCAAAATCAGAGATCCTTTGATGGATGACATTGTAATTTATCTCTCAAAAGTCAAACAAAAATTTTTTTTTACTTCAAGCCTTTTTTTTTTCTTTTTTATACTTCAAGCCTTCATCAGGCCCTTGTAGCAGGTGCTTCTTCTTCTTCTTCTTTGAGCACTGCATGGGCACTTGGCCAAGTCCCATGTGACTTGCCTGAGGCAGGTGAGTTGACTCACACTTGACCTTAGGTGAGTCAGGTCCTGAGTCCATGTTTTTAAACCTTCTGTTGTATAGAATCTGGTTGCGCGAGCTTCGTCACTAGGGATTGTTTTGGTTGGATGGTTGTATTGACCTTAGTACTTAAGAGAGTCTCTTGTGGATGGTAGTGATAAGACTTTTGACTTTAGAGATTGTATATAAAACACTTTGCTTTATGTTATAAACTTAAACTCTCCCGGTTCGTACATATTTCGGGACTGTATGTGCTCCATATGTATATATATTATATGTTAATGGACATGGTTATATGTTTATTCTGTTCATACAAGCTTCTGCATGAAAATTTTTAAAATGTGATGGAAAATGCACGTATCCTCACACATGATATCCTGTGAGTATAGTCTGGGGTTAAAATATCATAGGAGTCGAAATGACTCAAATCCCCACACTAGTTACGTCTCATAATTGGGACCATTAAGGAAATGCAATTTGGGGCGTGATAGCTTGTTTTAAATATTTTGAAGTTATATGAAATAATTTGTCTTTATACTACTCTTAATGGCAGGTTTCTGTTTCTCAATCAGCTAACAAAAAAAAAAAAAAAAAAAGCAGGTCTCTCAATTCAATTTAATGTCATCAAAATTAAATCAAGACAATGCCATTGAGCAAGAACTGACTTTCTCACACAAGTTTCTAACCAGCAGTTTTCTCCTTTCTTCTCTCACTTTTTTCCCTTTTTCTTTTGACTTAACCCAAAAACTATCCAAGCTTCTATTTCTTGACTCTAAACCATTGCTCAAACCAATCACAATCTCCTTCTTACTCTCTCACATCCACTAAAAGTCGAAGAATCAATCAATATTTTCCTCACCAAATCCTTTAAGCTTCTTCACCTAATACCTATCATCCCTCATTTAGCCTCAACTCAAGGCTTCCATCTTCATAACCCAAATATCGCCAAGCCCATAAGACACCAAAGAAAATCATCTGTAATACATTCCGCTCATCGCCTTCCTATCAAAAGTGATTTTCCAATGGATATTGGCAATTTACGTTCAATTAGTGGTGGAAAATAACAACATTGGGCCATCTATACTTCACCATCCTCTTCTATCTTAATTGTAGTAATTGGATCACGGCTATTTCAGCCTTCAAGATCTCCCTGGTTTCATCATAATGTAAGAATCAAGTGATGGCTAATAGCAAAGGCCATGGTAGGACAAGATTATGAGGATCCATTGCTACATATCTCCAAAAAGACTATATGATATAATGGCCATGCCCCATTAGGTGATAATTATTGTTGGGTACCCCATGCACATGAGCGCTAAAACTTAATGTAGTTGGATCATCTATGGGGAACCCTAAAGCACCAAGAATCGGGGGTACAATTTGACATGTTGAAGACAAGCTATTAATGGTATTTCTAGAAGTGAACGGTAAGGGGGACACAAAGAGTGCACAAGTGTTGACTATTAAATGTTAAGTAGTTAGTTTGTTGCACCCTTAACGTATAGGCATTTTGGGTGTATTAGTTAGCAACTTGAAATGGTATCAAAGACAAAACTTCCCAGGTTAGAATCTGCGCAGGGCAAAAAAGGCCCCATGCCGCATTTTTGTGTGCGGGTGCATGTGCGTAGGGCAAAAAAGGCCCCATGCCGCATTTTTGTGTGCGAGTGCATGTGCGCAGGGCAAAAAGGCCCCATGCTGCATCTTGTGCAGGCGTGTTCTTCGAATCCAAACGGTGTCCCACCCAAGGGAGGGTGTTAAGTAGTTAGTTTGTCACACCTGTAATGCCTCGGCATTTTGGATGCATTGGTTTGCAACTTGAAATTAAAGAAGGGTTGATTGAAGCTTTTCTAAATAGCCTGAGAATGCAAAGTCAGGTCAGTTTTCTCAGACGAGTGTGTCCAGAGAGTGTTATCCAGAGGAAGAGCAACCAGCAAGCTCCTAGATGTCAAAAGATGTCTTACGGACAGGAAATTCCTTGTGGCCATAATTGTTTAACCATTTCGGCCAAAGGCCGCTCAAATCACCTTATAGGCTTCTTCTGCCATATAACACGCATCAGAATACTAAATCATTCATCAATGAAACTATTGGAAATGTGTCCAAAACTAGCGAGAGTGAAAGAGAATGAAAAGACTGAAATAACAGACCCACCTATATAAGCTCTAAGTATAGGACATTCCTAAAATGGTTGATTCAACAAAAACAGCTGATTCACCAATTCATCATCAGAATTGGTTCACCCTATTTCATAAAGCACCCAGTTAAAACCTGAGATTTCTGGAAATTCCAAATATAAGCAGAAATGACCAACACCCATAATTAAGGGAGATACAAGGCCAAAAAACAGGGATGCAGCCAACATTCTCAAATTCGAGAAAACCAAATACAAATTCTACCCAAACAAAATCAGCAAAGACTTGAAATTCATAAGAACAGAAAACAACAAAACCCACCAAGAAAACTATTAAATCAAAATTTGCACTCATTGAAACCAATTCCCTCAATTAGACACAAAAAACCACATTCTCCACAAAATAGAACATAACCCAAATCTCAAATAACCAAAACCAAAGCTCAGGAACATAACCCATCAAAACCACAACACCAATACACTCATAAAAACTCATACCAATTTCAAGATATTGACATGGGCTCCATAA
This sequence comes from Sextonia rubra, assembly GCA_037013555.1. Taxonomy (NCBI): domain Eukaryota; kingdom Viridiplantae; phylum Streptophyta; class Magnoliopsida; order Laurales; family Lauraceae; genus Sextonia; species Sextonia rubra. Next base: position 18,653,640 of record JASUAD010000024.1, on the reverse strand, counting down.
AAGGAACAAACCCATCTATATAAAGTCCCCAGAAGCCAAAACAAAAACCCAAACATCCACACAATAAAACCGCATTAGAAAAGAAACCCACCTCGGATTTCGCTGCAACAGCCATCTGCTGCTTGAGAAGAGCATAAGTTTGGCTCCGAGAAAGAAATGAACTCTGGGTCTGCTTCTCTTTACGATCCTCATTGCTCTCCCAGGAACATGCAATGATTCGGAATGGTTTTCCATTATCTCTGCTGTTTCTCCCACTCTGCCAACATCTTCTTGACCTCACATTGAAATCAGTCAAAATCCTCAGGTTTAGAGAGTGCATTTTGAATTGGGTCTCTCTTCTTCTTTTTTTTTTTTTTTTTTTTTTTTTATGACCCTCTGCTGCTTTTATTTGTGATTGTACGATGGGTATTTGCGAATTCTACGGTTGTGGATTTTCTGTTTTAAGAATCTGAATCTCCTCAAAAATCGAGAAAGATCATTAGACGGAGATAATGTTCGAAATTAGCATTTCTGCACTTGCATTTACTGGCCTGTCTGAGATTGTAGCAACCGTTGCATTGCCACCGTCAGCCGTAGGAAAAATCTCCGGTGTTTGCCAAAGAATAAGTGGCTGTCCGCTCGGCTTCAAATTATCCAGAAATTGGATGCAAAGGAAAAGGCGGATATGAAATCAATGCACAAGAAAAATAAAATTAGATACTGAAATTGGTTGGTGGGAAGGAATGCAACACGTGTGTTCTCAAAGTACCAACAATAAAATCGGATATTTACCACAAGATTCGTGTTAAACTCACATTAAACTGATTTATTAACAAATACATAAAAACCTCTTATTGGGGGTTCGTATATTGTTTTTTGACCAATTTGCTCCCCCACGATGTTGCCTTGGACGATATCATTAGGCACTTAGGCTAATGCTAAAACTCAATTAATTCTTCTTGTTGTCTTCTTTCTTTTCTCTTCCTGCTCTCTGCGTTTGTTACAAATATTATAGTTTTATTCTTTTCATTTATCCACCGAAGAAGGTAAGCTATTGTTCTCACTCCTCTAGAGTCATCTTCCGCTTTCCTCTAGTATTTTTGTCATTACCATTTGTGAATTTGCTGGTTAAAGTCATTCTTCCTTGCCACCATTTTCTAGTTGGTAGATTTGTAATGCGCTAATTTATTTCTCATTGTATATTTATAAGTTGCTCTGTCAAAAATGTATTGAAAATGAGTTCTACATAATTTGTTTTCTAGTACAGCTTTAGTGAATAAGGCAGATAATTAATGACTTTTTTTTTTTCGGGATCCTTCCATGTCCATCAACCTGCTGGTGATTTAGCTTTTTCATTTGTGAACAATAGACTCGTTTCTTCGGTGGGCGAATAAAGTAAAGATAACTAGAATGTTAGTAACAGACGCAAAAAATGGAGAAAAAGAAAAAAGAGAAAAACTGGGTTTTAATGTTAGCCTAACGACATTGTTAATGGCAACCTGATAACAATATTATTAGAGGCCAGATTAGTCTAACAAAGATGTACAAACCCCAATTGGAGGTTTTTATGTATTTATTCATAAATCCGTTCAATATGAGTTTAGAATGAAATTTATTGTAAAAATCCCAAAACAATTATTATGAAAATAGAAATAAAATGAAATTAAGTCTCAAGTTAAGAAAAAGAAAAAGAAGAGGGATCAAATATAAAACAGTAATTAATAAAAAAAAGGACCTCTTCTTTATAAAAAAAAATGGGTAAAAAATCAGCTCTCTCAACCCTTTAATTGACAATGGGAAGAGTAGTATTTTTGTCATTTAGTACACTTATTATTAGCACCTTCTTCTTTCTCTTTCACTTGATGTGGCCTTTAATTTTATTTCATTCTTCCCCTCATGCAAATAAATAGACCCTAGGGCTTGTTTGGGTAATTAGTGAAAGTTTCAATTAAGGGACATGAAAAGAATAAGAGTCAAATAAAAAGTTCTCTAAAGAAAATAAATAGCCCCTAGTGTATTTAGAAGCTCTTTAAAGAAAATACCAAATTTCAAATTTTATCTTTTTGACTTTTTATCATTTTGTGTTATGATGTACCCTTCTAATTTTTTATATAAAAAAGAAGAGTGCTTTATCATTTAGTAGAATGAGAGAATAACTTTTTGACTTCATTTAATAGAAAAAAGAAAAGAAAAAGGGAAGAGGTGATTTTTTTGTACTTTTCTTTTTTTATTATTATCGACCCAGTGGCCAGGACATAGGAAGTAAAAGGCTCCCACTAGCGAGCACCTTTTTATTTCTTAAAGTGACCATTTACTTAAATTCACTTTCCGATTAAATTACCCAAACAGGCTGGTACATTTGGCAAACCAGAAGGAATCCTCTATTTAGAGAATCTTCTCGTTCTACTTTAACCAAAATATCCTCAAATAGGATTCCTTATGATCGTTTAAGGTTTGGTAAACAGAGGGGATTCCTACCATATATAGGATGTATGGTACAATGGTATAAGTTTTTTGAAATGTTCTCAACATCCATGAAAAACCAATACCTGATCTTTCACTTCATAGTTGTTTTTTGTTCTCTAGAGAATTTGAATGGTTCAGATCGTGACAGGAGGCCCACAGGAATTAAAAAATTGATATTTTAGAGTTTGGACTATTTCACAAAAGTCTCAAAATCCACAATGGGTCAACCACTAAAACTGGAGACCCTAATCATAACTACAATTTTGGGGCCCATGAGAAGAAAAAAATCGAGAAAAACAAACTTCAAAAAATCCTTTTTTGCACTGTGTGAGATTACTAGTCAAGAACTTTTAGCCATTTTCTCATGACCCATGATAAATCATGCTACAAAATTGGGTAATAGCCATTATAGTCTTTCTTAAGAGATTAATAGTTTGGATTTCGCAAATGAGGCCCATAGAAGTCCAAAACCGTGATCCGTGGCCTAAACTTTTTTTAATCAAATATCTCAAAATCAATAAGGAATTAATATCTAAGATTTGATCATGTAGCTGTTTTGGTCCTTTTAAACATGATTAATAGTGCAAATATTATTCGTGGGACTCAAAAGGTAGAGCTCCAAATATAAAACTAGTACCTTATACACTAACAATTGAGTCACTATTCATCCACCTCTCAACATGTGGATTTACAAATCAGACAAGAGTGTTAGTGTTATGGTCATATATGCACTATTCTACTGTTGTCAATTCCCTGTTAAGTGACCCTGTGGTCAAGGTCCTCGAGTACAAGGCCTCAATTATAATTTTATCCAGTAAGCCGAGATCATATTTACAGGAAGCTAGTTTTGCAATTAACTTATCATATCGAAAAACTAGGTCTAGCCTATAATAATCTACACAAATAATCAACTACTAACCTGAAATTTTAATTTAAATTACAAACCCAAAATTAACATTACAATCTACAAAAAAAACTTAAACTAGAAACTGCACCACAAAGAAATTGATCAAACCATCAATGTAATGAAAATAAAAATGCATAAAATAAAGGAACAAAAAAATTCAAAATAATATAAAAAATAAGAAAAAGTGGATTTTTTGGGTTATCATAATTTTAATTACAAACTGTATAGTTAGTTAGGGTCAAAGAACAACTCCGAACCACAATGCCAAATATGAACTATCACCCCACATAAACATAATGTATTGATCTATTAAATTAAATTACTACAACTCATTAACATTGTTTAGGTCCTTGCATATCTCTAACATATGAATAAGAACTCAAAATTAATCAAATCTAAACACAAAACTCACTCTTCTACTTTAGTCTTCATGGGCCACTAAGTCAAGGGAATGTCCGCACCAAGGAATATATCATCGCTTGATCTTTGCCCACATGCAACCAAGGAGGGAGAATAGTGGATGGAAGAAAAAGAGGATTGAAGAAGGTAAACAGAGTGGACAAAGTGGGCTAGCCGAACCCAACTTTGTATGGAGAATTAATAGAGAGGAGAGAGATGGAGAGGATGGATGGAGTGGATTAAAGAAAGAGCTAACATTGGACGGCCCCACTATGGTGGGTTTCATAGATTTTTGCAAACTTCTTTCCTTATGAGCAAAGACTCCTTTGGTAAGTCTTCCAACTTGAGCAACAAGTTCTCATGAATTTAGAAAGTTTAGATGGCTCTTAGACTCTTTCTATCTAATCTTGAAAATTCATACACAAACTTTCAAATTATGTTCTTCAAAGAATCTTTATGAAATTTTCGTTATTTTGAGCTCAAAATTAATTTTCAATGGTGGGGATTGACTCTTCACAACTTTTGCTCTTGAATGGTACCCATTTTGATAATCAAAGGTGGCTGAAAGGGAGCCTAAGTAAGACATCCATGTGGTTAGATTTTCTCTTGCAAGGATAGCTTTCCAATATTGAATTCTTTGGTTTCAAGTCTTCCCAGTTTTCTTCATTATTTCTCCTTGTTTGTAGCAAAATTCAAATTCAAATTTTCAGTAAGAAATTTGAAATTTGAAACAATATTGGACCCCACCTTGGAAGTCTAACATGGAGAAAATTTTTAATTTTTTGCATTCTTGTAAAAAAAAACACATTCAACTTTTTGAGGCCATAGCTTTGTCAATTCTACACTGACTCTTGAGCTCCACGGGTATTTAATAGAAAAGCACTTTCTAACCACAACACCAAAATCCATAAAAAATGAAGACTTAGGGCCGTCATTTTTTTATAAACACCAACTATCATAATTTTGAAGTTGCGTTTTCAACAAATGATGGCCATTTTTTGAAAATGACAAACCTTACACGAATTTCCTAACAATTTTAAGCTGTCGTTTTTTGAAAAATGATGTGCAGAAAAACGACTACCCATAGTCATCATTTTTCACGAAATTTTAGGTAGTGAACAATAGGTAAATTGCGCCTATCCGACACTTGATTTAAAAGTTATGACTAATTTAATCCATACTGTCCTAAAAAAAATGAAATTGACTTTCTATTGCTGTGCAAGAAACTTCTTATTTGCTTCTTTCTTTCTTGCTTTGCTTCCTTGATAACTTGACTTTCCTAACTCATTCAAATTTGAATTCAAATTCAAATTTAGATTATGATAAAAATCTTCAAAAGAATTGCAACAAAGTTGTATGTGGGACCCCCCTTTGGCGTGGAAATCAATGCATGGCATGTGTGGGTCTCATTGCTCGAATTTCTTCTTTCTTCAATTCTTCATGTTAATTCTTTGAAAATATTCTTGAAATTGCTCTTTACTCCTCATCTTTGCAAGTCCAAAATCCTTGAAAAACCTGCACAAAAGTAAAATGTAATTTAATTTTAACAATTCTATGCATTTTTCACAATTGCATTGTGTGAGCCCTAATTCACATGGAATAATATTATGAAGTAACATCATTAAACATGATCCAAGTTTTTTTAAACAATGATGTAAAGAAATCGCATCATTTTATGTGAAAATAAAAGGTCATGAGCATTCTCTGACATTGAGATCCAAAAATAGAAAGTTTCATGATTTTATGAAAAAGATGTGATTTGTCAATGAATTTTGAATGAAATGCATGTAATGATGAATAAAATCATAAAATCATTATTCTTAACTAAATGAAGCAAGTAATGATGAATAAGTCCTTAAAATATTCTAAAATGATGATGAAATATGTATTTTTAATGACTTATCACCTTGCCTCTAGAAGCCTTCGCAATGAAGACTAAGCTTAAAGATGAAAGTTTAAGTCTTGGAAAGGCATGCGATTTATAAAGTTAAAGACTCCAAATGTGGCAACCTACTCAAGTATATTGGAAATTTTGAAAACCAAGAAAAGTCCCATAAAATCCTTAAAATAAATAGTAAAAGCAGTACGTTGAAAATTGCTTAACTAGGGTTTCCAAAGGTTTGAATTCGAAATGGGAATGGAAACAACCATGATTTTGGGCCCATGTCCAAGCAGACTGGTAAGACCCCGACTTGTTAATTGCATGATTAGAATTAATTAATTATGATGTTAGCATACTAAGTAGGGTTAGATGCTAATTAACATAATGTTTGAGTTAGAATATATTTTGATAGCTTTGAGAAGTTTTAAAAACCTTTGAACCTAGTTGGCACGCTTTAGGACTTATTGTAATTTTGGGTGAGATTGTAGGGCTATTTGTAAATTCTCAAAAATCCTATTGTAGAGTTCGTTAGCCTAAAAATCCCTTTCGTGGAAAAAAAAAAAAACAAAAAAAACTTCCAACTCATAATCATTCAAAGTCCTAAACACAGACTTTTTGCCATTCTAGCTCAACTAAGGGTAAAAAGGTTAATTCTGAAAATTTTGACATTTCATTGAAAAGTCGCGATTAGCTCAAACTCGTTCTCATTGAAAAGTATATTTAATTTTGCACAACTTTCATTCTTTGACTTTTTTCCATCCTAGGCCTGTAGAGTGTCAAAATTGGGCCTGCAAGTTATATTATTTGTGGGGCCCACTTCTCATAATATAAATCCATGTAACCTCTTCATTTCCGCTTCCGTTTCCAAAGTGTTCCAGCAACGGGCCTGACCCTTTCCTCTTGCCTTCTGCTTACTCAGATCAGTCCCAAAGCTCCACCAAACTCAAGGATTCCAGCCATCTTTCAATTTTCCATCACTTCACCTCACTTGTCATACAACTTTCTTGGATTTTCCTGCACGATAGCCTTCTCATTCTTCATTTTCCTGCTAGTTAGACCTCTTACAGGCATGAGATGACTTCCACCTCTTAGATTCAATTAGAGCAGCCCCTTATGTATGGTTTTATGACACATGCAAAGTGGGTTTCATTCACTTCCACTCTTCTCTAGTTTGGGCTGATTTTTAGCGTAATTGTAGGGTTTGTTTTAGGAATTAATTCCAGCTGATGGAGAGTAGTTAGAGAGTGTTTTTGGAAGCTAATTAACTCAGGTAAGTGACTAAATTAGTGGATTTCAACTGCATATAAAATCTGTGCACATAGGTTTTAACTTCCAATGTTTTCTACTATGATCAAGTTGATATTTTTCCTCCAATTTAAAGGGTCTTCTTTCAGTTGGATTAGGGTTAAATTGAAAGTTGATTAGTGGCCTAATTACCCTTGAAATGGTGTTGAAAATTGAGGCCAAGTGGTGGCCAAAACATATATGAAATGGGGACTGATTTTCATTCCCCAAGTTTTGTTTGGACATTGGCGTGAAGGCCATGTCCTAACAAGTTCTGGCCATTGGACATGGCCCAACGGGGGTCCATGTCCGAACAGCCTGTTCGGACATGGAGCTCTGGGGCCCATGTTCTAAGGACATGGGGCCACTTTAAGGGGACATGTGTGCTTTTTTTTATTATTATTTTTTGGAAGGAAATTACTACTTTTAAATTGCAATTTAGAGCAATAATTAGACCACTGATCCTCCCTTATTTGGCCATCAAATTAAAGATTTAAATTATTTAAAACTCTGATTTATATTCTACCTTAGACCAAAGGAACCTAGTTTAACTTAAAATAAATTCGGTCCAACCTTAGAATGTTTAATAGGTAGAGTACCCATCAAGGCATCGTTCCGAGGCATATTTTGGGTCTCAATAAAGCAAATGCATGCACTTAGCGGTAATGAAATATCGAATAACTTTGAGAAGCACCAAGGAATTGTAAGACTCTCAACCTTCGGACCCTAAATGCATCAAATTCGAGTACTGTGGTCTCGAATTGTCAATGGCGATCCATAAGTATAAAAAGACTCTTATAATTGAATTCTTGACTGGTTTACTAATCTAATTTGTTTCATTCATTATTATTTCACCCGACATGTACATGTACGAACATGTAAACCCTGCTCTTTGTTTCCGCACGCAATCCAACCCTTTTCATTACTTCACAAGACTTTAGATGGACCGTAAGAACCCGTGAGTCATACCCAGAGGTATTGCACATTCGTGCATATATTAATCCTCGAAATGACCAGATCCTAGGTTAGGGTGTTATAGGATGTTGGCAGGGTGCACTAATGCATCAAATCCGCTCCTAATCACCGGATCCAAATCATGCATGTTTTCCCTTTCGGGGCACCCCATTCCATGTTGGAATGCTATCCGGTGTTTTTCCAAAACTTAAACTTATTCCCCCATTCCATGTTGGAATGCTATCCGGTGTTTTTTCAAAACTTAAACTTATTTTATCCCCTTATTTTATACGCAACTCAACTATTTTAATCGGTTTTGACAAAATAAGTCCCGATTTACTCGATTTGTCCTATATACTCGTTTTTCCTGTTTTAGCCAATTACATGCTTCCAAATACCCATCTTAGGTTCCAAAAGGTTTTCCTTCATGATTAACCTAATTTACATGACTCAACATGTTTTGCGCGTTTTCAAGAGCAACAAATCCTCCCAAGCCATCGCACCCGCAGTAGCATCTTGCAATTCAATTTCACTTAGTCATGTCGTTTCAGCACCACTAAGCTTGGGTTTCCTCTTTGGTCGGATCAACCATTTTAGGACCCCAATTTACATGCTATCATCTCCAGATTGGGCCTATTTATTACGATTTTTGGTGCCATGGCCGATTCTTGTATACATGCGCTAGCTCTATTCCTAGCTTACTATTATTATATTCTCCCTGGCGAGATGTTTCCTGCATGCTCACCATCACCCTGAGTGTTGGGAGAACTTACACTATATGTGGTTGCCATTTTGCGAGCATGCTTCATTTTAGATTGTTAACATGCTTATATTCCTGTCATTTTATACTATATTCACAGTAAGTTGGTCCTTCTTTTTCTATTCAGTTATTGTTTACGTTAACACCTTAACATGATGCTAATTTACTTTAATCAACAAGTTATTTAATTTAGTCACCCACCAAATTGTCGAATTTGATATATATAATCTTTGTGCTCAGGTTCAAATTCCGATACCAATACACAAGAGCCAAAGGTAGCGGCTGAGGAGCAATATGTAGGTGAGTGGTGTGTCGACGACATCATTTAGACGTCCTGACATACCTAGAGATGCATCACATTTTGGGGTTATTTTGGGAGTATCATATATGTATTTTGGGCCTTCCTGAGGTATTGACCTTTACTGACCTTTTCTTTTGCGATTGTAAGTAGAACTACTTTTGTGTAAATACTTTAATATAAATGAATGAGAATGCCAATTATTTTGTTTATCTCTAATATCATGTGTTGTATGATGTTTATGTTTGATGAATACCAACAAGATTTGCTACATGCTTCCACAAAAAAAAATGTAATTTTAGAATGTGAGATCTTCGGGATCCTCACCACAAAAACCTGTGGGAAGTCATGCGCGTAGGCAAACCTATCACACACGTGCCACACGTGTCCTAGTCAACCATGACGCTGATCTCCGATCCGTTTGCTTTTATTCCTAATCTAGTCTGGCGTCGTGACAAGACTACACTGTTTGTCGAATATGGGGGGTCATGTGGCCTGTTTTGTGTCCAAATGAGCTTCAATTATATTGAAAATTTGGAAAATATCTTCAACCTTCATTTGAACATTATAGGAATGATTTCAGCTTCATTTGAATTTTGTAGATAGCCCAACTTGGTCTTTAACTTTCATATCTGAAAGCCTTCTAGAATGCATTTGAACATTGTTTTGCTTGAGTAGAGTCCAAATGATCTCTAAAACTTTAGAGAATCATTACTGAAATTGTTTTGAAGCTTTCCATGAAGTTTCATCACAGTTGGCCTTTTGGAGGTAGTCTATCCACTTGAGGGAAACCCTGAAGCTTTGGGGGATTTCCTTCGCTTGGTCCTTGAAGCTTTGACTGATGGTTTGACCCATCTTGGACTCTAACTGTGCTTACTCTGAGTCTTGAAATTTAACGTGTCATCATAACCTAAGTTGAAGCCTACTTAGTAAAATTTGAGCCAATCAAAATAAATGCCCTCCTTCCTTATAGGATATTATCAAATTTTACTTCAAAATGAGTTGCTCTTATTGTAAGATTGAAAATGTGATTGATAGTATCATCATCATCATCATCATCAAAGCCTTATCCTAATCATGTTGGGGTCAGCTACATGAATTCTATTTCTTTATTCTGTTCTATTTTTAGCCAAATTCTTCGATAAATTAAACTTCTTCAAATCTGAATCAATGATCTCCATCAATGTTTTCTTTGGCCTACTCATACATCTTGATGGGCCATCCACCTGTATAGCCAAACTTTTTTTAACCGGTGCCGTTACCGGCCTACGCTCAACATGTCCAAATCATCTTAAACAGGTTTCTCTAATCTTATCCCGTATTGGTGTTATCCCCAAATGCTCTTAAAAGTGCTCATTTCTAATTTTATCCTTTCTAGTTTTACCATACATCCACCTAAGCATTCTCATTTCTGTTACATCCATCTTATAAATATGCATCTTGTTAATTGGCCAACATTCTACTCCATATGTTATAGCTGGTCTAACCACTGTACTATAAAATTTGCCATTCAATTTCGTTGGCATTCGTCTGTTACAAAGTACTATAGAAGCTAGTCTCCACTTCAGCCATGTAGCTTTTATCATATGCTCCACATCTTCATCAATCTCTCCATCCTTACTAATCATTGAGCCTAGGTACCGAAAAGAATCTCTACGTGGTATCTTATGGATTTCAATTTTGACTGTGATTTCAACACTTTGTATTTGTCTACTGAAATTGCAATCCGTATATTCTATCTTTATACGACTTATTTTAAAGCCTCTAGATTCTAATACCCCCTGCCATCTCTCAAATTTTGCATTTATACGATCTCTTGATTCATCCGCCAATACTATATCATCTGCAAACAACATACACCATGTTACTTCTTCTTGAATATGCACAGTTAATTCATCCATAATTAATGCAAAGAGATAAGGGATCTCTTTGCATTAAGCCATCTAAATTTTTAACAAACTTCCACTTGCACACATATTAAACATGAAAAATAGGTGGGGACATTGACAATGATGTTGTAGTTTGAGACTTTACATATTAACTTCTCTTGATATTACATATATATGTAGTGAAATTTTAAAAAATGCCCCTGTTTCCACTTTTCTATTTTTTGGTCATGGGCCCCATGTTGAGTCAATCTAATTTTTTTATACACACTACCCTCTTATATACGGTTACATATCCAAATTTGATACTTATCCAATTTTATTTCTCCATTGGATTGAAAACATAATAAAATGATGCTTTTAAACCATTAAATTTTAGAGTGATGGATTAAAAGGTTAGAATGATCATATAGACTCAAGATCTTTCATATAGGTAGGCCTTATATGGATTTTCACATCAAATGGACTTCCATGATTATTATGCATCTCAGTGGGCCGGGGCACTGTATAACGCTCTTCATATATATATATATATGGACAATATTCAAGTGCATACATCTCTCACCAAAATGGTGAGGGACACTCCTTTTTTTGGAAGGTATTAATGTGTAAAATGACAAAATCATCATACATCATGATACCTTTTTGACCTTGTTAGGTTTTAAAAAGGAAATGTCCCTCACCAAAATGGTAAGAGATGTATACACATGAATATCCCCCTATATATATACGGGGAGAGCTTGAAAACTCATAGAGAGTTTTTTTTTTTTTTTCAAATTGGCCTCACTATGGTGTTTGACAATCATGGAATGCAACTAGATGGAATAATTTAGATGAGATCTATTTATGTGAAAAATTTTCAACTCCATTAGATTATCATAACATCTTTGATCCATGGCGCCAAGTTTAATGGTTTTAGGCATAATCACTTTCTTATGATTTCAATTCAACAATAAGTAAAAATTGGATAAATGTCAAATTTAGGCTTTAAACAATTCGCGGGGGATAGCATGTGTGAAATAATTAGATTGATTTAAGGTGGGCTCTACGCCCTAAAAACATAGGTGAGCAAAAATGGGAGCTTTTAAAATGGAGAGTTTCTATATAGGAGATGTTCATGTGCATCCATATATGGTGAGGGACACTTACTCGGCTTTTTCTCTTTGCACATGAGCATTCCTCACCCTATTATTCTTTGTTATGTTGGAGACTCGAACTCACAATATTTCTCACGTACATGCCCATTTCCCTAACTAATTGAGCTATAGCTTGAGACTTTTTTTTTTGTTTACAATTGCCGCATATAATACTATTTTCTTTTTCATATATAACTATGTATACTATGTCAATTAATTTGATAAATCATCATCATTATCATCATCATCTCATTCCCATTATGTTCATAGGCAGGCCCATACAAATTAACTTGAGGGGCTAATGGGCCTTCAGGTTAACCGTCAGTACTTTCAATGAGCACCCCATTATAACAATGATGATGATGATGATGATATAAATTCAAAATATTTTAGAGTAATAAAGCAATAGCGGCGACGGAAATCAAAGGAGATGAAAATCTTTCCTCATATTCATCCAAAATGAGCAGTAAAGAAATAGCGGCGACGGAAATCAAAGGAGATGAAAATCTTTCCTCATATCCATCCAAAATCTTGGTAGCCCCACGTCGGGTCTTTGTCCCGTCTACTTGTTATTGGAGAGGATTTTAACACCGAACTCCTCTATAGATTATCACATCCCAGAAAGGATAAGAGTCCTACTCAAGCGATAGATGTCCACGTCACAGCCATCAACATGTCGGATGTAGATATAAATGCTACAGGTGTTGGCATCATTATGAAACATGTAACAGAAACATATATATAATATAATATAAGAATCCACGTCACAGCCATCAACATGGCCGATGTAGATATAAATGCTACTGGTGTTGGCATCCTTATGAAATATATATAATATACATATAATATATGTCAGAATATTTATATGCATATATCTCCTTACTATTTTCACGAGGAGCACTCAATATTTGAAAAATATTAATGTAAAAAAAGATGAAACTATCACACTCATCACACTTTTTTGGCGTTATTAGGTTTTTAAAAAAATGTATCCCTCACCATTTAAAATATGTAACTTATATATAGTGGAGAATATTTATGTGCATATGTCTCTCACCATTTTTTTCGTAAGAACTTTAGGTGAGATTCATTGTATGGTTTATCCAAATGGACCACACACACAACCGCCATAAATTGAACCCGTTACCATTTTTTGATCAAATCCAAATTTATTAGACCGTTTGATCAACTATGCACACATTCGAATGGAATGAATTTGTGGTTATGGATGAAGGGGTTAGGAACATATGATTGCGGCTAAACTTGGTATCTAGGGTGGTCCCGCATGGATTTTTCCATTCCCCTCAGTCTCATCCCTTGGTAGGGTTCACCATGGGCCCCACAGAGGAATATGCATGGTCCCTTGGTGAGAGACATATGCACATGAATATCTCCCTATATATATATATATTTATATAAGAACTAGATCTTCCACAGTTTTCCTATCCCATATATGTAGTTTCTTTAGCCATCAATAACTCCTCTAGCGGTGCCCTTCATATGTAGTTTTATGGACTAAAATGCCTTTAACCACATTAAATTACATAATATTATAAATTATGATATTATATAGAACTATAAATATTTTTCTTTTCTGATCCTACAGGAGGGAAACTTTTGATATGGCAGAAATTAATAGTTGTGAAATCACAAAACTACAGTATGCGATACTGCATAATGAAAGAGTTTCATCCAAAAAAATGACACGGGTATCCATAGAACCTTATTTAACTGTCTATCATATGCTGGAATCAGGGGCTGATCCACAATTTTAAATTGAGGGTGCAGACCTAAGCAGGGTCTTGTGATTTGGGAGCAAATATAAAAAATTTTATGTAAAATTTGGAAGTGGACGCGAGGTTTTTCTGTAAATTTTTATAGTTAAACTAAAATTTTCACTATAGTGTTCGAAGCAGACTGAGGTCTAACAATTGCATTTACCCCCCACGTGGTTGTACGTAAGTTTGCCCGATGAATTGGAGTCATCCATGGCTGAAGTTTAAAATGGTACACATGTGGTATAGTTTATAGTTCACGTCGCTTTTACTTTAAGAAAATAGTGTTTATGATAACCTATTAATATATGCGTCCCGGTTTCTTCACCAATTCTATGTGCTACAAACAGCTGAAGGCCGGCTATAAAAGCATGACGTACTGGGGAGAACAACACAATCTATTAGAAGTAGATAAAGAAAGCATCATGGGTTCTCTGATGGCAGGTTGGGATTCACCAACTTTGGATTCTGATACAGGTGACCTTACTAGCTATCAATTTATCAAGAGTACAAATGCATTGTGTGATTGATCTCCTTTCCATGACACTTTTTTTAATCTCTTAATACTCTGCCAACAGTGAGTTCAATGAGGAACAGATCATTGACCAAAGAAGAGATTGAATATTTCTGGAGGTTGCATAAGACATCTGAAGAGGAAGAAGAACATCCCTTGAATGTTGTCAGTTCTTTGAAAAACATGGTAATTTTTTTTTACTACATGGTGCTTGGATATACAAACTCCAATTTCCTGGAGTCCAAGCTATTAAGACGTTAGGGTTAATGGGGGATACGAATCAGGAGCTGATTAAATTCAGGAGATCGGTACCGTACACAAAACAAACTGACAGATCTAGAGCTATGGGCCTGAAGGCCCACTTCAGAGTCAATATTTGATCAGCTTAAAATCAAGGGCCATCTTTTAAATTTTAATTTTATCAGTGATTACTTTACACCGTCAATTAACATTGAGCCGTTTATATATTGAGCTTTTTCTTTTTTTTTTTTTTTTCTTTTTCTTATAAGTTTTAGAGTTCATGGAAGAATATGATCACCGAACACCACAATGACCCAAATTGAAAGGGAGGAACTGAATACCCTCCCATTGATATATATTTCGAGTATAAAATGTTAGTGTAAATGTATCAGGTCCTGCCTGTTCCAAGGTAGAAGTCCTTTGCCAGCATACTCAGGTTGAGTGGTGTTCACACAATGTTATCACTCATTTAGTAAGGGATTGATCTGTAGATCTTCAGGTGGATAGTATCATTGGGCATAAACAAATTAAAAAATAAAAAGCACATGACTCCTTCGCTCTGTTCAGTTCCTCTAACCTGGACTTGAATTAGATAGGCGGTTGGGTACCCGTTCATAATTGTAATTTGGGTTTGGGTAAAAGGTGGACATGTCTCAAAAACAACCTGTTTTCACTCCTAAAAAAGCATGGTTCAATCCCGAGAAGAAATCCTACATAGAACTTATTGGACTCGGATCAGGCCCTGTTATCCCAGCCATAACTTGGTATCTGATTTCGAACCCAATTGTTGAAGTGTCCAAAATAGGGGACCATACCCAACATTTTTGGGTTGGTAGATGGGTAACCAGGGTCTTCAGATCATTTCCCTGTTTCAAATTCCTAAGTCATGTTTAATATGAACAGGAGAGCAAGGATACAGCAACTACTCATCAATCTACCTACTCTTCCATGTTGGAAATAAGCAAGAAATATCCAGAAACCGGGGGTGGTTTGAATATAAATGAAGCAAAGAAAACTGATGACTGGTAAGAATTTCTTCTCTTCTATGTCTTTTTTACATGAACTTATGATTCATCTATCATTTCCAAATTGTAGTGCATGTAATGAAATTATTACTAATTATTGTGGGTGTTCTTCACAGGTGGACTAGAAGCAGCTGGGCCTTTCTGAACGAGCCTCCACATGAGGACGTCGATAAATCCTCATACAAGTATGAGTCACAGTTCCATGTTGCAGAAGCTGCAAATAAGAAACTAATGCGTGCCAACTGATTCTATGCCAAGTAGTGTTGTTAAAGTAATGTAAAAATACCCTTTGTATGATGTGTCATCTCACATTTTCAATATACATATATTTATGGTAATGGAGACTCACTCATGTTTATTTTCAATAGACATATATTTATGGTAATGGAGACTCACTCATGTTTATTTTCAATATACATATATTTATGGTAATGGAGACTCACTTATGTAAAGAAATAAATATTAACTCACACGGGGTAATTGAGGGGACAAATTAAACACGACTCACACATGTGAGGTGATAAACACTCACATATGCAAAGAGGGAGAGGCTAGGTTTGAAACTGAGACCTCCCGTAAGCATAATGCTCCTATTAAAAACACATGCGAGGTGATAAAATTATGTTTCCGTTAAATGTGCATTAGTTTGTTGAAGACCTATTAAAAATTAATAAAAAGAGGAAAGATTTTTTCCAAGTTTTATGAGAAGAATTTTTTTAATGTGATCCAAACTTGTAAAACATTTCTAGATATGATATTGATTCTTAAAATTCTTTTACCTTCCTCTTGTGACACACCAACATAAGGGTGTATAAAAAATCCGATGCTCTATTAAATCAATTTAATCCGATTGGATCCGCGGTTTTTTAACCGATCCGATGATTAATGGATTAGTAACGGTTTAGAAAAATCCTAATCCATTAGTAACGGATTGGTGATGGATTTTACCATTAACATGTGGATTTAAATCAATCCAATCCGTTGAAATATATATATAATTTTATTTTTATATAAAAAATATTAAAAGACAAAAATTTCTTCCAGAAAATTTAAGTGTTTTGTGTGGTACCCATTGCAAAATATCTTCCATAAGGTTTAAGTGTTTTGTGTGTTTTTTTTCGTCCTTCTGTTAAAATTTTCCCAGTAAATTTGTGTTAAGATCCTTTAAAGATCTTATAGAACTGTTGATACAATTCTCTTTGAGTTAGAAGAGTGGGATTCAGTTACAAAACTGATTTGATATATGCTAGCAAGTCATTTATGCTTTTGAAGTAATCAAAATTTAGGAATTTTGCTTAAAGCTTTTATTTAAGGTATCTACTTATATATCTTTCTATTATTACTTGTATTCTGCATTATATATCTGGTGATGTGGCAGTTATCTTATACCATAATCACCTTGAGAGAGCCCATAGGATGGTTAAATGTGTCCTTTTTGAACCTCTTCAACGTCTGGTCTCTTCAAAACATTTCATAAAATGAACATGCCAACATGTTGATCTTAACAATGACTTTATCTAATAATTTAGGAACGGTCACATAGAAAGAATAGAGACGGGCCAGCTATGATCAAGTTTTACCAACAGGTTACCTACAACTTTTACTCCTATTTTTATTTTACTTTTTGCAAAAAAATTCCTATCATAAGCTTTATCAACGGATTGAACGGTTTTAACCAATCCGAACCATTGATCCACGGTTCGATTCAGATCGGTTTTAAAGGGCAACGGATCAGTAACGGCATATAAAACCGTCATCCACAAGTAATGGTTTGATAACCAATTTGGCTTAATCCGACTCAATCCAACCATGTACACCCCTACACCAGTATATTCTTATCAATTCTTTTTGTTTCAGCAAGTTCTTCTTACAAGTTAAGGGCCCTACATAGTATTGGAAATTGTCAAAAGTGGCTTATCTAGATACATGTCTGTCAGTGGGGTTAAGGGGATGAACACGTTTGATCTTGGTATTGAGGCAAAAATTAAGCCCTATTCCATGTTCCTAACCCCTTGATATAATGGCTTCAAAGTAGATAAATATAAGCAATATTTGTGCTACATATCGGCATATCTGTTGTATCCACATGATACTGCCCAAGCATAGGATCATTTCCCTGCAATTATAGATGTAAATGGGCCGAGTCAAGGTGGACAGAATTCTGTATAACTGGACCACATCCAATTTGGTGAACCCAACTGCATTGAGGAATATAAACTTGGAATCTATGTTTACTGAAAATTAGAACGATTGCTGTACATCCGTACTGAAAGCTTCAGGCTGAGGGCCTCTTCCTTCTGTATTTAATGGCTAGATTGGACAAGTTTTGTATAAAATAGTACAAAACAATATCAGTAACATATACTTTTAATATTATATATCAGATATTCATATACATTAAAATATTCTCCTACAAGCACTTCTA
Source organism: Sextonia rubra (assembly GCA_037013555.1). Classification (NCBI taxonomy): domain Eukaryota; kingdom Viridiplantae; phylum Streptophyta; class Magnoliopsida; order Laurales; family Lauraceae; genus Sextonia; species Sextonia rubra. Next base: position 18,635,710 of record JASUAD010000024.1, on the reverse strand, counting down.
ACAGCAGTCCAACACTGTGGGGGCCATTTGAGCCCTCCTTTTATCAAGTAGCCCTTTTGATATTACTTTCATCTCATTGCATCATGCTTAATTTTACTCTCAATGAATCTTTAGTTACCATTAGATTGAATACCAAAAAAATTAAAGATTAAGATGTCATTACTCTTTAAAGGTTGCCAAGTCAATGGCTAGGTTAATGCGGTGGGACTGATTTTCCAATCCCCACAACATGCGCCGCCGGCCACAACGCTCCCCCTCTCCCACCACGCCCCCAATCCCATTAGGAGACCTTTCATATGCCCTCCTTCCCTTGACAAACCTACCACTTAGTAGGCACCACAAGCTGAACTGCAGAGAGGTTATATGTAGTCAAGCACAAACCCAACTAAACCTAGACCACATTATCACTTAGGCCCCTAAAGAGGATTCATTCTCTGATTTTTTGAAAGACCAATCCCAGTTAATCTGAGGTCTCAGACCTCCATTCTGGGTTAAGATGCATATTCCCAGTGGACAATCTCAGTAGATCAATCTCTGTTGGGAGGTGAGAGCTCAACATGCAAATCCTGAGCGTGGATCCTCTTAAGGCCAAAACCTTCTACGTACACTAGTTTTACCAGTGACTAAATCGTACTACTGATAAAACTATAGCCCTATCAGAACGCAACCCAGGCCTTTGGATGCACTCGATAGTCAGTTGACCTCATTTTCATTGTAAAGCCTTGGATTTGTAAATTGATTCAAGGCGTCATTAAGGCACCTATCTGATTGATATTCACAGTAAACTAGTCCTACACAAATAAAATGAGGATTGCTCGAGAAAAACTTCATCATTCCATGCATCCCAATGTTAACCCTAGGTATACAAAAATGTCAACCCAAAATAACAAATTCACAATCCATCTCAAAGAGTAAGGAGAAAAGATAAAAAGGACTTCAAAGAAGGCATAGTTTAATGAGTAGGATTTCAGGCCTCGGTTGCTGGGTATTCAAACACCACATCCTTCCCAGAGAGCTTCCTATAAACGCCGGCAAAGGTCTCCAGCTTGTACTCTGTGTTGTTCCGTTCCTTCAGATCCAAGTACACCTGCCATAAGAAACATAAATAACAATTTATTAAGACAGTTCCTCGAAGCCCACTCACTCGGAGTTAGATGGGGCCATCTACATTTGCAGGCAGCCAGGCATATGTGCAAGATCTAATTCTAATTCATCTATGACGTGAGCCCATCATCTATATGCCTGGTCCAAAATCTAAGCAACCCTCATCCATCAGTTGGCCCACAATTGCATAGTACAAGTAGACTCTTGATTCCTTTATCCGGGGAAGACAAAATTGAAAAAAAGGGGGAAAAAGACTCTGTTCAATTGTGCATGTGCTGTATGAAGTCTCTTGAGAGTAGATGAATCTAATTTTCCCTTTTACAAGGAACAATCCACCTCAATTCCAAGCCCACTCTCCACAATGCATCCAACTGTTCCATGGCATGGATGTTGTGCACATCTAATCTACATCTACATCCACACTGTTCAGTATGGGAAGCTGCAAACAGAGGTGCAGCACAACTAGCTCGTTTATGGGTTCCTAACTGCTTCTCTGACATACAAAATAGGAGTGTTTCCCTCACCTTCATGATCTTCGACCCATCAAGGCGGTATCTTACGCGTTTGCCAACAATTTCGGCAGGATACACAAGATCCTCCAACATTGCTTCATGCACAGCAGTGAGGGTACGGCTGCGAGGTCGAACTGCAGCAGAACCTTTCTTTGGAGGCCTCAATATCCTTCTCGTAGCAATCAAAATCACGTCCTAAAGAAGATAAGAATGAGAAGCATATAAATCACAAAGAATGATAGGAAAATCTATTGCAAACAACAGAATCATGGGTTATTTTCCCATTAAAGGATACATTGATCGTTGAATATGAGGAAATTAGTGTGTGCTATAGATTCAGAGAATCGTCCAATCTAAGAATTCAAAGAACCCTTTCGAAGCCCATCAGATTAATTGTCAGCTTTTCACAGACCTACTTGTGACTTGCCTCAAATGCATCCCTAAAATGAAACTGAATTGATTGGCTCCATGAGAGGCAAGGCCACTTGGATCCTCATTTTGGAGATTAGTTTTCTTCCTTTGAAAAGATCCATTGCTAGACTGCTGACAGTAAGATCAACAACACACTTTTCTAAGTCACTTTCTTTATGCCCGTTCAAAATCTAAAATGGGGACCACATCAGAGTCAGATCCATTCGTTGTCAAATTCATTTTCGTTCAACTGAAATGGCTGAATAATTTCAATCCAAATCACTGGTCGGACAGAATCACACATGCAACAGCAAAAACCATTCTGGATTTCGGTTTATTACATATATCAAAATTAATTTTTCTGTATTAAAAAATATAACTGAAGAGCAGGGGTGTTTGTAATTTTTTTTTTATAAAATTAAATGCAGATACCATAACTGTAAGAAAACTACAAAACAATTGTACGTCATACCATGAACTTGAGTTGAGATATGAGAATGCATGTCTAGTTTCACATTGTCACATAAACAGAGCTCAAAAATCTTTCACTTGGCACGTAGAAGTAACATATTGAATCATTGACTTAGTAGAGTAAATTAAATGCATGTAAGTTATACATTTTTCACTTGGCATTTTTCTACACTCGCGTATATCTTATTTTAATTTTTTTTCAAAATGGAACTACAAAATGCATCAACAAAATTTATTTAGGGTCAAACTGAACAGAGCATGAATGAATTTGGCAACTATGGTCAGACCACATCAGGATTTTTATCATTTGCAAGCACACTGTTATTTAAACTGACAATTCCTAACGTCAATCATCTACTAGCCTAATTTAGAGACAACACATTTGTTGCGTCCCACTTCATCACAAATACAGAATGGGAGAAGACAGTAGTGGAAGTTGAAATATGGTTTAGATTGTTATCACCCACATTCACAGCAAAATTAAATAACACTTTTGACTCTACCACTTAATGATAAGATGAAAATGAATAATGCGGATTGATGATTAGGGCATATCCAAAAGGTGAAAACTAAAACTAGTCGTTTCAACTTCACAGAAAGGCCAACCTTAACTTTGCAACATGCTGCAGAAAGTTTAGACCATAATTAAAGATTCCAACTCACCTTGCCACTGAGTTTCTTCTCCAGCTCTCTCACAAGCCTCACATGAATTTTTCGAAAAGCCTTCCTCAGTCGGTAAGGAACATGAACAACAACAGCCTTTCGATTCCCAGCCACATCCATCTGACTGTATCAATCGACAACAAAATGGTAAATTATATATCCAAGACAAGGAAACAGATCTGAAGTGCAAGTACAAATCAAAGATAAAACATAGCCCATCCTTACACAGCTGAATTTATGTAAAGGTCCTTCAAATCACTTTTCAGCTCCTGGTTGGTATTCTCCAAATCAAAAATTGACTGCAAAGAAAGAAAAAATGAGAGCTGAAAAATGATGCCAAGCACATAAAGATTAATGTTTGATGGTTCAACCTGAGCTACAGACTCCTCAAACTCTGTTGGTTCAGCATCCTTGTCCTTGTGAATCTTCCTTAATGCCGTATACATTTTGACTGGTGAGTTCACACAAAACAATATTATTTTAGAGATGGTCATAAGCCAGTGATCAAACAACCAGAAGCAGCATAATTACGCACGCATCATCCATAAATGAATAAGAGGCAGTGCAGGTCAATACAACATGCAAGATTTTTCATGTAGTTCACAGTACAAGTTCTTCTCCAACCTCTTCATTTGACAACAGCAGTCGGCAGAGATGCACACAAAAGAGAACAGTAAGGCAGGTGTCTCAAAAGTGGGCAGCTGTATTAGAACTCCAACCACAATGCTCCGTTGGAATTATACATCATTCTTAAATCTTAAATGAAGTTCATTGGCAATACCTATACCTTATTATTTCGAAAGACTCAAATAACGCCTTCAAGATAAACATTAAAAAAAACCCTAGACCAAAAAAGTTCAAATTTTTAACCAAAGACCAAAGAAATGATCACATACAATTACCATAAGATTGACTGACTTGAGTCAAAATCAAGCATGCAACCATTTTTAATAATGCCAACCATTGGACCACACCCCATCCAACCATAGTCCCATAGAAGAGCAACATTCACTGCTGCATTGAACCACACACCCTCAGCACAAATACCGCAGTTGGCGTGAATCACCTTCAATTACGCGGCAATCACGCCTCCCAGCGCGGTCCAATCCAACAGTAAACATCCTTCATGTCTAGTTAACTTCTAGGCCCATCATCACCCATCATCAGGAAAGTTAAGCTCAAGGCTTTGATGCTTTATTAGTGGACCAACCATATGGACCTGTTTGCCCTTGTCAGACCACTCACAAGGATGAATGTGTACAATCAGCCTTTTGTTTTGAAAATGTATAGATAAAACTGCACTTCAAGGATTAGATGAAGTTCAATGCATCCTACTGCATGTGGCTATACAGTAGAAATGAAAAGTGACAGCAGGAATGGATGCAAAACCACATGTATGTACCAATCAGATGCTAAAATCTAATGATCATCTACATTAGAAAGACAGAAGCAAATGGGCAAATGGTAAAAGAGAGATAATACATATGCAAACAGGCACAAGATTTGGCTGCGCTACATTTGCAAATTTACATATGTAAATCTGAGATCTCCGAAAGAAGATGTAACAAAACGAAGCAGCTTCCGATAGAAATCATAAGATGTTAGAGTGATTCAATATGAAGATGTATATATGTACCTGAAGTGTGAGGGACTGCTGTTGGAGGGAGAAAGCAGCGGGAGTTGGAACAGAGAAAGGGAAGAAGACCCAACGGCAAAACCCTAGGAAGAATAGAACTTTGGGACCTTGGAGGACTTAAAAAGGAGAAAAGGGACGGGCCTGGATCCTTTTTAACTGAGAGTGACGGTCGGGATTGATTTAATCCAGGGGCATTTGTGCTTGTGCTTAATGCGCTGCCCACTTACATGCCTACTAAGTGCATGTTTGGCAAGTCTAAAATTTAGCTTTTTATTGTCTAAATGTCTAAAATTTATATAGTTGAAAAAATAAAGGCGTTTGGCATGTGTTTTTAGCTCTATTTAATTTAGAGAAATAGAGGCAAAAGCTCTATTTTGAAGAGGAGGCTACATGATGCATTTCCAAATAAGAGGGAGAAAAAAAGAGGCGCCCAGCTACAGTGAAAAACATGGATCACGCCCAGAATGGTTTTTTTTATTTTTCTCGAAATCCGAGCCCCTAAATCTACATCCAAACTGTTGAAAATGTTCACATGATCAATTACGGCCACCCATCCAAATTTCAGCCGTTAATTCATCCTGAATCTCGAGATATGTGCAAGAAAGCGTGAGCCATTGGATGTTAGTTTTTTAATTCTGTGGGGCCCAAACACAAGATCCAAACCATTGGAAATGTTGGGAAGACTAAAAACGGCTATGGGGTCAATTTTCAAGGATTGATTCCTTGTGGATCTCAAGATATTTATGAAAAACTTTCAACCATTGAATTTTTATGCTGAATTTGTAACTAGTCCACAGGCAGCCCCTTTTTTATTTTTTATTATTATTTCTGGGACAGTAAATAACAATCCAAACCATTGAAAATGTGTAGAAGATCAATGACCATTATGAGACCAAATTTCAGTCGTTGGATCATCACCAAACTTGAGATATTTATATAAAAACGTGAATTATTAAATATTTTTTTAAAAAATTAGGGGCCTCAAACACAAGATCCAAACTGTTAGATCTCTTTGGAAGGCCAAACATGGTTATGAAGTAAAATTTCAAGGCTTAATACCTACTAGATCTCAATATATTTGTGAAAAATTTTCAACTATTGATTTAAAATGGTCTATTTAAAATAGATGCTTTCATTGCCAAACACATATTTTAATTCTAGCCTCTTTTTTTTAAAGCTCTTTTTTTAATAGCTCTATTTTAGATGGTCTATAAAAATAAGACTAGACCTACCAAACAAGCCCTAACTAGTGGGGTTAAGGTACATGGGAATTAGGTCTACCAATGGACAAGGGTCAACAAAAATACCATCCCCTTCTAGCCCTCGATTTTAATGTCTTAAAATATAATAGTCTTTCTTGTTTTAACCATGCATTTCTTAAAGGGCTTTGATCCTGCGATAACTGTTCTCATACACTTACTGTGAAAAATTTTTATAAGGCTCACTTGTAAGTCTCACTCGGAGATAAAATTAGGGGGATGGAAAGATCAATGCTAGACCAACTTACATATCAAGTTTGGTGCCAATCACATATCTCTAATCCCTTCATCTATGGCCCACAAGTTCATTCCATTAGGATCGGTGCAGTTGATCCAACAATTCAATAAATTTGGATTTGAATTAAATTTAGGGGTTGTGACTATCAAAGGGCCTCATGTATATTGCATGGTTTGAATTAAGTGATAAATGGGCCGCTTCTAAAGTTCTCACAAAACTATGGTGAACTTTAGTTTTCATAGAATTATTTTCCTTTCTTAAAAATCAACCCAATGGTGAACAAAGGTTTAATAATAATGATATTCCATATACTACGTGTTTGATAAAAATTTTGGATTTTCAATTATCAAACATGAATTTTTCTTGACTTTGTAAAAAAATAAAAAAAAAACTTTCTCTGAGACTTAGTTGCCAAATATAATGAAAACAACAGTATATTAATTAAAGAATGTAATATAATATTTCTTTTTGGCAGCTGAAGAAAAGCAAATGAAAAAGATTCTTTGCTTTCTCTAGAAAGATTTCTAGAATGTGACGTAAAATCTTACCTCTTGTCAATTTGAAAAGAACATTTGCCAGATGATAATGATGAATATGATGATCGTGGTAATAGAAGCATTCGTGGTTGTGGTGACCATCATAGTGATGGTTATGGTGATGGCCTATAATAAGCGGTGGTAATGATGGGTTGGTGCTCACGATGATGATGGTTGTGATAGTGAGTCCCACCTTATTATGTTCTCATAAGAAAGTTTTACTCCAACCACAATTATTTTTCACTATTTGATTGGAAACATGTGTTTAAAATTTCCTTCATTCATGATGACGTTAGCAGTGGTTTGAATTTTTTTTTTCTTATCTTAATCATGTGTGATTAGATGTAACCAATCTTATGATGGAGCATAATACTTTTTAAAGTGTAATTTTCCTTATTGTCCTCTTCCTTTTTATGATCGGATCACCAAAAACGAACAGTGAGACTGACTTTTTTTTTTTTAACATATAAACTAATCTAAAAGTTATTTTTTTTACAATGGCACCACTGGGTTACACCCCTAGGGCCGCAAGCTACATCTCCTTGATAACCGATCACCTAATAGGGTATATCATGTTTTAATTCCCATGACCCTGAGTCCATACGCAATAAAGTTATAAAATGGTTACTTAGGAGTTATTAATGAAAGTTAAGAATTAAGCTTACTATTTCTCTTTCTCACTTTCTTCCTTCTTCCTCACTCGGCCATCCTCTTCATTCCACCATTCATCATCTGGCAACTGATTGCAAACAAGCGAAGCTCCCCATGATCAAGAACCAGCCATGTCCTCTTTTTCAGCTTGAGCTAATTTTTATTTTTTCAGTTTTCTTTTAGTAGAGATAGTTCTTCACAATAGAGATAATTCTTCACAGAGAATATTTACATAAATATGTACCTCACTATTTTGGTAAGGAACATTACTTTTTTGGAAAGTATTAATTTACGAAAAAGACAAAACCATTATACTTCACACACTTTTTGACTTTGATAGGTTTAAAAAAAGAAATGGTAAGGGACATATGCACATGAAGACTCCGCATTCTTCACATCTTATTAATTATTGTGGGATCACGTGTGACTAAAGATAGTATAAAGAAGCTTCATTTCACATAAATTTCACTATCTCATACATATGAGAAAATATGTGAATTTATATAAGCCAATGACAAGATTATTCAAAATTCCAAATTTGCCTAAGAGCATGTTTGTGTACACATCATTTCTGTGAAAAGAATAAATTGCCACGTTAGCGATTTCCATGATAATAAAAAACCTCAGAAAAGGAGTTCCACGGAAGTATGAAAGTCATACTTGGTGCAAATTTGTTTTCCTTGATGAAATGATGCAAATGTTGTTTGGTGCTGTTGTGGGTTTCTTATGAAAAACCTTTTTTTTTTTTTTGTGTGGAAATGAATTAGGAATAAAATTATAAATGAGCATCAACTTTTCCATAGAAATGGAAGTTTGATGCCTCCCATGGGAATTTCATTTCCAATATTTTTAAGGAAAAGTTTAATGTGGCAGTAACATAACAGAAAAGTAGCTCAGAGAAATTGTGCTACACTAAACACAATAAAAATGAGTTGTCCAAAGAAAACCATTTCCTTTTTCACCTGAAATGGTTACACAAAAATGCCCTAAAAGAAAATCTAAAAGATAAATAGCAGATAGTTCTCTTACATGAACATTCTTTATTAGCATGTTTGGTAACAAAATCACCGAGAAAAGGAAACCTGATTTTTAAGGTATCTATTAATATCCATGTTTAGTGCTAGTAAATCTCTGATAATTTTGGCATAATCAAATCCTCACTTCTTATAATTCTTAGGTTCTACCTCCCCATCGAATTTCCAAATCATAACATCCAAAAAAAGGAATATTAAAGGATAAATCCTCAACCGAAAGATAGGGTGCTCATGGGCTAGGCCAATCTGAGCCTAACCTGGGCTCAGCCCACCTTGGGCTTTGCCCGATTGATTAAGTGCGCAGGCTCGAGCCTAACTTTTTTGGCCCGTGTCATGCTTGGGCCAGGCCTATGCCGGTATTTCTAAAGTCGGGTTGGGCTTGGATAGGTAAGTAAGGCTCATTTAATAATTGCGCCTGTTTAATAATTGGGTCGAGCTTGAATTAAGTGATAGAAAGCCCAAAGCCCGGCTCAGCCCATATAAAGAATGCATGTAATTTAATGTAATTAGTACAAATAATTACTAAAATGGGAGCAAAATTGATTTAAAAAAATTTTCAATTCGACCCAGCCCAACTGATTAAATGGGCGGGCTAGGGCCTAACTCTTATGGGCCTTGTCAGGCTTGGGTTGGGCCTACGCCAGTGTTTCTAAAGTCGAGACGGGCTTCGATATGCCTTAGCCGGCCCATAAACTCCTCTATCAAAAGAGTACACACAGCTTGTGAAAATCTTCAGTCATATCATAATTCTAACCAAATGTAAAACATGAGAAATCCTTAGCAATAAAATCCTTAGTGAGGATTTTCATTTTCCAGAGATAGTGAGGAATTCGTGGAATTGTGAATTTTTTACCGTGGAATTGCGAATTCTTACCTAGGACCAAACTTGCCCTGTAGGATCTGGCCGTCTTCTAATTGGAGAATGATTTTTGCTAAACTGTGGAGGTCCACATCAATGTGTCAGATCAACTCATAACATATGGACACCTTAATATATGTAGAGCCTAAATTTCACTCACTTGAAATGCTTTGATGTGTGAAATATATTTTCCGCACAAAATCAACTCCAGGGTGCCGCTTTAGTGGTGATAAACGGGCTGGGTTGGATAAATATGGGTTGGGTCATACAGGTAAGGCAGCCTCAACCATGCTTGAAGCAGGTCGACTTTGATCCCAGAAAATGTGGGCAAACCATTTACTCAGATTTGACCTAAATCAACCTATATAAAGAAATAAAGTGACCTTTATCTGTGGGATATAGGAGATTTACTTAGTCCGGCCATCCGTGACACCCTCCATCCGAAAAGAAAATATGACCTTTGTCGTGTATGGTTTTTCCTTTGGGGCACGTTTGGCAATGGTTCATAAAGATGAAGAAACTCTATGAATGCAAAGAATCATCTTGGAGTTTAGAACCATGCTATCATCTTTTTAAAAAAATCAGGTTTGGCAAAAGAGTGGATTCATAGGGAAGAAACTTTTAAATAATCAATAGCTTTGAACATTTTAGCCAATATATCATGATCCACATGGCCTCATATTTTTAAATTTAATCTCATAGTCGTTCTTAGCCTTTAGATCAGATCTACCAGTCAGAATTTTTCAAAAAAGGCTCACAAAAGTCCAAATCTATACGTAGAATGTTGATCACCTTTTTTAAAATATCATTACATCTGAGAAGAATCAACTGCTGAACCTAATTGTAGCAATTTTGGGGTCCTGCTCATATCTACCAGACTAGATCATCAAGGGAGGCCCACCCATTGAATTGATGAAACAAAGGCGTACGGCGGAAATTAGCGTCCCAAATTACTGTTCATCTGTCTTTCTGCGTAAAAGCCGGATCCGATCGGGGTGGTCACCACGAAAATTTGGGAGCAGGCAGAAAGTGGAAATCCGCATACCGCTTTTCACCGTCTTGCCACGCGTAGTATATCCACGAAAGTGCGGATTTCGACTGGCGATCACGTTTGACCTAGTAGTCTGTGACTCTGTCGTTTCTCTGAAATTACATCTCGCCTTTGTTGCATTATTTGAGATATGTATATGTGCTATTGAGAACACCACCATATAAATGATCATTGGTCTTATGTGAAGAATTATTTATGATTACTTTACTTCTTGGGATTGATGACAATAGTAGGCCGGTACGATTTTATTGCCTATTCTCTTTGCAATGAGAGCGGTGTTTGCAATTGCATACATCCATGTCTTGATGGCTTTCATCATGAAGAGGTATATTAAACTTACTGGCAGGGAACTTGAGTTTCTTTCTGGTGGTAAGGGTTTCTTCTGTCTCTCGACCACGTGTAAACCTATTTACTAAAGAGCTGCCTCGTGGGACCCACTTTATGCATGCCGCTAATGGAGAGTTGATGTGATGCATAGATCTTTAGCCAAAAAAAAAAAAAAAAAATCATTCCAACTGCATCATCAAATCATTAGCAAAAAATGTCTGTACTTAGCATGGAAACATATAATTTATAATATTAAAAAATAATAAAAATATTTAATCTAAATCATATTAAAGTGGAAATTTTTTCAATCAAAATTAAAATCTATAATAGTAACAAAAAATAATTGATAAATTCCAACATGACAGCACTTTAATTTATTTAAAATGAGTTGAGTATTTTACTTCAAATAAAAAAAAATTTTTGAAAGCAAAAGAATGAACCGATATTAAAAGATTTTGATAAAAGGGCTGTTAATGGGCCATGCTAGGGTGGGTTGAGGAATAATGTTTATGCTTGTCTGGACTTCTAAGTTTATGGACCAAGCTCGACATAAGCTCGGATAAGGCCATAATTGCCTAGCTGGAGCTCGACCCACTTGAAGCAAATTAAGCCTAACCCCTGCCCAAGTTAACATTATGACAAAATTATCTTTTATATATATAGACAACATTCATGTGCATACATTCCTCATTATTTTGGTGAGAGACACTCCTTTTTTGAAAGGTATTAATATGTAAAAGAACAAAATCATCACACATTATGACACCCTTTTAACTTTGTTAGGTCTAAAAAATAAAATATCCTGGTGAGGGATGTATGCACATAAATATCCTATTTATATATATGAGAGAGAGAGAGGAATTCCCAAAAATACCCCATTTAAAAAAGGTGAGTTTATGCCCATTTCGACATATTCAATAAAAATTTGCCGCATCACAAGTGCAAAAAAAAAAAGGTATCATTAATTTTAAAAAGATGTTACTGATACGTGTTAAAATCTCAGTGTGACTCACATATATATATGAGGAGCGCTAGATAGCGCCCGAGCATTTTTAAAAGTGAAAATGCCCCCTTTTTGAAATGAATAGGACATTACAAATGTGGAGAAACAATTAATGTTACTTTCAAAAATGAGAAAAAGTGTCCACATGATTTATTCCTCATTTGAGGGTAGAAAGAGGGCATAAATGCCCTTTTCAAATGGAATATTCTTGAGAATTTTTCTATATATATATACGCACTTGCCTCTTTAATCACGTATTTCAAATTAATGAGAGTGAATGGAACACGAGATTTCTCATAGTTGTATTTTTAATTATTTCTATTATAGGACTATGTCATATCTCTTCCCTTTCTTAATTTTTTTTATTTTTATTTATATTTTAGTGTTTTAATGATATATATATTTTTATCATAGTTCTGTTTTATTATTTTTCCGATTTTGATGGGTTCTTGTAGTTTCCATAGTGATAGGTTTTCATGGATTTATGTTTTTCCTTTTATTTTCTAACTTCAATTTTCTTTATTTGTAGGCATTAAATTTTCATGGGCTTATTTGTTTCACCTAAGTTATTTTTATTATTGGATTGTCTATGTAATTTTGTTTTCTTGTTGTTTTTTTGTGGTGTTCTTACCACATATTATTTTTTTATTATGAATTTATTCTTATTATTCCAAAATAATGTTTGAACAACTCATTTCAAATAAATTAAAGTACTTTCCTTTTGAAAATTTCCAATTATTCTTTGTTATTATAGGCTTTAATTTTCATAGAAACTTTTACCACCTTAATATAATTTTAATTAAATATTATTTAAGATTTTATTATTTTTTATATTATAAATAATATATTGCCTATGCTTGCATGTTTTGCTAGTTGATCAACAATACTATTTGATTTCCAAAAAAATAGGAAAAATTGTCTATTTGTCATTATCGAACTTTCTAAAAATAAAAAAAAGGGCTTGTGATAATCAGTTATTCTTATCCCTCATTCTATTTAAATAAATTTGAAATCTACAATCTTTAAAATCTCTTCTAATTTAAAATCTAATTAAAATTAATTTTAAAATTAGTTTTCCAATTTTGCAATGAAACGCAAAATCGAACTCCAATTGCAAAATTAAATCGTCTCCCTTTTGTATATTATAATATAATTGATTTAAGGGCTTTAGAGTTTTTTCAATTGATGGAATTCAATTCAACAATGAATATCAAATTAATGTATAGCCTATAGGATTGGGGGATCAGATTGATGATACGTGGGTTCCATGAATTAAAATAATATATTTTGACCTCTTATGAGAATTATGAAAAGTGCCACGCGAGGACCTACATAACCATCGCTACTTGGATGGAAATATCATGTGTTGAGCTATTTTTTAATGTTGACAATGTTTTCAAGAGCCTAATGCAAATGGAGCACATCCCCTTTTGCCTTTTACAAATGCTAATAATGTTACGTATGTAAAATAGCCTATATATATATATGCTACATATATAAGTGTTACATATGTGAAATACATTATCTATATTTGTCACAATCATTATGTTCACATGTGTAAATGAGTATATCCAATGCCTTAAAGTTGTTTATGAATTTTCAATGTTTTCATATATTTAAATCATAAACCGAAGGCTTGCAATGGTCTAGAAAATTAGATCTATGTGGTGATACTTTTTCACAAACTACTCAAATCTTTGAAGTTTTAGATAACCAACTTCAAGGCTCCACGTAAGAAAAATATCACTATATAACAACCTACACCAGTGCCTTTTACAAGGAGGGATGCAAATGGTTTTTTTTACACACCACATGCATAAATGTATACACAATCCAAAATGTGCCACATCCATAATGTTGATAAATGTGAATCATGATCACAAACAAATGACCCTTGAGGTGATCCTATCCTAGCCATTTAGGTTAGGGATGACAATGGGTTAGGTTTAAATGGGCACCAACCTCAATTAGCTCCTATTTGTAGGGCTTTATAGGCTGGGCTTGGATATATAATAGGTCCCATTTAATAATTGGGCTGGGCTTAAATTAAGTGATAGAAAGCCCAAAAAAAACTAGCCTGATCGGGACTGTTTAAGGAATGCATGTAATTTAATTTAATTAGTATAAATTATGACTCAAATGGCCACAAAATTAATAAAAAGCCATTGAACAACTGTACCTCCTAGAGGTGGGTTTTGTACTGGTTTTCTTGTAATGAGGTGGATTTGAGTTTTATTGATGTAACCCACCCCACGCAGTATGTATAATATATTATTATTTATTACAAAATATATAAACAAAATTCATATGGTGCAAGTGGTTATGGGACATGAACATAAGATATGCGTGAAGATAAAATTGCATATTCAAACTCTACCGCATTCTTTCACATGCTTTTATATATTTGACTTGACCTTGCTCAAACGGGCGAATATGATACCAAATACCAATGACCAATACGGGCAGTTTAGGTTTGAATGAGACAAATATGAGACCAGCCGGGTTGGGGTAAACGGCTCCATTGCCATCCCTAATTTATGACACATTAAAAATATTTAAGGTCATGTATGGACGAAGGTCTAGTAACTACTTGAGCTTATCTTAATTCAACCATTTTTGATGTTGGTAAGATTTTTCAAATTTGTAATTACAGTGGTTTGGGTCGACCCCAAAGTGTGACAGCCGTACAAACTAGCACTTGCTCAAAATTGGACTCCATATGATACCAACAAATTCAATCAACGGATAAAAATAGACCTCTAAGATGAACTCCACTTGAATGCTAACACGCTGACACAAAAAGATGCCATTTCTCGCTCACTGCAAAAGCATGAGAGCAGCTTGGTCGGGTCAGCACGGACACGGTAGGTCACAGGTTATCACTCTCCAGTTGGTAGTCCCGCGGTGTATCCTGAGCTGAGAACAGTAATAGCTAGCCTCCGTGTCTTCTTTCTCCCTCACTCTGCCACGTGATCCTGCGTGACAAGACCCGCCAAAGCTTTCTTACTTTTTACTTTCCCAGCAACTTCAACTTCAGAGATAGACTCCTTTTCCGAAATTCTTACTTGTACACGTAACGTCAGATTTAGTGCAAAAGCATTTACAGCTTGTGAGGACAGAAGAAGTAGATAGTATCCTTTTCATGGGTTCTTAGCACTGAGAGAGATTGGATTTGGGGTGTGGGATTTGGATTGGAGGAAATGAAGGGGGAAACGTCCTCGGCATTAGCTGTTGGAGAGAAGAAGCGGCGGAAGAGGTCTGGTGGTGGATGCATTGGCGTGTTGTTTCAGGTCTTCAAATGGAAGTGTCTGGTGAAGAAGAAGGAATTGCTTTCCCCTGGTATTTGCCAATTGAATCTCACTTTTAAAATGTTCATGTTACAATACTTTTGGATGGGCATTTTATTTTATTTTATTTTTATTTTTGGTGCGTGCATTGAATACTGGGTGGTTAAAAAAAATGCGGCTCAGTGTACGGGACTCTCGCATACGATCTTATGTAAGATGTACTCAGCATTATCTTCATTCTGAATAGGCTGTTTTCGTGAATACAATGGTGGTTTAAAATGAATATAAAAAAAAGTACATTTCCAAAGTTGAACTTAAATTAATATTTTAATATTAATTGATGCGTAATTTTTTTTTATGTTAATTGATGATGATTTTTGGAAATTCACCTTGATATTCATTTTTAACCATCTTATGTATTCCGTTTTTTTGTACTTTAATGCAAACAAACAGGTAGGAGATCTTCAGTATTCATTTTCCGCAGAAATATAAATAAACTGCCATTGAAACTGTAGCACAGAAACATGCCTTTTGGTGTTATACATGGGATTTTATTGTTTGCTTTGGATTCTTATTTTATTTTATTTTTCTTGTATATATATATACAGGGGGATCCAAAAGGATTTCAAGGAGGTTTGGCGGCCTAGAGAAATCGCCCTTGGCAAAGCGTCTTCAGCTGGTATGCCTGTTGAATCATTAATGCTTGGTTGTTATTGGCAGATATTCTATCCTCCAATTTTATGTTGGGTCCCATCTATGTAATCTGGATCTTCTGTTTCATAGGCCCTGCCTGCAGTTACCTGATTCACAATTTGACCAATTCATGTTCTTAGTTTGGAGCTCAAGATTTGATACTTGTCTCAATTCAATAGTTCATTTATGCAGCTTGGCTCACTTCATTTTTCAATTCGCTTAATTTGTAGTTTGCGTTCAACAACAAGTTTAGTAAATTAATTCTATATCTGTAGTCTGGTATCACATTTGTAGTAAAACAACTATTGAGGAGTGGGCTCTACCCTATGGAGAATGTTGAAAAGTATTTCCGTTGCTGCCTCTATTAACACCTTGCGGTTTTGGTAGCAACGGTTAGCCGAGGAAATTTAATAACAACATCCATATAAAGAGGGTCTCATAGTCACTACAGAGATGTTCTATGGTGTACACTAAACTTTAATTACAATGAACTTAAATACTACTTTCTGAATCAGCACAAATTTGAACAAATCATGCTGCCAATTGTTCAAATATAATGGTTCACTGTAAAGATGTATGTGCACAAATTAGGTAGCTGTGGTCCCACCCATGGTGGATGGTCTTGATATCTCCACCATTGGATTGTGGTGTTTGTTGCAGATAGAGTGATGGTTGAATTACCTTTCTGACAATGTAGTTTCAGTCTGGTTGTTAGATGTAGTAGTTTTGTGCACATGGCCTCCACCCATGATGGGTTCTGCCAGATGAACAGTCTAGGTCACTGAATGGTAGGTAGGTCCCTCATTGGAGGGATGTTGGATTGCTGGTCATATTAAAGTGTTAAGTGATTTAAATTGAGCATTGTATAAGTACCAACATTATTAAATGAGGTTGCATAATTTTATTGATTCTCTGTTGAATTATAGTTTTCAGATGAAAATAGTGGTGGTTCACCAAACAGAAAGAAATTATCATTGGTTGATGTGGAAAAGAATGATGGGATGCAAACTCCTGGCGTGGTGGCCAGGCTGATGGGTCTGGAATCCATGCCGGTAGTGTGCCATGATAAACCAAAGAAAGCTTCTGATCAGGGAAAGAATTCTGCTAACCATTTCAGTAGTTCTGAGAAACATTCCAAAATATTCTCTGGTGGTTGTGATTATAATCTGGTGAAGGGATCGGTGAAGACCAATTTGAGACCTCAGAAGCTGCAGAAGGATGGGATTTCTGATAGACAGCCAGTGAACAAATTAGGTGCTGGAGCATTACAGTTAAAGCATGCTTTGTCATGTTCCAAAAATCAACCTCAGAAGCTTGTTTCTCCAGTCAAGACCACAAGGGTTCTCTCTGGGCGAAATGCATCACGGTTAATGGAAGCTGCTGCAAAGATTTTGGAACCTGGATTGAAAGAGACTAATCAGACAAGACGTTCTCTTACTTATTCAGCTTCTTCAAATGAGTCTCTGAAAGCTCAAATCAGGATGGGAGGAATGGCCGTGAAGCAATCTGTACAGCTCAGTTATGCTTTCACTACCAAGTCTTTGAAAGGGCAGCCTCCATTCAACGGCTGTGGTGATTCAAAAGTAATGGATTGTAGACCAAATAGTGGGGTACAAGTTCCTGTTTGTGGATCTTCTGCTCCAGCATGCAACAATGATTCTTCATATAGGTTGGGGAAGAGTAATCTGAAGGTATCATCCTTGGAAAAAGAAAGAAATGCGAAGACTCAAAGACCCATTAGTATTATAAACAAGGATGGAGGGATGTCCCTGGCTGCTCAGTCTAGAGTTAATGTGCTGAGCAGAACTCAAAATTCAACAGAGAGGAAGCCTCATCTTAAAGACCATGATGTGAGTACATCAAACTGGCAAAGCAGGACTCTGAGTGCACTCAAGCAAAACAATCTGAAACAGAACAGGATGTTACTTGCCAGGGATGAGGTGCTGCCTAGGCAAAAGTTATGCAATCAACAGAGTAGAAGTTACTCACCTGCTGATGCTTATGATGGGGACAAGGACAATAATACATTTAATAGAAATATGACAAGTCGTTTGATGCGAACAAGGATGCCAGTGAAAGTATCAGGTTATAGTAAAATTGGCATGGAGAGGAATCCTTTAGACAGGAAAGACAAATCCTCTTCTAAGTTGAGGACCTCAACTCAAAATGAAGGGCCTGTGAGTAGCCCACACATTGATGACAAACGCCTTCCAGCTGTTGCCTCTGTAAATCAAATATTTGTTAGAAATAATACAACTGATGCGAAAGAGAATTGGAAAGCTCATGGTGCCAGCAGCAGTAAGGATGCGGATATTGTTTCTTTCACATTTAGTTACCCCATGTGGCATTGTACAAAAGCTTCCTCCACCGTAGAACTCACAGATGAGCAAAAGGGTCATTGCAACCTTCCATGTAATGCTTCTCCCTGCAAGAAGGTTATGTCAGATGCAAGGAATGGAATCTCATTGCCTCAAAGAATGGTAGATTCAAGAGGAGGCTCTCTCAGCACTCTTATAGAACAAAAAATAAGGGAAATTAGTTGTCTGGATGCTGATCATTTTGCAAAAGCAGGTTCCTTTCCAGGAAAATCTAATGCTTCCATTCTTGAAGAGGTATCCACTGTAGCAGTAGGAAGACTTTTCTCTGAAGTAAATCGAGATAGGTCCTTGGTTAATTTTGGGTCAAAGGGTAGCTTGCATAGCCTGGGTGCTAATTACAACACCGAAAAATGTCATATGTTCAATACAACCTCCAAATTTCAGGTCAGTTGTTGTATAACAGCTTCATTATTTTTTACTTTTATTTTTTGTAAACATCTTCATCATTCACCCTAATATCAGTTTCGATGAGATTGTTTTGTTGTAAAACAAAGATAGAAATCAATCAAACCAATAACAAACACACAAGATTTATGTGGTTCACCCAATGAGGGCTACATCCATAGAGACGATCTTCTTCTTTACTAAAAAATGCAAAGGACTACAAAGACTCTCAAGTCTCAATCTCTCACCATCTCAACAACACTTTCTATCAAAGCTGGCAACACTTTCTCTCAAAGCAGGAAAAAACCCTAGATCATAAAACCCTAGACTGAAAAATAACAATTTATATAATCGGCCTGATTACTAGGAAATACCCAAAATACCCTTATGACAAAGAAACCCTAGGTCAACTTAACCCAATTGACCCGGCCTAGAGAATCACAACCAAAATACCTTTGTGGCAGAGAAACCTTCTCTCGACCCGCGTTTTGGGGGCGGGTGATGGTTGTCCATGACAAGGGTCAAACTGAATGCAAGACATCTCTTCACAACATGATTCAGGTTTAAGCTTTTGCTTTATGATATATGCACACGCAGTTGATGTGAATACATCAGCTAGGATGAATACAGCTGATGATGTCCAGTATGTGGGTCGTACTCGTGGCTTTGAAATTTTGAGATTCCACACACTCCTGTGTATACTGACACAGATATAAGGAAATGTGATGTGACTCTATTTCTTGAAAATTCAGTGGATGGATAGGGATACAAGCATTCTGGCGACAGCTTGCTATTCATTTTTATTATTATGATTTTTTATTACAAAAATTTGCACAATGCTTGTGACATTATTTTTCATGCAAATCATACTTGTTAATCCTTAAAACATTCTTGAATTAATAAAATTAATTTGCATTAGTCTTGAATGATATACAGTATTGCATTTTGTTCATTCTTTTTTTCTTGTTGTAAAAAATAGAAAAAATTATAATTAAGGAAATGATGAACCCAGTGCAGGTGCCGCTGGGACTATGTTGAGCTGGTGTCACATGGTACTGATACCAGTTTTGCATCTTGTGAATACCATTTCACAGTCCATGCTACCAACAAAATGCTGCATGTCCAATTAATCTGAATAGGACTTTCACCCTTATAAATTAATCCAGATTCAACCCTTATTTATTTTGGTATAATTAAAGGAGTCATCATCAATATGCATCTATAGTTTTGGTTTTGTATATACATAGTCATGACAGAATATTCCAGCTGCTAACATGGCTGCAGGTTCCCTCTTCTGACACCTTATGCCTACATGCGAGTTTTGTCCTTTCAGAAAGAGCATGGTGGGAACATTTTGATCACATCCAGTTAAGATGACTTCTAAAAGGATCTATTTGATTTATCTGGGATTATGGGTGCTGTTATGTTAGGAAGGAGGTCAACGAGACACCCATAGTATAATTCGGACCTCATGCCTATGCTGCCCATTTAGGTTTTCCCTTCTATCTGTTCCAGCCAATTCTTTTCTTCCCTAGATGGCTATGCAAATGGGCAACTTACCTTCAATTGAGTATAGAGAATTAGATTGAGCATTTGCTCTGCCCAACACATCGTACATGCTGGGCCCAAATCATGTGGTCCAACTTTTTCACATGGTGGGCTCCTATGTGGACGGAAATAGCCCAAAAGCTTCTATTTGGATGTTCCCAACTGTCATCGACTGACTGTTAAAATTGGGCAATTGGTTTTGTATTTTCATTAAATGGATAGAACCATGAAAGCATGGTCCGTCCCATTGCAAGGTCCACCAGATCAACAGTTCACATTACTGAGGTGAGCTCCTCCAACCTGTACAGCTATAGCAATTCTGAATGGAAGCAAAAAATGGTTTTCTTTGTAGACTGTTAATTTTTTCCCTGTTTTTTGTGGGAATAATCATTATTTTGTTTATCAAGCATAATAAAGTGCTTCAAGCTTCATTTCCTTTTCTTTTTGCTGGGGCCTAGGGCCTAGGGTATTAAAGTGAGGTGACATGTGCAAATGTACTGGTTTTAATTAGCTTCTATTATAAAAGAATTGGTACAACCTTGATTTATTGTTGCATTGATACACATTTCTTTTAACAAATTTAGTTTGTGGTTAATCTTTTCAGGAAGATGCAAGACCTCAGGCTTTTACCATGTGTTTGCTTCCTACTGATTATGATCGCTGCAGTCCAACATCTATTCTTGAAGCTTCTTTTTCAAGTGACAGTTGCCTATCTGCCAGTTTGGATAGTAGCTTGAGTATGAAAACCATTACTCTTATGTTTTCTGCAAACGAATCAATTATATCTCCAATTCTCCTGATGTTGTTCATGAGTACAATTTCCTCACTTAAATTTACTTTAGGCATTTTCAACCAGTACGTTGTATGTGCACTTCCAGTTACGTGAATGTAGCTTTTCTTTTGTGAATTCAAATGCTCATTTAAAATAGTGATGAAATTTATGCTCACCAATAAAACTGTAATATCCTGGTATTATCCTCATTGATTTGGTAACTAGAAGTCTTGCAATGGAGATAAACACCAATCCTATGCACCTGTAAAATTGATCAGTTAAAGAAAGAAGGTGTTAATGAGTTTCCCAGCCCCCTTCATGGGCTTCTATTCTGCCTGGACCTTCTCGTAAGAATGTCAACAGGTCAGGTCAGATCATCAGGTCTTTAGGTCAAGCCTGTCAAGGGTTGGGTGATCTATAACAGGAATGAAGTTTGTTCAAACTTATTAGAGTCCAGATTCAGATGAATCAGATCAAAATTAGAAAGGTCATAACAATGAATTTCTGCATCCCTAGAAAATCGATATTGGCAACCTGAAAGAATCATTCAATTAATTTATATGATGAAGTACTGCATTTATAGCAGTGCATTAATTGCATCAGACCCTTGTCTTAAGTCTTTACAATGGTGCAAGATCCCACTTATTAACTAACAACAGTCTGGAGATTGTCATCATTTTCCCAAAATATTGGATATATGCTCCTCAGGAATTATGAGCATTAGGACTCAATCTTGGGCAGCAACCTGAGTGCCGCCCTGAGTAGCCGGAGCCGGATAATTGATTCAGTCTAGTTTCTTGCAGTAGATTGCCTTGAATCTCCAGCGTGGAGGTAGGAAAATTGCTGCATTTCCTTATCAAAGCAGCAATAAAGAGGGAGTATGAATAACAAGAATAAAGATGAAGGATTAGCCTTAGCTTTCCTTTGGATCTATGTCAAAGGGATGTGTCTCAAATGCTGGTTTGAAGAAACTCAATCTTGAGCTTGGAGGTTCATCTTTAATCTTTTATGCAAAAAACTAACAAGGAATGGGTCTTTGATGAGCTTTCAATAAGTTATTTCTAAATTGGATACGATATGATCTTTACACCTTCTTTCTCAAAGGAATAAGTATTTGCCTTTCCTCTATAAGGCACTGCTCTATCATAGATCCATGGCCGCAAGAGGAGTATATGGCTAGCATTCAAGAGTGACATGTCACACAACATCGTCTTTGTACTTTGTCTCAAATAGTAGGAAGCCAAGCCCATTGAATGATATTAATCTCAGTCCCTGTGTTGAATTTTGATACATTATATACAATGTAGTCACAGTAGGTAGGTTGACAGCCAACGTAAAACTCTTCTCATAACCCCAACCATGGTCGTAGATATTAGCACTTCTTTAACTCTACCTTTTGCATGGCCTCCTCTGACACAAAAGGCGTGTTTGGCATTGTGCTTTTGGAATATTCCCACCTTCCGGCGAGCAGAGGCTGCGGAATGTGTTTGGCCAACGTTTTTTGTTTGTTCCAAAATTTAAATCTATGGAATGATCCCGGAAACAAGTTCTCGCAGGCGCATGATTTTGCAAGTTTTTCAAAAATGATCCTTGTTTTTTATTTTGGGAACGTTGCAAGGGGAACCCGTTTCCTTGAAAGAATTTTTCCTCTCTATCCCTGCTCTATTCCTCTCTCTTCTCTCTTTCTTCCCAAACGTGTCCCTAGCCTCTGCCCCTCTACCCAACCCTCTTTCTCTAACCCCCTACCCTCCTCCTCTCTCTCTCTCTCTCTGGGCATCCTTTCCTCTACATCACAATTTTCTTTTGGTTATTTGATTGAGATGAAGTATATGGTGATCCATCTCCTTGATGAAGCTTATTGTGGGACACAAATGAAAAATTGCATTTGGGAGGACGAGTGCATTGGTTTATTGTGATCATACCAACTGAAGTGTAAATTTTAGTTATGGGAAATTTTACCAACATGATGTTACCAAACAACTTCCGTCCGGGCTATTCTTTGTGGAACAATTTGATATAACATCTCCAAACAAGTTCTGCTTAGCAAACTCTTAAGGACAACCTGGTCTTACTACAAAACTGGGAACATCACAAGAATGATGCCAAACAGGCCCAAAGTTCTCAGAACTACCTGACCTGATGATGAAGGTGGAACAATTGTTTGTCTATGGTGAAAATAGGTCAGAATGTACTATGCTTCTTCCACTTACAGCTATCTACGACAGTAAGAGCTGACATTGTAACCTTTCAAATTATCTGAAGAGTTCGAGTTGTTGCATTTTAACTTTGTCAACCTGGTTGATGCATATACATCATGATCGTCATCCAATTCCTTTTTTTTTTTTTGTTTGTTGGGGGGGTGGGGGGGTGGGGGTGGGGGGGGGGGTGGGTGCACAGGGGTGTCTCGTTAAGCTCTTAGTCTAGTTCATTAAGTTCATTCATTGGACTGTTCGTTGTTGTAACGGGCATTCATAAGCCATGTGATTTTTTTCTTGACATTGGTACCAAATTTTATTAATGGTTTGCAACTTCTTATCCACAGACTCATTCCTCATTCCATAAATTAATATCCCACTTCAGATGTTGGTAAGGCCATATGAATTGAGGATTCTCCGGATAACTTGGATGAACCAACATCTGCCTCCCTTGGTAGCCCACTCTTCTTTCCTGATAGAAACCTGACTGACTACCTCTTCCATCTTGCATGTCAAATTACAAGCATCACATGATCTGAAGATATCCTTATGTTCTAGCTTATTTTGCACTATTCGGGAAGTTCACCCAGATGCAAATATACTTAGTGAAGTTTGGTTTCTGGAAGAGCTACATGATGGCTCAACATATGACTATATGAGATTCATCAGTGTAGCTGCTTACAGACCTGTTACCCTGATGAAGATGCGGATATTGCTGATACAACTGTTGTTTTCAATTCCATTACATTTCGACCAAAATTGGCTAGAACATTCCAGAATTGGCATGGGGCGGAACGAAATCACCCCTAAAAGATTTCGGGCCTACTTCCAGTTGTTCGGGGCCAAATACATGACCCAATTTAGGCCCATTCTAGACAAAACGGAATGCCTCCTGAGAGTTTCATTTTGTCATGTTTTATTAAGTAGTTTTAAAACTTCACACGTTTCATACTTTCACTCATTGTAGTGACTCAAAGGAGTAGAATTGTATAAAAAATGGAGCTTTCATCATATTATCATTGAGGACAATTGTCTGATCCTAATGTGTCTCTCCAAAAATATGTTAAGTTATCGTGGCCTTTTATGCTGCATTGGAGGAAGCTGTTGCAGTTCCTCACCCAAATTACGTGGTGCGAAGCTCATTTTTGTAGAAGGACATCCAATAAAGTGGCGGATATGCCATCCAAACTTGACTTTCTTGCTGCCAACTTATTCTAGTCCTGCCTTCCTTGGTGCTGTCTGAGCAGTATTTACAGGACTTGCAAGCTGCATCTAAGTTACTGACAAAGTTTTGCACTTTCTTGGAGATGTGCATCATCTTCTGCTGAAGCTTCTACGTTTGCATGCATTAATAGATTTGGATCTCTTACAATGTTGTAGATTGAGTCGGATAGTGAATTCCATCAAGTGGTGAAGGAATGAAAATTTCGGTAATGGTAGCATAGTGGTTTTTATTGTTTGGGCTAGGCTACTTACGTTGTTATGTCTAATTGTGTTTTTCTGTTGGTCTGGTCTTGTGGTAGCTGTTGTATCATCCTTGTTTTGTTTGGTGTGGGTTTGGTTGTTGCTTGTTTGGCTTGTTTCATCCCTCTTGACCAAAAACAAAGAAACAAGGAAAAAGAAAACTAGTAATAGCCAAATGTAGTTTTATATAAATGATGGAAGGATGCATGTTTAGTATTATTTTAGCATTCTACTATTCTATCAGTTTTCAGGTATTCTTTTTTCTTTTTTTTTCAAGCATCCTTTTTGGAATGGAACAATTGAACTAATCAGAGCCCCGCAATGTTCCACTACATGGTTCTGTCTTGAATTCAGTCCTTCTGTAGATTGTCCCACCAAACCAATGCAGAACCATTAACTCATCACTCCAGTAGTTTTACTTTCTTGTGACCTGGAGTTTCTCTGCTATAAAACATTTTCTCCATCTAGCTGAGCTAATCTAGAAACTTTTCAGTATGCATGCAACCATGAGATTCTGGAATTTCTATATTAGTTCCAAAGTCAAAGTCCGGACCTAGCAGATATATTGTATGATCAGGATATCCACAATCCGCTAATGTTTTCCCATCATGATCTGGGTTCAACCTCTGGTAATAGAGATCTTTGTCAAAATCCAAGAGAGGGACCACCTATGTCCATGACAATTGTCTCATTATAGCAGTCATATTCAATTTGTTTAGGAAATATTTGGTCCAAAATTTCAAACCTAGTCGGTCAAATTTTTATGTTTCAGTTTCGCATTCGTTGATTCAAAACAGGCCTAAATTTCAAAATTTTGCTGAACTCAATGTAAATGCTCTCTCTCTCTCTCTCTCTAATTAACTGCACTTCCCCATTAGACAAAAAACTTAAGGTCTGTTTTTTATTGGTCTCTTATGAATGGGGAAAAGGTTTTTTCCCCCAAAAAACTCAAATACATAGTTTATATCACTGAAATTTAGTTTACTGAGGTAATGGTCTTGTTACCTTCATTAAATATGTAGGTTTTTTTAACATTTTACTATTTTCAACATATGTGGGTTTTAAACTTTAAATATTTTCCTAAAACAGAACGCCAAAATGAAACAATAAATCCTGACAGGCTCAAACGTTTCAATCTGGAGTCAATTTGAAACAAATGTACAAATCAAAATTGACGACTATTATCCTTAGCTAATGTCCTGTGAAGATAAAGTTCCCTCTCCAGATCATGATCATAAAGTTGATCTTGATAACCTCTTAGAGGGCCATGATGTAATGTAGCTCTTGATACCCTCTTCTATCAAGCCGGTTCCTAAATCTGGGTCAGCAACCAGCATGTAACCCTGAATAGCAATTAGATGGATTGCCTTCAAGCTCTGGACATATGTAGGAAATTCTAGTAACACCAATTTTGCAATGGTAGTAAAGTGAAAGAAAGAATAAGTGATTAACAAGAAAGATGAAGGATTCAGCCTCATGCTTGCCTCTGGATTGCTGCCACAAGGTATGGGTCTCACATGCAATCTCACAAAGAATGAGGATAATTTGAATTTAATTCATTCAAATAACTTCAATTCTTGGTCAAATGGGCTACATGAGCTGTTATTGTATTCATAATTCATAATGCCATAACAGTGTAAATTTAATCATGTCCATTGATATGAAAAGGTAATTTCAGCTGTCATGCCTCTCTTTAAATGAAAATTAAATAACTTAACAAATCTAGGATTATTTAGAAGGCAAATCATTTTTAAAATACTTCTAAGAAGGTGTAATGGACTTCCACAAGTGCCCCTTTAACTACTTTGCAAGGTGGATGAGGATTGAGGACAACCCTAGTTGGAACCCACTTAGTAGGAATGGCAATAGGTCTGGTTTAAATAGGGACCTACCTGTAACACCCCATCCCACATCATTTATGAATGAAATAGGAGTTTGGTATATAATAAACCATGTAGGTTACTACTATTAACTTGGGCTTTAGCATTTTGGGCCACATGACAGGCTCACCAAGTTATTGGTCCAATGGGCTATTCGGGTTGTTATAAATGGTATCAGAGCTTATCACCAACCGGAAATGCAGGACCCTCAATCCCGTTGGGAAAGCTTTTGAGGCAAGATCTGGATAAAGCTAGGGTGTGCGAGCCTTTGAGTCAAGATAAGGGAATCCGCAGGGGAAACGAGTGTGGAATGCTTCGGTCCCATATCACCTGGTGAAGTTAGATGGATCCATAAGGAGACGTGTGGTCTAAGGGGGGTAAATTGTAACACCTCATCCCACATCGCTTATAAATAAAATATGAGTCTGGTATATAATGAACTATGTAAGTTACTACTAGTAACTTGGGCTTTAGCATTTTGGGCCACGTGAAAGGCTCACCAAGTTATTGGGCCAGTAGACTACTCGGGTTGTTACACCGCCCAAACCCACTCCTATTAGGGGTGGGTTTGGTAGTGTGTTGGTAGGGTTTAGGCCAATTGTGGTTTTCCATATACTAACCCAAGTTGGGTTTGGGGCGGGTTTGGGTTTTGGGTGCATCTAACCCACCTGCTGCATGTGTCTTCACTTTATATATTACTAAGTGAGATATTTGCATAAGAAAGTTTATTAATGTAGGAAAATATTCTAGTGAAAACTACGCTCACTGTTTTTCCCTTGAAAACTATGGGTGGGACCCATCTATCACCCAATTCAAACCTTACAATAGACAGGGACCCCCTTGATAGTCACACCCCTAAGTTCCGCATATATCTGAATGAAATGGACCGTTAGATCAACTATACAACCATCTAATTGGATTGGACTTGTGGGCCACGGATGAAAGGCTTAGGGACGTGATTGGGGCCAAAGGGTTGTCCCGCATGGATCTTTCCATCACCCCTGGTCTTATCCCTTGATGGGGTCCATAGTGTGCCCCACAGAGGAGTTCGCACGGACTGCCCGTGAGGGCAATTCGCACAGGAAAATCACTCATTAATGTAAGTGATAAAAGATGTGATACTTTCCTTGATGTCATGGTTTCAAATTTTCCTAAGACAAATACTCTGTCATATTTTTCAAAAAATTTTAATTCGACTACTAACAAACCGGACATGACCTGTATTAATATTTATCTTGAAAGAATCCTCGTTAGTCATACTGCAATCCAATTAAGATGTAATTAAACTATTCAAGGACGTGTTATATTTGATTAGATTGTAATTATGGAAATCAAACACGTAAAAGTCAGGATCTCTGCCAAGGAGAAAAACCCATCCACTTGCACCCAATCCTTTTGTGCTACAATTTATTTCAATTTCTAAGTGGTTTTCAGTTATGTTCTATATTGTTGATTGATTTATCACACACATGTGTGCACACACACATGGATGCACATGCACATCCCCACTCACATCATACAGATACACGCACAGGCGCTTACATATGCGCTGTCAAGTTGGATGTCCGGTTGAGTTAGCCTATAAAGTCACTTTCAGTTCGGATTAGGACTGGAAAACTTGCTCATTGTCATAGTTACCTGTTTTGGAGTTCAATTAATTTTCATTCAAGTTTGAAACTATTCTTTGAGACCAATCCGATTAGAGTTAGGTCCATCAGATTGATCATATCTAAAGCACGTGATTAAAATAACAACTGATGGAAGCAAAACCCCATGTTTTACTATGATCAATTTTAAGTTGGTACCAACTCCAATTGGAGTTTTTATTTGGGCTGTGTGCTTTTGAGCAGGTTGGGTTTCCTCGGTTCCACTAATGGATTTGTAGGTCTTAGCTTGGAGAATTTTATGAGAACAGACGCGAATTCGAGGGCCTTACTAATGAATAGACAATTATGGTCCTTGTTGGGATTGGGACGAAGCTGCATTTATAGGTTGGGCTTAGGTTGATCCATGACCAAACCTGTTGACACCCGTGTTGGAGGCCTGGTGATTGGTTCAGGTCTGAGCCAAATTACTATTCAGGAATATTGATGGATGTGGATACAAGTCAAACACGGATAAATGTCTTTTGTATATTGGGACATGGCTTCTTTGGAACAAGCAAATGTCAGTTTAGTGTGGGATTCTCGTGTTTTGAAATCTCCCACTGCAGCAGGACTTTTCTGGGTTTGTTTGATTTTGTGTATCCTTTTTAACTGTTATTAGTGACATATTTCCTTTCTAACTAATTTAGACATATTGATGAATCTTCAACCCATATTTTTATGTTTACCAAATCCAAATCCGTTTTGTTGGATTCAAACACTCATACCCACAGGCATCCTCTGCTCATTATGCTAGTTAGATTTCATTTGTTACCAGCCAGTCTTCCCTTTCAACTCATTCTTATTCTTATGATCCCAGGTTATAATCCACCCATGGAAAGCACGCATCATTCAGCACTGCCAATGCATCCTGATGCAAACCTTACTGATTCCATTTTGTCGATGAGCAAAGGAATGTTTGGAAGGAGATACCTCACAGACTTCATCATCAGTAGTTGCAGGATGCATGGAATTGATCCTCCTGAAATTGGAAAGGCAGGAAACAAATTCAACCATGTGTTGGAAATTTTGTCAAATATGGAGCTTCTATTTGGAAAGGATGTGCCTCATGATGCTGGTAGCATGGGTGGTTCCATTGTGGAATTACTTCTTAAGGAGTTAGAAGCTTCTGCTGGCAGGGCATGGCAACAGCAAATACATAATTTGGGCATCACAGAGTGCATGGAGAGAAACCAACTTAGAGGCTGGCTGTTTGACTATGTAATGGAGTTCCTCGATTCAAAATATAGCCATTACTGTAAATCTGGTTTTAGGGCATGGGAAAATTTTCCAGTGTCTTTAGGTATTGAGAAATGGACAAGGGAGGTTTATAATGTGATCGGACAGTGGCCTGGTTTGCCAGGGAGGACTGTGGATGAGATGGTGGAGAGGGAGTTTAGTAGTTCTTTGGGTAAGTGGACAAACTTTGACATTGAAACATATGAGACAGGTACATTGGTTGAGGAATACATATTTCAGGTATTGCTAGATGAATTGGTGATGGATCTTGGTGGATGGAGAGCAGCTTCTGTTTGAGCTTGGTGCTGTCCTCTTGGTTGCAGTTGGATGCAGCTACATGACAAGCAATTTTAACTTTGACATTGAAACATATGAGACAGGTACATTGGTTGAGGAAGATATTTCAGGTATTGCTAGATGAATTGGTGATGGATCTTGGTGGATGGAGAGCGGCTTCTGTTTGAGCTTGGTGCTGTCCTTTTGGTTGCAGTTGGATGCAGCTACATAACAAGCAATTTTAACTTTGAATATACTGGCAAAATAGATGGTTAGCATTTAGGATGATGCAGGGTTAAAAATCAGACTCCTGTGAGCCATCATTAATTTAGAAAGCAAAAAACAACAATAAAGTATTGTTAACTGAGGTGATTCCAGATTTCTGATATGACTCAAATCCATAATTAAATGGATACTCATCAATTTTATCAAAGTATTCTATTCATTTGCAATTTTCGGGCATGTAACTGCACCCATTTTTCCTGGAGTCTTGGATGATTTTATTAACAGCGTGCATTGACAACAAAGAATTTAGTACAGATGGTGATTGTAATTGATGTTGATATATGTGTGTATATATATTTATATATATTATGGACAAAACTACTATATATGTATTTGGTTATTGAAACATTTGTGTGTGTATATGGATCCATTGGAGCATATGATGGATTCTTTTGGTTAGCCTCAGTGGATTGGTGCCCATTGCCATGTCAGCCCTACATAACATTGGTCCCAACCACTTTGAAAGAAATAACTTGCCCTCACTGCTGTCTTTTTGTTCCTTCTTCCTTCATTCATTTTTTCCCTTTCCCTCAATTAAACCTCTTCTCTTCTATTTTTCTAGTCAAGATAAGTGGGGAAAGAAGAGGTCATCAGAGATAAAGACTCGTCTTTTTGCCTTGACAGGCCAAAGATTCTACAGTGTGGGGAAAGGAAAGGGGAAGAAACCTATTCTTAGATCTTAGATCCAATCTATCCATATAGGTGTTCACTCATCATGCATCCATCTCTAATAACGCTGTGGACAATAGGAAATGATTTGGGCGGGAGAGATTTGTTTTTAGCATCTTGACAAATATACGATCTTATCCTTTACGTGGTTCTTGTGGTGTAGCCGAGTTGTGTCACAAGCCAAGGCTTGTTGCAGAGTTGTGTCATTACCCAAGGCTTCTGTGATGATCTCAGATTAATTAGCAGTTGTATTAGAGCCTAATCCTATTTACTCACATATATAAGAAGATTGCAATTGAGGTATTCCATAACCCTTTTCTTTGTAATCAAAGAGAAAATCTTTTTTCAGTGTTTAGATGATTTCTTGCGTTGACTCGATCTTTATTCCTAGATGATTTCAGGCATTGACTAGATTCTTATTTTTTCCCTCCTGTTTTTATGATGGAAAATGGGAAATGGTCATTATTCACAATTAGTTTTGAGTCATTCTATTCATACACTAGTTATTTCTCTTTTTACACCAAGATTTTGAAACAAAATTTATTACTTTTTTGCCCTTGCATGAAAGGACCAAAAGGCCCTTGTCTCTTGGAGTCTTAAATCCATTTTTCTTTTCCTACACACCCAATAGACTTTCTCTTTCTCTCTTCCCTCCAAGAGAAACCATCTTCCAACTATACCATCTCCTACCATTTTTTTTTCTAAAAGAGCATCATCTTTTTCCCTCTTTTCTCTACTCTTTCCTCCAAGAGTGAAAGTCACCATTAGCTTATCTTGGCATTACTCTTTGTCATATCAAACACCAAGCAATGGAGGAGGAGATTAATACTCAAATAGTGGTTTTCAATGATAACGGCAGTGACAAGGTCAGTATGGAAACCAGTTTATACATTTTCGATCTGTTTCAGAAAAATTTTTTCTCTCATCCCACGATCTGTTCGGCCTGTAATGGGAGAACACATGTGTACTATTCAGCCATTTTTGGCCGAACAACTATCTAATGTTCGGCCATTTTTGGCTGAACAGAACAACTACGTAATGTTCGGCCATTTTTGGCTGAACATATATGAAGTGTTCAGCCAATTATGGCTGAACATATGGCAAGTGTTCGATCAATAATGGCCAAACACATACCACATGTTTGCCCATTCAGGGTTGCATAATTCTATTCGAAGTGCTTATACTTCATTGATTTTGTTTGTAAGATGATTCGTCTACACAATGCAGCAAAGTTTCTTCCAACTGTGTAATTGATTATACGAGTGAATTTACCACTCATAAGGCAAGCCGCAAAGTGGAATTGTTATTTAAATTACTTGCAAGAGTTAATAAATAAAATTGAATGGTGATATATAGATATTCAAGAGTCACGATGCATTAATAAGTGGGCTTGTGATGTTGGCAAGAAGAACGGTATTGTTGTTGTGATAAGGGCTCTAATGCAGGTGGAGTTGGTGTAAAACCGAGAAATACGCTTACATGTAAGAGATTTGGATATTATAATGCGTGCACGAAAAATGACAAGCGAACCCCAAAAAAGAAATGTAGATGCCCTTTTAAATTAAAGGGTAAGAAGTTGGTTACAGATGATAGTTGGATGTTAGAGGTTGTCTGTGGTATCCATAATCACTTTGCTGCGGAGTATCTAGAAAGACACTCATATACATGAAGATTATCAAAGGAAGAGACCGAGTTGTTAGTTGATGTGTCAAAGAGCATGGTTAGGCTGAAAGAGATTTTGGTAACATTGAAACAAAGAAGTGAAGTAAATGTAACCACAATAAAGACTATCTACAATGCATGTTATAGGCAGAAAGTGAATGAACATGGCGGGAGAAGTCAAATGCAAAAACTATTAGGTACATTGGCTGAGCATAAGTACATTGAATAGCATACGAACTATGATAATGCCGATACCGTCCATGACATTTGTTGGACACACTCAATCAACTTAGAATTATTGCATGCATTTTCGCATGTCTTGATAATGGTCGCACTTACAAGACGAACCAGTATCGTATGCCTCTTTTAGAGATTGTTGAGTCACGTTCACAAAAATGACATTTTTCGTATAATTATCTTACCTCTAAGCTGAATGTGAAGATAATTACACATGGGTGTTGGGTGTAATTCGTTCTATCATTGTTGATGCTACTGGTATTCCTCCTGAAGTTATTGTCCTAAACAGAGAGTTGGGGCTCATGAAGGCCATCGACAGTGTATTCCCTGAGAGTCATCATTTATTGTGCACGTGGCACATTAATAAGAATGTCTTAAGTAAATATAAAAAGTTATTTGAAATCAAGAAAAAGTGGGATAAGTTTAATATGAGTTAGAATATGGTGATGTCTTTTTCCACAGAAGAAGAGTATAATGAATTACTAGCTAAGTTAATGAAGGATTTCCATACTTATCCAGAATCGCTTCATCATGTGAAGAGTATGTGGTTAGATACATTCAATGAAAAATTTGTGTCTGCATGGGCAGATAATTGTTTACATTTGGGAAATACTACATCAAATAGGCAATCTCAATGTTTATGCTTAATGTACCCACTCTTTACTTATATACTAAGTACTAATCTATATTTTTTTTCGTACAGGGCTGAGAGTTAACATATATAGTTGAAAAGACAACTTGGATCAAATCAAGGGAATCTTGAATTGAATTGGACAAAGATCCATAACTTGCTCCTATGGCGACATACTAGTATAAAAGCATCATTTGGAAAAAGTAAAACAGTTATGCAACACTATTTCAAGTCTATTGATTTCAATGAGCTTTGTGGTAACATCTCAAAACTGCATTGGATAAAATATTATCAGAAAGAAAGAGAGTCGATCAAGTTGGAACTGACCAAAGCTCATGTATGTGTATCCTTCATTGAACACACGGGTTACCTTGTACTCATAAAATTGGAAATTATGTTTCTGAAAAACACCCAATTCCCCTCAGTTGTATTCATCGACATTGGTGTAAGCTTGATATGCTGCCTAATACTATTTTAAGCTGGCGTTAGTTGAAAAGGCTTTCAATAAAGGTGATCATACAAGGCAATTGGAAATGTTGAGGAAGTTAAGGGAGCTATATGAATCAGTCAATACCTTCCTACTAAAACCAAAAGTGAATTTAAAAAACTAAGGTCGGCCATCTATAAAGGTTAATACATCCACTAGACGTGATCCAAGTTCCTTTGAATTGGTACAATTGGCACATGATAGTTACTTTCCTGTATCGCAAGGAGTTAAAAT
Organism: Sextonia rubra; assembly: GCA_037013555.1. NCBI lineage: Eukaryota > Viridiplantae > Streptophyta > Magnoliopsida > Laurales > Lauraceae > Sextonia > Sextonia rubra. Next base: position 18,601,991 of record JASUAD010000024.1, on the reverse strand, counting down.
TGTTGACAGCAAGGTCAATGTGCATGGAACATATAAGAAAAAAGGAAAAGCTAAGGTGATGCGCACAAGATCAAATCCTATTCTTTCTTACTGTGATCAATTTCCTGTTAGAATTAGGGATTACATACGTGTCGTAAAAGATGTTGAAGCTGATGGAAATTGTGAATTCAGAGTAATTGGGGGGTTGCTTAGGTACACCGAAGATGATTAGCTGCGAGTCAGGAGATATTTAATTAATGAACTAATTGCTCACTCAATGGAGTATCAACAACTATCATCATCATCATCAAAGCCTTATCTCAACTATGTTGGGGTCGGCTACATGAATTCTATTTCTCTATCACATTCTATTTTGAGCTAAATCATTCGATAAGTTAAACTTCTTCAAATCTGAATTGATGACTTCCATCAATGTTTTCTTCGGCCTACTCCTATCTCTTGATGGGCCATCCACCTGCATAGCCAAACTTTTACTCACTGGTGCCATTATTAGCCTATGCTCAACATGTCCAAACCATTTTAAACGGGTTTCTCTAATCTTATCCCCTATTGGTGCTACCCCTAAATGTTCTCGATAGTGCTCATTTATAATTTTATCTTTCCTAGTTTTACCACACATCCACTTAAGCAGTCTCATTTCCGCTACATCTATCTTATGAATATGCGTCTTCTTAATTGGCTAACATTCTGCTCCATATATCATAGTTGCTTTGACCACTGTCCTGTAAAATTTGCCCTTCAATTTCGTTGGCATTCATTTGTCACAAAGCACTCCAGAAGCTAGTCTCTACTTCAGACATCCAGCTTTTATCCTATGCTCCACATTTTTGTCAATCTCCCCATCCTTACTAATCATCGAGCCTAGGTACCGAAAAGAATCTCTACGTGGTATCTCATGGGTTTTAATTTTGACAATGGTTTCAACACTTTGTATATGTTCACTGAAGTTGCAATCCATATATTCTGTCTTTGTACGACTTATTTTAAAGCATCTAGATTCTAATGCCCCTCACCATCTCTCAAGCTTTGCATTTATACCATCTCTTGATTCATTCACCAATACTATATCATCTGCAAACAACATACACACGGTAGTTCTTCTTGAATATGCATAGTTAACTCATCCATAATTAATGCAAAGAGATAAGGGCTTAAGGTTGATTCCTAATATAAACTTATAATTATGGGAAATCCATTTGTTTCTCCACATGTGGTTCTCACACTTGTTACTGCTCTTCATACATATCCAAAGTATCAACAACTATATGGGGTTAAAAATAGAGTTCAGGAATTGATTGAGGTATTGTCATACTATGAAAATACCCCAGTTATACTCATTGGATGATTATGCCAAATATGGGCCATATTATTGCATCTCATTATAATTTGGTATTTTACCACTTTAGCATGCGATAATGTCTTACCTTTCTACCCTTTTGGTCATCGCCATTAGGACTTGTTTCTCACAAGGAAATAGCGAGTGGTTTTGTAAACGATAATCACTTCATTCAAGTAAAGCTTGTTACTTTAAACATTGATTAAATTTGTTGCAAAAATCATGATATACAATTTATAACTTTTGTTATATTTCAGCTCTTATTAGATCCAGGTCATCCAGTTCCACCCATTGCGAACAATTGACGAAAATTCCATCTTTCTTGTGCAAAAGATTAGGCATCTGCTTATAAAATGCGAATAAATAGTTTTAAAGAGTTCGTCAGTTCAGTGTAGGAACATGTGAAACAATAGACATTAATTGAAGAACTTTACTCATATGGGTTATAACCCTTTTGGAATGTAACTCATATGTATTTGTAAATCATTTGAAGTGGAACTCATTTGAACTAGAAAATCAGAATGGAACTTATTTGGAATGGAAACCATCATGGAATTTAGTATGAATACTTAAACTTGATTAGTAGCAGTAATCTTGAAATTTTAATACATGACTTTTTGTCACAACCTGAGCCTAGAAATCGGGGGTTAGCGAAAAGCCAAACCAGTGACACACGTACTCCCGTGCACGTACATCCAAACCCAGTCCAAATACACGCACACAAGGGATCTAACACGTAGAACAATTTACGGTTCAACCGTAGCTTAGCCGTAGGACAAAATTCAAAAACTCGAGTCTCTGGAGTCTGAGCCGTACAATACAGAAAAGAAATCAAGATAGTTACAGAAACTGCAATTTCATGTGCGAATTAAGCAAAACAAGCTCCAATGAAGCCAAAGTGATAGAATTAGGCTGTAGATCATGTCAAGCATGTAAGAATAAGAGAATCACAACAATCAACAATATACCCATATGTGTTATACATTCCTGTACTTATACTTGCCTCAAAGCCTTGTCAAACCACTGAAGGCAAGCTCCAATCCAACTAAAAACCCAAGCAAAGCAAAGCAACAACACATGCAAGTATGAGAACACAGCAAGAGAGATGGAAAATTCAAATTGGAGAAGGAGAATTGAAGAACCCACTTACCTCAAAGCAGAGACAGAGAGGAGGGAGAGAGAGAACCCAGTCGAAATGGGTGGAAAACCCAACACCAACCCAAAGAGGAAGAGAAGTGAAGAGGAGAGACTGAAGACATGGATCTCTCCCTGGGTTTGAACGTGCACGTTGAAAGAAACGAGCAGGAATGAAGACATCTGGACTGATGACTCATATATATAGTTTTGGAGTTTAAAACAAAGTCCAACGGTTTAAGCTATTTACGATTCAAGTCACATGAGGGTCCAACTCCTCCAATTGACTCTAATTGGGTCTGAGATAGTTACGGAAAATAACGAGCTCAATAAAATACACGTGCTGACACCAAGATGATGGAAATATGAAGCATTTACAGCAATTGCAAAATTACAAAAAAAGGCTTAGAACCTATCCCAGGTCAAAGGCTACTCAACTACCTATCCATGACCCAAAACCAAACTCAAAAGAAATAAACAACACAAAAACAAACTAATGAGCCACTAAACTAGCTCAAAGGGGATCGGAGTGTTACATCCTCCCCCACTAGGAATCATTCCGTCCTTGGAATGACTACCTATCTGAGCGAAGAGTTGGGGATACTGGCGTGCTAGCTGCTCCTCTAGCTCCCATGTAGCCTCATCTAGACCGTGATGCTCCCACAATACCTTAACCCATCTGATAGTCCTGGTGTGGAGAATCTGTTCTCGTGTACTAACGATGCGAAGCGGACGCTCAACGTAAGTCGCATTAGGCTGAATTTGAATGTCATCGTATCGAATCACATGGCTCGGATCTGGCACGTACTTCCGGAGCACCGACACATGGAATACATCGTGGACTCTGGAGAACTCAACTGGAAGTGTCAAACGATAGGCTAAATCTCCAACTCGGCTCTTGACTTCAAACGGTCCCACATATCTCGAAGCTAACTTGCCCTTCTGACTAAACCGCACAGTGCCTTTCATCGGGGAAACTTTAAGGAACACCCAATCTCCGACTTGGAATCCCAAAGGTCTCCTCCGAGTATCCGCGTAGCTCTTCTGCCTGGACCGAGCAACCTTCAGATTCTCTATCACTTTCTGTACTTTCTCAGTTGTCTCAGCAATGATCGTCGGGCCATGGAAACTCCTCGTTCCTACCTCCTCCCAGCACACTGGAGTCCTGCACTTGCGTTTGTATAGAGCCTCATAGGGAGCCATGCTAATGCTCTTATGGAAGCTGTTGTTGTAGGCAAACTCACACAATGCCAAATGCATATTCCATTTCTTCTCAAAGTTCAGCATGCTAGTTCGGAGCATATCCTCCAATGTCTGAATGGTACGCTCTGACTGTCCATCAGTCTGGGGGTGGTATGCCGTACTAAAACTCAACTTCGTGCCCATAGCTTCCTGATATGCTCTCCAAAATGAGGACACAAAACGACTGTCATGATCAGAGACAATCGATACTGGGGTGCCATGCAATTTTACTATCTCGTCAATAAACTTCCTGGCCAACTCTGTGAATGTCATCCCTTTTTTGAACGGAAAGAAATGTGCTGACTTTGTCAATCGGTCCACTATCACCCAGATCGCATTGTTCTTCCTACTGGTCGGCGGAAGTCCTGAGACGAAATCCATGGTAATGTGCTCCCACTTCCACTGCGGAATGTGTAATGGATGCAATTATCCTGGAGGTCGCGGATGATTAGCTTTCACCCTCTGACAAGTCAAACATCGTGCCACGAACCCTGCGATCTCCCACTTCATATTGTTCCACCAAAACCTATTGTAACACTCCGACCCAGCTTAACCTCGTTTAGCACCTAATTACGGTTGTTTTAATTGGTAATTGTGTTTTGCTTTTATTTTGGATTCGTCGCGGGTCATGGATAGATAGTTGGGTTGGGTTTGACCTAGATTAGGTAAACCAAGCCTTTTTTCGTGATTTTAGCTTTTCTAAGACATGCTCATTTTGCATTATCTTGATGTCAACACGTGTCTTTCGTTGAGCTCATTAACTCTCGTAACTACGTCGTTGGCAACCGATGTCGTATGATTCCATTAAACCCGGATTTGACTCAAACTGAAAATAGACTTTTGACTTGGACTTCAGTGCAACAATTGACATCCACTTATCTTATATAAGCTTCATTTCATCGACTCCAGCTTTCTCTCTCTCACTCTCTTCTCTCACTGTTCACGTGAGTTCTCTCTCCCTCTCCTGAGTTCTTTCCTCCATCATCGATCAAGCCAAAGTGAGGGTTCCTTGCATGCTTTGGTGTGTTGGTTGAGGTGAGTTGAGGTTTCTTCAATCTCCCTTATCTCCTTCTCCTACTTCTTTCTCCTCTTGTTTTCGTGATTGCATGCTGTTGTCTTGACGTTCTTTCTTTTCCTCATGCATGGATGATCGCAGTGGTGATGTTTGGTTGTATTTGAGCCCAAGGACTGCAAGTTGTGTAATTGAACTCAATTAAGGCAAGTATAACCATAATCTGTGAGAACCCATGTTGGTATTTGTTTGATTTTGGTTAATTCACTGAATTTGCATGGAGAACGTGTTTACAGCCCAATTTGCCAGTATTGCTTCTTTTCTTTGTTGGATATTTGCATTTCTGATGTCATTACAGGTTTTTTATATTTGATTCAGAATTCGACCCCGTACATGTACGGCTAAGCCGTATGCCACTTACGGCTTAAAGTCCAGAGAGGGTGAAAACCCAGTTTTCTTCTACGGCCAGGACACTGCTAAGCCGTATATTGCCTTACGGCTAAGCCGTACCTCAGCTGTGACCCAGCCGTAGATCAGTACAGGGTGCCTTCTTCTAGATTAACTGAAGGCAAGCAATAGACAGTTTCATCCTACGGCTCAGCCACGGCTAAGCCGTAAAACACACACGGCTAAGCCGTAAAATAAAATACGGGTGAACCGTAATTGCAGGTGAACAGTAAAGGGAACCGCGGTGGAGCCGCAATGCATATTACGGCTAAGCCGTAAGATGCCTACGGCTAAGCCGTATGTTCACCTACGGCCAAGCCGTGCCAACCCTAGAAAATGAATAACAAGGATAGGTGTAATGAAAAGACCGCTATGACCTTCATGATAGAATGTAGAGCACCTAGACTTGCCTAATGGTATGAATGTATGACATGAATGATCTCGAGGGCTGCGAATCCTTCATGTTCGTTATCCAGTTGTTAAGCACCTCCCCATGGGTGTTGCTTTAAGGGACTTCGGTGTACTAGCCAATACAATGCAACACTAGACAACGGTGCATCGAATAACTTAAAACTACATCATCATGCACGGTTAGAAACACTGGATAATTAGATTAGAATTGGCTAGTAAATGACTTTGGTTCACTATGCTAACAGTTGCTTGCATGACATGTTGTTTGTTGATTATTGATCTCCACTCTCTAGCATGATTACTTGTTTCAACTACTTTCACATTATTGTTTCTTTACCTAGAGTATGCATGTGTAATTCACGTATAAGACATGTTCTCAGATATGCACGTATGATATGATTGTCACGATCTACTCAGGGTTTTCATGATTGACTCTGTATGGTCAGGCACTACTTAGCCTTAGCCTTAGCCTTAGGATCCCGACGAGGTGAATTTGGTGTAGTTTCATGGCCTTGCTGCAGTAAGGAAATGTCTTGGGGAACCGAACCCCAAGAAACCCGAGACCCATTTGTACCCTGGCCCGGACAATGGTGTTCTCTGCACGATATAAGATCCCTCTTTTGGGAGCATATGGCAATGTAGTCGCCAACTAATTATGTACACAGCATGTATACATTGATTCGTATTGTATATTCTTTCTTGCACTACATCTTAGTATACAAATGTGACCTACTTTGATTTACATGACTGTCTTTGTTCTATTCTATTAGACACAGCATGCGTTAACTGTTATGGTTTATACTTTGCTGAATCGTTGTATTCACGAGTTGTTTGCAGTGTTGCAGGCTCAGATACCCCTGCCGACCCCCTGTCGGTCGGCCAGACTCCAGATGAGACCCCCGAGGCCCCATCAGGCCTAGAGGAGTGGATGTGATCACTCCCTCGAAGAGCATCTTGGACATACATGACATGGCATAGGAGTCTTTTTTTGAGATCTATCACGCTTGTTACTTCATGCTTTGTTTATATCATTTTGTTCATTTTGTAAAACATTCAGCTATATATATGTCAGTTCATTTTCGTATTTCTCTTCTTGAATTGTGTAGTTTAATGTTTTGATATCTACAGCTTCCGCGTACATGTTTGGCACATGTGAACTTCCCTTATGCGTGTGCATTTAGACCAGGTCTACATGTACAGGCACGGGAGTACGTGTGTCATCGGTTTGGCTTTTACTAACCCCCGAACTCCTGGGCCCGGGTTGCGACACCTATCCTTCAAGTTCCGGTACATCTTAGTACTCCTTGGGTGCATCGCATAACGGGCATGGTGCGCATCTGTCATCAACTTTTCCTTCAGCTCATTTACAGCTGGAACAGACAATCTACTCCTGAAGTACAAAACTCCGTCTGCCAGACTGAAATTAGGTCGATCTGCAATCCGATCTCTGAAGGTTACCAGAAGGGGATCCTCAAACTGGCGGTCCTTGACCTGCTGAATCACCTCAGGCTGAAACACCATGGTAGTAGCTAACGTCACAAACTCATCCACCATCCAAACCTCAACAGGCTGATCACGCACAAGGGTATAGAATCCTATCAACACCTAGAGACTCTCTGTTCTCCTGCTGAGTGCATCTGCCACCACATTACCCTTGCCTGGATAGTACTTGATCGGGAAGTCGTAGTCTTTGATGAACTCCAACCATCTCTGCTGCCTCATATTTAGGTCATGCTGATTAAACAAGTACTGCAGACTGTGATGATCGGAATGAACCTCGAACTTCACACCGTACAAGTAATGCCGCCACAACTTCAGCACAAACACAATGGTTGCTAACTCCAGGTCATGGGTGGCATAGTTCTTCTCGTGCTCTTTCAGCTGTCTGGATCCATAGGCAATTACTCTCTGATTCTGCATCAATACACAACCTAGTCCAACTCGAGAGGCATCTGAATAGATCACGAATCCCTCGCTACCATTAGGGAGAGTCAACACTGGTACCGTAGTGAGCTTTTCTTTTAACATCTGGAAACTATGTTCCCATTTCATTCCTTTCCGGAAGGGTATGACGTTTTCAGAGATGGCTAGGAAGTTCGTGGATGAGATCGTCAGGCTCCATGGTACCCCCGTGTCAATTGTATCCGATCGTGACAGCCGTTTTGTTTCCTCTTTCTGGAGAGCATTCCAAGAGGCTTTGGGTACGAAGTTGAGTTTCAGCACGGCATACCACCCACAGACGGATGGGCAATCAGAGCGGACGATTCAGACTTTGGAGGATATGTTGCGAGCCAGCGTGTTGAGTTACGAGAAAGAATGGGATCTTCATCTATCGTTGTGCGAGTTCGCCTACAACAACAGTTTCCACGAGAGCATTGGGATGGCACCATATGAAGCATTGTACGGGAAGAAGTGTAGAAGTCCAGTATGTTGGGAAGAAGTTGGAATCCGAAGTTTTCACGGACCGACGATCATTGCCGAGACTACGGAGAAGGTACAGAAAGCAATTGAGAACTTGAAAGTTGCTCGGTCGAGACAGAAGAGTTATGCAGACACCCGCAGACGACCCTTAGAGTTTCAGGTTGGCGAGTGGGTTTTTCTGAAGGTCTCTCCGATGAAGGGTACGATCCGTTTCGGCCAGAAAGGCAAGTTATCTCCACGCTATGTCGGACCGTTCGAGATCAAGAGTCGGATTGGTGATTTAGCCTATCGATTAGAGCTTCCCGAGATGTTTGCAGGAGTGCATAACGTTTTCCACGTTTCGATGCTTCGGAAATATGTTCATGATCCCTCCCATGTCATTCGTTACGATGAGGTTCAGATTCAGCCGAGTGCTGCATACGTTGAGCGACCGCTCCGTATCGTGGGGACCCGAGAGCAGATACTTCGCACCAGGACAATTCGATGGGTCAAAGTGCTTTGGGAGCATCACAGTCCCGATGAGGCTACTTGGGAGTTAGAAGAGCAGATGGCACGTCAGTACCCCGATTTGTTTTCCCAGGTATGAGTGAGTTAGCGTGCATTCCGAGGACGGAATGATTCTCAAGTAGGGGAGGATGTAACACTCCGACCCAGCTTGACCCCGTTTAGCGGTTAGTTAATCTTGTTTTCGTTGCTAATTGTGTTTTGTTTGTGTTTTCTTTTCGTTACGGGTCATGGATAGGTAGTTGGGTTGAGTTTGACCTGGACTAAGTAGACCAAGCCCTTTTTCGTAATTTTAGCTTTTCTTAGACATGGTCATTTTTGCATCATCTTGATGTCAACACGTGTCTTTCGTTGAGCTCGTTAACTTTCGTAACTACGTCATTTGCAACCGTGGTCGTGTGATTCGATTGGACCCGGATTTGACTCAAACTGAAAATAGACTTTTGACTTGGCCCTTCTTGGAATTTGATCAACCCACTAACTTATATAAACCCATTCCATCGACCAAAACACATTCTCTCTCTCTTTTCTCTCAACTTCACTGTGCACGTGGAATTCTCTCCCTCCTTCACTTGAACTCCTCTTCTCCATCGATCAAGAGGAGGTCGGTTTCTTGCATGTGAGGTGAGTTGGTGGAAATCCCTTCATCCTTCTCATCTCTCTTCTCTAGTTCTTCTCCTTCTTGTTCCATTGTTGCATGTTGTATCTGTGTTGTGGATTTCTTCCCATTTCTCATGCATGCATGTGGTTTGATTTGCATTAGGTTGTGTTTGGATCCAAGGGCTCCCATTGTGCAATTGATTTCCAAATTGAGGCAAGTATAACCATAACATTGAGAACCCATGTTGGTATGCATTGAATTTGGTTGAGCTTACATGTATTGATATGGAAATAAGTGTTTACAGCCCATTTGATACTCATTGCTTCAGTTCTTGTGTATTCCCATTGATGAATTGCATTTCTGATGCTTTCCCAGACATTCTATACAGGTTTCAGGAAATTGAACTCGTACAGGTACGGCTAAGCCGTATGCTTCTTACGGCTCACAATCCAGAGAGGAGAAAAACCCAGTTTTCCTCTACGGCTAGGGCACGGCTAAGCCGTGGATTGCCCTACGGCTAAGCCGAAGCCCAGCCGTGGCCCAGCCGTAGAACAATACAGGGTGCAATTTCTGGAATAACTGAGAGTCAGCAACTGACAGGCCTTCTACGGCCCAGCTACGGCTAAGCCGTAGACTACACACGGCTAAGCCGTAGCACACACACGGCTAAGCCGTATCCACGTTAGACTAATGAAAGAAAAACAAAGATAGGTGTAAAGAAAAGACCGATATGGCCTTCATGATAGAATGTAGGGTACCTATTCTTGCCCAACGAAATGTGATACATGCGTGAATGATCTCGAGGGCTGCGAATCATTCATGTTCGTTATCCGGATGTTAAGCACCTCCCAATGGGTGTTGGTTTAAGGGACTTCGTGCACCGCCCGATTCAAGGCAACACTAGACAACGGTGTATCGAATAACTTAAAACTACATCATCATGCACGGTTAGAAACACCGGATAATTAGATTAGAATTGGTTTGTAACTTAAGATGATTCGATTCACATGATTTGTTGCATAACATATTGCATTCGATCATTGATCTCAACTCTCTAACATGATTACGTATGTTTCGTTACTTTCACATTGTGGTTTATTTACCCTGAGTATGCATGTATGATGCGTTCATTCACGGATCTGCATGTATGATAAGTTGTTACGATCTACTCAGGATTTTCATGATTGACTCCGTATGGTCAGGCACTACTTAGCCTCAGCCTTAGGATCCCGACGGGGTGAATTCGGTATAGTTTATATGGCCTGCTGCAGTATGGATTTTGTCTTGGGGAACCGGACCCCAGGAAACCGAGACCCATTGTACCCTGGCCCGGACAATGGTGTTCTTTGCATGTTACAAGATCCCTCTTTTGGGAGCATATGGTAATGTAGTAGCCACTAGTCATGTACACAGCATGTTATCCTTGATTCACGCAGCATATTTCTTTCTTGCATGATAGCCTAGTATACGAAAACGCCTTCTTTAATAACATGATGTTCTTTATTCTATTAGACACAGCGTGTGTTAACTTGTGTAACACTCCGATCCCCTTTGAGCCGGATTAGTGGCTCATTAGAGTGTGTTTTGTTTTGTTTATTTCTTTGGACTTGTTTTGGGTCATGGATAGGTAGTTGAGCAACCTTTGACCTGAGATAGGTAGTTTTAAGCCCTTTTTCGTAATTTTGCTTTTGTTTTGCTCATATCATCTTTGCATCATATTGGTGTCAGCACGCGTATTTCGTTGAGCTCAACAATTTCCGTAACTGTGTCAGATCCGTTTGGAGTCAATTGGGGAAGATGGACCTTCGCGTGACTTAATCTGTAAATTGCTTAAACCCATTGGACCTTGTTTTAAAACTACAAATCTATAAATATAAGTCAGCTCACAGGTGTCTTTCTCCTTGCCCATTTGTCTCGATCGATTGCATGCAAGATTAGGAGCAGCTCCACGTTCGTTCATCTCTCTCTCTCTCTCTTCTTTGCTTCTCTTGATCGATTGCCGTTGGATTCTCATTTTGTTTTGGATTGGGTTCCTTCTCTCTCATCTCCATCTGTAGCTTGGTAAGTGGGTTCTTTCCCAACTCTTCTCTTTTCTTCTCCAATTGCACCTCTCATTCTCTGATTGCTATGTCTTCATCTCATGCATGGTGTCTCTCTTTGATTTGCTTTGATTTTTAGTTGCTTTGGAGCTTGATTCAGTGGATTTCCAGATTTGAGGCAAGTATAAGTACAGTCTTGTATAACACACATGGGTGCTCTGTTTGAATGCTTTGATTTCCATCTTCTTTAGTGTATTTGATGTTTACAGCCAATGCTTGTGAATTTGGAACCTCTGTGACTTGTTTTGAGACTTTTCTGTACCACATTTCAGTTTCTGTAACTATCCCGAATTCGTGTTCTGTATTGTACGGCTAAGCCGTAAATTTCTACGGCTCACTTTCCAGAGACTGAAATTTTGAGTTTTGTTCTACGGCTAGGCTACGGCTAAGCCGTAATTTGTCCTACGGCTGAGCCGTAAGCTAGCCGTGACCCAACCGTACCCCAGCCGTGAATTAAATCTCTGATCAGTCGAAACTTTTCCAACACAGAACTCCTACGGTGTGGCTACGGCTAAGCCGTGGAATGCTACGGCTAAGCCGTGGATTGGTCTACGGCTAAGCCGTATACTGACTGTAGCTCAGCCGAAAAAGGCATCAGATCAGAGGTGAAAGATGATCCGTTTAGCTGTGTTTTGAATGGAACCAAGGTGAAGTCGTAGTGCATAGTACGACGAGCGCGTAAGATGTCTTCGGCTCAACCATAGGTCCCTCATAGCTAAACCGTTAGGCATGGCAATTCTGAAACATAACTTAGGATAATGGTGAGACTTGTAGGGCTCAAACACGGGTTGACCACTCATGTAAACCGGCCCAATGGATTCTTGGAACGCATGAATAGTCTGTTAGGCTGTGACTTATTCATGTGAGTGTTGTTTTACTGTTAAGCACCTCCCCATGGGTGTTGGTTTAAGGGACGTCGGTGCACGCAAAGATTTCGCAACACTTTGATGGCAACGGTGTATTGACTAACTTAAAACTACATCAACATGCACGGTTAGTGACAGTGAACAACTAGCTTAGGACTGGCTTGTAATGAACCTTGACTCCGTATTAATCTGAGTTGCATTGCATATTGTTTATAGTTTTGCCCTCTGCTCTGTTAATTTATGTTATGCATTCCTCAGTCATTTTGCTTTCGTTCTGTATATCTGTATCATTCTTTGTTCGGCACTAAGTTCTGATCTATGCTGTGCTTTGATTTAATCTATGTTCTAATCTGTAATTCGACTATGCTTTGTATATTCTCTGGCTTTGTATATTTTGGGTATTCCCTGGTGGCTCTGCCCAGAGGTTAATACGTGAGGATAAGATCCGGTCTTTGTCATCGGTGAGTCCAAAGCGGATAATCTCCCTTTCTATGGATTTGATTTGATTGGTATTAGTCTGGCTCTACTCAGCCTCAGCCCTATGATTGGTATTCATAGTTGTTTTTGGTGTTGCAGGCCCAGATCCCCCTGCCGAACCCCCGCAGGTCGGCCAGGCTCCAGATGAGACCCCCGGGGCCCCATCAGGCCTAGAGGAGTGGATGTGATCACTCCACGGGAGAGCGTACATGGCATGCATCATTTTGGAGTCGTGTGTTGTGTGGATTTGCATACTTGTATTTGGCATGACATGTCATGATTGTATATATTCTTTTGGTCCTTTTTGTAAAACTTTCATATGTAATTATGTCAGTCCTTTCTTGTATCCTCTTCTTGCATTGTTAGTTTTATGTTTCTGATATTTACAGCTTCCGCGTACTTGCTTGGCACGTGTGAATGTTCCCTTGTGCATGTGCATTTAGACTCAGTCTACATGTGCATGCACGGGAGTACGTGTGTCATCAGGTTTGGCTTTTGCTAACCCCCGAACCCTGGGCTCGGGTTGTGACAGCAAGCACAATAAAAGAGAACGAGTGGAAAACCAAAATGCGAAAAAGGAAAAAGATGTAGATAACACACACAGATATAAAACCAAATACAAGACTGAGTATACACCAAAAACATGTTGTACAAAAATAACACATAGTAACAAAGTCCGAAGTACAAGATACAAAATCTCTATGGAACCAAAACACTGATGATATGCAGGTACGCACTCGGTAGAAGTGATCAAGCCCACTCTGCCATATCGGAGGGTGTCTTTAGGTCCTGCCCTACAGCCTCTTCGACCGCCGGGGAGCCGGACAAGGGATCTGTGCCTGTAACACCACAGACAACTCAATGAATACAACGATCCAACAATTATAAGTAACATGGACGAAACACTTATAGTATCAAAGTGAATAATGACAGAAGATTAAATACAGGGTTTCATATTAGTATGTGAAGCAAATCGTGCATAGAAGTAAGGCATGATAAATGAATCAAAACATAGAAATACTGAACTAAGTGGCTACTACATTAACCATATTCTCTCACATAGAGAGCAGACAGATGAAAACACCACCGACCTGGCCATGGGTACAAGTGGGTCTTGGTTTCCCGGGTTCCGGAGTCCTAAGACAAAGCTACACTGCAGCTATACAGAGAATAGAGAACCAAGCCAGAGGTAACCCCGTCGGGCATCCTAGGGCTGAGGCTGAGTAGAGCCAGACTAATACCAATCAAATCAAATCCAAATGAAGGGAGATTATCCCCTTTGGACTCACCGACGGCAAAGGCCGGATCTTATCCTCACGTATAAATCTCTGGGCAGAGCCACTTGGGAATACCCAGTGAATCAGAGATGTACAAAGTTAGAGGTATACAAAGCATAGCGTAAAATGAGTCAAAGCAAGGCGTAGATCAAAGCATAGTACAGACCGAAGAATAAAACAATTATACAGAACAAAAACAAAATGATCTCATCATGCATAAACATAGATCAGCAGAACAGAGAGCAAAACTGTAAGCAATATGCAATGCATCTCAGATTAACACGAAATCAAGGGTAATTATAAGCCAACTCAAATCTAGTTGTTCACTATCACTAACCGTGCATGATGATGTAGTTTTAAGTTATTCGATGCACCGTTGCCATCAAAGTGTTACAATGTAATCCTCACGTGCACCGAAGTCCCTTAAACCAACACCTATGGGGAGGTACTTAACAGTAAACCAATGCTCACATGAATGAGTCACAGCCTAATAGACTATTCATGCGGTCCAAATAATCCATTGGGCCGGTTTATATGAGTGGTTACCTGTATATAAGCCCTACAAGGTCAACCATTAGCCTAAGTTTAATTTTAAACTTTTTCCAGGTCTTACGGCTTAGTCGTGGGTGACCTACGGCTTAGCCGTCGACAGCTTACAGCCTAGCCGTAATATGCACAACGGCTTAGCCGTGGTTTCCTTCAGAACACGGCTAAACTGGTCATTTTCCACCTCTGATCTGATACCTTTTATGGCTGAGCTACAGTGGAGTCCACGGCTTAGCCGTAGCTTCACCGTTAGAGTACGGGAACCAGAAAGTTTCGACTGATCAGAGTGTGAATTCACGGCTGGGTCACGGTTAGCTTACGGCTCATCCGTAGAACAATTTACGGTTCAGCCGTAGCTTAGCCGTAGGACAAAATTCAAAAACTCGAGTCTCTGGAGTCTGAGCCGTACAATACAGAAAAGAAATCGAGATAGTTACAGAAACTGCAATTTCATGTGCGAATTAAGCAAAACAAGCTCCAATGAAGCCAAAGTGATAGAATTAGGCTGTAGATCATGTCAAGCATGTAAGAATAAGAGAATCACAACAATCAACAATATACCCATATGTGTTATACATTCCTGTACTTATACTTGCCTCAAAGCCTTGTCAAACCACTGAAGGCAAACTCCAATCCAACTAAAAACCCAAGCAAAGCAAAGCAACAACATATGCAAGTATGAGAACACAGCAAGAGAGATGGAAAATTCAAATTGGAGAAGGAGAATTAAAGAACCCACTTACCTCAAAGCAGAGACAGAGAGGAGGGAGAGAGAGAACCCAATCGAAATGGGTGGAAAACCCAACACCAACCCAAAGAGGAAGAGAAGTGAAGAGGAGAGACTGAAGACGTGGAGCTCTCCCTGGGTTTGAACGTGCACGTTGAAAGAAACGAGCAGGAATGAAGACATCTGGACTGATGACTCATATATATATAGTTTTGGAGTTTAAAACAAAGTCCGATGGTTTAAGCTATTTACGATTCAAGTCATATGAGGGTCCAACTCCTCCAATTGACTCCGAATAGGTCTGAGACAGTTACGGAAAATAACGAGCTCAATAAAATACACGTGCTGACACCAAGATGATGCAAATATGATGCATTCAAAGTAATTGCAAAATTACGAAAAAAGGCTTAGAACCTATCCCAGGTCAAAGGCTACTCAACTACATATCCATGACCCGAAACCAAGTCCAAAAGAAATAAACAACACAAAAACAAACTAATGAGCCACTAAACCGGCTCAAAGGGGATCGGAGTGTTACACTTTTGTAAACAGCTTACATACTTAAAAAAAAACCACAACCAAGTACAAGTAACATCAATATCGTCATAGGCACATCAACTTCTGTCACTCCTAAGTCAGTATCTGTAGGAAGTGGAGGTTATACTAGGATCTCCAATAATTTGTTGCACATCTTCAAGTGAAATTCTCCTTAACACACAGCACATCTAATCAATAGTAGCGTACACCGCTCGTGGGTCACGAATAAAGTCATCCTCCGTTAGTGGGTCAGTGATGCTTAATGCATACTGACAATGCTGCAGTCAGTTATTATGTCAGATTCTTGGAGGTTAAGATATACATAACATAAGTAATAACTGTGGTGGCAAACTTGCTCGTAACTTGTAAACGAGGTAGCTTGACTGGCTTCATTTTGTCACCCCCATTGTGATTGATGGTTCGGGTTTTGTATTGTCCTTCATGAAATTTGCGTGTACCAATTCATATAATTGGGCAAACAATTGGATGGAAATTTCACTGGTCGACTTCTGTTTTTACCTAATAATACATGATTTTTCCATTTCTGCCATACCTGATCGATAAATTGATATGCAATTTGATATTGCTGAGCACTAAGACCTCGATGACAATGATCAGGAGTCAATGGTGGTGGAAGAATAGTCTGAACTCTACCAAATTGCCTCAAAACTCTATCTGAGTGATATGACTCCATAATATCCAAACACCTAATGCATTTAAAGTCGAAAGCAAGCTCATATAATAGATGATGTTGTCTTTCATTACAATAAGGATCCCAAGTTACCTGAATGAATAAGCATACATACTTAGAATCACATCTAAAACAAGTGTTGAATTAAATTTAAAATGATTTACTTGTAAAATAAGCAATGCCTTATCATTATCCATTTCATCCTTCATTTTTCTTAATGTTTGAAGACGACCATCTTTAATAGACTCCTTACTAGGATGCCAAAGTAATGCTCAAAGGTAGTGTTGGAGGTACATGAGGTTGGGGGTAGGAGCAAAACTTGAAAAAAATGCTTATATATCCATGCATCTAGCAGTGACAAATACCTGGCTTTTGTTGCATTTCACGCCGGCTAGTTAATCCCAATTGCCGATAGAGATAAGCCAAAGCGGTTGCACCCCATGTGTATGAACTCACACTGTCAACATCCATAAGTAGACTAAGATAAATGACTGGTACGCATGTGTTACTCTTGTCACTAAACAATATATATCCAAATACATATAACAGGTAAGCTATCATTGCACGGTCAATGGCTGTTTCTCTATCTACATTTGTCACTGCATCAAACTTATGTTTTAGCTACTCTAACCTTACTGATTAACTCCGCACTTGTGCAAGCTCATCATGTGCCTTCGAGCATCAAACTCCTAATGCACGGTGCAATAGTTCTTAAGCTTCTGTAAATCCAAAACGATCGTTATATAAAACTGCTATCCCCATCACTGGGATCCACAGAATGATAGTAACATCATCGAGAATGATGGTTATCTTCCCGAAGGGCATGTGGAACATATTAGTTTCTGGATGCCACCTTTCCACAAAAGTTGATACAAGGCACTTATCAACATATTTGTAAGTAGTCCTGATCAATGGCGCCAACCCATATCCATCAATCTTCTCTCTAAATAAATTTGAATCGTTCAAATGCCACATTGCTACTTTTTGGCCATGACTCAAGCACTTCAGCGGGAGACTGTCTTGAAAATAAAATAGACATTTGTTAACTAATAAAATATAACATTTGTCTTATGAAAATAAACATACCTATACTTTCCAAATGAATTTTGCAATATGTGTTTAAAAGCTCTTCAATACTAAAGGGTCTTTTGGCACAACAAGTTCTTCTCCATCATCATCTTCATCTTCATTCTCTTCTAACTCTGTGACTTCTGATTTTTCCAGCTCTTCAAGAATTACTTGTCTAGATATCGGAAACCGTTTGGTCGAGCTCTAGAAGTACTTATCATATCTGTAAAGGTCATCGAACCAAATAGGTTACTATATTATTTCAGTTGAACTAGCAGTTTTCTCATATTTGTGTCACCAGAACCAGAACAACATTATTGTTCGGCCACACAGGGCAGAACACGATTATTCTATTTAGCCATTGTTGGCCATACACATTGAGTATGTTCAACCAAATTTGGCTGAACAAATTCATAAATGTTTGGCCCTGTGTGGCTAAACGGCATTCATCTTATTTAGCCACATAAGGCCGAAGGGGGCGTGAAATAGGAGATGATTGTTTCCATTAACAATCACAATAATGGTGTAAGGAGAGAATAAATCAAAGGCTATTATGCAAACATCCACAAAACTCATTTCAATGAAAATGGTGGAGAAGATAAATGTTTGAAAAGAAAAGAGGAAAGAGAACCTACTTTTGAGAGTGGTGGAAAAGAGAATATAGTATCCTTGAGAATGGAGATGAATGGAGGAGGAAGGAGAGGAGCAAACTAGACTAGAGGAGGAAGGAGAGAAGAGGAGTGGAAGAGGAGATGTGTAAAGAAAGATTATGGAAGAGGAAGTAGAAAAAGAGAACGGGGATATAGTGTGTAGAGAAAGAGAATGGGGGTAAGTGTGTAAATGTAATGACTATGAAGAGAAAAAAATACAAACTTAGTCACAAAAAATACAAACTTAGTCACTTACTCTATTGTGTATAAAGAGAAATTGTGTAAGGAGAGTAAAAAGGGGTGTACAGATAGAAGGACTCTTAGTTTTCTATGTTTTACTCTTTGTATGCAAGGAAAGGAAAGGGTGCTTTATCTAAACTAATCGTGTTATAGCTAACTTCAGAATTCCTAGCTTTAAGGATACCATATTAAATTTCATTGTCTAATCATTGCTATGAAAACCTCAAAGTATTAGTAGAGGTAGTGGAAATACTTTTCAATAGTTTTGATCTAGTGGCGCCTACTTCTCAATAAGATGCTCTCATATTCTATTTCTAATCAATTTAAAATTGATTAGATGCCCAAAATTTAGAATTATAATATTTTTAGTGGGCCATATAATAGCACTTTTTGCATGGATCATACCCATATATCAAACTATTCTTTTATTTATGGTTTTAAAGTAGTACTTTGATCCGATCATGTCACCCTATTTCTTTATGCTTAGCTTTTTTTTTTTCATCTGGGAAAATGATGTTCATATTGATTTGGATACTGTTATGGCCCATAGCCCATGGATGAATCCATAGAATTGCACTTTATTTTTATGATTTCATGTAGATTTATAGATTTATTTAGGATAAATTATTTGAATTTCATAAAATCATGCATTTGTGCCTTTAAAGTTGAATTCAATTCAAAATCAGCTAAAATTTTTAAAAAATTGCATGTTTTTCATGAATTTTTTTTATTATCCAATTATCCTCACTTATATCTTTCAATTCACACCGAAACTCATATATTTTCTTTGCACCACTATGTAGTACACAAAAAATCTAGCCATGTGGTATCTTTATAGGAGTTCATATTTGTTGATTGGAGCCTCATGCATTGCATTATTGTTTTCTACACGAACTAATTACTGTTGAATATAATTTTATTATTTTTTCTGAAAATTCAGATATTTGGGGACCCACATCTAGAGAGTTTGAGAGAAAATAAATAATTATAAAAGAAAAAATTGAAGAAAGAAAATCATGAGACCCACACTATTCATGGGGGTGAATCTCCATGTAAGGGGTGTTCACGAAACTCGCTGAATCTGAGGTTGATCGTTAGGAGCTAATCACAATGATAGAAACCACATGTCCTAAGAAAATCCTAAAACTGGAGTAAAAGAACCTATACAAATACAATTCCTACATTTCTGAAAAATTAATTAAATACATCAATTACATTCCATAAAAGTTACCTAATCTAAAGACCTAGGCAAAAAGTCATAAACTAGTAAAGTGCAACCATAAAATACAAGATTAAACCACCAATTAAAAGCAATAAAAAATAAAATTCAAAATTATAAAGTACAGAAAATTAAAGGTTGGTAATGTTTTTAGAAATCTAATATTTGTACTTGCACTTATAAACATTGGAGGTATTGGTGAATCAGGACCCCCTTCTCAAATATAGGTTGTCAACCCAAATTAAGAATGGAAAAAATTAATGAAAAAATCAAATTAACTTTAGAATTATTCTTTTTACATTACATAGTCCAATAGTTCCTTTTACTCATCCTTGCGTTTGCCTATAAGTATGCAGTGTATCAAGAGATGACAATATCAAAAGAGGTTACTAAACACGACAATTAATTTTACGAATATCTCTCTATGTTAACAGAAATTTTATTAATTTTATCCACAAATTACATGCAAAACCAATTAAAAGATACAATACATCAACCCTTTTCTAAAAAACAAAAGTACTAGCCTGTCATAGTGTCTACTTCATAACCAATTGTAATAAAATTCAAAATTAAAATAGTGCAAGAATTTAAGGGTTGGTATTTTTTTTAGAATTTTGAATCTATATTTGCTCTTAAACATTGGAGGTATGGGTGATAGGGATCCCTTCCCAAATATGGGTTGTCAATCCAAATTAAGAATGAAACAAAATTAATGAAAAAATTAGATGAATTTTGGAATTGTCCTTTTAATATTAAATCATCCAAGAATTCGTTTTACTCATGCTTGCATTACCCCCATGCATGTAATGTATCAATTAGAAAATAAACATCAAAAAATGTTGCTAAGGCAATTGATTGTTTGAACAACTCCATGGTAATAGAAGTTCCATTAATTTCTATCCTTAGATTACATGCAAAACCAACAAAATGATACAGACCTTCAACCCTATTTTAGAAAATAAACTTACTAGTCTATTATGTTGTCTACTTCACAATATCAAAAACCTTGGGCATAATGAAGACTTCCAAATCAGGAATAGGATGATGGACCGCCGGGTGGATGGATCAAGGTGGGTGGTGTGGCATTAGGGCATAACCTCCTTTATGAAGAAAAGTGGATGAGGAAGAGAGGTGGAGGACAATTGGAAAGAGGAGGAAAGGAAGTCCAAGCATGGGATGATCCCCTTGGTGGTCTCCTTTTATGCTTTTGTAACAGCTTGTCCTTGTTGAAATGAAATTCTTGGAAGATATTTTGACATGTAGCCTAAGATGAGGTCCTTAGATAAGCCTAGGAGTCTTTCATGCTTTGAAACTTGATGTGCATGTCTTTTTAGTTGCTTGGGCTCTTTGCTTCTTAGCAATTTCTTCACAATTGGACCTCACAACTTTATGTTGTCCCGCATGGAAATGCATCAGTCAACTTTCTAAGGTCGTATCTCTCTCAATACAACTCTGATCGAAACAATCTTTGCCTCTACCAATCATCAAAGGATAAGTCTCCAAAGTTTGCAATCTATCTTCTCACATTTAAAAATAATTTCAAAAGATAAGAAGGAATTTTGAACTTTTGTAACAAACAAAGTCGGGGGCCACATGTGGGACGTCTTGCATGCCCCATGTGTGGGTCCCATAATGGGTCTCCTTCTCTTCAATTTCTTTTCAAAGTGGGTGTTAAGAATCTAAATTTCCTTCACTGAATAAAAATAATAAAAAATTCATCTTTTATAAAAAAAACAATAATGGTATGCATGGGACCCAATTCACATTGTATGAATACATATGAATATACTACATTCATCACTTTTTGGTGCTTTACTCAATGGTGCAAAGAAAATGCATTATTTCACGTGTGACTTAGGAAAGAATTCTAGTGATAGTAGAATTCTTATGAGAATAGGCTTCCATGGAATCATGCAAATTAATGAAATGTGACTGATTTTGACTTAAATTATTGCATTGTGTTAAAGCATAAAAATCAGTGGTACTAGTGCAATTAACCCTAAATAAGTTCATAAATCTACATGAAATGATAATGAAATTATACAAATTTATTAACTTATCAGTGGGTGGTGTGGTCTAGGGCAGAGCTTCCTTGGTGAAGAAGTATGAAATAAGAAGAGAGGGAGAGAGATCTGTGATGTGTGGAAGAGAATTTGGAAGTCCAAGCATGAGACATCCACTCCCCTTGCTCCTCCTTCTATGGTTTTTTGTAAAATTTCTTTCCCCTTATTAAAGAACTTTTTTAGCAACAATCATTGCTTGAGATCTGCGACGAGATGAAATTTAGAAGGTTGTGGAGATATTTTTTTTTCTCATCTTGAATATAACTTTCTAAACTGGCAAACTTGCTCTCTAAAATTTCTAATTTCTTTCCTCTTGACATTTTTAGCAATAGCCCCATATGAGGTGTGAAATAAAGGGGCAAGCTATTTGAACTCATAAAAGGACTCAGCTCCACTCACCCCTTTCAATATATAAATATATTATGTGAAATTACCCAAATGCCCCCTCCCTTTTCCTCTCCCTCTCCTCCCCCTCTCCGTCTCTCTTTCCCCTTCCCCACCTCCCCCTCTCTGTCACTGTCTCTTCTTCCCCACCGCCCCCTCCAGGTGACGATCACCGCAACTGGCAGAGGGGACGGTCCCCTCCCTATCCCTTTTCCTTTCTCTCCCTCTCCCTCTTCCTCTTCCTCTCCTTTCGCTCTCTGTTTTTTTTTAATTTCCCCGTCCCCTTTCTCTTCTTTTCTTATGGTTTTACTTGAAGCTTGAAGTGTTTAGGGTTTTGCCCGGGGTTTGTAAGGTTTTTTTGAATGGAAATTAAGTTGGTTTTTATGTTTTTATTTCCCTGACATGGTGTTTGACCAAAATCAGGGTATTTGACCAAGATCAGGGTGTTTTGGGTTAGGATAGAGGGATTTTGAATGAAGGGAGGTGCTTTTGATAGAAGTTTTGAGGTTGTTTTTTTTATCAAGGGCATGGAGAAGACTTTTATTGCCCATGAAGAGAGATGCTTAATCATCAAAAGGTTGGTGATAAGTCCTCAAAAATGCACATTTTCATGGTTAGTTTAGAATGTTTTAAGGATTTATTAAGCTAAGAGAGCCTCATTTATTGTGGAATCATGATTTTATGCATTTAAAATCACTATAGTGTTTAGTACAATTTGCTCAAAATTCACACTTTTTGATAAAATCATGAAATTTGCCATTTTTGGAACCCTATTTTTGAAAAATATCTTCTCATGATGTGAATCAAGTTTTCTTCATCATTTTTTAATTCTAGTAAGATTATTCATTTTTACTATTATTTCATGTAAGATGGGCCCGCATTCATGCATTTATGAACTTAGGGCTAAAATTTCACTTTTCATTGTAAGTTATTGGAGAAATGAGTTCCACGAAAATATTTGAGGCAAACAAAGAATTTTTGAAGGAAGGGAAAAAAAAAGAAAATGAAGAGAGGAAGAAAATACAATAATATTGTGAAAATGGCTTCATAGGGACCCCGCACATGCACATGCATGAATCACATATGTGAGATAGCCAAGAGGGGTCCACCATCTTTTATTGCATCATTCAAATTATCTTTTTGGTAATTCAAAGATAATTTCAAGAGTCAAGATATTTCATGGAAGAATTAGCTACCTCCCACCTCTAGATTTTTTACACTCCATCTCCCCCTCTTTTGTCCCATCATCTTATGTCTTCAAAGAGGCTTAGCACTAAAGTCACACTAACAACCTTTAGTGCTCAAGCAGTAGGAGGAATTCTCATCCATCCTAGTATGTTGGTTTTCTTATTTTTAATTTTCAATCTCATGTAAAAGAAATTTCATACTATTAATGAAGTTTGTTTCTTTTTAATTTCTCTCGTCTTAATTTGTGGTTTCTTAATATTAGTTTTGTGATCTATGCAATAGGGTTAGCTTTTGCTTTTGGTTAAATAATTGGATCAACTTTGGAATCATCATTAACAACCCACGTTAGCTACTTTTTCAATATACCATGTTTTCGATGGATACATAGTATTTTTGGAGGCAATGTAAGTTGGAGTTGAAAAGAATTGAGCGAAAAGGAATAGAAGTCCTAACTAAAATTATTTATTAAGAAGTGGCGACTTGTCATTCTCAACTTGGATTGACAACCCAAATTGAAGAATAAGGCCCTAGGACAACACCTCTAATCTTTTTGAGCTCAGATTAAGAGAGAAAATCGAAAGAGCAAGTCACCACCTTTTATTTTCAGTTCCATCACCTTTTATTCTTTGCATTTTATTTTACTGCACTCTTATTTTAATTTCTACACACCTTGTGTCTGTCTCTCTACACAATTTTGTTTAAGACTATTACTGCTGAACATGCATAAGATTCATGCATTTTTCTCAAGTTTTAGGGACATGTTTTGGGTGGCCAGGCTATATATAAATTGGTGTGATAAATTGGAGATTGTTTGAACCAGTTGGGAATTGATTTTCTGCGTAGAAGGTTGGAAAGGTTTTCTAAACTTTGAATATTTCTAACATAACATAGTTGTTAACATAGCATAGCTACTAATGTAACTTAGGTTATAATTTAGGAAAAGATACTAACATAGGGATTCTGATTTTAAAAAGTAGTTTTGTTCTATTTTTTGGGTTTAATTTGTTTTTAACAATGTGTGTTTCTAACTTTTAATTTTTTTTCTACTTTAGCTTTATTTAGTTTCTAAATTTTAGTTGCTTATTTTTGTTAGTGTTATTTTTAGTAACTTTTTATTTTTGGACGATCTAACCTGTGTTTTGGTGTGCAGCAACTTAGATTAGGGTTTCGTAGTTTCTAAATTCAGGGTTTTTTAGTTTTAGGATTTATTTTAATTTTTTATTTGGTTTGTAGTTAATTTAATTTTTGCAAAGTATGAATGATTATAGTTTGTTAGTTTTTAAATTAGGCTAGTTTTAGATCTTATTTAGGACAGATTACAAGTTGAAAACACTTTAAACATATTGCTCACTGTGGATCGACTTGGTCTCATCAGTTTATTTCTACATTATAGTTCTGCACTTGAAACTTACAATTAAGTTTTTGGGGGTAGGAACAGTTGGAATTAACAAGTGGCTTGCTTTTTCATGAGCTATGGATTCACCTTAAATTTTAAGGAAAATCAATTAATTTTAAATGATTAAGGGTTTAGAGGGTCAAATGAAGTCAAAATTGATCATGTCGCCAGTTGTTTCGAAAGTATTTTGGAGGAGAACATTAAAGAAAGAAAGTTTTGGGAGTTTAAAATTTTAAAGAAGTTGAAATATGGGGTAAAAAAGGAAGAAATTGCCTCTCGATTATCGCGGGTATTGCCCTGGGTAGCCGATTGGATATTGTTTATAAAAGGCAGTTAAACATACGAGTTTCCCACTTTGCAAATCTTAATTTCTTGCATCCGAGAGTTGTCTTAAGGTTTTTGGAAGTCCTTTTTGAGTTTCCTTGCTTTTCTTCTCAGCTTTCACCATTAATCTGTGGCTTCAATGTGTTGACCCATAAAAACTCACAAATGCTCCGGTGCAGACATTACAAACAAATTTCAAGTCAATGGCACATAAACCCTAAGATTGTGGAATGCCAGTCAAATACAACATCCAGAGTTTAGAACTGATGCAACTCACTCAGAAGATTTCAGATGAGCCTAAAGTACAGCTGTTCAAATCTCAGAGTTAGTGGACTTCATTTGGTCATTCGATTTAACCAAACTTCAAATTCAAGGTTCATTGGCTCAAAGTTTAGTGTTCATTGAACACACTCAACCTTCTGAGTTACCAAAGTAGCTAAAAAATCACATGACAGCTCCAAATTATATATTAGGAATGATGTTTCAAATTTTCAAAGCATTTTGGACTTCATTTCAGTTCAAATTCAAGCTTCAATGATTGTATTCTAACTCCTTGAGGTCACTATGGCAATAGACCCTTCTACATGTCAGAATTGATTGAAACTCATGGAGAAAGCTTAAATTATATTTAGGATGGACTCTGCACAATTTTTCTAGTTGAGTAGATGTCATTTGACCCAAAGTCAACAAAAATGTCAACTTTGGGTCAGTGACCCCCAAGCCATAGGGTCATTGACCAAAGTCCAGCTTTCGGGTGATTGAAGTTGATGAAATTTGGACATAAAGCTTAAGTCATACTTAGAAGTGATTCTGTAAAATTTAAAACCGAGAGGACTTCGTCTAACTCAACTTTAACTACATGTCAGCTAAGAGTCCATGACCCCCAAGTCACGGTGGTCACTAACTAAAAATCCTACTTCTAAAGGCTAAAGCTGATGAAATTTGGATCAAAGACTCAAAATTTGCTCAAAGTCAATTTCACAAAGTTTCAAATCAATTAAACATCATTTGGGAAGAAAACAAGCTGATTGCCTGCAATGTAAGAAGACAATGATTTATAACATGCAACAAGTGGGTCATTATTTAAAATCTTACTTCCATAGTCTAAATAAAATGAAATTTGTATGGATACTTTAAGATGCTTCTAACATCAGTCCCTCCAAGTTTCAAATCAATTCAAGGTCATTTGGGCATCAAACAACTAAAACAAGAGCCCATTTTCATGAAAAGTCAATGGGGGGTTGACCAACTTCAAAATTTCAAAATAGGCTGACATTTATATGACACATTCAAAATATTGTTAAAAACGCTTCCAAGTCTTTTGAAATTGGACATTGCTTGGGCCTCAAACTGATGAAAATGGATCATATATACAAAAACCTGAAATTGGGCCTTGTTCGTGACTGCATGCGACCTATGAATTGGTCCTGGATGGTTTCTAAGAGTCATTTCACGTTATTTTGAAATGCAACTCCCTTACAACTGTTGGGAACTATTCCAACTTCCTTTGAAGACTATAACAGGCGTACTTGGGCTCTGAAGAAGGGTTAAAGCTAGGTTAGAAGTTCAAAAGCAAAGATTCTAAAGTTTTAAGCAAGGTCACAAGGATTTTAAGGCACTTTAAGCACTCTAAGTCTACTTTTTCTTTTCAATCTCACTAACTTAAGGTGAGAAATGGTTCAGAGAAGGAGAAGAAATATGCATATCATTTAAAGAAAATAGGTGCAAGGGCCATAAAAAGGATGAAAACTATTTCCTTTGGTTTTCTCACTTGAGAGGGTTTTAGGCCATCTCGGAAGTCATAAACAAGCCCCTTTAGGCTTCATTTTGTTCTCTAAGAATTATATATTCAGAATAATACAACTTTGGCTTTAATTTATTTCTATAAAGCACCCTTTTTCAAATTTGTATAAAAACAATCCGTAACCAAAAAGTGATGATTACCAAAGGTTTAGTTGATTCCACTGCCAAATTAAACACTCTTGGTGGTCATTCAAAACTCCAAAAGCCAAAGAACACAAGTTCCAGCACTCTGAAGGCATCACAGAAGCAAAATAGAGAAGAAATGGGGACAAACAGTGGCCATTTTGGCCACTGTGGGCCACGATCACTGGTAGGGGGCCAGTGACTTTGGGCCATAGTCACCACCTTCCTGGTTTCTTTCTTTTTTTTTTTTTTTGTATTTTCTGCCCCTTTTCATGTATTTCCTTGTAATTTTCAAGTTTAGTCACATCTGAGACCAGAGGGAGGGGTTGCAATTTTTCAAAACTTGTAAACAACCTGCATCCTCACAGTTAAAGCATTTGAACCCATGTAAACAAAGGAAAATTAATGATGAACAGTAATTATTTTTCCCATTCTTCTTAATGCTTGAAGTGTGTGAAAGTTGGACTTTAATTTGTTGCATTTCACATCACGTTTCTAGTGTAATCACAATGGCTAGTAATTTGCCTTCTTCCTTGTGTTTTTTTCACTGTGTTGTAGAGCTGATTGGCTCTACTGTTGTTGTGCTTGTCATGACCCAAGAGCGAGACTGGGATTAGTGCAGTGACAAGTGTGTATTTGTAGAGTGTGAGCAAAGCTTATCCAGAAGGACGATTTCCCACAGGTTTCCGCAATGAGGATATCAAAATCCCACATATTAAGATACATGAATTCGCGGAAGCTTGTAGCAAATTGAAACAGAGATTCAATAATATATATGCAATACAAGGTATGCTATCAAAGTAAGTCAACATAACTGGCATTCCATTAATTAGCATTTAATATTTACATAAAGATATAATTTCATAAACTTCCAAAAGAAGGCCAACAAAGGCCATACATCCAAAACCCCCAAAAAAAAAAGTGACATACTAACCAAATCCAAAATGTTATCGAAGCCCTATGCTTGATTGGTGCCTAAAGGACATCATCATCTCACCACTCTAATCTTGACTGTGGCTTCTCAGTCGCCATCGCGTTCTCCGTCTCAAAGGTAACCGGCTTTGAACCCAAGCACCAAAAGATGAATTGGTTCAGATATGACAATCTGGCAAGTGACTAAGTTAAGCTATAACATTAATACTAAAAAGAAATTCTTAATTAAATTTAACAAAGCATGTGGAAGATAAGTGAGATACTAACGACAAGTACAAGAACAACGTAAAGAACTAAGTAAGAGTAAGATGAATAATATGAAACATGGATAATATAACTGCAAGGTGGCAAATCACATGAAGCTAAAATTTCCCTGGCATACGCAGAGAAGGAGAGCACGCACAACATCACAATAGCCACGAAATATCATATGTATAACCCGACATATAGCGGGGGCCACACATGATCACGAGTTAACCATGGATTTAACACTAGCACGATATACCAATCTACAGATAGTCCACAATAATAATAAGGACCCCAACTTGATGGATTTGGTCAGATGGGTACCTAAGCTTAGTGGTGCCGACATGCAAGTCCAAGGATACAAAATAAATGAAAAAGATGGGCTACTCTCATAAAACACGCACAACGTACGAGGAAATATGATTGTGATATCAACAGTGGATAGCCCTCTCTAGGTGTAAGACCGACGAACAAGGCACGATTGAATAAAATCAAGTAAAACAAGTGTTTCCGTGAAATTTAGAATAGGATGAACTCAAAATGGTAAAATCAGGTTCAAAATGGTAGAACCAATCCACTTTTCGGCAAAAGGGGTGGTTTTTATAAAAATGGATTCTAATTGGAAAAACAAGTTAAACAGGCAGGTTTTAATTGCAAATATATTCAAACTAGGTTTTTGGTCTAAAAATATTCGGGCAACATTCTAGCTTAGAATGAGGAGCCCGAAATGGGAGAAATAAAGGCCGCAAATCCAATATATGGGGGTGGACTTGGCACCTCAACGTGCCCCTGCCAACACCCTAACCTAGGATCCAGTCAATCCTTGAGGATCAAACAAACATGAGTGCACGAAGCGCTCGGGGTATGACTTAAGGGTTCTTAGAACTCAATGAATTTCATTTAAGTCCGATTCATAAATAAGACAGTCAAATCATGAATAAAGATATGAACAATAGTTTTGCAACTAGCATAGGAAATAGTGACTAATGGGAGTAACCAAAAATATAGAATCATGTTTCAATCGTGGAACCATTACAAGTGTCATTCCATTTTTTTTATAGGTCACGCATTACCATCGACAAGGCTAGGCTTCAATATATGTTCCACATGCATTTACAATCCAAATGTCAGACTTTATAACCAATTTGGCGTTTCCCAAGTTTGCAAACATTACAAGTGTCTAAGTGCATGGATTCGAACTAAAAAAGTCTAACTCATGTCTCCCGGATGATGTTCCAACGGGTAATCCACCTATTCATCATTTTAGGATAAGTTTGGTCTCCACCTCAAGGGTTTAGGGATACCTTTGATCAAGTTTATGTGTTTATTGTAAAATACACAAAACAAGTTAAGGATTTAAGTGGCTAATTAGAAGGGAATTGATTCGCCAATCATTAGTTCTTTATGTGCACTCTCGATCCTCCAAGAGTCACAAAATGATGAGGGAAAATCTTTAAAAAGGCTTCCCAAAAATCCCTTTTAAAAGAGGAGTAAACACCCCCTTCAATGGGGTGTCCTTGAGCCACTCGGTCAATGGCTCTGGTCAGTGTCTAAACTTGCCTAATCGGTCACTACCCAACTGGGTACAACTGACTACACAACTGGGGATTATTTTCAGTCCCCATCTTAGCTCTTTTCTACACACTTGAGAGCATTCCTTTCATCGTTTTTGAGCCACTTTTTGAGCCATCAAATCCCTCCTTAAAGGCCTTAAATCCATGCCCACAGCTACACAAAATTGAATTAATTTACAAGATAATTAAGTGAAAGACCCGAGTTGAAAATCAAAACTTGAATAAGTTTGCACGTAGTCTATAGCAGTCTAATTCCGTCACTTACTTTGGATTAAGGACTCCTAAAAACACCTTCAATTCACTCTAAAATAGCTAGAACTGCTTCCTAAAACAAAACCCCAAAACAATCCACAAAAATTACACATAAACACCTAAAATTGGAAAACAAGGAAGGAAGGAAGAAACCCTTTTTGCATACAATATAAAGAGAGTCTCTAGGACCTGCTATGGTTGGATTCAAAGGTTGGAGATCACCACATAACTACATGTGCTTAGACCAACAAAGTAACAGTAGAGAGAGGGACTTCTACACTTCCATAGGCATGAAAATAGGGTCCTTGTGAAGGTGGGAAGGTGGAGAACAAGCTGGTGGCTTGGTTTTTTTGATTTGATGAAGCTTGGAGCTTGTTTGAGGGAGAAAAGCAGAAAAAAGAGGAAGAGGAGTTGCTGCTGGACATTTCTGGAAGGTTGCTAGTCGAGTTTGGGAGGAAAAAGAAGAAGAATGGGGCTGGGTCTTATTTATTAGTGGGTATGTGGGGCCCACAACCAAGTAGATCATCTGATGCAGATTTGAATACTTGGCAAGCCTCAAACGGAAAGGGTCAAAGAACAAAAGTTCCTTGAAATTAAATCTAATTTCCAACGAGCCTAAGTTTGATTGAATCGGAATTTTCCACATAAGGTTGACTTTTTCAGCATTGGCCAAATTGCCTCAATTGTATGGAATTAATTGAAAGTGGGTTTTTCAGGCTCCAAAGGGCTGTAAGTTGAACATGAAAGTTTTCTGGAATGAATTTTTTGGTATAATGAACTTAAGATTGGAATTTTATAGGATTTACAAATAACCCCACAATCCCTCGCAAAATTACAAAGGGGGTCCTAATGTGCTCTAACTAAGTTCAATAGCTCTCAAAACTCCCCAAAGCTATTGAAAATTCATTCTAGCCCACAAAATAAATCAAATGACACCTAATCTCTCTTAAAACTCTAATCATCATAATAATTAATACTAAGTACGCAATTAACAAGTCGGGGTCTTATAGTGCTCTTTTGAAACTTTGCATGATCTCTTAGATTTGGATGCATGCATTATTTCTTTTTCTTTTTTTTTTGATTTGTTTATGTTGAAAGAAGAGATCTTGAAGTAAATTAGTGGCCATATCGTTGCTTGACTATTCATCTTTTTCTTTGTTTCTCGCAGCAAACAGATTTCCTTTTTCTTTTGCATTTTCATTGATTTGATGGCATCTTTTATGCTCGAATATGCTTTTTGATGTGAATTTAATCAATCTACTTAAAAGTGCAACTGCACAGTTGTCTTGTTAAGACAATGGCAAGCACAAGTCGAACCTCTAGGGAGCACTTTTGAAGTTTCTTTTTAATTAAGATCTGATTTTTTTAGAACAATAAAAAAGATGAAAGAGATAGAAATAACTTGCAAAATCTAATTGTAAAGTGTAGAAAAATCAATAATGAAATGTAGATCAGAACGTCTTAAATCCATTAAGTAATCACACCACCATTCTATACAACTAATAAAATAGATCTATGCCCAAAAATCCTTTAAATCGAAAACAAATCAATGTTTCTGATTTGGATAATTTGTTTATCACAAAGCACAATTTTTTTACAATTTATTTAAAGCAAAAATCTCCTTCACCTAATGAAATTATGAACTAACTAAATATCATATATTAATCAAAGATAGAATATCAAAAAACTTAATGTAAGCATAACCTATTAAGAAAATATATATGAATAAAGCATTGTTCAATATAAATTAAATGGCATAGGTTGTCTATGATAGAAGGCACATTTATTATTTTAATTAAGCATGTGAAAGACAAAAATATTTAAATTAAATCACATAAAAGAATAGTGAAAGGTGAGACATACTTAACTTCATTCGACATTCTGATCAAGAGATCTACTCGTCCATTGAAAAACAATGTGAACTTCATTGAATCTTCAAGATGATTACAAGCTTTCAATACTCACTTCTAGCCTAGCTTTTGGAATATGGCTCCAAAATACCCAAATTAATTCTCTATTTTTTCTACATAAAGAGAGAAGAGGAGAAAGGAAAGAGAGGAGAGAAGTGAAAAGAGAGAATGGAGAGGGATGTGTAACAACCTGAGCCTAGGAGATTGGGAGTTAGTTAAAAGCTTAACCAATGACAAACGTACTTCCGTGCATATATATTTAGACCCGGTTTCAATGCACACGTACAAGGGAAGATTCACACGTGCTATACATGTACGCGGAAGCTGTAGGTATCACACATAACAAGGAATTATAGACTAACAAAAGAATATATTGACAAAAAATTACATAAAAGTTAGTTATATTCAAAATGAATCAAAATACAGATAGACAGATCCTGGATACACTCAAAATCACAAAATCCAGTGAGATCCCAAAATGGGGAAGACCTATGCATGCAAGATGTTGTCGCGCTCCGTGGGAGGGATCACATCCACTCCTCTAACCCTGATGGGGGATCTGGGGTCTCCCTTGGAGGTGGGTTGACCGATGAGGGGTCGGTCGAAGGATCTGAGCCTACAACACCAAGGACAACGCATGAATACAATGATTCAGCAAAGTATAAACAAGAACAAGTTAACATATGTTGTCTCTAATAGAATAAGTAACATGATATCAATTAGAGCATTTCAAATTCGTAAACTAAGTAGTTGTGCATTAAATAAAGCATGCTATCAGAATCAATGTATATATGTTGTGTACATAACTAGGTGGTCACTACATTTGCCATAGGATCCCAAAAAGAGATCTCATATCCATGCTAAAAACACCATCGATCGGGCTAAGGTGCGAATAGGTCTCGTGTTCCTGGGATCCAGAAGCCTTAAGACATAAACTCACTGCAGCGAGGCCATATAAACTATGCCAAATTCAACCCCGTCGAGTATTCTAAGGCTGAAGCTGAGTAGTGTCTGACCATATAGAGTCAATCATATACTAGACTTTGAGTAGATCATACATATCGTGTCAAGCATATATCATACGTGTATATGATCCAAACACATATCTTACAGGCATACGGTCTAAGCATACACACATGCGTACAATACTCAAAGTTTTGGAGACATATCAAGCAAACCGAACCATACGAGCATTCAAGACGAGAACTAACCAACCATACTGAAAAGTGGAGGACAATAAGCGTCATGCAAGATGCTATGTGAATCAATGTTCGATCGAATCAAGATCATTTACGAGCCAACCCTAATCTAGTTATCTAGTGTTTCTAACCGTGCATGATGATGTAGTTTTAGTTATCCGATGCACAGTTGTCTAGTGTTGTATTGTCTCATGAATGTGCATCGAAGTTCGTTAAACCAACACTCATAGGGAGGTGCTTAACATCTGGATAACGTACATGAATGATTCACAGCCCTCGAGATCATTCATGTCATTCTTACATTTCATTGGGTAAGTTCAGGTTATCTACATTCTAATGTGAAGGCCATATCAGGTCTTTTCCTTAAATCTTATCCTTTTTATTCATTTCTCAGGGTTGGTACGGCTTAGCCGTAAGTGAACATACGGCTTAGCCATAGGCATTTTACGGCTTAGCCGTAATATGCATTGCGGCTCAGCCGCGGTTCCCTTACTGTTCATTCGCGTTTATGGTTCAATCGTATTTTGTTATATAGCTCAGCCGTGTTCTATTCTACGACTTAGCCGTAGCACATTTGAAGGCTTAGACATGGCTGGGCTGTAGAAGGTCTGTAAAAATGCTAACTCTCAGTTAATCCAGAAAATTCCACCCTGTATTGATCTACAATTAGGTCAGGGCTGAGCCAAGGCTTAGCCGTAGTATAGTATGCGGCTTAGGCGTAATCTGACCGTAGAAGAAAACTGGGTCTTACAGGTTTCTGGACTCTTAGCCATAATACAATTACGGCGTAGCCGTGACTACACAGGGTCGTTTTCCTGAACCTGTTACAGAATCATCTGAAACTGCTCAAAATGGAAATCAAACGAACAAACACATCAAGTCTCATTAACATGGGCTGTAAGACACCAAAATCATATGCAAGAGTAAGAAATCCATTCCATTCACACATATACCAACATGGGTTCATACACATATGCTTATACTTGCCTCCAATGGTCTTTAACACAAGAATCATTGTCCTTAGGCTTAGATTCAACGTCCCCAAACACTTCTAATCACCATGCATGCAAAAGAAGGAGAAAAGGGAGAGATGTGAGTGCAAGTCCAGGAACTGACGTGATGAGAAAAGAAAACTGAAAATCCAAAGCGTACCTTAAGCTACACACAGGAAAGCCATGCAAAAGGGTTGCACAAAGTCTCCTTGATCTCTAGCTTGATCGGGAAGAAAATGGAAGAAACAGAAAGAAAGAACCAAACTAGAGAGGAAGAGGTTGTTGAGTACAGGAGAAGGTCAGTGCATGAGGCTTTATATAAGATAAGGATAAGAAAAATTACAAGGAAGTCCAAGCATACACCCTATTTACAGTTCGAGTCAAATGACGATCCAACGGAACCAATTGACGTCTTTTGCAAACGAGGCAGTTACGGGAATTACCGGGCTCAACAAAAGACATGTGTTGACGTCAAGATGATGCATGAATGACAACGTCTTATAAAAGCTAAAATTACGAAAAAGGGCTTATGTCTATCTAAACGAGGTTAAACTCAACTAAACTACCTATTAATGACCCAAAATGAACCCAAGACAAAAGCAAAACACAATTAATAGCTAAAGCATCATTAATTAGTCACTAAACGGGATCGAGTTGGTTCGGAGTGTTACAGGATGCTCCCTTAGACGTCCAAGGCATGGCTTAATATAGGGCATGTGATGCCATATTTTCTCTCCCTAGATCCTATTTTGTAGTTAGCCTATATCTTGGTGAGGTAGGCTTTTTTTTTTCTCTCATTTATTTTCTGTCCTCCAATTCTGTTACTCAGTTTGAGAGTTATAACCGTTTTAATCAATGATGTCCAAAGAAAAATGGATTACTATCTATTTTTGAATTCCTCTTCTTTGACTTTCTTTTTCTTGATTTAAATTTGAATTTTTTCATTAAATTGAGAGTGGGACCCCCCCGACCATCCAAGCATGTGTACACACGTATGTGAGGTCCTCATAAAGCCAATCTTCCAAATTTCTTGTATGGTGTGCCCCAATGATTTGCTCACATCTTCCTGTACATTCCAAGCAAATTGATAAAATATTAAAAAGCCCACATTGAAGCGAGACCTGTCCGGACAGAGTTTTACTCCAATTGGGACTCTTTAGAGAAAATTTATAAATTTTTGAATTAATGCAGAAGATGTGTAAAATTTATGAGAATTCCAATGCATAGGTGAAAATGCTTAACATGATAAAAATAACTGAAAATTCATTCAAAGCACCGAATTAAGTCCCTAATTCACACTAATTCACGTTAAAATGATGCAATTTCATAATCCTAACACCTTTTCCATACTTCTCTTTTGCTTAGTTTTTGCCAAAGATCACTAATTTCCTATAAGATTTCTTATTAATTTTCAAACAGGTAGTAGTCAGCTACTCCACTTCGCAAGAAAACGAAAGTTAAGGATTTTTAGGGTTTGGGATTTGGATTTTGCTATAAGATTGTAAAGCATGCTTATTTTGGACAAGGGTTCTTTGTAGTTTGAATTCTAGTAGCTGACCATTGTACTATGACATTTAGTCTACTTAGGGTAGCCGACAGTTGTCTGTTGGTCTTCTCGGGAGTTGACGGTGCACTGTGTCAATTGGCTAATGAGTTTTCATGACCATTTCCTTAATGGTTGTTGGTTTATTCTGAGTAGCGGATGGACTTCTATGCCTTAAGCATTTCACTGAACTTTCGAGTAATTAAAGGTTGAGCTTTCAGTAGCCGAGAGGTTTCTGAACCTTAGGCATTTTGAGCCTTTGCTTTAGAGGTCCTCCATGGGCGGCCGAATGACTCCCATGCCTTAGCTACTTCTAGGTTTTCCCTTTTCATGGTCGAGAGATGGTTAGGGTGAGTAGGCCAGGACCATTAGAGTTTTTATAAGAGAGAAGTACTTAGCAAGAAGGAGCCCTTTTGAATAAAAGATGCTAAAATTTAAGCAGTAAGAGGTCAGCCATACCCTTAAGCAAAGTCATTTAGTGAGATCCTTGACTTTTTAGAAGAAGTAGATTGAGTAGGCTGAAAAAGAGGCCTTCAGATCTCCTGACCACCTATGCACACGATGATGCATCCTTTGCAGCCTTAATTGAGAAGCTAGAGGGTATTACTAGCGAGTTTGGTGCCAAAGAAGTGGGACTAACTGCTTTCATTAAATATGTGGAGGATGCCCCTAGACTGTCGATTAATGAAGCTGCTGCTGAGCCTACCACCCATGCTTACATGGCTCATTTGGATTAGCAATCAAAGGTCAATCTTCAAGAGATTTCTCAACAGATCGAGCAGTTTCTTGTGTAGTTTTCTTGAAAATTTATAAGGAACATCTTTTCGAATGAAGACCTTTAATCTTTTTATGAATGTCTCCACTATTCTTCTTTTGTTGTGTGGTTTTGTGTTTGCTTTTGGTAGAAGCTGTGTGAGTGGACTTCAACTGTGGTCTTGAAAGTATGACTTTTTCCAGGGTCTATGGGCCGTACCTTTTTGCTTTGGTTGAGAGGGGTCAAATGAATAGATGTTAACTGGTGTCTTTGTGTATGAATTTATCTGGGGTCCTTGACTTATTCTTCCATGATTGTTTCACTTGAAGTTTTCTGGTTTGCTTTTGGATGGAAGAAGCAATGCTTTTAATAATAATACCACTTCAAAAATTTTCCATTGATTGGCATCATACACCAACTCCTTCCATGGTGAGGATAGTGTAAGCATCATTGGAATAGACCTTGTCGATAAAGAATGACCCTTCCCATTTTGGCTTGATTTTCCTTTTGATTTGTTAGTTGGAGTGATTGGTCTCCTGACAGCTAAGACTAATTCGCCTTTTTTGAATGACCTTTTTTTAACCTTTTTGTCAAAGGCTTTGACCATTCGAGCTTGGTATAGCTTGATGCTTTGTCGAGCTGCCAATCGTTTTTTGTTGAGGCTTTCTAATTCTTGAAGATTCAATTTTGCATTCTCTTTTATATAAGCTTTTCTGCTAGAGCTACACGAGAGAAGAGAGGGGGGGGGGGGTACGGAAGTTATATTTCTAGAGGCACTACTGCTTTACAACTGTATACCAAGGAGTATGGTGTAGACTTAGTGGGGCTGCGCATAGTAGTCTAATAGGCCCACAGTGCCTCGGGTAACTTTGTGCCTTACAAATTTTTGTTGTATGAGACCATTTTCGTTAGTATTTTGCAAATCATCTTATTGAAAGCTTCCGCCTAGCTGTTTGTTCCAAGGTTATAGTTTGTGGATGGGCAACATCGAATCCCGCATTTGTCATAGAACATATAGAATTTGTCATGATATAACCGTTTTGGTACGCCGAACCTATAGATGATGTTTATTTTGACGAAATTGATAACCGTGGTTACTTTGACTTCGGTTAAGGGTGCGGCATCAGCCACTTAGAGTAGTAATCTGTAGCAGCCAAAATGAAGTGATGCCCCATATTTGAAAGTGGGTTGATTTTTTTTGACAATGTCCATTCCCTAGGCTTCGAACGACCAAGAAATGGATGTTGGGTGCAAGTTTTATAGAGGCGCATAAATGTAGTCTACATGGATTTGGCATTCTCTGTACCTTTTTTCAAATTTCATAGCGTTGGAGATCATTATTGGCCAATAGTAACTTAGTCTTCAAATTTGATTATGTAGTTTTGGCCTTGGTAAATGTACGCCACATAGGCCTGGGTGCACTTCCTTTAGGGTTTCTTTTGCTTCCTTTTGAGATAAGCAACGAAGGACTACCCCATCATATGATTTTCGGTACGGCATTTTTGATGGCATATTAAAATGGAATTTAAGAGCTCGCCTTTGAATGCTTGCTCTATCTTTAGGATTTTCTGGTATGACTCCGTATAATATGTAGTCTACGAAGAGTTGCCACCAATCCCAAAAGGAATTCTCAGAAGAGGGGATTTGACTTCCTATTGTTTTAAAGCATTCTGTTGAAGTTTAGACAATTTCTAGAGGAGGTAGAAACCGTCATTTGATGATTGAGATTTTGACTTGATCGCCTTTTGGTACAGCAAGTGATGCTTCCAGGCTAGCTAGTGAATCTGCTTTGGCATTTGATGTCATGGAACATTATTGAATTTCACCAAAATGAATTGTTTCCGTAGCTGCTGAGCCTGTTCATGATATGGCAAGGCAATCGACTTGGTGTCTTCACTTCATATTTTGAATTCATTTGTTTGATGATAAGTTGAGAATCCCCGTAAACTCTGAGGATATCGATGCCGGATTCCAAAGCAAGTTTTAGCCTGATGACAAGGGCTGAATATTCTACCTTGTTGTTGGAACAGCCTTTGGTTATTTAGAATGAGTGTGGTATGTATGTTTTTTCTGGATTATAGAAGACTGTCACGACTCCTGCTGCTACTAGTTGACGATGCCCATTATTTTTTGAAGCTTTGTCAAAGTACATGGTCTAGTGAATATCTAAATCTACTTCCATTACGGGTTTTCCTATGAGAAATGCAGGTTCATCTAGTAATTCCTCTTCAAATTTGAGCCCTTCTAGTAGTGGGTATTCTTCTAGGAAATCGATTAGGGCTTGTCCTTTGACAGCTTTTGCTGGAACATATTTGAGGTCATACTGTGTTAGCAAAATAGACCATTTTGCCAGCCGATCACTCTTTTGAGATTTGTGTTCTGCTCCAATCATTATTTGAGATAAGTATAGTAGAAAGCGACTTCCTTTCCTTCCTCCTTTTTTTGCGCGAGCAATGCCCCTAGCGAATGTCCCAGGGCCTTTGTCTAGTTTCTCAGACACAAGTGCTGTGGGGACATATGGGTATAAGAAATGCTACAACTACTAGAACTTCAATGGCAACTATCTTACTCGGGCAACAAACAAAACTTGGCACATTATTCAAACTTTGTAAGTAGTACTAGGATGTTTAGGTACTTAATAGTGCACCTAATTTCACGTCGCAACACTATCACATCAATTTCTTTCATTTAATTCTATGTAATATTTTTATGTGAGAGCAAAACAACTTGCTTCGTGTATATTTTTAGAAGTTGCCCAACAAAAGTTACTCCAGTCCTTAGTAAAAAAAAAAGTAGGATTAGCATCATGGTATAAAGATTATGATATATAATAATTAAAAAAACTCTATTTCACGAGAGTGGGCACTTAAGAGTTTCGATACTGTAGGCCCAGGAGGACCTGAGGAGCTTCGGCTCAACCTAAGGCCTGACGTGACCTGCACATCAAAGGGTAGGTAAGGCTTACGCGGACCGGCCAGGGCCCACACATAGGACAGCCCTACTCGGGAGTCACAGTATCTAAACACACATTACACGTGTACTGTTCTGATATTACTATTGGGCCCAGAGCCCAGAACAGGGACTTTTTAAAAAATTTTTCGCCTTTTCCACCGAGCCACCATTTGCCGAGAACTATTTTGAAAATCCCCTTCCTTCATAATTTTACCTGAACGGCAGCGGAAGCAAGGAAACCCCATTTCCCATTCTCAAGTCCCAACCCCTCCTCCCCTTCCGCAGCTGCACCAATTCGGATTTGGGGTTAGAATTCAATTTCTACTATTCTCAGCTTTCATCCGATCTTCCGTAAGAAGAAGAAGAAGAAGAAGTGAGGCATTCAATCAAAAGCAAAGCAGTAGCACCCCCTCAAGGGTATGTAATGTTACCCTTCCTACGTTCTTCTCAAATATTTTTAGGCCCAGACACTACCCTAGCAGAGGAGCCCTGACAGATTCAAGGTCACAAAGAGAGATCTCTCATTTTCAGCCGCGATAGATCCATCCCTACGCATATATATATATATATCTTTAGCCTTATGATTCTTTCTGCTTCTGCCTCTTCTTAAAATGATTGTGAATCCCACAAGATCTGGTGGTGGGAACACATCCCCAACCTCCTGAAATAAATCCCACAGACATGAGATCTGGAATTGGGAAGGAGATTTGATGGGATGAATGGGTAGGGTTTACTGTACCACTCTGGTCCCACTTTCCAGATCACTAGCATTCTTTTCACCTAAGATGTTTTTTTTTTCTTTTTTTAAAAGTGTGTTATTAACAACTGTTAACAAAATAACCAAATTATTGTTAGAAGAGAAATTTTCTTTTATTAGAAAAGAAAAAAAACAGCATGAATTGATATAAGCTAAGCTAATACTAACAAGAATGTTGGAATTGATACCTAAAAATGTAAAAGATAAAACACTACATCAGCAAATGAAATGCCACCATTCACATAGAAGGTTTTTTTTTTTTTTTTTTTAAGGGTGGCTTGGCCTAACTGTAAAGGATTACCGGTAGCGTCTTGGAGGATGTGGGTTCAAGTCACGGAAATAGCTTCTTCAAAATGAAGGTAAGGCTGTGTATATCTTGCCCTCCCTAAACCCCGCTATGCGGGAGCCTCGTGCACTGGACCCCCCTAAAAAAAAGGAAAATCATAACTAAGAATTTACTAGGAATTCCACTTTCATGAAAAAAAAAATGTGTGTGCTCTAGAGAATGTTTATGGTTCCTGATTTTTCTGTTTTTTTTAGGAGGTTTATACTATGCGCGGAAAGTGCGACGTGGATTCGGACAGGGTTTAGGTTTTTGAATGGCTTCGGCCCAGGTTCTGCCGAGTTCGGCAGGTTCTTCACGTAAGCAGGGCCACCTTGAAGCTGGAAAACGCAAGGTAGGATTTTGATTTGTTTTATTTCCTTAGCTAGGGTAGTTATCCTGATTGTTATATTAATATCAGTCGTTTTTATCCATCTAGAGTTGGGATTGAGTTAGTCATGTTGCTTACAATTCCATTCCATATCAGAGGAAATATACAGCTCTCTCAAGAGACGGAGAATTGATTAGCACAAAAGTTCATTTTATTTCTTGCGGTGTTTATTCCATGGCCTCCATTTCCTCAAATTTTCATTTTATTTTTCAGTTAGAGGAGTTCCGCAAGAAAAAGGCTGAAGACCGTGCGAAAAAAGTTGCATCAACAGGTCAGTTGCAGTCGTCTGGTGTTAGCCAACCTGAGAAGCTTCCAGAAGAAAGCAGTGCCTCAGCACTTTCTGATTCAGATGGAGCTGTATCTGAGAGAGATGGTATTTATAACACCCACCTATCAGGGCCTGTCACAATTCCTGACAGCAAAAAGATTAACGCATCCCAGAATGTTGAGCTAAATTCCTCAAATGCCACAAGTGCTGGCATTTCTGCTCTGTCCAAAAGCACAGTTTATGATGACCCAGTGGAGAAATCTTCATCTTATCCGGAGCCCAAATGGCCTGATGGTTCTAATTTTCGTATGTCAGATTATGGTTATTATAATCAGGGGAGGGAAGAGACAAAGAACAAGCTTAGTAGTTTTCCTGGAACTGATAGTGAACCTAGAAATAGGGATGGGCCTGTTTCCCTTGATGCAGTTTATTCATACCCGAACATTGATGAAAACATTCATCAACCAAGGTACTTGTTACATGAAGCTCATTCAATAGGGGAAATAAATTCTTTCCAGGAATATCCAGTTAAGGACCCAGGAAGAACTGATTTTTCTTTGGCAAGCAACTTTCTTGGTATGTCTGGTGCGCTGCTCATCTTCCATTTTTATGTATTTATATTTATATTTACTTACAAGGTGATGTGGTGTTTTTTTTTTTTTTTCCGACAGATTCCACTAGCTCAAAAACCAACTTAACTCAATCCGCTCCTAGAGTAGAGGTACATGTAGATGGTGATGTGGATATCAACAATACTAGGGTTTCCATGGTGGGAGCAGAGAAGCTTAGCAGTTATCATTTTCCTCAAGTAGATAGTGCAGGTTGGCAGACATCAGAATCTCTTTCCTCAGGTTCCAGTTTGAATGTCAAAAGTTCCTCTGATCGAGGTCCATTACATTCAACGATATCTGAAGTTGGCATTCGACGATCACGCCCATCTTTCCTGGATTCTCTTAATTTGTCTACAGGCTCTTCTGTTTCAAATTTGCCATATACTGAGTTAGATAAATCTGAACACCTTATACCTTTAAGAAGCTCAAACGTCCAGAATGAGGAGATTGTTGCATCATCTACTTCTCAGCTATCATTTGCACAACCTGATACCGCAGAGCCTCTTGTCAAGTTAAGAACTCCAAGTATTCTTAGTGCAGACATGCATTCCGTGAGTACTTCAGTTTCTATGAGTAGTAATGGGATTCCAAGGTTGAATGTCCAGGATGATAGTATGCAAAGAAAACATGAGTTTCCTTCATTGAAACAGGATGACGATTTTGCAGCTTTAGAACAGGTGCATTTCTTTTCGTTTTTTACATATGCTTATGTTATGTCTACTTTTTTCAAAAAAAAAAAAAAAAACTTGTACAGCAATTTCATTACAAAGAAGATCTACAATATAAGAGGGTGCAAAAATGGCACAATGGGCTTGTACAAGTTCAAAAATGGCAAGATGGGCTGAAGCGTGAATAAGAAGGGGTCTCCATCCACTCTTGCTAGCCAAAACTAGCTGGCCAAATCCTTATGCTGACCCTAACGATACCTAGCCAATACAAAAAGCATATAGCCATTGAGTCTTGTTGGAATGTTAGAATGGAGCTATATGGAATGTTTTTCCAATGAGGGAACCTGCTAATTATAGCCTTCTATTTACTTAGCATAAAATCCCAAAGAAGTCACAGAAGTAATCATGTCCCCTATTTTGTTTTCATTATCACTCTTACTTACAATGACCTTCCACAGTTACTTAATGGATTCTAGAATAAGGACAACTTCTAAGTTGAATACCATAGTTGGATGCCACTTATTGATGCATGTATGTAGGTGAACATGCTGATACTATCTTGGACTTGGCTTCTTACTACTATTGAGACAACAAGGAACTGGTTTGTGAGCTAGCTTGGCTTGTCAAGAGCCCCACTTTAGTAGCATTTTGACCCAAAACTATAGGGTTTCTGAGCAACTCTTGACAGCCTCATTTGTGTGTGACTGAACATGACTGATAATTTGCATTTTTTCCTACATCTTCCACTCCTAGAGAGATTGATGGATGAAAGTACTAATGTTTTTGGAAAGAAAACAAAAATACGAAAATGACTGAGCATGTAAAATCTTAGTCATACACAGTAGTTACACATGACTTTTGAATTGGTTTAATGGAATGTAGAATAACATATTATATTGTATATGTAGTAGAATCATGTCATATCTAATATTTATATTACTCTCGCCTTTACCTTATTTGTCTACATTTTCTTACTTAAATGTATTTATGCATTTTTACTTTTTAGAAAATTTTCAAAATGGAATATTGAAACACCGAAC
Source organism: Sextonia rubra (assembly GCA_037013555.1). Taxonomy (NCBI): domain Eukaryota; kingdom Viridiplantae; phylum Streptophyta; class Magnoliopsida; order Laurales; family Lauraceae; genus Sextonia; species Sextonia rubra. The sequence continues at coordinate 18,558,793 of JASUAD010000024.1, read as the reverse complement.
TGGAGACCTTTAAGTTTGGAGGTGGATTGTAATGGCAAAAAATTGACAACTACTGGCAGTTAATGTCAAATCTCCTAATCTTCAATGGCGAATCACCCACAAGCCGATGGGTTTTGGGTTGGGGGACTGGTTTTTATTTTTATGACTCGATTTGGTTTTGATGGGGTTCGATTGAAAGTGGGTTATGTTTGTGGGGTTGTTTGGGTTTGGTGGTTTTCGGTTAAAGGTGAGTTTTTTTAGGTTTTTGGCTGAAATGTGTTGAGGATGAAGATGGGTTCAATGTCAGGGATGGGGTTGTCTGGGCATGGAAATTGGGTAGAATCCGAGCAATGTAAAGATGGATCTTCGGCTTTAGTAACCGTTGAGTCAAGTGGAATGCCTACCGTCCAGAATTCACTTTCAGTATTCAAAATAAATTAGGCAAAGTTAATATGGTGGCTGATGCATTAACTCTTCGAAAACATCTCCTCACCATTATGATAGTCATTGTGCCAGGTTTTGAGCAACTCTAGCAGAACTAACTCTAGCAGGACTATGCATATTAGAAAGATTTTGGTCCTATCTGTTTTCAATCTTCTTAATCGTGACCAGGAAAAGCACACAAATTATGGCATACATGATGGTTTCTTATTCAAAGGTACCAAACCTTGCCTACTTGCCATTTCTATTCGAAACATGTTTGAGAATTACATTCAAGAGGCTATAGTGGTCACTTGGGACATGACAAGACCCTTGCTCTTGTGGATGATTAATCTTGTTGGCCATGCATGAAGATTAATGTTATGAGCATTTGTGACAGATGTCACACTTATCAGTTGGCAAAAGAAAATGAAAAGAATACAAGGTTATATCAGCCATTAGCAATTCCTCATGCACCACGGGAAGATATCAACATGGATTTTGTGTTAGGCCTGTCAAAGACTGCTAGAAAAGTGGATTCAATCTTCGTTGTGGTTAATCATCTTTCCAAAATGGGCTCATTGTATTCTATGTAACAACACAGCAGATGCATACGAGTCATTTGATTGATGTTCAAGGAAGTTGTCCGTCCGCATTCCAAAGACAATCGTCTTAGATTATGACACCAAGTTCATGAGTTACTTTTGGAAGACTTTGTGGATGACAACAAAGAGAAAGCTCAACTTTTCTATGGTTTACCACCCTTAAACTAATGGCTAAGCAGAGGTGGTTAATCTAAGTCATGGACAATTTTTACGGTGCCTTGTTCGCCACATGGGATCAAGTTGTACTCATGGCTGAATTCACTTCCAACAATTCAGTCAATCGCTCCACTTACATTTCCCCGTTTGAAGTGGTAGCAAGTGTTCGTCCACACATGCCTATCGATCTAGTTCCTTTACCTGTCGAAGTGCGACCTAATGCTGAAGTAGATAGTTTCATCAAACATAGGCAACAGATTCATGATGAAGTTGGCCTCCATATCATTGCCAGCAATCAACAATGACAGTTACAAGACTCATGCAGACAAGCATCATCATTTCATCAAGTTTTCTAGAGGAGATATGGTTATGGCCTGATTCGAAGTTACATCTATGTAAGGCGGGTCCATTCAAAGTTTTGAAGAAGCTTAGCTCGAATGCCTATAATCTAGGGTTACCATCAGGTCATAGTGTTACCCAACATCTAGTGTTGCAGATCTTTGGGCATGGCCATGATGAAGAATTCAAAGAACAAGCCATTGCCTTACCAGTTGCTCCTCCACTTTCATAAAAACTCATTTATGTTCTTGATGGTCAATTTGTTTCCACACTTCCAGGAGGATTCCAAAAGTTCCTTGTCCCTTGGTAGAACCGCCCGATCTCCGATGCTACATGGATTACTACTACCGACTTTCAATGCATGAATCCGGATCTCTATGAATATTATCAAGCTATTAACTTGTTAGAGTCAAATACTTCCAACCAAGGGAGAGTTGATGCAGTATGGACCATGCCCAAGAAATCAAATGGGTGAACACATTGACCCAGAGGTCAACCCAGTCTATTGGGTTAAATCCACAGGCCCAAGATCAAGAGCTACTATGGCATTTCCTTTTTATCCTATTTCTATTTCCATTCCTTGTTTAACAGAGGAACTATTTCTAATTTTATTGTTTGATTAGGATGAAGTAGTTTACTATTTTATTTAGAAAGTCTTCCTTGCTAATTGCCAAGGGATCAATCCTTCTCCTATACAAGGAGGATCAAGCCTCATTGTAATTCATGCTTTTGCCTCTTCTATCAATCAATTTATCTTTGAGTTTTATCGTCGGTTATGTTGTTTTACCATTATTGTAAGTGTGCCCTAGTGGCTGAATCCATCTTCGGATTTGATCAATCTCACAGGAGGTTGATCTATTTACCGATCGAGGATCTAGAGCTGCATTACAAGTGAATATTGAATTAACTTTAGTTGATGAACTCCAAGACCTTGGCATAGGTTTGATAGACCTATTCAGGTTCCTCTGAATGGTAAATATGTTCATCTTCTGTAATGGTTTAAAGGAAATCCTTTTTGGTTAGTTAAAAAAAAAATCCTTTTTGGTTGTTTCAATTTTTTTTCACAGCCTACATGGAATAGCAGATGTAAAATGTGCTTACCAAGTAATTTTTCTTATGTCAATTTACAGCTAACGAGAAATGTTCTGGTGTCATCTAGTCCTTGCTGAAAATTGGGCATTTTTAACAGAATGCTATGAAAGATCTTGAACGTTGCATTCATTACTAATTATTTTCTGGCTTCTTACTCTTTTGTTGGTATCGCAACTGGTTTATTATTTTTTCATTAATTTTATTAAAGTATTCATTGGTTATTATGATGGTTACTAAGTTGATTTCATTATCTTTATTCTATTGGACAGCATATTGAAGATCTGACACAAGAAAAGTTCTCTTTGCAACGGGCACTTGAGGCATCACGAGTTTTAGCAGAGTCGTTGGCAGTTGAAAATTCATCTCTCACGGATAGCTTCAATCAACAGGTCAATTTTTTGTTATTTTCTTTCAGAATCATCATCATCAAAGCCTTTTCCCACCTGTGTTGGGGCTGGCTACATGAATTTTGTTTCTCCATTCTTTTAGAATATAATGTGTAAATTGAATATAACCTGTAAATTTAACTCTAATTTTGAGGTTGACATTAAACCATTCTAGTCTTATATATATTGCTTCACTAGTTTGCTTCCAGAACTTGGTGCCTTTGGACCATTGCTTGATTGGTGTAGAGATCATGTTGGTGTTTGTTATTAATTTATTATTATTGCTGTTGTTATTCATATACCTTTTTAGTTCCTGTGGGTGGTCATGCAGTGCTATAACCGAAACTCTTATTTTTTTAAAAAATTATTAGGACCTTTCATCATACATACAGATTAGCAGTGCCACAATTTGTTCATTTTCTCCCACTCTCTTTCCATCTGCTGGTTTAGGTTATTGAATTTTGCATGGTTATCTGATATGGGGTGTTGTAGTGGACACGTCAGCATAAAATCATCATTAAGGATTCAAGCTTTAAGATTCAGCACTGAAGGGGGTTCTAATGCGATCTGTACTAAAGGAGGGAGATGATGTATTCATCACCAAAACCCAGAGAAAATAAATCATTCATCAGTTGTAGTATGTAAATAACATGGAGTACACCCTCTATATGGAGAGTGGGATGTCCATCCTAGAGTCATATTTTGGGACACATACCACGACTTTCCTTCCATTACAGCTCAATCACTAAAGACAGATTCCAATCAACACTCACAGAGATCAGTGTCTTAATAAGGTCTCTTTAACAAACTCATAACAAATTTCTAAAAAGGCTCAAATCCAAAGTAGGAGGCATGGTTCAAAATTGCAGTATCGGTCGCGGTATTGGCTAGCCCCAAAAACCAATACGGTATCAATATCATTGCATCACAGCCATTGCGGTGTGAAATTTTTTTAGTACAAAAAATTTGAAAAAAATCCAAAAAATAAAAAATATTGTAAAATTCTGGAAAATAATATATGTTTTCCATTAGTACACACTATAAACCAAAATATTGGTCCCATAAAGTCATAGCACTCTATATCATTGTTTAATTTGTACTGTTAAATATGTCAAGTTTAATCTTTGTGTTTATCCTTGCAATTTTAAATCCATTATTGTAGCCCATATTGAAAATCTAAGTCTTTGAAAATAACTATCATCTCTTATATTAGTTTTATAATAAAAAAAAATCACTCCAATTGGAGTTAGGCCCACAATTGAATTGGTCATGTTGCATTATTAGAATTATCAATCATTAGCCTATTCACATATAATTTCATGATCTAATTATCTGCAAAAGTCACAAAAATTTAGATTTCAAAGGGGGCATTTGTTTTAGAGTAGTTTAGATTTTATTTAAGTGGGCTAGTAAGGTACAATTAAAAAAAGAGTAAGGATATCTTGAAAATTTTGTCGGCTTTATGCTTCATAGTGGGGCTCACCTACACAAAAATTAAACTGCTCAAAATAATTTCCCTCCAATTATTGGGTTTTGGCCAAACTTAATTTTAGTTGGAGACGTGGTACTATTAGATTGATTGATACTTTTAAAATTGATCAACTGATCAATCTGATGGTGGGTCAATTTGTTATTAGAGTAATACTTGTCTGGAGCCCGTAAAAAAGAGGGACTGTTATTTTTATTGGCTTTGATTTTCTATAGGTGGGCCTCAACATGGAGTCCATAGATTGGCAGAATTCTTATAAGTTACATGCATGTTGTAACTTATGACTAATAAAAATAATACAAAAAGAAGAAACCTTAAAAGGGCTATTGCCCTAAGTCCCTTTTGTTTTCACCAATACAGAAAGGGAGGAGGGGTTGGGATGACTAGAATGGAGAGAAACTGAGGGAAGAAAAGGAAAAAAAAAAATGGAAGAAAGGAAAGAGGGAGGGAGAGGGAAAGGAAAGGGGAGAGAAGGAAGATGGAGGAGGAGCTTACCTGTGGTGGAGGAGTGTTGCAACTCCTGTGTACTGCAAATTTGGCTTTTAGCTCCGGCGAACTACAACTCTACTACAATCTCCTCTTCTCTCCTTCCTCCTTCTCTGTCTCTTTCTTCTTCTCATTTTTTTTCCGCTGTTCATTTTATCCTCAATCCTCTGTGCGTGCATAGATTGGGGAAGAAAGGGGGCAAGAAAATCGGACAATATATTGGTCGGACCAATATTTTCAACAAATTGGCCAATAAGTGCTGATATCTTCGCGATTTTTTCAGGGTATCACAACCAATACCGAGTCTCAAACTCTTGTGCTTATATTGTCAATGAATTTCAATTTTCAAATAACATTTTTGGGGGGTTAATAATAAGAATCAAACTCTTGTGACACACTCCCATAGTGCCTATAGGTGTATATCGTGGTTGAGGAGAGAAAATGCCTTTATATGAGAATCTGCCAAAATCTAACAAGGTGAAAAGAGAGGCTTGAGAAGCTCTAGCACAGTCTTAGGAAGCTCCCTAGATGGTTTGGGAAAGGAAGAAGTGAGAATAGGAAAGAAAGTTTAAAAAAAAACATTGTTGGCTGATATGTATCAATTAATATGTCGGCCAATATAGTCGTTATAACCATTATATTGAAGAAATTGGCGATATGGATTGATATTTTCACATATAATGAAACCGTTAGGACTGCTGTATTTAAAATATCTTAACGGCAATGTCTGTTTTTGTTTCATAATTGCATCAAATCTCAGGACCTGTGATTATTAGGGTTCAGTGCCAAATCTCGGGACTTGTGACTATTGGGTTTTTTTCTTCATTTCTTTTTTTCTTTTTTTTTTTTGGGCGCCGGGGCGGGGGGGGGGGGGGGGGGGGGGGTTCCTTTTCCATGTTCCACTCGGATGGGCCAACCACACATGCACCAAAAAAAAAAAAAAAAGAACACTGCGTGAGTTGAGGAAAGGCTCTGTATATATACACATGTGCATGTTGTGCATCGCTATTGTGGCCCACTTGGGGGTCCATCCAAGTGGACCAAACCCCTCCCCCATCCCCTAAATAGGTCATTGGTCCCACTAGATTTGCACCCATCCGAATGGGCCAACCACACACACACGCACAAAAATAAAAAATAAATAATATCCACGATGTGAGTTGAGGAGAGGCTCTATATATATACACGTTCGCAAGTTGTGCATCGCTATTGGGGACCACTTGGGGGTCCATCCAAGTGGACCAAACCCCTCCCCACTCCTCTAAATAGTTCATTGGTCCCACTGGGTTTGCACCCATCCAAATGGGCTGCATACCGTTGGATCGACTGCACAGCCAATTGAATGGTTTGTACACTGTTAAACTTGTCGATACAAATGAAGATGATAGAATGCTTGGATGGGACCTAAACTTGGTAGGAAGATAGGTCTCTTAGTGGGGCGTTGCATATCATCATCATCATCATCATCAAAGCCTTATCCCAACCATATTGGGTCGGCTACATGAATTTTGTTTCTCCATTCCATTCTATTTTGAGCTAAATCCTTCAATAAGTAAAACTTCTTCAAATCTGAATCAATGACCTCCATCAATGTTTTCTTCAGCCTACCCCTACCTCTTGATGGGTCATCCACTTGTATAGCCAAACTTTTTTTCATCGGTGTTATTACCGGCCTACGCTCAACATGCCCAAACCATATTAAATGGGTTTCTCTAATCTTATCCCCTATTTGTGCTACCCCTAAATGCTCTCGAAAGCGCTCATTTCTAATTTTATCTTTCTTAGTTTTACCACATATCCACCTGAGCATTCTCATTTCTGCTACATCCATCTTATGAATATGAGTCTTCTTAATTGGCGAACATTTTGCTCCATATGTTATAGCTGGTATAACCACTGTCCTATAAAATTTGCCATTCAATTTCGTTGCATATATATATATATATAATCCAGTGTGCACCTTGCGCATTGGATTAGTGTACATGCCTCAATATGGGGCCACATGAGGCCCCAACTTGGGACTAGGCCATGGGGGGGATCGACAAATCTCTCTGGGCCCTTCATTTTTGCAAAAGGTTATTCCCAGCACTAAGCCCTATCATCTCCATTTGGGTCCCACATTTTAACGGTGCAGTCCATTTGGATGGATGTGGAGTTAGTTCAATGGTCCAGTCTATTCAGATGGGTGCAAACCCCAAAGGACCAACGAAATGGGGGAGGGGCATGGTCTAGTCCAATGGACCATCATGTGGGTTCCACCTCTTATGCACCAGTGCACTGGATAACCACTATATACATATATATACATGGATTTAATCCTATGCACCACTCATGAGTAGTAGTGCGGCTCACTTGATGGATGATCTGAGTGGACCAAACGCCCTTCCCCCTGCCCTGCCCAATAGTACATGCCCCCTTGGGTTTGCACCCATCTGAATGAGTTGGACCATTGTATTGATTGATCACCCTTTCGAATGGACTGGAATTGTGGGCCCCAGATGATAGGGTTGGGATGATTGGATAGGGCTGAATTTTTGTGCATAGGAGGTGCCCAAGCAGATTTTGAAATTCCCATCCCATCCTGAGATGGCCTAGTAGGGGGCCCCCACAGTGCATTCCATGTGCGCCGTGCACATAGGATCATTACCCTCTATACATGCCTTCCCTTTGAAGGGCTTTACTAAACAAACTTTCATTTATGGCCCTTCAATCATGACTTGATATGCACGAAAAAAGGACGAAGGCCGACTTTGTCTCTGCTTCTCTCCCTCTATCTGTCATTTCTAAAATCTCTCTAGGAACCTAAATGACTCAAGACATTGAAATTATTCAAAAAATGAGATGGATTGTTGGGTCTTTAAACCATCTCGACGATCTTCATTTACCTTTAAATTCTGAAAAAAGAAAACTGTCAAAGCCCTATGGTTCTAATAATCTCTATTTAGTTTCAAATCCAGAAAAAAATGTCCTATGGTATATAGAGCAAAACAGGTTTAGAGGAGAAAAACTGGGATGGCCTGTGATTGAGGGCGGCTACAATGATTTGTTTATTCTATTTTAATTTATTTTGGGGGTTGGGGTGGGGGTACCTAGTGCAATGGTCGTGGCTGAGATTGGCCTCTTCTTTCTCTCCTTCTTCTTGTTTCTTCTCCTGCTCTAAACGCTCACTCTTCTTTTCGCATTTTGGGGTTGTTTGGTTGCACCCATTTACCTATGTAAATGGGGACTCATGCATAAGGATTTTGCATCTCATGTTTGGTTGGACCAATTATGCATGTGATGTGCATTTGAGAGTGTGAACATGGTGCAGAAATGGGTGTGACAATGTGCCCAAAATTTTCACATCTCCCATGGTTTTAAGGTTTCACATGGCACCGTTACCAAGCAGTGCTACAATGAACATTTGCTCAGTTTGATTTTTTTTTTAAATTTATTTTGTGGGCCCCAAAATGAAGATCTGAACCGTTAGATTTCAGCTGTTGATTCATCATATATTTTGAGAAAATTGAAAAAAGCCCCAAACTGTTAGATCAACAAAATTGGACTTTATGATCTAAACTATTCATCCTTTTTGGGAGGCCAAAATTTACTAGTGGGGTCAAATTTTAGGTTTTCATTCATCATAGATTTTGAGAAATTTGAGAAAAATGGTAAATTGTTGGATGAAAATGACCCCTTTTCAACACATTGTTCTGGGGCAATCCTTTTTTTTTTTTTGTCAATCTTTTTATGATTGTGGCCCTCTATTTCATGATCCAAACTGTTCATCCTATTTAAAAAGGCTAAAAATGGTTGGGGGTTCAAATTGGAGCCGTTGATTCATCACTGATTTGAGAAAATTGCAAAGAAATCTAGATTTGTAAATCTTTATTTTTTAATTGTGGGCATCCAAATCACAATCCGAACCATCCATAGTCTTTGTAAGGCTAAAAATAGCTTGGAGGTTATTTCTCATGTCTTGATTAATAGTAGATTTTCAGAAAATTGAGAAAAACAGTTAACTGTTGGCTACATTGCGTTTTGCATGTGGAATGGCAAACAATGGAAATTGTTTCCATGGGACTCAATTACACATGAAAATGAAACACATGCGCATTCACTGTTGTAATGCGCGTGCCGAGGTGCTAGGCGCCTTCAGTGAAGCGCGTGAGGTGCAACTAGGCGCACGCCTCTTCACTTTTGCTGTTTCTTTTTCTTGTTTTTTTCTTTTTTTTTTTTTTGTCTGCTGCTGCTACTGCTACTACCTCCCCTTCTGTCATTTGCTGCTGCTCTTTTTTTCCCCAAACGGTGCTGCTGCTACTGTTGCTTTTTGTTTTTTTCTTTTTGTACGGCTGCTGCTACTGCCTCCCCTTCTTCCATCATGCTGCTACTACTGCTGCCTTTTCTTTTTTTTTTTTTTTTTTTTTTGTACTGCTGCTGCTGCTAATGCTGCTTCTTCTATTATTTTTTTTTGTACTACTGTTGCTATGGCCTCCCTTTCTTCTTCCATCATGCGGCTGCTCCTGTATGCTTTCAATTTTTATTTCAAAGTTGTGTATTGATTCAATCATTATTTCAAAATGATGTACTGATTCAATCATTTTTCAAAATGATGTACTGATTCAAAAATATTGTATGCTTTCAATTTTTCTTTCAAAATGATGTACTGATTCGATCATTAATTTGATTGAATCCTTGATGAGTGTCAAATTACTTTTAGATTAATGTGTTAGTTAAATGAGAATGGCAATGACTTATTTTATAGGTTTTTTGTACTTATGTTGAATGTTTAGCATTTGGAGTGATGGATGCTTTTATGACTTTTGGAATTCTTCTCCTATTCCTTGCCTTTTTTTTTTTGTTATAATTTGTGAATTATTTTCACTTTGCCTATGTTGGATTTTAAATTATTTGTCTATGCTAAAATATCTACTTTTTTATTTACAATGTCCGCCTTGCCTCGCCTTGCCTCACGCCTAGGCCCTAGGAGACCTTGTCGCCTTAATGTGCCTTTCACCTCTGACAACATTGTGTGCATCATTTGAGTTTGTTTTCCTATGACATGCGTAAAAGCCGAACAACCCCTTTGTGATGTTTCGAGAAATATAGTGACATGGGCTGTTGGATTTAAGTCATGATCCAACATGTCACAAATGAAAGTTCGTTCAGTCTCTTGCAGCCTAGGTTTGCAGTGGAGGCAATTGCATTTATTCGTATGTTATATGTAATATAGAGAAATTCTGACAAAAAGAAACTCTCCATTTAAAATACTCCCCCTTTTGCTTCCCTTTTTTTTTGGCCATGGAGCCCGTCTTGCGCTAATTCAGTCTTTTCACACACTAACCCCCACCCCCCCAACCCCAATCCCATGAATTGTCACAAAGTCCAAATTTGAAACTAATCTAACTTTTACTTACTGCCAGATTGAAATCCTGAGAAAATTTTGCCTCTAAAACCATTAAATTTTAGGGCCATACATCTAGGGGGTAGGATGATCTATTGGAGTTGAAATTTTTTGCATGGGCAGGTCTTATCTAGATATTTCCATCCAGTAGCATTGCATGGCTGTCATGCTTCATAGTGACCTCCACTGGGAGGGGCATTTTTTTTTTTTTTTTGTAATAAAACTCTTTAGGAGTTTTCTAGCGTTATATACATATATATATGTATATTTATATATTTGGTGCAGTTTGGATTTTTGCCTCGCGTACAATTTACTTGTTTCTTCATTGCTTTAGATATATTTGTTATGCAGGTAAGGGTCATGTGCTATGATATTTGGATACTTAAAAATGGGCAATGCATCTGTTTCATATTGAGTCTGATAATGTGTCCCTGTTGTTCGTGGTTCCCATGGCCTGTCCTTGCCATGTCCAATGTTGTATGTAGGAATCATTTGTACATGTATTCCTGTACAGATGCATGGATCTCTCTCTCTCTCTGGGATCTCTTGTTTATCACTACAAAAGCCTTTACCTATAGCATATGAATTATTTTTGTATTATGTTTATTTAATCTTTTTGCCATATGTTTTGGTACTTAATAACTTCCATCACATAACTCCTATTATGTTTCTTCTCCTTTTTTGTGGAGATAGCAGCCGTTGTTTTGTTGAACCATACAATCAGCCACATGAAAGCATAGCATGACCTACAAACTCCTCAGAAGAGATTTTTTTACAGAAGTAGCACAACTTAATATAACTTAAACTGCAAGCAACTTTCTATACAAAAAAAAAAAGTTGTCTTAGAATTACATTGAGGAACATATAAGATACCTCTCTGTTCAGCATCTGACATAGAATTTTGACTTTTTTACAGGGTGCAGTTGTCAACCAACTAAAATCCGACATGGAAAGGCTGCAGGAGGAAATTGGGAATCAGTTGGTCAGTTGCTTTTTCCCTTTTCTTATTCTTCTTCTTCCTCCCCTCCCTCATGCCATTTTGCAGTTGAGTAATTGTTTTTGGTATCATATTTTTGTAATGTTGTCATTTTGCACATTTGGGTTTGCATTTCTTATTTTCACTTTGCTGTTGTGGAATATGGTCAACACTAACTATGATAGGTGCTGGAAGCTCTTCTGAAGTTGTAAGAGTTGGGTCCTACACAGTTCTAAACATGACAGTTCACTTCCAGAATGATTGTATATAGTTCCTTCAGGACTGAAGTTGTTGTCCTTAAGTGCTGAAGAAGAGTTTGTCCTTTATTATTCCTACTGTGAACCAATCATTTTCCTGTTTTGATTTGTTTATTTATTTATTGTACTCTTTCATCATATTCATATGTCAACATTGAAACATGATACTGTAAGTTTTCAATCTGCACATACCGAAGCTCCTTTAACTGGACTCCTGTCAGAGTTGTGGAGAATGACCTAAATTCTCATTATGAATATGGAATCTTGAAGAAAGAGTTTTCCCCTCTATTCCTCTCAGCATTTAGACATCCTGATCTTGACTCCATCTCAATCCAATAGAAAAAATAAATTCTTGTATAAACTGACCATGAAAACATTAATATCTAACATCATTGTTGTAATCTCTCCTGCAGTCATGATTTTTGAGTCTCACTGGCAGCGGGTTTTCCACATGAGCCCATGGAAATTTTCAGATGGTTTTTTAACCCTTTGGGCTCTCTCCCACCAATTAAATTCTTGGATTGGGTTTCTCCAGTAGCAGCAAAATTATTTTAATACCAATCATATAGGCCAGTATTACTGCTCAAGCCTTTCAGTTTATCAAAGGAGAGTTTAAAGAGGGGGTGCTGATGAGCAGAAGCTGAGAATTATCTTTTGAGGGAGGGCAGAGAACTCTGAATATTATCTAAACTGAATTGGAACGAAAGAGGAACTTAAAGAGGTGGTGCTATGAGTAGGTACTTGGAATTTATTGTTGAGGGTGAACAGAGAACTCTGAATATGATTGTTGCTTAATTGGGATGAGAGAAGAAGAGGTGGCACTGGTGAGCGGAAACTTGGATTTATCTTTTGAGAGAGGTAGGAGACTGAGAATATTTTCTTTGCTAGTGAGGGGGGTAGGTTTTCAAAAGTTGCAATGCCTCACTACTTGATGTAGGCTAGATCCATGATTGGCAAGCCCATTGGGTCCAAGCCCAGTGAAGAATTTTCAACTACAGTTATTATAGGATTTTTAGTTCTCTAAGATTTGAAGTTTTTTAGGATACTTTTATTTTTAGAAGTTCATATTATTTTTGGTTTGGGACTTCTTATTTGATTTGAATTGAGTTGTTTCCATAGTTAGAAAGTATCTTAGTTATAAATAAGATATAATCCCTCCTCATGGGATACAAAACATTGATGTCAATAAACTCCTGAATTTGGTTTTCAATTGAGAGAATTGTTGTTTGCTTTTTGGCTTGGAGATTAGCCTGTTGGCTATTCTTCTTCCTTGCGCTGCTTCAATTGGTATCAAAGTGAAGATCCGATCTCGGATCGCCTTCTGTTTGATTGCCGATTCGAGGTAACGTCTCTCATCCTCGTCATTGCCATTACGCCAAATCCATCCTCCATCTTCCTCCCGAATCCACCGACCCCAGACGACCACCAAAACCCCCACCGAGACCCAATCCTTTCCGCAGCCCACAAACACCACCAAATCCATCCACTGTGTCACTGCACCACCTGTCAACCCCCTTACGGCATCCGAACCCATCCTAAACCCCAAATTTCAAAACCCTAGACCAACCGAAGTCGCATCTTCCCTTTTCATAAACCCTAATCAACCCAACCTCTCAAACCCCATTACAGGCCCTTAACCTGCCAGACAAATCCGCCCCCACCCCCCACCCCCCACCCCCCCCCCCCAAAAACCCTTTTTTGAAACCCAACGATCCTATCCTTTCCATTCCACAGATCCCAAACCCTAGCCCCCATCCTAGACCCCTTCGCCGAACCCTAATCCCGACAACCGAAACCCACATCTCTCCTGTCACCCAAACTCGCCAAAACTTTGCCGAGACCGATTCCTAGCAGGAAAAAAATTTTAATAAAAGAGAGAGCAAAAGAGAGAGACCCAGACGAAAGAAAAAAAAAGAGAAACAAGTAGATGACGTACTGTGCACGGACGACCATCATCATCCTCAACGAGTACCACTGGATCCATCGTCGTACACTGTCAGTCTGTCACTGCGCCTCGCTATTATCTCTCATCTCTATTGCCGAGAGCTCATCGCGACCACAACCACCCTCCACGCCCAGCCAGCACCTTCTCGCCTTTGTCTCTAGCCCGTTCCCATCTGACCGCTCCACCAGACAAGTCCAGCCCTTTTCTTTCTTTCGTTGCACTGTTGACGAAGGAGAAACGACAACTCCTCCCACATGTGCCTTATTTTTAAACTTGATTTGGGCCCAAGTTTGGGTCCGGCCCAAACCCCAGCAACAAAAATTGAACCAACCTTAATTTAAGGCCCTCTCTTGTTTGGGGCATGCAGCAGATCTAACCCGACCCAAGCCCACATTTTCTAATTGATCAATCTCATCAGTTGATTCTCAAAAAGGAGTGATATCTTGGCCATTTAACATCCAATCAACAATCCATCTTTATTTGCATATTTCTATTAATCTGATCAAGCCACCAGGTCAATCAGTTTTGAGAATTCAGAAGATTTTAAATTTTCTGCATCAAAGTCAATATGCAAATCTTTGGACCATATGATGAATTTCAAAGCATGTTGCATGAGTATAAATGTGGAGATTGTTATTATGAAAATAAGGTCTATTTTGAGCAGTTCCTCATTCTCAGATAAGTAGCTTTGACAGTTTATGAATATTTGATTTAATTTTCAAAACTGCACCAAGTTTGTGACTTGGAACAAAATGAGCTGCATGATTTGACTTGCTTTATCAGAGGTTTGAAGCCAAATATTCTTGAGAAGATGAAACCATATAACAACGTTCACAAAGCATACAGGGAAGCCCTACGTGTTGAGCACATGCTTCGACGGTCTCACTTGCAACAAGTTAAGTCTCGAAAAGAAAATTTTCGGCAACATGCAACTCTTCATCTTCCTCATCACCGTTAATGGAAGAGTCACAAGATGAACACAAAGAAGAAACAAATTCCAATGGTGATTTTGAGAAGCTTGTTCAAGAAACGAATGATCTCATGACAACTTAAAGTGAAATAAGTTGCGAAACTTCCAAAATGGGTCATGTTTCATCTGAACTTCAAGAGGAAGAAAATAAATCTCTTTTTAGAGACGTTGTTGATCTACAAGAGCAAATGCTAAAGCAAGATAACTTACAAGCGGACATCAATCATCCAATGGATCTTAGTGCCACCTCGGGCGACAATTCAATTGCTCCAGTGGTTTCGCAAGAAGACGTGTCCATATTGATTGAAGTGCACCACATTGATTTCATCTTCAAAGATCAACTAATGCCAATCAACAATTATGCTATCCTGTTAAAGAGTATACAATTAAAGCATATAATGGTTAGATCACACCGTCAAGATACAAGCAGCCATCAGAAGACGCAACACCTCCAACCTACTTCTAAATGGAATAGAAGATTCGATACTGCTTTCAAGGCATAAACTCAACATGACGCTCAATCAGCGACACAGAAGTTTGTTCGAATGATATTCGACTCAGGTGGACATTTACAAAACTCGAGGACAAGTTCTCCAAGAGGGGGAGAACTGATATTCATGTCTAAAGGAAGGTCGAGAACATACATATTGGAGCTGATTTTCTTCAGAATTTTTTTAAAAAATAACCATCTCACTTCCTCAATTAATTATAATAAGGATGGTCTCATGCAGCTGAAGGTGATATAGGGTTTTAGGCTGATCAGTTGTTGTTAATGCCCTATGATTCACATCATGAATCCTACGAATCACATCGAATCCTTGGGAAAAAGATTCATATCTCAGTGAATCTCATTTACAAGTGAATCTTAAGATTTGTTACTGCTTTATTGAATCTTACAATTCACCTGGGTGAGAATAGGCATAGCTGAATGGGTAATATTAATACGTTTTTTCTTTTTGTTTGTTATTTTTTCTATTTCAGAGGTTATTAGTAATTAACAAAACCTCTTGGAATGGTTTTTAGGGATAAATAGGGAGAATGTATGGGGTTTCTGCCCTACTCTTTCAATATCTTTTCATAATCACTTATTTAACTTCAAAAGAAACTTTGATTATTTAGATTTTGTTTTTATTTTTTGATTTTTTTTAAAAGCATAGAAAACCCTAGAATGATAAGGAGAAAATAGAGAAGAAGAGAGATTTCAGGGAAGAGAATCATAAAGTTTTGTGCCTACGGTTGGGTAACCACATGCATATATATTATATTATAAGTTTGGTATTTGAAAAAAAAACTATGTATTTTCCTAAATTACAATGAGTCCTTGAGATTTCTTTATTTACAAATAAACACGACTTTGTTTCATAACACTCCTCATACTGGTTTATAATATATTTATCAGCTCAGCTTGGATAAACATCACAGTTCTAAAAAATCATTCTCTATTTACTGTCTCTGTTAAATCTGCCATGTTGAACGCATTGGAAGTGTTCACACCACTAGGAAGCTGTTTCTTTTATCCATTTTCAGGTTCTTTGTGGAAGATATTTGAGAGATGACCCTAGGTTTCTTGAAACTCAAAATTCCAAACAGCCATAACCAAAAACTATATTTAACAACTCTGAAAATTAAAAAAAATAGAGATAGCGCTCAGATTTTGTCATCATTGATATCGTGCTGGTCTGGTCAGAGCAAAATGTTTCCCCTTTCCTTATCAGTTCCTTAATCTGCCTAATCTGGAATCGGCATTTTTTATAACTTGTGTCATGCCCAGAATCATATTTGTGGTGGCGTCCTGACAATTATACTGTCATGTCTTTTTTGTCAGGGCCTATATACAGGCACCAATATTTATTAGTCGCAACATATGAATACTCCTTTAAAAAGATAGAAGGTTGATAAAAGATGCAGAAACAATTTATATTCACTTCTGCAGCAAATGTTGAATAGAGTTGCAAAATATATTTTCTAGTGTGAAAGGTCGTGAAGTTGCATACTAGTGTATTTAAAAGTGGTGTATTCAAAAGTGGTTCCTTTTGTTTGTATTTGCAGGAAATCTTTTTTTTGCATAGTATTACTCGTCCTTTCTATTTGGTAGCTGTAGGACATACTGATATTCTTCTATATGCTATGTAACTATCATCCTTCTTCTTTTATTAACAGTCGGCACTTGAGTCTGTGAAGATGGAGTATGCCCATGCACAACTAGAATGCAGTGCAGCTGATGAGCGAGCGAAGTTATTAGCTGCTGAAGTCATTGGTTTAGAAGAGAAGGTAATTGAGCCTTCTGTGACTGTTAGCTTTGCTTCCTTCTTTTTTTTTTACTCTAAAGGGAGTACTTGTCTGATCCTGTGACCTTCTTAAGAGCTCTTTTTTTTTTTTTTGGATGACTTACATTTTTTAGAATAATGGATGAGAGGATGCTAATTCAGCACAAAACTTGGCTCAAAATCGTGGGTACAGTGGCCATTGTGGTTGACCCTAAAAACCATTCTGACAAAACATCATGTTGTGGTTTGCGGTCCATAACAGTGAGATTTTTTTACCCAAAAATCTGAAAATATAAAAAATCTAGAATAATGTAAAATTCTAGGAAACAATATATATTTTTAATTAGTAAACACAGTAAAGAAAAATACGATCCCCCAAGCCCCAAGTCATAACAACATCTTGTGTCACCAACTCACTGTCTTATCTGAAACTTGTAAAGTCTATTTTTAATTAAATAGATTTTTACATGTATATATTAAAATAGTTGAAATTTCACAAATTTTATATAATGCAACCATAATTTTGAACTAATTATTAGTGTGAAACACTAAGTCAAGAAACTAATATTTGTAGTGCAGTACTCAATTACTCAATTATCAAATAAGTTGACAGTGAATTTCAACTTTCAAGTAACATTTCTTGGGGGATAATAACAAGAATCAAACTCCTAGGCCGCACTCCCATAGTGCCTATAGAGGTATTGTGGTTGAGGAGGGAAGAAGCCTTTATATGAGAATCCATCAAAATGTTTTGAATAACTTGAATTTTTTGTGAAAAGAGAGGTTTGGGAAGATCTAGCATAGTCTAAGGCAGCTCCACATATGGTTTGGGAAGAAAGAAGTGAAATAAAGAAGAGGAAAGAAAATTAAAAAAAATATCATCAGCTGATATATTGATCAATGTCTACAAAATATCAGCTGATATAACCGTTATGACCGTTATATTGAAAAAAAAGGCAATATGGACCAATATTTCATGTTTTTTTTAATATAACGGAACTGTTATATTTAGAATATCGTAACTGCACAAGTAGTTTCCACTTCATAATTGCTATTATGAGAAGGTAATGACCGCTTTTTTTTAAACCATGGAATAAAAAGATAATTTTCGAATGTGGCTGTTATTTATAAAAATATATCTAAACCATGTTCTTTGCTAGAGTGCAACTTCTACCACCTCTTGATTTTGTCTGAGAAGGGAAAGCTTCTTAATCATGATTGATTTTGATCTTTTATGAATATGATCTTGTACAATTGCTGAGTTCATCAGTTGGGACTTTTGTTTCTATTTCCTTCTCTAGGTTCTAGCTTCCATGGATTGCATTTTTATCATCGAGTGTTTGAATCTTTAGTAAGTTACTGTGATGTAGTCATTTCACTATATCATGCATGCGTATTGGGTGGGGCATTATAAATGGTATTAGAGCCGACTTTCGACTATTTCAAGTGTGAGCCCCTGCTATGGTCTGGTGCAAGTGAGTGGGTTCTTATGTGGGTGGGCTAAGAGGGCTGGCAGGCTATATGGACTAGCAAGCTACTGCACAGGGACGTGCAGCCCTAAGGGGAGTGGATTGTAACATCTTGGAGTCCCACATCGACTATAGAGAGGAAAGTGATTGGGATTATATGTAAAGCTTATACCCTTACTTTGCATGAGGCCTTTTGGTGGGTTGAGGCCCACTAGAAGCAAAACCATTAGGCTCATGGATCAAAGCAAACAATATCATGCATGCGTATAGGGTGGAGCGTTATAGTTATGATACTACTAGAAAGTGTCCAAAGAAAAGTGGGAGGTGTGGCGCCATGGGATGGCAATCGATTCCTTGTTCTCAACAAGTCCTGTGCAAGATATGTGATCAACAATATATGCTTGATATTATCCAAAACCGGTTCTCTATTAATCGATATGGTGAGAATCTTGTTATGGGAGTTGGATTGGGGGGTGGGGGATAAAGGTTGACCTTGTTGAACTCCAGAAAGTGAAGTATGTTCTTGGGATTGGACAGGTCATCATGGACTACTATTAATGTGGACAACCTTTGGTTAGGAATCTCCATTTTTTTTCAAAACAAAGTGTATGAATTAGGAGAATGTTTAGGAATCTCCTTGAAGAATATTAAGTGTTTTCTCATGGTACGAAGTAGGTAGTGGTGTTTTTTTTCCCTTAATCTAGGAGAGATGGGGATAAGGCTTTGATGATGATGATGATGATGATGAATCTAGGAGAGGTGGGGCCATGGTTCAAAATCGCGGCCATGGTTGCCATTTTAGTCAACCCCCAAAACTGTTATGATGCGGCATAGCGTTGTGGTTTGCGGTCGTTGCAATTCATCGTGGTGCGAATTTTTCTCAACCCTACATAAATTTTAAAAAAAACCCCAATGATGCAGGCTAGACTATAAGTCGGCCAACCCGTTGGGCCTAGTCCATAAGCCCAATAGGACATCCAATTATTTAGGAATATTATTAAGTAGTTTGCTTTTATTAGAATTAATAGTATTGAGTTTCCTTTTATATTTAAGATTATCCTAATATTCGGAGTTTACTTAATTTGGATTGTTTAGTGATTGAGTTTCCTTTATTGTTTAGGAGAGTCTTGGTGTCTTAAGTAATCTTATCATATATAAGGATGATTATGCTTCATTGTAAAGACAGATTCTAATTATCATATATAAGGATGATTATTTGTTTCTCTCTCTCTCTCTCTCTCTCTCTCTCTTTCTCTTTAAGATGTTTATTTGAATAGATGTGAGGTGGCATCTTCTATGTTATAATTTCGTATAGATCTTCATGAAGAAATACACTTTCACATCTAGTTGATAGAATGGGTATGGGGTAGTCCTTTTTGGCTACAACTGGGAGAAGAATTTTGTTGGAACTGAGTTTTTTGCCACTAGAGTGAATGCCCAGTAAGCCATCATTCCCAGATATGCATATGGATACTTACGAGTTACAAACCTGCTATGGGCATATTGGGGATATGACTGCACTTTTGGATATTTAGGAATTAGGTCAAAGGTACAAATACATTTTTCTTAATTTTGTTCTTTAAAATATTTATAAATTAAGGAAACTATATTGAAAAGTGAGAGAACTAATAGAACTATATGAAATCATGGACTCAAATGCTATGATGCCCATATACGGCAATGACATACTATTGACACGGTAGGGACACGGATTTTACACATAAAAAGTGAAGTATTGGATGTGATACCGACATGATACATTGGCCATTTTGTAGTATCCATGCATCATAGCTCAAATGTTCTACTACAAGTAGACTTCATATTTCTAATATTCAATCTAGCTCATGAGGCCATATAGATACATTTCTATCAATGAGATGAGTGCAGATGAGAAGGTCCACTTATGGACAATGGGAAGCCAATATGTCAACCCCATCATTTTATCCTAGCCCTTGATTTAATAATTTTAAAGTTTATTGACATTTTAACTGTGGAATCATATAGATTTCTTCCTATAAATTTATTTTTTGTTTTATTTTTTTTTCTTTTTTCTTTTTTTCTCCCTTTAAGATTGTTATTTGAATAGACGCGAGGTGGCATCTTCTGGGTTTTAGCTTCATATAGATCTTCATGAAGAAATACACTTTTCACATCTAGTTGATAGAATGGGTAGTGGGTCGCCCTTGGTAGCCACAACTGGGAGAAGAATTTTGTTGGAACAAAGTTTTTGGCCACTAGAGTGCCCGGTAAGCCATCATTCCCAGATATGCATATGGATACTCACGAGTTACGAAACTGCTATGGGCATAGGGGATATGACTATTCACTTTTGGAGATTTAGGAATTCGGTCAAAGGTACAAATACATTTGTCTTAATTTTTTTCTTTAAAATATTTCTAAATTAAGGAAACTATGTTGAAAAGTGAGAGAACTAATTGAACTATATGAAGTCATGGACTCAAATGTTCTCCTACAAGTGGACTTCATATTTCTTATATGCAATACAGCTCATGAGGCCAAATAGATACATTTCTATCAATGGGATGCGTCATGCGTGTAGATGAGAAGGTACACTTATATGGACAATGGGGAGCCAAAATGCCAACGCCATCATTTTATCCTAGCCCTTGATTTAACAATCTTAAAGTTTAGTGACATTTTAACTATATTTATAAGATTCAATGCAGGAGTAAGTGGAGGTTCAATGAGTGTGAAGCTGGTCCTGATGTCAAATCATTGAATGAGAAGAGATCAAAGTGGCTGCATTGATCAAATGTAGGCCCAGGAGGACCCACAGAGCTGGACTGTGTGCACAGTCTGCGAGTAGGAGAACATCTCCTAGTTGGATATACTATACGTATACTCTAGAAGTATCACTACATCAGTGCAGTATTGAATACCAGCATGAGTGTCATATCAGTCTAACACTGATATGTTAAGCATATAACACCGATATGTTAGGAATGAACTTGTGTTCAGGAATTATATCACTTAAGTCCTTGTCATGGATCAAAATATTGTCCCCTCCGTAGCATTGTGGCTGAAATGTCTGGTGTAGTGGCAGTGGGAAAATAGGGCTGCTCACAACTGCATTGTTATGTAAATAGCAGCTGATACACACTGATAAATACCAATAGATATATGTATCTGTCGCTACAGATTATAAAAAAAAAAAAAAAACCACTACTCTGTTGACTTGAGGGGGAAGAAGAAGACAAAAAGATTTTTTTTGGGGTGGGGGGTGGGGGGACATACCGGTAGGCAACATCCTGCTGGCCAAGCATCAACCGGCATCGAAGCAGGAGTAGAGGTAGTAGGCATCGAAGCAGCACTAGGCGGCAAGCATCAAATCAAGGAAGTAGTACGCAGCAAGGCATCAAATCGAAATAGCATCTTTTTCTTTTTCTTTTTTTCCTTCCTTCCTCCTCCATCTCTGTTGTTGTTGTTCTCTCCTCCTCCTCCATCTCTTCCTCTTCCCTCCTTTTCCTTTGCCTCTCTCCTTTTCACTCTTTTCCTTTCCCTCATCTTTCCTTCTAGATCTTCCTTTTCTTTTTGTATGATGAAAAGAGGCAGCAAATGCCCTTTTCAAGGGCCTCTCCCTTTTATTGCTAAGGGCTTAATGTAAGATTTATGGGTCCCACAGTGAGGCCCACCTAATTAAAAAGGGTACCACTAAACAAATGTCCCAGGGACCCTTTTATTATTTAAGGGCTAGGGTGAGATTCATGGCCCACCTAAATTAAAGAAGTACCCAATTGATCAAATGTCTCACCTATATATAGGTCAACTAAATTTCACTCTGACAAATATGGGGCCTGTCCAAATTTCACTCGAAGAGGAATAGGGCTCTAGCCAAACATTACTCTAATCTGAAAGAGGACCTTTGCTAAATTTTACTATAATAGGAAATAGAACCTGAGCCAAATTTTGATCAAATAGGAAATAGGACGCTGGTCAAATTTCAATCTAATAGAAAATAGGACCCTAGTCAAATTAATTTCTTAGTATAGCTGATAAACATGAATACATGTGGACAAATGGATCAGTACTACATAATCATATAGCGATATAGGGAGTGTTATGAAATTCGGTTCGTGTCATCCAAATTTTCTAAATAATTTTGGTTCAGTCCCTGTACCTAATTGAACACCACACCTATAAAATTTTGTTCCAGAATTCAGTCTGAGTTGGACAAATTTTGGGAATTTTGACTGCAATGTTATATTTCAGTCAAATTGGGTGATATTCAGCTGTTTGACCGACTTGTGTACTTTGCCTTTAAAGTTGAAAAGCGAAACATGAGGAGGAAAATCATAATTTTTTTTTTAACTTAAAGTGTAAAGACCCTAAGTCCCTAACCCAACCCCCTTTCGTTTGCCCTTTTTGTTCGATAGAGAAGAAATGAAGAAGGAGAAGAACTAGAAGAAAATGAAGAGGCAGAGGCAGCAGCTGGACCCTCTGCGTGCTGCTAAAAAAAATGGAAAAAGAAAAAGAAGAAAAGAAAGAAGTTAGTATTTACCCATTGCTGCTGTTGCTGCTCAGCTGGAGTGTTCCACCAGTTGCTGCACCTCTGCTGCTGCTCGATCCAGTTGTTTCTGGTACTGCCAGTGCTACTTCTTCTTCTTCTTACTGCCTTTTTTTTTACTGTTCCTCTTCCAGACACTTCGGCGGGTGGCCTTTTATCTCTTCTTTTACGTTCCAGACTTTGACACCTGTTGAAAACTGAAACAGCTGCCTTCTCAATGGCTGTTTTTTTTTTTTCAAACTTTTTCTTTTCTCTTCTTTTGGGCTCCTGGACTGGGCTGGGTTCAGCAGCTGGGCTGCAATTTTTTTTTGCTATTGTCACCTTAGTATTGCATAGCTGCATGCCTGTACACATGCAATGTTGGATTTATTTGGGATGGATTTTCAATTTATTTGGTAGTAGTGTTGGTTTTTTCTTTTTGTTTTTTTTTTTTTTTTTGGAATTGTGGTTTCTTTTTGTCAATTATTATGATGGGTGGGAAAAAGTGGTACACCTGCATCATCACAAGCTTCAATCCCCAATAAGCCAATGTATCAGATCATATTATTGAATTTTAATATTATTCTTACATTTTTATATATAAATAAATTTAATTTTTATATTTTTCCGAAACATAAATCCTAAATATTTGGCTGAAATCCTAAATCACCAAAATATTTAGTTTGGAGACCAAACCAAAGCAGTGTCCAAAACGAATTTCTCAACTATGGATACAGGACCTTTATGCAATGAGGGGATTTCTATGCCTCCATGTATTAAGTTACTTTTGAAAATAAACAATAATTTCTAACATTTTCCAATATTCTGGTTTTTCTGGATTTTTTTCTGAAGTTTTGACCACTTTTTTGAATCGCGCTACTATGCCACCATGTAGTGTCCGCTACATAGTATTTTAGTTGTTGACCGCTACCATTTTTTTCATCTTTGGTCCTTTTTAACTACAACTAAGGGGAGAATTTTTTTTAGAATTTTAGTGGCACTAGAATACAGGGTATTGTTCTCTTACGAGCATATTGCATATGAGCAATATGCAATCCAGCTTGTGGGGCCCACTGAAGATGCCTTCTTATTGGTGGGGTGAGGCATATGGAAAAGTCTCCTTACGGACAACTTTTTTCTTTAACTGTTTCTAAATTAATGAAACTATGTTGAGATGTACTAAACTGATAATTTACAAGTATTAATACAGTATTGGCTATCGAGTAGGAGTGTTGTATATGTAGAACATGGATACATTGAGTACGTACAAGTATTTAGGTATCATTGCTTTTAAGTGAACTCTAATTAGATGTATGCTTTCTTCGGTATCCGTTTCTCATTCAGTGGAAGTTAAATGAAGAGGCTGATATTCTTGCAAAAGCCATAGAACTATGATGGGATATAGCAGTGCATTTTAATAACTGTGTGTATGATTGTTATCAATTATCTCCATATAATTTAACTTTTACCGTATATTGTGTGGTTCATACTTCTCTCTTGCAGTGCGTTTATTTTTCTTTAAGCAAATTCATTGATATCTCAAAAACAGAAGACTAGAAAGATGCAAAAGGAAAACTGTTTATTGTGGAGTGATATAAATTGTTGCTTCAAAATGTACCATTATTTTACACTAAGATTTTTTAGAACTTTTTTAGACTTTAGTAATTGGTATTTAGTTTTTTTGCTCTTGTTTGAGTCTTTGAGGCATTATAACTAATGCATCTCTGTGCATCATGTTGTGCTTTTATGTTTGCTACTTATGGACACTGAGTTTTTCATGTAATTTGTCTTTCTTAGGCACTTAGGTTGAAATCCAACGAGCTAAAGCTAGAGAGAGAATTGGAGAACTCAAATGCTGAGATTAATTCATACAAGTATGCCATTTACCCATTGTCCTTATTGTTCCAAACTTTTTTACATAGACAATTCCAACCTTTGAGATTCATATCATTAATACCATGTCAGGGAGATTTTCACTTGGGGATTCCTGCTAGGCTGCCATGCATGAATTTTGGTTGAAGCCTTTAGTATCCTAGAGGGAGGGGGTCCCGCTTTTGTGGACGGATGGGATTTAAAATCCCGCACCGTCCTTATGCAGGAGCCCTGAAGTGAAAATTTCACTACCCTGTCATATGAAAAGCATGTCTCTGTTTTTGTGAGCCTCATGTTTTGCATTTGAAATTTCTAAAGTTCAATAGGATTAATTATTACTGATCAGAAGTATGCCTTTTGAACTTGTACAGACGAAAGGTTTCTAGCCTACAAAAGGAACGCCAAGATTTTCAGTCAACAATTTCTGCCCTGCAAGAAGGTAAAATTTGTTTTTTTTTTTTTTAAATCTGCTAGTCTGATATTGATGCTTTGACTTTGATACAATTTTGTTGTGTATAATGTGGAGAAAACACCCAATTCTTATTTAGAAGATGAGTTTTTTGTTCGTAGCATGAGCTTGTTTGGACAAACTAACATCATCTTTCTGTAATCTTCAAAGTAGTGTTTTTAGAAGCATTTGGCCTTACACTTTGACGCTTGCCTCAGGTGGACTTTCTCAAAACCACCCCTGCCTTACACCCTTATGCATCAAGTCTGAGGTACTACTTGTATTTGGGGTGTGTCTTGCATTGTATGAGACATATTAAAGGCCTAGGCCCCAGGTGAAGCATGTACCTCAGTCACAGTCCATAGTGAGGGAGGGATATTCCCCATTAACATACTTTGTCTTCAAGGAAAAGAGGGAAGAACACTCTATAATTTTAATAACTTCAAAATTATTCTCCTTTTATTTTATTATGAAAAATTTTAAGGTCTGTTTTCACTTGGTTTAGCTTATTTCTACCCCATAAACTCATTAAAGGGCTTAGAAACATATACACTGCTGCCACTCTGTTTTTAATAAAAGAATTTTTTTAATTTAATTATTTACGTGCAACACTTTGGTGTTGTTAAATGCTTATGTACCAATGGTATTCACCTGGACGCATGGCAATCAAGGAGGATAGAGGATGGGTCTGCAGGTGGATTGGGCATTGCTAGATATCAGTTTGGTCAAATGATCTTGGCCTAGTTGTGGGTCTCCAAAGTTCTTAAGTAGGCCACTCATGAACTAGAAAAGGGAGAATTTTGGAGAATTTCCAGTATTTACTTATCAAATTTTGGACAATTAGATCCTAAGTAGGTCCCTACATGAAACACCCAACGCCCTATGTCTGTGGCATGACTTGCATTTGGGGCATTCTCTCATTGTATGGGACATATTTAAGGTATAGAGCTCAGATGAAGCATGTTTTTCAGTCAGAACATATTGAGGAAGAACACATCTTGTTTCCAGGAAAAAAAAAGGGGGGAAGAGCAGTATAAAATTTTGATAAAATTCTTCTCCTTTTCTTTATGATGAAAAAAAAAAGGTCTATTTTAACTGGGTTTAACTTAGTTAACTTATCTTGAAATCTCTACTACCATTTTTCGTTTATTATAAAGAGTAATGGTTCTGTAAGGACAATCTTTACTTTCTTACAGTACATGCTACCTAGTGGGACCCCCTTTTGTGGGTTTTGTATTTTTTGGGTGGGGAGTTGGGGTTGTGAATTGAAAGATACAAGTGGGTTAGCCAAGGCATTAAATATGGAGTCAATCTAATACCTTTAACCCCTTCATCTATGGTCAACAAGTGTAACAGTTTTATAAAGCAACAAAACTTGATCCTCAATCCAATGGTCCGGTCCATTCGGATCTGTGCAAATCCATGAGATTGGAAACTATAGGGCCACTGTGTATGTGTGGTCCATTTAGATGGGTCCTAAGATGGGCCCCACTGGGTGGTATGTACCTTAAGACTGTAAAGACCGTCTTTACAGGACCATTACTCTTTTATAAATATTCCGCTTTACAATAATTATATATATGCAATGCGTGGCTGGTGATGAATGCAAATTTATCAGCGGTACCCACCTGGATGAATGGCAATCAAGGGAGATACGAGATGAGATGGGTCTGGATGTGGTTTGGAGATTTGTGAAACATCTGATTGGTCAAATGATGCTAGCCTAAGTTGTAGGTCTTCAAAGTTCAATGGGTATTCATTGTGTGACCATATTGTAGTAAAATCCTATGGTGACTCATGCTTGAATCAGTTTCATTAGATTCAGTGTTAACCCAATGGTGGTAGGTGCATATGCAAGCAGGGGATTGATCACAAGTAGGCTGCTCCGTGAAAAACTTGAAAGGGGTGCTAGAAAGGGGAGTTTTGGATAATTTGACATTTGTTTTTTAAACAGGCATGCCTATTAGATTTAGCCCCTACATTGAAGCTTACATGCAAGTTTTGCCTATCAAACTTGAAAGGTGACTTGATTTCCATTGAGTTGAGTAGGCTGAGTTGGACTGAGTTGCACCACTGGCCGACTAATATCTAATATATATATATATATGTATATATAAAAGAGGAGTCTAAAGCAGATCTTACGTGTGATGCATATGCTCCACAAGCTACTCACCAGTGCTAGGGTTTCCTAGAGCCAAGGATTTATTTCTCTTACACCAAATAAAAAACTTGGAATGAAGAAGAAAGGAAAATGGTTCTATGAATCTAGAGTTTACGACTGATTGGTTCTATTGCTAAGCGTTTGTAGAAGCAAGAAGAAATATTGTCTTGAACATTTTCTTTGGAAAAATCATATTGCATCTGTGGGTTGAAATATGCAGTTTAGGCATTGAATGGTTGATGTACATTGTACAATATTGTAGACATCCAATGAATCTATCTCTTGTTCCCCTTATACTTCACAGAGAAAAAGCTATTGCAGTCTAAATTACGTAAAGCGTCTGGGAATGGAAAAGCAGTTACCACCAACGCTTCAGCTACTACTACAAAAAATGTGTCAACTTCAACGGATGACTTGGGTATGTTCTAATTTGTTTTCTCATTGGGTATATATGTGTGTGTGGAGAGAAGTCTTTACTATTACACTTTGATCTTGTTTAATTATTACATTAGAGCATGGTGTTATTATACATCATATATGATATACAATGATCCATTTTCTTCATCATCATGAAAATCAACGGCAAATCCAATTTATACTCCTGCCTGGTTGGAAAGATCCAATGAAGATTTCTTTAAGTTTCAATTTAAGCAACCTTGTCAAGGGATTGAGATGTTTCTGAAGAAATTAAAAAACTTTCGTAGCATAGAGTAAAGAGTTTGAAATCAGGATTTTAGGGCTTAAAATATTTCATGGACTTGAAGTGACCTAACAAAGAGGATAGCAATTTCACACACACACACACACACACACACACACACAGAGTGCATCTTGAATCTTTTGCAGGTCTGGACTCTGGACCCATGAATTCTCAAATGGAAGATAACCATCACCTTGTTCTCATGGAAGGAAATTAATGGGACAGGACATTTATTCTATCTAACTTTTGGTAGGCTTGATTTTGCTTATGTTGGAGTAGGGAGTCAATCCATGCATGTCTCTTGTAGTACTCTTGGACGTAGTTTGTAGCAGGAGTATAGAGTGACTACTTCTCTCACCTTTTATAATTTTCTTTCTTTATTTTCTTTGTTACTTTTGCCTTGTATCTTTCATATTGCTCATTCAACCATCAAACGTTATACAAAATTCGCTTTAAGTTTCAGGACCAACAAGTTGTCACCAAGCTACCATCATCTTTATTGAACTTAATGTTTAACTTCAATGGTGCCTCTTTTGTTTCAGTGTCAGGTCGGTGGGCTACAACAATCAAGTCCTTCATACAACTTTTTTTTATCAAACGAGGACACCGATCTGAAAAAGAGGCCATTTATGAACAACAATAGCCATTATGGCCCAGGCCATGACTACCTTTGCAATTGGAGCAAAGATTTCGCGGTCAATTTTATACTCTTGTTTGATGCCCTGAGAGACTAAACAAGCCTTTTATCAGCCTAAAATTCTATGTGTGTGACCTTTGAGTAAGTAAGCCCAAGCCCATTTGCTGTAATGACTACAGGTTTTGGGACAATACCTCATGTTCTGTTAGCTTCTAGGGTACCAACTATTCTACCATTTCATCTTGCCAATGTTGCCCCTTTACCTTTGTTACGAGTGGATAAGAACAATGGTAAAGAAAAGCCACACATTTGCCATTAGAATGCTTAAGAAGGCCTTAAGATACAAGAATCAGCATATTGGGAAAAGTTGGTTGTAGATATTTGTGAAAAGACATGAACTATTATATGCGAATTTTTGGATTTTGTTGGCCCTAGAACAAGATCTGAATCGTTGATCATTTTCCTAAGCCCAATAATGTCTATATGTCAAATCAGCACTTGATTCCTTGTGGACATCTAGAAATTTATGAAAAGTCACGACCTTTGATGTATATATGTTTGAATTGACTTGTTTTGCACGTGATGTTGCACCCCTTCAATTTTATTTTATTTGTTCAATAGTGGAAGCCAAAATCATGATCTGAACCATTGGCTCTCTTAATGAGGTCAACACGGGGTCTAGAGACTTGCTTCTAGAGTGTTTTGTGATAGACTAATGCTAATAAATTTGAAAAGAAAATTTTACAATGATGAGACCGGCTATGACCCACATGATGTAACAATGATGAGTGTGTTGAGGTGGATGTATGGTAAGACTAGAAAAGACAAACTTAGAAATGAGTGCTTTTGAGAGTATTTCGAGATAGCATCAATTGGAGATAAGATTAGTGAAACTTATTGGAGATGGTTTGAGAATGTTGAACGCAAGTTGGCAAAGGCGTCAGTAAGAAAAGGTTTGGCTATGCAGGTTAATGGCCTACCAAAGGGAAAAGATAGGCCAAAGAAGACATGGATGGAGGTAGTAAAATCGGATATGAAGAAGTTTAACTTATTTGAGGATTTGGCTCAAAGTAGGTCAGAATGGAGAAACAAAATTCACGTGGCCAACCCCAACATAGTTGGGACAAGGCTTTTGATTCATGATTTGTAGATATTTATGAAAAATGCAAACCCTTAAATTTGCATTTTTGGACTTTTGTAGTCCACTTAATCAAGATCTAAACCATTGATCCCATCTGGAAAACTAGAAAAAGCCTTGTGGATCAAATTTTAACCCTTGATTCATTGTGGTTCTTGAAAAAACATAAACTATCAGATTCATAAAACGTCTATTTCGCTTACCAAACAGTCTTTTTGTAAAACATTATTCTACATAGATCTATTATCCTCAGCTCTATTTCATATAGATAAGATTTGCTAAACAGGGCCTAAACCGCTCAAAATATTTGACCCTTAACGATCTTTATTCCAATAAGAGTTGGACCTAATGTCATACCTATCACTTATAAAATGTGAGTAAAATATTAAGAAAAATTTAAGTGTTTTATAGTACTCAATATGGGAAACATTGATGTATTTATAAATTATAAAAGATGAGCCCCAAAATTAAACGCTAGAACTTACCACATTTAACATTTAAAGATGAAACGGCAGATTTTATGACTTAGAATGACTGGTATTTTTGTTTATAGTATGTACGAATGAAAACAAACATTATTTTGTAGCATTTTCTAATAATCTGAATCATCTGAATGTTTTGGGTGTTTTTTCCAATTTTTTTGGAATTGTAAAAAATCCACTCTGCAGCAGGGTTGTGACTTAATGCTGCGACATACCTTTTTTTGAGGTCAACTGAGAGGGGTTACAGCGACCATTATTTTGAACCATGAGGATATGATATATTAGATGTTTTGTGTTGTGATATGCATGCTTGGCAAACTTCAAAATTTCTAGGACTGTCCATCATTTTTTTCCTCTTCTTTTTCAATCAATAACAGGCAATTATATTAAGATCTATGATGCACGGATACTTCAAAATAGGCAACGTATCGTGTCGTATCGTATCCAATACTTCACTTTTTATGTGTAAAATCCGTGTCCTTGCCGTGTCCATGGCGTGTCCCTGCAGTATCCACGCCGTATCTGGGCATCATAGATTAAGATTAAATGGCTACAATAATAAAAAGAGTCAAATGGAAGGAAAGGAGAACCTTAGACACGTTAACTGCACTATACCGAACATTAAACAGAAAATAAAATAAAAGAGCAACCAACGATATATCCCTACCCCCCTTGCTCTACCAAAGGGTCCATCATGCCATTACCCGATCTCCTAACATAATATAACAACACATGAAGCTATAAAGATGATTTAACTTTCTTGACATAAAAATAAAACTTCCATGATCGCAACCCCGGAAGAAGAGACCCATGTAATAGCATTAGAAGAGTTGCTTTCCACAGCCATCTTGTCACGAGACATAGACTAATAAGCATGGATATAAATATCGGCCGATACGTAGCGTATCGGCCGATAAATCGGGCGTAGCGCCCACGCTTTTTAAAAAAAATCGCCGTTCACATGTGTATCGGCCGATTTTTCTACCCACCTTTCCCTTTCAATATTTATCTTCTCCCCTCTTTTCTCCCCTCTTCACAGCCCCAAGCCCCTTTCCTTGCCTCCATTTTTCAAATCATCTCAAAAAAACATCAAAATCATCAACAAAAACATCAAAAACATCTAAAGATTAAGGTGGCATTTAAGATTCAAGCATCAAGCTCAAAAAAGGTGAGTTTTGAAGCTTTTTTTTTTCTACTTTGTGCTCTTTAAGTAGATTAGTATATTGTTTTTTTATAAAGTTTGAACATAGTTTATCTTTCATTCTTGAATGAATCTTGATAAAATTTGTTTATAACATTTTTTTTATAAGCCTTAAGTTACTATTTAAGTTGACATAACTAAACAACATGAATTCATATGAAAAACATTTATTATTCATATTCTTTTCTATTGATACAGCGATACAGGATCTAATGCAATGAGGGGACCGCTACATACTCATATACTAGTTGCTTTTGCAAAACAAACACATATTCCATCATTTTCCAATATTCTGGATTTTCTGGAATTTTTTCGGATTTTTTTGAAGACTTTTTTAAATCACACCGCTACGCCACTACGTATCGCCGCTACCGCTACATATCGCCCGCTACGTATCGTTTTGGCGACGGGCCGCTACGCCCGCCGCAACCGCTATTTGCATCCTTGCTAATAAGTCTGAAGAGCTTCCAATATAGCCATTACCTCTACCTCATTTGATTCTATAACCTCCAGATGCTAAGAAAACAAAGCTTCCATTTTGCTATTTCGAAACACAGCACCTCTACCTTCCAACCATGGCTTGCCTATAGCGGCTCCATCAAAACGCCATATGGTTAAAAGAGACCAACACTTTGATTTCCTTGTCCTAAAATTCCCACAACATAAGCTAGCCCACCCCCCTTGAATGATATCATCCCAAATTTAAGTTCTCAATTTCTTTCATTCAACAAACCCATATAGCTATTCTCTAAAGCACAACCCAAAGGAGATCTTTGACCCCATCTGAAAAACCTTCTCGTTTTTGTCCTTCCAAATAAACCCTAAGTCAGCAAAGGAAATATTTTCCACAATACTAACCTGCATCCATTAAGAGCACTCATCCTTCTAGTAATGGCGTGGTTAGGATTTTCTCTTTTATGTCTTTTTTTTTCTTTTTTTCCTTTTTTTTTTTTTGGGTTGTGGGGTGTTTTGTTGGGGGGTGGGGGGGGTGTGTTTGTTGCCAAAAGAAAAAAAAAGTCTCTTAATGAGAAATTCGGAAAAGAATTTTAGAAAACATCTTAAGATAATATCAAAATTTTGATATCATGTGTTCAATTCAATTTAACCAATAAATAGTTATTAGGTTGTTTCTCAAAGATGATAAAAAAATGATAAATTTATACTGCTCTCCACATCTCTAACAACATTCAATAATGGATCCAAAAGATTAGAGAAGAATTAGAAATTTCATTATTTTACCATATTTACTTGTAAGCATATGATTATAGTTACGAAAAATCTAAATTAATTTATTTTCTTGAATCCCACATTATGGTGCTGATCTTCATAAAAAAAAGTCTTGATCTTTGGCCCATTGTTAAGAGCTCAAATCCTTCACTATTTAGACGAAAATGCTAAGGATGATGGAACCATTGCGTATATAATTAGTGTAGAGAACCCTTCAGCACCTCTAGTTATAGCCGTATGGAATTTCTTAAGAATTAAGGTAGATCTAATTTAATTTAGGTTTTAAATTAAAATTTTAAAAATTTAAAATCTGAGGACAAGTTAAACAAACAAATATTCAGAATGTGCAAATTATGAGTGCTAAATTTGAGAGGCTCTGGATTACTGGCTTAAAAGTAATAAAATGAAAGAAAAAAAAAAGAATATGAAAAGAAGGCTATATAGTAAGAGAGGAATAAAATTACTTGGATTTGTCTGTTAGAAACAGATGAAAAGTAAGTAAAAAGAAACATATTTGGGAGGTCTGGTCAAGGAATGGGACAAGTGGTTTGATGAAGTATCTTCTTGATAAAAATAAATGACATAGCTGGCCTTAGTACTCTAAAGTTCCATCATTTACGGAAAGAATAAAAGTTTTGATGGGGGGCAAAAATGAAAAAAAAAAAAAAGAAAAATGAAAGTTTAGAAGGGGCAAAGTGGATAAGAGCAAAATTGCACCTTTGAATCTTTACATATTCTTCTCCTATTTTAAAGGAGTGGAAGAAGTTGAGAGGGGGCAATTGCCCTCTTTCAGCACTGTGGCTTTGTCACTGCCTCCAAGCTTCAAACATGCCACTCAAAGATCCTGAAATGAACCAAGTTGTACCACAACATATAAGAAAATGGAATCTGAAGACAAGCCGTTCCTTTGAAGATATCCACTGCGGACACCTAACTGTAAACTGTAAATCAGAGCCAAACCCAACCAAACAAGAGAACTATAAGCAATGACTGCAGCCGGAGCTACCATAGTAATTTAGATCTGTGCATCTGTCCATAGATAGGATTATAATAGTGGCACCTTTCTATTCATCACCATACACAAGAAAAACAGGTTTGGCTGTTCAGTTTTAAAATTTTTCCTTTCAATCAGAGGAAGATGAACAAATATCAATGTGCAAAGGTGGGAACATTCAGAAGCAAAATAATACAGAATCTAGGAAGAAGATCTATGTTTTCCTTAGATTCTGATGAAAAGAAGAAGACCAATACATTTTTTTCATTCCTAATATTTTTCCAACTGTCTTAAGGTAGATTGTCAGTTGGTTTTGCTTAACATATTCTGTTCTGTGGTTTTGATCTTTTATTTTTCACCACATTTATTATCGTCTTGTTGTTGAAGTTTTGGATCCAGTTGATTCGAGTGCTAGGATTGAAGATGACACAATATCCAATGGAGCGACGATTGACTCTGTAGCAAGTGAATCTGTTGTGCTTCCAAGTGGTATGACCAACATCCCTCTGCTACAGGAGAGTAGAGAATTTCATATTCCAGATGCGTCTGGTTCAATCCCGCCGGATCAGCTAAGAATGATTGGCAATATTAATTTGCTGATTTCTGAGGTAGCCATCGTCATGCCATGTTTTCTTATCCTTGTATTCATGCAGTTTGATGAATGATGAAATGATTTTTTTTTTTAATTTAATCATGCAAGCAAAGTTTGTTTAAGCATTTTGTTAAATCATGAATTTAACTCATTATGTAATATGGTTCCAATTATATATTTACACTCATTGGCATATATCAAATGCACTAATTCAAGTATTACCTGCTTGCAGTTAGCTGCAGAGAAAGAAGAGTTGGTGCGGGCTTTAGCCCATGAGTCATCTAATTGTTCCAGGCTGAAGGTAATTCTGCACGTAATTGAATAATATGGATACTATATAGCTGTGTTTGCTACCATGCTAATTAATTAATTAATTCAAAGAATCATTATGGATTTTCTGAATATCACTTGGTTGGACCATTTGTTGGGACAAATGAGCTGCACAACACCACCTGGCATTGACATGGAGTCACAAAAAATGTAATGAGTTGTGCGAAGGGTACCTTTTATTATAATAGATGACTCATAAACTGTGGAAGATAATTCTCTATTATATTTGTTTTTGGAAGCCATATGTCAATTCAGGGGCAATCCAGACTCCTCCCTAGCTCATCCTATTGGCCTTGTTCATTTGTTCTTATGAATGAAAATTGTTCTTTCTTTAGATTTGCAAATTTACTAGGAAGCACAGACAAACCAATAGGGTCCCCATGTCCGTGTTGGACACAGCCGGATACGTGTTCGACACTCCAAGAAAGGTGTCTTGCTTTTTGTAATTTTTTTATTTTTAATTTTGGACATGGCTGGGACACGTCGGTGCATTAATTTCAATTTTAAAATATTTCGAGGATCAAATTATAATAAAAGGGGTTCAAAGTATAATTATTGATGGTCAATGTTTAGGACCAGCAATAAAATTTTTATAATTATCGATGGCCACCTGTAAAATTGGGTTGGATATTTGGGATGCACCATTTAGCCTACTTGCCTTCATAAATATCGATGGCCAATGTTTAGGACCAGCAACAAAATTTTTATGGTCTCTTCTTTTTTTAATCATGCCATGTTATTGGCCCAATGTTTTTCTTTTTTATTCTTTTTTAGTACATGATTATATATATATATATTATTCATGTGTCCCAGACATGTCCATGTCCTACTTTTTTGAAAAATGCCATGTCGGCGTGTTCATGTCCATTCTTTTTGGCAAATTTATAGCTTGAAGATTATGTGACAGGAGAAATTCTATTTGAGCTCCTTCCTATTGGTCTAAGCAGTAAAAATTGAATATATTGGCAGTAAAATCTACACCATTATATCAGAGCTTACCCTTACACGATTTTTGGATCTCACTATATGTTCTGAATTTGTAGGACTTGAATAAGGATATATCCCAAAAACTGGAAGCTCAGACTCAGAGATTGGAGCTTTTAACTGCTCAACGAATGGCCAATGAGAGTCTTCCAGCAAGACCAGCTGAATCAAACACCATGCTCGATGGTACACAGTATGCAGATGAAGGGGATGAGGTACTGATTATTTCTTGCTATATATCTAGATCATCGTTAGTCTTTATCTTGTGTTATTTATTTATATTTTTTGTAATTTACTATCTGCCTGAAGACACTTTCTAGATCTATGCTCAGCCTGTTTCTAACTATTGTTTCTTTTGACAAAAAAGAAGATCAATCTTACACTTTTGATGTATATATCTAGACCGCCTCGATTTCCCAAATGTCAATGTATTCTTTGGTTTCTTCTGTTCTGCGTGTCTTGTTTATTTCTATTGCATCTTACATGTTGGTGCTGCTGATATTTGCGTCTTTATGATGACACCACCGATGCATGACACATCAGTGTGTTTGTTTTGAATGCATTGATTGACCTTGTGGTGTGTTGCATCAGTGTTCTTGTCCACAATACTTGACGTATGTATGTATAGGTTGCTGTGATACTTTCAAAATGAGTCCATGTTGATGTGTCCGAGAGAGGGATCATAGTCAAAGCCCCCATTTACAATTTTTATGTACCTTGTTCTAGCCAAATCCATGTTTCATGTAACACATTGTTCATTAAAGATGGGACTGCGAACAGTTGAATTTTTGTTTTTTTGTGTCTTATTTGTTAGTGCACCTCTGTTTTCTCCAAACAGGTGGTCGAGAGGGTGTTGGGTTGGATTATGAAACTCTTCCCCGGAGGACCAACAAAGCGTCGCACAAGCAAGCTTCTCTAACCTCTTGAGATTTCCATACCGTCAAATGTAGAGTAGACCATTTTTTTTGCTACAGAAGAAACAGATGAGTTGTTTTCATCGACCGGCAAATGTCAATTTTATTCTCTTTGCCAATAAAGAGCATCCCTCAGTCTTGCCATTCTTGAGTAATACCCCCAAGACGTTTCCAGTACTCGCTCGTCAAATTTGTTGGTGTTGATGAGATTGATGGCGGACGCTAATGGGGTGGATATTATATAATCAACCAGTAGATTGCTATATTCTTTACCTGTTGACAAATGGAGCCCAAATTTGGGATAGATGGCGGCATCGGTTTGCATGCATACTCACTGGGCAAGTTTAAAAAAGAAGTTTGTCAAATGACAGAATCCTTCCTATTTTGTTGTAAAAGATGTTGAGGTGTCTTTTTATCTCCTTGTCTGTGTGTGAGGGAGAAGAGAGGAACTGATTGTCAATATTGTTTTGATTCAAATGAAGTCTGATGGCAATGTATATTCTCATTTCTTGTCAGATTGGATTTCATCGAGTTGTAATGTATCAATGCACTTCAAATCTCCATTTATTTTGTTATTCATTGATCTGATCTGCCATGCATCTACCGCCAGAAACTGCACTGGTTGGACGAACGGTACTTGTAATAATACAAGTACCATTGGTTTCAAACTTGGACTGATTTCAAAAGTTGGGACTGGAGTGGAGGCATACAGGTTTTGCCATGACCAATGTCTACTTTGCAATGGATTCATTCTAGCAGAACCAAAAGTGTATTGGATCTTCATTAACCACCTTTATATGATAGGTTCATTCCGCATATATGTATTGGAACTCCATTCTGTCCATCTTTATATTGTACTTTTCCTATTTATTAGTGAATTGATAATGTGAAAGAAGGTAACTTAAGTTTTTTTGAGATGTCATTCAGTTTGCCTGGTGGTTCCATCCTAGCCCTTCACTCTGCTATAAATTAGGGCTGATGCCTCCATTATAAGGGGTGCTTTCCAGCTACAAAAGAAAAGAATGAAAAATTGAGAGAGAGAGAGAGAGAGAGTGGAAAATTTGAGTGGGAAGGGAACATGACGTGAGATCCGAGTGTGGGGAACGTATACCAGTAATTTCTGGTGACAAGCAAATCCCAAGAAATCCTGTGATTTGTGGCCCACTTCTTGCTCAGCGGGTACCACCGTGGTGACTCCACTGGAGTTTGGTTCTGCCCTTTGAACTAACCCAACAATCCAATGTTTTATTTTGTCTGCCTTTAGTCTCAAGCTGCTACTCATCATTTTCATCATCAAAGCTATGCCCTAACTAGGGTAGGGTCAATTACATGAGTTTTGTTGTTTCCATTCTGATCTATCATGAGCTAAATTCTCATAGAAGTTTTACTTAACCTGCATAGCCAAATTTTTTTCTCACAGGTGTATTCTAGTTTTCGCTTGCGTTGGATTTGTCCAACCCATTTCATATGGGTTTCTCTAATTTTATCCTTTATTAATGTTATCCCTAAATGTTCGTAAAGTCATTTATTTCTAATTTTATCCACATTTACCTCAACATTCTCATTTCTACTAAATCTATCAAAGTTTCATGCTGCTAATGCTGCTATTGTTGTAAAATATTTCAAGGGCATGTCCAAAGTTTTGCAGCCTTCTTGCCGTTGCAATTAGCTTCTAAGCCACCATCCTGTCCCACATTTGTTTGTTCTCACTTGGACATAAAGCACACATGGGATGGGACCCTGCCTACTAGAGACACACCATCTAATCTAATTTTTAGTAGAAGATTGGTGAGTAGAAACATTATTGGGTTTGCGGTTCATCAAAGCATAGCTTTTCTCCTCCAAAATCTCCATAGGATGAATAAGGAGGGATTGGAATCCAGATAGGAGGTGAGAAGATTGGATGAAGTCGATCAACAAAAAGTCGTTCGATAGATCCAATCCTCAACACTGAAAACACCTAAACCACGGCATTCATGTGGATTGACGCATTAAGTTTCCCTAACATTGTCAGTTAAAAATATGATGACCATAGGAGAATTAAGCCCCAAAAACTGTACTTGATCTCCTAAGCTTTTCATTTTGGTAAACTTGATCAAGTTTTTACCATGTACCCTCTCTTCCGAAGAGACCCAGAAAATGTCAAAATGGATGGTGCTCCAGCCGAACCCATCTCTAGCAATCACAAAAATTGTATCAGTTAATATTTCTGGTACTAAATATCCAACGAATGGGTAGGGAAGAGGGACAACCGCTTTCAAATTTACAGTCAGCTTCTCTCCATGGGGATGGAAGCCTTCCTCAATGTGGAGAAGATAGACAGGTCCTACCAAGCTGAGGGCGCAAAATGACCCTTGTGACATATATCACATCTTGCATCCGTTCATCTGTCTCAATGTCAGCGTAGGCCTCATCATATCCAATTCTGCATAAGCCCAACTGTCCAAATCCGTATAGGACTACCTTGAATTTCACGGTCACGCATCTGTTCCACCGTGTAGGGAATGAGGTCCTCCTCCTCCTCCTCCTCCTCCTCATCATCATCATCATCATAATTGTCGTTTACGAACTTTTGACTTTTGAGAGCGGACTGAGAGAGACAGATATCCAAATTCAAGTCCACAGTCATCAGCCACCCATTCTGAAGAGACCCACGCACTACAGCAGTGCTTGTACGCGTCCCTGAAATCAATACGTTGTTCAGGGTCCTAAAGGTTTTACAAAAACATGTAGAATCAAATGTTAATATAAAGAACGACCATCAAATAATTAACCCATCAATGGAAATTGAATATTGCGAAGATGAGATATGTATACTCAGCCAACACTCTTAATCATTCAAATTCTTAAAAAGTCAAGATCCCATCTTCATCCTTATCTTGTAAGGTTCATCCTTCAACCCCTCACAATTTTAGTAACTGACAACCAGAGCTCTTTTTTTTATGAGTAAGGGTGCTAATGGGTTGGGCCAGCCGGGCCCAATAAGAACTTTTTTTTTTTTTTTGGACAGTGCCTTGATATATAATCTTAGCCCCCGTAATATTTGGGCCAGTCTATGATAGAGGGAGAGAGCAAGCCTCCTCCACCGCTAGAGCTTATCGTCGGCGGAAAGGGGAGGAGGGAGGGAGAGATAAAGTTTGTAGAGAGAGAAGGAGCTAAGGGTATTTTGAAAATTCTTAATTTTTTTTTAGGGCCGTATAAAGTGGGTCCAAATTAGTGTACATTTAAAAGCTATCTTATTTTGCTCTAGAAACCTTTAGTAGATGTTGGTACACTAGTAGTGATTTTGGGGACCCGAGAGGAATAAAGAAAAAATCAGGTCTCTAACCAAAAAACAAAAACATAACAGAAGAACAAAATCATGTCTAGATACCACACTTTCACACAGATAGGATGGATGAAATAGAGAATTTTGGCTATTTTAGGGAGACTGGGGGCTTTAGTTTTAGTTAGCACCTTCCCAAGCCAATGGAGGTTGTTGGCTTAGTCATATCCCCTTCCACTCACTTCCCTCCACCACCCAATCTTCCCTTAAACCCTCCCACCACTTCCTCTTCCTTTCTCTCCCTCTTCAACAATCAAATCCAATACACCCATCCAAACCACATCCACCAACACCATGCCCACCTCATCAAAACCAACAGCATCCACAACAACTTCTACCTCTCCAAACTCCTCTCTCTCCTCCTCCATTCCCACCTCATCCACGAAGCCCGCCTCCTCTTCCATCACTCTAAAAGGCCCAACACCCTCACCGCCAACACCCTCCTCAAAGGCTACCTCGACCATGGCCTCTTCCTCCAAGCCCTCCTCCTCTTCAAGCAAATGCTCTCACAAGCTCTCCCACCCGATTCCTACACCTTCCCATTGGTCCTCAAGGCTTCTTCTTCTTCTCTCCCATTTGGCGCTTCGACCCATTCGCTCGCTATCAAGCTTGGTTTCGATTCCAATCTCTACGTCCAAAATTCCTTAGTGGATATGTACTGCAAATGCCTCTCCATCGACCATGCACGCCAGGTGTTTGATGAAATGCCGGAGCGAGATTTGGTTTCCTGGACGTCGATGATTTCGGGCTATGCGAGGTGCGGTGATGTGGAGGAAGCGGAGTTTCTCTTCC
The DNA here is from genome assembly GCA_037013555.1 of Sextonia rubra. Taxonomy (NCBI): domain Eukaryota; kingdom Viridiplantae; phylum Streptophyta; class Magnoliopsida; order Laurales; family Lauraceae; genus Sextonia; species Sextonia rubra. The sequence goes on along the minus strand of JASUAD010000024.1, from coordinate 18,518,273 downwards.
GGTCGATGCCCGCGAGGGATGTCGTGGCGTGGGGTGCGATGATGTCCGGCTTTGTGCAGAATGGCTGCCATGAGGAGGCATTGCTGCTTTTCCGCGAGATGCAGATGAGTGGCATTTCGCCTGGTGAGGTGGCGGTTGTTGGGGCTCTTTCTTCGTGTGCGAGTTTGGGTCTTAGATGCGTAGGGCTGTGGATTCATGGGTTTGTAGTTAGGCATGATATTGAGCTGACTGTGTTCATGGGCACTGCTCTCATCGACATGTATGGGAAGTGCGGCGATGCGGAGAGTGCGTACCGAGTGTTTCGGTCGATGAAGGAGAGAAGCATGGCGACTTGGAATTCCATGATGGGCGGGTTCGCTATGAATGGAAAGACCATGGAAGCTTTACGGTTGTTTTCGGAGATGGAGAAGGTGGGGATTGAGATTAATTCAGTCACTTTGTCTGGTGTTTTATCCGCTTGTCGACATGGAGGTCTGGTGGAGGAGGGGTGTTACTATTTTGAGTACATACCCAGAGAATATGAGGTCTTGTTGAATGTAGACCATTATGGATGCATGGTTGATCTCCTTGGGAGGGCCGGGCGTGTGAATGAGGCTTTTGAGTTAATCAACCGCATGCCCGTCGAGCCCAATGAGGTGGTTTGGGGAGCACTGTTGGGAGCATGTAAGATTCATGGAAACCTTGAGTTGGGTGAGCATGCTCTGAAGCAACTGGTGGAGCTCGACCCGCAAAATAGCGGTAACTATGTGCTTCTTTCTAACATGTATGCGAGGCTTGGTAGGTGGTATGATGTTGAGAGGGTGAGAGCTGTTATGAGAGATATGGGTGTTGAGAAACCTCGAGGTTGGAGTTCTATTGAAGTGAATAGTGTGGTTCATGAGTTCTATGCAGGCGACTGGTCGCATCCCGATATCTCTATAGTCTATGAAAAGCTTGCAGAAGTGCATGGGAAGATGGAGGTGCTAGGATACAACCCTGGTACTGGCTTACTATTGTATAGTGTGGATAGCCATTGAGGTGTTCTTTTTTAGCTCATCTGCTTTGGTAAATACTCTCTCTGTCACACGTGCGCGCGCACACACACATACTATTCATGCGAAGGATTGACCCCTGATTTAAAGGGGAGGTGCCTCACCATTGAGGGGTACCTCTCAATAGTTCTCATGAGAGGTATAAATGTACGTCCCTTGTGAGCTCACTAGGATGGATGCCAATAATGGAGGGTTAGTGTGATGAAAAGGTTTTAATCGTGTGTTTGATTTTGGGAAAGAAGCTATCTGAACTGGGATAATCAAAACCATTTCGTTGAGAGCCACAAAATTTAGTTGCTTAGAATTTGTATGAGGTACATATCTTCCTCTATTTTATGAATGTTAAATCGAAAGGTGCATTTAAGGTCTGAATGCATACAGCGACTAATCTATCTTTATCTCTTTGATTATTACAAAGATAATTTCTTTAGTTAGATACTTGTAGATTATATCTTTACCTTTTGATTACTTTTTTATAATATATTTTCTATTTGTTTATATCAAACTTTTATGTTTATCCATTTCTTAAATTTTGAAATATTTTTCTATGAGAACTTTGTTTTAAAAGTTTTATAAATAATAGAATATTAACATTATTTCCTATTTTTTATTCAATTGAAATTATTATTTAACTTGTTCTTATTTGTATATAATATTTATTTCTATGTGCACAAATTTTATTGCTGTTTAATGCTGTTGAGGAAATATTTTAAAATTGTGTTTTTACATCTTATATAATTAGCTCTTCTTTCAAAATGTTTCATATGATTTTTTTACTAACGATGGGCTTCACATTTTGGTTGTTGGGGGAAAAATGAACGTTTTGATATGAGCATGTCAAACTAAACATACTTATTATAAAAAAAATACTTATTAAAAGTTTTTTTATTTTCAAAGAAGGGGAATGCAAGCATAAAATATAGGATATTAAAGTAAAAAAAAAAGGAAAAGGAAAAATTACACTAATGGGGTGCAAGGCCAAAAATAGAGTTCAAGAAATTGTTAGACGAGAAGGAAAATTGTTCAGATTGTGAGCCCACATTGCTTAGAAACTTGGCATGCTATTTGTAACATTTTGTCCATATTTCAAAGCAATACAATTACCTTCCAAATATATATATATAGAGAGAGAGAGAGAGAGAGAGAGAGAAGGATAATTGTGATTTTTATAAGCCACGCTTGTTATCATTTAAAAAAAAACAAGAAATAAAAAGTCAAGCTCGCTGTTCAATGCTCATGAAGTTCAGTTTTTGAGATCATATCATCAGGCATTAAATGCGAAAAAGCATTAGTTGATTTATATGATGGGGCTAACGCTCATATTTATTAGATGATGACTATGTCTCAGATTAAATTTCAATGATGTGATAACATCGGTTGTATGAAAAGAGATGTCAAAATCTATCACAACGATAGTTAAAAGATTACCACAAAAAAAAGGAGAGAATTAACATCAGCACGATAAAAACTAATAAAAGAGACAAAAAAAAAGTCCAATCCAACTGGGGAGAACTTTTTAGCTGATAAGATGACAGTGACAGGAGACCCATATCTCTTGAGGCAATTGGCAGGCAAGTGACAACTTACAACTACATTCTATTTGAAGACTAGTGCCAGAATCGCTGATGCAAAGAAATCCAAATACAGCACCCCCAGACTACCCTAAGCATTTGTATGCATACGGAATGTGCTTTTATTAATACTCACATCTGATCTGTAAAATATATTGCTACAGAATCAAATTGGGTCTCGAGAAGCCAACTCTCTTCAATATGAACATAAAAAGAATACAGGAGCCATCCTTTTCTAAGGTCTAAAAGCCTCAAAATGAATAGAACCACATTAAAACCAATAGAAACAGGCAAAGGGATACACGGCCAACTTTCAGTGACCTCAAAGGGGCAATGGCTTTGCAAGAATCCAAGGATGGGAAAGTACAACCTTGCACAATCTCATGCTCGATTTTGGATAACTGTTCTCTGGTCCTACCCAAGTTTTTTATCAGAGCCTTTCAGATTGAGATTAAACCATTTCTTCTTGGTGGATTTATCCTTCCCCTCCAAATTACCATCTTCTGGAGAACTTTCAGCTTTGACTTCCTCACCCGGAACTTTACTGCTACCGCTCCCACTAGCACTGGCAGCTACTGTTCTTGTTGTGGTGAATGAAGAGTGAATACTGTCTCTTTGTTTTAGAAGCTCATCTACCTGTAAAATGTCATGTCATATGCAAGCATAAATTCAAACAAAACTTTTCAAGAATATCCCCACTTTTTGGTGAATGATGAAAGTAAGGTGAGATATTGTTCATTTAAAAGGGAGAGAAATGAAATCCATCATTTTCCCTTTAGAAGAGAAATTAATTCAATTAGACAAAATTGACCAAATGGGTTGAAAGAAAAAATGGTTTGATGCTGTCTTGAAGAGGTTTAATAATTCCACAATGTCACACCCATAGCCTTTTAGCATACAGCGATAAGTAAACACAAGATCCAAACTGTGATTCAGGTAAGATTCTACATTTCAGATTACCTCACCAAAAATTAACCAATATCACTCACTGATTGGACCATAACATGTAATGATCTAAATTTTGTATGCAACCAGCTTGTGAGAGCCAATATGATGAGGCTGAATTTTTGCACGCACCTAGATCGCATCATGATATTTCAATTCCTCATACCCTTCATGGTTGGCATCACTCCAGGTGGGCCCTAAAAATTTAGCTCATATATTGCACCATCTCGCTAGACCGTTTCTCATATATGTATAAATATATATATACATTTATTATTTTTATCTTTATGTTTGCTGAGTTGGCCCAGTGACCAGGAGTGGGAATATCAAAGCACACACCTAGTTTGCATCATAATCTTTCAATCTCTCATGCCCTTCATAGTTAGCATGACTCCAGTTGGGCCCTAAAAATTTAGCTCATATACCACATCATCTCACTAGACCTTTTCTCATATACGTATAAATATATAAATACATTTATTATTTTTATCTTTATTTTTGCTAAGTTGGCCCAGTGACCAGGAGAGTGAATAACAGAGCACCCACCAGGGATCGATCCATGGTGGGTGCTAAGGGAATGGGTGGCCTATCCACTAGGCCAACCCTCTAATCCCTATTTGGCACATATTTGCTACATCCACATGCACAGTAGAATAAGTGACTCGTTTTTCTAAACCAGGAGAGAAGCCAGTACATGAAGCATGGGTATGATCAATCTACTGGTGGGCTAAGAAGCACGGACACTTCTAAGAAAGTGGCGTGTCCGTGTCGGACACGTGTCGGACACCGACACTCCTCGAACACGTGTCCGATACTATTTAGCCTTGTCCATAATTAATAATTAAAAACCTTAATTTCGGACACTTGTTTGATACTCTTTTTGCAACGTGTCCCACAATTCGTAGCCCGTCTTTATGACTAAAAAATAAACATGTGGCTCATATCTCTTGGACATTTGGTTATCATGTGGTTATTAAAACTTATAAACTTAATATATAACAATTTTATACCATAGAAAAATATATGATTGTAAATATCAATCATATCACAAGCAAAAAACAAATAAATATTTCACTAAAGAAGAGGCCTCAAGATTAGTTTCTTTTTTGCTTTTTGTAATTTTTTTTTTAGGGAGGGGAAAGAGATGATCCACCCTTTTTTTTATATGGATTTTATGGAACTATGGATATTCCATGTTTAATGATTATGAATTATGTTTTAGTGTTATATTGATATTTGACAATTTGATATGTTTGTTAGTTGGTACTTGAATTTTTATTTTTTAATTGCCAAATTGATTAAAAAAGTTAAAATGATATTATTTTTTTAGTAGATGATTATATATATAAATTAATATATATTATTAACGTGTCCGTGTCCTACTTTTTTGAGAAATGCCGTGTTGGCGTGTCCGTGTCGTGTCGTATTCGTGTCCTGTGTCCGTGTCCATGCTTCTTAGCTGGTGGGAACAACAGTAGGAATGAAATTGGTTGTCCAGTGCCAATAGACAGTGATCCCAAAATTTTGAGTGGTATGGTTAATAAGTGGGTCCATTTGTTGATCTATGAGACATACCAAGATTCAAACTGATGGAAATTATCTAAACATGTCTATCAGACCAACATAAATATCAGATGTACAAACGAAACCACCAAAATAAGTCACACTGAAACCATGCTGAAAAAATTGCAGCAAAAGAGAATTACTTTTAGCATATATAATGTTATTAACCCTGTGCCGTAGAAGTTATAAGGGACTTTCCTCAAAATCTATGTAAGCACGTGGTTCTATCAAAAATTTAGTACAAAATAACACTGTTTTTTTTTTAATACCTAAAAGGCAAGCAAGAGAACATAGTTGTTACCCATTATTTATCTCTCTATAAAAGCAGCAGCAACACACAATTTAGAGTTTTGAAGAGTGAGAAGAATGAGATACTGGATGAAATTAATTTTCATTTTGAGCAACTCTAACAGACGTTTCAAGCATTTTATAAACTCAGTAACAAATAGATCTTGTACATCTAGATTTACCAACCAAGATTACTCACAAGTCTTTTCAGGTTTTGGGTTTTTTCTCGGATATTTTTTATGAAACCTGATAACACAAACAACACTGTACAAAGAAAGAAAAAAAAAGAACTAAAGAAAAAAAATGAAATTAGGAAAGATACAGTTCTCTTCAATAGGAACTCTTAAGTAATAGTGCGAAAATATTGGGTTAATATCATAACTTTTGTTTAGCTGATACTACAAAGGAAAATTTCCTACTAGCGTTGTGTTTTGACAATATCAAGAATCTAATGACATTTTCAAATATAGGAGGATGTCACTACCATCATAATCATCTTAGAGATTCTAATAGGCTATGATGTGCAAAGGATGCTTTATATAACTAACAATGTATAGTTCCATTTGACATATATAGATACACAGATAACAAAAAGTAGAAATACTGTACAAATTCAGACGTACAGATTGCTTTTCTTGGATATATCTGTTTGTCACTTCCTGATACCGTTGCAAGGCCTGCAAATAGTAAGCAATAGAAAGTAAAAACAATGAGCTTCTGTAAATAGTATCTTTTTTCCTTTTTTCTTTTTTTTTTTTGAATGGTACCTTATGTACATTGTACTACAATGACAAAGATTATACCTTTCTGTACTCTGTTTCAAACTGACGTAGCTCATTTCTCTTAGCTAAAATCTGGGCCTCAATATCCTTTAGTTTCTCAGTGTTTTCCTCAAATGTCTTTGCACAAAGAGCCTCAATAGTGTATGATGCAGTCTTAAAGAAGTTATCTCCTAAAGGAAATTTGAAGTCAGAAGAACCCTAAATCATCTGGGCCAAGCAAATATAGGTTGAGCATCTCATGAACTAAACTCAAGGTCCCAGCCTAGAACAACATAGGACTTCAGCTAGTCTCCCTAAGAGAGAACTATATTTGTTGGGTGAAAGCGCCCTTCTGCCCATCCTATCTATTATCTAAAACAAGGGTCATCCTACATGCCTCTTGGCTCCATCCTGGGTCCAGCCCAAAGCAGCTGGGCAGAGGCTCAGCAATCTGTACCCTGTGCATGAACTAGAGAAATTTCAAGGAAAAAAAAAAAAAAACATGCAGACCGTAAACAGCAAATATGTGAGTGCCCGCTTTTATCTCGGAGACTTCACAAGGTTGGAGTCCTTCCAACCTTTTAAAGAAAGCAGCTTCTGGGTCTTTGGCTGCTGCTAACTGCACCAGATAAACCCAATTCATTTATTAGTAATAATGCCAAGTTTTAGGGAAATGCATGTGATAAAATGAACGTACCGCATTCATTGCTGAATCCAAACGGTATACTTGGAAATGTAGAAAGTACATCCCGGCAGATGTTACCTTACCAGTCTTCTCACTATCTTCCTGCACATAGAAACAACATTAAAATGTAGAGCAATTGCAAGGGTACTGAAATTGCACAGCAGCTTTGAGGAAAAATGTAGGAAGGAAAGAAACATCCAAATCTGGAGCACCAGAATTATATGGTGCATAATAAACATCTATTATCTATATCTAAGTGTTGAACTCATCTGGTTGGCAGTAATGAAATGATGCAACAGCTAAAAAAGGCTACAAAGCCTTGTAGTATACGAAAAGGCCATATATCTATATATATGCATTGTCAATTTCTGTCACTTTTTTATTTCTTTCCTTACTCTGCTTCTTCCTTCTACTTCCCTTCCATCCATGAACGCAATTTCTAAGCATACCATGCATAATTCAGTGGTCAAAAAACTCAAACTGCAGTTAGGCATCTTCCAAGTGTGTTGCTCCTTGCTTTTGTCACCAACTAGCATTGCTATTTAACACACATCAAATGAAAAACCAAACTGACACATACAAGTTTTCATAGAAGAAATAAAGTTTGGATAAATAGGGCATTTTGTATCATTAAATAATTATGGTATTGGCTAATCCACTGGCAACTCAGTGAGACACCTCCCTTCCATAGAAACAACCAAAGATCAACCCCTGCTGCATCACTAATGGTGAGGGACTTGAGTTAGTGTGTCACTGCGTTCCACTGGTGCCACCCGATCTTAGATTTACTAGAGACAACCATTCTGACAATGCAACCGTACCCACTTCCAAATTGAGCATCCACGAGTTTGATGATCACTTGGAAAATCATTGTAAAAGATAATATACATACTAGAAACCAGATCGCATCATAATGCAATAACACAGCCATCAAGCAATCATGCATTCATTTCTTAAGATATGTCTTCCGTGATAACATAATCTTGATGAATGCAGCCCTAATTAGTCACAATAGCAAAAGAATACAAGTGTGTTAGCCTTGGTAAAAACAAAGAGGTGACTCTTCTTTGAGGATTCTGTTTATGAAAGAACAATTCAGAGCCCTTGTTGAAAATGAAAGCTTACACATCATAAATGCACATAACTGATCATTATGGACAATTACAACATAAACACAGAAAAGTAATACCAAACTGACTCCTAAATTAATATCACCTGCAAGGCTAACCCATAACCTCCATTTTCTTCATGTTCAAAATAAAGGAGCTGCAAAAATATGATAATTACTGTCAAACGTAGATGCAAGATATAGATACTGTTGGCTATCTATCAAGTAAGTGAACAGTTTGAAGAGCATCTGAAAAATTACATCAAGCACACTGCGAGATCTATCAAAACATTCTTGTTATACCTTGAATTTGCTTTGTGCAGCAGAAGTAACTCTGACTACAATCCCTGCTTGGGCTTGTTGTTCATTAATTGTGACACCAAAGAAGTGAGCACATTGCTTTTCTACCTACATTAAGGAGAAGGGAGGTGAAAGTCACTCACAAGAGCATCAGATTTAGATAAAAGAAAAGAAAGGATGCATGGACGCACTTACCTTTCCACTAACTGCAGTTCCAAGTGGAAGAGGTCTAACTGTGACAGTTCCATTTAATGCCTCTTCAAGAACACTGGCAGAAATAGTTGTCTTGATAGGGACACCCAGCTTGCTAAAAAAGGGATAAATAAATTTAGTCTTAAAAGAAGTCCATATGCAACTAAAAAACTACTATATTTCAACTCCATTGTCACCTGAACAATGCTGCGAACATTGTATTAACAGTTCCCAAATTGGATAAGTCAATCTCCATATCAATGCCCTCACCATCTATACCCTGTAAGATTATAAATTCCCACGAGTCCAAATCATTGCAAGAATTAAAGGATTTAGAAAGCCAGAGAGAACAAAGACAGAAGTATCAACAAAGTAAGCATTTAGAAAAACATGAACGATCCAAATGAAAACATGCAAAATTAAAAGAAAATAATCCAAATAAACTGAATCATACATATGAATTATATATATTAGCCACAGCAGCAGCAGAAGTAGAAAAGCAATTCATGGTGACTTTAAAGCAATTATAATATATGATTATGAAAAAGACTGATTTCAATTGAGAAATCAGCCTCACTTGCTTTCGACCGTGGGCAATTTATTGACTCCTCCAAGACGACGGTTTTGTAACTTCTCAGTTCCCACTTCCGATCTCATCAAAATTGTTTCCTTCACATGGTGACACTACCCATTCAGTTTCTGATGCAGGTAACAAACTTTATGGGACTGGCCTATTGTTGAGTCTGTTTTATTTATCATCATTTTAGCCCTTTTGTTGGTGGCATTTTAGACTCTTCTTGTCTTTTTCAGGGTTAGTGTTTTTGTGGAACCTATTTAAGGAAGGAGAAGATGAAGAATGGGGAGACTTCAACATTTGAAGAAGAAAAACACTCATAAACCTTGAAGAGGTTGAGTAGTGTTGCAACAGACTTGCCCATTGGCAATCTGGATTGCACCAGTATTGATGCAAAAGATGCAGCCAAGAAATGGATCCTGACAGTTTGTGAACCCAATACCCTAAAAATCACTAATCAAACAATTTTCCACACAAATTCAAGGAGGAACTAGCAGATTAACTAACCATAAATGTTGATTCAATCAATCCAAGGAGAAGCGAATAAAGGGCAATCCCCTCTATTTATAATACCCCTCAATCCCAGACATGAGATACAATCCAGATCGCCAAAGGGGCTAATCTGTTGCAACACAACCTATTCAAGGTTTATGAGTGTTTTTCTTCTTGAAAAGTCAAAAGCTCCTAAATGTCAAAAGCTCCTCATTCTTCCTCTTCTCCTTCTTAAATAGGTTCCACAAAAACCCTAACCCTAAAAAAGACAAGAAAAGTCCAAAATGCCCTCCACAAATGGGCTCCAATGATGAAAAATAAAAGAGACTCAACAATGGGCCAGACCCATATAGTTTGTGCCATGCATCAATTTCTCAACTCAACCTCCCACAAAATCCTTCTCTTCTTCATTTCCAAGAAGCCTCCAAATCCATCAGGAAAGTCCATGTATACTCACGCATATTAGATGGAGCATCTCTTGCTTTCTCCGATTTTATTTCTTTTTTCTATTATGATCCAATGTTATTTGGATTTGCAAGTAATCAAAATTTGTTATGGATTCTCTCTTTTGATTCTATGTGCTAAGGCTTTTGTAAAATCCCCATTTTCAAGATCCTTTTATTAGCTCATGGTATTTGTAAAAACCCGATTTTCTAGGTGGAGAAGACAAGTTACCAATCTTCCTTGTGTCTCAATGGTTGCATGATTAGAAGCACCTACAAGAGGTCAAGGGTTCAAGGATTGGTACCACCTTCCATCATAAAGTGGAGAAGAGAAGTTGCAGTTGGATCCTTACCATCCTCCTCTCAAGGGGTCCAATCCTTATCAACTCCACCGGCCTAGGATCCTATCCATAATACCTACTTGTAGTTGCCAGTGGCATCTATATCCGAAGGATATGATACTGGTGTTGGTCGTGGATAGCCCATCTAATACTATTTAGTCTACTACTTTAACATATCTTTACAAAGTACATTGTTCAATAATGGCAATAATAGTTTGCATGACATTCATTTATTTTAAAAATGTTGTAAATAAAAATGTGAATATAAAGTAAGAATTTCATGTCTTAGAAGTATTGTATTTCACCAACTCCGCGAGTTTACGTACCAACCCAAAAGCTTAAGCTAATGGGTGGAAGGCCCAAATAAGTATATGAAGTCATGTCAAACATAGTATTCAGGCTATGTGAGACGTAGGTTTTTTTCCCAACACTCCCCCTCACGTGCAGGCCCAACAGATTTCTTGGGCGGGCCTGCCACATGGACTGCACAAGAACGACACCCTTTTTAATACCAAATTGAAGTCTTTGGTTCAAGAGGATCTAGGGTTTTGTACAAATCTATTAAGGAAAAATGAGAGGAAAGAAAAGACAGGAAAAACAGAAAAGAGAGAGAAAGAAGAAGAATATAACGAAGATGCAATAGGATGATCTATCCCTTAGGGTTGGACGACCACACCTATATGTTTATTTCATTAATCTCTAAAATTACAGAAAAGCCCCTAGACATTATGATATTTTCAATTAGGTCCCTGACTTGTACCATATGTCCTACTATGACTTATAATAGTTCCCAAGCCCGGGTAAAGTACGAGGGCTGCATTAGGTAGATTGATAGCCAACATAAAATTTTGTCATAACCCAAACATGAATGCTGAGATAATAACATTTCGAAATTATGCTAGGGCATTCCCTGGTTTAAGTGATGCACCGTGACACCACCTGACTGCTGTCAAAGTACGTGAAAAGTAAGCGAAGGGTACTGCACCAATTTTTATGAGTGCGGCTAAAGAAGGTAGTCAAGAAGAAGAGGAAGATTTGATTTGTTGATTGTAATATAGAAACCTTGACAAGCAAAAACTTGGAGTTGATAGAGGTAATGAAAAGAAGAAGAGCTAGTGTAGCATGCCTACAAGAGACAAAGTAGAAAGAGGATAAACCTAAGGAGCTCACTAATTTTAATAAACTTCTCTATGCAAGAAAGAACAATACAAAAAATGGAATGAGTATAGTTGTACACAATGATTTGAAAGAGAAAATTGTGTGGGATTAAAAGGTTGGGTGATAGAATTATAATAATTAAACTAGTTTGGAGGAAGACATAATTCATATAATTGATGCATAAGCTCCCTAAGTAAGTTTACATGAAACTATTGAGAGACAATTTTGGAAGGAGATTGATGGCTTACTACCAGAAATCCCAACTAGTGAAATGATTTATACCTAAAAGGGGTACTTAAATGGGCATATAGGAAAGAATAATGGAGTATATGAGAGTGCATGGAGGACAAGAATTTCGAGAAAAGAATGAGCTAGGAGACATTAGATTTAGCATTAGCATTTGACCTTTTAATGGTAAACACCTGCTTTAAAAAGAGAGACAAGTATTTGATTACCTATAAACATGAAGCTAGAAGGAGCCTAATAGACTTTTTCTAGTTAGAACATGACCACTTAGAATGCAAAGATTGTAAGATTATTACAGGAGAGAGTTTGGCCACAAAACATAGGCTACTAAATATTTGCATTATAAGTAAAAAAAAATAGGGATAGTAAATAAAATATGCAAAGAGGAGTGGTAAATAAAATATGCCCTCAAACAAGGTGGAGGGATTTGAAAGGAAAATAAGAAACAATATTTAAGGATAAAGTGATTGAAGAGGGAGAATGGGATTTTGAAAGAGAAACTACAGTTATGTGGAATCAAATGGTTAACTGTATTAGGAAGGTTGCTAAAGAACTGCTTAAAGAGTTAAAAAGGGAAATAAACACTACAAAAAATAAAATGGTGGAGTGTAGAGGTTCAAAAAGTTGTTTAAGAGAAAAGACATTGTTACAAAATTTGGCAAGGAAGTAGAAATATGGAAAACTATGAGATGTATAATAAGGCAAAGAAAAAAGCTAAGAAAGTTGTAAGCACTACAAAGTTCAAAGCATATTATGACCTATACAATAGGCTGGGAATAAGAGAAAGAAAGAATGATATTTTTAAACTTGCAGAAATAAGAATAAGGAAAAGTAGAGACTTGGACCATTCAAATGAATTCAAAGCAATGACCGAAAGGATCTAGTGGAGGACAACAATATCAAAGAAAGGTTGATGAAATACTTTAGCAAACTTTTAAATGAAGACTATAGAGGAATAGGAGACATAAGAACAAGAAAGGAAACTTGTTAGTAGAACATTCTTATTTTCACAAAATTAGTGTGGTGGAAGTTAGGAAAGCATTGAAATAAATGAAAAGAATAAAGGCTATAAGTCCAGATGGCCGATAGAGGCTTGGAAATGCTTAAGAGAAGTTGGGGGATTTGGTAAACTAGGCTCTTCAATAAGATATAAATGACAACGAAGATGTTAGACGAATGGAGAGGAAGTGTTGTAGTACTTATATATAAGAACAAGGGAGATATACAAAACTATACCAGTGATGCAGACCTAGAGTTAGGGCTTGCGTGGATGTGCCTAAGCACGTGTCCAAAGACACCTTGAATTGTCAAGAAGACTTCGACACACGAGGACGCACCTCTCTGGGAGAAAACCCAATTCTATTAATCAACTAAATCTGAGAATCTCTTCTCTACAATGCCATATATATAGTGAAAGCAAACTTAATGTGTAAGAAAACCCTACGCTAGTAATGGAAACTTTCCTAATAACAATTTAATTGGAAATCTACTAATAATAAAAATAATATAATCCTAATCTAATTTGAAGAGGGGCTGTTGGGCCCAGACTGCATCATCCTCCTCGGGTTGAAAGAAGAGTTCGTCTTCGAACTCGATTTTGCTTCGGATTGCCTCTGTAAATGTGGTGAACATGAAGGACTTCCTTTGTGGCAGCTTTCCAGGAGTTCTTCTTCGGCGGTTGTGGTTTTTTGGGATGAAGAGCAACCTACTGTCCACCATGCATGACTGCATGGGTGTTGTCGCACATACCATGAGTCTCATTTTTGTCATACATCCATGGACGGCCCAATAAGATATCATCACTATCCATAAGTAGCACATCACACCAAATTGTATCTTTGTAAGTCTCACCAATGGCAAAAGTAACTTTGCAAGTATGTCGAACATGCGCTTAATCACCATTAATTAGCCACTTGACAAAATAAGGACATGCGCTTATAAACTTTCAATTGGAGGCGATCAACAAGAGCTTCGGAGATGAGATTTTCACACTTCCACTATCAATAACAACTGTGCAATTTTGTCCCTCAATTGTACTCACGGAACGGAAGATATTTTTTCACAACCACTTATTCTCAACAGTTGGTGGAGCGTCCTTGTTGACAATAAAAGCTTCACTTGTGATATCTGCATCTATTACGGTAAGTTCCTCATTGTCAATATCATTGGGATCAATGTCAGTACCCTTAGTATCATCTGGGACATTTTTATCAGTACTTTCAATCTCAATCAGATGTATTCGCTTAGGACACTCCGCTGCGCGATGCCTATGCTATTGACAATGAAAACAAACCATCTTATTTTAACTTTCAGTCCTTTCAAAAATCTATCCATTTGATTTAGCTTCTTGTAGAGAGGAATTCTTTGGTGGAACCCATTTGGATTTTTGTACGTGATGATTTGCAATTCTCTCAGCTTTGACAGTATGTTGAATAAGTTCATCAACATTATCAAAATGTTGGAAGGCAAGGATATGCTGAATGTCTATTCTCAACCCATTGAAGAATCTATCAACTACCACATCATCATCTTTATTCAAACCACAACAAGCTTGCAGAGTCAGAAATTCCTTAGAATAATCAACTACTGTTTTGTACCTTTGTTTCAAATTTTGAAAGTTAGAACGTAGATCTCTTGCATAGTTGACAAGGAGGAATTTTTGCTTCAAAATATTTTTCATCTCAGTCCATGTATCTACAGGGTCCATATTCTGATTCCTACGTTTTCTTTGCAATTCAACCCACCAAGTTGCAGCATAATTACAGAATCTAGTAGCAATCAGTATGACTTTATGATGCTCAGTCACTGGCTTGTGTAAAAAAATATCTTCCACACATACAAACCAATCCATGAATTCAACGGGCTGCAATTTTCCATCACATTCGGGAATCACAATTTTAATCCCTAAATCTCAATCGGGATTATTGACTGGTGGATCGTGTTGATTCCGAATATTTACACCATCATCACAGTTGTGATGCACACGCTAATTATTTTCTAAATTTGTCACTCTAATGTCCAATTATTGCAGGGTGGTGTGCATGCCATCAACTATTGCAGATAATTCTCTAATGGCACTAGCAAAATCTTCAAGTGAAGAAGAAGATTCAACGTCCACTTGCTTCTTAGGAGGCATTTTTTTTAGTGCAAAATTTAAATCTGACTGACCAGATGTGTAAATCTACACTTTAGGAACACGCTAGTGAAGACGGATGTGAGATCGGATGTCAGATGGCTTCAAAATTGAGAAAATAATTTCTAGTTGTCGATTGAATTGTATTGATATCGGGATGACGTCAGCGGATTGGAATGGCAAACAAGTGGGCTTCCTGCTGCAATTGGGTCGAGATGAAACTGTGTAGACCCAACAAGGATCTAAAGTGAAGTCAAGCCCAAAGGACTTGTCACACACGTGTTGAAAGGCACATGTGACTAAATCTTTGAAACCACAGAGAAAGCGATGAAGAGAAGCCCTTTCTGTCTTGCTTTCTGCTTCTCGTTTGCAAAGAAATGACGAGGGAGAAGAGCTGTGTCTCGGCTGGCAACGACTGCAAGCTGTAACAGTGAGGGGGCGGAGTCCCAATGCAAGTGGCGGCATGCTACGATCGGCGATAGCATACAGAAGAGGGCCCTTGCGGCGGCGGCGGCGGCTGCGGCGGCTACCAACGGCAACAGTAGGCGACGACAAGTAGGTATGCGCATCTCTCGTCCTCTTCCTCGACTCTTCTTTTCCCCCTTTTTTTTCACTCTAGGCTGGGGTTTTAAGGGTATCGCTCTGCTGTCGACGCTCGGGATGGACCGAGGGGTCGATTAGGGTTCCGACGAATGGGTTTTCGCGGTGGTGTTGTCAGGAAAGGGATAGTGCAAGGCGATAGTAGAGAGGATGCAGGTGAAGAGGGATTTGGACAGGTTGGGAAGAGGGTGGAGGCAGCGATGATTAGGGTTAGGGTTCGGGCTTGTTAGGGCCTATTTTCGGTAATGGGGTATTAGGAAAATTGGGTTTTGTGGATTTGGGAATTGAGACCATGGATTCGGCAGTGGATGGGGTTCTGTAACGAGGATAGTTGGGGTTGGTGCGTTCTGCGAGG
This sequence comes from Sextonia rubra, assembly GCA_037013555.1. NCBI lineage: Eukaryota > Viridiplantae > Streptophyta > Magnoliopsida > Laurales > Lauraceae > Sextonia > Sextonia rubra. Next base: position 18,502,487 of record JASUAD010000024.1, on the reverse strand, counting down.
GTGTCGAGGAAGTTGGGATTTTGGGTGGTGGGTTGGGTTTCGATGACTCTGGATTTGGTGGAGTGGGGAAGGGGTTGGCTGGGACGATGGGATCTGAGGTGGAGAGGGTTTTGCGTGGTATGGATTTGGGTTTGGGAAGGCCGGGTGATGAAGACGATGGGTCATTGCGGGATGGAAGCGGCTGGCAGAGTGCACAAAGGAGAGGGGAATTGTTTTAATGGATGGGGGGATAGAAGTAACACACCAATCTATCAAAAGAATGGCTCTAATACCAAATTGATGTAGACCCTAGGGTTAGGGCTTGCGTGGATGTGCCTAAGCACGTGTCCAAAGACACCTCGAATCGTCAAGAAGACTTCAACACACGAGGACGCACCTCTCCAGGAGAAAACCCAATTCTATTAATCAACTAAATCTGAGAATCTCTTCTCTCTAATGCCATATATATAGTAAAAGCAAACTTAATGTGTAAGAAAATCCTACGCTAGTAACAGAAACTTTCCTAATAACAATTTAATTGGAAATCTACTAATAATAAAAATAATATAATCCTATAATCCTAATCTAATTTGAAGAGGGGCTGCTGGGCCCAGACTGCATCAACCAGTTATCGTAAAATTAAACTTGTGAGTCATAATATGAAACTATGGGAGAGAGTAATAAAACAAGGACTTATACCGATGACGAAGATATTTGAAAATAAATTTGGTTTTATACGAGGGATGTCAAATATGGAAACTATATTCTCACATAGGCAATTAATAGAAATACATCAAGCAAATAGGAAAAATATGCATATGGTCTTTATTGATTTAAAAGAAAGCTTATGACAAGGTGATGCAATCCTAGGATAGGATTTGCAATCAAAGTGAGTGCCTTGGCACAATGGGGGTTTCCACAGAAACAATCACACGAAGAAGACAAGCCTCCAACAATAAAATCCCACAGAAATATTATTAACTCAAAACTCTCTTAATAATTGTTCCTTACAATGTCATAAAAATAGGAAATATAACCTAGGGCCTAAGCAACCTTAACCTAATAATGGAAACTCCCTAATAACAATGGAATTAGAAATCTACTAATAATAAAAATAATATAATCCTAATCTACTTGAAAGGGGACCCTTCGTGGGCCCTTGTTGCATCATTCCCCCCAGGTTAAAAAAAAGTTTGACCACGAACTCGATATGGCTTGGTATTGCATATGTAGACATTGTGTACATGAAGCGTGTCCTTAGTAATGCATGCTTGTGATCCTTGTTTGGGCGGTTCGGGCTTCATAAGATGGAACGTGACATGCTTTCCATTGTAAGCAAAAGTATGTGTTGTTGCGCATGCCATGAATTCTGTTCTTGTCACACATCCACGGACGTCCCAATAAGATATCACCACTGTCTATTAGTATCACATCGCACTAAACTGTATCTTTGCAATCTTCACCAATGGCAAAAATAACCGAACATGCATACCGTACTTGCACTTCATCACCCGTCATTAGCCACTTAGCAAAAGAAGGATGATAATCCTTTTGAACCTTCAGCTTCAAACGATCCACTAAAGCTTGAGAGATGATATTTTTAAAACTACATCCATCAATCACAACTGTGCATGCTTCTCCATTGATTGTACCTTGTGAGCAAAAAATATCATTGCGCAACCAATTCTTTCTTTCGGTCTGCTGAGTTTCTTTGATGACCATGAGCATGTCAATTTCCTCTAGGGGATAAACTATTTCAATCTTCTCACTTTCACCTCCCTTAGAATCATCTGGAGTATCTTGCACATCACTTTCAGGGGTATTTTTCTTATCACTTTCAGTATCAGTGAGATGCATGCACTTTGGACATTTCACTGCGCGATGCCCATGCTGTTAAAAATTAAAACAAATTATCCTATTCTGAGCTTCAGTCTTTACAAAAATCTTTCCAAATGAACCACTTGATTTAAATGCACTAAGTTTTTGCGCCTAATAATTTGCAATACCCTCGGCTTTGATGGCATGTTGGATGAGTTGAGTTCGTCAACATTGTTAAAATTTTGAAATACAAGGATGTGCTGAATGTCGATTCTCAACCCATTGAAAAGACTATCAACAACAACGTCATCATCTTCTTTCAAGCCACAACGAACTTGTAGAGTGAGGAATTCTTCACAGTATTCAACAACTAACTTAGATCGTTGTTTCAAGTTTTGAAAGCTTGAACGCAAGTCTCTAGCATAGTTTACGGGGAGGAATTTTTGTTTCAAAGTATTCTTTATCTCATTCTATGTTTCAATAGGGTCCATGTTCTGATTTTTCATTTTTCTTTGTAATTCAGCCCACCATGTTGCAACATAATTATAGAATCAAGTGGCAACCAGTAACTTTGTAGCGCTCATTTATTGGCTTTTGTGCAAAAATATTTTCCACACACACTAACCAATCCATGAATTCAGCGGGCTGCAATTTTCCATCATATTTGGAAACCACGAGTTTAATCCCTAAATCTTGATTAGGATTGTTGATTGGTGGATTTCGTTGATTCCGAATATTTTCTCCATCATCGCGATTGTAATTCAAACGCTAATTATTTTTCAAATTTGTCACTCTAATTTCCCGTTGTTGCAGGGTGGTGTGCACGCCATCAACTTTTCTGAATAATTCTCTAATGGCACTAGCCAAATATTCAAGTGAAGAAGACGAAGATTCAACCTTAACCTGTTTCTTATGAGGCATTTTTTTTAATGGAAAATTAAAAATCTGCCTGATGAGTAAATATGGACTCCATAAACTCCACGGTGAAGATGGATTGAAAATCGCTTCATATGGTCCCAAAATCTCGAAAACAAATTATGATCGTTGATTGAATGTTATTGATGTCGAGATAATGTTAGCTGACTGGAATTGCAAACAAGTTGGACTTTCTTCTACAAGTGGGTTGAAACTAAATAGACCTAACCCAAAAGCTTGAAACGAGGTCTCTTTCTCTTTTATTTTTTACTCGTGTTTCATGTTGCAGGGCTTCAAACTCCCCTTTTTTTGGCGTTTCTTGCCTTGTCCAAACCAAAAGGTGGGAGAGCCATGAAGATGAGGAGGCTCTGCGACAATGAGCAAAGGGTGATGGTGAGGGGTGGCTGACGGCTTGGTGCTGATTCCACTGATGGTGAGCCCGCGTGTGATGTGCGGTCAACGAACTGCTGGAGGTTGACGACCAGGTACGGTATTCTTCAACATATCCTCCTCCTTTCCTCTTTCTTCTTGTCTTGTTGTCCTTTTTTTTCTTTTTTTTTTCTTTTTTTTTTTGCGCTTTCACTAGGGTTAGATGGACAAAGGTGGAGGGAGGGAATGCTGAGAGAGTGTTTTCGGAAATCAGGATTCAGACTTGGGTTTTCTTGTGAGGTAGGGAAAACGGCGTTTGTGATGAAAAGAGTTCGACTGAGGGGTTAGTGGAGATGGGCTTGAGGTTGAATCTGGAATAAGGGTTTCGATGACCATGCACAGTGGGGGTTCTCGGAACGTCGCAAGGGTTTCGGAGATGGATTTTGGTTGACTGAACGGATTGGGGTTTGTGTGTATGGGGTGAGTGAGGCTAGATATCGTGAAGATGGGATCGATGATCGATGAGGGGATTAAGTTCGGCTAAAGGTGGTGAGTTGTGTTCAGGGGCTAGGTTTCAACTAAGTATGAAAAGGGGTGACTGATGATGGTGGGTAGAGTTCGGTTGGGATGGTGGCAGTGGATGGGAGTTTGAGTCCAGAGATGATCAACGGACTATGATGGTAACGGGTATGGCAGAGGGTGGTAGAGATGGATTGAGATAAGGTGGAGTGGAGAGATAGAGGTAATCACGCCAGACGACCACAAGGGACTGTTTGTCTCTAATACCAATTGATGCAATACTAGGGTAGGATTTGCAATCAAAGTGGGTGCCTTGGCACAATAGGGGTTTCCACAGAAATAATCACATGAAGAAGACAAGCCTCCAACGATAAAATCCCAGAGAAATATTATTAACTGAAAACTTTTTGAATAATTGTTCCTTACAATGTCATATAAATAGGAAATATAATCTAGTACCTAAGCAACCCTAACCTAATAATGGAAACTTCCTAATAACAATGCAACTAGGAATCTACTAATAATAAAAATAATATAATCCTAATCTATCTGAAAGGAGACCACTTGTGGGCCCTTGCTGCATCACAAGGTACCTAGATAGTTAATTTGGTGAGCCTTTAATAAAAGGAATGCTCCAAAAGGTTATATTGAAATAACACATGTATGAAGGAGTGATAACGAGTGCAAAAACTACCTGTGCTAAGATATGTGAGTTCCCAGTTACCATGGGTTTGCATTAGGGGTCGACCCTAGCCCTTAACTCCTTACATTAATTATGAATAAGTTAACTACTCATATTCATGAGGAGGTACCATGACATATTCAGGGGGAGGTACCATGGTATATGTTGTTTGCAGATGATATTCTATTGATGGACAATTCAAGAGATGATGTGAAAACAAAACTCGAGAGATGGTAAGAGGTTTTAGAATCCAAAGGCTTATATGATTAATGAAGACGTCGAGCATAGGATAAAAGAGAGATGGTTGAAATGGAGACTTGCTATAGAATGCTTTGTTACCGATGATTTCCAATAAGATTGAAGAAAAAATTTTATAGGACAGTGATTAGATCATCTATAACCTATGAAGTAGAATGTTGACCAATCATGAAGTAACATATGCACAAAATAGATGTAGCAGAGATGAGAATATTGAGGTGGATGTTTGGAAAAGCTAGAAAGGCTAAAATTTGAAATGAATGTTTTCGAGAGCATTTAGGGGTAGCATGAATAGGAGATAAAATTAGAGAAATCCATTTGAAATGATTTAAGCATGTCCAATAAGGAAAAGGTTGGCAATGCAGGTTGATGGCCCAACAAAGAAAGGAATAGGCCGAAAAGGATGTGGCTAGAGGTAGTAAAAATAGATTTGAAGAAGTGAGACTTATTTGAGAATTTGGCACAAGATAAATCAGAACGGAGAAATAAAATTCATGTCACCGACACCAACATAGTTGGGACAAGGTTTTGATGATGTAGAGGATGATGAAAAGTAGTGTATTTCACCATTAAAAAATTTTAAAAAAAATTGAAAATATCTTTTCATGGATAGGATAGCAATACCATATTCTAGACTATGTAAATTGCATTATCAATACCATATTCTAGACTCCGTAAATTGCATTATCATAACCCAAAACCACCCCATATTAATGCCATGTTTGTATATGTATCTGACATCATCATTTTAGGTATGTTTGATGTTCCTTCTTTCCTTTTATTTATTTTTCAGCCTACTTGTTTGATTTTCTTTCATGACTTGATAAATATACAGTATGTCACATGCACTTTGGTCATGTTTGAACGCAAAAAATGTAAATAAGTTTTTTTTTTTTTTTATGCACAGCAGTAGTAGCTATTGGGCGTGATGGCATGACTCAATGTAGGCATCCATCAGTAACAATTTTGATGTATATCTTGTTAAGCAACATTCAGTCATTCCCATTAGGTGGAGAGAATTTAGCAAAGTCTTGGTGCATCTTTCTTTCGAGGCATCCATTAAGAGCTAATGTGAATAAATCATGTTACCAACTGGTGGTATTTATCTATGAAATCCCTAACTTATTTCAATTATTTATGATTGTTATTCTTTATAAGATCTGTTTCTGTGAATATTATGATTGGTTGGTTTAAATAGTGCTCATTTCGACAGATTATCAATTAGTAAAACTTTTTCATGCTTACCAGTTTTTTATCATGCGTCTCAGATTAGGTGGTAAATTTTGTCCTCTTTACAGAATGCTTTATATTATTTTTGGAGTTCTTAATCTTTACAGTTCTCAATCGGCATGGTTATCTCCTTTGTTTCACTAGTACTTATTCGCAGAACTCCACTGGTTTGAGATTTATGTTTCATATTCAAATTCTTTTTATTTTTAGTAGGTTCGTGAATGGCGTCTGCTTCAATATTGCTTGTTGGGAGTGTTGCAACATTTTCTACAGTGATGTGCTTCCATCTCATGTAACTATACAAAATAGTTATCTACTTCTTGAGAGAAATTCTTCTTTCCAAGAAAAAAAATCAGAGAAGATCAAATCATAAAAATGAAAATTGCAAAAATGTTAGAATGGAACAATGAAAATCATTCTCAGAAACCTTTTTTTTTTTTTCTGAGAAATATGCACCACACAGCAATATCCGTAGAGACCTAATCTCAGTCAAATTTTAACATTTTGTTGTAATGATTAGCACCTTTTAGCTGCACAAAAGGCTCTACTTATGCTGCATAGCATATTGATCATCCACACCCCCACCAAAGCCTGTAATGTCTCATTCTGCGGGGTTTCATCCCAAAAAAAAAATAGGAACTTTATGGTTTACCAGGTCCGACAATCAGAGAAGACAATGGTACTGGTTCATCACAATGGATCTTGGTACCTCAATAAGTGTGTTTTTCTTCTATTTAAGTGGAAAAATCTGAAAGTTTTGGATGTTAGACCCATGCTCTTTGATCTTGTAAACCTTGAGTTTTCGATGGAAAAGGCAGACAAGAATTTGTTTGTCTTTCCATTGATAAAAAATGGACATTAAAAAAACTTTCAAGTTTCATTCCAAACTTTATCAAAGAAAGGACTCAAATCAATCATATCATGTCACAAGGATTAGCAAAACTGACTGTGCAACTGAATTGAAATACTTCCTCATTATTATCTTCTGCACAAGTAGCCAAATCAAGATTCATTAAGAAAACTAGAACTTGAATGACTTCAAACAACAAACATAATCTTACTAGAAAAACAAACATACAAAATTAAGGTCATCCAAATCAATTTTTTTTATACTATAAAAATATTCTTACTTTTTGAAAAATTAAGTCGTAATATTTTTTGAATGACTTGTATTTCCCATGCTAAGCATGAGCACAATTTGCTAGTTAATGGTGATTTTACAAATACTTCGGATAATTGGTACCAATCTATTCAGCACTATTAATAAATGCTTCTTATAATGGCAACAATTTATTCAGCTAACTACAAAATACAACAATATCAAGGGGAAACAGAAAAGGCAGAAAATATAAAAACTCTAAATCTGGCCCTCGCCCAGCACATAAGTGCGTTGGGACTCCGAGTCCAAGCGTTTGAAAGCAGACAAGATGGATCACCAGTATGCTAGAGTTGTAAAGAATTTGTCAGAAATTATTTGGAAAACACTAAGGAGTCATTTGTTTGCACTCATTCACATATATAAATGATTCATATGTGTGATAATTACGCACAATCACATTTATTTGTGCTCACGAGGTGTGAAAAGTGTGTAAATAACATGCATAAATGTGGTGTGAAACTAGTGTGTAAATAACGCCATTTTCATACCAAATAGTTCCATGACTTCAAGGGATGGTGCAACTCACAGGACGATGAATGTCAAGCATCGCTTGTTACCGTATGGAATTGGGAAAGAGATTTCACACAGATGATGACTCTATTTCGAGTGTCGAGTTATCATTCTAGATCATCAAACATGTGGAGCAGCAATTGAAGAAGCCTAATGTAACACTTGGGCACTCACATCAAGGAGTCCTATCATAAGGATTTGACCTTGTATTCTACAAGGGGTTTTTCTTCTAATACACAGGTATACTAAAGAATTCACAAGTGTACCAGCATTCTAAATATGGACCATCTTGTAAATATAGAAAAAGTGAGGGTTTTTTTGTAATTTTCATAAGTTTAATAATGCATGTGTAGGTGTGAAAAGATTTTAAGTTTTGGTGCTAGTTTTCGTGCTAGATGGGACTGATATGAGTCAATGCCATCTATGCTGTTTTGTGTCGTCCGAACTAGACTCGTAGGGCATTGTAGGACCTAAATAGTGTAAGAAATTATCAAAAAAAATTTAGAAGAAATAGAAAATAATAGAAAACTAGTAATACTGTGCAAATTAAGCTATTTAAGTAGTATCCTAACTCAAATATAGTGACACTCACTGTTGTTGAGCACTGCATCACTGACATGATGCACTTCGTATTATGCCAAACTTATCACCTCTACCCATCCTCTTGTCATCCAATACATTGGTAGCACACTAACACTAGTTTTTTTTTTTTTGAATGACCACTAATTAATTTAGTCTCCTTTTTTCTACGAAAGAAATTAAAATAACTTCGGACATGTTTGGCACAACCACCTTCTCTAGTTAAAATTGCTTGGTCAGTGTGGTAAATTGAACTACGCCCCATCCGAAGTAGACCCACAAAAATGAACGCTATGAATGACTCAATTCCATAGATACAATAGAATGACTCAATTCCACAAATACAATAGATCTATGCATGATTACCATCAAATGCTAAGCAGAGTATAATCAAAAAAAATTTTTAAGGGTAATATGGTCAAACTCTCTCCTCTCTCTCTACAGTCAAAATAAATTGAGAAATGTGGTCACATGGATTGTGGCCCACCGATGGTGTGTAGGCGAGAAGGAAAGACGTGTGGATAGTAGAAAAAAGAGAAGAAGAGGAAGAAAAGAAAAATAGCTAAACAATCAAGATAAAAGAAGAGATCACTTTCCTTGTTTTAACTCAAATGCAGTTCAAATCACAATAAAACAGCATGCTTTCTCAAGCTTACACCCTTCTTAGGCCATGAAGTCTCTTCACCTTCCATAGATACATGTCACCGTCATCATCAAAGCCTTATCCCAACCATGTTGGGGTTGGCTACATGAATTATATTTCTTCATTCCGTTCTATTTTGAACTAAATCTTTTCATAAGTGAAACTTCTTCAAAATCTGAATTAATGACTCCCATCCATGTTTTCTTCGGCCTGCCCCTACCTCTTGATGGGCCCTCCACCTATATATCCAAACTTTTTCTCACTGGTGCCATTACTGGCCTACGCTCAACATGCCCAAACCATATTAAACGGGTTTCTCTAATCTTATTCCCTATTGGTGCTACCCCTAAATATTCTCAAAAGCGCTCATTTCTAATTTTATCTTTTCTAATTTTACCACACATCCACCTAAGCATTCTCATTTCCGCTACATCCATCTTATGAATATGTGCCTTCTTAATTGGCCAATATTTTGTTCCATATGTCATAGCTGGTCTAACCACTGTCCTGTAAAATTTGCCCTTCAACTTCTTTGGCATTCGTCTGTCATAAAGCACTTCCGAAGTTAATCTCCACTTCAGCCATCCAGCTTTTATCCTATGCTCCACATCTTCGTAAATCTCCCCATCCTTACTAATCATCAAGCCTAGGTACCGAAAAAATCTCTACGTGGTATCTCATGGGTTTCAATTTTGACAGTGATTTCAACACTTTGTATATATCCATTGAACTTGCAATCCATATATTTTGTCTTTGTACGACTTATTTTAAAGCTTCTAGATTCTAATGCCCCCTGCCATCTCTTAAGCTTTGCATTTAAACCCTCTCTTGATTCATCCACCAATACTATATCATCTGCAAACAACATAGACCATGGTACTTTTTCTTGAATATGCACAGTTAACTCATCTATAATTAATGCAAAGAGATAAAGGCTTAAAGTTGATCCCAGATGTAAACCTATAGTCACAGAGAATCCACCTGTTTCTCCACATGTAATTCTCACATTTGTTATTGCTCCTTCGTACATATCCTTAAAAATTTTAATATAACCTCTAGGGACATTCCTTTTCTTTGAGACCCACCAAATTAAATTTCTCGGTACCCTATCATTCCATAGGTACATGTACCCATTTAATATTCTAGAACCAAGATAATGGGGAGAGGAACCACCCATTAGGGGATTGGTTCATATAACCATTTAATGTTTTCTAGAATCAAGATAATGGGGAGATGAACCATCTCTTAAAAAATTATGCCTCATTAAGATGGCCATGCATTCTCAAATGAGCTTGGACATCCATTACCCTATAGAAAGTTTCTAGAAACCATTATTCCCATCATACCCCTTAACTACTCAACCAGAAAATCCATTCCCAAAATACCCTTATAATGCTAAATGTACTACTATGCCAAAATGTGGTGCCTATCATGCAAGAAAAATGTCTATTTGTGCCTCGACGACTTTTAAGGTCCTTTTCTCCTTTGTTGCTTTTAAGTGTTGTTCCTCAATGTTAATGCTCTTATTTTGTCTTACATCACCGACCCACAAGAGACCCACAATATAGATTCCAACACTACCTACAGATACCACATGCATGGTGGATGACTACCAAGTAAACATGCATATGTATGTATAAGGATGGCCTCTCTCTTTCATACTAGTTGAGTGTTTAGATGCAAGTAGATGTGCCATATGAATATGTATCTACAAGAAAAGCCTCAATTAATTGAGCATACAGATGCATGTAGACATGCACATCTATGTATAAGCATTGCGTCTCTATTTCTCTCTCTATTAATTGTTTGGATGCACATGAAAGATATGGGTGAGATGTAAAGGGCTAGACATGCAAGTTGTAATGGGAAGTGGTTGTGACGACGTTCCTGATTTCAAAGAATTTTCATTGTGCAGGGTAGACTGTGACACATTTTGGAACCTGACCCAACTGAGACACTTCAAGACTGAGTCAACTCAAATGAGCTAACCAAGTGCTGCCTGGAATTTAAAACCATGAGGTGTGGTCACCCCACTCTAGAGACCACAACCATGTGACAGATTTCTCTCCATTCTGCCTACATCTCCCTACATAACTCTCTTTCTAATCTAATGGTTTCTTACACCTTAAGGTAGAAAACCCAAGAAATCTTTATAGGAGGAGTGTCAATGACAGGTACACTGTCTCTTCCTCCCTTTTTTCCTTCATTTCCCTTCCTTTCTTCCTTCATGCAACTGGGTCAAGCTTCCCATGTCTTATTTCTCCTTTTTTTTCCTTCATCCTTCCCTTCTTTTTCCTTCCATCCTCCCTCGCTGCCATGTCTTTTTTCTTATTCTTTTTCCTTCCACCCTTCCTCCATGAAACTGTCCCATGCTACCCATGGCTTTTTTACTCATTTCTCCTTCCTCTTCTGTTTTCCTTGCCTCTTCCTTTCCTTCTATTCATAACTGCTATTGTCTTTTTTCTCCTTTTCTCCTTCCTTCTTTCCTTCCTTCTTTTTATCTCCTTCCTCCAACTGTACCTAGCTGTCAATGTCTTTCTTCTCCTCCTTTCTTCCCTCTTCCTTTCTTCCTTCCTGCAACCATCCCTAACTGCTAGTCTTCTTTCTCCTTTTTTCCTTCCTTATCCTTCCTCTCTTTCTACAACCATCTCTCACTGCCCATTTTCCTTATTCCCTTATTACAGTTCTATTTTTTTTTTATCTAAATCAACAATCACATGATTTAATCAATCAATTACAATATTAAAAATAAAAGTGAACCACCTCTAAAATTTCAATTCAATCCTCACCTATAATCTTAATTTTTTTCAATTTTCTCCAACATCTCAATCATTCTCTAACTAACATCTTCAATCTTTCGCTACTTCACCATTGAAGAACACTTCTATATGAATGTACGGTGATAGAAGATATGATATGATGTGTTCAACAACATGATTTTGCTTCAAACATAAATATGCCTGATCACAATTAATTTGTTCCACGTTCAATATGTCTGAACACTGTCCATGGTTTAAAAAAAATGGACAATCCAACACCATCGCATATCCACTGGCATTTTGTTCATAACTAACATTTTATTTTTGTACTTGTCCAATTTTTTATAAAAAGATTATACAATACTTAGAAAAACAAATGTTCATGACTTCATTTTTAATTCATTTTTACTTTCTTTAGAGTATTTTAAATTTCAAAAAAAAAACAAGAGAAAATATAAAGTGGTGAAGCCTAGTTCCAATAAAATAAGAAGTATAGTTCAACATTTTTTATTGGTAAAATGTCTATTTTTATCTACATGAGTACAAAGTCAATTTCATACATTTACACATGTACTTAAAACACTGTAAAACGATGAGAAAAAAATTATAAACAAAAATGGCTCTTGAAAACAAATGTTATAAAACTGAGAAGATATATATATAATTTACATATGTAAGTTTAACTTAGGTATCTCATCTCATACATAAAAAACAGATGACCCTTAAATTTAGAGCACGTAATATGAGAAAACAAAGAAAACATTAACCTCAAAACCGCCATTGTCATACTGTCTCCTTTTCTCTGGATCAGATAAGATGCTATATGAATATGCTACTTCTTTGAAGAGTTCCGAAGCTTCAGGGTTGCTAGCATTTTTGTCAGGGTGATACCTATTCAGATGTGAGAGAGAGAGAGAGAGAGAGAGCAGGAAAAAAAAGGAATTCAGATTTGATATACAGTCATTTATGTGATTATCTTCATTTCAAGGAACATTATGATCTATTAAATAAGAAACTCCATTTCTACCCAAAAAACAAGAGAAGAAGATATTCATATGAGGTGCATATATCATACACACCAACTAGATGCTTCGAATAAGAAAAAAGCGCAGCAAGTTTTTCATGTCTCCCACCTTATATTCTTATATTCTAGTAGCATTTAGCCCCACGAATCATGATACACTTCACTTAGATAATAGCAATATACTAATGGTATGTAATATTGCTAAAAATATTAATGTGTAGGACAAATCAGTATGTCAGGGTCCTTTAAGAAGCCATACTGGACACATCAAATTGGTCTCCTGACACCAGCATCTATATGTAGAGACATGATCACGCAGGCCCAATAGGCCCATCCAGATGTGGCCCAACCTAAACCAAGTCCATCCACATAAATATCTCATATGCTAAATATGGATGGCTATTATGTGGGATCTGCTCAACACTTGTACAATCAACTTTCCTTGTATATTAGATTATACACTTATGTTATTTCCTTTATTGCTCTCCATTATTGTAACAGACTATAATTTAGGCCCCTAATTAGGGATTTAAACATTATAAAATGGAAGAGCCAATCCTCCTATGGTACACGACAATCTTCTCCAAAAATCTTCTCCTCTAAGCTTTGTCTCAAAGGATCTTTAAGATCCTAACACTATACACACCTCCAACAAATAGGGATTAGCCTAACATTTAAGACTATAATGAAACCAATAAAGCTTTCCGAGGAGAACTCGAAAAGAGAGAAGACAAGCTGTGTGATATTTTTATTATTGTCGATTCATGCTGCTGCTGCTGCTTAAGTTATTTACTTATTTACATGAAAAAAAGAACAAACAAATGCACAAGGCACTAGAATAATTGTTCCAGCACCAATATAACTAAAGACTTATGAACCTTCAGAGTTCAGTAACTTATGATCGCTCATTCGTGATTGACCAGAATGGTGCTCTTTTCATGCTTAATGTGATTTTTGAGTGATTTGTCTTCGAGAAGCGATTGTCTTAGGGTCATTCAATTGAGATTTTGATTTCTGGTCTGTAATTCTTCTGGGCTTTCATTTGCGATCATTTTGATGTTACTTTAGGTTACCGTATCAAAAACTTATAGCCAAAGCATTCAAGTCTCGAGAGAAGAGGAAGACAGCGTAAAAATATTCGCAGCAACGACGGGAATCATTGGTTAAAATTTCACATTACATTCCGATACTCGCACAACACACCTAAAACATTGCCCTGAGAAGGGGGGCAAATCGATGAGGTCAAATTCACCAGATTCAGTTTTTCAAACTTTGATGGCATGATTGAGAACGGATCAGAATGTTTCTTTTTCGTAGTTTGACTGAAATCAATACGAAACAAAAGAGGAGAGAAATCAAGAAAAGGAGGAGCTTAGGAACTTACTTGAGAGCGAGTTTCCGATACGCGGTCTTGATCTCCTGATCTGAGGAATCCCTTGACACGTTCAATACCTCGTAAGGATCTCTCCGGAGCGCGGGCGCCGAAGGACCTCCGATCTTCCCAGAAGCCATCCTCCTCCCCCTTTCTCTCACCGATCGGTGCTCTTCCTATTGCCCCTCAGCCTCACCTCTCTCCATCAACCCAGAAAAGCAAGAATGAAAGCTCCCAAATCACAGGAGTCCTGTCCTGTATGTTTGGGAATTAATGACCTAGGGTTTCAGAGAAGAAGAAGATGATGATGATGTCAGACTGGATTTTTGGAATTCGCGATTTCTCATCTTTGAAGATCTGAGAAAGAAATGAAAAACCTCATTTCTTGAGAAATGGAGTAAGGGTGGGCGTGGGCGTACCTGAGCTGAGAGAGAGGGTTGGGACCGAGTCGATGAGCTCTCTCTCTCTCTCTCTCTCTCTCTCTCGGCTCGTGTTTTCGCCTCTTCTCTCTGCCAAAGTTATGACTCGATTCGAGCGCTCGCAATCCTCAACGCCAGTTTTGAATTGGCGGACGAGATGGGGAGCTAGTTTTATTGCCTCAAAACTCAGAAGGAATAACTTTTTTTTTTTTTTTTGCGTTTGGGGTCGCGTCGAGTGTGACCTTCGTGTGGGAGTGGGACCATCATGAATTCTGAGGATCCAGGTCTAGGGGCCTTTGACTGAGGACCCAGTGTGGGCCCTACATGTTGGAGTTGGACCCATGCTCTGGCCAAGATGCATGGTTGTACTTATTATAAAAAAAAGAAAAAAAAAATGTATGGTTGTAAGTTGGAACTTGTAACCAATCCGACTCTTGGTGGAGTTAGGTTTTACTTTTGCTCTGCTTGATGGTGAGTGGACCGTGCCATCATGTTACCTGCATGCTATGTGGTGTGTTTGGTGTTATGTGACATGAGCAAGTTTCATTCTTAATTGGATGAAGAGCATTTGTATGCTTGATGATTGGTTCAAACAAAATGACTCAAGTTCTCTAGAAAAGGGATTGGGATTTGAGACAAAAATCTAATTGTCTAGTTAAGTTTAGGAGAGAGATCAACTAATCACCATCGTCTGGATTGTAGGAGCCAGGGAGTAATACTTTACATCGAATGGGCATTTTGAGCTTGTTTGTGTAATGCCGCATGAAGAGAGTTGCTATTCATAAACTAGGTTTTTCTCTTCCCACATAGCTCATTTTTAAAAATTAAAAAAAATTAAAACTCCCCAAACTACCCCTACTCCTTCTCTTCCTACAACCCTCCCTCCTCCTCCTCCCTCCTCTATCCTCCCCCTTCCCCTCAGGCCGGCAGCAACCTCAGGCCGGCTAAGGGGAGTCTCCCTCCCTTCCCTCTCTCTCCCCATCTTCCTCTTTTACTTTCTTTTCCTCCTCTTCATGTTCCTTTGCCTCCTCTTCCCCTTTCTTTTCCTCCTCTTCCTCTTCCTTTTCCTCCTTTTCTTCCTCCTCATGTTCTTCTTTCTCCTCCTCTCCCTCCCTCTTCCTCTCCTCTTCTCTACCTCTTTCTCTCATCTCCACCCTGTTAGACCCTACGAGCCCGAATAGCAAACAGTTGTTCCGCCTCGCAGGGTCAAACCAGAAACTATTGGTTCGGCCTTGTGAGGCCAAACAGCTCACTATTGTTTGCCCTCATCAGCCGAACCGGGGCAGAGATGAGAGAAAGATGGAGAGAATAGGAGAGGAGAGGAGAGGAAAAGGGAAGGAGAGTAGAGAAGAGGAAGAAGAATATGAAGGGAGAAGAAAATGAAGATGAACGGAAAGGGAGAGGAAAGCTATCCTCGTTCGACCCAACAAGGCCGAACCAGCAGTTGCTAGTTCGACCCTACTAGGCAGAACAGCTTTCGGGGCGGAGATGAGAGAAAGAGGGAGAGAAGAGGAGAAGAAGAGGAGAGGCGAGGAGAGGAGGATGGAGGGAGAGGAGGAGAAAGAATAATAGGAGAAGGAAGAGGGAGAGGAAAAGAAGGAGGAAAAGGAAGAGGAAGAGGAGGAATATAAAGAGGAAGAGGAAAGAAGGGGGAGAGGGAAGAGAGAGAATAGAGAGAGGGAAAGGGAGAGGAAGAGGAGGAGGAAGAGGAAAAGGAAGAAGGAGGCGGCGGAGAGGGAGAGCCTTTTATCGGTCGGTGCTTGTTGCCAGTCAAAGGGGTAGGTGGGGAAGGGGAGGAGAATGGAGAGAGGGAGAAGTGTAGGGAAAGAAGGGGTGAGGGGTATTTTAGGAAGCTTTGATTTTTTTTTTTAATGAGTTGTGTAGGAAGTGAAAAACCCAGTGTATGAATAGCGGCTCCTAAGATGAAACATGGATTCCTCTTCTATGAAAATGCATGCCTAGTGGAAAGGCTGGACTCATTTTTTCTCATTGCAAACAAAAAAGATTCCACAAAAATAAAACTTTTTTATAAAGAAATTGTTTGCACCAAACAACAAAAAATGAATGCATGGAATATGATTAAGCCCTACCTTTCATTTCCGTCGAAAAGAGGTCGCACAAATGTAAGGCCCCATATCCTAATTGGGTGATTAATTGCTAATTAATTAAGATTATTGGATAATTGGCTAGTTTCTCAGATGTTATGATCGATACTAGATGGTTTTAAGGGAGTTTGAACCTGGAAAGAGACCTATAAGGACCTTGTTGTAAGAACAGTTGAGTATAAGGAGTTGCTTACAATTTTAGGATCTTATTGGTCTTGGACGAGTGCTGCTATTTAAACACAACCTTTTTTTCTCTTGAGTTAGGTTTTGAATGAAAATCTAATTCCAAAAATACGCCTATATAAAATTATGAAAATACCATTTTCCCTCCAAAAATACATACAACTCTTCACAGTTCGTTTGTTTCTTTTTTTCTCCACTGTATCTTTTTGCTCCTCATCTCTTCTTCCTCCTCTTCACCACTCACGGATCTCTTCTTCCTTCTCTTCACCACATACTCATCTCTTCTTCTTCCGTCACTCACTTATCTCTCCGACCTCCATTAATCACTCCTCTTCTTACTTTCTAAAGGCTACATCAATAATCAAAAGTTGCATTAGAGAAGAAAATGACCAAGAAATTGATAGTGTTCACTCCAAGTAAGAGTGGCAAGGTTAGTGAACTAAGTTCTTTCTTAGATTTGCCGTTTATTTTAAGTTTCATTTTGAGCAGGCCACCTCCTGTACAAACTTGCAAGGCTAAATATGTGTAGTATGTTCGGTCATAAATGGCCGAACACCATTAAAAAAAAAATTTTTAAGTGATAATCATTTGTTTTGATGTTGTGCAAGCTCCTACATAAGAAAGCAAATTAGGATCGGAATGTGTTAAGAATTATACGAACGATTTTACTACTAAAGATGTATGGTAAATTCGTCATAGTTTATACCAAAATGTTTTGCAAATATTGTTGTAAAAGTAATTTTAATAAACTTTTTTGTATTTACAGACATTCTATAGTTGAGAGGCATTAGTTGATTGAGCTTAGACTATTGGAAGGAGAAATAACTTTATCATTATTATTAAAGCGTCTAATGCGCCTCGGGTTGGAGTGAAAGCTAGATTATTACTTGCATGTAAAAAAAAGAACATTATAATCCAAAGATGATCACTGATGAGGAGCTTGGTAAGAAAAAAGTCAAGCAAATAGGTACAAAGAAATGTAAATGCTCATTTGTATTGAAGGGTAAAAAACTAAAAAACAGATGATGATTGGATAGTAGAGGTTGTTTGTGGTGTGTATAACCATTTGGTTGCGATATATCTAGAGGGCCATTCATATGCGGAGAGATCACCAAAAAAGGAAACAAAGTTGTTGGTTGATATGTCTAAGAGCATGGTAAAACTAAAAGAAATTTTGGTTACTTTGAAACGAATAAGTGAACTTAATGTGACCATAATGAAGTCTATATACAATGCAAGATATTGGCATAAAGTCATTGAGCGAGGTGGGAGAAGTCAAATGCAAGTTCTATTGGGGAAGTTGGTAGAGCATAAATGCATTAAATGGCATAGAAATTCCAATAACAATGACATTGTCAAGGACATTTTATGGGCGCACCCAACTAGTATAGAGTTGTTATGTGCATTTCCACATATATTAATAATGGATTGCAATTACAAGGTTAATCGATATCGCATGCCCTTGTTGGAGGTTGTTGGAGTAACTTCTACAGACATGACATTCTCTATATGTGTTACATATATGGAAACTGAAACGTAAAGACAATTATACATGAGTATTGGGTGTATTGCATTCCATCATTGGGGATGGTATTCTTCACCATGTTATTGTGACAGATAGAGAATTGCCACTGATGAATGCCATTGATAAAGTATTTCCATAGTATGCAAATGGCACATCAATAGAAATGTGTTGACTAAATGTAATAAGTTGTTTAAGACCAAACAAAGTTGGGAAAAATTCATTACGCACTGGAATATATTATCGAATTCATCGATGGAATCTCAATATGAAGAACAACTGGGGAAGTTAAATGAACATTTCAGTACATATCCATAGGCACTTTAGTATGTCAAATCTAGCTGTCTCGATCCATATAAGAAAAGATTTGTCTCTAGATGGATGGATAATTGTATGCATTTTGGAAATATTACAACAAACAGGTAGGGTTTTTAAACTTAATTTTAATTTTTCAATGTTACGCATTATTACTAACTAGATTATAAAACATTGATGAATTTTTTTCTTCTTTTCAGGGTAGAGACATCGCATTCACTGTTAAAAAGGCACCTTCAATCGAGTCAAGGAGATTTAGAAACATCCTAGACAAAGATCCACAGTTTGCTTCAATTACAGCACATAAGTATTAAAGCATCATTCGAAAAGAGCAAGATAGTTATCCAATACAACTTCAAACCATCTGAATTCAAAGAGCTTCATGGGAACATTGCTAGGAATGCATTGGGAAAAAGTTTAACAGAAACAAAAAAAAAATTTAATAGAAACAAAAAGATTTATTGTCATTAGAATTGATCAAAATGCATGCCAGTGCATTATGAGACATACATATGGTTTATCTTATGCTCATGAGATTGCGGCGTACATAGTTCAAAGACAACTGATTTCTTTCAAGAGTATACATCCTCATTGGGCTAACATTGATATGTTGTCAATCCGTATATCGAAAAACATGACTATGGAAATGGAGTGCATCACGGAGTTGTGTTATATTCGAATACAGTTCTCCAATTCTGATTGCACCAAAAAACTACATGTGTTGAAAAAATTGCGAGAGATTTTTTGGCCGGACGCTACGTTTTTACCATAGCCAAAAGTCAAGTCAAAGACATAAGGAAGACCACCATTGAAGGTTAACAAATTTACTAAACATGATCTAAGTTCTTTTAAGCTGGAATTATCCATACATAATAGTTGCAGTCCTACATCCACTACCGAAGCAAATAAGAAAGCAAAGGTTGGGAAGGAAGTCGTTAGGAAAACATCGAAGAGCTCGAATTCATTATCTTGGTTTGATTCATTCCCATAAGGAATCAAACCTTATATAAGTGTTGCGAAGGATGTCGCAGCTAATGGTAATTGTGGCTTTAGAGCTATTATGAGATTACCTGATTTTACTGAAAATGGTTGGAAACAGGTTAGAAGAGAACTTATTGGAGAGCTCATAGTAAATGTGAATGAGTACAAGGTACTCTATGAGTTAGAGAATAGAGTTGAAGATCTAATAGCGTCATCATCTTACTTTCAAAATCACCCATCATTTAATAATTGGATGACAATGCCTGACATGGGGCATCTTACAGAATTTTGTTATAATGTGGTCTTGTTTCACTTGAGCATGGAATAGTGCATTACTTCTGTTCCTCTACGGTCAGCCCCTGTTCTTATTTATAGTAGGAGGGATATAACAATTAGTTTTGTTGATGGTTGTCATTTTGTCCAGGTATGACCAAACACTTATCATTATGCATTGAAGGATAAATATTTTGTAGTGCATATTCTAACACTGATGTTTACATTTGTAGGTCTTTTTAGTACCCAGGGCTCCAACACCATCAATTGCAAATAAGCGGTGAAAATTCCATCATTCTTGTGCGAGTGGATGGGAAACTGAATATAAAGAAAGGATTGAGCACTTTAGAGAACTTGTCAATCCTGACGTAGTCACATGTGAAACAATTGATTTGGAGTGAATTTTATTACATTGTAAAACAATTTTATTTTGTAATGGAAATGATTAAACCGTGAAATTGATTGAAATGGATAGAGAATTAAATATTTTATTATATTGAACATTTAGTACATTTGTACATATTTATCTTTCCTTCCTAGAATAACGACAGTAAGTACGTGTTGTCGTGCGAAGGTCTCTGCTTGTTTCCCCTCGTCCTGAATAGTTAGTCCACACAATGCTCAGGCCATATGTCGAACATCTCGAAACAATCCATGTATGTCTTGTGCAAATGCTTCTTCAACTATTAGCTCAATTCGTTTGTAGATGCATAGTGCATTTCTGTTGCGCATCTCATAGTCGATTATGTTGTCCATGACACCATCATGTGGATGCAAAGGAAGACCAGGGTGTGTCTCAGGATTTCTCAATACTTTCCATTACACAGTCGCATACCAATCCATGTAATTGGGAACGCAATCCTAAGGACGGTGTACAGGTGTACTCCGGTTCACTGGGGTTAATAAGTGATCACACCATCTCTCCCACATCTGATCAATGAATCCAAATGATAGATGATACAATTAAGCCATAATACCTTGCGAAGCACATTTGGGCTCTAAAGGTAGTGTAGAAATGGTTTGAACCCGACCAAATTGCCAAATAACCTTCTCTGGATGGTAAGGCTCTAAAATATCCAAGTGTATAATGCATCTGCAGTTAAAAACGATATGATGAAATAAATGTTCTCGCCTGTAAGAAAAATAAGAATCCCATATGACCTGCATACATCAAAACAAGTGTAAATGCATAAGCATGAATTATATTGACCATATACGATTCCAATGGAAATAAAATAATTTTTATATTAATTCACCTTATCAACGCTCAAACAGTTTAGTTGCTCTCGTAAAGATTTTAGAGCAAAATTGGTCCCCCTATAAGAAACCCATAGCATAGCACGAGGTTGCCTGACTAAATATGAAACGTTCCTCATAGGAGCTAGTGTTTCAAAGTATTCTTACACCCACGTTTCCAGTTTAGTCAAATATCCAACCATTTGCTTCACCTCATTACGACTCGCTAAGACCAATTGATGGTATAAAAAAGCTGGTACAGCTGCACCCCCTGTGTAAGTACTAACATTATTTAAATCCATCAACATATTCAGATACACACACTGAACTCTTATCTCACTCTTGTCAGTAAATAGTGTACAACCAAGTAAATAAAGAAGGTAGGTGTCACAACCCGAGCCCAGGGTCCGGGGGTTAGCAAAAGCCAAACCTAATGACACACGTACTCCCGTGCCTGTACACGTAGACCAAGTCTAAATGCACACGCACAAGGGAACAAGCACACGTGCCAAGCAAGTATGCGGAAGCTGTAAATATCAGAAACATAAAACAAACAGTGCAAGAAGAGAATACAAAGAAAGGACTGACATAATTACATAAGAATATATGAAAGTTTTACAAAAAAAAACAAAAGAATATATACAATCTGACATATAAACAAGTCTGACGTCCTCAAAACAAGATAACAAGAACAAGACTCCAATGATGCATGTATGCCAGGAACGCTCTCCCGCGGAGTGATCACATCCACTCCTCTAGGCCTGATAGGGCCCCGGGGGTCTCATCTGGAGCCGGACCGACCGGCGAGGGTTCGGCAGGGGTATCTGGGCCTGCAACACCAAAAACAACTGTGAATACGAAGATTTAGCAAAGTATAAACCATAGCAAGTTAACACACGCTGTGTCTAGTAGAATAAAGAACATCATGTTATTAAAGCAGGCATTTTCGTATACTAGGCTGTCATGCAAGAAAGAAATATGCTGTGTGAATCAATGAATACATGCTGTGTACATAACTAGTGGCTACTACATTACCATATGCTCCCAAAAGAGGGATCTTATAACATGCAAATAACACCATTGTCCGGGCCAGGGTACAATGGGTCTCGGTTTCCTGGGGTCCGGTTCCCCAAGACATATCCATACTGCAGCAGGCCATATAAACTATACCAAATTCACCCCGTCGGGATCCTAAGGCTGAGGTTAAGTAGAGCCTGACCATACAGAGTCAATCATGGAAATCCTGAGTAGATCGTGACAACATATCATGCGTGCAGATCTGTGAGTGAACATATTATACATGCATACTCAGGGTAAATAAACCACAATGTGAAAGTAACGAAACATACGTAATCATGTAGAGCGTTGAGATCAATGATCGAATGCAATATGTTATGCAACAAATCATGTGAAATCGAATCATCTTGATTTACAAACCAATTCTAACCGAGTTATCCGGTGTTTCTAACCGTGCATGATGATGTAGTTTTAAGTTATTTGATGCACCGTTGTCTAGTGTTGCCTTGAATCGGGCGGTGCACGAAGTCCCTTAAACCAACACCCATGGGGAGGTGCTTAACATCCGGATAACGAACATGAATGATTCGCAGCCCTCGAGATCATTCACGCGTTGTATCTCATTCCGTTGGGCAAGGCTAGGTACTCTACATTCTATCACGAAGGCCATATCGGTTTTTTCTTTACACCTATCCTTGTTTTTCTTTCATTAGACTAGTGTGAATACGGCTTAGCCGTGTGTGTGCTACGGCTTAGCCGTGTGTGGTCTACGGCTTAGCCGTGACTGGGCCGTAGAAGGTCTGTCAGTTGCTGACTCTCAGTTATTCCAGAAAATGCACCCTGTATTGTTCTACGGCTGGGCCACGGCTGAGCTTCGGCTTAGCCGTAGGGCAATCCACGGCTTAGCCGTGCCCTAGCCGTAGAGGAAAACTGGGTTTTTCTCCTCTCTGAACTTTGAGCCGTAAGTGCCATACGGCTTAGCCGTACCTGCACGAATTCAAATTCCTAAAACCTGTACAGAATGTCTGGGAAGCATCAGAATTTCAATTTTTCAATGGAGATAGACAAAGTAGTAATCAAATGAGTAAGCAAATGAGCTGTAAACACCTTTTTCCATACACATTAATGTGAACTAACCAAGATCAAAATCATACCAACATGGGTTCTCACAAGATATGGTTATACTTGCCTTAATTGGAAATCAATTGCCCAACTGAAGTTCTTGGATCCAAACACAACCTAACACACACCAAAACCACATGCATGCATGAAGATTGGGATCACAAACACACCATGCAAATGAGAAACAAGAAGGAAAAGAGATAGAGAAAGGAGATGAGAGGAATGGAAGGAAATCTCACCTCACATGCAAAGACCCAACTTCCTCTTTAATCGATGGAGGAGAGAAATTTGGAGAAGAGAACTCAAGAGAAGGAGGGAGGGAATGAGTTCCACGTACACAGTGCAGGAAATGAGAGAAAGAAAATGAGAGAGAGAAAACGTGAGTGTCGATGGATAGTTTATATATAAGCTCAAGGTAAGTCCACATTACAAAGAAGTCCAAGCTAGAATGCTATTTTCAGTTTGAGTCAAATCCAAGTCCAATCGAAGCACACGACCTCGGTTGCAAATGACGTAGTTACGAAAGTTAACGGGCTCAACGAAAGACACGTGTTGACATCAAGATGATGCAAAAATGACCATGCCTTAGAAAAGCTAAAATTACGAAAAAGGGTTTGGTCTACTTAATCTAGGTCAAACTCAACCCAACTACCTATCCATTACCCGTAACGAAAATAAACACAAACAAAACACGATTAGCAACGAAAACAAGATTAATTACCCACTAAACGAGGTCAAGCTGGGTCGGAGTGTTACAGTAGGCTCTCACTACACAATTAACAACTTCATGTCCATCATCATCATCTATTCCAAAAAATATATCCCTAAGCCATTCAAACTTTAATGATTGGCCTTTTTGAGTGTACAGTTCAGCTTGTGCTTCTTCATTACTGACACCCAATGCATTAACAGCGAGCTCTACAGCTTTAGGGTACTTCAATTTCTGGTCATACGTAGTAGCAATATTATAAACCGGAATACTCAAAATGCATGATACATCGTCTACTGTGATTGTCATCTCACAGAAATGCATGTGGAAGGAGTTTGTTTCCGAGTGCCACCTTTCCACAAAACCAGAGACAATGGTCTTATTCACCAACCGATAAATACAATCAATCAATGGAGACAACGAAGATGCTCCAACTCATTACTTAAACCATTGACTATCATTCAAAGGCCACAAATTTAATTTTTGCCCATGACTTAGGCATTTTAGGGTTCCGTGATCCTGTATTTAAACAAAAATTCATAATTAGCTCCCCTCTAATAACAAATAGATTATTGTTAAGAAAAAAATTACAACATACATCTCTCTTCCATAGGAAATACGTAACGCGAGTTTCAAAACTTTTAAGTAAGGTCTAATTAGGCGGCCCAATTTGAGGTTCCTCTTTATGTTCAACATTCTCTTCATCAATCTCTGTAGATGATTCTTGCTTTTCGATTTCAGGTTCTTTTACGGGCACTACCACCAGTTGACGACGCCTCCTATTGGAGGCCGTGGGTTGTAATATTGAAGAACTTACTATATCTATAATTACAATTCTAATGAATAACTTTACAAAATGTACATAATTGAAAAAAAAAGTGATATGTTCGGCCATTGTAGGCCAAAAAAATGTATACTGTTCGGCTATTAAAAGCTGAACATTCAGTGAATGTTTAGTCCCCCAAGGCTAAACAAGAGGCCAAAAAGCAAAGAATCGGAAATAATGATGGTTGGTGAAATTTGGGCTGGATCTCCCAACACATTACCGAGATGTAAGTGTAGATAAGTTTACAACCATCTAATATGATGTTTGATAGTAAAATAAGACAATTTCATGCCTAATGGATGCACCAAACCAAGCATTGCTTTGAAACTACTGTGAAAGAATGGAAAACATTGAAGAAGAAGACATTACCTTGAAATGGATGAGGGCATAAGCTTGGGAATAGAGGAGAGAAAACAAAGAGTGAAAGAAAAAAAAGAGAGTGAAATGGTAGAAAGAGACTGTCGTTGGAATGGGAGAGATGAGTGTAGAGAGAAATAAAGGAAAAAGGGGTATTCTGGGGTGTTGGCTATGTTAAGAAAGAAAAAAGAGGAATTTTTTAATTGGGACTTGTGTGTAGAGAGAAATTGAGTTAAGAGAGAAATTTTGAGTGTTTAATTAGCAGCACTCGTCTTGGACACCTTGGACGATTGGAATTTTACCACAACACCTTACATTGTAGAAGACACCTCCTTAGTGAATGTGAAAAACTACAACTAATGACTTCTTTGTAAATGCTAGAAAACTAGAAAATTATATAAGAGTGCTGCTATTTAAACACCAAAATTCTCTTTCTTGAGACAAAAAATTTAAAATCCCCAAAATACCCTACACACATTTCTCTCCCTCCCTCCTTTATCCTCCCCCTTTCCCTCCAGCTGGCGACGAGCTCCGGTTGGTGAGAGGCAAGCTCTCCCTCCCTCTCTCTCTTCCCTTCCCCTCCTCTTCCTCCATCTTCCTCTCCTCCCTCTCCTCTCCTCTCCCTTTGCATCTCCTCTCCTCTCCACTAGGCCCGTCTCCCTCCTTATTCCTCCCCCTTCCTCTCCCTTTTCCTTTCCTCTTTGTAACACTCCGACCCAAGCTAAGTGTGATTAGTGAGTAATTACTTGTGATTGCGAACTAATTAATGTGATTTTCTTTTATTTGGTCCTCATGAGTCCAGTTGCGGTTATGGATAGGTAGTTGGATTAAGTTTACCCTTACCTAAGTAGACTAAAGCCCTTTTTTGTAATTTTAGAATACTTATTTTCACTGCATACATACATCATATTGACATCATCATGTTTGTCTTGTTGAGCTCGTTAATTTTCGCAACTGATTTGAGCGTATTAGATGTCAATTGCTTCAATTGGACCCTCAATTGGCTTGTATTGGAAATTCACTGAACTATAAGGACTTTCTTATAAAAATTGAAAAATCTTGTCTTATATAAACTCAACCATCGACTCATTTGAGCTTATCCATCTGTAGCCTCCTCTCTTCATTGTTCTCCCCTTCTTCTTCTTCTTCTGCTCGGCATCAAGGATATCGCATAAGGAGTTTCACGTCGCCAGTTCATCGATGTAGCTCCTTCTTTACTTCCTCTTCTTGTTAGACTTGTAGTTAATGGGTTCTTCATCTTTAATTTGCTCTCTAGTCATTGTGAAGGTAAGTTCCCTTCTTATTCCTTGATTTCTTGAGTTAGTGGAGTCAAGAGGATTCTCAATTCATATATTCACTCATCTATTGTTTCATATTTGGCATGCATGACATGTAGGTTCAAAGTACCCAACTAAGCCAAAGTATAGATTAATGGTTGAAGCTTCAAATTGAAGGCAAGTATAAGCAAGTTTTAGTTTAACGCATGCTGGTATGATATGATACTTGTGAGTCTCTCAATTGTATGTATGTATGCATAGCCCTTTTTCGTATTCTGACTCAAAGACACCTGACATGATCTGCAGCTTATGGCTAAGCCATAAGCCATTTACGACTAGGATTCCAAAGAACAGACCGACTTAATTTTACACTACGGTCAGGCTACGGCTAAGCCGTAGAATGTGCTACGACTAAGCCGTAGGCTAGTCGTGACCCAGTCGTAGGTTCAGTTACGGCTGGATGTCCAGAGAACCAAACCCTGAGAAAAATGCTTATGGTTCAGCTACGGCTAAGCTGTGCCCAATCACGGCTAAGCCGTAGAATAGAACACGGTTAAGCCGTAAATGTGGATGAACAGTAAAGGGAACCACGGCTGAGCCGCAGTGCATATTACGGCTAAGCCGTAAGATGCCTACGGATAAGCTGTAGGTCACCCACGACTAAGCTGTGAGACCACTGAAAATCAGGATTGATAGGTATTGTTATAAAACCTTGTAGGGCCTTAGTTTTTGGATCCTTGTAGACCATTAATCAGCCCAAAGGAATAATTGCAAGATCATGATAAGTCTTGAGGGCTGAGACTTATCCATGTACCGTTGTCCATCTATTTAACGCCTCCCTATGGGTGTTAGTTTAAGGGACTTCGATATACCTTCCCGATACAATGTAACACCAAAGAAAAATAACTGTATATCGGATAACTTAAAACTATATCATCATGCACGGTTAGAAATAATGGACAATTAGAATAGGGTTGACTAGTAAAATTACCTTGATCTTATGAAATTGACTTGCATGGCATATTGGATGACTTTCATTGCCCTCTACTCTTATGCATGATATGTATGATTCTTATATGTCGCTCCAGTATGACACTCGAGACAATTACATCGACTATTGATATGGACTTGAGTATGTATGTATGTATGTATTGTACACTTGACTCGCACGTATATGATTTGGTAGTGCATGATTTACTTAAGTATATGATTGACTCAAAACGGTCTGGCGTTACTCAACCTCAGCCTTATGATACCCGGCGGGGTTGACTTTGGCGTAGTATGTATGTTGCTACTGCAGTGTGCTCACGTCTTGGGGCTTTCGGACCCCAGGAACCCAAGACCCATTCATACCCTGACCCGGTCGATGGTGTTCTCAGTATGTATGTATGACTCCCCAGAGGGAGGATATGACAAATGTAGTAGCCACCTAGCAAGTATGTTTATTTCATGATTCTGATAGCATGCTTATTCAAATGCACGACGTGCCTAGATACGAACTTGAAACTCTATTAATCATATGTCTTTTACTTCTTCTTAAGGCAATGCTTTTGGGCAAGATCGGGTCCTAGCCACCTGTGAGTCCAGAAGCAAAGCTGAACATGTATGGTATGCTTCGTGTTCGATCTTGACTCCTATTGAACTACTTGTCCTTAATTCTTTTAGACACAACGCGTATTACCTTAATATTGCTTATGCTTTGTTGAATCGTCGTATTCACGAGTTGTTTAATGGTGTTACAGATTTGATCCCAGGCATCATTGAAGAAGACCGCAGAGGTTCCTTCCGGGGGTATCGGTTGAACAACAAAATGGTTGCTGACTGTTCTTTTTGACGAGAGCGCCCACTTATAGCTAAGGACTGTATATGTTGGGATTTTTGGGTTCTTCTCGTATTTGCATGATTGCATACATGTATATTGCATTGTATAATTTTATCTCGTTATGTTTGCATTTTCTGTATTCCCTCCCTAGTATGCTACTCTTGAATTTCCTTGCATACATGAGCATGTCATTCGGGTTTTGCGGATAATGTAATTAAACTACTAATTTTGTTTTTGAATATTAATATTTAGACTGTTCATGGTTGTATTTGGGCTTGTTGAACTGTTCAAGGATAAGGAAAGAAATTTTAAGTGATATTGATAGGCTTCCGTGCATTGAATGTTTCAACGGGTGATTCGTTCAGCACTTCACACGTGTAAGCATGTGAATATCCCTTGTGTAATTCTATTCAGACTCCGATCAGTCCGAGTGTACCGGTTAGTCTGGGTGTGGATTGCACGAGAGTACGTGTGTCACTGGTTAAGTTTTAACTAACCCTCGATTTCTGGGCTCGGGTCGTGACACTCCTCTCCTTTCCTATCCGCTTTGTTCGGCCGTAAAGGAAAGAAGGAAAGGAAAATGGAGAGGAGAGGAGAGGAGGGGAGAGGAAGATGAGGAGTGAAAGGGATGGAGAGGAGAGGAAGAGGAGGAGGAATAGGAAAAGGAAGAAGAAGAGGGAGAGGGAGGGGAGAAGAGAGAGGGAAGGAGGGAGAGCTCCCCTCCCGCCTGCCGGAGCTCATCCCCAACTGGAAAGGAAGGGGGGAGGAGAGAGGAGGGAGGGAGAAAGATGTGTGGGAGGGTATTTTAAGGATTTTAATTTAATTTAATTTATTTATTTTTGTCTCAAGAGAGAGATTTACCATACCTTGATAAGGCTACCAACTATGCCAAGATATAGGGTAGCCTGTAGTAGGTAGAAGCAATAGATAGGTAGAGATTTAACTGGGCTGGCTAAACAAAAAATGAAGAGGGCTAGCAAAACCCAACTTAACAACAAGATATATGCCGAATAATTATCTTTTTGTTTAAAATAGTAATGGGCTCAATGGACCAAGTAGGAGAATTCTTGAGTTGAGAATGATATTTGCACACCTAATTTTCTTAACCACCATGGAAAGATCATTAGACTAAGGGTGTGTTTGTGCGAAGAGAGGGATTCAATTTGAGTGGAATCCATGGAGCCCTATTTATCTTGGAACTAGAAAGCCTTTTATGGTTTAAGCGTTTGGTGCATGAAAGAAAACACACCTTAATTATAATTAATTAGTGCAAGAAAGAAAACACAAAAGCCACCAAAATCACAATTAATTGGGCCTCAATTCTCTACAATCTACTTAAGGACAAATGAGAGGCAAATAAGATAACAACCTTAGAGAGAAAGATCCATCGGGGTTGAAAAAAATGAGGAGGAAAAACAAAAGTCAACTTAACAACAAGATATATATATCAAGAGAGGGAGAGAGAGAGGACAATATTCCTGTGCGAATAATATTCATGTGCATGTTCCTTACCTTTTTTCGTGAGAACTCTAAGTGGGGTCATCTATCAGCCAATTCAAACCTTACAATACATAGAAAACCCCTTGATAGGCACAAGCCCCAAGTTTTTGTCAGATCCAAATTTACTAGACTGTTTGATCGACTATGCACTGATCTGAATGGAATGGATTTGTGGGCTACGAATAAAGGGGTTAGGGACATGCGATGGGGGCCAAACTTGATACGTGGGTGTTCCCGCATGGATCTTTTGACACTAATCTCATCCTTTGGTGGGGTCCACAGTGAGCCCTACAAAGGAGAATCCGCGGTCCCTCTGTGAAGGCAGTATGCATACGAAGATTTCTCTTCATGTGCATCTTACCCATCGTTTTTTTCTTGAGAATTTTAGGTGGGGCTCATCTATCACCCAATCAAACCTTATAACACATATAAGAGCCCCTAATAGGCATGTAACACTTCGGCCCAGCTTAACCTAGGTCAACGTCTAATCAACCTTCTTTGTGGTTAGTTTTCATTAGATTAGTTTCGTGAATGTTGTTTTATTGTTTTGAATTCTGTTCTGGGTTATGGATAGGTAGTTGAGTTGAGTTTGACCTGGTTTAAGCATACATGAGCCATTTTTCGTAATTTTAGAATTTGTAAGACGTTGTTAGATATGCATCATCTTGGCCTCAACACGCGTGTCTCACCGAGCTCGTTAACTTCTGCAATTGACTCGCACGCAAATGACTTCTTTTGCTTTTGTTGGATAGTTGTTTGATTCGAACTGTAATTCTTATAAACTGTCAGACTTTTATATAATTGTATAAATCCTTATCTTATATATATCCACCGACTCTCTCCCTCTTCTCTTTAATCACGTTGGTTTCTCTCCTTCTTCTTCTTGTTGTTTCTTCTCTTCTTGTTTCTTCTTGTTGATCAAGTTTAAGAAAGGGAGATCTTGTGCACCTAGTTTGCAAACCCTTTTTTCTGTGGATTAAGGTAAGTTGAGTTCTTGGTTTTGTTCTTCTTCTCTTTCTTATTCTCGTCAGTTACTGCATGTGTTCAACGTTTTCTTCTTCTTTTGCATGCATGGGTGTTAGAACAGTGGGTTGACATCGGATTTGAGCCTTAAAACAACTGTCCGTGTGTTAGATTCTAGTTGAGGTAAGTATAAGCACAATTTGGATGAACACTTATTGATAATGATTTGATTGTTTTTATTCTTATTATTCCTGCATGGTTTGATAATTTTACAGCCCTTATATGTTAGTTTGCACTTGTTGTTATCTTGTTTTCATTTTGTATCCAAATTCTAGTCGTTCTATAATAGGTTCAGAAACTGGACACCTGAAACTTATGGCTAAGCCGTAAAGTTTTATGGCTCAATGTCCTTAGAGCTGAAAAATCAACTCTTACACTACGGTAAGGCTATGGCCTAGCCGTAGGATAGCCGTGACCTAACTGTAGATTAGTTTATGGCTAGATTTCCCGAGAGTTAAAAATCCAGATGACCTTCTACGGTCCAGCCATGTAGAAACCGTGAAATGTGCTACGGCTAAGCCGTACCTTAGCCGTAGAACAAAACACGGCTGAGCCGTAAGATAAAATACGGTTAAACCGTAAATGCAGATGAACAGTGAAGAAAACCGCGGCTGAGCCACAGTGCATATTACGGCTAAGCCGTACGTTGACCTACGGCTGAGCTGTATAACCCCTGAAAAATGAATAAAAATGATAGGGTTAATAAAGAGACTTGGTAGGGCCTTCGAGCTATAATGTAGGTAACCTGAACTTGCTAATGGAATGTAAGGATCGCATGAATGGTCTTCGACTCATTCATGTGCGTTGTCCATTTATTAAGCACCTCCCCATGTGTGTTAGTTTAAGG
Source organism: Sextonia rubra (assembly GCA_037013555.1). Lineage (NCBI taxonomy): Eukaryota > Viridiplantae > Streptophyta > Magnoliopsida > Laurales > Lauraceae > Sextonia > Sextonia rubra. Next base: position 18,471,137 of record JASUAD010000024.1, on the reverse strand, counting down.
GACTTTGATACACATTTACTGATACATTGCAACACTCATAAAATGAACAACTGTGTATCGAATAACTTAAAACTACATCATCATGCACGGTTAGAAACATTGGACAACTAGCGTAGGGTTGGCTAGTAAACAACCTTGACTTAGAGTAATAACTTGACTTGCATTGCATATTGCTTTTGGTTATTGCCTTCTATGTTTTTATTCTTATTTGACTTGTACTTGTTCGCTTGTAATGATACAGTAAGATTAGTGATTTCTTTTCGTGTGATGCACACGCTGTAGTGCTTACTGACATGTGCTGCACCGTACTGCACTGCCTGACCAATTGACTGACATTGATTGACGTGCATCATACGATATGACCGATCCTGTCTGTTTGGCTCTACTTAGTCTTAGCCTCAGGATACCCGACGGGTTTGACTTTGGCGTAGACTGTTTATTGCCTCTGCAGAGTGCTCCTGTCCTGGGATTCCAGACCCCGGGAACTATAGATCCATTTGTATCCTGGCTTAGCCAATGGTGTTCTCGTCCTGACTGCTCTCGATATGGAGAATATGACAAATATAGTAGCCACCTAGCCAGTTTATCTATTTCATGTTTCTGAAAGCATGCTTTTTGTTATGCATGACTTGCCTAGTGTACGAACATGATCTCTATGCGTGATTAATTGTTAACTGTTAACTATTCTGCTAGACACAACGTGTTAACTTATTGCTGCTTATGCTTTGTTAAGTCGGCGTACTCATTAGTTGTTTTTTGTGTTGCAGGCTCAGATCCCTTTATTAACCCCTCGTCGGTCGGCCAGACTTCAGGAGTGGTTCGGGAGACCCAGTCAGGGTCAGAGGAGTGGATTTGATCCGTCCCTTGGAGAGCGGCCTTGCATGGCATCAGTTTCTTCTCTTATACATATGGGGCCTGCATTAATTTATGTACCAGGGTTTTGGGTTATGCCTTGTATTTTTGCCCTTAGCAAATGTTCCCATTTTGTTTGTACATTTTGTAATTATTATAATCTTTTGTAGTTATGATTCATTTCTGTATATGTTTTGGTTATGCAATGATACTTACAGATTCCGCGCACATCTTACTTACATGTGTGAGTATCCCTTGTGTGTGTACACTTAGACCAGGTCTAAGTGTGTGTGCATGGGAGTATGTGTGTCACTGGTTAGGTTTTTACTAACTCCAAATTTCTGGGCTCTGGTTGTGACAAGGCACATGCCCAAAGCTTTGGCCAGATCTGAATTTACTGGACCATTGAATCGATTGTTCATTTATCACCCAATCCAAACTGTACAACATATAGGAAAGCCCATAAGAGGCACATGCCTAAAGCTTCGATCAGATCTGAATTTACTGGACCATTGGATTGACCGTTCATTGATTCGAATTGAATGGATTTGGGGGCTATGGATAAAAGGATTGTTGGAGGTAGCTTCTAAGATCCATAGATATTGCGTATAGATTACTGTATAAATAACTTTATATAATGATGATTTAAGAACCATACCTGTGAAATATCTTTGATTTGGTATCAGTTTTACAGTAACCGAAAAAATTTCAAAACCTTCGACTGTAATTCTCTATGCTCAAATTCGCACGTGGGTGTGGGCCTCTTTTGCGAATTCTCTTTGTTCTAAAAAACGAAATTTCTCTTATTTTGTCTCCTAGAGAGCAATATCGCATATTTATAAGTAATAATAGGGACCTTAACAAGGAAATAAGGAATATGCTTCCTATAGAAATTGGAAATCCTAATTCAACCCAAATTAGAATCCTAGTTCCATATTACAATTCAGTTCAATAGAGAATTATAATTGTACTCCCGTCCTTATTGTCAAAATAACATTTTGAGCTTTTTGTTATTAAATGCTTATTAATCTTCCCACGTTTAGAATTTAGATATCCATTAATTTAATAATTACTGATAGTTACATTTAATCGATATCTGTATAATTCCTTGAAACCTTCTACTTAATTTATCTGATATGTCAGATACAAAGTTCATTTGTAGGGTTCATTAAAGGGATATTATAAATCCCTATTACGGGACTTGGATTCCTTCAATAAACTAATATTCACCATACACGTAGTGTAGTCATCTAATTTACTAAGATTATTGACCCATAAAAGATCTCATTCCTTTGTAAATTAAAATACCAAACACTAAATATATGTGTCTATTTTTTATATTGAGATTAAGAGTAGAAGCACTCATTATAATCATTTGGATGTTAATCGTCTTATATAGTCAGTATAAAGACAATAAACTCACAAGTGGTCATGTTCAATACACACAAATCGTACTAGCATAACGAGTCAAAACTATACTGTTTATCGTAGTCAAGACAAGCTTACTAAAACATCATGCTATAATCGTACCGATGGTGTGCCTAACTCTATTTACATTGTAAAACAATAATAACTTATATTCTATAAGAGCCGACAAACAAGTCTTCCGTGTGTAATTTGAATTTTACACATTAACTTATCTACTTTATAGAATAAAAGGCATACACATGCATAATAAAATAACAATATAACCCCTTGCAAATACAAATTTTCATTAAAAAAATATCAGGAAACTGCGCCTGCCTTGCTACGCGACCACACCCTCCTCTTGGATGGGTCAGGGTCAAGGGCCCCATGAACACTACTCCACGTCTTCCCTTCTTGTGGACATACAAGGTAATAATGCCACTGACTGTGTCCTTTTCAATTGCAGAAGGCAACAAACAGCCGGTGCGTATCAGGCTTGAAAATTTCCGCAGCTTTTGTTGGTAGCTGGTAGGCAAAGCAGTCCCCTTCTCACCCTCTTTTCAAATAAAATTCCTTTTCCCCTTAAGCCAGCGGAACCAACGAAGCTCACTCCCTCTCTCTCTCCAAAAACAAACACTTCATCATCATCATCATCATATATCAACATCACAACACTAAAAAAGAGCCCCTCTAAGATCGCTTTCTCTCTTCTTCTTTTCTTCCACAGGTAGCTTTTGCATGTTTTGTTTGTTTTTACACTTCTCTTTCCTTTTCTGCTCCTTTGATCTCTCGGCGAATGCATGCATGTTGATCTCGTGCCAGTCCTTTTCAGATCTTCTCATTTGTCTTTCTCTGCAATCGGTAGGAAAGTGATTTCAACATGGGACAGGCCTTTAATGATGATGATGATGATGATGATGGAATTTGATGAATATTTTGTAGAATTCCTCCTTTGATTTTGGTCGTTTTCGTCTTCCAAGGTGGTGATTTCGCAATTCGAATGATTTTATTCTTCAGTTGTTTTGCTTTTTGTTGCCACTGTAGTGCTTGTTTTTCACTGAGTTGTTTGTGACTGGTGAGAATTCTCACGATTTCTGCTTTGATCTCACCTCGTTTGCACTGTGAATGTGGTGTTTCTGATTGTTTCGGGTGAATTTTTCCTTGTCTTTCTGTATTTCATTTCATTTCATTTCTTCTGTCTGTAAGCGAGTGGTTCTGGGCCAATTTTGTCGAAAACAGAGTTGTTATGAGATTTGTTGCATTCTTGTTATGAATTGATGGATCTGGATGGGGAGACCCTGTCACTCGGCTGGAGATCTATGTGCGTTCCAGCGATGGGAAGCTCTGTGGATCTCTTCGCTTCTTGTCTTTCATATGGGAATGGAGAATATCACCAACCTTAGGCTCCCTTAGCCTTATATGGACAAGTTTCAAAGAGTCACACTTACTAAAGACATCTTTTACCAGAAGCCCGCATCTACTAATCCTTTTGGGAGTCTTATTGTGGGGCCCAGATCAAGTCTTACACTTTGCAATCTCCATTGGCATCTGTCTTGCTTGATCTGACATGGGACCCGTGGCATGCGGGCTACACGATTTTTTAAAATTTCCCACTTGGCACGAATGCCATGTACATGCGGGCATCATATGCCTTGCAAAAACCTCTACAGGCAAAGTCTTGGTGAGAGCATCAGCCATCAATTCCTCTGAAGGCATATAGAAAATCTCTATATCATTCTTTTCAGCCTTCTATTTAACAAAGTGATATTTTATCTCAACATATTTTGATCGGCTGTTAATCTTTTGCTCATTCACCATAGAAATGGCCGATGTACTGTCTACGCTTATTGGGATAGGGTCCTTCTCATTTATTGCCTCCAAATCACACAGAAAGTATTTTTACCAAAGAGCCTTTTGAACTGTTGTATTGCAGGCTATATACTCAGCTTCGGCTGTTGATATAGACGTGGAGGTTTGTTTCTTGCTACCCTAAGAAATTGCACCTCCTCTGAGGGTAAACACATAGCCGGTTGTTGACTTTCTCTGGTCTAAATCACCAGCCCAATCTGCATCTAAGTAGCCGCACAGTTTCAGGACTTCACCTTGATAACATAGGTGAAGATTCATTGTTCCTTTGATATACCGCAGAATCCTCTTAACCGCATACCAATGCTGTTATCCTGTGTTACTTAGGATTCTGCTTACGAGACCCACGGTGAATGCAAGGTCTGGTCTCGTACATAGTATCGCATACATGATGCTGCCCACAATTTGAGCATAAGGTTTTAATCTCATCATGAATGGTCCTACAATTATACTTTGAGATTAGAGATTGAGAGCTTTCTTGTGTCATGTCTTCATGATCTCAGCTCGCTTGCGCTTTTGTAATTCTGGTACTGTTTTTATGACCTTTTCTTCTTGATCACTTGGTTTCAGAGCTGCTGTAGTATCATTGAAATTGTGCTTTATTTTTTCTAGACGTTGTTGGTTTTATATTGTGTTTACTCAGTCGAATGGTCCTTGAGATCATCTGAGATGAATTTCCTCTGCAGATCTTCTCTCTTTGGGGCCTTTTTGGATCTGTATACGAGTAATTCGTTTGGATTTTTATGGTACTTTGAGGTGACATGGAAAACAGTAACTGCATTGGGCAGGATTTTACGACGTAATGCGAATTAACGTTCATTTAGTTCTAGGTTGTAGCTCTAGAGTTATTGACTTTTGTTTTGGTTGGAAAATGCATTCGTTTTGACGTGCTTTGTGAAAAAGACATCCAAGTGGGCCCTTAGAAGTGACTCTGTTGGAGATCACTGAGATAACGAGTCTGTTTTGAAATTCTTGCATTCTTCATTAGAAACTTTGTTTAGTATATTGTTGACATTTCCCCTTTGCCTTGGTAAATTCAGGTTGCAGAATTGCTGACGGGAAAAATGCAAGCTTCAATGGTTGCAGATGGGGGGAATGTAGGTTCCAAGCTCCAGAACCATGGATTTCCATCTGGTATTGCCGGATTTAGGAAGAGAGTTTCAGGTGTGAGTAATCTAAGTATGGTGAGTAGACGCTTTTGCAGAAAATCAAGTCTCAGCTCTGTGGAAGCAAAGATTGCTTGCTCAAGAATGGGAGTGTGTACTTTTTCTCAATCAGAGGCAAAGGCTAGATCTGTCAGGGCCCAAGCTTATGGTTTGTGCATTACTTTCACTTTGGTGCTTGGTTTCTCTGTGTATGATGTTTTTTTATTACTGTTCTTAAGCTTATTGTACTTGAATTGCGTTGGTAGGTGGTTCTACTATCTTATGAGTTCTACGTGGTTCTACTATTTTATGAGTTGTTCTTTCGCTTGAGGTATTATTAGGAACTCTGTGAACTGTGATGAAACAATTCTATAGATCGACCAGTAGTGTATCCCATATGGATAAAACAGTAGTGTGTCCTTTTATGCCTAGTTGTGAGGTATTGCATTTGTGATTCCATGGTTGAAGGAGAATGAAGCTGTTGTCAGATCTTTTTCAAGGAGATTCCCAAGGAATCTTCACACAAGGTAGGGAGGTTCTTCCACTCAATTGTTGAAAATATGCTCCCTTAGAAGTGCACAAGTTCCACTACAATTCTTTATTTTGGGCTTGACTACACTATATCAGTAAACAGGCCCTAACTTCATATTGCGTTGAGATTGCATGATCGTGGGCTTATTGGAGAACCAGTCCGTGTCATATAAAATGAGCTGTTTAAGGGACTTATGTTATGAGTTAAGAGCAGGATTTATTCATAAAGAAATAAAATTTAGGGGATTTTTTGTAATTTGGAAAATATCATTTTTTATTGTGTAACTACGAGAAACTGATAAATTATAAATAAGAGAGTTTGTCCAACTGTAATGGCTATGACAATCACTTTCTTTCTTCAATATTCTCTCTTCGTCTCTTCTAGTTTAGTATTTTTTAGACCTACTAGAATAAAACCCTAGATTTCTTGAAATCTACTGTCTATAAATATACTGTTTCAACATGGTGTTGGAGCAACTAGGAGATAGAAGATTGATTTCTGAAGAAGCCTAATGGAGCTGATTGGAGAAAAATAAAGGGTTTTAAGGGTTTCTGGCATTGTTGATCCTGAGCAGGGTGTCGACTGTGTGATTCTTGTGTTTAGAAGCTTAGTGGTTTTGATTGGAGAAAAATAGAGGGTTTTAAGGGCTTATGGGGTTGTTGATCCCCAGCAGGGTGTCTACTAGGTGATTCTTGTGTTTGTCATTCATGATCCAATGATGCAGAGAAAATAGAAAGAGAAGTATTGAGTGCAGAGAGAAATCCGATCTGTGGGAGTCGACTGATCCTCCCTATATAATTCCTCATTGCCTTAATCAAGGCTCAAATTAATGCAATTACAATCCTATACACAGCTAGCATATCATACAAAAGAGGAAAGAAAGGATATACAAACTAATCTTTTTGATTGTGTCGATCTTATCATTATAATGGGTCAATACCCATTTGATGTACATGGGCTACTACACATGGGCCAATGTTAACATTCCCCCTCAAATTGATGCAAGTCAACTAGCAACAATTTGCATACCAGGAACTCATGATGTGGCCTAGGGAGCCCGTTAGTGAAGATATTAGCCAGTTGGAGTTCAATGGATACATGTGGAAGAGTGATGACTTTGCGATTGTATTCATCGCAAATAAAGTGACAATCCACCTCAATGCTCTTGGTTCGTTCATGAAAGCTGGAATTTTCAGTAATATGAATGGCACTTGTGTTGTCAGTATTGAGAGGGATGGGGTGGGGGGTGGGGGGGGGGGGGGGGGGGGTGGGTTGATGCAGTTTGAGGAAAGCTAAGGTCAGACAGTAACCCGCGTAACCACAGAACCTCGGAACAGGCAGTAGACATAGCCCGACACACAAACTCAGTGGAGGATTTTGATAGTTTATCTTGCTTCTTACATTTCCATGAAATGAGAGACTCACCCAAGTAAACACACCAGCCTGTCGTAGAACAACGATTGTCTGGACAGCCAGCCCAGTCAGCATCTGAATAAGCAGTAGGAGTGAGAGGTGTGCCAACTGGAAAGAAGAGACCACGCATTGGAGAACCAAGCAGGGAGCGAATAATGCGTTTCACAGTAGCCAAATGCAGATGCCTTGGTGCAGTCATAAACTAACTCACCACATTCACAACATAGGAGATGTTAGGGCGAGTAATAGTCAAGTAGACCAGACTTCCAACTACATGACGATAAGTCGTTGGGTGAGGAAGAAGATCACCTTTATCTTTACGCAATTTAACATTGACTTTAAGAGGTGCGTCTACAGGAGTGGACTGCTGAAGGTTGGCCAACTCAATTAAGTTGGTGATATATTTATGTTGACGAAGGAAGAGCCCTTTTTTACTCTGTTGAACTTTGAGGCCCAAAAAATAGGTTAATGGCCCGAGATCTTTCATATGAAAAACCTCCCGTAGCGAGGATTGTAGCTTGCTAATCATTTCACTATGGGTCCCTGTGATAATGATATCATCGACATACACTAAGAGTATGGTAGTGCCTTTAGAAGTAGTTTGGGTAAACATAGATGGGTCATAAGGGCTTTGCACAAAACGAAGATCTTCCATAGTAGCACGAAAATTTTCAAATCAAGCCCTTGGTGCCTATTTAAGACCATATAGTGAGTGTCATAGCTGGGCAACGGCATTCGTAGTAGTGGATGGATAGCCTTGAGGGAGACGCATATAAACCTCCTCTTTTAGATCCCCATGAAGGAAGGCATTTTTGACATCCATCTAATATAGGGGCCATGACTGAGATGCAACAAGAGCAAGAACTGTGCGAACTGTAGTCATTTTGGCCACAGGAGCAAAAGTCTCCTCATAATCAATTCCATATCCCTGCCGATTCCCTAAGGCGACTAACTGAGCTTTATAATGAGCCAATGAGCCATCAAATTTGATAGAATAAACCCACGTACATCCAATTGGTCGAACAGAAGAGGGACAAAGCACAACATCCCAAGTGTGATTTTCTTTTAGAGCCTCAAGTTCCTGTTGCATAGCTTGTTGCCAACAATCATGCTGTACGACGTGCCCATAAGAGAGAGAAATTTGAATAGATGAGAAAGTAGTAAGGATGTGTGAGTAAAGCCCAAACGATCAGGAGGCTGCGAGGGTCGTGTCGATTGACGGAGAGGAACCGGTGAAGCTACAGTAGGATCAAGGGAAGAGTCGGTAATAGTATCAGGTGGCTCCGGTGCCGTGTCCCTTTGTAGTCTACGTCTTTCATAGACAATAGTAGGTTTAAATCCCGTGACAACAGTGGAATCAAAGGAGTTAGGAAGAAGTGAAATTGAAGATGGCTCAACATTGTCAACATGATTTTGAAAGAAATACTGGGTTAAAAAAAAACAACATTTTGTGAAACCCTGATGCGGCTTACCATGGGATCATAACAAAGAAACCCTTTTTGGTTAGGAGCATATCCTAAGAAAACACCGCGAGATGATTGAGTAGATAATTTTGTTCGCTCAGATGGAGGAAGAAGAGCAAAGCACGCACCCAAAGGTGTGAAGATGAGAGTACGTGGGTTGTTTCTGAAATAGACGAAAATAAGAAGTTTGGTTTGCAATATGAGAAGACGGTAACCTGTTGATTAAATGAACTGCTGGAGAGAGTGCCTCTGGCCAAAATCGGGCAGGAACAAAAGATTCCAAGAGCAGGGAGCGAGTAATATCCAGTAAATGTTGATTTTTTCATTCAGATACTCCATTTTGTTGTGGAGTGTATGGACATGTTCGTTGAGAAATAATGCCCTTTTGTTGTAAGAAAATTTGAAATTCCTTAGATGTATATTTGCCTCTAGAATTTGAATGAAGGATTTTAATAGAAGTGGAAAATTGGTTTTCAACATATGCTAAGAATGCCTGAAAAGTGGAAAAAACTTCAGATTTGGAGTGAAGAAAATAAATCCATGTAAACCGACTATGGTCATCAATAAATGTGACAAAATATTCAAAATGAGAGTGAGAAGGCACAGGGGCAATGCCCCGTACATCACTATGAACAAGATTAAAACTCTTTTGAGCGAAAGAGTCATGTGTTAAAAATGGTAGGGTTTTACTTTTCCCCATTTCACAACTAGTGCAATCAAAAGACACATTATTGAAAGAAGTTTTATTACCATCATTAAGCAAAGAAGAGTTCAACAAAAACAATAAAGTCTTAGAATTAGGATATCCTAATCTGTTGTGCCACAATTGGCTATTATTATTCCTAGAATCATGCAACAAAGCAACTTCAAATTATTCCTATCATATGTGAAAAGTTGTAGTGGAAAGAGACGACCACACTTAGGCCCCTTCACTATCACCTTCTTTGACACTTGATCCTGCACAACACAGCCAGTATGAGAGAAACAAATGGAGCAATTATTATCAACAAGTTGACCGACATATAATAAGTTGGTAGTTAATTCAGGTGAGACAAACACATGGTTCAAAGGAAGGGAATGAGAGATTTACCAATAGCAGTAATGGGAATGCTGCCACCATTTGCTGTATTGATTTGGAGGTTTTCATCATATTTATGCGGATGAGCGAAATTATTGGAAGAAAATGTTATATGATTAGAAGCCCCTGGATCAAAATACCATGTGGATGGTGATGCAATTTTACCTAAAACTCCAAAAGCAGAAAGGGCATTGACGATCATTTATTGGATAAGTTTAGGAGTGAGGGAAGGCGAACCAGCAGGTATAGCAACAGAGGCAGATGTAGAGGAGGATTCAGTCATAGTTGCAAGATTTGCTTTCTGAGTTTGGTTCTGAGGATGTCTTTGACATTCTGGGAGAACATGGCCCTTGATTCGACAATAGATAACAATATTTTTGGTTGCACAGAGTGGAGACATATCCATATTTTTGGCAACTGTAGCATTGAACTTTGCTCATGTCCCGAGCTTGCGGCTTCCCGCGAGCGGCATATGCAACATCAATTGGACCTCCCGGGGTTTTTTGCATAAGCACAACTTGAGTGGCAAACCATTGTTCCTCACGCAGAAGTTCTGCCAAGCAGATTTCAATGGAGGGAGAGGGCACACAGCTCATGAGGTTTGATCTAATAGTTTCAAACTCAGGTCTTAGTTTCATCAAGAATTGATCCCTCCAACTTGTATTATGAATTGCTTGAATAGTACGGAGGGAGGTGGCAGAAAGGTCCGCATAAATCAATTCAGTAAAATCAGTCCATAGGCTAACAAATTGAGAATAATACTCTTGAATGGATAGATTTCCTTGAGTAAATTGAGAAATTTCATGCTCTAAGTGAAATCTGCGGGCAGAGTTTTCTTGCTAATAGATAGTTTTCAGGTAAGTCCATGTTTCATTGGCAGCTTTATAGGATCGGAGATGTAGAATAAATTGATATTCAACAGACCCTAGAATCCAACTCATGATCTGTGCAGCTTTGATCTCCCAGTTGGCCAAGTCTATTTTGTCAGTTGGGCTGTCATTGGTCCCATCAATATGGCCCCATAAGTGTTTACCCTTAAGGTAAATTTGTAGTTGGAAGGCCCAGGAAGTATAGTTTTTGCCATTAAACTTGACGAGCAATTTTAGATTTATCCATGATAACACAGTGTAAACAGGAAGTCACAGACACCAGAATGCAGAAACGGAGAAGAAATTAGTGCCCAGAAGTCTAGGAAATCACATAAATGGATGTAGATGAAAAAGCCAAAATGCAATTTATATCTAGAAATTGTCACCAGAAGAACAAAAAATCATAAGCTTGTGTAGAATGTCTAAATCAGAGCAGAAACTTGGCAGATCTGTGAACTGATCATAGAATTGAGCAAAAAAACCCCAGGCGAGCAGGATTTTATGAACTAGATGAGCATAAGGGCCCCACAGCAAGAGAAAAATATGATTAGAGCAAAAGAGCATAATGCGATCGTAGTTACTATCCTCTCAACAAAATTTTAGGACAAACAAACACACAACCAAAAAATTGGACGGATTTGATGAAACAATGTGTAGAAAATCCTCACAACACAAATTAGGGTAGATGGCCTACCTCAGATGATAAAAAATCCAAAAAAAATCTTCAAAAATCTTAGCACCCTTGGTCAACCAACATGCTGTTGTTTGTTTGGAGAGATTTGATCAATGGGTGGGCCACACCTGGAGGAGTTCTGTTTACAGTCGTTGGAACTGCAACTTTACAAAGAAGAAGGGATTGCATATATGATCTCCAAGATTCCTTGATCTTCTAACGTGAAGTAGTCAGTAGAGAAGACCCTTCAGACGTATGCTCTGATACCATGTCATTCATGATCCAATGATGCAAAGAAAATAGAAAGAGAGAGAAGTATTGAGTGTAACGACCCAAGAATCTGGAGCTCTTCAGATTCTTAAGCCGCACTCAAATTTTAATAATAACACCACATAAATCAAATTCTCATGAGCATCAAGGTCATAGACAATCAAATTTCTTTGTATTTCAACTATTATGTAAATATTATAAGTCTTGATAACACTACTGAATAAGACATTTTCTATTTGAAAATAATAATAATAATAATAATGTCTAAGTCTTGGGCTAATCCCAACTATAAATCTATTCTTTTGTTTTTTCCGCGCTCTGGATCAGCTACGCATGCCAAAATCCACCGGCTGATCCCCGTCACTTCCCGCAACCTCCACAACTGCATTACCTGAAGTGGGGCGAACCACTGGTCAGTAACACTGGTGAGTAGAATAAGAAACATTAAGGCAAAACATATTTCAATCATTCAGAGAATATTTGTTTATTTTCAAAAATAATATTAAGACAACATCTTAATCAATCTCTTTTCTTGAGTAATCTACCACTGTGGCATTAAATAGTTCCGATACCCCATACGGTGTATCTACATTTCTGTCAACAACATGGCTTATCATCCACCATGAATGTTGAGCCTATTCCGATACTCCCAACTGGAGTATCTACATTGCTATCAACAACATGGTCTGTTATGCCACCATGATTGCTGAACATCTTCCCCTCGACCAACATCCACGAGGGAAGTTCTATGCTCAATGCCAGCAGTTGGTGTTACGCTTATTTCGATCATCAATGGTAAATTCATTTCAATAACTTTAGTATAGATTCAACTCCACCATAATTGGCTACATCATCTTACTCTTTTCTTTGGCCAGTACCACACAACACTGGTTAATCCTCGCCCCACTCCGAATCGGAGTTGGTACCAGGCTGTGGCATTGCCCGTGTCTTTTTGAGAAATTAAATAGCTTACTGTAATTTAATCACATGAATAAAATTTTTTTTTATTTAACAAACTCATATCAGAATATCTTCCAGTATAGTTGAATATTCAATAAATATTCCATATTAGTTTTCATCACATTTATCTCCAATTTAGAGGTGGTGATAAAGTTTTTTTTTGCAATTGTTACGCTGAGTATCATATTTAATTTTTTCTCTAATAACTAGTCCCTAGTTACTGTTCTTTACTTGTCCCTACAAAATATTAGTAACAAGGACTGTTAATAGAAATATATATTAATCAGGGACTATTCTGAAATTTCTGAAGTCTTAAATTTATGATTTGTGCCACTCGTCATCTTTGCAGAACCCAGACATCGTCAAAACATGGTTTCCGCTTGGGTGCTTAGAAACCTTTCGATGGTGGGGTCCAACGTTCCAAATCACATGGGATGGTGGGGTCCAACGGTCCAAATCACATGGGACTTGTACCAAGGTGGTCGCCCAGGGGTCCATTGACAGATGTGTGGACTTGATCTGTGATCAGGTGTCCCATGTGATTACACAACCACTGTCGACTCAAAGGAGATTTGACGACTGTATTTTCTAAAATTCCAATAAGATTTGGATTTCTCTGTAAATCTAGCATTCCTCCTTCCTAATACATAGTTCAGAGGTATATCAATTCTAGAGTGATAAATTCACCAATTTTCCAACGATGTTGATATCATTAGAAACCCAAAACGTTGAATGCTACTTCCGTCAGAGGTCTCTTCTTGTCAGGGTTGTGAACAGTGCTTGGATGGTGGACCCTCAGTGGTCCAATCCACATGGGACCACTACAGCTGTGGTCGCCCAACAGTTCTACATCAGATGTGGGGTCTTGATCTCTCATCAGGTGGGCCATGGGGACCCACAATCCAAGTCGATCAAAGTGGGTATTGACGACCTGTATACAGGGATTTCTAAATCTGGTTTCGATCATCACAGCAACCAAAATTTCTTTTCTCTGGACCCATGTATATTAGATTTACAATCACAGCAACCCAAATTTGACAAGTTCTATTGAAACCCTCTTTGGTTGCTGGATCATAGCTTCCATTGTTTAATGTCGGCAGCCACTCTTACATGGACTGTGACAGAGAAACAGACCATACATCATCAAGATATGAATTTCTACTCACCTGGTATAGACGTATGTTGATCGGACGGTAGTCGGTCTTTCGTCAGACATCCACTATCGTCCCGCTGTTGATCTTGATCTTTCTCTCCTTCAAACAATACCACACCAATTTAGGCTCCCTCTCTCTCTCTCTCTCTCTCTCTCTGAATTTTCCTCTTTCGTTGATGTGAGAGATTACAGGAGACTTTACGTATATATATGGTTTAAAAGAAAGTCCTGTTTGAAACTTACAAGGAAGTCTTTAGGTAGTAAAGTTCCTAGAGAAATGTGGGTTCTGGACTCCTTGTTCTTTCCTATTTTGAATTTTTTAAAGAATCCTAATCCATGGCTCTTATTCTGATTTTTAGCTATGCCAAACTAACATGGCCCGCCTTATAAGGTTGGCCCACCAAGACAGGTTGGGTTATTACATTGAGTGTAGAGAAAAATCCAATCTGTGGGAGTCGACTGATACTCCCTTTATAATTCCACATTGCCTTGATCAAGGCTCAAATCAATGCAGTTACAATCCTATGCATAGCTAGCATATCATACAAAAGAGGAAAGAAAGGATATACACACTAATCTCTTTGACTGTGTCGATCTTGTCATTATAATGGGTGAAGACCCATTTGATGTACATGGGCTCCTATACATGGGCCAATGTTAACAGTGTTCCACAAGTCTGAAAAATTCTATGTGTGGTTCTGTTCTGGATTTTTTTTAATTAAAAAAGGGTAATTCAGGCCTCTTGGATAAAACAGGGGCATAAATATGATTTCAAGTGCTTTAAAGGGGTTCTAGGATTGCCAATCTTATGTAAGGTGTTGACAAGTGATTTTTAATGTTCAGCAAGCATGAAAAAGTCTAGGTTGGTTTTGTTCTTGAATTTTTCGCTTACTGAAGGGTGATTTGGGCCTATTGGATCAAATGGGGGTATAACTTTGTTTTTTTTTTCAAGCGGTTTAAGTCTGATGTCGGTAACCCATTGCCGACTTCAATACCTGTATAATCCTCTACCAAAAAATACCTGCACTATCAAACCCTAGCTGGCTTTTGTGCATAGTTCATGTGAAAATATTTGTGAGACCTAGTTTCGTGATAAGATTTCCTCTGATGCAGAGAAGGTAGGGGAAGGATTACACTTACAAGGCTTCACACCCAAAGTTGCTAGGCTTTCACACCTAGTGGCATCACACCATTCCCATTGCAATAGAGAGCAAAAGCACCCAAAATATTCTTGTCATTGATCATTCCCCCTCAAAAGACGCATTACGTATCCTTATATAAGCAAAACAATATACTAAAATTAATCTCAACCATAGAAACACTTTAATGGTCAAGATTAAAAAAACTTAAATAAAATCTATGGACCCTACTTGCATAACTCAACAAAAACTCCAAATTATTAAAATAAATAAAACAAGAAACTTGAATGGGCTTGGCCCAAAGGCTGGTTTGCCAATGGATCATGGGACTGTTATGTATCATCCTGTTATTGTGGTTCAGTATTGTTTGGGTGCAAAAAAATGTGAGAAAGTCATCATCATGTTGTGCAGGTGTTGTGTACACAGTGTCACACTCCCAAATTGGATTACCTTAATGGTCCCAATTTTGAGACGCAGCTAGTAGGGGGATTTAAGTCATTTCGAGTTGGATGGTATTTACCCCACATTATACCTGCAGGATATCACATGTGAGGATACATGCATTTTCCATTCCATATAAATTTTGCTGCAGAAGCTTGTATGAACAGTAATAAATAGATAAGCATGATCACGAGCATAAACAGATCATATCATCATTATCATTATCATCATTAAAGCCTTATCCCAACTATGTTGGGGTCGGCCATAAACAGATCATATACAATCCCAAAATATATATAGTATAAAAGTGTTTAAGTTTACAACATAAAGATAAGTGTTTTATATATTATCCCAAAACAAAAGTCTATCATATCCATCCACAAACTCTCCCACATAAAGACCTGTGAAGGTCAATACATCCACCAACCGAACTATGCCCCTGTGATGAGCTCATGTAGCCAAATGTCTATACAACATCATCAGGAATCCATCTACTCAATTCTCGAGGAGTCTCCTCGACTGCCTCAGTCTCCTGGGTAGGGGTAAGGGTGCTGTCACCTATAATGGCAAAGGTTACATCATCAGACAATTGAGCAAGTAAGCAGGTATGATAAACATAAACATGATGTATCATATTTGAATAAAGACATGTAATCCATTAAAGTTTACAATTAAGCTTGAATGAATGTATCAAACATATAGAAGAATCAGCTAAAGACATATCTAACAGTGAGTCCTAGCAAATGGAATAACCCACATAAGCTACATTCTCTCAGGATGGTTGTTACTGTGAGCACTCATCTATAGTAATAAACAGATAATTGGTACCCATGATTTCACAAAGGAATTTAATATCAGAGCGTGGCCACGTATGTGGAGGACATAGCACTTCCACATAGGGAATATGCTACAGCTAGCCAAAACAGATAAATACAGTCCATACCTCGCTTTGTTCAACTGCACTACTACAGTATGACTGAAACTAAGTGGTGCCAACTCAAGAATATCATACCAGTTAATCCTGGATACTTATTTCTAATGATAACAGAGAACTCTTCTGGAACATGCTTGACATATCTTGTACTTAATGAGTAGTCTCTTAAACTTAATAGACTAGGTAAAATAAACATGATACATATCACAGATAAATGGGACGTAGGAATGCATGAGCTACCCGTGAGAATACATATGCAGGTATAAACAATTCATGATAAATGATAATCAGGGAACATACAACAGATACCATTTTTAGGATCTAGATTGCCCAATAACACCAGTAATCAATATTGTATTGCTTGAAGGTTCCCATCATTGGTGTTGTTGAGGTTAATTTAATGAAAAGAACCCTAAAATAACTCATTTTTTATTTAGCATTCTTATGCTTAAGCTGTAGGGCAATTTTTAGGGCATACTAGAGTCACCAAGTGTTGAGGTTGGCTAGTCACTCTAGTATTTCAGGGTATACTCAAAATCTAGGTTAAAAAGTTGTTTGGCAAACTTAAACTTTGCAGTTAGCCATGCTCAGGGTGTGGTTAACTGTGCTCTGGGTAGAGTTAGCCATAAGATCCTAGATCTAAGACTGAGCTTTTAGCTTCCAATTGCCCTGCAGGGTTACCTGAAAAATGCACTACGATTAGCTAATGGTTAGCCTAAGGTTAGACGTAGGGGTCCCTACGGTTAGCTGTAGTACAAATTGTCCCAAAATCTCAGTTCTGTCTTTGAAACCGTAGTTCATTTCATGGTGGCTTACTGTCAGCCGTAGGTCGGCTAGCTGTAAGTACTAGAATTCCTACGACTTAGCTATTTCAAATCTGTTTTGGGATTATTTACGCTGCTTCTTTCCCTTAAAAGTTCTGAAGCTCATAACTTGGAATCTGTAATTCCCTGCTTAAACTTCATAAATAAAGATTTTAATCATCAAAATCTCACAAATTCAAACATAGTTTATCCAACACACAAGTTGAGCTGAAAAATAAGTAATCTATTATGAATTAACTTGAGATTCAATGCATTGACATGCATGAAATGTTATTATACATAGTTACTTGCCTTTGATCTAATTTCTAGCTAGCTTCTACTAAAATCCACTGACTCCAAGAGTTCCTAATCCAAGAGAAAGGAAGAAGATGATGAACTTGATGATTGAGAGAACTAAAGAGGAAGAAGAAAGATCTGGAAGGAAGAGGAGCTGAGAATCAGCTGGTAAAGAGGAGATAAATGAAGAATTTTCTGGAAATTCAAGCAATTGGGTGAAATACTGGAAATTAGTCGTCTAGTCCTCAGTTTTGGAAAATGTGGAATTCTGATTAAATGAGGCATCAAATCATCATATTTAGAGAATGAAAGTTGCTCAGAATAATGTCCTCAATCCAACAGACAGAAAACAAAAAAAAATCTAGTATTTAGAAATAACCCCCCAAACCTTTTCTCAAAATTCCAAATAGGTCCTTTTAGGTCCAAAACCCACCGAATCCTATCCTATTATTAATCTAACACACAAAAATAATTAGTTAACTACTAAACACAATTATTTCGATAATAGACACAATTAAAAATCATGAATCTCACACACAACTAGACCTAGTTACTCTGACTTGAGCGTGAGTTTACTCAAATCAGAATTAGAAGGGTGCTGTTTTGAAGTGTGTTGTGGATGCTTAAGGGACTGTTTTAAACAAGGAGTGATTAATTTTAGGGCTTGGAATGGAGGCTAAGTGAAAAGTTCTACTTTCTCCCTTATCCAATAGTTACCTAGTGTTGTGAATCCAAACACAAGGATTACACCTAATATACTGAATGCAACAACTACAAAGATTGGGCCTTATTTCAATAATTGCTATCGGAGTGTCCAAAGACTTGGGTATATTGATGGGAATATTAAAGAACCGCCAAAAAAGGACCCGAAGCATTTGGATTGGGTTTCTCAAAACTTAATTGGACTTTGAATTCAATGGAAGAGAGTATTGTAGTTTGTTTCCAATATTCTGACACTGCTAAGAGAGTATTAGAAGAAATAATGTTCAAGGACTTGAACTAAAAATGAAAACCACAGATTTAAACAAGGAGATTGGTCTATAGGAACCTACTATGCAACATTCAGAGTCCTATGACATGAGGTGGGACTGTACCTGAGTCCCGACCGTATTGTGCGAGGAAAGAAGCTAAGTTGATAGAAGATCAACATAAATTTGAACTTTGGGTTGGTGTAGATCCACAATCTTAAAATATCCATACTCAAGTAGTTAGTGAAAATCCCTTACCTACAATTGGAATAGTGTTTGTACTTCTTCAAGTGGAAGAAAGCTGTGGAAAAGTTAGTCAATTGATTTAGTAAAGTTAAATGAAAAGTACACAATGTCGTACATTAGTGTTGGAGTCAACTATCGGATTGTCGGATAGTTTCTATCAAAGTGATAAGAATGGCTTAAACAATTCATAATTTTTAATAAAATAGGGTTTCTGGGATTGAGTCCTTACTTCTTACACGTGTCCTATGGATGAGTTACCAATGTTAAGGAATTGTGGCTTCAGCCATCAATAAAAAGCTATCAGATGGTGAGCAGCTTGATTTCCAAGCCTTGCTTCTTATATAGTGAGGTCCATGATGCAAGATAGATCCATGCCTCCCATGGGTCAACCAGCCATTGGGCCTAGCCCATATTTAGTATTTATTTTATTTTTTTGATTTATGTCTTTAATTTATTTTAAGTAAAGATGTTTTAATCTAGAATGTAGGATTGTTTAATGGTTGAGATTAGCATTAGGTTTTCCCTTTGCCTATTTAAAGGACGTAATGCCCTATGTTACATGGACTCGGCATTAGTGTCAGATGCGGGTGCGTAGCGGGTGTTGGCGCCTTAAGAAAGTATGTCAATTACCTTAGAAATGAAGTATCAGCATGAGTATTAGGTGCGGGCGTTTCATGGTTTTAGGCGATTTCGTATATCATAGGTAATGCTTTTTTGGCAAGTGAAGACTATAATTGGTGAAAAAAAGAAAATTGAGTGTTTTGCTCTCTGCGATCCTCTCTTTCCCCTATGAATGGGTATGGCATGAGGCCATCAAGAGGGAAACCTATCAATTCACATGTGAGGCCGATCTATTTCCCCTTATCTCTCCATCTTCATCCCTTCCTATCCTGCATCAATCTGTTATCCGCATCATTTAGTATCGGAGCTGGAGATCGATCCATTTGGGATTGAAAAACGGCTTTGTTGTTCCACCCTCCTCAATTAGTTCCATTTTTTGTTTCATCCCTAACATCCAATCGAATTTCATCGACCAAGAATACTCCATCAGACCCATCAGTCGACCCACATCCTAGTCCAAGGCCATTGCCGATTGAATTGTAGCCCTCGAACACTCCAACCTACCATCTCTACCAAAATCCGAACCAACATCAGAACTCCAAATCCCTCTCCCGATGCTCATCCTATTGTGACATCCTGGAGTCCCACATCGACTATAGAGAGGAAAGTGAATGGGTTTATATAGAGAGCTTGCACCCTTACCTTGCATGAGGCCTTTTGGTGGGTTGAGGCCCACCAAAAACAAAACCGTGAGGCTCATGGGCCAAAGCGGACAATATCATGCATGTGTGAAGGGTGGGGCGTGACAAATGGTATCAGAGCCGACTCTCGACTAGTTCGAGTGTGGGCCCCTGCCGTAGCCTGGTGCAAGTGGGCGGGTTCATATGTGGGCGGGCCAAGAGGGCTGGCAGGCTACAGGAACTGGTAGGCTACTGCACAGGGACGTGCAGCCCCAAGGGGCGTGGATTGTGACATCCTGGAGTCCCACATCGGCTATAGAGAGGAAAGTGAATGGGTTTATATATAGAGCTTGCACCCTTACCTTGCATGAGGCCTTTTGGGGGGTGGAGGCCCACCAGAAACAAAACCGTGAGGCCCATGGGCCAAAGCGGACAATATCATGCATGCGTGCAGGGTGGGGCGTGACAAATGGTATCAGAGCCGACTCTCGACTAGTTCGAGTGTGGGTCCCTGCCGTGGCCTGGTGCAAGTGGGCGGGTTCATATGTGGGCGGGCCAAGAGGGCTGGCAGGCTACAAGAACTGGCAGGCTACTGCACAGGGACGTGCAGCCCTAAGGGGGGTGGATTGTGACATCCTGGAGTCCCACATCGACTATAGAGAGGAAAGTGGATGGGTTTATATAGAGAGCTTGCACCCTTACTATGCATGAGGCCTTTTGGTGGGTTGAGGCCCACCAGAAACAAAACCGTGAGGCCCATGGGCCAAAGCGGACAATATCATGCATGCGTAAAGGGTGAGGCGTGACAAATGGTATCAGAGCCGACTCTCGACTAGTTCGAGTGTGGGCCCCTGCCGTGGCCTGGTGCAAGTGGGCGGGTTCATATGTGGGCGGGCCAAGAGGGCTGGCAGGCTACAAGAACTGGCAGGCTACTGCACAGGGACGTGCAGCCCTAAGGGGGGTGGATTGTGACATCCTGGAGTCCCACATCGACTATAGAGAGGAAAGTGAATGGGTTTATATAGAGAGCTTGCACCCTTACCTTGCATGAGGCCTTTTGGTGGGTTGAGGCCCATCAGAAACAAAACCGTGAGGCCCATGGGCCAAAGCGGACAATATCATGCATGTGTGAAGGGTGGGGGCGTGACACCTATTCAAGTCAAATCCCAGAGAACCGTAATTCCCTTAATTCCGTCATTGTCATTACCCCTCTTCAATCAATCCCATTTAACTCCATCCCAAATCTGAATGGAATACCAAAAACCCCCAAAATCTCATTGTCGAACTTCACAAAACCCTAAACCCTATTGCCGACACCATCAAAACCCCTTCACCCAATAACCGAGACCCACCTAAGTCGAAAACAACATTGTTGACTATCACCTCAATCATAACCCATTGGTTGAATCCCTAAAACCCTAGTCCACTTCAACTGCACCCTTTTAAAGTTTAAACCCAAATCTATCACTACCGAAACACCTCCAACCCTAATCCACATCCTTCAATCCAGCAAAAACCCAACGACTCTCTCAGTCAAACTCCTTCTTCCCTTTCCAAACCTAGAAAAGAAAATCAAAACAAAGAGAGGAAGTGAAGAAAGAAAGTTAAAAAAAGAGAAGAGAATAAAGAGAGCAGCTAAGAAAGAAAGAAGAGAGCAGAGAATAGGATGAACATACCTAGTCCAGATCTCCAGCGCCCTCTTTGTCATTGACAACATATGGTTGAAGCAACAACATCCCCTTCATCATCTTCATTGTCGCATCACCACTGCATCTTCACTTCCTCCATTAACAGCTTTACACCATTGCCAGAGCCCCTGCGTCTGCCGTTAGCATGCAGCAACAATCAACCATCATGCATCTGTCCGCAGCCATTAGGTTGATTCTCTCCATCTTCGGCGTATTACCTCCACTCATCTCTGCCTTCGTCTCTTCATCTCCTCTTCAAACAAAGCATAAAAAAGAACAAGGACTCCATTTTTTATCAACATCATCGTGCATCACCCTAGCTTCTTTCATCCCCATGTTTCTTGTCTTCCCTAGAGCCTTTAGTTTTGTCAAGTGGGCAACCACAGAGAAAATCAAATGGAGAAGACCCCTTCTCTCTCTTCTTCTAGCACGCAAGTGGAGGCAGTCTCAACAGATCCTTTTTGCCCAGCCCACCTATTGGGCTTGTGTTTGGATCAATTTGGACCCAAAAGCAGTACAAAAAAAATAAATAAATAAAATAAAAAATAAAAAGGAAGAAGAAGGAGGAAAGAAAGAGGGGGGACCCCAGATTGTGTCACTTGTCTAGCCCATCTCTCTATATAGAACGATAGGTGTGTGAGCCCTTATTCAAGTAAATTTCAACCATTGATCTAATAGCCATATCTTGGGCAACCGAACTCTGGTCGTCGATCTGTCGTCACCTGTGTACTATAATTAGTAAGATCTACAAATTTGGTCGGGTTGATTTTTTTTATAAGAGCATTCAATTTTCAATCCTTGCATCGAAGCCAACATGAAATTGGAAAGCATTGAAATTTTTAATAAGCTTTAAGGGACATGAGTTAATTAGTTTTCTTCGGGGCTTGACACCTGATATATTGGAGAGAATGAATGAATGGAAGAAGATTATTGTAGAAGTAATTAAAGAAGCCATCCGTGTTGAGCGCAGGCTTAGATGGTCTCACATGCAAAAATTGAAGTCTCCTGAAGGAAAATCGTAGAAAATAACAAAAGCACATGTTGAGCAATCCATGGAAGAAAAGATTAAAGCTCGCATTGAAATGCAAGAACCATAAAACAAAGGGATTGACAACATTGATGATGCAGACAACAAAAGGGGAAGCAAAAATTAAAGGGCTGGACATGGTTAGCATAGAGACTCATCATCTAGTCGGATGATTAGATGAAAAGGCTTTTGATGTGGAGATTGTGAAAGATGATTCAATCATCGAGGTTCCTAATATTGATTTTGTGCTTGGAGATTGACCATTGATGTCAAGAGACTGTATGCAAATGGTACAAGGTCAACAATGGAAGCATTAGGTCACATATCCAAGCTGAATCCCAAAATCAAAAGACACAATGCCTCCAATTTACTTCCAAGTGGTGGAAAAGACCGATTTCCAATGAATGTAGAGAACCTAAATATGCAGGAGAAACTTGAAGATTTGTAAGTCAGATTTGACCCAGGAGGACACTTACAAAATTCGAGGTTAGTTCTCTCCAAGGGGAGAATTGATGCAGGGCAGACCGTTGGCCCCCATGGGTCGACCAACCAATGGGCCTATCCCATCCATCTTGACCCAGCCCATATTTAGTCTTTATTTTATTTTATTTTTGCCGATTTATGTCTTTAATTCATTTTACTTTAAGATGTTTTAATCATGACTGTAGGATTGTTTAATGGTTGAGATTGGTTTTAGGTATCCCTCTGCTTATTTAAAGGATGAAATGCCTCCTTGCTAAGTAAAGACTATGATTACTGAAAAAGAAATTTATGTGTTTT
The DNA here is from genome assembly GCA_037013555.1 of Sextonia rubra. Lineage (NCBI taxonomy): Eukaryota > Viridiplantae > Streptophyta > Magnoliopsida > Laurales > Lauraceae > Sextonia > Sextonia rubra. Next base: position 18,447,892 of record JASUAD010000024.1, on the reverse strand, counting down.
GCTTCTTGCGATCCTCTCTCTCCCTTGTGAATGGGTATGGCATGAGGCCATTGGGTGTGAAGGCAGGTGTGAGGCCTGATCTATCTCCCCATGTCTCCCCATCTTCATGGCTTCCCACCCTGCATCAATCCACCGTCCGCATCAGTCTACTTTTCCAGTGGATTGGACTCATGGACATTTGAGGACTGGTGAAAGCAAACAAATCATAGTCTGATATCATTTTAATGCTTATTGAGTTTGGTGATTCTGTTGCTAGAGTTTGGCATTTCCATAACTAGAGTTTTATCTCAGCATATGATATCTGATCCCTGACACCAGATCTTCCTTAATCCTTTGGCCTTTGTGTTAGGTGTGTGCCTATGTCTAGATGTGTACATTTCTTTTTGTGTAATTTTAGGAGTACGACCACATTATTTTGAATTCATCAGTTTCAAGTAAACAGTGTTTCTCTTTGTCACCCTTCAGTTAGACTTGACAGGTTTTGCAGCGTTTCTCAGGTTTATAAAACTGGTTGGGCACTAAATTCCACTCAGTTCTTGAATTTGATCTGGTCTTTGTTGTGAAATTGTCAACCACTCGTTTGGCTTCTGAACCACTCGTTTGGCTTCTGAACTTCCATCATACTTCTGTATCATAAAAATCGGGACACAGATTTTCACCCTCTCTAAAAATTTGAAGACATAAAAAGGTTTTCATACCGTACTACTATTAGATTTTTTCCCCTTTGAGACTTATCTAATGCTATTTAATTTACTTCATCACTTGATATGATGCATCTTTGTACTGATAGTATATGGTGAATTTTTGAATTCACTCAATCAGGCAGGAAGGTGTACTGTCCGACTTCTGCTTCACTGGTTTCTTTTTTTCTGATTCTGGATTCCTGTATTTTTCCTGATAATATATGTTGAATTTTGAATTCACTCAATCAGGCGGGAAGGTGTACTGTCCGACTTCTGCTTCACTGGTTTTTTTCTTTCTGATTCTGGATTCCTGTATTTTTCCTGTTTTGGACAAGTGAAAATTTCTCTACATTGGGCACCCTGGCATTTACTTCTCAATTTCCTGTTCTTTTGGGAACTTTTAATTCATATTGATTCATGCTTTCAAGTACTCTATTCAAACTTGAGGTACATTGTCCATTAAAAAATTGTTAAGACTAGTAGCTTTTGTCCAGTTGTGTGTTCCCTATTTCCCACAGTGCCATTATTGGTTGATATAGCCGCATTACTGTGGATTGTTACTGCATTGCTTCAGTAACTTGTTATAAACTTTTTAGGATATGACTTAAATTTAAAACAAGTTCCAGCCATTGCCTGTAATTATTATTACTTCATCTTTTCTTTAATTTGTTTAGCTGTCAGATGTGATTTTTGCTACTAATCCATTGCAGATGGAGGTCGTGAGGATGCTGCCTCAGGCAAGGTTCAAGCCAGATCTTCTGGATCAGTTTTGCCATATGTTGGTGTTGCTTGTTTGGGCGCTATTTTGTTTGGATATCATCTTGGGTTTGTTTTCATTCAACCACAAGAACAAAATTCTCCTTTTATTTATTTATTTTTTAATGATATCCCTTTATTTATTATTAACATCATTCTTAAAAGGAACTATCATTTTCTAGAAATGAGTACCACATTGCTTTAGGATATAGAGTTGGTCTTCGGTTTCTTTTTGGTTTCTTATGATTTGCCAAGATGTTATGCTGCAGTCATTTTAATTCATCCTCTTTCCTTTTGTAGTGTGGTGAATGGGGCACTTGAATATCTTGCGAAGGATCTTGGGATTGCTGAAAACACTGTTCTGCAAGGCAAGTGTAATGTGATGCTTGTTTGGGAATTCAAAAATAATAATTCCCTGATCATGATGCAAATAAAGTGTTTATTATTGATTTCTACTGAATTGACACATTAAGCTGCTTGATTCTGCCTTCATGTTTGTAAATTGACATGCTAGTGAAATGAAGCTGACTAGTCTGTTACAAATTCCTTCTTTCTCCCAACTTACCTTCTATCAAGATTTTTATTTTCTTTTGTTACATTTTCAACCTTTTGGCTTTGCAAGCATCTAGTTACATTACATTATGGACAGGTTGGGTTGTTAGCGCAACCCTTGCAGGTGCCACTGTTGGTTCATTCACTGGAGGAGCTTTGGCTGATAAACTTGGTAGAACGAGGACTTTTCAGCTTGATGCAATCCCACTTGCTGTTGGTGCTTTTCTCTGGTTAGTAATGCATCTTTCAAAATGCAAGGCTGTAAAAGTTAAATTTACCCGTATGCGGGGTGTGATTTCTAAATGAATGGAGGATGGTTGCAGTGCTACATCTCAGAGTGTACAGACAATGATAATTGGTCGCCTTCTTTGTGGTATTGGAATAGGCATTTCATCTGCCATTGTGCCACTTTACATATCAGAGGTTGTTACTTATAGAATTTAAGCTAGTTGCTTTGACTGCACATTGGTTGGTTGTACATGTCTATTGCAGTACTAAGTGTTTGCTGACATTCAGATATCACCAACTGAGATTCGTGGGGCGCTAGGATCTGTCAACCAGCTTTTTATCTGCGTTGGAATTCTTGCAGCTTTGGTGGCAGGATTGCCTTTGGCAGGAAATCCTTTATGGTATTTCTTTCTCCTGTATGCCCATAAAAATGTTATTTTGAACTTATCATGTGGCAGACCTTATTAACAAAAAAATCACTGAAAATTATGCCATTCGAACTATGATGATTTGTATGGATGAGAGCCAAATTGTATTTAAACAATTTAAATAGCAGAAGTGTATTAGAATAAAGACATAGCCATAAGGTGATAATGATTATTTTTATGATGTTTTATAAGAAATACTCTATGGTAATTGATTGTCATGTTCTTGTAACGACCATCATCTCCCCATCTCTTCTTATCTTGATCCTTGTCTCTTCCCTATACTCATCTCCTCTACATCTTGCATCTCTTTAATCCATTAATTAGTGGATGTTAGTTGAAGGGGAATGCTATACACAACTTGGGAGGGTTCTTGACAAAACATCATCATTACCAAAGCCTTGACCTAACTATGTCGAGGTCATGATGCAAGACCACGGCATGGGTCGACCTGCCAATGGGGTCGGCCAACCTACCTTATACTAAGTTTTTGAGCCCATCTATTTTTATGTTTTAACTTATTAGAGTTTTATTTTGTGCTATTTTATGGTTATTATTGGATGTTTTAATCTTGTCCATCCATGTGTTTGAATGGTCCAAATTAGTTTTAGGTTTTATTATTTTTCTATATAAGTGATGTAATTATGTAAAGCCTCTTTGGCTATTCTTTCATTGATTAAGAAAAATTCTATGAAGTGATTTGGGTCTTCCTGAAGTCCTTTTCTTCCTCGCCTATGATGGGGAGTTCGGCGTGAGGCCAATTTTCTAGCGAAAGTCTGATCTATAATCCTCCACTTCCCATCATTAGTCTCTCCATCTTTGCTCGTCCCGCATCTCGTACCCCGCTTTATATCAAGTTAACTAGAGGTGGCAATTGGGTCGGGTTGGACCCATTTAATAAATGAGCTAGAATAGCCTAAACCGCATCCGACCCATTTTTTTAACGGGTTAAAAACCCCTAACCCACACCCACCATGGGTCAACCCGACCCTACCCGCTTTAACCCGCATAGCCTATGCGGGTTATGCGGGTTGGGTTGGGCTGCATAGCCCGTGTCGATTATATTTATTAAATCAAAATTTTAACTACATTATAAGCATGACTCATGTAAATAGGAGTTGAAAATAAGGAAAAAAGTGACGAGTAAGAAAGAAACCAAAGAATGTGAAACGATGGAAGTAAAGATAACCATGAGGAACACTTTTTGCTTATGTTTGTAAATAGGTTTTTGTAAAGATAAGAATTAATGCGGGTTATGCCGGTCAACCCTAACCCGATCCGTTTAATTGTGGGTTAGAAATTCCTAACCCATGATCGACCCGTATATCATGTGGGTTGGGTTATGCGGGTTATATGCGGGTCGAGTTGCATTTTGCTAGCTCTAAGGTTAGCTACATGAATTCTATTTTTCCAGTCCGATTTACTGAGCCAAATCCTCGCATAGGCTATACTTTTTGAAATCTATTCATATTACTTCCATCCATGTCCTATGCAGCTCAACCCTTTCCTTGGTGGGAGGTCAATCTGCATAGAAAAAAATTTCCTTAACGGTGCTGTTGCCTGCTTTGCTACACATGCAAACTTTTGGCCCCACAACAATGGCTTCCTCAAAAGTCTTCAAAATTGCTTTTTTTTTTTTATCCAAAGCAACCATTACATTTGGTATCAAAGCAAGGTCTGTTGACCAAACTGTTTCCATCTTTGTTATGAATTTTGAAAAAAACTAGGTCTGCAAAAGGGGCAGATCTGATCTGAGCAGCTATGCAAGTCGACCTCTCCAATGCTGAGAGCAGAACCTTGCTTCAGACATTGCTGCTGCAGGATGTGATTTCTGTAGCCAAGAGCTCCTCATGCTTTTCTAATGTGGTCCATCATCTAGGCGAGGTGTGAGCCGCAAAATCTTCAATATCTTATTCTCCTCAATCAACCATTGTAGCCCTCCACCCTAGTATCTCCTCAAATCCAACAAGCACAGCCTCCATTTTTCTTGCCTGGATCAATGAGGTGCAACTATCTTATTTTCCATCTATTCTTTATGTTACTGTTTGAAAATTTGCACATTTAATTGTCCATCTACATCCAAACTTAAAAAAAGAATACTCTCATTAATACCACTAGTCAATCACCATCTTCAATCCAAAATTGAATTCCAGAAAATTGTTGCATTACCTTCCCTATTTTCCAACAGACCGCTCCATACCCATATCCATCATTGTCTTACACAATTGCTGTGAGGATCTAGGAATACCCTGGATGCTTTTTTGATGTACATAGTGAAAGTGATTTCCAACATTAAAGAAATTCAGTTGATCTTTGCATGGTTCTCACCTGGCCGCAATTAAAGTTTTAATTGATCTTTGACTGAAAGTCAAGCAGTCTGAGATGATGTCCAATCCTCAAATGCAGTGAAAGTTGATAGTAGTATATCAGCAATGTTGTTGGCAATGTGGACTTCAATTACTGATCTTCGAAATGAGGTTGCATCTATTTAAAAATCCTTTGCAGATTTGGAAAACATGGAGGCTCTGGGCAGAAGATTGTTCCATGGAATGAACAAGGCAAGAGACATCACTACACTGTCCTCAGCTTCCCAATCTCTATCTGTAGGATTATATTCAGTGGGGGGTTTTATTTTCCCGTTACATATCCCAGTTCTCTCTCTTGGAAGAGAGTAAATTTGGCAGATTGGGGCCATTCAGGGTAGTTGGTTCCATTTAGGTCTATTGTGTTTGGTTTGAAGGAGTTTCCTCTCGTGTTTCCAGGCTTCCCATTGTTTTGAGAATTCTGGACAACACTACTACTACCCTACTGTAACCCCGCTACTAGTACTACTTCCACTCTCTTTAGTCGGAGAGTCTAGTTGATTTTAAACTACTGTGAATAAACACAATACTGACCTGATGGTGCTGTCAAACTTAAACAAGCCAATAGAACTATAAGTATAGAATCCAAGGGCCTGTTTGGCATTGTTCAGATGTTGTTTCTAATCTGGTGCTTAGATCTAGATGTGCTAAGATTAGGTTGTGCCAAGACTAAACTCTGCAGAACTTATTTGGCAACATTATATTTAAATACTCTGCTGAAAATATGCCATATGGAACTTGTTTGGTAATAGTGTCAATTTTTTCTCATAGGATCTAAAATGTGGGACCCATCTTTTAATGGTTGCAACACTTTATTGTTGGTATACATGGAACTCACCTGTAGAAGCTATAATGTAGTATCCACTTTTAAAAATTAGAATATGAGGCCCACATTCATAGGATTTATAAGGTGGGCCTATCATTATAAGAATTACCATGTGGGCCTACTTTTTTAAATGTAAATGTGGGACTCATCTTTATAAATTACAGTATGGTACATACATTTGGAAATTAAGATATGGGTCTACATTCATAGGATTTATAATGTAGGTCCACCTTTTGTGATTGTGACTATGTGACCCACATTTAAAAATTATAAATTGGAGCTACATTTTCTTTTGTGATTTTGTACTAGAACTCACATTTAAAATTACAATGTGGTGCCCAACTTTGTAAATTATAATAGATTATAATGTGGGTTATCTAATTTGTTGATTGTGAACATGAGGCTCACTTTAAAAATTACGTGGTACCCACCTTTAAAAATTAGAACATGGGCCACATTCATAACATTGTGGCCCCACCTTTTGTGATTTTGTTTTAAAGATTAAATATTTTTTGAAGGATTAAATATTTTTTTGTAAGATTCATAATTATTTGAAAGATTAAAAATTTTTTTTTGAAAGATTATGTTTTTTTTGAAAGATTAATTCTTTTTTTGAAAAGTTAGATATTTTTTTAAAAGATTTATTATTTTTTTTGAAATTTTAAATTTTTTGAAATATTAATTTTTTTGAAAGATAATATTTTTTTTCCATATAATGCATATTTAAAAAATTAGAACATAGGGCCCATACCAAAAAAGCATGGATATGGACATTGAATATGGATACGACAAGACACGGACACCTCGACACGGCATTTCTCAGAAAAGTAGGACATGAACACGTTGGGGGATACGTTAATAATATACATTTATTTATATATATAATCATATACTAAAAAAATAACATAATTTTAACTTTTTAATCAATTTAGTAATCAAAAAATAAAAATTCAAGTACCAACTAACAAATATATCAAATTATCAAATATCAATACAATACTAAAACATAATTCGTAATCATTAAACATGAAATATCGATAGCTCCATAAAATCCATACAAAGAAAAAGAAGGATCATATCTTTCCCCTTCCTCAGAAAAAATAAAAATAAAAAACAAAAAAGAAGCCAATCTTGAGGCCTATTCTTTAGTAAAAGATTTATTTATCTTGTGCCTGTGATATGATTACTAATAACAATCATACATTTGTTGATGGTACAAAATTGTCATATATCAAGCTTATAAGTATTAGTAACCACGTGTTGACAAGTGTCTAAGAAATATTAGTCACATGTTTATTTTTTAACCATAGACATGGGCTAGGAATTGTGGGACACGTCGCAAAAAGAGTGTCACATAAGTGTCCAGAATTAAGATATTTAGTTTTTAATTATGGACACAGCTAAAATAATATCTGACACGTGTCCGAGAGTGTCCGAGGAGTGTCGGTGTCTGATACGTGTCCGACACGGACACGTCACTTTCGTAGAAGTGTCCGTGCTTCTTAGGCCCATACTTAAAGGATTTATAATGTGGGCTGACCATTATAAGAAATTAGGAATTATAGTATGGGACCCCGTGGTTGACACATTGTACCCCCTTGAGACCGAAGTCTTGTAGGGTGGCTTTTGGTCCGTAGCCTTACTTAATCCTTTACCGGGAGACAAACCCTTCCTTGGCTCTGATACTAATTGTCATAGCCCCACCCAACTCAGCATGATATTGTTCACTGTGGCCCTATGTACTCGGCTACGACCCCTTGAGACTGAAGTCTTGTGGGATGGCTTCTGGTTTGAGCCTCATAATCAATTCCATTGATTGCCGAATCAGCCTAATGTCTTTTTCCACTTTGTTGAACAGATCAGGTTTCCGGATCCATATACGTAACGACCAAAGAATCTGGAGCTTTTTAGATTTTTAAGACATACTCAAATTTATAACCACACAACATAAATCAAATTTCAATGAGCATACAGGTCCAACAACATTCATTTTCAGTTATACTTAAATCATTACATGTATTAGAAGTCATAATAAAAGTTATTGAGTAAAAGACAAGTCTCTAAATCAAGTAGAGAAAATATTGAAATGTTGGGCTAGTTTCATCTATGAATCTAATCATTGTTCTTCGTGCTCTGGATTAGCCACGCATGCCAAAATCCACTGGTTGATCTCCGTCATTCCCGGCAGCCTCTACGAATGCATTACTTGAAGTGGGGTGAACCACTTGTCAGTAACATTAGTGAGTAGAATAAGTAAACACTAGTATAATATATTTCACTAGTATAATATATTTTCAATCATTCATATGAATATTTATATATTCAATAATGGTGTTAAAGCATCTTAATCAATTCTTTCTTGAGTAATTTTCTATTGCAAGCAATAAATGGTTTCGATACCCCACACGGATGTATCTACGTTTCTGTCGACAACATGGATTGTCATCCACTGTGATTGTTGAGCCTATTTCGACACTCTCACACAAGAGTATCTATATTTCTGTCAATAACATGGCTAGTCCTACCACCATGATTGTCGAACCTACTTCGCTCGATCAACATCCATGAGAGAAGTTCTATGCTTAGTGCTAGCGGTTTGTGTTACTCTATTTCAAACATAAATTTCTAGTTTAAAATTTAATAAGCTTATTAGAGATTCATCTCCATCAATAATAGGTATCACTAACTTGCTTTCTTTTTTGGTCATTACCACATAGCACCTGGTTAGTTCTCACCTCACTCCAAATTGGAATTGGTACCTAGGAATGTGGCATTGTCCGTGTTCATAGAAATTATATCGTCAAGATCATAATCAATAATTTAAATTTATCCCAATTTAGATATCATAAATTTGTCATCACATACTTTATTATTCATTATAACCAAAAGATAAATCATGTATAAACAATGGAGAAAAACAAATTTAAAATAAAACCAGAATTTATTAAGTCAGGTTAAGTGATTCATGTTAATCATCATTGGGTCTTAGAAGAGGTTTGACCCATTATGGTTGTCATTCTATGTATATCTATAATTACAAAGCCTTAACAAGGTTTATTCAGTTTAATCCAACACCTAATGGCTGTTTTGGAAATTCAGAGAATTCTTTTTAAACAAAAGAATATAAACAACATGTCTTCGTTTATATATATTAGTCAAAAATCTTAAAAGAGGGTTTAATCATATTAGTTGGAACCTTGGGTGCCTATTGCAATTTCTATGAACTATTCTAAAACAAGAGCCGATAGAACTTAGAACCATTCGTTAGTACTTTCCGTTAGCGAAGGGCTCACGCCTGGCTCCCCTTTGGATAGTTGGATGGAGGGGACCAATGGTCCAAATTATAAGGGGACCTACCCCTAGGGTCGCCCACGTGACCTCTACAAGATGAGTGGACCTGATCTTTGATCAGGTGGCCCCACGTGGCCCATAGCCCAAGTCGACCAAAACAGCCTTTAATGGCCTAGAAACTGAGAATTTCAGTTCAGATCTGAATCTTCAAGTTAATCAGTAATCTTTTTAGCCTAAATCAATGTTCCAAAGGTGTGTTAATCATAGGATTCTAATTCGCCAAGTTCCCATCTAAGAAATAGGTTTTTGGTGATATTTTCCACTATTACAGGGTCGACAAATCTAGAAGGAAACTTCAACCATTAATCAGGGGATCAGATGGGTTGATTTCCAACCCAAAATAGGGCTAAAGGGAGTCGACTAGAAGTCTTATTGCATATCATCAAGTTTGATTGATGATTTGATGATTCTCCTGGGCACCAAAAATCAAATCCGGCATATACATCATGCCAACCGACACTGTAGCACGTGTATATTATAAAAATAGTTCTTTGAATGATCCGATACTTCTAATTCTCTATTCAAATCAGATATTACAACAGTGATTTTAGGAGTTCTACTCACCTGGTATGGAAATTCATTGCTCGAGCAGTGAGTGGTCTTGAACCAGACATCCGTTACGCGTCCCACTGTTGATCTTCCTCGCCCATTTCACAATCCTCCTCTTCTAGCAATTCACAATTGGGTCAGTTTCTCTCTCTCTCTCTCTCTCTCTCTTTGTCTTTCTCTCTCGTTGATGTGTAGGGAAAGGAGAGCTTGGTTCCTATTATTTATACTGGTGCTTGGACAGTTTATACACTAGGAATCCTGTTTAGAAACTGCAGTGAAGTCCTATTGGAAAAGCATTCTTGAGAGAGAGAGGTCTGTTTGGGACTCTCATTCTCCTAATAACGTTGTTCTAGCCTAACTAGGGACTCACTAAGAGTCCTAATCCATGACTTGTTATTTTGATCAAATTAAGAGTTCCACTAATTAAATTTCCAACTGAACTAAGAGAATAATGTTGCCAAGACTCCTAGTTTGACTCCAAACATGGTTTGGACTAGTATGGCCCACCTTGTAACGATTGGCCCACCGAAGGTAGCTTAGGTTATTACAATTTGATTGCATAAGAAAGGAAGAATCAGCCCTGCTTTTGGACTTGGATTTATGTGACTCTTTAAAACCCCAGGAATTTCCTTTTGCGTAGGAATACCACTCTAATGCCAACTTGAATTATTTAGCAAATAAATAAAGAAAGAAGGATGAAGAAGATGATTAGGGTTTATGTGAAAGAAAGAACGATGAAGAAGATGATTAGGGTTGAGTATGGCAAGAGGTGTATCCTTTCTGAAACCCTCTAGTTTACATTGATGAAGTATTGTACTACAACTGCTAAATCTAATTGTAGATAACTAAATTCCTAACTCCTAATCCCCTACGGTCAATTACAAAACAAGAGTGGGACCATTTACCTTAGATTTCCAATACTGGCAACTTTATGACTAAATGAAATGTAGTTCATATGGATACCATCAGGATTCTACCCGCTAGTCAAGTTGGAGAATCATGCTAATACATCAACCTTGTTACAAGAATCTCAAGTGGAACTGCTGAGAAATATTGATAGAAGGGTATTATTTTGTTGCCAGTTAAATGCCCCCCATAAGTTCTAAAGTTGATTATCAGCATCTTTCCAGTGTTATCCTTCATGACTACATGAGAAATATTACTATTTGTGGGATCTTTTATTCTGAATTTACAATCTTCATTCTTGACTTTCGTGAAATTTTGTTCAGGTGGAGGACAATGTTTGGTATTGCAGTTGTTCCTTCTGTTCTAATGGCATTGGGAATGGCCATTTCCCCGGAAAGCCCACGCTGGCTCTTCCAGGTTTGGTTGAGAAAGCTACCCAGTCACTGCTGTCGTATTTTAAAATTTCTGATTGCATGTTTATTTTGTGCTCTGTTCATGCATTCTCTCATCTCTAGATTGTTTCCAAGAATGCAGACTGAATTCTTTTGCTTTACAAACAGCAAGGGAAAAGTTCTCAAGCAGAAACAGCAATAGAATCCCTCTTTGGAAAGGAAAAGGTGGCGGAGGTTATGCTTGATTTACGAGCTGGTGGACAGAGTTCGACAGAACAAGATGCTGGTTGGTTTGATCTTTTCAGTAAGCGATATTGGAAAGGTATGTTGTATGTTTGGCATGCTTTTACATGGTTTCTTTACAGTTGGTTCCTCTAAGCATGCGGTTTTACTGTTGATGACTGCACATAAATTAATTCATCGATAATGGTTTCTATGTCATGCTCCACTCCTTTACAGATTTAAGTATTCTACTTGAGCCATTTCTCTAAATGCTTGCATGGAAAGTAATGATCCCAAGAGTTTTATATCCTTTCCAATTTCTTATCATCTCCATCTGTGGAAGAAGTTGACCATCACAAGGCCATATGAAATGAATGTATATTTCTTTCATACACAAAGTTAAGTGTCATTTGATGAAGACCATCTTGATGAGATAGAGACACTCACCAAGGCATATGTGGCTGATGTGGATAACCAAAAAACAATTGAAGACCACATTTTTCAGACAAGCTATAGCATATGGAGGCATTTGATTGAGCATATGGGGGTCAGACTGTCACGACCCAAATTCCGGGGCCCTGACGGAATCTGAATTATGACACGATGGCATACAATTCATACACATTAATCAAATAAACGCATAAGGCATAAGCATCATTTATTAAAATAAATCTCTCCACATAACTTAACCAATAAGGTTTTCAATGTCTAAAATTTCAAATAAAACATCAGATAATAAATTTAAATACCAAACAAAAAATTTTCCTAAGCTACTGAATATGAAAGTATCGCTCTCTTTCAGCCACGCATGCCAAACACTATGGGCTGATCTTCGCCATTTTCTGGTCCAACCGCAACCCGATTACCTGAAGGGGGTGAACAACATCAGTATAAACTGGTGAATGATCCTCCTACTCTATTATACATTTGCAATTAACACAGTGACTTCATCAGCACAAATAAATATAAGCAATGAATAATTTAAATTAAACAAATAATTCAAAGAATAATATTCATTTTACGATACATTTCTGAACCACATTCTTGCATCAAGTCCACATCCACATAACATTTCATTACACTAAAATTCATCGAAATGCCTTTCCTGCATCTCCACATTTTACGGCCCTTAGGACCCTTCGCTTCAGGACTTCATTGTCCTAATCTCCACATCCACAACAACATAAACAATCTATCAATCGAATCCAATGATTCCAAGACTAGACAATCATAATAAACAATTCTGTGCTAGTGGTCCAAATCAAATCATACATAGCAGGACTTATGGATCAGAATACCATTTTATTTATTATTTAATACATACCCAGTCCTTTTTATCACACCATCAATTTATAAGTAAACATCTTTGATAATAGGCATTATTCCAATTTAATCGTTAAGATTATAGAATACAGGAGGACTTCTATGTATTATTTATTAACATTATGGCTCTTTTTATAAGTTCCGTTGAAATATCTTTAAATCAAGTCTATAATAAGATCGATGAAAGCCATTATAGTCGACTTCATCAGAAGGCTCCAGACTCAGTTTCGTGAAGACCTCCCTCTCGCTCTGCTCTTTTATAGACCATCAGCTGTTGAAGTCCAATGGTTCAAATCCATTGAGATCACAACTTCCAGGGTCGCACGAGGGTCCTCTACCAGATCTGTGGATCTGATCTAGCATCTGATGGTTCGTGTGGACCCACAACCCATGTCGACAGAGGAGGGTAGTCGTCGACTGAAACAGGTGAGTCCCTTTTTCCTGTTTGAATCTCCTCACCATCATCCTTCTTTACTTCATAGATCAAGTCCCAAGGGTGTACAATCACAAGAAAATCACCCTCTTCCTGTTTCAGGTCGACATATCACTGGTTCAGTCATTATTTTGCTCAAACAGTGGTCGTCAGACACAACCCCTCGTGTCTGGCTTCCTGAAATCCTCAAATCTGATGACTCAATTTCTTTGTTCCCCACCACCGGACTGTTCTACTGAGATCGACCCAGGGTGTTGTTTCAGATCTTCGGATCTGATGGACTACCACATGATCTATATGGGCCCACAGTCTAATTATATACGTTTCACAAAAACGACATAGTTCTGAGTTCATTCCTGGCATCAAGCTTTCTAAATCACATACAAATCACACCCCAATTCTCAAGAATAGACATGGGAGAGATCACTCACCTTTTGTAGACTCTAGTAGTATTTGGCCGAGCGTGGGACATCAACTGCCTGGGTGTTTGCCTCCTTTCCTCTTCCTCTTGGTCTCTCTTTTCAGTCTCTCTCTCTCTTTCTCTGTGCTCCTCTCCTAATGTTTAGAAAGAGGTAACGTGAAGCAATTTAGAGGCTACAAGAGTATATATATATAGATATGTACACCTCCGATCCCCTTTCTTCCTAGGAGTCTATCAAATCTGTGCTTTCCTAATGGGGACTGTGTACAGAATTCCTTATCTAAATCAAGGATTTGTTTCCTATCTACAATTTGTTTCCTTAAAAGTGAAGATGTCGTGAGATCTTAGAAATAGAATGGGTCCCATTATATATATATATATATAATAGAGCCTGGCATTCCCACCTTAGATATTACACAGACCTATGTGTTAAGGGTCCATTTAATTTCATAAACCCAAACAGTCCAAGTTTACACATTTTTCCACATTTAGTTACTGTCTTAACATTCATAACATGATTTTTTTTATTTTGTACTTCTGAAAAAGCTGATTCAAAGAACAAAATTGTGGCTTTAATTTATGGGCTCAATTGGCCCCAAAGCCACTTGTTTTCAAGACCCCTGGGTTACCCAGGGGTGTACTATCAGATGGTGTGGCCCACCATCACAAATGATGGGCCAGGTGGGGCCCATAACCCCAATCTTTCAGGGCGTTCTGGACATTCCAGCCAGCAAAGTCTGAGCAATTTTTCTGATTTTTGGTTTTGAAGCTCTAATAAGTTCAATCTAGTATATTATATTGGGGAATTGATTGGAATGAGAGGGATTTCATTACTTCTCTAGAACTTTCCATGGTATTTATAAAATATAACAGTTGATTGTGTGCAGGGATAGCACAGCTTTTCTCCCTATTGTGGTGTATTATTACTTGAAGATTGGTAAATCTAGAGTGATTAGAGATTTAGAGCATTCCAATCCTTCTCTTGGTCTCCATCAGTGAAGTGCAGTCCTTGCTTCTGTAGTCACATGTCGTTATAGAAGCCATACAACAAGTTGGTCGGTATTGGTGGGTTTTGTTTGCTCCTGCGACTGCATCTGGTGGTATATCAGAGCCATTGCTTCCACCGACCATTGATGCTAACGTCCTCCGCAATCTTTGAAATCCCTGATCTAGCAATGAATATGGATCGCAAAGGGAAAGGAAGATGTTGTGCCACTGCTGTAGGAGCTTGGCAAGAGGACTTGCATGGGGACATGGATGCCATCAACACTGGATTTGGGATGATGGAGGAGCAACTGCGTGATCGCATAACAACTCACAACTATAGGAGCAGTGGGCCACCTATGAATCTGAGTGAAGAAGAGGATTTTGATGGAAGTTATGTCAATCCTTTCCATCAGCAAATCCTACTAGGTGATCATCATAGGTAGAGAAACAAGAAGACTAGAGAGATGATCTAAACATCAATACTGAGATCCCTGAATACGATGGTAGCCTTCGTGGTGATGATTTCATGGGGTGGATTAAAGTTATTATGTGGATCTTCGAATTTCAAGATTTCCCTGATGAGCACAAGGTTAGGCTAGTTGCCATGTGGCTAGGAGGCTGAACTTCGGCGTGGTGGGACTATACTAAGGTGACAAGAGAAAGGTGTGGAAATTGCAAGGTGACTTCATGTGAGAAGATGAAGTCCTTAATGTGTGAAGCTTTCCTCCTAATCAACTATGTATAGTCCTTGTTCTATCAACTACAACATATTTGACAGGGAAATCGGACAGTGAAATAGTATGCAGAAGAGTTCCACCAACATGTCATGCATAATGACTTTTAGTGCATGAGGAGCAACTGGTCACATGCTTCATCGATGGTCTTCGGTCAGCCATTGCTGATCAGGTGGGACTTGGACCCATTTTTGCAGTAGCTGATGTGAGGATCAGCAGATCCTTATATTAACTAGAATAGGAAGAAGAAGCATATAAACAAGAGGAATTGGAAATTTTGTCGTATGCCTTGGATGAGCATCGACCTTCACATTTATAATTTGTATTACCTTGATCAAAGGTTGATTTACAATGATTAGTATTTAATTACAAGGAAAGACAATAAAGCATAGAGCTAACAGAACATTGACTGACTGATTTATGTTAACTAAATCCCTCACATGGGATAGATTGTTGAGCCAGATGGGCCTGATCTTACTATGCTTCTACACTCCCCCTCAAATTGATGTGGTTGTTCAAGAAGCATCAATTTGGAAAGAATGTAATCATGACAATCCCTGAGTAGTCCTTTGGTAAACACATCTGCTATTTGTTCAGATGATGAAATATATGCTAGACAGATCTTATTGGTGACAAAATGTTGGTGGATAAAATGGCAGTCAATTTCAATATGCTTAATACGCTTATGGAAGACGGTATTTTTGGTAATTCGGATGGCACTAGTGTAGTAGTGTTATCTGCATATAACGAGGTAGGGCCATTGAGGAAGACACCAAACTCACAAAGAAGACGCTGGAGCCATATGACCTTGCTTCTGGTGGTAAACATGGAACGATATTCTGACTTAGCGATGGATTCAGAGACTGTGCTTTGTTTCTTGCTTTTTCAAGAAATGAGAGAAGGCCCCAAGAACATACACCAACTTCTTGTTGATCGACGAGTATCAGGACATTCTGCCCAATTGGCATTAGTATAGGCTTGCAATTGTAATGAGGATGTGGATTGGTAGAATAAACCATGAGTACGAGTACCTTTGACATAACGAAGAATCCGATAGACAGCTTGAAGATGTGATTGAAAATCACTGTAGAAGCAAGACAACAAGACAATTTGAGGAACCGAAATTGCTTGTTAGAGGATCCCATTGCAAGCCTTTTTATATACATAAGTTGCTAAGTTGGGTACATATGACAACTATGCTGACAACTATGCTTAGTATAAAAATAGAAAAATTACAGCAATATACAACAGTATATACAGTGGGTCGGCCCAATGGGTCATCCAGTTGACCCAGTCTTTTTACATCCTGCCTCAAGGTCATGATGAGATAGCAGCAAGAGATTGTTCAAGGAAGATGCGAACCGGGCAAATGTCTGAGCTCTGGTGAAGAGATTAGCTGCATTATTGGTATAGGAGACGGAGTGGACAGACAAAGTTCCCAGTTTATAATGTTGTTGTACAAGATGACAATTAATCTCAATATGTTTGGTGCGTTCATGAAAGACTTCATTTTGAGTAATCTTGACAGCACTCTGATTATCACAATATAACAGAGTGGGATCATAAAGAGAGACACCAAGTGTGCTCATATTTAGGACGAAGGGCCATAAGAAACTGAACCAGCCTAGTTTCCTACCTATATTTGTCAAAAGTTGTGGAATCATCCAAACAAATAAGTTGTGGTTCCATTAGGGCTAACTGATCCCATAACGTGGTCATCTTAACATAAAACTCATGAATAGACTGAGATCCCTGTCCTGCATTTTTTATTTCACATTCAAGTTGATAACGACGGGCATAATTGGATTGAACGTATAACCAGGACAGATAATCCCATGCATATTTAGGATGAGAAAACTTGGACAACTAATTTCCAATTGGGGGAACAACGGGATTAGCAATCCAACAGTTTATTTTGCCTACAGATGCTTCCCAATCTTCATAGGTGGCATCTTTGACATTTGGACTTGGTTTCTTTTCTTTTACAAATTTCCACAGTTTTCGTCCCTTCAAAAAATTCATCATGAGATGTGACCAATAAGCATAATTGGCCCCATCAAGAATAACATTAATCCCATTCACCTTCTGAGCCATGACAGACAGAATAGTAAACAATCTGAAAAAAAAAAAAAAACAGGTCTGGGCGTCCTAGCCGGCAGAGGGGAGAATCCCCTTTGGACAAACAAAACTTAAATGATTTGCAAATCAGGGTTCAAGATGTAATTCCCAGGCAATTTTCGCACCTACCAGGCTTTGTCCAAGACTAATCCAACGGCTGATATCAAATAACAATGGTCTTGATGAAAACAGACAAGGTAAAACGTCAAAACAGAAACGGCTTCAAAACCATACCTAATCGAAGCCCAAAAAATCTGAGAAAATCACAGAAATTCTTCAAAGACCAGTCGACCAACTTGGGCTGGTGCTTGTCTTCCCTGATCAAGTGTGGACCCCACCATTGTAGCCTGCCCAGCTTACCTAGACACCCAATGATCACTCCTCTGCTTCTTTCACACGATAGGAGGCTCTGATACCATAAAAATCACTGTAGAAGCAAGACAACAAGACAATTTGAGAACCGAAATTACTTGCTGGAGGATCCCATTGCAAGCCTTTTTATATACAGAAGTTGCTAAGTTGGGTACATATGACAACTATGCTGACAACTCTGCTTAGTATAAAAATAGAAAAATTACAGCAGTATATACAGTGGGTCGGCCCAATGGGTCATCCAGTTGACCCAGTCTTTTTACAGTGATTTATGAGTTTCCCAATAAATTGACTGATAATTTGCAAAGCATGGGAGATATCTGGCCGAGTCATTGTTAAGTAGAGAAGGCTGCCAACAAGACGATGGAATAGAGTCGGATCTTAAAGAGGATTCCCATCATCTTTGCTGATTTTGACATTGAGTTTCATGGGAGTAGCAAAGGTTTAAGCATCGTTAAGTTGTGTAGAGTGAAGTAAGTCATCAACATATTTTGATTGAGTGACTCGAATTTTGTCTTGGTTACGTGCAACTTCCAACCCCCGAAAGTAAGTCAAATGACCAAGGTCCTTCATTTGAAATGTATGCCCGTGACTTGAGGTCAGAGATGCCTGCAATATCATTGCTGCTAAGGATCATATTATCAACATAGAGCAATAGAAATGTACAACCATGAGATGTTCGTCGAATGAAAAGAGAGCTGTCATTTGAACTCTGATAGAAGTTTGCTTGAAGGATGGCAAAGTGAAACTTGTCAAATCAGGCACGTGGAGCCTGTTTGAGTCTGTACAAGGATTTTGTCAACTTACAGGCATGTTATGGTGGACAAGCATATCCCGGTGGAGGACGCATGTAAATAGTGTCCTTGATATCCCTATGTAAAAAGGCAATTTTAACATCCATCTGCCAATAACAAGTTGTTGCAACAACAAGTAAACGCCTAACTGTAGTCATTTTGGCTACTGGGGCAAAGGTTTCTTCATATTCAATCCCATACTCCTATTTGTAACCTTGGGCTACCATGCGAGCCTTGTACCGATCGATATTACCATCAAGTCGCTGTTTAATAAAATAGACCCACTTGCTTCCATTAATTGATGTATCTGCAGGAAGTGGTGCCAATTCCTAGGTTTGATTATGCTCAAGGGCAAGGAGTTCATCTGTCATTGCATCTTGCCAACATGGGATATTAGCAGCCTCAGAATAAGATGTTGGTATGGAAATAGGATCAGAAGCAGTAAATCAAGCTAGAAAGCCAAATCTATCGGGGAGCACCGAGGGACGGCTAGAGCATCTTAAGAGAAGGCCAGAGGTCATACCTTTAGTAGAAGTATCATTGTCCGGAGGAACTAGCTCGGCAGGTGTAGTAGGAGAGGGAGTAGTAGGAGGTAGCTGTCTCGGACGATGAGTATAAACTTGAGTGATTGGAGGAGGCGTGGTGGGAGAAGATGGTGAAAAGGATGGAAGATAAGAGACTTGAATATTAGAAGGATTTGGTGACTGAGAATAAAACAGGATGTGTTATAAGAAAACAACATTCCGAGAGATTCTTAGTCATTGCTCTTTAGGATCATAACATTGGAAACTTTTGTGTTCATCACTGTAGCCAAGAAACATACAGCGAGCCGTTTATGGTGATAGTTTGTTACGCTCCAGAGAGGGAAGATGTACAAAACATAGGCATCCAAAAATCTATAAATGTGAGCAGATAGGAGGATGACTAAATAAACACTCAAAAGGAGATATTTTACTCAGGACAGAGCTAGGTAACCTGTTGATAATATGGATAGCTGTATGGGTGGCCTCACACTAGAACTTAGGAGGAACAAGTGATTCCACAAGGAGAGTTTTAACAGTTTCTAAGAGATGGCGATTGTTCCTTTTTGTAACCCCATTTTGTTGAGGTGTGTGAGGGCAAGATTTTTGATGAAGAATCCCTTTGTCTATTAAAAAATTATGGAACTCAGTGGATGTATATTCTCCCTGAGTCTGAACGGATGATTTAATGGACTTCTGGAATTGGGTGCTCACCATATTATAGAATTTTTGAAACATAGAAAAAATTTCAGATTTAGATTTTAAGAAATATATGCATGTGTAGCGGCAGTGATCATCAATAAAGGCGACATAATATTTATATCCAAGTGTACTAAAATGAGGAGCAATCCCCCATACATCCGTGTGAACTAGATCAAAAGGAGTAGTGCTACGTGAATAATGAATCGGAAAAGGTAAGATATAACTTTAGCTCAGACAACATGATTCACATTTAGATTTTGCAAAATTAGAAGCAAGGGAACTAGAAATAGATTTATCCAAATAGCCAAGTTTAAATAAAGACAACAAATTTGCATTATTCAAATGACTAAGGCATTTGTGCCAAGTGGTCCACATTTTATTGAAAAGACTCAAAGAAGATGCAAATAGCAATGCTTGGTCATTGCCGAGAAGAAATGACTTGCCATGCTTACTCCCCATCTCGATCATCTTCTTAGTTTGCTGTTCTTGTATGACACAACCAGAGGGAGAAAAGTGAACCAAATAACCATAATCAATAAGTTGACTAATGGAAATGAGATTTGCCCCAAATTGGGGACAAGAAAACAGTGTGTAGGGTAAGAGCTCCAATGGAGACAGTTCCAATACCACAGATAGGCAATTGATGACCATTTGTGGTGGTGATGAAATCATGACCAAGGATGAAAATAGCGGTAGCGGCGGGCGTAACGGCCTGCCATTGAAACCCTACGTAGCGGTAGCTTTGTAGCGGTGTGATTTGAAAAAATCATCAAAAAATTCTAAAACAATTTCAGAAAATCCAGAATATTAGAAAATGATAGAATATATGATTTACTTGCAAAAGAATTAAGACAAAGGAGTGTAGCGGTCTTCTCATTGCATGAGGTCTTGTATCATTTTATTAATAGAAAATAATAGTAATGATCATTTCTTTTCACATGTATTCGTGTTGTTGTGTTAACTTAGAAACTAATGAAAAGCTTATTAAAAAAACTGTGATGAAGTAATATCAACAAAATCAACAATGATTGAACTTGAAGTCAAGACTCAAGATTTAAAAGTTGAAACTTAGGAGTGCAATAGTAAACACTAAACAGTGAACAGTCAATACTTAGCAATCAACAATCAATACAACAAATGCGGAATGATATAATAATTAATAGCTCCATAAAAACACTCCACTTGAAAGAAACTCTCTGCATCAACTTCAATTCAACGAGATCCTACGTGCTTTGGTGTTCTTTTAAGGATAGAAGGGGGATCTTATGTGTTTTGGTGTTCTTTCAAATATAGAAGGGAAGAAGAGTTGAGTAAAACTGTTATCTGAAGAGAAAAAGTAAAAAAATAAGCTTTAATAGATATTTCAAATTTTTTTGAAAAATAGTCATCATTCACACTCTGTAGCAGTTGTAGCGGTCTTGTAGCGGCCATAGCGGACCGCAGCGTAATGGCCGCCACAGAAGACTGCGGTGCTATTTTCAATCTAGCGTAGCTGTCGTGGCCACTACGCCCGAAGCGGCTGCTATTTTCATTTATGATCACGACTAGGATAAGGTTGGTGGTTATGCAAATGTTGTGCCGCAAAGGTTATGTGATTGGAGGCCCCTGAGTTGAGGAACCATGTGGTAGGGGTGAAAGATGTAGATGATGAGGTGGATGAATGAAATGCAGGAAAAGCAAAAGAAGAGGACAGACCACTAATACCCATGGAAGTAAATGCAGACGCCACCAAGGAATTGACCAAATCCTTAATCTGAGCTGTAGTCATTGTGACAGAAGTGTTTGAGGAGGCTGTCAGATCCGTTGGAGTAGTAGTTTGAGCTTGAAGTGCAGTATTGCCTCATTTCGGGGCTTGTGGTGATTTCTTTTCAGGCCTTCCTTTGCAAGTGGAAAGGACATGACCATTCATTTTACAATAGTTGTAAAATATTTTTCTTCTGCAGTCGCGAGCTACATGCCCGTACTTTTTACACTCAAAACACTCTGGTTTCTGACCACGAGTAGTGAGCATGGCCATGTTGTTAGCTGATGATGAAGCGGGAGATGGTAGGAGGGCTTTTGGTTCTGTAAGAAGAGAATGAGTAGATGATAAGCGAGTTTCTTCACGGAGAACCTCCTGAACACGTGTCTAGATAAGGAAAGATCTCGCGGTTCATAAGTGTGGCCCGTACAAGTTCAAATTCCGAGCGAAGATTCATCAGAAATTGACTGACATGTAATTCAATGGCTTGTGGAAGAAACTCAGCTGGCACAGATTAAAGGAGCATTTGATCCCTTTCAGTCCACAGAGTGAGAAAGCCATTATAGTATTGCTGAATAGACTTGTCAGACTGGCAAAATTCGGGTAATTCTATATCCAGGTGAAATCTGCGAGCCTTGGTTTACGGATGATATATTTTCTTCATATGGACTCACATATCAGAAGCCTTGGTAAAGGCTTGAAGTGCCGTCGAACAGGAGGGATCGACTGAATTTAGGATTTTGGTTATAACTTTGGCATTGCGTTGGCTCCATGTGGCTAGGGCGTTATTATCTACAACCGGAGTGGTCGATGTGGCAGTAGTTTTTACAGTAGGTTTGGAAGTGGTCCCATCTAAATACCCAATCATACCTTGTCCCTCAATAAAATTTTTGAGATGGAAGGACCAAGATAGGTAGTTAGTCCCATTAAATTTGACTGGAATGATGTTGATCTTGTCCATTAGAGCTAAGAAGATGAATTAGCCCAAAGTGGAATGAATAGCAAACAGCCTATAATTACTAGCTCTCTTGTCAAATGAGGTCCCAAACAGAGAATGGGAATGTCTGCTAAAAAACAGAACGAAAAAAAAAGGGCTGGGCGTCCAAAAAAGTGTGAGCAGGGGAGGGATTGTCTTGCAGTATGACGTACTGTTCTTTAATCAGCCTTCCAGATTAGATTAAGGTCCTAATTTTGTAGCTTATGGAAGAGGAAGTTCTCAGATCCGACGGTTTGATAGGGGAATCAGATGAGAAATTGGAAAAACAGTATAGGAAAATTGTCGAACCCAAGATGTAGTAAAACACTGACCTGATAAAATTCTAGAACAATGTGGAGAATTCCTAGAAAAAAAGGACGACCAGCTTGGTGCAGAAAAAAACTGACCATTGCACAATCAAAGGTGGGGCCCACTTCTTGATCAGACAATCAGATTGCTTGATTGTTGCAGAGAGAGACCAGAACTGTTCTCCTTGTTATAATTCTGAATCTGATGGCTGAGATGGGAGGTAAGCTACTGCTGAAATGTCCTAATGTAGTCAATGCCTTGTTGCGAAGATGAAGGAGATAGAGAATGTGATCTCTGTTGTGGACAACAGTTAGAATAGGAGAGGAAATGTAGCTCTGAAATTTCTGAAACCTTACTCTGATACCATGTAAGGATCAACAAATCCTTATATTATCTAGAATAGGAAGAAGAAGAATATAAACAAGAGGAATTGGAAATTTTGCCGTATGCCTTGGATGAGCATCGACCTTCACATTTCTAATATGTATTACCTTGACCAAAGGCTGATTTACCATGATTAGTATCTAATTACAAGTAAGTAAGGAAAGACAATAAAGCATGCAGCTAACAGATTATTGACTGACTGAATTATGTTAACTAAATCCCTCACGTGGAATAGAATGATGAGCCAGATGGGCCTGGGCTGATGGGCTTGATCTTACTATGCTTCTACAGCTGAGGCATGCCAACAAGCAGCCCTAGCTGAGAAATGCCTCAAGTTTCAATGACAGCAAGTATATTTGCTCTTGAATCCCACCAGCCAGTTTAAGGGCAACAGCAGTTGCTCTAAGATAGAGCCGATGCAGCCACCTAGCCCTACCCAAGCACCCGAATGAAAGAGACACACTGATAGAGCGGCCAGCTGAACAGGGCAATGTAATATTCATTGCTGTAAGTGCACCGAGATTGACCACAGAAGGATGGAATTTGTGATGAACAGTGGCAACAATACTAATATGGTGGCTCGATGATTCTTGCATGATTTTCACTACCAACAGAACATCTTGCGCAACCTCATCAATTGGCATGGATTAAAAGTGGCCAAGAGGTAGCCATTTATGAATGATGCTTCATCCAATTTTGTTATTGGAGCTTATCTTCATGATTCTGTGTGGTACAGTTTTTTCCCATCAGGAATGCTTGCCCTCTCTTATTGGGGAGACCATGGCAATTTGAGCAATCGGTGATTCATGATGGAAGTAACAATTCCTATACTATCCATTGTGAAAATCTGGCTGTAAGTTGTAACCATACTGATGAAGAATTAGATTTTGGTCAGATTTTTGCTATGAGCAAAGCCTACACGGAGCAGCTTGAGCATCATAAGAAGGCCTGCTAGGGTTCACTCAGGAATTGATGAAGAATTAAGGCCCAAACAGTTGCTATCAAATAAAATATGATTTCAGGGGCTATTTGGAGAAAAATTTAGAAGATGGGGGGCTATTTTGAACCAGAAAATTTCAGATCTTGAAACTCTAGAGTCTAGACTGATACTGTTTTTTGGGTCATGGCCAATCCAAGACAGGAAGACATCTAGAGTGTACCACAAGGCTCCTCTTGTAGTTCATTGTTTGCTCTCCATCATTATGGTCCATGTGGAGCCCATGAGGATTTTATTCTGAAGGTTTTGGGACAACCAGAGTTCTTATTTTTTGCAAATTTCTTTATTTTTTGGTTTAGAAATTTCAATTTGTTTTGTTTAGAAAGTGTAGCAAAGGCTTCTAACCATGGTAGGAGATTAATCTATAAAAGAAACTAGGGTTTTTTGGGTGTTTTGGTGGAGTATATATGAGATACAGTAGTCAACTGATACATATGTCATGTTCAACCGGTTTTGAGTAGTGAATAATGCATTGTCTTTGCTGAGTTTCTATTGTTCTTTCCTTGGCTGAGCACTATCCTTGGATTAGGAAGCTTCTCTAGGTCCGTGTTTTGGGTTTATTTGCATCGTTCCTTGCCTAGTTAAATTTCTGAATTTTCTGTAAGTTTCTGCATACAATACTAGTTGCTGGAATTTCTAGTTTTTAGATTATTTGGGCCCTTGACAGTCATATTTACTTAGTTGAGACTGCTTACATATTCCTGAAGATAAGTGGCCATTTTGTTGAACCAAACCTAGAAGTTATAAGTGGAGTGGGATGGATTTGACTTCTAGATGGAATGGACGAAGGGGGATCAAGAAAGCATCTACATGATCCTTTGCAAATTGCAGTTCATACATGGAGGGCCGGTTGTAGAGAATCAAAATGGTGATGCATTTGTTGATCCACGATGACCTAGAAGCAATTGAGTATGTTGTCCCATTTTGGAAAGATGTGTAGCAACAAGGAACACCCTAGTCACCTTCACATAGTTGGATACATTTATTATCAACATGGTATGATGAATTCATCAGCATTCATCGAAGTTGTTGCTAAAGAAGAGAACAATGCAACTTGGAGTCATACAGCACAAATGAAAGAAGTGGAAAGGGAAGTGAGGTCTAACTCAAGCCCAGTGTCTTCGAAAGCACGAGGCGCATCGAGGCACCAACGGTATCCTGGGGCCTATGCCCAAGGCACAAGTTAAGGCACGGGCTTCATTGAAGCAAGGAGCACATTATAGATAAAAAAATAGATATTTTGTTATAGATAAATAATTTAAAATTAACATTGGCAAAGTGAAATTAATTCACAAATTATAACAAAAAAGGCAATAAATATTAGAGAAGATTCTAAAAGTCAAAAAACGTCCATCACTCAGTGCAAAAACATCATCAAAAGCCAATACAACTCCAAAGTCCAAAGTCAAACCAACAACACATATAGTCCTAAGGAGGACCTAATAGTCAGAAACAAAAAAAAAAAAAAAAAAGCAGCAGATAGCAACAGAAAAAAAAATGCAAATAGCAGCAGCAGCAGAAAAGCATGAAAAAAATTGCAGCAAAGCAAAAAAAAAAAAAAGTGAAACAGCGGCAGCGAAATAGCAAAAACAACAGTAGTGAAACAGGAAAAAAAAATGATGCAGTAGAAAAGAAAAGAAAAAAAAAACAGAGACAGAAAAGCAAAAGAAAAAACTGTAACGACCCAAAAATCTGGAGCTCTTCAGATTCTTAAGTTGTTATCATGATTATAATACAATAACATTCATTAAGTAAATTCCAAGAGCAAGTCCAAGCAAAGATGAAGATTTAAAATCTCAATATTAATGTCTTGCCAAGTCTTTATAGGTTCAGCTATATAAGACAATAAATCTAAGAAAGTATTCCAAAATAGGGCTGGCCCCATCTAATAATCTAGGAAGTGCTTTGATCTCTCAATTAGTGATGCATGCCAAAATCTATAGGCTGATTTCCATCGTTCTTAGACCCCCCTACGAATGCGTTACCTGTAGTGGGGTAAACTACTAGTCAGTATTACTAGTGAGTAGAATTTTCAAATCAAGAGAATAATATAAACTAACACGAAAACAAAACTAAAGTATTACAATTGTGCTATCATATTATTTCCGTTTATATATCCTTATTAATACACCTCACATAATTCAGAATTCATATGATATCATGAAAAGAAAAATTCATAGATTTACCCCGAAGAGTAAGTTCAAACTCTTGTTCATCACCTTGGCTTAATGTACACCATTAATATTTAAACTTTCATAAAGGATTCATATTCTTGTTGTGACAAAATTGTCACCATTCATAATTCATATTAGTCACATAATCATGGGGATTCATATTTGTTTTGTGACAAGACAGTCACCCATGTAATTCAAAGGAATTCATATTCGTGTCGTGACAAGATAGTCATCAATAGAATCCAAAGGAATTCATATTTGTGTCATGACAAGACAGTCACCTATATAATTCAAAGGAATTCATATTCGTGTCGTGATAGGATTGTCATCCATCTTAATTCATAGTAATAGTTTGAATAAAGGAATTCATATTCGTGTCGTGATAAGATTGTCACCCATCTTAATTCATAGTAATAGTTTGAACAAAGGAATTCATATTCGTGCCATGACAAAACTGCCACCCAATTTCAATTCATAGAATTTCTCATGTTCCCACCAAGAGAATTCATAATTTTGTCGTGACAAAACTATCATCATTCATTGTTGGAAGATTAATCCAATACTAGTATAAAATCAGTTACTTTGTAGCAATCAAATTCTGATTTCAATTTTAGTTCATAGGTTTTATAATAAATACCATCACTATTACCATTAGCCAATCCCCCATACTTCACGTTGAAGTCTCACCCCACTCGGAATCATTATTGGTGTCACAAGTATGTGGCATTGATCGTATCTTTTATTCAGTCAAATAAACACTTTACTCATAATTCATTAGTCATAAAATCAGCACTTTACTCACAATTTATCAGTCATAGCATTAACATTCTATTCATAATTTGTCATTAAACTTAGATCAAATATTATAATCAAGTGTTCCAAAAGTACCATATTAACTGTTCCTTCTATACACAGGTTCAAAGGATGATATCCATCCAGAAATGTTCAGTAATAGTAGAGGATATTACACAACGAAATAGATAATGACAGTTAATGATTGGGTCTGAAACTAAATACAGCATTGTCTCCATCTTGTACTCATGTTCTTTGTAGTTTCGCAAATAAAAAATCTTTCTTAAGTGAAAGACATATGGTTTTTAGAACTCAGAGGCTTCATCAATCATCATAAATCTCTAGTGTTAGTGGTGTGTGAATAAAGTCATACACAACAACAAGAAAATTTTTATATAGAACCAATAACAAAACAGGAGTTTTACGTCTAGTCCTATTTGAGTTCTTTGGATGAAGAGTACCAACAATCCTCTCCTAATGGGTCCACCTCCATGGTGGTCGACTACCTGTCCCATATATTATTTATTAAATTGTCACTAATTGCTTGTGTCTTCTTGTCTTATGCTTTAGTTTGAATGGTTGAGATTAAAACATCCAAGGACTGTTTTGATATGATGGATAGCCCGGTTGAGTTGTAGGGCTTCTAAATATTCAAAGCCATACAAATACAAGTAGGCCAATCTACTAACACTTTTTGACTGATCTTTTTCAATTGAAGATTGGATGTCGCTGTAAAGATAGGGTCCACAGTAGATTATCACTCACCATCTACTGTGGACAGAGAACGAGAGAGTCAGAAATCTCTATAGTCTTCAGTAGAATGAGGTTTGATTGATACTTAATCAACAGATAGCTTGAATGGTGCATCTGAATAGAAATCAGCGAATCCAAATACCAACTTTTCAGTCGATGACATCAGGAATCGGCACAGCAGAAGGTGATTGCAGCAGATGATACCTTCTTAATAGAGGCATTCCCAATGCTCTGCTGCTATAAAAAGAGTAATGGTAGCAAGAACATAAGGATGCATTAAATTGTCGTATCCCTTTGAGTGGGTCAACTGCTGTATTTATAAGTTTAAAATGGTATTTATCCCTATGTTGCAATCAGAGCTTGTAATGCAGTGAGAATGACAAAATCCTTGATAAATACAGTCGATTCAAGGAAAACCAGGGGCTGGATGCCAGATCAAAAACCAGTGTTGATGCCAGAAAATCACAGAAAACCAGAGAGAGTATTCAGCCTGGTCTGCTCTGGACTCGAATTGATCACCAGTTGTCCCTCCACACCAAACTGTCTAATTGTTAAGTGTAAACTGTGATAATTACAGAATACTCGAAGGGGAAAATCTGTCCTAAGGCGGAGAAATCTAATTGATATCTTCAAAAGCCACAGTAAGCGAAGGTTGACCCTGTGGACTACTCAGAAGAACCAAATCATCCACTCTTCTGGAGGATAAGTCCAGATCAGACTCCAAACTAGTAAACCCTAAGTGGTTGCACACCTTAGTAGTAAGATCTATGGATCCTTATATTGAGAGAAGAAGAAGAAGAAGAAGAAGGAGAAGAAGAACACACAGAATTGGGGACACTGTCATGTCCCTTTGATGGGCATCAACCCTTCTATTTATCATGTATATTGCCTTAAGTCAAGGCTGTGATTACAAAGATTGATATCTGTTTATAAACAAAAAAGGAAAGGTCTGATATGATACAAGCTTACACAGCTTATACAAAGTTGACTAGATCCCACTAGATCCCTCACGTGGGATATTCATGGGCCTGATGGGCTGGGCCTGATGGGCTTGGTGAATGTGTGCTTTCTATGCTTCTACACTTAGGACTAAATTGCGGACAAATCGGACAGAATCCAAGGTTTTTAATGACTTTGATCAAAACTAGTACAGAAAACAATCCAAACAGTATATCAATTAAAAATTTTACATCTGATCACTAGAAGAAACTGAGAAAATTTCCACAAATCTTTTTATAATGGGCAAGCCTTAGTTTAGGTTTTGCATCGTTAATGAAACCTTCAAAGAGATCTCCCCAGTCATCAATCAATGCAGCCGTATGAACTGTTGTCTTCTCAGTTGGTAGCCTCAAGAGGAGATTTAAACCAGCATCCCACAATCTATTGCTGCTCTGGTGTCATGTGAGATATTATAAGCAGAAGTAAAGAAGATTTGAAGGAGGAACTTTGTATTGTTCTTCATTATTTGTGATATACATGTTACTATCTTTACAGGATATAACAATCTGTCATATCCAAGATAATTAAAAGAATCATTTCTAATTTAGGATCTGATTCTGGAGGCTAAATATAGAACACACACTCAACTACAACCAATAAGAATAACGTACAGAAAATCTGTTTTGATTCATGGATTGTTGGTTCATTAGGTTATCTTGACCCATTGGATTGTTCTGACCCACGGGGTTGGGGTTGACCTGTGTCTTGACCGTAAAGGAGGGTGTCTTGGGCAAATATTTATATGTTGGATATGGGAAATGATCAAGCCATATTTACAGGTTAAATGTATGTTAATGTTACCAAAATTATCCCTGTGCCTTTTAATTTCATGTATCAATTTGAAAGCTGTTTTCGCTATCCTTGTGTCGCATCAATTTATTGACATGTCTCTGTTCTTATATTATTTAAGGTCATTTACTGGTTTTCGCGATCAAACATGAGAAAGCATCTATACCATCTAAACTCCATATAATGTTTATGCATGTCATACTGCAGTTGTAAGCGTGGGGGCTGCACTGTTCTTGTTTCAACAGCTAGCTGGAATAAATGCCGTGGTATACTACTCTACCTCTGTGTTTCGCAGCGCTGGAATCGCCTCTGATGTTGCCGCAAGTGCTCTTGTTGGGGCATCAAATGTCTTTGGTTAGTCATTTTACTGAATTATCCTATAAAACTTAACTTTTCTTGTATGTAAATGAGGAACATCTGCTGTAAACTGGTGTGGATTCTATGAATGGTGCTATGACTTGGCTCAGTGGGCTTTCCTTTCTTTGCAGGCACTGCTATTGCATCTTCTTTGATGGATAGACAAGGAAGGAAAAGTCTTCTAATTACCAGCTTTACTGGAATGGTAGTATCTTATTATTCAATTCAAAAGTTCATGGAAGCAATTCTTCTACTGAATCTTCTCTAAGACTTCATTGCTTGTTGGGTGAAATGACTGTTTATGTTCTTGTTCCAAACTTGTGAAAAGCTTGTTATCAAAATTTAAATTTGTAGTTGAACACAGCTTAATTGAATAGCTAACACCTGAAACACATGGAAATTTCACCGCAAAAGAGTGGACAAGTTGGAAATCTACTCAAAGATTGTTCAGAAGTCATTTTGAATTAAAGGACACTATCTATTTAACAGTAGAAGTAAAACATCCTTTCTTTATAAGCATGGGTCCAAGAAAAGATTATGCTCTGGAGCACAACAGCTTTGATAAAATCTCATTAGTAACATCCATGGATCAAAATAGCAACTGCTATTTCGAGCATAGCGGCCAAGTCTGGTCCACTAAATACAATTTATTGCCACTTTCACATGTAGTGGCCGCTGCAGACCACCGCAAACCTAGACTGACAGCTACTCTCCATCATTTTTGAAAACATTTAGTAGGTCTCTTTCTTATCTTCTTCTCTCCAAACAATATTTCCATGCAACTCTTCTACCCTTCTATGCTTAAAAGAACCTCAATAAACACAAAATCTCACTGAATTGAAGCTGATACCTAGAGTTCCTCTAAAGGGCTCTTCTCTGGGTGAATCCTACCGACTGCCAGGCACTTCCTTTGTTATTAGTAGAGACATTTTTTTCTCAACTCTCAACAAAAAGTAAATTGTTTGTTTTTATGAATATTAATTTGTCATGTGGTTACTTAAACTTTATTTAAGCATTAGTTTTTAATTTATATATCCTATGTTATGTACATTTGTGCTAAATTGTAAATTTAGAAATGCATAATAAGTGCAAACTTAGTATAGCTAACCAACATGAATACATGTGAAGAAATACATCAATACTATTATTTTATAATCATTCAATAATATAGAACCATTTTGGTGCAATGGTAAAAGTCTTGCATGCATGCATGAGAACATAGGTTCGAGACCTATGGAGCAGCCACTTTGTGCAAAACTACCAAAGGTTAGGTCTGTCTCCAGTCTGGACGCTCCCAGGATCTTTTCTCTCTCTCTCTTTTTTTTTATTTCCTGCGAGATTTGCACTGGGCAATGACCTTTAGGGGTGATTCCTTTGGTGCAATGGTAAAAGATCTCGGGTGCCATCCATGATGACACAAGTTCAAGACTTGCAAGCAGCCACTTGGTGCAAAATTGCCAAAGGCTAGGTTTGCTCCAACCTGAACCTTCCCAAAACCTTACTTCAGTGGGACCCCACTGGGTAACGACCATTTTTATTCAACGATATAGAATTGCTATGCACTGAAGGATCACTACACTTCCCTACCGTAGTTACTATAGGAAAAAAGAATCAAGTTCTAACATTTTCCAAAATTTTGGCTTTTTTGGATATATATTTTCTAAAAAGACTATTTTTTTGTTTAACACCGCTATGCTGATTTATATCTCCATTGTTGTTACGTATTGCCTACTATGTAGTGTTTTGGCTACCACTACACCCATGGCAACCGTTATTTTAATCCTTGCTAAGGTCATCATCAATCCCCTATCCCATCAATTTGGAATCAGCTAAAAAAATTCTGCTCAAATGCCCACACTAAGTGATTATTATTCAAATTAGTGCCAAATTAAGGTGATGGATTTGTCATGGGGATTTAGTTACATTTTTCATGAAATTTAGTCTGAGGATGATTATTATTCAGATTAGTTCCATATTAGGTTGACTGCTATAACTCATTTGGGTTGGGGGGGGGGGGGGGGGGGGGGGCGCGGGCGCGTTGGTATTTTCTTTAGCAGATTTATAATCAATTCTCATTAGAAACTTGTGGTTTGAAGGATCACTCTGAAATCTTAGAATACAAACAACAATCCCTAAAACCTACAAAGAAGCCTCTATTGTTCCTATAAAAACAGTATTCACTTAAGGGATTCAAAAGATCTTATTAAAGCATAACCGTTATCTCATCTTCTTGAACAAAATAAATTTACATACAATTGGAAAACAAACCAAAAGGATTGAAACTAAGCTTATACAAGAAAAACAAAAACCCCTTGGTATATCTCTTTCTCCAAAAGAAGTTTTCGAGGAAAAAGCTGCCTGCCTTGGTCTATGGTTCAAATTCTGCTTCAAATCAAATTGCTTCCCATCCCTCACCTCCCTCTCTTTCCAATCAATTATCATTATTCCAAGATTCGCAAAATCCTGAAGATGCTTTTGTGGATGACATATCCATTAAAGATGAATTGTGCTATTGCATTGCCGTTGGTATGCCTTGATCAACTCCACTTATCAAAGGCATGTGGCAACTGTCGGCAGAAAACTCCAAAAAAGAATGCTGTACAACCATTACAATACTATTCCGGACTTGATCTTTGTTAAAGTCCATTCAATCATATCTGTATCCTATAGTGGATTTCAATGACTTTGAAATCCGTTTCTAAGATCTATAAATAAGACATTTGTGAAGTGCACCAAAAGGTTCGTTTGTGAGTTGCACACCTAAAAATTCGTGTGTATATACATATATCTAGCACGGCGTTACTGTGCGAGACAACATATGGACCCACCTTATAATCAAACCTAATGGACCATCCAAACCCCCTTTCTCTCTCCTCCTCTCTACCTTAATATTTCAGAAATCCCAAGGGGTATACACCAATCCAAATGGACTAAAAATTCATCTCTAATGTGGTCCCACCTAGATCTTTGCTCCAAGTGGGCCTCAACAGCTGTCGTGCACAGTGCTTTGTGTGAAACATATTCACAGGAGCATTGCCCATAGATATGTGAGTGCGTACACATGTATGCATGTAAGAATGAGAAATTCTCTCTAAGGAATAAAATAGCAGCCGCTGCAAAGTGTAGCGGCCGCCATATCGGCTGTAGCGGCCGGCACCACCACGTTATGGGGGTGTTAGCGCCGGTAATACCCATAGGGGGGGCGTAGCGGTTGCTACGTAGTGGCCGCATGGGCTAGGGCTTTTATAAAACCATGACGCCCATTCTTCTTCCTTTTTCACTTTGTCTCTATCTTTCCCTTTCCCTTTCCACTATTTTTTAGTCTTACCTCCTTCCTACTTCAAATCAAAGGCAAAAAGGGTCCACAAACATATCAAGATCTACAAATCTAGATCATTCATCTTCTTTGAAGTGAAAATGCATCTCTCAAAAGGTATTTTTTATGTGATTTTTTTAGATCTATGGCTCTATTCCTCTTTTCTCCTTCAAGATTCTCTTGGAAATGGCCTGTAAGTGATAGATCTATGTTTTCCATAGATCAAACCCTCCATTTTCGATGGTTTATTTATTTATTATTTATTATTTATTCTCTGATTTTTTTATTTTTTGAAAAAAAAATTTTTCTTGAAGAAACACCAACCAAATCACTTGAAAATTACTCCCAAGTGTTAGATCTATAAATCCCATGAATGAATCACACTTTCTTTCTTGTTTATTTCAATTTATTTAATTTTTTATGTTCATATTAATAGGACTTTTTGAAAAAAATAAATTTTATTTAAATTTTGGCCGACTAAATCACTTAAAATCACTCCCAAGTAGCCTAGATCTATCATTCTCATAGATCAAACCCCCAGTTTTTTGGGTTTTAATATATTTAATATTTATTATCCACGGATTATTTTTTTTAAAATTTCCTTAAGAAACACTAACAAAATTGCTTGAAAATCACTCTCAAGTGTCAAATCTATGAATCTCATGAATAAATCACACTTTTTTTCTTGTTTTTTTTGAATTTATTTAATTTTTTATGTTCATATTAATAGGATTTTTTGAAAAATAATAATTTTATTTAAATGTGGTCGACGAAATTGCTTAAAATGACTCCCAAGTAGCTAGATCTATAATTCTCATAGATCAAACCCCCATTTTTATGGGTTATTTATTTATTTTTTATTTTTTATTCTCGGATTTTTTAATTTTTTCAAAAAAAAATTTCTTGAAGAAACACCAACCAAATTATTTGAAAATCACTCCCAAGTGTTAGATCTATGAATCCCATGGATGAATCATACATTCACACTTTCTTTCTTTTTTTTTTTGAATTATTTGATTTTTTATATTCATAGTTCATACTTCATACGCCATATTAATAGGATTTTTTGAAAAAAAAATATTTAAGTGTGGTCAACTAAATCATATATGCAGGAATTTATTGTGCCTCTCAAAGTTCAACTTCTCTCATCATTTGTGATTTGCTAAGAATTAAGATAGTGCGCGATGCAGGATAGTGCACGATGTAGATCCTGCATGGGCACATGGCATAGCAGTTGATGGAAATAGGTCAAAAATAAAATGTAATTTGTGTGGTAAAATCACTAATGGGGGCATTACAAGATTCAAACAACACTTGGCTCACGTTTTAGGCAATGTGGCAGGATGTATAGTTGCACTAAAAGAGCTTAGAGAAGAGATGAAAAAGTTTTTAAATAAAGGAAAAGAAAGAAAAGTAGAGATCAAAGAAAAAAGAAGTCAAGAAGTTGATGATGCCCGCTATGAGGTGTTTGGGGAGAAAATTCTTTCTAATTTTGATAATGAGGGTGACGACCCAAAAATGAAAGGTATAAGAAGATTCACTTATGACGGCATAAATGAATGAAATGCGAAGAGGTACTGGCAGACACTTTGAATCTAGGGGCTCATCTAGGGGAGGGGGCTCATCTAGAGGCAAAGGTATGGCTGGAGCAATGCGTCGAGCATTAAGCACTCGACAACAGGAGGATGATATTGAGAATATTTCTTCTCGTAAAACATTACGAACTCCTAGTAGTGCTATACCGCTAGTCCAATTGATCCCTTAGCACATTGAAATGAGTTGGCTAAATAGCTTAAAATATCAAAGTTGTTTAAGGGGGCCTTGAAAAGTGCAAGAGGCAGAGTAGCCTCAACGACAACAAAGTGGCTAATTACAAGAACGTATGCTCTCAAGTTATGGATTCTTCTTACTTCCAAACTATACTAGATGTTGCAGCGACTGCTGGTCCCAGTATAACAACACCTTCTGTCTATGCTGTGGGGACCAAGTATTTAGCAATTTAGTATGAAGACATAAAGAGTTGGGTAACTACTTTTAAAGGTATATGGGAGGAGGGGGGAGTCACAATTATGTATAACGGATGGACGAGCAGCACACAAACACAGTTAATATATTTTTTAGTGTACTCTGCCGCTGGGACCGTCTTTGTTAAGTCCGTTGATGCATCTGAATAGATACGGACTACAAAATATATTTACCGCCTTATGGATAAAGTTATTGAAAGTGTTGGTGAGGAAAATGTTGTGCAAATTGTTATAGATAATGGCGCCAATTTCAAGAAAGCCGGGCAGTTGTTAATCGAAAAGAGAAATAACTTGTTTTGGACCCCATGCGTGGCACATTGTATAGATTTAATATTGGAGGACATTGGAAAGAGGAAAAACTGTGAAAACTGTCATCATGCCTTGTAGAAGCATCACGAGATTTATCTATGATCATTCGTGGTTATTGGCATTAATGAAGACATTCACAAATGAAAGAGCCTTGGTGCGTCTAATTGCAATAAGGTTTGCCACCCACTTCATTGCCATGGATAGCCTTGTGCAACATAGAAACAAGTTGATTAAGATGTTTGCATTAGAACAATGGCTTAATTCAAAATGGGAAACAGCAACGAGTGGTCCTGGCTTTGATGTCCTAAATCTTGTTAGAGATAATAAATTTTGGTCCAAAGTTAAAAATCTTTTGAAGGTCTATGAGCCCTTAGTGAAAGTGTTGTGGCTTGTAGATAATGATGATAAGCTGACAATGGGCTATATTCATGAGGCAATGGATCGAGCAAAACTAGTAATATAAGAAAATTGTAGGTATAATCAAGAATTCTTGCAAATAATTAATGCCCGATGGAATGATCAATTGCACCATCTATTGCATGCTGCAGGTGAAATAAATTTTTACACTATTGTTTTATGACTTTACAAGAGTTTCACTTTTATTTTGTATTGTATAGAGATGTACTCATGCAAATTTGACATTTGAATTGTAGGATATTTTTTGAACCGTCAATTTTACTACATGAACGAAAAACAACATACAAAAGCTATTGAGACCGAGTTGCAAGTATGATTGAAGGAGGTGTTGAAGAAAGTAATTCCTAATCACGTTGAACAAGTTTTAGCTTTAAAAGAAGTAAGTGACATGTCATATATGATATAACGTTTATTATATTTTAAATGTATTGTGATTTTTACCTAAGTTGTGAGTTGTAACAAATTTAAAATGATTTGTACTTTGCATATGGTAGATTTCTATATACACAATAAGACAAGGGAGTTTTGCAGATCCGTTGGCAATTAGATCAATAACTAGCTTATATCCTGGTATAAATAGTTTTAACCTAGTCACGTACTAGTTTTAAGTTTATCTATGTTATATGTTGTGGAATGGGGATTGTGGATGACTATTTTTTTATGTTAATTTTTTTTCCAATTTCAGCCAAGTGGTGGGTCAATTTTGGAGAAAGTGTTCCACACTTGAGAATTGTTGCCATTTGGGTCTTTAGCCAAACAACGTCTTCATCGAATTGTGAAAGAAACTGGAGTACTTCCTCATTAATTCACACAAAATTAAGAAATCGGATAGCAATGCAAAAGCTGAACAAGTCAGTGTATTGTCACTACAATTTGAAGTTGAGAGTCAGAAATAGACAAAGGAGGCAAAGGGATGATCTAAATTATTGCTTATAAATTTGGATAATATCTTTTAGGAAGATGATCCTTTACTTCTATGGTTAGTTGATATAAAAGATCCATTGTTAGATGGAGATGAGAATTTACATTAGGATATACGAGGAATAATAGAAGAAGACAAAAGAGGAGGAGAAAGTGAGCCTCAGCCACCTATAGAAACTAGAACATCAAGAGGCATTGAACCTGAGCCCTCTCATGTAGTATCTACATTGTGCTCTGATAGTTTGAGTTCAAGCATCGCTCTAGGTAGTGACTCTCCATATGGAGGAGGTAACGGGGCCAAGCCAAGTGGTTCTCACTATGACGACGAAGTAAATGCTCCCATTCAGGTTGTGGATGAATTTCCAGATCCATCTCGTATGAGGCCAGGTCATATTTATGTATGCCAAAGATCCCGTGATGGACAAGGAAATGATGGTGGGAGTGGGAATGTTGGAGGGCAATAAACAGCAAACTGGTATCCTATTTTCCATGACCCATGTTCTAGGTACTGACCGTATGTCCAACCAGACTACGCACATGGTCAAGCAGAATCATTCTCACAACAATATTCAGAATCAAGGTTGTTTGATCAATATTCTTATCTAAATCCAAGTCCATCCCATTTCTTTGTGTTTGAGGATCCCAATGCGCACCAGTATGGAGGAGAGTTGCAATATGTTGGTACTAGTGGGAGTGGTGCCAATGATAGCAACTATAGCGCTAAAGACAGCGATGCCAGTGCCACATATCCTGCTAGACATTCATTTTGGTGGTAGAGGTATTTCTTTAATCATTTCTCAAATCTCACCTTTATATGAACTCTCATATCTCAACTCTTTAAGTACAATGTTATTTATGAAGTTATTATTTGTTATGTCATTTATTGTGTTGAATGTTGATTGTTGAGTCACTGACTTTAGTGACTAATCTCTCTAAGTCTTAAATTCTTGACTCTTGATTCTTGACTTTGAGTCTTGAATCTTGATTCTTGATATCATGTGAAAAATAATATTGATACTATTATTTTTTAATTATACAGCGATACAAGACATCATGCATTTAAGGGACCGCTACGCCCCCTTATTTTAGG
This sequence comes from Sextonia rubra, assembly GCA_037013555.1. Classification (NCBI taxonomy): domain Eukaryota; kingdom Viridiplantae; phylum Streptophyta; class Magnoliopsida; order Laurales; family Lauraceae; genus Sextonia; species Sextonia rubra. The sequence continues at coordinate 18,409,886 of JASUAD010000024.1, read as the reverse complement.
CTTTTTGCCAAAACAAACATATATTCTAGCTCTTTACAATTTTCTGGATTTTCTAGAATTTTTTTTATAATTTTTTTGAATCACCCTGCTACATCGCTACGTAGCGTTTTGGCAACCGGCTGCGACGCGATCTGCTACTGCTATTTTGATCCTTAGTCTCTTCCTGGATTCATGCTATAGGCTGTAGGTTATCATCCTCATAGTTACTTGATTTGTGTTGCTGTCAATTTGAATTTGAGTACGTAGTTTGATGGTTACTTCAATTTGAAATTTTGATGGAGTAGGTTCATTTAAATTTTTTTATTCACTTAAAATGGTATTCAAATTTGATGAGTTCAATGTATTAATTCGAATATATAATTTAATTCAGTTCAATTATTAGAAGATCACATTTTCTTTTTTCCTTTTCATCTGAAGCTTCTTTTTTAATCAAGATTATCAACTACTCCGTTTATCAAATCTTACTTGAGTAGAATTTTTAATTTAATTGGAATAATCACCATGGTCAGATTCATTGTTGCTATTTTACATGAGTAAAATACACAAGAATGACGGGAGAGATAAGTTTGGATCACAATTCATAAGCCTCTGGAATTGGGGTCTATCTATTAAAATTTAACCGATCAAAATATATGCCACTTGAATGTCCTTGAAAAATCTTAATTTGATAAGAGATGCTCCCATTGTCATATTACCTTATAATACACTGATTTTTATGTATTATAGTATTTTTTGAAGGAAAAAATTAGCCAAACCATATTTAAGCGAAGCATAATTATTTTAGTTGATTTAGATTTCTATTAGGACGGCCATAGCATGAGCCTTATAAAAGTCTCACATGCAACCTAAACACAGAAGGATGACTCTTGAGATAAGAGAAAGTTGTTGGATAGCTCATACAATTGCATTAAATAACTCTCTCTCTCTCTCTCTCTCTCTCTGCGATGGCACTCTTCATCTCCTTTTGGTCATTTTCATTTCTGTTTTTCTCTGTATTCACTGTTCATTATCTTCTTCGAAAGACCTCTTCATGTTCTACGAATTTAGCATCTTAGAAAATCTGAATCAAGTGAATCGAATCCCGAATTGTTCGAATTGAAGAATATAGGATTCGATCACATTCTGAGCGAATTAGGTAACTATGGTCCGTTGACTGGCGAGTGATACTCATTATGAATGCCATCTACTTAAGGTCTCCTTTTCAAGTTCGATTCTTCCCAATGCATGTGATGTTATTTGGATATTTGCTATCTAATTTGTGCTTGTACATCTTAAACTAATGTATAACTAGCATTAAAGCCCATGCCATGCATGGTTAAATCTCATACAAATTATATAATAGATTAATATTAATATTTAAATGAAGTATTAGTTAATAAAGAACACCTGAATTGCCAATGTTACATCTCATGCAAATTGAATAATAAATTAAAATTAGTATCTAAATCAAGCACTAATTAACAAAAAAACATGTAGATTGAGTGAATGACAAGCTCAATTCATTAATGAAAAGAATATAAGTTCATATTATGACCTATGATTACCTATGTGCGGTAAAGTATTATATCCACCTATAGATCGGTCACTCCTTCATAACTCTAAAGGAAGAAATTTGTGTCTTATTTTGGTGCAAAGACCAGACATGTCAAAAGCAATAACGGATTCCTCTGTTTGGAGCCCATCCATATGTATATCAATCATGGGTAGTGCTCGTCTCCTCACCATCGACTCTTCCCCCAATTTCTTTCATTGTTAATCTTATTTCCTCTACCGATTTTATCCAAAACATATCAACTTCCTAAAAATTGCACCATCCTTTGGTATTACTCTGCAATTGCTTAGATTTAATTATAATTCTGTTAATGTTTTTCTTGATGACGCACTTTGCTATTGAATCTAAAGAGAGTTGGAACCCGTGCTCGCACACTTATCATATTGAAGCAGCGCAGGGAAGAAGAATAGCCAATAGGCTAATCTCCAAGCCAAAAGGCTTAAGGATAGGATGTCTAGGTGCCTCATCAAAGATAAATAAAACTCTCTCAACTGAGAACCAAACTTAAATTCTTATTCAATATTAATGTCCGTGTCCCATGAAGGGATTATATCTTTATTTATAACTAAGATATTTTCTAACTAAGGAAACAACTAATTCAAATCAAATAAAAAGTCTTAAACCAAACATGACTGGACTTTCTAAATATTAAAAAAGCAATTAAAGCAACTATTAATAATATGATCTACTATACTCTACTGGGCCTTGTTGGTCTTAGGTCCAATGGGCTAGCCAATCATGGATTTAGCCTGCATCACATGACCACATCAGCTCAGGGCATGGATCCCTTTGGTCTAAATTCAGAGATAGAAATTTGTGTTCTTGAAATTTTCAATTGACTTTAACAAAATTATAAAAAGAAAAAGATCAAGTTGGTTTTCTTTAATTTTTTTTAGCAATAATGTAAAAGACTGTTTGTACTTCTTTTGAGAACAAAGTAAAGAAAATAAAAATAAAAGAATGCATAATCAAATTTATAAATAGAAACTGGAATGAGATTTGCAGACCACAGCTTAAAAGCGAATCAACTGTAAAATATCAACCAAATAATCCTATGAATAATCTTAATGAGAAAACAACCAACAGTGCCATACTTTTAATAATTGAAAAAAGCATAGTATCGGCTACAGAAAAGGAAACGAAAATATCACAAAAACCTCAAATTGGTCAAATAGCCTTTTTAATAGTTTGATCCCAAGAAGATTGGGCTGCTTCCTCTAGGGAACATTTGTCAAATTATCCAAAAAGAAAAAAAAGAGAGAGAGAGAAACACAAAGGAATTTGAAACATAAATAAAAAGGTAACCTAGTGTGAGTCCCACCCTAGCAGGGTCCTGGGAGGTTCCAGATTGGAGATAGACCTAACCTTTGGAAAGTTTGCACAAAGTGACTGCTCACACAGGTCCCTAAGCTGCATTGTCACGATGGCATGCAAGACTTATCCCATTGCATCAAAGCAATGCCCCTGGAATTTGAAATGTAAATAATCCAACAGTAATTTTTTGGGTTGTGAATATTCAAGTTTGTATATAGCTAACATGTTACTAAGATCTTTCAATATTTCTAACATTGCATTTTGATGAAGTCCAATTATACCATCCTAAATTACTTAGGCCGTATTTGGGGCGCAAATAACTAGGATCCCATATTTGCATTCTCAAAGTTGTATGTCTGTCTAGATTTACTCATACACATTCAGAGAAATGTGCACAATTATTTCTCTGAGGCTCTTTGCTGCGAAATTGCAATGAATCAAAAGGATATTCAATGTCAAACAATTAGGCATTAATATGTAAAAAAGCTTTTCTTACAGAAATGCATTTCCCTAAGGGGAGAACTGTTTCACTAAAGGGAGGAAGAGTGAGTATTTTATTATAAAAATTAAAGAGTGATTAAAGAGACTGATTAAGGAATTGTCAAATCGAGGGAACAGAGGGGATGCTGATGTGGACATAACTGCTCTCAAGGAGGATTGGGAATGAGGGTTTTTTTTTTTTTTTGTTTTTTCAACTTTTATCTGGCTTTAAGGTTTAAGATGTTGATTTCTCAAAGATAATGTAATGTTCTTGATAAATGGGAGAGGTCTACAAATTAGAGACAAATGAGTTGTAGCTTTCTCACCGCATAAATTTCAGTCTGAGTATTAGCCTCAGTACTAGAGTGCCTTAGATCAGCCTCAGGCCCTCAGTAGTAGGTTTTCATCTCCTCTAGCGTGTTGAGTTTTGTGAGAATGAGTATTGATTGGTTGTTGTCCAAACCAACTGAAATCCTGAGGAAAGATAAATTGGAGTCCTAAGTGTTAATGTCTAAAAAAACTGTAGACTCTGTTTCATAGATTTATAATTTTTTAATGCCCACATCATTTGTTTAAGAATTTTTCTTTTTATTGTTCCTCACACATGTCAATCCCAGTAACTCGAGCGGCTTCCTAGACAGGGCTAATTATCACTATCATTCCATGTGCATGGTAGGCATTTGTTTAACAACTTATGCAAAGTAGTAATAGGTTATGAACTTACAATAAATGTAGTTTCTTTCTCATCCAATGGTTGTGCCCTGTCGTTTTTTAGATTTAATGCTCTTGGTTGCCTCATGGTATGCAAACGTTGCTAAAGTTACCTTAATCTTGAATTTTATAATAACTGATTCAATTCTTCTTGATGCTGGATTTTTAAGGCTGCTTCAATGTTGCTTCTTTCCCTGTCCTTCACTTGGAAGGTTCTGGCACCATATTCTGGCACCCTCGCTGTTCTTGGCACAGTGCTGTAAGTTAATGTTGCTGCTTGTCAAATTGTTAGTGTCACTTTCCATCACCTTATATCCAAAAATTGCTAACTTAAATTTCAACTCTATCAAACAGCTATGTGTTGTCATTTTCACTGGGTGCTGGTCCAGTTCCTGCACTTCTTCTTCCGGAGATATTTGCCTCCAGAATCAGAGCAAAGGCAGTTGCATTGTCCTTGGGCATGCACTGGGTAAGTTTCATAGAGCTAGAGTGTGGCTCCTTGCTAATTAAAGAAACATGTCGCCTTTGCTTGTTAGTGCAGTCAGGTGGTGTGCAATGATCTTGTTGGGAAAAGCCGCACAGCAAAAACTACCCATGATGGACGGATCAATCACGATGAACACACGCAATCACACCATCAAGTCAACCACACACATGAACACAGCAATTTTACGTAGTTCGGCTACCTTGCCTATGTTTGCGGAGGAGAGAACTCATTTATCATGATCCCATCTCAATCTCCTTAGAATCTACGGTTACAGTACATCAATATATATAGTTTTCGCTTTTTTGGCCAACAAGAAAACCCATATATAATGACTATAACACCCTTAATCCTGAATCTCGGTTTTTGCTAACCCGGACGACCGATCTAGGTAAACTAGAATGCAAGACAAAACCCAATAGATCACAAGTGCCTATAATTAGATTCTTTTAGTTGATCAATATACTTGCCATCTGAGCTGGGCAAACTTCTGGACATCAATATCAGACCTTAACCTTGCTCAAGTTTTCAGGTCAGAGCTTGTTATCCAGATTGTTGACATAATGGAGCCCATTGCAGATGGCCATTAACTGGTGGTCTCCCAGATTGTAAATCCTAACCATCTACTCTTCAGCCGTTTCTGCAATTTGGGTCACTGAACTGTGGGTCCATTCTTTGCCTGCTAAAAATACCTGAGTAAACTATCAAAAAACTGATTTGTTGATTGATTCTAGGAATCACCAATATATCATAAAATCCATGTATATATTTTACAGGTTTCCAACTTTGTCATCGGCCTGTATTTCTTGAGCGTCGTGAACAGGTTTGGAATCAGCAAGGTCTATTTGGGATTTGCTACTGTCTGCCTTGTCGCTGTTTTGTACATAGCTGGCAATGTGGTAGAGACCAAGGGCCGGTCATTGGAGGAAATAGAGCGTGCTCTTAGCTCTGCTGCTTGATTGGTGGTGATTCTACTATGCAAGTCATGGGAATATTTCTAAGGAAAGTGAAGTTAATTTCACTTCAGCAGCAGGGAACTTCTAGGTTAGAGTAGACATAGGATTGGATGCTTTCTTGTTAATCTTTCTGGGACTGCCTCTTGGAGTTTGAATAATCCAATGTCAGCGGCTTTTCATTTGTTGACATGTTTGTTCGGAATATAAAGTTGTGCAGCAATACTTATTTAATCTCCGAAATATGAGCATCCAACCCCTCACAACACCCATATCAGCAGGGACTTAGAGAAGAGAGTGGCATGAAGCTTAAGCTCGTTGCTTTGATAATTTATAGGAGGGAGCCCGTTTTGTACAATTTATAAGAGAATTCCATGCTGCCAGTTCCAACTGATGCAAACACAATCGCTGTGATCCAAGTAATATTGATAATTGGATTCAATAAAAAAGAAGAAATAAGTTTGTGAATTAACTATTTATAATCTAATGTGACACTTGGCCATCATATAGGATCGGGGAGGTCTTGGGTTCAAACCTAGTCTCCCTCCTTTGCGTACGTGACTCTAGGTCCTGGCCCCTTAGCTAGGTTATTAATAGGGTTTCATATTTAATTAACATATAATTTAAAAGATTTATGAGCCAGTTCGCAGGTTGGGTGCTGATAAAATGATTTTAACTTTAATGAGTCAAGATACTAATTAAAAGTCAGATAACTTGTGCCATTAATGAATTTCAAAATCGAAACCATTGGAAACTAACGTCTCCCATTATATTGACCGCACGCATCGTGTCACAGAAAATGTGTGAGATATGGCACCGGAAAATCTGGGATTATCTCCGTTCTTTTTTTGGGTTCAGTAGATAAATGAGCTAAAAGAACCTGTTTTTCTATTACCTTTCTTCACAAGCAAGGATGGCGCATTCCAACCTATGTTGGTAGGATTTGAGTTCCGTGGAAGAGGACACACTTGTCCTCTTCTGTGGTTCGACACAAACACATCCTTAAAATTTGTGATTTTTCAGACCTATGTTATGAGTTGCTTCAAATTGCTGTTTGGTGGTCTCAGTAAATAATTGGAGGGTATGACGTCAAGGTTTTGGTGGGGACAACAAAATAATGAGAAAAAGATTCATTGGGCTAACTGGTAAAACTTAATATGAGTCAAAACAAGTAGGAGGTATTGGTTTCTGCAACTTGAAAACTTACTACTTAGCTCTCCTAGCTAAGCAAGGATGGTAGCTTATGCACAACTACCAATCTTTATTTTACAAGGCGTCCAAGGCTAAGTATTTTCCAAAAGTCCCTTTTCTCCAATCTAGTGTAGACAGAACCCATCCTTTGCTTGGAAAGGAATTTTTGTAGCCAGGAGAATTTTACAAAGTGACCACACCTAAACGGGTCATAAAGGTTCTTATTCTAAAAGGTTCTTGTAGGGATGTAGATGGAGGGTGAGCAATGGCCAAAAGATCAAGGTTTAGGAAGATAGATGGTTACCGACTCTTCTCACCTACAAAGTGACTACACCTAAATGGGTCGTAAAGGTTTTTATTGATCAAAATACTAAATGGTGAGATGTGCAAAAGGTTCAAAATATTTTCCTTCCCCATGAAGCTGATGTGAACCTGAAGATCCTTTTGAGGCATAGCATGTCAAGTAGTGTATTGGTATGGGCCGAAAACAAAAATGGTGTGTTTTCTGTCAAGAGTGCTTGAAGGGTTGCGCTAAAATTGTGGCAAAACCAAAGTATGGGTGAAAATTCAAACACAGGTGCTCAAAGAAAATCTTGGATGAAGGTCCCCAACAAAATCAACACTTTTGCATGGAGAGCATGTGGGGAGATATTACTAACTAGGATTAATCTTGCCAAACAAAATATCCTTTTCATTACTATTTGTGATCTTTGCATGGGGGAGCCTGAAGATTGCATGCATGCCTTATGATGGTGCCCTCAATTGCATTGGGTGTGGAGGGACTTTTTTTTGGGTGTGGATTTTGCTCATGGATAGCATAACTTTGGCTTGTTCGTCTGGGATTTGGCAGAGAAGGAGCCAAAATTTGACTAGGAAAGGTTTTCTCAATGGCATGGGGAATATGACATAAAAGGAATCTCTTTATCCACAATTAGGAACTAGTGGACCCATCGGTAGTTGTTGACGGTGCTACAACTTTAATACGGGGGTTTAAATGTTCTTTAATTCATAAGAAGACCTATTTAAAGGAGAAAACTTTATGGTAGCAACCTCCACCGTTGGGTGTTTTAAAGTTTAATGTGGATGGGGCTTTGTTTGACAAGATTCAGAAGGCGGGTGTGAGTGTTGTTCTTAGAGATGAGATGGGTGATGTGGTCATAGCTATGAGCAAAATAGAAAATGGAGTGGAAGAAGCTAATGATATTAAAACCTTAGCAATGCTGAGGGGGCTTTAGATGACTTGCCATATTGGGGTTAGAAATATTATTCTTGAAAGTGATTCCTCATATACGGTCGATGCACTGAATAAATCCTCTTAAAATCTTTCTAGATAGGGTCTCTTGATTGAAGAGATTAAAGTCTTGTTGAATCTTTTCAACAGCTTTGTAGTGCAGCTTGTGGGTAGAGATGAAAATGTAGTAGCTTATAAGTTAGTTAGGCACGCTCAGTATGTAGATGAGATTTTGGTCTGGTGGTCCTTTTCCTCAAAATTGATTAAACAATATGTAATTGTTGATTCCATGTTGGTTTCTCAAAAATATTATTTGAGAATATTTCTATCAAATATATATTTATGTGCATACATCCCTCACCAAATGATCGATCTATATATATATATGATTTCACTTCTTTTCTTTTCCTTTTTTAAACTTTAACTAAATCGCTTGCAATCAATCTAACTAATTGGTGACATAACAAACTTCAATGCGCTACATTGTATAATAGGCCCTAATCATGGATCTAGCATAGAAAAAGTTGTTATGCCAAGAGACGATATAAAACTTCATATGAAAAAAGACATTGAATAGTTATCTCATCTAGTTAAGAGAGAGAGAGGAAAAAAAAAACCTATCCATCTCATTAGGTGTCTCAGCTAGGGCAATCAATCTAGCCCTTTGATTAGAGGGCCCGGCCCGGCCCTCAAAAGCCCACAAAGCCAGGGCTTTTCTTTTGTCCTAAAGCCCGAGGTAGGGTAGGGTCCAATTTTGAAAAGCCCAGAACCTTGAGGGCCAAATTAGGGCTTAACTTAGCCGGCCCCAGGGGGCTCGGCTCTGCCCTTTGTCTATTAATATATGAAGTAAATAGCATATATAATATATAGGGATTTTAACAAAAACATTTACAAAGAACCCCTCTAATTAGCAATTAGTGAAGGGACCTAATTTTTATCAAACAATAATGACTAAATATGAGGTAGAATTTCTTGATGGATATCCCCATAAATCACAATAGTGCCAATTATGTTTGATACTAGATTTACCAACACATACATATTCTTCAATGAAAAGGAATTCAAGTTGTTATTTGATTAGACTTGTTTTCACCACTAGTGTAAACTACTGCCGTTTGAATTTAGATGGATGGCTATCAACATCATCATTGAGTAGGGATGAATTTTAGCAATTGTGGTAATTGATCAATGCTAATTTAGTTCTAACCCCTTTCATAATTGTTATTTCATTCAAGTAGACCCCATATATGTAAGTAAAGCCTTTTACTTTAACTCATGTTCAAATGCATCAAATCATCTTCGTCATTCATCTTAGGTAGTTAAAGTTTAATTACTTTGTTATAAAATCCTTCAAAAAACTACAAGTTAAGGTTAATCCTAATTTAAGAATGCTCTAATGTCTATTTACACCACAAATACTAAATAATTTATTTGAAACAAGTCTAATGCCTATTTGAAATAAACCTAATTGAATGAACTGAGACTTGTCAAACAGGCTTGAATGGTCTATATTATTGGTTTAACAAAAAAATATATAGTACATGAAATAGTAAAAAACACTTCAATTAGCATAACCTCAACTACACCAATCTTACTAATAGCTTAATGACAAACAAAACCAAGCACATTACTTAAAACTTTATAACTACTTCTAGTGTATTAGGTATTTAATAGTGTCTTCCATGTCATGATACTATTAAATCAGCTTATTTCATTTAATCCTAAATTATATTTTCATATAGGGTGCTCCTCGCACATGCTTAAGCTTAGGATAAGGGCTATCAACTTAAGCTTGTGGGCCCACCTGGGGCCCCACATAGGGTTGGGCGGATTTGAAGGACTCCTTAAGGTCCTCCTATTTGCAAAAAAATCAACCATATCCCTTATTTCTATCATCTCAATCTAAGCCTTAAAAGTTTAATGGTCAACAGTTCATCCGGATGGGTGTCAGTCGATCCAATGGTCAAATCACATCGAATGGGGCCTACATTTGGCAGACATGTGCAATTCAGGGGGGCCCTTGTGCATGGTCCATCTCGATGGACCAATGGTGGGCCCCACACATGCAGGCTGATGGAATAACCTCCATCCGCTTGAACTTGTGGGAGGAATCCCTTTTTATGTAACTATAAAGTAATATATTTCATCTATTCTGTTAGAAGTGACAAAATAGATTGCCTTTTGCATTGCCCTATCCTTAACTCAAACAAATGGTATATGAAAATTATTATATAATAATATTTAAAAAATCATTTCTTTTGACCTTGGCCAGGCCCTAGCTCTGCCTTGACCTTTAAGGGTAAGGTAAGGGCTTCAATATTATAAGCCCACCAAGAGCTCAAGTGTTTTGGCTTGACCTAGGCCCAGCCTGCATATATGATGATAGGGTGAAGGCTTATCCTAGCCCAGGCCTTGCACTTCGACTACCTAGTCTCATGCATCATACAAATGTAGAGTTAAAAGAGACAAAGAAAGTCATTGATTTCATTTGGTAAGCCTAGGCGAGAAGAAATAACGCTATCCATCTCTTTTGCCTGTGTTAAAGAGAGTAAGAGAAGAACGGAGCAACATTGTCTTCCTCCATTTTGCAGGTTCCATTAGGAGACGGTTGCAGAAAAGAAAAATGAATGAAATAAGGTCCTTGAAGCAGAAGTAAGGGATTATTAGAGCTATATTCACAGGGGTCCCTAAGTTTTGAACCCAACACCCACTTTTTTTAATGGGGGGGATAAACAACCCTTTTTGTGGCCTACAGTTGTAACATTTATAGGAGGAGATTTCACTTGTTAAGGAGAATACTCTTTAAGGGGAATATCAGCATGCAGATGGGGCCGAGGGTGGGGACTTTTACCATCCGTTTTATTTGCTTGCAAACGTCCACTAAGGGCCTATTTGTTTTGGAGAATTTATGACAATAATATGAGACGTTGGATTTTTTGAGACTTGGTGTGATGTATTGTTTCCCAAGCATTTTAAATGTCCTGTTTGATACAAGAATTCAGAATTCATTCCCACGTGAAAAAGCCACTTTTAATCTTATGAATTCCTCAAATTTCAGAATTCCAAATGCTAGAGGGGGGTTGAACATGTGAAATTCTACTTTGGGAGGCAGCATTTGGAATTCTTAGAATTTTCCCAGACATGAATTTTTAAAATTCTCCAAACCAAATAGGCCCAAGGGAATATCTTGCGTATCATCAAAAGTTGCATTGGGCATCGTGCCATTTGGATGTTCCTATATTCTCATGAGATAAGGCTGTAGAAAACTTATTTTGTATGTGCAAATCACTATTTCCAATTCTATTTCCCATTTTGGTTTGGCTGGAATAAATATCAAAATCTTAATGCGTTGGCATAAAAATCTAAGAATAAAAAAAAACTTCGTTTTTTTTAAGAAACAATTGTTTCCTACTTATGTAACTTATCTCATGCTATAATGGTGGGACCATATAATAAATTCTTTGAGTGTGGGCCCTATGTTCCTATTTCTAAATTTGACTTAGATGGTCACAATCACAAAAGATGGAGCCACATTCTAATTCTTATGAATGTGGACCCATATTGTGAATCATATGAATGTGACCCAATGTTCTAATTTCTACAGTTGGGTACACATAATTTTTAAAGTGGGTCCTGCATTCACAATCAACAAACAAAGCCCACATTATAATCTATTATAATTTATAAAGATGGGCATCACATTGTAATTCTTAAATGTGGGTCCTATGTACAAAATCACAAAAAAATGTGGCTCCACTATGTAATTCTTAAATGTAGGTTACATAGTCACGATCACAAAAGCTGGACTAAATCTTTTGAATGTGGGTCCATATTCTAATTTCTAAAGGTGTGTACTATGCTGTAATTTATAAAGATGGGTCCCATATTCACATTAAAAAATATGAGCTCACATTATAATTCTTATAAAATGTAGGCCCACTTTATAAATCCTATGAATATGGGCCCCATATTCTAATTATTAAAGGTGGATACCACATTGTAGGTTCTACAGAGGGTCCCATGTATGAAAATAATAGAGTGCTGCAAACATTAGAAGCTGGGTCCATTTTAGATCCTATAATTATCTTGTTTTTTTTCATTGGAGAAAATTTTTTATACGGTTACCAAGGAAATTCCCTGTGATATATTCTCAGCAGAGTATTTTAATATAATGTTGCCAAACAAGTTAGTATTGGCACAACCCTATCTTTGCACAATATGATCTGAGCACAAAATTAGGAACAAACACCAGAACAATGTCAAACAGGCCCTACATTCTTGTCAGACATATTAGTATTGGTGAAAATTAGGGGTTTCTAATTTTCTGATGACCCACCCTTGCCTCTTTCACATCTTAATTGTCTAGTTCAGGACGTCCAGTAATTTATGTTTGTTTTGGTAAAGAGAAAATTTCATTAAAAAAAGAGAGAAAACAAATTAGCCTCCAGCCAAAAGGATAATTAAAGCCCTTTCCCAACATACAGAGTAGCACCACTTAGCAAGTTTATGAGTCTGCCCATTTAAGAACCTGGGGATATAATTAAAATTTACAGAGCAAAACAATGAAGCCAGATATTTAATGTCCAAAATAATTTGGTTTATGGATCAATCAAAATTTCTTTTCAAGGCTTGCACCACTTCCTGAGCATCCAGCAAGACACGAAGCCTAGTATATCCATTCTTCCTTGCCTTCCCTATCGCTGTGAAGACTTCCCTCACTTCAGCCTTCTTAGAAGAGATGACTTTGGGCCCTTGAATAGCACCTGCATCAACAATAACTCCATTTAACATCATCAGAAATCCAAAAGAGGCAAACTCCATTTCACATTTGTTAAGGAGAATTTTCTCCTATAGAAACTTCCACATATGAATCTTTCCATCCATGGATGGGTTTCAGTGAAAGTCAGGGGTGTCTAGGTGTTTCGAATCCCCTGCCATGCTCACATCCAAATCATTCAGACCATGCAAACATCCCACAGGTTTTAAAAAAAAAATTCTCTTACCAGAATAGCTGCATGCAAACATTCCTATCCAGCAAAATGGGTGTATGTGAAAATCAGAGGGTCCCAGTTTTTAGATTGGCTTCTACACCTTTCGCATCGAGATGGGGAGTTTAAAAGCAATTGAGTTCAGCAATTGACAAGTAGGTTATCTAGTTCTTCATAAAGAGTTTAGCATTAAGCTGATAGGTGGATTGCTTTTTTTTTTTTTTTTTTTTAACCCAACCAAGGGGCCTAGACTCACAAGAGAGCCCGCACACGCAAGAAGAAAGATGGCGTAACCAAGATTCAAATCCTGGATAACCAGGTAAGTACCGCCGCTCATTAACACTAGGGTAAGATAGGTGGATCATTTGGTTCTATATCAAAAATATTATAACAAAGCAGTATTTTGTGTTTGCGCCGAGTGGACTAAGTTACATAGGTTAATCCATGGTCAACTTATATAAGTCGAATCTAAAGTGATTAGGGTAGATTTTAATAACAATATTGATTAGTGTAAATCACTAAGTCATGTAGCTCCTTTTGATTTTGAGTTTACTCTACCCCTTGACTTCATTCTTTATACATACAATTGATAGGGTAATTAAGGTCTTGGTGTGGAGAGGAGATAAATGTTATAACTACAAAATGTTATATAAAAGTGTAAGGATTTATGTATTTGGCTAATTCATGGGCTGCACAAAACTTGAGTCCACTAAGTTATATTTTATATTTCTTATAGCTTGGACTAAGGTTTGGGTTGCCAGAAGAGCTGAAGGAAAGAAATCAGAAAAATAGGAAAACAGGGTACCTAATTGATCGAGTGCATCTCCGATCAATCGATTTGGAGCAAAGGCGATACCCGATCGCTAGAGTGTCTATCCAATCAATTAGACGGCATACTAAAACCCACCAACCTTATGCAGAATTATTTTTTGTTTGTGTTGGGTTTAGTAAGTTGAGTTTTACAAGGACTATCTTTTTAAAATACAAATTGTACGTTATTTAAAGGATTTCTCTCTCAACCCTAAGATATAGGATCTCATTATTCTAATTGGAGATTATACTGTGAAGATCATCTTTCTTCTTTAGAGCTTCCATTGGAGAGACTTTGTTGAAGCTTTGAATTCTAGAGTTTGCTATTTCTACTTTTTTGTAGAAGATTGTTCATCTTGTGGATTCAAGGTGATTGGATCAAGAGCGGAGAGCAGGGCACGCAAGGCATAGTCGTGTCATGGATTCTTATAAGAAGATCTACATTCTTGGTCGAGGGATTGACTGAAAAGGATTGTGAGTATATCTTGATATAATCATGGTGCATCCACTTCAAAGGAGAAAGGTAAAACTACTTTTATTAAAAATTTTGCTTTAGATTCTTTGGCATTAACTACTCAATATGTTACAAATACAAATCATATGGTGAAGAGTTCAAAGAAGAAGAATGTTTCAAGTCCTAAAGTCAGACCCACATGCCAATATTGCGGAATTAAAGAATACATTCGACGCCGTTGCAATAAACTGAGAGATTTATTAAAGAATACGCAAAGGAGGAATTAATTTTCTAAGTCAAAGATCAAGACTAAAGCTAAATATGATTTGCCCAATGTGGTACACACTATGCTGAAATTTCTAAATTCGCAAATGTAGGTATCAGAACCCAAAAGCACCTAATCAAGAAGATCAAGCTCCCACCCCCAATTACTACGACGATATCATTAAGGGGGATTCATAATTGAGAGGGAGCTACTACTGGATCCTGATTGATAGATATGTGGCATGTTGACATCATTATTTTTGTCAATTCTGGACAAAAAAAAAAAAGGAGGGGGAGGGGGGTGTATTGAAGGCTGAAGGCATAAATTTTTTGTTGGTTGCAATTTACTCAATGTAATTTTAGTTTTTTTATTTATTTATTTTTGTAGATTGATTGTATAAAAAGTTTTATTCATGAATTGTCAAATGAGAAGATTTTAAGGATTTATTTATTTGGCTAATTAATGGGTTGGGCAAAACTTAGATCCATTAAGTTGTATTTTATATTTCTTATAGATTAGACTAAGGGTTGGGTCACCAGAAGAGTTGAAGGGAAGAAATCAGAAAAATAGGAAAACAGGGTGCCCAATCGGTTGAGTGCATGTCCGATTGATCGATTTGGAGCATAGGCGATACTCGATCGATCAAGTGTCTATCCGATCGATCGGATGGTGTATAGAAACTTACCGATTATTTCTTATTTATGACAGACTTAGTAAATTGAGTTCTACAAGGACTATTTTTAGGAGGCACGAATAGTGGGTTATTTAAAAGATTCCTCTCTCAACCCTAAGATACAGATCTCATTATTCTGAGTGGAGATTATATTTTGGAGATCATCCTTTTTCTCTAGAGCTTCCTTTAGAGAGATTTTACGGAAGCTTTGAGTTTTAGAGTTTGTTGGTTGTGAGTATATCTTGTAATTGTTCAAAATTATTATTTGGTTTTGCTACTTCAGAAGGGCTCATGATTTTTCCCGCTGGGGTTTTCCATGTTATAAATCTACGTGTCTTCTACTTGTGTAGTTGATTGTTTATTTGCAAATTCATTTTATTTATTCCACTATATATTATTTTCCTTGCAATTTAGAAATCCAAGACCCCAAAACCTTCAAAAACATTTTTCTAACTATTCCTTTCCGCAATGGCATACTTCTATCAACAGATTTTAGGAAACTGTGATGTCAATAGCTAAGAAGAATCCTAATGATTACTTCTTTTCTTTAATACCAAAAATATCTCTCAATTAGATTTATCCAAATTGGGTCCCACCTCTGGGCTTGTGATCATGTGGACCACCCTCCCAGAAAATCCAACATTATGGAATTTCACAGGGGATTGATGAACCACCATTGAAATATGAAAATGGGACCGCCTAAAACCCAGCTATATAGGGTCAACCTGTGAACTCGGTCCTCAAAAGTAGGGCAACTTTGCACAAGCGCGTACTCGAGCTCACATGCAGGTTAACACAATAACACAACGCGTTCATTCTCTCTTTTACAAACATATCATCTTCAATATCGATCAGACCACCGCATTACTCTGGAAAATGCTTAATTACTACTTTCAAACTTCAGCACCATGCCTAATGACTCAATTCGCTTCTCCATTTGCTAAAATCAGTGATTCATGGTAAGGTTATATGCATGTAAGGATACTATGATTCATTTCCACGGGACATAGACGCTTTGATGATTGCAGTAATTGGTCTATAAACTTGTTCTTTGTCAATGTCAACTACACAATGAGAAGAAAAGTAAATTAAAGAGGATTTTACCAAAAACAAATCTCTTTAGTCTTTGTGACCATCAAAAAGGCCCTCGAATTTCAATATCAAACCAAAGAAGCTCTAAGCAGGGGCATGGCTACTCCTCCGCTAGCACAACACCGCGCCCACCCCCACCCACCCCCACCACCCCTCTTTTTTTTTTTTTTTTTTTTTTTTTGGTGCTTTGCTTGAGCTTGTATTCCTTGCCTTCAGGCTTTTTGGGGGCCTTTTTGCCCTTTTTCTTCTTTTAATAGAAAATCTTGCCTTTTAGGAAAAAAAAAGGCTCAATTTACGTAAGAAGACACTCAAAATCAATGTCCAGAGAAGCTCATTTGGTGATGGTTGATGGTTCTTCTTAGTCACCCAGAAGTAGATTGACCTCTCTCTCTCTCTCTCTCTCTCTCAAAATCCAGTTAACAAAGAACAATTACAAAACACAATGCCAATTGACCAATTAATTACTATAGTCACTACACAAACAGGAGATTATGCTAATTGACCGTGTTTCAAACAAAGAACAGATGCAAATCAACCTATTCGCACATCCAAATAGGCCCTAGACACGGTCATCCAACTTCTTGTCATTTTCAAGTATGACCACCCACATCTGTTTCCAATGGTTGAAGTTAACGAGTTATATGTTCGCTGAATAGGAGAATCACCTGGATGCTTCCTGAGATTGAGCAATTCTGAGTGATCTCCCAACCTCAAAAGTAATGAAGCATATGAAGCATGTCTCTTCGTCCCATTCAGCATCCATCACTTGTGATATACCTAGGACTGGGAAGACTTAAACCACAAAATTTACATGTTGGCCTTCCTTTCCCACCTTTCCTTTGTGTCAAGCCTGCCAAAGATATCATCATTGCATTAGTAATTCACAATTCACCATCAGTGGCTGAAAAAAGTATGAGCAGATAAAATTCACAAAAAAAAAAAAAGGAACATCATGAAAAAGCACTATTCAATTCTAGCATGTGATGCTTATGAAAGCTTGTTTATTCACTAAGTTTCCAATGATTTACCCCAATAAATGAAACATTTTTCAGATCACGAGGTTTTCAACGAACCACAGGATGATGGGACTAATTCAGATGGGGAAAGAGCAATTAGGCAGTTGAGGAACGAACAATTTTGCTAAATAATGCCAAAAAACTAGTTTTAGAATGAACCTTGTCATTCAGTTTACTTTTGGGGTTGTAGTAACATTCATTATTTGGTATTGTTAAACCTAGACGTTGAGAATGGTTTGATGATTTAGTTAAATTCAGATTTTTTGTTTATGCTCTGGTTATCATGTGATGTTTGATAAATTAAAAAAAAAATCAGCAGAAAATTATTTAACATATTCTTATATTGCGGAGATTACATTTCAGTTCACACAGCAAAATTGGACTTCTAAGAAATCCGACTTTCACAGCGTGACAACTAAATACGCAGGGATCAAGCAATTTTGAAAAGATGGACATATTTTGTGTGAACTAGTGCCCCTTCCAATTGTGTGGTGTGTGTGAAAATAAAGAAACACAATAATATTTTAAGGCTTTTAAGGCAAAGACCCCTAATAGGATTAGTTTGGACAATGATTTAGTCCTTAATTCTTGAGGCCTTTAAGCGAACAAGTTTCTAAGTATTCGCTTCAGTCACATGGAGAAATTAAAGAGCTGCTCTGAATGGACTCCACCAAAAGCCTCTGGCATGCATGCTGATGAAAACCCACCATTAGATGTAAATAAGATTTTTGTAGATAGAAGCTCCAAAGGTAGTCTGTGGCCGTCAAGGTTGGAATAGTCAAAAAGGATGAGAAGTGCATCAAACTTGTTATCTTTCTCCTAGCCAAACAGCTTTGTTGATTTAAATAGAGAACAAAACTTGGAAAATAAAGAGGCCTACACATATTTATCCGATGCATCAGAATATGATTCAAAATCTGAAGGCTTTCAATTTCTAGCCTAGTGTAGATAATTTCACCTTGAAGCCTTATGCCTTTTGATGGATATCACTTTTGAGTTCCACTTCCTGCTCATACTTGTTTAGGCAAAAATAATAATTTACGCAAAAGCACTATTTCAAGTAGCCAACCCCAACATAGTTAGGACAAAGCTTTGATGATTACACTGATCAAACCGGTGGTCTTTTAATCACAATCTACTATCTAGACAATCATAATACTCTACCAACCATGCTATGTGTACAAGAGGTGCCCATGTTTCTCATAAACATTAAGACGGAGATACATAAAGGTAGAAAACAGCAACAAGAAAACAAAAGACAAGCACAAAAAGCCAAATTATCATTCATGAAATCAGTAATTTTTATTTGATCCCTACAACTACTTGCCAACTGTTAAGTGCACTAACAACAAAATCCTACTTTTGAATCAACTCCCTACCTTCTTCAATCCAATCAGCTAGTCTCCAAGGAAAAGCAGTACTCTTGCTGACTGCATCACATTAAACTTATCACCTTTATCTATGGCTCATAAAAGAAATTTCTAATCACATCCATGAGCATTGCTATGACTCGTCATCATTAGCCTTTTCACCCTACTCGTACAAGAAATTTCTTTTCTTACATCCATGAGCATTGCTATGACTCGTCATCATTAGCTTTTTCACCGTAAGTGCACATTGTCCAAAATGGTCCCAAGTCCATCCTGCAAATCCCTCAATTTAAAGGTGAGCTTCCATTATTTAGCAACCCCTATTGAACCAGGGACACCATAGGCCTGGAATTATGCAAGACTATAAGAGGATCCTACTGAACTGGGGAAACAGTAGACCTGGAATTATGTAAGAAATCCAACCCCAACTACGAAAAGTATATTGGAGACAATATATCCTACTAATGGTGCCATAATGGTACTTCTTTTATTTAGAAGAGGACAATAAGCACATTTTACACAAATATAATTATAGGGTCCTTTTGTTGACATTGTAAATTCTTAATAATAAACCATGGACAAGTGCCCTAGTGAACTTGTGCACATCTTTCCTCCTCCCCCCTCCTCTTCTTATTCTCCTATATTTTTCAACCATAAGGGTTCAACCATAAGGGCATTTTACAAAACATTATTACAAGGGCTTCTTTGTCAACATTATAATAGAGTGGACAAGCACCCAATTGAACTTACGCACAACTCTCTATCCTTCCCCTTTTCTTCATCCTCTTCTTCTCATCATCATCCTCTGCTTCTTATTCCCTCCTATCTTCTTTTTTCTTTTTCTCCCCTTTGCTTCTCTGTTCTCTTTTCTTGGGAGTTTTGTTCTCTTTTCCTCAAAGAAGCCCAAAGGGCGTGTTTGAAAATTCTACCTCAAAGTTGAGTTAAAGTCATCTTTCATTTCAAAACACAATAAACCAAAAGAGTCAAATCAAAATACCAAATTTCAAAAAAAATTTTCTACCTTTTTACACCAAGAAGTCAAAAGCTACTTTCTCATCCTATTAACTGACAAAAAATATCTACCTTTACCACAAAAAGTCAAAAAGTTACATTCTCTCTTCACTAAAAAATAAATCTCATCATTGGATTGATTTAACCCCTCTCATTTTTTCATTCTTTGAAATGACCATTCACCTCACTTCACTCACCCAGGTAAATTAACAAACAGCACCAAAGGGGTTAGCAACTTTAACATAGAAGGGGCCAGTAAAACCATTGCAAAGCTAGCAAAAAAAAAAAACCTAAGGTACACCTAGGCACACCAGATGTGAACCTAATTTTGGGAATGCACTTGACCGACAAGCAAGGTGGAAAGGATCCTTTTGAGGTGCACATAAACATGCCTTAGAACACACTACTTGAGCAACCCTTCAAACAGCCTTACAAAGGAAAAAAGAAGGTGTCCACCTTTGAATTGAGTGGGTCGGTGGTCAGTGGAGGACCTAGGACTTCTATTTGAGTGGTGCAGATGATGGTTATTTGAAACCGATTAAAGGAAATGAAATAAAGGGAAGTCAATACCTAACAAGCTGTTGCAATAGAAATAAATTAATCACAGAATACTTTAATAAGAACTAGAAATAGGAAATGAGTTCTATATAGAGACTTTGACGGATTCAAGAGGCAAAAAACAGCTAATGGGTTTTACATAGTTCTTTTTCTACACATAGTCTTACTTTGGAGATAAACCAATGGCAATATGACTATATCCCAATAGCACAAAAATCAAAATGAAACAAATTAATAGACCCATCCCTTAAATTTTTTTGAGACCCAAAAAAAAAAAAAGTTTAAGGTGGCTTTTGCTCTTGCCTGAGAACCCATAAAAATAAATAAATACACAAAACAAAAGCAAAGTTAGGAAATCAAACAAATCCAAAAGTTGAAAAAAAACCAAAATGAAATAATTCCGAAATTCCTACAAGCACATTTAAAAATCTAAAAGTAGTCTAAAGTAAGTGCACCAATTAAACAATGGATTTTTCTAGAACACGTTTCTAAATACTATTTTAAGTGGGAACGCAGAGGTATCTAGTAGGAAGGCCCTACTTTCCAGTGACGTGGATTGTTCATTAAAGTATCTACACGTATGAATGTGCCCCAGGCCCCATATGCAGTTGGCCACGGTTTTTATGACTTTATCAATTCATAAGCATGGATGATCATAGATCTCAAGGAGACAGTAGAGGATTTGAAGGTGGGGCGACCTATTACAAATGTTTAGGGTATAACAGTCTGGCGCATATCCATTTGGCGTTTTGCCAATCCAAGACCTGGGCCGGCCTCACCAGGATCCCATAACTTGGGTCCGCCCCCGTCGGTGGTCACAAAGCGCCTGCAGAAGACCAGTTTCAGTCCAAGCGGACTGTCTATATTCAGATTTACTGATGTGACGGAGCACCTTTAAGTAGGGGCAGTCAGACAAGCCTAGAAAGGGCAACTTGGGGGATGTTTCAGAATGTCACAATACCTGATGCAAAGTAAGTTCGCCATAAATTTTCAGGACAGAAGAACCACCCAAAAAAAAAAAAAACAAAAAAAAAAAAATGAAACAAGTAATATCGCAGACGCACATCAGTATCATTCCTATGAAACCCAAGCTTGCAGATCATCCAAAATAGAGTGGCCTGCGGCATCCACAGTGGACCCTGTCTATGCAATAGTCCATCCAATTCAAAGGTGGGATCAACTGTCCAATGCAAAGGAATTCATACCATAGTACGATGTAAAGGTTTGCATCAAATCATTCCTCATAGCCCTCTTGTGAACATTGCAAATAATAAATCACCAAAGAAACAATTGAATGATAGTGCACATGAACAAGTGACAGCCATGATTAGTCTCCTTGAGACATCTAATGGAATCAGAACTAAACAACTGTCAAACAAATATATGAAGAGGAAGATAACTGCATAGATTACTTTATCAGTTAAGAAATGGGCTTTGGTTAGAAAGAGTTTTCAAATCTTAACATAGATGATATTCTTTCTAATTGGGAAGCTTGTATGGGGTGTAGCCCTTCTATGGAGAGGAGATCAATAGCTAGGTATCCCCCTCCTTTTGGGGTCTTAAAGTTTAATGTAGATGGAGCTTCAAGGGGTATGCTAGGGGCGGCGGGATTTAGAGGAGTGCTCGTAATTTGAAGGGAGCGATGTTGCTTATGTTTTCGAAGAATGCGGGCATTTGTCATTCAAATGAAGCGGAAAGTTTAGCTACTTTGGGAGGTCTTAGATTGTTCTCTAATAGAAGATATAATGGACTCCCTAATGTGGAAAGTGACTCCTCTAATTCAATCGCTTGGGTCATTAATCAAAAGCTATTCCCTTTGTGATGCAGGCCTGATCCATGATTGGCCAACCCATTGGCCTAAGTCCAACAAGGCCTAGCAGTGAAGATTAGCTTTCATTATTAGTAGGAGTCTTATACTTTTATAAAGAATTTTAGTATTATGATTGAGTTGGAACTCTTAATTAGGATTGTTTTCCAAAAATAGATTAGGTATGAATATATATAATTATAAAGGGCTGTAATCCCTTCCCATGGGATAGACTATTGATATTAATGAAAATCAGAGTCTAGTTCTCAATTGAAAGTCGTTGTTTGTCTTTAGTGAGGAACCTAGACCTAGACATTCTATCCTTCAAGGGCCTTGTTGGACTTGGGCCCAATGGGCTAGCCAATCATGGATCTGGCCTACATCACTTTGATATTTCAATTTCATTTTAATGAAACTAGGGAGTTAGCAGCGTATTTTAATGTTACCTCCAGTCATGAGGTTAGATCAGCTAACTCTATGGTAGATGTGTTAGCCAAGAAAGGGGTTGAGAGGATGTATCCTTGCATGGGTGTGATTATATAACTGTGGTTGGGTGTAGTACAACGCTCTTGTGCCTACACCCTCCCCTTCTTCTTTGCCTGTTTGTTCTACTTCGTATTTTGCTGTTTGTCTAATGAATCTTTGTTGCCAAAAAAAAAAAAAAAAAATACTATGTCGATATATGCATATGGAATAGTTCAGGAGAATCCAGGTGTACTGTGAATACATGTTGAATGTAGAGAATGAACCAATCCATAAGTTAATTAACAAATGCCAAAGAAGATACCCCCAATGTAACTTTTGCCTCTTCTTTAATTCCATAGATGATGTTGTTTCAACCTGCTACAATGATAAAGTTTTCTACTGTCAGTCCAATAGAAAGTCCATATACCATTAAGCTGAAGGAATTGCCAAACCTTGCTGCTCTTTTAGTATTCAGATAGTTCATCTGCCGACCTACCATGTATTGGAAATAGAACAAAATCTCTTCGAGTGAACAATCCCAATCATCCGATTGGTGAATTTATTGCAGTTGAATGTCAACTTTTGGCTATATTTTTAACTGTCCATTTGCAACTTGCAAACCAACTGACAGCAAAGATGGTCAAATCAGGAGGCTCCTTGCTGAATTGCCTAACTTTGGCAGGTCCCACTAGATGATGAATCACTAAAAGACAGCATCTGCCTACACAGAATATTCAGCTCAAACAACAAAGAATCCCAGGCCAAGTATTATAACTTCTCCCTACTGAAAAAGCTTACTTTGAAAATAAATTTCCATATATAAAAAAAGAACTTTAAAAAATTCTTACAGGGCCTGTCAAACAAGAATGTCCCTTTGCAACATGAAGACTTGAACCCTCTTGTGTAACAGCTGCATGTTCATTCAGACCATCTTCGATGCTGAGCTCCATTTCAGATGCTTTAGCCGCAACATTTGAAGCACCTGAAGAGATTTATCAGATTATAATCTACAGAAAAGATAACAGGCAAGCCCAAAGGATACCTTTCAAATTTTTCTGAATTTTCTTCGATTTTGCTTTTATCTGTAAGCGTCTTCTCCTAAGTTCCTACCAAATACAAGGATAATAACAATAAGTAACAGTAAGGTATATATAGAAAGACTAATTTTTTAGAAAAACTAGCTAAAAAAAGTAAACTGCAGTAATGCAAGAAAACTTTCTATATAACTGAACTCAGAAAAAAGCTCCACATAATGAAATTTCTGCTAAATGCAACTCATAACATAAAGCATGAAACCATAAAAAGAGGCTGCATGGAAGGAACTTCCTTCGAATGTTTCCATTTTTTTTTTTAATGATTTCCCTAGAATGTATCTCATAAAGGTGGAAGGAAACTTCCCTAGAATGCATCTTGTAAAGTACGTCTATCAGGCATTAGTGGTTTGTTTATTCTACTTTCACTCATGAGAGCTATAGGATAGTGGAAAAGTCAGACATTTGATGATTTTGTGATAGTGAATAATACAATTTCAAATTCTATAAAGACAAATATTTGAACTATCAAGATGTCTTTATCAAGCACAGTGGCTTACTGCAGCTCTGATGAATTGGAAGTGAAAATTATTAGGGAGAGTCAAATGTATTTTTTTCTATGTATTTGTATTTTGTAGAGCTATTGGAACAAGGGTATACAACAAATGTTAGTATATATTAGAAGAAAGGCAAATGATACAACATCCTATAGTCCATTATGAATAAAGGATTCTTTCCCAGTCCTGTGATGTGCGTGAACAATTACAGTTTTACCCATTAGTAGTACCTGTCTTTCTGCACCCAATCCTTAATTACATAAGGAATGGCAATCACCCAAAACCCAGGGTTTCATAAGTCCATTCTAGGTTATTACTGGGAGATACAGGACTTGGTGATACCATTTACAAATAACTAGACAAGGGAAGATGCAGGTACATATCATGTAAATAAGGGGACATGATAGGGCACGTATACACCACAACTGATTACACATTCAAGGAGAAGTTACCAGTTCCAAGCCTAAGTCTTGGATTGCCATCCACATGAAAGTACAATGTCATTCAACACAATGTGATCATAGGATCCTAGATGCCCATCCGTAGACTCACATATTCTTGACTTAGCATTACACTACACATACGGAACATACAATCCTACGTAAATGTCAAGCCCAAATAGCACCTATCATTGGTCTCGTATTTAAACACCATTATGCAAGTCCTAAGGTCCCAATTTACCACAAAACCCCAAGTTCCAAGGTCCTCAAGCAAGAGAGACCTGAGGGTCTTCAGCTAGCCGAGTGGCCAAGAACCGGGAATGGGGCTCTCTGGTTGGGTAGCTTTGGTTGGCCGATGGGGGTCTTCAGCTAGCCGAAGGACAGTAGCCGAGTGAAATTTTCCTGGTCTGGCAGTAGCCAAATTGCCAAGAAAAACTTGAGAAGGGAAGGGGCTTATATGGTTAGAGCCAAAATGGAAGAGAAATAGTTCATTGGCTGATTGGCTTGCAGCCTGATGCCAATAGCCAATCAGCTTGTAACATGACGCCACCAGTTGAATGGCCTGGAAACTATTGATCACCAGCCGAGCGACTGCAAAACTACAAAATTCTACAAGTCTAGGATTTCTGAGGTTCACCATACACATGCATAAAGGCCAAGACATACAGTGCTAAGCACAGATGGTCGGCAGGCACCTAGCTAGCCACTAGCTGAATGGCCAGTGCCCAGCTGACCACTAGCCGATCAATTGCAGCTCCATTTCCTCTAAGGTCTGAAACTTCCTGGGGTTCCAAAATAACACGCAAGGGTCTAAACAAACAATTGAGCTTGGAGGGTTGTCTATATTAGAGTAACAGAAAGAATCAAACACAATTAAGATGCATGCAAGATGTAAATGTGGATTGCCACTTGCCTTTGGTAGAAAATCGCACAATTCATCACAAAACGACAAAGCTAAAACTGATCCCCTCTTCTACTATAGTTTTCCCCAAATTCTAACTAAGCTAGATTCCTCCAAGCAAACCCAAGAGGAATAGAGAGTTCTAAGCTTGCAAGCAACATCCTAGGACCTAATGGAGGGAAACTGGAAGAAAATCAAGTGACCCGCTTCCCCATAAAAATAAATGGGGATTGATGGAGAGAGAGAGCTTAGCTGATTGGGAGACAGTGAAAGTGGTGAGGCTGAGAGAGAGAGAGAGAGAGAGTTGCAGAGGCCTTGGCCGAGGTGTGAGAGGAAGCTTGGACGTAGAGGAAGGAAGGAAGAAGAAGAGAAAATGAGAAGAAACTGAAATGGAGGAGGGTTAGGGCTTATATAGATTTCCTCTCAAGCAAAATTACAATACTGAACTCCCCATAACTAAGGTGTTGAATCAACTGAATTCCTAGTTGAATCAACTAAATTCCTAGGGTTTTCTAGTAATGAAGTTTCACCAAATAATTACCTCTACCCATGGAGCCCAATATTGACCTGCTTCTAAAATTAAAAACAACCCCTCAATATTTTCCGAAAGTACAAATAGGTCCTTCAAGGCACTAAACAAGTCTAAAAGTTCTAAAACATGTAACCCACTAATCTAGAATATAAACATAATTAATAACCAACTAATCATAATTAATTAGGGTCGGGGTCTGGTAGGTAGCTTCACACCAAAAGGAGATGAACTAATGATGCAGCGAACAGTGTTCAAACTATTTCATTGAGATACCCATTTTTCTGTTCAACAATCCCATTTTGTTGAATGATATGTGGACAGGATTGTTGATCAATAATCCCTTTTCAAATGAAAAAGACAAGAAATCCCCAGACATGTACTCTCCCCCTAAATCAAAATGGATAGCTTTGACGATTGTATCCAACCGGTATGCACTAAGTAATAAACTTTTGGAAAGTGACAGAACTTCAAGTCTTATATGAAGAAAATAGATCCAAGAAAAGTGAGAGTGATCATCAATTAATGTAACAAAATATTTGTAAACCAGCCTACTTAAGTTAGGTACAGTTCCCAAACATCTGTGTGTCTCAAGTGAAAAGGTGAAGTAGCCTGTAAACAGTGGAGAGGAAAAGGCAAAAGTTGGGTTTTACTTAAACACCAAGAGGCACACTTAGAATGCATAAAGGAAGAAAGCATTTTCTTATTCTTCTTAACAGAAGAGTCCAAATAACCTAGCTTAAACAAGGAAAAAAATTTATCACTATTTAAGTGACCAAGTTGCTGTTTTCAAAGGGTCCACAATCTATTTGTAAAGCCTGTACAAGAAGAAAAGAAAGCCTGGTTCAATGTCCAAGACAGAGCCACCCATGTTTACTCCCAGTCACTTTCCCAATTTGCCAATCCTATATAACACAGACAAAAGAAGAGAAATACAATGATTATCTATTATCTCAAATTGACCAAAGAAATTAAATTAGCAGGCAGATGTGGAACAAAGTAGACATTGGAAGGGGAAGGAATTGATTCTGAGGGGTAATATATTGATTCAATGCTGGAAATGGACAAGTGTTGTCCATCGGCACCTGTTATCTGTTCAAGTCCAACATACAGGTGAGTTTCACAAAGACTTTATTCCATTAAGGTCATGGGATTAGAAGCACCAAAATCCATAAATGCCAAAGACAGCAAAATGGTGGTAGAGAGGGCAGTTTGTACTGACCAAAGATACCTAAAGAAGTAGAAGTGAAGGCAGAAGCTACTGAAGCAGTAAAAGAGGTTTGAATCAAGCGTCAAATTTGATCTGGAGTCAGTGTCATGCATTTGAATGAGATGGAGTGGTGTCATTGTGGAATTAAGATTAAAGAGTAGTCTGAGGTGGCGAACAGGTTGGGTTGGCCAAGGGACTCTAAGGGACGAAGCCCAAACCATATACACATTTTTTAAAGGGGTCAGGTAATTTTAACCCACATCCAACTAGGATCAACTCCACCTTACCCTCATAACCCATCTCCAATGCAGGTCAAACATTTTACCCAACCGTTCAATTCATCATTATCATCATCAAAGCTTTGTTCTGACTATGTTGGGGTCAATTGCATGAATTTTGCTCAAGCAGACCCATTTCAATTGAGACTCATTTTAGAAAATTAAATTCGAAAGAGATTTCCAAATGATAGTGCGATTTGAGAATGAGAAATTCTTGAACTTTGCCGGTTGCATGTAACCTTCAGGGAAGTAGAAGGCCATATCCAAAACCAATTTCACATTCAAACAGCTCTTTCAATAATAAAGAAAGTAAAAACTAAAAACACCCCACCAAATGACAAACTGGTAAAAAAAAAAAAAAAAGTAGAAGACCATCTACAGAAAGCCCCCTGCGAGCTCTTCATTGCACCTTCAAACAGTTTCTCTCTGTTTGCTTCCAAAACCAACTAAACAGAAACAAATCCTCACAACCAAGGGAGATTATTGAAATGCATAAGAAATCAAAAAACCAATCTTCATTCTCCTACCTATGTCATTTCAGTAGAAAAGTTTGATGAAACTCTTCCAAACCCTACCAGTATAATAAATATAAAAAAGAGAGAATATAAAACCTTAATAGTGAAGAAGAAACCTCTCAAATAGAATGGTAAGTCACAAATATACTATTGTACCTGCATTGGTCCTTTTACTCTTGAAATTCAAGGAACCTCTGTAGATTTTATTATAACGAATGTCATGAGACAACCTCTATTTTAAGAGTTCGAACGCTCCAAGGATCTATAATGAGATACTGGTTTTAAACAAGTGTGACCCTAAAGTGAAGCCCACCAATTGATGATCTAAACCTTTTAGAATGAGAGACCTCCACTACTATACAAGATGTGGCCCAATTTTACTTCAAAATGAGTTGGTCCCACCATAAGATTAATCATATGAACATTTTCAATCACATGTTCAATCTTCCAGTGAGAACAACTCTTATTGGATTAAAATTTTAACGTCACCTAATGTGGAGGGAGTTCATTTGAACCAGTTTAAATTTCAATAGGTGGGCCCCTCTTTGAGTCCATCAAGATTTAAAAATACATTGAGTTTAGTCGTCTATTAAACTAATTGTGACTAAAAATTTCATGGCCCAAAGAATTCAGAGGATCCACAACTCTCAGCTCTCTGCTATCCCTGAAGCCAATGAAGTCTGCAATACTATCCTCTCCCTCAAGAAGAACAATTTGCCTGTCCCAGATGGATTCTCAAGAGCTTTCTTTGGTTCATCATGGCACACTATCAGTAACATATCGGTTCTAGGCTTCTAGCCATTCTGCATTTCTCCGTGTCTGGTAAAATTCTAAGAGCTACTAATATGTATTTTCTGGCTTTAGTACCCAAGAGCAATTCCCCTTCGTGCTCTGCAAACTTCAGGTCATTAAGTTTTTTTTAAATATTTAATACAAGATAATGATGCAGAAATTGATGAAGGCCTAATTTTTGTTATGGCTAAAGCCTATATGCAGCAAATTGAGAATCCCAAGATGGCCCGCAAGCGTCCTGACAAGTTCTGATGGGAAACTTGGACCCAAACAGTCCAGTTTGTGTTTAAATTTGAATATCAGGGGCTGTTTTGGAAAGATACAGAAATGCAGGAGCTCCTATGAAATATTCAAGAATTCATAATACAAAAGAAAGCAGTTCGTGCAGTCTGTTCTGGGCATGTGTTTGATGGGTCATAATTGACCCAATCTCACTCAAACTTAGACCATAAGGAGTGCCCAGCAGTGCACTAACAGATCACGAATGACTTCATCAAATAGTGGGCCATGTGGGCCCCACAACAGATCTGTTGCATAATATCCAGGACGACCTGAGCATGGAAAGTTGCAAGTTCTAGTTGATTTTATTTCTAATTTCTAGCATGTTTGTGTACGAAACTATTCTTAGTACCATCAAATCGGCACTGCATCAGATAATCACCAAGATTTCGGCTCAAAGGCTTGAACCTCTGATCTATGTGCTAATTTCTAATCATCAAGATGGTTTCATGAAAGGCAGACCCATTCATCATTAGCTCAATACATTGTGTTGGCCCACAATCTCTTCCAAAACTGAATTCCAATCCGAAAGGTAGAGAGATTTGCTTAAAATTAGACATTTCGAAGGCTTCTGACAAGCTTAACTGGTCCGTTCTTTTCAAGGTTTTGGAATTCTTTGGCTTCTCTCCCCAATGGCGATCTTTAATCAGGGAGAGTATTTGCAACTCTAGAGGCTCTATTCTCATTAATGGAGAACCTATAGCTTTTTTGCCTCTGAATGCAGGCTAAACACAAGGAGATACTCTCTCCCCCCTACTCTTCATCCTAGCCGAAGAGATTCAGTCTTCATCTGAGTTCATTAGCGCAAAGTGGTATTGTGCAGCAGGTTTCAAAATAACTCCCTGCGGTATGTCATTTGTGCTTTGCAGACGATATCCTTCTTCTTTCAAAGTTTCCAAAAAAAAGTTGCATCGCAAACAAATATCTCTAATCCTATCAAAAGTCTTCCAATTAGCTATTTAACTTGATTAAAAGCCAACTTTTGGTGGATAGGCTTAGCCACTCCAGTAGAAGATCAATGAGCTGTATCTTGGGAATCGAGGTTGCTTTGCCCACCCACCCAAACGCACCAAAACCCCACCCACCTCTCTCCTCTCACTTGCTAGATAAGATCCATCATAAGCTTGCAAGATAGAAGCAAAACTCCCTCTCTTCTGATTGTAGGTTGGTGCTAATGAAACACATTTTGGCTGGCATCCCCATCTCCACCTCTATGGTGATAACTTTACCCAAAGGCATTATTAAAATGACTTTAAGAAATTTTTGAAATTTCCATCGGTCTCAGAATTCCACCCTTGACCCTCTCGAAGGACAAGGGTGGTCTTGGCATTGGGAGGCTTGATGAAGTAAATGATGCTTGCTTGCTCAAGCTCAGTTACCAAGCCACTAGTTGTCCATCTGTGGACCAATGGTTTACACGAATATTAAGGGAGTGATCCAGCCAAATTGTTCCAATCATTCTGCAGGTTTTTGTATTAGGAAGAGAATTTGTACACTTTTTTCCTTTCCTTCAATTTGGATGCAAATGGCTGATTGTACTGGCCGCAAGGCTAGAGCTTAGCCTGATGTGTGGCTGAAAACTGGGCAGATTGCTGCTTTGTTTTCTCATCTCTATCTTTCTGTGGAGGACCATGTTTCTTCTCTGATCAGTGGTAGGTAACTTGTGGCACGTCCCAGAGCATCTCCCTGATAATCTGAAGGCATTTCTTCTTCAAACTACTAGCTCATTTCAGCCCAATCATAAGCTTCAGGACATGACACACTGGTCTACATCTGGAGACAGTTCTCTTTCTTTTAAGTCCATTTGGAACATGGTTCGATCTAGGAGTCTCAAGAATCCTGAGCTCCATTTGTATGGAACTCTCCTCTCCAGCCCAAATGGTCTTTTAATGCAGAACGGAGGGGAGATATAGGGCAGGCAAGGCAGAAGATTAAGACAGAGGGGAAAAATTAGGCTATCACCAAACTCCAATCCAGAGGCATTAGAGATTTGGGCTCTCACCAAACTGCGATCCAGAGGCGTTAGGGATTTGGACGCGAACTCCAAGAAGACTTAGGGAAGATCCCAAAACTTTCATTAATCATCAATTAACTAACTAAGCCAAAGAGGCATTACATCATTATATAGGAAAAGAAATAACCCTAGGATTAATCCAGACCATCCAACCACATTGAGGGCCAAGATTAAAACATCTTATTAAGACACAACTTAAAACATAAATAACCAAATAAAACGCTAAAGAGACTAAGATAGGTGGGTTGGGCCCCAAAGGCGGGTCGACCCATGGGACCATGGGCCTATCCTGCATTAATTCTCCTCCTCTTGGAGAAAACTCGAACTCGAGTTTTATAGTTGTCCTCCAACATCAAATATCAAGTGTACAAATCTTTGATGTGCTTCTTGGTCTTCAACTTTTGGGCATGCTTTGGAAGCTATAATAAATCTTTTCATCCAGGTAGAAAGGGAATGGAGGCATGGCTTCTTCTGATGTTTGAATCCAACATTGGCTATTGATCTGACTGTTAAATGCATCAATTGTTGGCTTTGAACCAGTAGATCACAAACTTCTATTGTCAATAGACTGTCCCTAAAGATGAAATCAATGTGAGGAACTTCAATGAGTTGCACAACTTTTTGAGCACTGTCCATATCTTTAGTTGAGACGGGCTTTTCTGACTGTGGTTCTACACTCATATCCATTAGATTTTTAGTTTGCTGCTAACCATATCCAAGTCATCAATTGTACTTGTTGCTCATGTCTGTTGGTCAACACTGTCCAAAGAAGGCAATTCGAAGACAACTGTAGCGAAGGAGGCTTTTGGATTTTCTTCTTGTATCTCAATGTTCTTGTTGAACTCATAGTGATCTGCAATTTCATCATGAAGAGACCTCTCCATTTTCTCAATGGGTGTAGTGATTTCCTCAGGTTGCTCATTTTGTTTCTGCTGTGAAGCAATTATCTATGCAAACATGTCTTGCACTTGATTGGCAAATTGTTCTAAGATAGCACTGATTCGAGAATAGTGATCAGTCTTGATTTCATTTGCCAAGGTTTACACAACATGTGCTTTTGTGGGTTGCAAAGAGTTTCCCACTTGAGACGTAGATTTTTGTATCCAAGACTAATGTAGCATATGCTAAACAAGATTTGCTTCTTTACCTACTTCAAACTTTTCTTGACAATCTTCCATATTTTCCAATATGTCTAGCCCCAAACTTCTAGGAAATCTAAGTAAATAATGTTGTCTAGTCTCTTCTAATCTACATGATCTTTGCAACAATAAAAATTGCTCAAAATACTCATCAACGGTCAAATTTCCTTGCCTCGAATTAAGGAACCGCTTAAAGGTAGTTTCATTCGCATAATACCATGATCTATGTTTCTTTTTATACAAATCCTTTTGAAATTGATCATTATAGTCATCTTGTTGCAATTTCATGTTGATTTGATCCAAAAGGGATTTCAAAATCAATGCTTGTAAAAATAAATC
Organism: Sextonia rubra; assembly: GCA_037013555.1. Taxonomy (NCBI): domain Eukaryota; kingdom Viridiplantae; phylum Streptophyta; class Magnoliopsida; order Laurales; family Lauraceae; genus Sextonia; species Sextonia rubra. The sequence continues at coordinate 18,377,437 of JASUAD010000024.1, read as the reverse complement.
AACCTAATCTGTTGTGAAGATCTTTGATTAAAGTTTGAAGGTGAAAACAGATCGGCAATTAGAGTCCAGATGGAGGAGATCTCGCCATTTTAAGATGGATGGTTGAAATTGAGTTGACTACCGGCCCTTGATTGATGAAATCTGCATCAATACCTACACTACCATGTAGATCTCATCACCATGACCGCGTAGGATCAAACAGATCTAAAATTGGAGTCCGAATGGTCCCGATATCACGAAAACAAATTTCACCTGTCAATTTAGTCAAACCAGTCATTGACTAGATGCTGATGTTAGCTCTGACATAACCTGATGTGTTAGCAATCTGTTGCTTGGCTTCTCTGTACTAGATAAAGTTGAACCATACCTATACCAAATATTAGCCTAAATCCCAAATCAGGCTTGGACTGGACTATGGATTTGGTTAGATCAGAGCAGACCTACACCTAAACTTATCCGAAAATGTGATGGCATCAACTCATGTGTCAAGAGACATGGGCGAGCCCCTTTTCATCTCCGTCTCCAGCTATGTGTAGGGAGGAAGAAAAAAGCTTTCAGCCCTATTGCATTGTTGTGCTTCGACAAAGGAGAAAGGAGACACGAGACTGCAGGCACTCGTCGTTTTAGTTGTTGTTGCTGCTACCGCAAGAGAGAGAGGGGGGTGTTGGTGAAGGTGGTCGGCGACTACCGCTGTCATCGATGCTTGGTACGTCGTGGTGCATGGTACACTTTTTTCTTTCTCTCTTTCTCTGATCTTCTTCTCCCTCTTCTTTTCTTTTTTTTTTTTTTTTACTAGGCTTGGGCTTGGCGATCACCATCGTAGGGCGTAGGGGTGTTGTTGGTGGAGTCAAAGGTCCTAGACTGTGGAAGGCGATGCTTAGAATTTTGGAGGAAGGCCTTTGGTAGAGTGGAAGGGGTTCAAGGAGTTTGGGGTCTCAGGATTTTGGGTTCCGGTCGAGATGGGGGGTGGGGGGCGGGGGACGGGACTGGTTTGGGAATATGGGGAATTGTTGGGCTCGTTGGGTTCGGCGGAGTTGTGGGGGATAGGTTGTAGGGTTTTGGGGGTTTTGGATGGTGGAAATGTGGGTGGGATTTGAGATCCGCTCAGGCATTGTGGTTTTTTGGGGATTTTGGGTTTGATGGATTTGGGTTCTGCCAACGAGCTATGGAGGAGGATGGGTGTTCTAGTGGGACGGGGGGATTCCAGGCGGGATGCAAAGAAGGCATAGGGGTTTGCATTTTGGTGTGATGTGTTGGCTGTTGATGATAATAGAGATGGCAGTGGGTTGGAGTAGTGAGGGTAGTGGGGTGAAGTAGGGTTATTGGGTGTTTGGTTTGGTAGGTTGAGGGAGATGAAGGGTTTCTTTTTTTCTTTTTTTTTCAACAGTAAGGGGTGTTAGGGTTTCGAGATGCAAGCAAGATGCAGAGGTGGGGCTGGTTCTGCTTTGGGAATGGGGTTGGGGTTGGGGTTAGTCTAGAAAATATAGTGGGAGCTTGGCTGAGTTTTTTTTTTTTTTTTTTGATAGATCTGGGCATGGGGTGTCAATCACAGGGACTGATGGAATGCCAGATCTGAGCCTGTCATTGGTGATGGTGATGGTGATGGTTAGGCAATGAGGATGGGTTGCCGAATCTCGAATCTAGAATGGATCACTCATCGTCTCTGATACCAAATAATGTGGAACAGAGGGGAGACGCGGGGCAGGCAAGGTAGAAGATTAAAATAGAGAGGAAACATTAGGTTCTCACAAAACTCTGATCTAGAGGAGTTAGAGATTTGGGCTTTCAACAAACTCCGATCCAGAGGCGTTAGGAATTTGGAAGAGAACTCCAAGAAGACTTGGGGAAGATCGCCAAACTTTCATTAATCATCAATTAACTAACTAAGCCAAAAAGGCATTACATCATTATATAGGAAAATAAACAACCCTAGGACTAATCTAGCCCATCCAACCACATTGACGGCCAAGATTAAAAAATCTTATTCAAACACAACTTAAAACATAAATAACCAAATAAAACCCTATATAGACTAAGATAGGTGGGCTAGGCCCCAAAGGTGGGTCAACCCATGGAGACCATGGGTCTATCCTACATCATCTTTCTTCACTTAGAAATTATTCCACAGACGGCTGCCAACTGCACAGGCTCAATCCATAGGAGTTTCATTGGCCTCTTGCTGTCCTATATGCTTGGCTAATGGTGAATGTGATGGCCACTTATTTTTAAATGCAACTTTGCAATGGAGACCTGGTTGAGGCTTCTTTAGGCTGCTTGTTGTGCAGCCCTTGTTTCATTTTCTACTTCCTCAATGTGGGCATCTCTTTCAGGCAACAGTGACCTGATAGCTAAGAAAGTTCTTGGAGCTGCTTTTCTCATTACCACACACTACATATGGATTACTAGAAACAAATGTGTGTTTGGCAACTTGAATTCCCTCCAAGAATAGATCGATCTTGAGGCTTAGAGATGACCTCGGCTCATCCTTTTCTGGTTTTGGAGGAATTTTAGAGGAAACTCTCCTCTCCGTCTTCTTTCCTTTCTTGAGTAACTAATTCCCTTGAGTTTTTTGGTTTTTGGCACTCTGCTATTTGTACAGTTCCTGTGGTTTGTCCCTTTACTAATGTGTGTATTCTTTTGAGGGGTTTCTCTAGCCCTTTGTTAGTACATTTTTTTTCCATTAGCAAAAAAATAAAAATAATATCAATAATAACTTGTCAATGTTTTAGTTGAGGAAAGCATATCATAATATTTAGTCTAAACATATATATGTTTAAATTAGTAATAGAAGAATCTCAAAGAATTCAACAATGTGACGACAAGGTTGCATTGCTCAAACCAAATAATCCATGCAAAACAAAACTATGGAGCCTAACAAGAACTCAAGCACAGTTAGAAGGTGCTAGTGTCAAAACCACAGTTGCGGATCTGAGTCATTTTACCTCAACTTTTTTTAAAAATAATAATAATAACAAAAACATGAAGCCTTTATGTGCTCCTCAAAATCAAGTTGTCCTTCACTGACTGAAATTAGACAATCAACATTTGTCACACCCATACACATGTTGGGATGGTGTGGTCGTAGACCAACCTATTTCAAATGCCCACTACACAAACAATTGAAGCATAAAGAGACTTGGAAACCCTATATCAGAAATACCCATAAAGTGAAAGCAATGGGTAGACTGACGACCTATTTCAGAAACCTATGATGCAATTGGTTTGAACCTAATAAGATATTTGGAATCCCTCATATCTACAGCAATAACAGATGAAGTCAAAAAGTACAAAAATAAAAATAAAAATAATAGTCCAGAGACAAAATAGAGTGCACTGCAGCTACCCCAATCTCTCTCTCTCTCTCTATGCAACTCTTCCTAAACCTCTTTTCACATCCTCTCACTTGCTACAACCCCTCCCTACCTCTTCTACAACCCCTCTCCAACTCTTCTTTTCATCTTCTCTCACGCCAATCCACAAAAGTAAAAGCAAGAAAGAACTTTAGAAGAACATTATTATCACAAGCCCCCACTCCAAGATGCAGTATTCAATCAGTCTGACAAAGCCTACAAGACACAGCACACCAACCATAGAAGAAAGGACAAATAAGAAGCATGATCCAGCAAACTTTTCTTAAAGATGCTAAATGTATATAGCATGAAAATGACCTTTTTCTATAATATTTGAAATAAATGACATGTGTGTATATCAAGACGGGTGAGCTCCACTCAAGCCAAGACTCTTAGCAAGATGAGTTCGAGCTGAACTGAGCTGTGAGAGACCCTAGCATGATCTCAACTCATGATATATCAAGCTGCTAAAATAGGCAACCTTAAGCACGAGAGAGTCAACCCAAATTGAGTGGGCGCATGAGCCAGCAAGTCTTCAATGTTTAGAGCACATTACTTATAGAAAATCATATTTTGAGACAATATATTGTTTTTTTTTTTAGCGGTGGCAGTACGATTGGTACTTGTAAGTATTGTTGAGATAATATAGAAGAAGAAGAGAGAGAGAGAGAGAGAGAGAGAGAGAGAGAGATGAAATAAAAACCCCAAACTAGACAACCTCGCCATATGCAGAAGATACAAATTGAAGTCTGAATCCTATTCAATTCTCACATGATGGAGTCCAAAGAAGCACTAAAAGAATAGGTCACATGACATGGTGGTGGGCCCACTAGCCCACAAAATACAGCTCTTGTGGACTAATCATTTACCAAAAAAACCAGCCCTGCCATGCATTCTTGGCCATTTGACACAATGCTTTGAAATAAATAAACAATCGATGAAAGTGGAGTTTCTCTTTTGACAGACTCGAGAGCTTTGAATCAAAGAGCTAAAAATGTCCGATGGATCTATTTTTGCTAGAAGCATTAAGTATGATCCACAATTTTGTGAAGTCAGCAGACATCACCAACATGCCACTGTCCTTTCCTACGCTGGCCCCAACTCCATCCAGCAAGCATTAAAGAGGATATGAATTCTATGAATCAAAGCACAGCTTTCATGTGCCTATAAGAAAATAATAAAAATTGCTCCTAATTCTTTTCCTTAAGATAGTGGGAGATTAAAAAAAACAGACATTACTCAACCAAGGACAATCTCCGTTGACAAGCTCAATTAGAGTTTTTTACATGAATGATGATTAAAAGATATGGACGCTACAGCAGAAAACACCAAATTTAATCCAATATATGTGTATGCGCACATTTACCCTAGCACAAAATTCTCAGCCCAAGAATACAAATATCAAAATCAACCTCGAGTCAGAAAGGCCAACAGTTTGGTTATTCAAACTGCTAATTTGATGGGTCCCTCATACATAAACCATTTTTTATTCCAACAAAAATTTTGCATTGGGAAACAAAAACACATTAGGTATTCAAATCTCTCTCCTCAAACCACTTCTTCCCTCTAAATCAAATGCAGATATAAAGCTTTTTCAACAACACAACAAATTAAACTTCTATTTCCATCCAAAAATTTCCTATGCTTTTGAAACTACTCCTTCTCTTATCACTTCTTTTCATTTTTTTTTTTTTAAATGCACTGCTCCAATGGCAACAGAACTACCCATTAAGAATGATGGTCTACTGATCCAGAGTCCAGCCTCTTCTCTCCCTCTGCCTGCGGGTAGATGGTCACCCAAAAAAGTTTAAATCAAAATGATCCCAACCTCCCATTCTTTGGCCTGTGATGACACTGTTCCTGTGCAATCTTAACCGTCTATTCAGAGTTTGGACAGCGTCAACTGAAGAGTTAAACCATCTAATCCAACAGATATTTGATAAATCCATTATCCACCGTAAAACCAACAATATCAAAGTTCCAGATTACCGAACCAGGCGGCCCAGATGTACAAAACCATGAAGGACCAACACCCAGTACATCTGCAGCGTGGGAGGAGACTGTAGGTGATCAAAAACTACAGAAACAATAGATTTTCGTACCTGGGATTATCAACACACAAAATCCCAACACACCCATGCATGTTTCCCAGCCACCCATCTAATCAAAACCCCAGAAACGATCATTTCTATAACAGATTAAATAAGAGCCAAGTAGAGAAAGGGTGCAAAAAGATGGTTAGAAAAAAGGAGGCAAGCTTGAGAAAGAGAGCAGTGGTATACCTCGAGCTTGTTGAGGCGATCTTGGGTGATTTTTGAAGAATGTGTAGGCCCTGCTGCTGCTATTGCCGCTTCTCTCCTCTCATCCTCCTCGTCCATCTGTGTCTAAGGAAGAACAGAACGAATACGAGGGAAGAATTTTATTGATACGAAGCTCGGCCGGATAACTTCACATTTTGGACATGTTTTGTAGCTTTTGTATCCGAAGGTACGAAAAAACTGCTCGAAATTATCTCTCTGCCAAATTTCACTTTGTATAGTGAGGTAAAGTGACAAGAAAAGAAAAATGTCTGAACGATCATATTTCAAAAAATATCTTTATTTTTTATTTAAAAAATAGTCAAAAAGTTAATTCTCATGTTACCAATAAATAAATAAATAAAAGCCAGCTTCTTGTTTTAAGTCAAAAAGGGATTTTTTTCATTTCACTAAATAACAAAATATCATCATTTCTTTATTTTACCCCCTATTCTTTTTCTGGTCTCTTAATTTGACCATTCACCACACTTCACTTTACTAATAAAGTTACCAAGCATAAATATTGTTATTGACATAAAAAAATCTCTACAACACGGTTCTAATAAAAAAAATAAGAGAATTTTATTGAAAAAATCATCATAAGTAACCTCAAAACAAAAAAAGTTCCAAAGTGTGCACTGAATCAAGTGATTAGTACGGCATTTTTTTAAATGTAATGGGAGCCTCAAATTTGATGCGGGTGTTTTACACCAGAATTGAATTTGATGCTCCCCTATTTCTTTAAAACATGAAGAAACCTAGTTTCTTCATCTTCTTGCTCTTCTTCACGCTTGAAATTGATGATTACAAATGTGCCCCCAGCAGCCTAGCCCCAATTGATAACTGCAATGGAGAGTTCAATGAATAATTCGATAGGGAATTTGGTTTGCTGTTGATTGGGAGTGGAGAGGGGATGGGCATCAAGCCAAAAACCACATCCAAAACCTAGCCTATCATTAACTCTTAATAGATTCTACAGACATCAGTGCATTTTTTAGTTCAGATGCTAACCCATACAACACTCACTTCCAAAATCCAACCTCATATTCAAAACTTAAACACCACGTCTTTAAAGCTATGTTCTTTGTGTTTGATGGTTTAAATCTTCACTTGGATTTGAGCAGTAATGGTCCTCATTTACGTGCTCACATTCTTATGTTTTCTTTTTTGGAACTGAATGTGAGAAGGAAGATGACGGTGAGTAATGAAAGATTTGATTTCCATGCCACGACAATGGTGTCAATAGCGTGTCACGACAATGAAGACTTGATTTCCATACCACAACAATAGTGCTTTCTCATTTTTCTATCATGTGGATGTGGAAGTAGAAAATGAGGAGATCGGGAGATTGGACTCGATGTGCTTTCTCCCAATTCCACCACTCCCACTCCCAATCAATAGAATCCCAATACCCCCATCAAACTATTCATTCAAACTCTCCATTACAGTCAGGGGTTAGGGTTGGGGCATATTTGCAATCATTAATTAGGGTTAGGGTTGGGGAGCCATGTGCCCTTTGTCCTGGGAGGTTCAAGCGGGAGTTATGGCAGTGGTTTGGCTGGACATCCATTACTGTGACGAAGAAGAGAATGTCGATTTCAAGTGTGAAGAAAATGAAGAAGATAAGTAGCCGGGGTTTCTTCGTGTTATAAGGAAACATGAGAGCATCAAATTCAATGTTAGTGTAAAACACCTGTGTTGAATTTGACGCTCCCCCCTTACATTAAAAAAAAAACACCGAAGTGGTCACCTGGGACCACTCTGGTGCACCCATTGCTTGGGGTTTTTTTTTTTTTTTTGTTTTAAGGTCACCTAAATTGATTTTTCTGGTAAAATTCTCAAAACCCTTACATTTTGCATGCCCCAACAATGAAAAAGGAGGAAGGTTATTAAGTTAAAAAGAAAAAGGTAAATATGTAAAATATCTTATGCAAACTAAGAAGGCAAAATTATTATTTCTACACCATCCTTTATTGTAGAAGATGATGTTGGTATTCCACTTGACATCATTTACAAAGATATTTTGGAGAAATAATAACCCCTTAATGTTGAGATGCTCTCAGAAAAGAATGTCACAAATGATTTGCCGAGGAAAAATACATAACCAATTATTGATTGGATTGATCCGGGAGAATTAAGAAGGTCTGCAATATCAAGTGACTATATGGTGTATCTTGAAGAAGCAGATATTAAAATAACGGAAGATCCAGAACATTCAAAGAAATCTTGAATGTTGAAAATCTTGATAGGTGGTTAGATGTAATAAAAGATGAGATCAAATTATGGCCAATAACAATGTTTGAGATCTAATCAAACTACCTATAGGTCTTGACCTATTTGTTGTAAATAAGTTTTCAAAATCAATAGGGAATCCAATGGAAAGTTAAATGACTTAAAGCTTGATTGTTGGCCAAGGGTTTTACTAGAAGAAAGACATCGATTACAATGAAATATACTCACTATGTCAAAGAAGAATTCATTTAAAACATGGCACTTATAACAGACTAAAATTTGGAGCTACATTAAATGGATGTTAAGACGATAATTCTAAATGAGGTCTAAAAGGAGAAGTATATGTGGTTCAGCCAGAAGGACGGAGGGCAGGTGGGGCAGAGTTAGTATATAAATTAAAATAGTCAATATATGGACTTGGTGATAGATAGAGGAAGGAGGGGTTAAGGAAAGGCAATTTTTGTTGACTTTGAACAAATGAGAGAAGTTTTGGTGATTTTCATTGGCATTTCAATTTACCCACTGTTTCCATCCCAATCCCCTTTTCTTTAGGAGAAGCTTTACTTCTTCTTTTTTTACACCCCCGAACTTGATTAACTATGTATAATAGTTAAATTATAATTAGTGATAATTATTATACTTTTACTTAATTAAGTTTGATTAAATGTTAACTAATTGTTGTGTGGGTTATAATAATGTTTGAGAGGTTTTGAAAGATTTTGAACATAGTTTAGTGCCTTTGGGGATATCATGGTTAGTCATGGAGAAGTTGAGTTTTTGTTTGGAATCTCGATATACGTCATTGTTGAGCTTGTTGGAAAGCGAATATTATTTACAGTAACTCTTATTTCTTTTATTACTTACATATGTGATTATTATAAATTGAAAAATAATCTAAAGTTATGCTGATAAAGTGCTTGCTAAATTAGAACTATCATATAAAAATCTTAAAATTTCCCTACTTAATGACTTGATTAAATAAAAAAAATTGTTTCAGTTGTAATTATGGAAGGAAGCATGTCATTAAATATGTGTAACCATTGTGATTTGCAAAGACAAATTTATTTGATCACATATTAAAACTGATTTAAAGATTGAGTGGAAGTTGTTTTTGTCGATGAATATGTTGGAGCCAATTTTCAAAATTCTAAGTACAAAACAAGTTGTTTTCGAAAGTAGAAGTTCATTTTCTAAAACTTAAGGATATTGCATGCAGTTAAATGGCCCAAGTGGGAGCATGATAGAATGTGGGTTGTGTGGTGGGTTGTGTGGTCCCACACATGAGCACCACCTTGGACAATATTCCAAATGAAATAATCCTCTTATTTTACTCTTATTCAAAAAAAAAAAAAAAAACCTAATGATCTTGGAAATGAGTGGTTGCTTTCTATTCAAGTTACCAAATTAGAGGAGGAATCTCACTTAAATTCGAAGTTCTCTATATGAAGAAAGCTATGAAAAAGATATATAAATATATAAGTCTACAGTAATTTGCTTTAATTCAAAATATTAGGTTAGTGGCTTCCCATCAATAATGCATGCATGACAAAAAGTAGAAGTAAAGAAAGGGTCTTTCCTCTTCTCCAATGAAGTTGGTAGATTTGATTTCAATGAGGACTGCAAAATGGACTTTGGTTAGGAAGGGGTTTTCTAATTTCACTCTTGATGACATCCTTGTTAATTGGGAAGCTTAAATGGGGTATGGCTCATTTAAAGTATCAAAATCAATTGTTTAGTTTCTCATCCCCTTAGTATGTTTAAATTTAATGTCGATGGTGTATCAAAAGGGAAGTCAGGCCTGACAAGTAAGTGGTGTTCTTTGGAATAGCAATGGTGAGGTATTATTAATGTTTTTTAAGTCTATATGTATGTGTGACTTCAATGAAGCGGAGGTTTTAGCGATTTTGGAGGTTCTTCGTGCTTTCAAGTCATTTCCATGACAACTTTATTGTAAAAAGCGACTCTTTTAATACAGTGAGTTGGGTGTCTAATAAAAAGGCTAATCCTTGGAAATTTCAATTCCAGTTTAATGAAATTTATGTGTTATCTATAACTTAGATGTTGTCTTCCATCATGTGCTTAGGTCGACCAACTCTATGGCTCATACTTTAACAAAATTGGGGGTTGAGATAAGTGTTCTTTGGGTGGGTGTAGTTTAATTAGTTTCTTGTGAGTAGGTACATTTCTCTTGTACTCTTTCTCTCTAGAGTTTTTGTTTTCTTTTTTTTTTTTTTTTTTTTTCTTCCCCTTTGTATTCTCTCATTCTTTTAATGAAAGTTTTTATTACCGATAAAAAAAGAGACAAGAGTAAAAGTAAGTTGTAAAAACACCATGCATCTCTCCTTTACAAGCCCATCTCTACCATGGGTCTAGTTGCGCGTGCTCAGTTATTTTGTGGTTTGTGTGATTCAAATTTGATTCAATTAAGTTTGATCCTGTGATTACATAATGGATAGGTCAAATCTAACATGGTTAGGTATTTCGATCACATTAAACTAAAATTAACAACGAAAGACAAAAGAGCAAATCATGAATACATTATGCATGTCACAAATCATAATCAATCAGATGGTGGACCCATTCCAATTGAAGTATTTTGTAACCCTAGTGATATGGGGGATTAATATCACAAGTATTTCAGATTTAAGTGAGACTCACAAATTATGAGTATGTTATTGTTCTATTCTTAATTAATGATCATATGGTGGGCCTACCTCAATTAGGGTGTTATGCTGCCCTGTTGATATGGAAAGAAATAAGGGGTGAGACTCTGATAGAATAAACTATAAAAAGAAAGACTTGGGATGCTATAAAAATTTTTCTAGGCAGAACTCTAAAAGGTATAAAATGATTGGATCTCCATTCCAATGGAGTCGGGGTCATCTATGCCTTCTTTAAGAGAGCTGATCACTGTGCTGCCCGATGGGAGAGCTTATATCTCAAGTAGGTCACAGTTAAAGTTGCAATTGAGATGGTTAAAACTACAAATTGTGCTTCTGCCATCACATAGGAGTAATAAATTATAGTTGCTTGCAAGTTTTCTTGAGGGGAGAGATGTAGGAGAGAATATTGAATTTTTTTTTTGAAAGAATACGATTTTTTTTAGATTTTTCTTGGGTTAGCAGTTACATAATATTTTTTCTCTAAAAAAATAAAAATTCATATTCTATAAAATATTACTTTCTTATGTTTTTTTGTGTATCCAAACGGGCCTTATCTCTATCCCTGTCATTGCAATTTCCAAACAAAATCTTACTTGCAAAAGTATTGATGTACTAAGAAGCTCAGTGTGACAAGAGAATCCTCAAGGAAGCTTTTAAAGATGTTAAATTGGGGCCTAAGAGAGAGGAGTCCTCGTGTACAAAAGAAAAAAGTGACACATATGAATGATGAGATTAAACTTTAATATGGATGAAAATCAAAATTTTAATTCATAATTTAAAAGGCCCCCCTCACCTTAACACTTTTCTTTGTGGCGTCCATCTAGGGATGGGCAAAGAGGGATTGAAAGATCTTCCCCACCCCAAACTAATTGGGTACAATGATGGAGGCTTGAATTCTTATCCCAACCACTTGAATAACTGTCAACAAGTTTTCATAATCTAGAACAAGTACACGGTTAATCCAACAATCCACTCCATTTAGATAAGTGTCAAAATTGGGATCAATGGCTATAAGAGGGTCCCAGTTTCATGGTCCACTAAAATGGATCACCACATAGGCCCCACTAGGAATTTAGGCACGTGATGCTCACCTATGGTTCTTCCAATTTAAAAATATAATAATACATATATATGTATATAGAAGAAAAAATTAACTCTTATCCAATGGTCTAGTCTATTTGGATCATTGAAAGCTCAATGGATCTAATGTAATTTTGGGGGGCCGTTATATGTAGATGGTTTGGATGGATTACAAAGCATTACGTGTCCCTCACTATCAGGTGAGGTGAGGGATGGATGCATATGAACATTCATTTATATATAAATACACACATGAGGGACATTGACGTGCATCCATTCCTCACTATTTGATGAGAGAAAAACTTGATAGGGCCCACTTAGAGATCCTTTGATCGCAAGACTTGTTGGGAGATGCTAGAGACATCTTGGATTGGCTCATATATCCAATTTGGATTCATTCCCATGTCTCTAAGAATTTAACTCGTGACCCACAAATTTTAACTTTATATAAAACTTTTTTTGACCATCAACGTTGTCAAATTCATTCATATCAATGAAAACTCGCTGGATCTAATGTCATTATTCATGTGTTTTCTTGTGCACATCGTTCGAATGGATTATAAAGTCGGCCCTACTATTTTGTGCCTATAATATAAGAGTGAGGGATTGATGCAAGTCCATATCACTTTTTGGCCCATTACAGTGTTAAAGGAGGCAACGACAAAATCAGATGTTTGGACAACATTTTGAATCTGTGATCAATCCAAATTTGTCCAAAGCTTAATCCAAATCCAAACAGCAAATGTTTGTAGTGACCTTCTCTTCCCCTTTTAAACTCTCAAAATTGCCGTCCGTCTCAGCACGGCAAATGTCTCACAGTCCGGAACCGAAACAACCCGCCCGTAACGAAAATGAGCCCATCGTCTTCTGAAACGTCCTTCAAAATACCCATAGCAATTTCCCTCATTACACTCCTCTCTTCTTCTGCCCCTAACAATCCCAGAAACAATTCCCAAAATCTTCCCAATACACTCTTTTTGCACACAAACAAAAAGCAAGAAGAAGATGAAATAACCCATAACCTCTGTCCATCCAATTTCATTCTTCTCCATAAGCCCCCTAACTAACCCCAAGTTCCTCCAAAACACCCTTAAAAATCCCCATCCATTCCTTCCAAAACCCCCTACCCCTCCCCCAATAACTCAAAACCCTCATATCACAGATCCATTTCCTCCAAAACCACCCCAAATCAAATCTGATTTCCTCTAAAACACCTCCAATTAACCCTAACCCAGTTCTTTTTTTTTAAATTTTTTATCAAGACCCCCTCAAAACAAATCCAATTTCCTCCAAACCACCCCAAATCAAATCTGATTTCCTCTAAAACACCTCCAAGTAACCCTAACCCAGTACTATTTTTTTTCTTTTTTTAATCAAGACCCCCGCAAAACAAATCCAATTTCCTCCAAAACCCTCTTCCACCCACAGAGAGGGAGGTGAAGGAGAAGAGAAGAAGGTCTCATTCTCATTCATATTCACACGATGACATCCTCACCGTCGATCATGGAGAGCTTCTTCCAAAGGTCCTTGGACGACCTGATCAAATCCCTCAGATCCCCACTCCTCTCCTCCTCTCCATCCCAGATCATCTCCAAGTCTCTCGACGAGATCCGCCGCGAGCTCCGGTCGACGGACGCCGCGACGAAGTCCGTGGCGCTCCAGAAGCTCACCTTCCTCTCCGCCCTCCACTCGGTGGACATGTCCTTCGCCGCCTTCCCGGCGGTGGAGCTCCTCAGCTCCCCGCGCTTCGCCCACAAGAAGGTCGCCTACCTCGCCGCCTCCCTCTCCTTCCACCCCGCCACCGACGTCCTCCTCCTCATCCCCAACCAGCTGCGCAAGGATCTCAGCAGCCCCAACCCCTTTGAATCCTCCCTCGCCCTCGAATTCCTCTCCGTCTCCGCCAGCGCCGACCTTGCCCGCGAGCTCACCCCCGAGATCTTCACCCTCCTCTCCTCCTCCAAGGCCCACATCAAGAAACGCGCCATTTCTGTCATCCACAGGTTCTTCGGCCTCTACCCGGACTCCGTCCGGGTCGCCTTCAAGCGCCTGGTGGAGAATTTGGATGGTTCAGACCCAACCGCGGCCTCCGCGGCCATTGGGGTCTTCTGCGAATTGGCATCCAAAGACCCCAGATCATACCTCCCATTGGCGCCCGAGTTCTATCGAATCTTGGTTGATTCGAAGAACAATTGGATTTTAATCAAGGTGGTTAAGATCTTCGGGCGATTGGTGCCGCTCGAGCCACGGCTCGCCAAGCGCGTGGTGGATCCAATTTGCGAACATATGAGGCGGACCGGAGCGAAATCGTTGATTTTCGAATGCGTTAGGATGATAGTTTCTAGCTTGTCAGATTATGAATCCGCGGTGAGGCTTGCGGTCGAGAAGATTCGCGAGTTCTTGGGGGATGAGGATCCCAACCTCAGGTATCTTGGATTGAATGCGCTGTCAATTCTCAGCTCGGCGCACTCGTGGGCGGTGATTGAGAACAAGGAGCAGATAATTAAATCGCTCTGTGATGCCGACCCGAATATCCAATTGGAAGCGCTTCGCCTTGTAATGGTGATGGTTTCGGAGGAGAATGTTGCTGAGATCTCGCGAATTTTGATGAGCTATGCACTTAAATCCGATCCCGAGTTCTGTAATGAGATTCTCGGGTCGATTCTGTCTACTTGTGGGAGGAATGTTTATGAGCTTATTGTTGATTTCGATTGGTATGTTTCGATTCTTGGGGAGATGTCGAGGAACCCCCACTGTAGAATGGGGGAAGAGATTGAGCGCCAGTTGGTAGATATTGGTATCAGGGTGAAAGATGCTAGACCAGAGCTTGTTCGTGTTGGCCGCGATCTTTTGATTGATCCTGCATTGCTTGGGAATCCATTGTTGCACCGCATACTGTCTGCTGCTGCTTGGGTTTCCGGGGAGTACATTGAATTTTCAAAAAACCCGCTCGAACTCATGGAAGCTTTGTTGCAGCCACGGACAAATCTTCTTCCCCCAAATGTAAGAGCTGTTTATATCCAATCTGCATTTAAAGTTCTGGTTTTCACTTTACATTTGTACTTTATGGAGCGCGATCCTATTATGTCTTCTTCTGTTGTTGATTTGTTGCCGGGAGTTTCGGATTCAGTTCCTGAAACTCAATGCCTAGATGATTCTAACTCAGCAGAATGTAAGGTTTCTGTGGAAGACGGGAAACTTTCTAGTCGATATGGGGAAGATGCTGCTGTAGAAAATGATGGTGCTGTTATGCACTCCATATTGGATGATGTGGGACTTACATGTAAATCTGTTACTTGTATGTGGAATTTGATCAAACCAGCTATGGAGTTGCTGTCGGGAAGTGAAGAAGTAGAGATACAGGAGAGGGTGCGCAATGTGCTTGGCCTGATTCATATACTACAAGAAATCCCTGGTTTTCTCATTCAAAATGAAGTGGCTTTTGAAAGGATAGACCCTAAAGCTACGGAGATTGTGAAACTGATGCTTGATGCATTCTCTGAGGAGCTGGGTCCGGTTCCAATGAATGCTCAGGAAAAAGTTCCTGTACCTGATGGGCTTACTCTTGATGAAAATCTTTCCCAGTTGGATTCAGTTATTGGCGATGATCTGTCGTTTTCACATGGATTTTCTATCCTTGGTCATCAGCACAAAGAGACAGATGGCATGCCTCGCTTTAAATTAATCAACAAAGAAGAACTGGAACCGTTGACTGAATCCACATCTCTGCTTGCTCAACACCGCCAGCGACATGGGTTGTATTATCTTCCGACGGAGAATGAACCAGAATTCAATAATTATCCACCTGCTAATAATGACCTACAGTCACTGGTTAATCTTGTTGATGCTGCTGAAAACCTTGTGAAACTAACTGAGCCATCAAAAAAGGCCAACCGTGTCAAGCCACGGCCTGTTGTGATAAAATTGGATGAGGGAAATGAAGTTCGAGCCAAGACTGCAAAGTCTGTGAAGGATTCGAAAGATGATTTAATTTCAGGTGTGGTTCGTGATATTCTTCTTGGTGATGGGAGCAAGCATATCTCATCCCAAAAGAGCACTTCTGATAAGCCCCTTCGTAGGAGGGTAAAGGAGGAGGGTGATTCCATTTCTACCAAGCCTAAAGAAAATGCAGTTGCTACTCAAATACTCAGACATGGAAGCCCAAGTTCTAGAAAGAGCAGACATCGTAGCGGCGGTAAAGAAAAAGCAAAAAGTTCTCGAGATAACAAAGAGAAAGATGGAAAGAGGCAGGAGAGCTCAAGGCAGAATACTCATCATGACCGTCGGCACAAGACTCGGCATAGAGCAGATGGACCTATTAATGTTGTGCCACAAACACCCGTGATCCAGGATTTTCTTTTGTGACAATTGGTGATTTTCAGAATTTTATCTGGGGTTTTGGTTTTCAGTATACAGTTTGCTGTTTACAACACTCTGTTGTTACCAAGATTAGTTGTGACTTATTTCAATTCCTTCTATGTAGAGTTTTTTGTTCTTCATTTTTTTAGTCATCTGGGATTGTTTCAGTGATCAAAATTTGGATTTCCTTAAACTGCGAATGATGTTGCCATTTATTAAGAGATTGTATTTTCTTCAAATTCCCCATTAAAAAATGAATGACAATTCCATGAAGTTTGGTCTCTATATTTCCTCGAATTCCATTGGTTCTGAAGCTGCATTCTTAATTCATGTAGTTATTGTTAATGCAAATATATTCTAATTTGATCTGTTCAGACCTGTTCTCTTTATATGTAATAAAAATGACCATGTTTACCTCTTGTAGCTGCTTATCTTTTAACAAGAACACATTGGATTCTCATGGCCTTGACTTTATGGAATTGCCGAGTACTAGGGATGTGAAGGGGTTGAATTTTGCTTAGATCCTTTTCTTCATGGATGGACCTGCATCAAGTTATGAATACTGAGTCCTGGAATTGGATTTGCCATGGACCCTGTGTGCAAGCTCTGACTATAAAATAATAACATATCGAACATCTGAACTTGGATTTAGACCTTGAAAAGAACCCTTTTCATCTGGGATGTGTAAAAGTTGTCTTTTCAACAATTCATCATCATCATCATCAAAGCCTTATCCCAACCATGTTGGGGTCGGCTACATGAATTCTGTTTCTCCATTCTTTTCAACAATTCATAGTACAAAAATGAAATAATTACTCAAACGTCAATGGAAATGGAATCTGTGTGGAAAAGTTCTTGAGAAAAATTGAGTGTCCTTGATAGCAAGGATCAAAATAGCGGTTACGGTGGGCGTAGCGGGCAGTGGCCAAAATGCTACATAGCGGGCGCTATATAGCGGTGTGATTCGAAAAAGTTGTCAAAAATTTTTGGAAAAATATCCAAAAAACCTCAGAATATTGGAAAATATTAAATTTTGATACTCTTTTCCTATAATAACTAAGATAGGAGGATGTAGCGGTCCATTAAGTGGATAGAAGTTTTATGTCGCTGAATGATTATAAAATAAGAGAATTGATCTAATTTTTCTCATGCATTTATGTCAGTTAGCTATACTAAGTTATTATGCATATTAAAATTTATAATTCATACAATTAATTTAGCACAACCATACATAACAAAGGATTTATAAATTATAAAGTACTTCCTAAAAAAGTTTGTAATTCAAACCAAATAACAAATTAAGTTTCATCAAAACAAAGAATGAATTTTTGTCCAGAGAAGAGAAAAGAATACCTACACCAAAGGAGGTGTATGCCAGGACATTACCTAGTGAAGAGCGCTTGAGAGGAACCATCTGCATTGTTTTCAATTCAACGAGATCTTATGTGTTTTGGTGTTCTTTTAAGTATTGAAGGGTAGAAGAGTTGCATAAAATGTTGTTTGGAGAGAAGAATGAAAAAAAAAAAGAAGCCTTACAATGTATTTTAAAATTTTTTGAAAAGTAACTATCAGTCACACTTCATAGCGGGCCCGTAGCGACCGTAGTGGCCGCTGCAGATAAGAGCAGTGCTAAATTCAATTTAGACCGCCATGCCTGATGTAGCGTAGTGGCCAGTATTTTATCCATCCCTGATAGTGATCAAAGATCAAAATAGTGGTTGCGGTGGGTGTAGTGGCTAGTGGCCAAAGCGCTACGTAGTTGGTCATATGTAGTGGTTTTGGAGATACGTGGTGGTGCAGCAGTGTGAATTTGTAAGTGGTCAAAAATTTTTAATTATTGTATAATAGCCAACATTGTAATTTTTTAGTGATTTGAAACTATAAAACATTAGAGACAACTTTGGGAAAGGCTATTGAGGACAAGAAATAGGAAAGATAATGTTTAAAATTAAAGTTGCTAGGTTTCACTATGTTTTAGACCGTAGCGGTGCTGTTTTCAAAATAGCTTAGTGGCCTCAACCGTTACGGCCAATAATACATAGTGGCCGCTATTTTAAACCATGATAGTGATTTCACATGTATAGCTTGGATAAACAAGAAAAAATTGCATAGAACACAATCACCCACGTGCAGCCAAAACATGTGAGTAGGGAAATCATTCTCCTTTCTTTTTCTTACTACTGCTCTCATAATTCTTGAGGCCCACTTGATTTGTATATATTTGCTATTACTGCTATTGTTAATGCTGCTAGCACTGTACCATTGTTGCGATGCTGCTACTGTTACTGTTACTGCTGCTGCTAATCACTTGATGCAGGGGAGGATCTGGAGCAGCACCTTGTTTTCTTCTGCAACAGTTCTTACTATGAATTAAGCAGGAATGGGTTCCCCGAGGAGTCTTCACTGGTGATGGAGGTAGCCTGGAATTCGCACTTAATAAAGTTCATCCAATGAATGGAGAGAGAAAAGAAAGGTTACACTCATTGTATTTCAATGAATCATTAAGGTTCAGTTTACACAAATATATAGGCCTCAATGTTTTTGCTATGCCACAAAGCTTCCCCTGAATACTTACTACTGTCTGCAAAAAAAAAAAAAAAAAAAAAAAAAAAGAAAAAAAAAAGAAAAAGAAAACGAAAGTAGATTCCGTATGGTGGGGCTCTTTCCAACCTCAACAGAGCAAAACATTAAACAGATTGTGTACAAAGATGTGGTAAGCACTGATCACTCTATCAACTTGCCTAGCATATTCATCAAATAGATAAAGGAATGTGTTATTAGCCCATTCTTCTCCATCCTCCTCAATGATCATCGTGTGGCTTCTTCAACGACACTCAAGGTATAAGACAACGATGGCTTCTCTCCTCTTTCTTCATTGCATTTATTGTTGAATGCTGAAGAAATGGTCTAATCCCAAACCCATTCAACAAAGGCGACTCATCTGTCTCCCATTTTTGTATTGTAAGGTGATGTCATGATCTTTACTCTAGCTTCCATTCTGACTGCTATAAATCTTCATAGTTGTTGGAAGACCATCTTACTGATCATTCAAGTGCATTCTGCAATAACACTTGAGGTTTAAGAGGAATGCCTTCTCTTTTCTTCGTTGCATTTATTGTAGAGTACTGAAATAATGGTTTTGATCCCAACACTACTCAGGAAAGGCAGCTCATTTGTCTCCCATCTTCTTTTTGCAGATGATGTCATGTTGACTCTAGCTTCGGTTCTAGTTGCTATAGATCTTCATAATTTTTTGAGGAGTTTGAGAAAGTTTTAGGGTGTGTTATTAATAGATAAAAAATCTATCATTTTTGCCTACTCCAATTATTGTAGAATGCTCAGGTAATAGTCTGATAGCTACCCCATCCAAGAAAGTTAATTCGTTTGTCTCCCATCTTCTTTTTTCTGATGATCTATGATCTTTAGTCTAGCTTCCATTCTAATTGCTATAAATCTTCATAAGTTTTTGGGAGAGTTTATGGAATTTTTTGGGCATTGTATTAATAGATAAAAAATTGAACACCATGAATAACATTTTCTCTACCCTTGAATTCCTAAAAGCGTGCTTCCAAAAATATCTTGGGATTCCTCTGTTCTCCACGAAAATGAAACTCAAAGAATGCCTTCCAATTACGGAGAAGTTTCCCTCAATGCTCCAAATCCAAGACCTCTGTATTCGATAGACTAAAGCTTACAAAATTGACTCTATCTTCTCTCCTCATATTTTTCCAGACTTCCAGCTTCCTTCTCCCAACACTCTTTAAAGCCTGAGAATCTCAAAGGGGGAACTTCCTCTGGGAGTTACTTGTCAAAACAAACTACATTGGGCCAATCACTTAGTAGATCATTTATAAGTGTTTGCACCAAGGTGGTCCGGGCATTGTTCTCATGATCCCATCCAAGGCTCAGCTGAAGCTGCCTTAAAGAAACAAGTCTAGCACATTACAAGCAAAATGAAACCAATCTGGTTGGACTGGTTAAATGCCAAGTACAGTGGAGGTAAATCCTTCTACGACATCAAGACAGTGTATAATGCTTCATGGGCTTGGAGAGGTATCCTCTCCCTTAGACATAAAACTTCTTACCATCCAAATATATCTGACTTCTCAATGCATGAAGCATATCATTGGAAAGGTCATAACACAAAAGTCTAACCCATGGGTGGAGATGGAAAACATCCTTCTTATTTGGTGAAAGAGCTGTTTATGAACTTGTGCAAGCCAAGCATCTCACAGTCAATAATTTCATTGAAAATGTAGCCTGGTTAAGCCCTCCTACATTTTCTTATTTCATGGAAGTTTTCAATATCATTAGCAATCCCTCCCCCAGGCCCCAAGTACCACTCATGAAGATGAGGCTGTCTGTTAATTCTCCATCAGGGTAGTTCTCTCCTCTTTCGGTTTTTTACAGTCCACCCTACCAGTATAGTTATAATTTTTAGGGATTCCATTTTGTCCAGCTGTGTCTTAATTTCATCGAGTATTGCCAATGGCTATTTATAAGAATACAATAACTCAAAAAAAGGAAATGTGGTCATGCTCATAATATGAAACCTCATCTTATAATAATGGAAATCTGATGCAAGATAAATCTATAGTCCCCATGGGTTGACCATTATGTGGGTCCGACCATTTATTTCGACCAGGCCCCATCTATTTTTGTGTTTTAGCCAATTTAGAGTTTTGTCATATGTTGTTTTAGGGTTTATGCTTTTAATAATTGGATGCTTTAGTCATCTTGGCCATTAATATGTTTGGATGATATTAGTTTTAGGGTTATTTCTTTTCCCATATAATTATGTAAAGCCTCTTTGGCTCATTAATGATGGTTGATAATGAAATTATTGAGTTTTGAATGCTTTTCGAATCTTCCCCAATTTCTCTTCAACCTCTCCGAGATCTTTCTCTTCATGTTCTCTCTGAGATCTCTCCGCCTCCTAGATTAGAGTTTTTAATGAGACCAATTTTTCTCTTATCTCTCCATCTCTTTTTGTTCCTGCCCTGCATCTCCTCTCCGCTTCGCATTCGAAATATAACCACAGTATAATCCAAATGGTGCAGCTCGGGATCTGGAGCAGCACAGGGGAAGAAGATTAGCCAACAGGCTAATCTCCAAGCCAAAAGGCTTAGGGATAGAATGTCTAGGTGCCTCACCAAAGACGAACAAACTCTCTCAACTGAGAACCAACTCAAATCCTTATTCAATATTAAAGTCTATATCTCATGAAGAGATTACATCCTTATTTATAACTAAGAAATCATCTAAGAAAGGAAACAACTAATTCTAAACAAATAAGATGTCCTAAATCAAACATGACTAGACTTGCCAAATATTAATAAAGCAACTAAAACAACTACTAATAATATAATCTACTCTAATTTACTGGGCTTTGGCCTGCGGGTATAGACTTTTAGACGGGGCCCATTAGTATGGCCTGCATCAGGATCCAATATCGAATGGACCAAACCCATAGATGGGATTTGGCTGAATCCAGATGGATTCTGAACACTCAAGAATGCACAAACAGGGAAAACAAACACAAATGAAGGCCAAACTGGAAATCTTTATTCAATAATCAAAGGTGTCAATCCCATAAGGGGATTTACATATTTATAGAAAAGAGGCAGGAATGTTCCTGAAGGAGGAACGAGCCTTTCCTAACTAGGATTCTACTTACCTAACTACCTAAGGAATAAAATCCCAAATTAATAAAGGAAACTTAATCAAATGTCAAAAGTAATAGGAAAGTAGAGTTTCAAATAATATCAACTTTCGACAATAAAATAGTCAGCTGATCCTATTAGGATTGTGGGTTGATCCAATGAGTTGGGCTAGGTTGCCCCATTAAATCATGGGTGCGGCCTAGTGGACTTGGGCCTGGCTCATCCTGCACCACTAGGTCTATTGTAATCCTAATCAGATCATAAATCAACTCTAGCTTGGTTCTAATCTAAGAGAAACTCTTCATAACATATTCAACATTCTTAGGATAAAAAAAAGGGCAACCAAGTGCACGAGGCTCTCGCATAGCAGGGTCTAGGGAGGGTAAGATGTATGCAACCCTACCTTCATTTTGAAGAGACTATTTCCGGAACTTGAAACATTCTTAGAATATTATCTAGTAATCCTTTGCAATCATATGGTCCTTTTAAGAAAGGAGATTGTTATTGTTGACAATAATTTTAACCCTTCCGGCCTTTGTTGATGTCATTGCCGAAATTCCTTTATGCTTTGTTGGTAGTCACTGTCTATATGAAGTTTCCATGTAACATCATGTTTTTTTGGATGTGTCAACATCAGCGACTAAAGATAATGCTTCCCCAATATTATTCCCGATCAAGCATGTTTTGAGAAACTGATAATTCGTCTCCCATCGCACATATTTTGGGTTCGTTGCAGCCCAAGGGATCACACGGATCATATTGATGATGAGGCCACTTATCTTGTCATCCTTCTTTATTTCTTTCTAAGAGCCATTTATGACCTCTCAGAAGCTCCTTGAGCCAGTGATTCCAAGCACAAAATCTTGCAAAGAAAGGGCTAGCAAGATTTACCTTCTCCATGTCCTCTACAGCAGATTATACTTCCAAGAAGCTCCTAGAGTATTTAAAATATACCTTTAATCACCCAATATGCCTTGTCCCACCTCTGGAAGCAACTTAAAAATTGAGTGTTTTGGTGCCTCTTCTTTTTGGCCAGCCCTGTGGTCGTGAGATTCTCATTTTTGTTTGCCTTATATTTGTTGCTGCCTTGAAGCTCCTTTTGTTCATAGGCTCCTTCCTCTTCCATGCCCCTTGGTATACTATAGGACGCCATATACTCTGTATAGCTGGTCTCTTTGCTTGTGCTTCTAGGGTATGGTAGAGAATTATACCTTGATTCCATATTTCTTGGGATTCTCTTTTGATTGTCAATAAATTCTTATCTTCTGATAGTAGTAGTACTTCTGGTATACAGTGGATTAAGAAGCACAGTTATTGAATGCTGTTTTAGACTTTGGCATAAAAGCTACAGCATATTACAGGTGTATATCATTCTTTCACTGTCCATTGCAATATCAGTATCTTCCAATTCAGCATTCAGGTGGGGCCCACCTATAAATATAAGTGCTAACCTCATTAACAGTTCAGATTTTTCCAGTGCTCTCTCTCTCTCTCTCTCTCTCTCTCTCTCTCTCTCTCTCAATAGATTTCACTAGCTGGAAAACACACGAGGAGAATTATATTTTATTTCTAAGGAACTTTTTGAAATAAAAAGTAAATGGTTTGAGTTTTGAGATAGGAAAGCAAAAAATTGAATCTGTGCTAATTTGAGAATGGATACACTACCTTTTGACTAGATGAGCCAGAGTTGGTAGAAAATCCAGCTAAAAAACAAAATTAAATATTAAAAGAAAAAAAATTGCGTGAGGATAACTAGATTGTTAGGTTTTCCTGGCTAACCCATACGCAAAAATGATCTGATAGTTTTTTTGAAACATATGGAACTACTAAGAAAATTATAGGGGCAATTATATCTAGAAGCTTATCGAGTAAAACTGTTATCTCAGAAATAATGGACACATTACCCTTGCAGATTTCAAAGAAATTCTAAACTCGGTGAAAATATTCATGAAATACGGACACTTAATTCAAAACCACCTTTCAATGGGTGGTTCGAGATGGAACTGACATAAACATTTTTAAAGATCAATGGGTCTAAGGTATGAAATCACTTGAATCCAGCCACCTTTTAACTGAAAGCAGCTTTGTTAAACACTGTCCAAATAACAATGACAGACCCAAAAAATGCCAAGTGGGACCTCTAGGAAAACTAATCTATCGAGGCCCCAGGTATAGTTGACCATATAAAGCAATGGGAGGCCCTAATATACCTTGCTCTAGGAATGAACCAGCTGGGACCTGCTCTAGAAAAGTGATTTACCAAAATTATTATCCCTACCCCTATAGGGGTCTGCACCCACCCTGGAAATCTATGATGCATGGATACTTCAAAATGGGCAACATATTGTCATATCATATCTAATACTTCACTTTTTACATGTAAAATCCGTGTCCCTACTGTGTCTATGGCATGTCCTTTCCTTATCTAGTCATTATTGCTGGAAATAGATTTGGAACCTTTTCTTGCCATCTAAATTAAAATCTGTTGCTTGGAGATTGCTCCTAGTACGACAACTTTCTAGGGATCATCTGGCCAAGTTCATGCCAAATATCATTCCTTTATGCATTTGCTGCTGCATGGACGATGAAACAAGTGAACGTCTTTTCACAGCTTGCACTATGGCCAAACAAGTTGGAGTTCCCTCACCACATGGACAGACTGCCAAACTATTATACTAATATTAAAGCAAGGGTTTTAAAGCTAATTTTGACCTTAACTACTGGTTTTGACTAGGAGTTATATCCCTTTTCTGAAACTTACATTCTCCTCCAGTTCCACATGCAACCACTCAACTTCTTTCCACTTTTCACTCTTCTCAACTAGTCTATTTTATTCCCTAATCTTATATATGCTTGCTTTCTCTACCAATTTTCCTCTTTCCTTCCCAGACCACTTCTCTAGCTTTATTTCTACACTATTTGCTCTTGGATTAAAAAAAAACAGTCATAATTCTCTTTTTCTGTTGTTCTCTATTAGCTAGTGTTTGGGGATGATTCTATGTTATCTAAATTTCTTTTTTATTGATTTTTTTGTATATTGCAGCAAATTTTATTTGTAAATATGCCTGTGCTGAGCATGGGTTACAGTGCTAGTAATACCTTCAACCAATGAATATGGACCACAAATAATAAAAATAGATGTGTTGGGACTCGGGATAGTGGTGCATCATAGTACATCTCTTTCTGCATCAACATCAACCCCTACATCCTAAATCTATATATTCCAGAACAATCACTCCTCTTCACCAATTCAATACTGTGGACATCTTCAAATTGAACCCCCTCCAATGCCTCCCTCTAGAAAGTTGGGTGCCCCCTGTCATGCCCGTGGCCCTCCTGTAGAAGGGCATTGCATTTGGTGAGCATGCACCTAGAGAGGGAGGGCAGGGCTAGGGGAAACACTTATGCAGTGGTTCAGAAATCCCACATTGGAAATATCTCAGTCCTGATCCTGGGTATATATGTGTGATTGGCCTTAACCTCACATGAGGCCTTTCAAAATGGTACGGCACGACTGGATAAAATCCCATTAGTCGAAGTAGAAAATATCACGTGGACAATGCAGGGATAGAAGAAATCCTTAGGGATCACCAAACCACTATGATTGTGGCCTTTTCCAGCCAAAAACCGCTGAACAGCTGCTGGAGGCAAAAGTTTCGGCCCTAGTCATGGAACTAGAACGGGCCTACAGTCTAGGTATAGAGGATATCATCATAGAACGGGACTCCATAATCATTATTGAGGCCCTTAATTGTACTGGAAACCTATCATGGTATCTAATGGTCCTGTATAGAAGAGTTCAAAAATCTCTCAAAAGATTCAGAAGTTGCAACACACAGTTTTGCTGCAATGGGGTTGCTGACTAATTGATGAAGCTAGCTGCCTCTATTATAACATTCTTTCACTCACTGCCAATCCTGGAATCTAATTGTGCTACGAAGAAGAGATTCAAACGTCGGAATGCACAATTTTGCCACAGGTAAAACGATCCCCTAGAATGACTTTCTTCTACTGATTCCCATTCCATATTATTGTTCAATATCAACTTGAAATCATGTTTCAGCAGATACAGGATAATGAAAAACATTTGGAGGACAGAAGCAAAATTAGGCAAGCTTGTGTGCAAATTGTGTCCTTTTTTGTTCACTTTTGCTTCTTTTCGGTTACAGTTGTTTGTGCCATAATCAAAGATGTAACCTTGCCTAAAATCTTGTATCCAACACTTTTGTAACTATTGAAACTAAGTAATACAACTCTTTCTTTAGCCAAAAAAAGAAAAAATAGTAGTAGAAGAAAGCACATTCATATACTTGTGGACCACAAAACTAATGACCCATGGAGAAAAATATATATTATAACATTCATAACATATTCAGTTCTCGTTCAGATGAAAGCACCACAATTTTTGAAGAATAAAAAAATGGAAATATTTCTGTACTAACTGTATCTATCCAAACATAATAGGTGGGATTCTCAACTTTTTCTACCGTTATCTGAGCCATTTTGCTTCTGATGTTTTTCTTCATGGTTGGGCTTAATTTCCTGTCCTCACTATTAATTACTCATGTAACATGCATTTTAGATTGCGGCGCATCTAAATGGAGGACCTTTTCAGCATCATCCAATACCTCAAAAGCATTTGAAACAAAAATTAGGCTCTGGGACAGCTACCTATCCCAAACAATCACCTCTTCAGCTTTTAGGTAGGAGGCACTTTTCTTTCACCATTTTTCTGATTAGAAACCAATATCAGCTTTTGCTTTCAGTCCGAAGCCAAGGTAAAGGAGGAGGGTTGCATTAGGTAGGTTGACAGCCAGCATAAAACTTTGTCACAACCCAAACATGAATTATGAGATAACAATTTGAACGGAATAGAGAAACAGAATTCATATAGCCGACTCTAACATGATTGGGATAAGGCTTTGATGATGATGATGATGATGATGAAACCAATACCAGCTTTTGAGAATTAAAATCAACTCTCTGTGGGGACTTACATGTGTTTAAAATTTTTCTGTAATGCATTTCTGTCGATGTCCACACCCTTAAAATCTGAAGCAACTAGTATGGCCTTACCCTGAGGTTTATTCTTCATGCCGGCATGCTTTCTTATCCTATCATGAAAACTCAATCCATGATGATCTTTGTTTATAACCTTTGGGATCATTAAAGTTATGATAATATGATGGATTGTCTATTTGCATTCTGCAAAACTCCACGCCAATAAAATCTTCTGATAGCTTTCAGAAAATGGCATGGGGATTCTTGATTGTAAACTCTGAGAATTACAGATCTTTTCAATTGATTCTGAGTCTCCCAAATCATTGGTCAATTTAGATTTAACTCATTAATGACTGTCTAAAAGTAATTAAAATCTAAGAAACCAATGTGAATATCTAAAAACGACCATAAGTAATCTCCCCGTTGATGGAAAATGAATCAAGGGGAGATGAAAAATGAATACCTATCAATACCCTTGTAAGTGGTAATTCAAAT
Organism: Sextonia rubra; assembly: GCA_037013555.1. Classification (NCBI taxonomy): domain Eukaryota; kingdom Viridiplantae; phylum Streptophyta; class Magnoliopsida; order Laurales; family Lauraceae; genus Sextonia; species Sextonia rubra. The sequence goes on along the minus strand of JASUAD010000024.1, from coordinate 18,350,300 downwards.
CCTAGTAAAGTGCATGCTCCATCTGCATCTCTATTGTGTATTCTGCACTCCTAACCTCATTAATAATCTAGTTTTGGAGCCCATTTGACTGTGAAGTCCTTTGTATTCGGTTCCACGTGAATGAATGGGCCCCAAGCCCCTTCATTTTTTTTTTTGCATTAAAATAGATAAGAATTGAATACATAAGGTGGTTGAAAAAGAAAATCAATCAAAATTTTAACCACCCAATTTATTCAATTTCTATGAATTCAAATGCAAACAAAGAAGCAGTGATTTTTTTTTATTGGTAATATGACTTGAACACACAACTCTAGTTGCAATAGCCCAAGGGATTAATTGGGCAGGAGGTGGCCAGATAACATAGTTTTTGCAAGTGAAGTGGGTCAGCCAACCTGCTACTTTGAGACTCTTCAGATTCACCTGTTATAAAAACTTGTTCTTAACCTGACCAAAAAAAAAAAAAGTTCTCAACCTGTTTGCAACGTGCACTGTGATTAGATATGTAGATTTCCTTTGAGATTTAAAAGGCTATATAGTTCTTTAATTGCAATGTTTCTTGTCGAAGGATCCAAGAGGAAAGTTATAGCCTGAACCAATGAGCAATGACAAAAAAATCGTTTGAGGTGACATTTGGATGTGTGTAAAGTGGAAGTGGGGATTATTGAAAAGTAAACACAACCCAACCGAGGACCAGAGATTAAAGCTCGGTCCGAGAAAGGGAGAACAGTCATGAGGGTAAACATAAAGAGGCAAAGATCACCATAACAAACATTCAAAGATGATGCCAAAAGATGAAGAAAAAGATCTCCACACATAAACTGGAGATAAACAAAAAGAGCCCCAAAAAAGAGTGGAACCGATGTTCCTGCAGATAAAAGGATAAAATTTGAAAGGAGAGAACAACAGTCTCCTAGTTTCAAAACAAAACTCCCAAGAGATTGTAGTCAGAACCAACATCCCGCGGCGCGGCACCCGTGAGAGGAACAGCTGGCCAGATGCCCGTCAACTTGTCCCTCCTTGATGGTCTGTACCATAAGGACGAAGGTAAACCCCTGGGTCATGCTAGTCATTGGCTTGATCTGGTCCATGATCCGGACCATTGCTGTTCGAGCTCTCTTTTCTGCCATTACCGTCAATATGATGCACCCGCGAGGTCGTCGCATCTGCATCCCAGTATACACATGGGCCAAGCTAAGTTCCTTTTCATATTCCACATAGATGTGTGGGGGCAGGCCACATGACAGAATGGTGATGCTCGGGAATGTGGTTTTGGCGAGTGCGTTGGCAGACTGCTTGCAGTAGTTAACGTTCCAAAGTTGAATCTCTGCCAGAAGAGACATGCAGCGCTTCCACTCAGGCATTAAACTCCAAGCCATGGCTTCATTAGACTGAACCGACATGTATAACAAGCAGTCTGTTATCGTTTTAAACAAGCAGCGTGTTGATGTCAGCACTTTTGCGAGCTCTAGACCTTTCTTCATAGCAATCAGTTCCGCCTCTACAGCATTTTTAGCCATGATAGGGCCCCGATATGCTCTGATGATCCTCCCAACATGGTCCCAGATGACGCCTCCCACCCCTGCAATGCAATCATCAGGTTTTTAGAAGCCATCAAAGTTCAATTTCAACCATCCAGTGGGCAGAGGAATCCACTTTCCAGGTTGGTCACCAGCGCTAGCGCCTGGCCTTGCATAAAGATGAGATAAATTCCAGTTAAGCATGAGCTTTAGCGGCTACAGATAATGGGTTAGGGGACACTGATTGAAGATAAGGTCATTCCTGGCCTTTAGATATGCCAAGATACTATAATGGCCATCATGACTCTAAAGTTGCACTTAGTTTCCAAGAACTAAGCTCGAAAGGAGGGGTAATTTGTGGGGTTTTAATTGATCTTGGAAGACACCTCCAGACCCTAAAGAGCATTGGCAGACCAGATGATTGAGGGTTTCTGTGAAGTTATGGCAAAAACTACAAATGACAGGGACTTCTTTGCCAAGAAAGGTTGAATTATCTCTGGTAGCCAGTCTGTTGTGCAGGCATCTCCAGAGGAAGAATTGAAGTTTGTGGTGAATAGGAGCTTCCATACTCATTTCCAAGGCAAGTGAAGTCCAGAGTAGGATCCTTAAAATTTTCTATAGAGTGCTTTGAAGGAATAGGTCCCTGCAGGTTCATCCTTCCAGCAAGCAATGTCCTTTCCCCTACCGGTATATCAATAATTTTGTTAATGTTGGGTTGGTGGCTTGTATTCCGGTTCGACCGGTTTGGTCCATTCATCTAGCCAATGACTGGTTTAAGATTAGGGGTATTTTGGTTTTCGTATCAGGGTTTTTTAGGGGCTAAAAAAGATAAAATTATATATATGACGTAATTTGTAATCCTAGACCTAAGCAGAAGCGTACAATAAAAGAGTGGAGTCCTCTTTTGGCCGTGAATATAGGCATATTGTCGAACCACGTAAATCTCTTGTATATACTCTTGTGTGCTTGTCTTTCGACTTGTGTGTGACCTTGATTATCGATCGCATATTATGTGCTTTCGCATGTGCTCAACAGTTAACAACCTCAGAAGGCCAAAGAGCTGTAAGAACTATTGTGTTCCAGACTTTGGTCCCTCCCAGATCTGACAGAAGGGTGTTCACCGCACGGAATTGGTCCACTAACACTGAAGTGATACCTGGTTTGAGAAAGTCTCCAAGCTGCCCCACCCTAGGCACCCATTGGTGGAATTAAGTGCTGACTCTAGTCCCTTGCCCGACAAACCATTTCAGGTTATCTAGAATGATGTGTATGTATTCAAGCATTCTTTGTTTCTATAGGAAATAGTCAAAACTCTTTGGAGAAGCTTGAGAGAAGGTGACAGCCGTAAGGTATTTTGGAGAGAGGAGCATGCTCCACAGATCATTTGTGTTGTGCAAGAATCTCCAGATGATGTGATCTATTGCTGCCTGATTATGGGTCTCCATATCTCTTATACCAAGCCCACGCTTGACCGTGGGTCTGTTACAGTACTCCATCTGATTGGGCTATACCCTCTACTTCCCTCATTCCCACGCTAAAGAAAGGAAGCTCGAGTCTGAGCAATTTTCTTCACATGGTCTTTTGTAAGAAGTAGAAGTCCAATCCAGTATTGGGGAATGGTCGAAAGAACAGATTGGACTACAATCTTCGGATCAGCATTGGAAAGAGCCTTACCTGTCCACTTGAGCATGCATCTCTGGATCCTGTAATGTAGGTGGACACCCCTCGAACTTCTCCTCCAGGTGAGGCCCACCGTGTCACCAGGATACGTGAAGTGGGTGGAGGTGTTCTGAATGCCCAAACTGCTTTTCGCCTTGTCAACCAAAGGTCTAGGCGTGCTCATAAGCTTTAACAGTATTCCTGAAAAAAAGCAGTACGTCGTCTGCATACTGAAGGATGCAGATTCAATCTCTTGCCCGGGAAAATTTTGAAAAAATAGATGGAATCCTCCTCAAAAGGGACCAAATAGCTCTCACAAAAAATAATGGCACAAGGATTCGGTTTGTATAGCACCAAGTCCATAGAAAAGTATGGGCACGTTTGTATAGCACCAAGTCTATAGAAAAGTAATAGCATAAGGATTTGGTTCACGGTGCCCATGTTTTTTTCTCCCTTTGGTGCAGCGATACTCTCAGCAGAAATTCTACTTTTTGGTAGCTATTTATTTGTGAGAGAAGATTTTTACATTCAACCTTTCCCCTCAGACTTCCATTTCTGCCTGTGTAAAGCGAATAAGCCCTCTATACATTCTGTACACAAAGAAAATACCTATTGGCTAAACTGAAGGGTTATTGTGCTTTGGCTGCCCTCCATCCCTTGCTCCTTTTGAGAAAATTGAACCAAATTGTCCACACACACACATACAAAAAAACAAACAAACAGGGTCAAAATAATTTTTTAGGGAAAATTGTTTCTCCAGAATTCTAGACATAGCAAAAAAGAAGAGAAGGAAGTCTCGTTTGCAAACAGTTATCATGAATTGACCGAACCAAACAATGAAATTGGTTTGGTTAAGCAAGCAAGAGTCTCGACTGATCTGAGTTGTCGAGACTAAATATTAAATAAATAATTTGTATGTGTCGCCATTTACAGCAATCCGACCTTAGCTCAGTTGGTAGAGCGGAGGACTGTAGTTGTTGCAGACAATCCTTAGGTCGCTGGTTCGAATCCGGCAGGTCGGATTTTTTTATTCTCTTCCCCCAATCTCTCTATTATATAATATTTTTTTTATTTTTTTGTTTTTTATTTTTGCCAAGAAAGGGGAGATTTTTATTTGGATGCTCTTGGCTCTGGTGATACCCACGGTGATGTCCTCCCTGTAGGTTGCAACGAGATGAGAAGGCATAGAATGTGTAAATATTGTTACGGTAGGGTATAAAATATAAGCCAATTTGTGTGCTCCATTGTTGGCTCAAATGCGCTTCCCACATACTGAAATGCTGAACAAGGGCTTTGATCTTCTTCCATTTATACATAAGCTTCCATGGCAACCTTCAATTGCTTACAACAATGTCTAGAAACATGAAACAATAGCCCTCAACAATGAGATTAAACCGTGTAAACCTTTTGGCATTTTGAAGCCCGATGATATAAATAAATGGATCTATCTAGAATTACAAAATCAATATTAACCGATATATGCAATAGATTTAAATAGAGCATACTTGATGATGCCATGAAGATATGAAAGATCTACAGACGCTCTAACCAATGGACCTATTATGCCACAACACTTTCCCTCTATTCCTCTCGTGATTGCTGATGGAAACCTCTTTAATAAGAAGCTAGAGGCGGGAATCGTAGCCTTTTTATTGATACCCAAATGATATCCTTTCCATCGAAGATATCACATGGTTTGAAATTACAGTATGGCGATTTTGTAATCAGGGGTGGATGCGCGTTATGCTAGTATAACCGGGTGTAGCCACCCCAGGTTATTTTGAAAAAGTGTTAGGAAGGCTATGGCCATGTGGCCCAAGCCCTTTTTTAAAATCCATCTCAGCCCATGCACCGCCTTACAACACCCCATTCCTTTTTGAAAGCCCTCTTCCCTCTCTATCAAAGACCACTAATTCCAAAACGCTTGTCGTTGAAACTTTCTCCTCTCTTTGATCTCCATTGCAGCAAATCGACAAAGGCACCCAGTAGCGTCTTTCGATTCACTTTGAACTTGGGCCATCTGTCTCTCTTTCTCCTCGCTAGAAAACCAACACAACGAGTTTCATCCTTTCTTATTTTGAATTTTGTTGCAAGATTGTTGCCTGCAAACTGTGGATCCTATGGATTCCTCTCTTTACTCTTCATCTCTCTCCCAACATACTCAACCCACCCCAAACACATCGCTCGCCTCCTACTATTCGTCTCTCCGACCCTCCCATTGTTCTCTTATAGCTATAACAAGAAGGTAAAAAGAGCTAGGAAGCAGAAAAAAGGAATGAAAAGAGAAGGAAAAGGGGAAATAAAACAAAGACCAGAGGAGAACAAATGCCCCGACCTACATATGAGTTTTTTCTATTATCATATGGATTTTTGTTTAGATTACATCATTACGTTACATGGACATTGCCCTCTATCTCTTCCTTTCTCTCTTTGAGACTTACATTTTGGGTTATTTTCATTTATTATATGAATTTATATATTATCTCTATAATTTTTTGCAATGTATGATTTTTTTATCTCTTTCTTTGGTTACCCTTATAAATGAATCATCTCGTGTATTTTTTTCCTTCTAATTTTATGTTTATATGATGTGTCTATTATTTTCCCCTTGCCTATAGTGTCATTGCTAACTTTGTCATAGTATATTTTTTCCTCTTGCCTGTTAAATTCCTCTTGCTTATGTAAACTAGGGAGCAGTCCAGCTATTGATCTAGGGCACTTCATCTGGTGGTTCTGCAACTTTCATTGGTGAGCCTCTCTCTTTCCCTCCCTGGAGGCACAACACAAGCAACATCTCTCTCTCCTTCTCTCCCTCTCTCTCTCTCTCTAATTTGTACATCATTTTCAAAATTATTTCAATTGTAGGTTTTATGTAGAGTCTTATGTCATTAATTTTGTGCTTACAATTTGATTTACGAATGTTTATATTTATGTATTTCATATTTTTGATTTGATGGACATGGTTTGCATATGGATAGAGTAGTCTCGTCCAATGTGAAAAAAATCTAGTAAAGTCTAGCAAAGATTTAGCCTCACTCAAACAAAAATTCTGAGTTCGCCACTGTGTAGTTACCTACTTGTGTAAGCAAGTATGGGTGCCCTATATGGTCTCTAAATATACCACGTAGCCTGGTATGCCCTATCAAAGTTCAGTTTAATAAAGTTCACAGGTGGTGGTTTCCATGTGGTAGAAAGAACTTTTGCAATGGGGCTTGATGTCTTTGTTTTTTTTTTTTTTTAGGATGTGGCAACCATCCACTAATGCATATTGTGAAAGCAATGTTGATAGTTTATATCCATTTACTTTTCTAAGATAGAATATATGAATTTTTTATTTAACAAATGCATACCTGCCATGGAGCTCTTCACAAGGAACTCACAAAAACCTGGCCTCCTATTCTCTACCAACGTTGCAACTCCACTATGAGATGACAAGCTTTGATGGTAAAAAAGGGATAATGATCTCTTTATATCGTATTGTGGTGAGATGAAAGAGTGGACCAAGAAAATTCTCCTTGTGGGGGCTTAACGTAAAAACAGAAAAAAAAAATTTTTGAGAGAAGGGGCAAATGTAAATATATATATGATATATATATATATATATTAATTTTTAGAATTTGTAAAGGGGTTTTTGGAAATTTTCAAATCTGAAGCAACCAAACTCATCTACTTGGGTCCGCCTCTCATGAAAGGTCTCCTGATCACCTCCTTTCATCTCCCCAAGATATCCATTCACAACATTGACTACACAATTCATCACCATAATTCACTGCGTCTTACAAAGAGGTGCTGTTCATTGTACCTAACCAAGAGGTGGTGTTTTAGTTTCTCAAGAGACCTTTGGCCTTCCCAGAATAATTAACTACACATATATCGTGGAAGTTCAAGGTGTACCATAGCCCTCATTATCCCAGAATGATCCCAACCATCAATGGCTAGTCTGATAGGCTCATCACAAATCTAGGATCCAGAAAAGACCGATCTAAGTAAGCTCACATCCATATGGAAAATTCATCATTCTCCCACTTGGGCTACATAGAAAACAACCAAATTTTATTTTCTTTGAAAAATATTTTTTTTTTCAAATTTCTTTGAAAAAAAACTCTCCCGGATCTCGTACAAAAATACTTGACAAACATCCGCCCAATTTTTGAATGAAAGCTAACAACTGGATTTTAAGCACACCTCAAAAGATTTGGTCCATCAGAAATGCTGATATAGAATCATGTCGATCAATATATAATTTAGCAACATACGACCATAATCCATGTTTACTACCACCAATATATCAATGACAGATCTAGATCATAGCCATTATGTGCTCATGAATGTTCCCCTTGCCATCATACTGTAGATTTGTGAATTCATCCAGAAGAGCTGAAAGTATAGCTTTATCAAACTAAACAAAAGATCTCACTAATATCTTTTAAGAATTCCATAATATTTTTCTCAACAAGGATAGCGCCTCTAATATTCTTTGAAATTGACCCTTCATGATACGAATACACATCTTATTAGATCATTTCCACTTATCATGCTTCGCTATTTATATGGGGTCATTTCTTGAGCTGAACAACCATCAAATGGTTTAGGTGGTTCATCCTCCTCCAATGCCATTTCCAAATCCCTGCAACCAAGGACATCTGCCGCGTGATCCTTCTTTTTAAAATTTGACACATTCAAACGAGTAATAGTAATCATTAGGGGCGGTTAATCTTGTCATGCTCTTTAGAATTAAGCTCACATATAATAAACTAGTTTGATTTCTTATGCATGTTCCTTAAAGCAACTATATATAAAGTTACCTATGCATAATCTAAAATCTCAACAATACAGGGCAAAATTTGATCCTTAAAAAAGTTTGTCTCAAGTATTTTCGAGCTAGACAAGTGACCCATTGACTTTCTTGTTGTTGCCTGGATCTCCAAACCATGTGTCCAAAGGAAGCCAAGGTCTGTGCCGTAACATCCTTTAGTCCCAGTCCTCCCCATTATCTAAATTTAGTGCACTATTTTAACTAACAAATCAGATGTTTAGTAACAGACATCAAGAACCGCCATTGCATCCTGTCCAACGGAATTGATTGTTGATCGAGGCTTGTAGATTTGAGATTGTTGCCTTGAGTGTGTGTGTTGAAACTTGGAAGACCAATAGTGTGGGATAGCTGTTACCACTGATTGAATGAGTGCTCTTAGACCCACATTTGATAGTAGTGTTGTGTGGCCCATTGCGTGACTGGTAATTTGCCTTGTGGGGCAATGGTATTAATCACCTGTTTCTAACGTGCCCAATTCAACACCACAGTTGATTGGTGACGGAAGAAAAAGAAGAAGAATGTGAATAAGAGATGAGAGGATGCCGCTAAGCTGGGAATCACCGAGAAAGCTCAATATTTCAAATCGCAAGTGTGATTTTTTGTTGTATGTATCACATGAAGAAAAGATCCTTTTATCATATAACCTTGACAATCAAATGAGAGCTTCTTGGAAAACGGTTCTCCAAATTCATTGCAACGTTATTTATAAAATAGCAATGAAGTTGTAGAGTGAGTCAACATATTAAACCAAACCAACGAGTTTATAAGGTTTTATTGTGGCCATTGGTATGTGGGTCATAGGCCCACATGCCAATATCTCCCACTTGGCCAAAAATAGCCATATATCTTTAAGGTTTTGTCCTGCTTTATTTTTATTAAACATAGGTTGAACACTTGCACTTTTCCGTAGATTTATACAAATGCATATTCTACCCACTATTCTATTTGCCTATCGTGGATATGACTTTCTATTACTTAGTAGCCATCATTACGAGGCCCGTTTCACGCTTTTTGCGAATTTGACATCCATTAATTGCATCATTAGCATGAGGCCTTTTTTATGCTTTACACGGACTTGATATCCATTATTTTCATCATTATCATGAGGCCTTTTTCACACTTTCCGCAGACTTGACATTCATGATTCTTACTTTTGTCATGATGTTTTTCATGCCTTCCGTAGATTTTTACATTCATGACTAAAATCAATTGTACAAGAATTTAAAATTAAGGGTAAAGACACATTTTCTAAGAAAAATTCTAACAATATACCAACTTATTTTGGGTGTGGCAAGGTTGGTCACATGAAGTCGGTTTGTTGGCATAGCAATGACAAAGATCAGATTACAACATGTTTTGTATGTGACAAGAATAGCTGAATATAAGCAGAAGATGAAGAAGACATTTTATTATCATGATGGGTAACATTTAACACAAATAAATTATGATCCTCAACCAAATAACTGCATACTAGAATACTGTCATGCTTTCCGATAGTTACTTTCTTGGATCGAAAATGCACATCAAAACCCTTAAGAACAAGTAAAAGGATTGAGATAATATTTCTCCTCATTTTTGGCACAAGATCTACTTCAATTAGTATGAGATCCAAAGATCCAACATCAAGTCTGCAAAATCCTGCACCCAATATGTCTGACTAGGTATTATTTCTCTGATATATTTTCTTTTCTTCGGGTAGAATTTCTTTGAAATCTTCAAACCAAGTCATTAAGCTTGCAATGTAATGATTAGTTCCAGAGTCAATCTACCATCCATAATGATCAAAGTCAACAAATTCATTCAAAAATGACACATACAACTTGTCGACGATCCTTTCAAATGTTGTCATCTGAGTGTAGATTTCCCTTTTCTATTTATATCTCAACCTTTATCTTTATTATGCTAGCATTCTGCCTTCACATGTCCAGTCTTGCTACAAACAAAAAAGCTATACTCCCCTATTTGTCTTTGTTATGCCAACAATCTGAATTCATGTGACCAACTTTGCCACACACAAACAAGTTGGTATGTTACTAGAACTTTTTCTTGGAACATGTGGCTTCATACCCTTAATTTTAAATTCTTGTTTACTTCTATTGAATTTTGTTGGAAAGGATTTTTTATCTTTATTTTTAGGGTATTTATCATCATTGACTAATAGGAGATCATATTGTTTATTTGGAAAAACTGTTTGTTTATTCTTTTCTATATGTTTTTGCTTAAGGGAAAGTTTCATAGGTAATTCTAATAGGTTAATAGCTTGGGGATGTAGCCTAAGGGAGATGGTTACCATATGCCAAGAGGAAGGAAGACTATTTAGAATGGTTGAAATTTGCATACTTTCAAAAATGATATTTCCAGCTTTAGCTAAATCTTGAGCCAATACTAACATTTTATTTACATGGTCTATAACACTCTCCCCTTCTTTCATTTTATACGAGCTATACTGGTCTAAAATAAATTGTATGTGAGTGTCGGAGGTAGTGTCATATTTTTGTGCAATTGCTTCCATTATTATTATTATTATTTTGTAGTTGAATATTTTTAAAACTTTTAATCGAGTCTTTTTGCATAAATGCTAGTAAGGTACTATGTCCAACTTGATCATCTTCTTCAAATTTCTTTAATTTCTTAACTTCAATCATAGCAAGATTTTCACTTAATGTTGGTTTGTCTAATTTTAAGAAATACGGAATCCTATCTTGAATTAAAATATATTCAATTTTTCGTCTCCATATGTCAAAATTCAGTCCATTTAATTTTTTCAATTCTAGAAAGTACTATTGATTTAGCCATAAGAGTTTGAGAATTTATATTGATATAATGTTTTTAAACAATAATCTCCTTGAAAATTTGTGAGCTAACAATCACCCAATTTTGAAAATGGATTTAAAAAATATCAATAAATAAAAAAAATACAATTGATCAGCAATATTCTACTAAATGAGACAATGCAAACTTTAATTAGCAACAACAAATAGTGTTGGAGAAAATTATTCAGAATTCAGCAACCAGATTTCTGACTTATAGTCCTATCTCCCTTTTGAAAGCCATGCTTAAGGTAAATAAAAGGAAATAATTTTAGCAAATAAATTAAACAAAGAAAGATGATACTGTTTCTTTGTATAGTTGATGTGCCCTGAGGTATATATGATAAGATGGCCCGGACTCTACGAACAAGCCACAAAAGAGTTGTAACTAATGGTGCAAGTCGGTGATGGAGACTACAATACGTGTTGCTTGGTAATTGCATCTCCCCTGCCTTGCTATTTCAAAAGAAGGAGCTTTCTTTCTTCTCCCTCCAGAGAAGTAAAAACAGGTCTGCTTCTTTGTGTCCTCCTCCAAGTAAGATGAATCATCCAATAGCCTTGTCAAGGATGTCGACATGGATGAGGAATGAAAGTGATACAACTATAGGTCCCAGGTCTAATATATTAGAGATCTCTATTTTTCTGCTACTGCTTTTTTTGAAAAATGGTACTGAGCTTTGATACCAGTGACCGAAGGAAAAGAAGAAGAATGTGAATCAAAGATGAGAGGATGCCGCTAAGCTGGGAATCACCAAGAATGCTTAGTATTTTAGATCGCGAGTATGTTTTGTCTTTGTATGTCTCACATGGAGAAAAGATCCTTTTATCATATAACCTCAACAATCGAATAAAAGCTTCTTAGAAAAATTGTTCTCCGGATCCGTTGCAACATGGGCCAATGCACCTCTACACCAATTCAGCCTTATAAACCCCATCTCACAGGTAACTATAATATCCAAATGCGTGAACCATCATTAACACACATTCCCTTTTACAAAAATAAAATAAAATAATAATAATAATAATAATAAATAATGCATGATGTGATTTTTAATAATCTTTAACCACTATTGTACAGTTGTTAGGAAGATAACAGTGGCAAGAACGGGTCAACCCACAAGAACTGAACCAAGTAATCTTAAACTGAACTCAAACTAAAAACTACTATACAAGCAATTTTTTTGAGTGAATTTAAAAAGAAAACCAAAACAACTAATACAATTGAAAATGATCTAAATCATATATATGAAAGATCAGAGCATCAGGAATCTAATAAGCATCAATTCATTCAATCCATAAAACTGTTTTTACCTTCTCAAAATATAACTCAGATATAAAACAAATCAATGTTTATGATCCGAAAAATTTGTTTGTTGCAAAAAACATTTTTTTAATTAAAATAAAACATTAGATAGCGAAGACTTCCTTCACTTCAATATGAAATAAAAACTTAAACATTATCCAAAAAAAAAGCATAACCCATAAAAAAAAAACAACGTGACATATCAAATCTAAGCATGGATAATAAAAAGCTTTTATTTTTTTAGAAATAAAAAAACTGAAGCTGCCACCATTGGCACTGAGATAAGCCTACTAATCTATTTAAAGGATATTAAAGAGACATTAGAAAGAACTCAATTGCAAAAAAATAATAATAATAATAATAACACTTAGCTTCATCTATAGCTTTGGTCGGAGACTTAGCTGGCCCTTACAAAGAACTTCTTCAGATTCTTCATTGATTTCAATGTCTTTACAAAATCACTCTAAAAAGCTCTCTTTCTCACCATGAAAATCGTTGAACATGCCTCAAGGAGTACCTTAGAAAAAATTTAGAAGTAAGAAAAAATAGTAGTTGACAAAGGTCTTATCAATGAGAAGTGGAACAGGCATAACACTGTCCTCTCCATATTCAATTGAGTGAATTGAGGACTTCTTTTTCCTGCTTTTGATCGGAGTGTGAAAATGCTTGGTGCATTATCACCCAAGTTTAGCAGCCTATCTCTCGATTTCTACTTCAGCATATTTTCATCAAGTAAAACTTTTTTCTTAAGGCTGGCTTTTGCTTCCTTTACAGAAGTGTGGAGAATTCACTATTCTGGTTGCCCTGGATCTGGGACTGAATTTCTTCAATCATATCTTTGGTATCTTTAATATTTGGCAGAAACTAAAGGCTGGGCCGTCTGCCAATCTCCAAACATTGGAGAACCTTTGATTTGAATACTGCAAGCTTCTCTAACTACTTGGAAAAAAAAATTAGGAATTCTGGCCCAAGCATTGAAATAACGAAATGGGCTTTTAGTGTGATTCCATTTGCTTTGTTAGACAAATACAGGGCAGTGATCAGAAATTTCAGATCCAAGAACATGACCTCAGTAAATAGGACTGTTGTGCACCCAGAAATGTGCAACAGGTGCTATCCTACCAGCTGGTTGTATGTCAGACCCAAATGGCCGAACTGAGTGCAAGCACTCACCATGGATTGTGTCATACTCCCAAAACTAGGCCAGATGTAAACCCAGTTCTAAAGGTGTGAGAATTGGAGCCAATTAAAATTTTTCTTACATAAATAATATGTGCCCCAATTCTAGGTGGATCGAAGTCTTTCGTGAGACTATGCTTGGTGATCAAGCAACCATAATTACACGCGAAACTAAAATATAAAATCATCGCAGATGAATATCATATACCAATCATGTAACAAATCTCATTAATGATAAAATTAAGGTTAAGTGCTTTGAAACATAATAATTAAAGTTGTAATTCTAAGATAAATAAATTTAATAAACAAATTATGGCCTCAAACATGTCCTTATTACATAATCTAAAGTTCTAATCTCAACACGAACATTAGGACACCTTAGATGATGTCATCGCTGCTCCACTCAACAACTCCGCCATCTGGAGGAATCTCTTGCATCGTTTGACCCTCCGGTTTGGCACCGGTAGCGGAACCTAGACACCAAAAGTAATGAGTCAGATTCACGTAATCAGACAAGAGGGTAAACTGCAAGCAATGGTGTTAATCAATTGAATTAAAACCTAATATTCATTCTGACCCAAAGAATACCAAATGCAAACTCAATGACATGAATGCACAAAAACAAGTATTCTCGCAAATACAATATACAAAAAACGGGTACTCTCGCAAATATAGTATCCAAAAAATGTATTCTCACAGATATAATAAACAAAAACGGGTATTTCATGCAGACAGATATACAAAAACGGGTATCTTACCAAATATAACAAATGGCACAGTTGTGTACTATATTCCACAATACACGCTGACTCGATGGTGTACGCCCACCTTTGAACTGTAGTTAGTCAAATATATATGAATATATATATATATATAAACAAATACATATGTCTACTGATGCACAATGAACTATGCTATAAAAACCTTGATTCATAATATTCAAACCAATATCAATTTAAGTACTTGATTACTTAATTTAAAAGTATATTATGATAGTGTGTATTTTCAAGTTGCCTGAGGAAAAGCACTAATCCACCAAATGGTCATAGTTAAATAAATATGCATGTGAGAACGAGCCCTCTTTCATAATAGAAATGTGAGTCCACGATGCTAATAACCTATTTTTAGTGTTTATCATGTGGTGCATCCCGAATCTCACATTTCCATCTTGAATTAAGTTCAATTCTCATGTGGACATTTAAATAACTTTTCTAAAAAGACAGGAATCCATCTAATCCAATTATATATATAGTGTGTGTTACAAATTGGTTAAAAGATATTCAAATTTCAAGTTCAAACTAAATCAAATTATGATAAAAAAGGGGAAGGAAAAAATTAATCATTGTTATGTATAAAAACACTTAATTATTTTATATAAGACAAAAGATCCAAATTCCTAATTCAAATTTGAAATCTAATCTCAAATAAAAATTCAAATTAGAATTTTCTTTAAATTCTAATTTAAGATTTAATCATCCCCAATTACATCTTAATTAAATTCTAAACAAACTAAATAAAATATTGATCACAAGTAATTAAACCCCAATCATAGTTATAGACAAACCTAATTTTAAAATTCTAATCACACATAACTAAGAATTAATTAAATTCCAATCAAGTTGTCATTAAACCTTGATAATATTCTAATACAAATATATTTAATACATCAAATCCTAATTATTAATTATTAATTTATTATTATTATTATTAGAATGGGCTTAGCCCATTGCATCCAGCCCAGCAGCGACTCAGGCCCCCCAGGCAGCCAACCCAACCCCGCCGGGCCAGGCAGCAGGCCGCTACCTGGGCATGCCAGGTAGCTATGTCGCCTGGCATGCGCAGGCAGCGCTTGCTGCTGCCACAAAAAAATTTTTTTAATTTCTTTTATATGTAACTACATATTCTGAATTTTATGGAAGAAAAATCAAATCTCAATTCTTAAACCCAAATCAAGATATTAAACCTAAACAAAGAAATAATATAAAAAGTATGCTATTCAACAAGCAACCCAAAATATATTGTAAGTAACCAAAAAACATTGTTTACAGTTATCTACTTGTCTGCATCTCTATGCCAACAATAGATCTGAAGATTAAACCTTAATTTCTCTCTGAAGAGCTTCTAAGACTTGGTTGCAGAAGAAAGAAAGAAGATGAGAGAATTGGGAAAACTCTTAAGAGTTTATATTATGTGAAGTTTTTTTTAAATTACAAGAAAGGGCTCCTGCTTTCTAATGAATTTTACAAATTTTCAAAAAAAGATTTTTTGGCTTAAAATGGTCAAATAACTCAGGCTCAAGGCCCATGAGTGTTTAATTAGTCCATCTAACCCCTCACAATCTGACTTAAATCCGGCAAACCAATTTGACTGAAAATTAAAAATCTGGACCTAACAGACTGGATAAAGGGGGACTGAACCAGACATAAAATAATCATGTTGGCTGAATTTTAAATGTATTTCTGAGAACCTTTGGTTGAACCTGGGTCATGAAACCTGATTGAGAGCTAATGTTGGATTGTATCCCTATTACAAGATACTTGTCAATAGGGTACCATACTACTTTTGTTTTAGTACATTGACTCTCTGGCATGTGTGACTCAATCTAGCAAGTCTACCTAATTAAGATTTTAGAACAATTCTAGATTCCTAATTTCCTATTCTAGCAACCTCTAAGATATAAACCACATATTTATATTTAATTCCACATTCTCCACTGGACACTTGAGTTGGAACAAGTTAGAAGAATGCTCTTACCTTGTGTGCTAAGTAATGCCTTACATGTGATCTATGTTAAACATGCATGTTACTCATGCTTTGACCTTTCCTATTATTTACATGTGACTCGTGACATGATTTATGATCATTGACTCATTAACAATTGGTACCACTAAGTTGTTAAAAACTTCGTCACCATTGGGGATGCCTACTAGTGTAGGGGTTCATCCAAAATTAATCATCTAACTACACTCTAAAATTATTCTATAGGTATCTTTAGATACTGAGTAATGTTGGTACCTTTGTGTTTGAGCATCTGTAGATGCCCATGAATAGTTGAGATCTATGATGCCCATATATGAATATGGGTACGAAACACGGATACGGTGATCGAGGATACGACTCTGCTCTTTTGGAAATCTAAGAGACGGATACAAATATGAGTGTCCTAATTTTTATTTTAGATCACATTTGGATTAATGAAATTATCATTGCTCATCTTCCTTTTTAACATTTTCCATATGAAGAAGTAAGAGAACTTATAGACCTAAATGAAAAAAATGGACTTTTAGGATATGTTGAACTTATACTCTCATAGTATCAGTGCAGCATTACCTTAATAATATCGGTGCAGTATCAAGTACTAATACAAATATCATATCGATCCGATATGGATACGTTGGACTTGTACGAATATCTGGGTATCATAGGTTGAGATTATGTAGGTGCCTTTAGGTACTGAGTTGTAGTCAGCTTATTAGCTATTACTAGGCCAGCATTTAGCTCATGTGGATTGCCACTTTAATTTATATACCTTTCTTTAATGTTTTATTCCTTATCATATGATTTATAATCAGATTTGAGATAGCTTGATTTTTGTGTCTGCATGATCATGTATTGATGACCGAGCTTGGTCTCATGCAATATTTTACCTGTCTTTCTTTATATCTTTGCACACGTGGCATGATTATGAGTTTATCGATTGAATTACCATGTTACTCATCAATTCACTGTGACCCCTTTTCCCCATATAAAGGTGTCAAACCTGAGAAAAACAACCCACTGATAAAAAGAACGAGGTTTTGAGACAAAGCGGGTTCAATATTTGGGCAGGCTCCTGAGACAAAGCAGGTCCAATATTTGCAGCAGAGATTTGAAGCCTGAAGGAATTAAAGCAACAGAGACTAGGAGCCTAGAGCAATTAAAATAGGTTATTTTGAATTCAGTTGAACATTTATTATTCAATTTGGTTGTAACCAACTTGATTGTATGTTCGATTTAAGACTTCAGTATGGTTTGTGTATGAATGGAATGGTTTGAATTTAGTTAAATCATTTTTGCCCTCTTTATCATGTGATGCTTAAAAAGAAAAAAATAGAACACTGCTGCTGCTGCAAAACGATGCATCTGACTTGTTCAAGCAACAAACAATCTATATTGAGTACACCCAGGGCCTATTGTTTGCATTATAACTGGGGTTACAGTTATCCTAGGGAAGAGAGATGATGTGGCATCACGTCATGGTTCACGATCTTTTTTTTTTTTTTTCTCTTGTTGAGATTTGCTCAATTAACCCAAGAAAGGACTCAATACACTTACCCCTCTTTCAAAAGAAAAAAGTAAAATGAACCAAATTCCCCCCTTTTCTCCCCACTCACCTTCCACTTCCTCTCTCCTCCACTTCCCCAACTCTGCCCTTTGGCAACAGCAACGAGCCACCCGATCTCCCTCCCCTCCCTCTTTCTTTCTCTCCCTCTCCCTTTCTCTCTTCCTCTCTTCCCCCTCTCTACCTGATTGAACGGTAGTAGGTTGCCTGCCAGTTCATCTAGGAGATTGGGGTCTCCTAGTTGAGATCTGGCAGAGGAGATGAAAAGGAAGAGGGAAGGGAGGGGGAGGAAGAGGAAGAGGAAGAGGGAGAGGGAGAGGAAGGGCAGGGAGATCGGGTGGCGATCATCTCTCTCGCCAGAAGGGGGAGGTGGGAAAGGGGAGGAGAGAGTGAGTGGGGAGAAGGGGGCATTTGTGTCATTTTATTATTATCATTATTTAAAAAAAAGGTTAGTGTATTGAGTCCCTTCTTAGGTTTATTTAGCAAATACCTTTTTTTACCCATAAATTTAAAAAAAATCCAAAAAATATTGTAAAATAATAGAAATCATTTACAACAACATTGTAAAATACTAGAAATCATCCACCCCCCGCCTCCCCCCCCGGCCCCCACAAATAAAAAAAAACCACCAAAACCACACACACCAACTTTTTTTTTTTTGGATGGTTCTCCTGATATTCCATGTGTATGTGCAGTATTTTCTAGTAAAAGAATGGATAATTATTGTATTAGTGGTTATACTTTTTCGTTCATCATCAGGTTTCTGTATTACCTAAGAGGATGGGCAGGATTATTTCATTTTTATGCTTTAGGTTTTTTTTTCATTTAGGTTTTAAGGCCCATTAGGTAAGGCCTACCAATGGACAATCAGTTTGGATATTAGTCACATTCATACAGCATTACTGATAGCCTAGGGAAAATGAAAATAACCTTTACTTTGACATTACAAAATTGATACGAAAACGTTAGAAAGAAAATAACTTCTGCTAGCTGTTACAAAAGCATGTGAAAAACTCATTATTGATTGGTTGATAAGGTATGCCGGTACGAAGCCCAAGTAAGGAAGGAGCATTGTATTAGGTAGGTTGACATCTAATATAAAAACTTTATCACAATCCAAACATGAATTCTGAGATAACAACATTTCAAGATAATGCTAGGGTGGTTTTTGCTTTAAGCGATGCCATTGCAATGTCGCCCAGTTGCATTAGAAAGTGAATAAGGGCTATTGCATCAATTTGTACAAGCAGCAAAAAAAAGTTAGTCCAGAAGAAAAGGAGATTCAACTTGCTATTTGAAATATAGGAACCTTAACAAGTAAAAGCATAGAATTGGCTAAGGTAATAAAAACAAGAAGAATTAGTGCAACTTGTCTACAGTAGACAAGATGGAAAGCTAAGGAGCTCACTAGTGATTATAATTTTTTTAATGCAAGAATGAATAATACAAGAAATGGAATGGATATAGTTGTAG
The DNA here is from genome assembly GCA_037013555.1 of Sextonia rubra. Classification (NCBI taxonomy): domain Eukaryota; kingdom Viridiplantae; phylum Streptophyta; class Magnoliopsida; order Laurales; family Lauraceae; genus Sextonia; species Sextonia rubra. The sequence goes on along the minus strand of JASUAD010000024.1, from coordinate 18,331,222 downwards.
ATAAGGATTTGAAAGAGAAACGTATGTGATTATAGAGGTTAGGTGATATAACTATAACAATTAAACTAGTATTAGAAGAAGACATAATTCATGTCATTAGTACATATACTCTCCCCAATCAGGATTAGATGAAAGTATGAATAGAAATCCAACTAGTGACTAGATTTCCTAGGAGAGGCTTAAATGGGCATGTAGGGAAGGATACTAGAGAATATGAGGAAGTGTATAAAGGACAAGGATTTAAAGAAAAGGATGAGTTAGGAAAGAATATCATGGATTTTGCATTAGCATTTGATCTTATAGAAGCAAACACTTGCTTTAAAAAGAGAAAAGCATTTAACCACCTATAAAAGTGGAATTAAATAGAAGCTAGATAGACTAGAAACATGATTGATTTGCTTAAAAAGATTGTAAGATTATTACAGGAGAGAGTTTGACAACACAATATTAGTTTATAAAGAAATATATATATATTTCTCTTTTTTTATTAAATTTTGTACAATGATGCTTCTTAATTATTTGCTGAAGAACACTGATTGAATTGGTGGGGTCACCCTTGTGAGATATTTGGTTGAATTGGCCATCTATCATGGGGAACACAATTTTGACATGTGGGAGTGCCAGACCATGTGTTCCACTATTCAAATTGAAACCCCATCAGCTGTACACAAAAACAAACAGATTTAAGTTGCTGCCATCGACATTGGAAAGGCAGCGTTTCATTTAGATAGCTCAAAAAAAAAAAAAAAAAAAAAAGAAAATGAAAAGACTTCTCCATACATATGCATCAAGAGAGCTAGCCATTTCATTTATTCCCACCCACGCTAACTAGAGTTTAAAGGTTGCAGTGATCCAGATTGTTGGACTGGTTTCGTTTTGTTCATTATATATATGAAAAATAATCATATGAAAACTAGTTCTTACCTTTTTTTATGAGAACTCTAGGTAGGACCCATCTATCATCCAATCCAAACCTTGCAATATACAGGAATCCCCCTGATAATCACTTGCCCCAAGTTTCAGTTAAATCTGACTTTGCTAGACTGTTAGATTGACTATGTACCAATCTGAATGGATTGAATTTGTGGGCTACGAATGAACGAGTCAGGAACATGTGATTGCAACGAAACTTGATATGTAGAGTAGTCCTACATAGATCTTTCCATCCCCCCTAATCCCATCTCCAAATGAAACCCACAAGTGGGTCTCATAAAAAGTTCTCATAGATGCGTGAGAACAGTTCTCATAAAAACCCATAGGTGCGTGTAAACAGTTCTCACGATAAGTGCATGAGAACAGTTCTCACGATAGATGCGTGAGAACAGTTCTCACATATGCATCAATGATGTGGCTTTCTCTCTTTACATATGAAAATTCTTCTTTTTCATTATACCATAAACGACTTTCCTCTTTTGTGAATGAATCTTTCCAAATTTGTATGTCCCTCATCACATAGTGAGGAAAGAATGCATAGTGTGTAAATATATATATGGCTTTGGTCCTATGAGCACTGTTCTCACGTACCAACTGTGAAAACTATTCTCCCGTACCAACTGTGAGAACTTTTTATGGGACCTACTTGTGGGTCCCATTTGGAGATGAGACCGAGGGATGGAAAGATATATGTGGGACTATACAAAATATCAAGTTTGGTCCCAATCACATGTCCCTAACTTCTTCATCCGTAGCCCATAAATCTAGTCCATTCGGATTGGCATACAGTCGATCCAACGGTTTAGTAAATTCGAATTTGACCGAAACTTGACATGTATGATTATCAGGGGTTTCCTATGTATTGTAAGTTTGGATTGGGTGATAGATGAACCCCACCTAAAATTCTCACAAAAAATGGTGAAAACTAGTTCTCATAGGATTATTTTCCATAAATATATATATATATATATGACAAAACTACTATAAAGGACCAGACTATCAAGATGACATGCTACCGTGAAAAGAAAAGTGCATAATCATCACATTACAAACTTAAAGGATTTGATCTTATCCAAAACACCGAGAAAGGTGAAGTTGAGTATTTTCTCGAACAGTTATTTCTTCTTCATAACACTTTCCCTTTCCTCTCAATGAAGGAAAAAGCTAATGTCATTCTCTTTCTATATATGAACTGTATGGTGAGGAACTTTACCTGATCATGACCCTTGCCGTATTGCATTATATGAGAGTCAAGCGCAATGTCATAACTTTACCGTCCTCAAAAAAGAAAAAAAAAGGAACTATTATATGAAAATGGATTTCCATTAATAATTTGCCCATCCACTTCATTGCAAATGGTGCAAATGACCTTGAAGTAGGTGGTTCCCTTCACAGCTCTCCTTTCCAAGCCATGCTTGCTGCAACAAAGGGACAGTGACAACAACCACATCTCCCTGCTATTACCCACCCACTTCATTGCTATTCTATGTGGCACATAGAATAGCATAGTTGGAGATTAGGTTTGATGATTTCGTACAATTGACGTTGTGTGCCCCATGAATGGACGGGCAGGGGCGTACCTACCCTTTGGGTGTTGGGTGCTGGGTGCATCCGCCCCAGTTAAAGTTTTGACCTCCCTTAAAAGTGTCAAGGGCCACATGGGCCACACACCAGTTGGGGCCCAATCTCGCACCGCCCCATGACTTGGGTAGCCCCAATTTAATATTGAAAAGTAATTCGATTTCATTCAAACCCCATTCCCAAATCAGTGAAATGTCTCCAAACCAAAATCCTACCTCCTTTTCTCATCCTTTCTCATCATCCCATCCAGCATGTAATGTATTGGAGAATAGGATGATGAAAACATTCTTCAATTTTTCACTCCATCCAAACAAAAATCCTGGATTTGCCACTGGATGAACCTGAGTACTAGAAGCTCCTTAAAGAACAAGCCAAATGAAGTGCAGCAGCATTTAACCCAAAAATACAAAAGAAACCAATCAAGCAAAAAAAGTGATGCAACCAGTCATCCCTGCTTCTATAGATTCTGAAGCATGGTTCAGAATCAAGCAAAGCTTGCCCCTATTGAATCCCATTGGTCTATACAAATCTCATGAAAGTGGCCCACTCATACCACCTCTTTACATGGGACACGCTTCTCATCACCATTGAACTTTGCTGCGGGCCACGAAGAATGATTTCAACTTCACAAGAATCACAACCTCCAGAAACAGAACCAATTTACTTAATTTTTAACTAAAAGCTCAGTCCAAATGAATCATTAGCAGATGCTAAATCCCACCATGAACTATCTTGCAAATATTACATACATGGATACTACATCCTCAGATTCAAACAATGACATAGCCCAGAAAAATGGGGGCAATCATACTTAAAAATGAAAAATAAAAAATAAAAAAAATTATGGACCAAGGGGAGGGAAGAGCTAGACCACTTTAACTCCACTGGGCCGCTTTCCTTCCATTGCATCTTTCTTGTTACGGCAGTCAGCACAGAGGAAGGGGCCTTGCCAAGGCTTTGAGCTGGTGGAGAAGATTCCCCCAGCATGAACAGAAATACCCTCACTCGGAGCAAGATCCACTTGGCAAACAGCACAAGTAAAAAGACTGGATGTTGCCAGCCCTGAGGAAGAGTCAGTCCCTAGCCTGCACAATTTGTTCACAGAAAACTTGGGAACATCACCTTGGGGTTGGGGGATTTATGAAACAATAGCAAATAAATAAGATGAAACACAATCATGAGCAAACACATGTAGGAAAATTTTCTCCTGCAGAAGTGCGCAAATAGACTGTCACAAAACGCATGACCCCTCTCAATTTCAGCAGGCCCCTTGACAAATGGCACCAATAAACAGTGCACAGTGCACAAGTGTGCAAGAGAAAATTGTCCAACACAGTTATCAACTTTAATGAATGGTGATTCAATGGAAGATAGTAACCAATTCAAACTAACTATCCAACACAATACTGCAATGGTTTTGACACGAGTCATCCATTGAGAGAGATGATTCTTAGCTGAGACTAGAGACCAAAAGATCACCACTAGGACAGAATCTGATCCACTAAAATAAGTGGGATCCATGTTATGAACCTGACCACCAATCTGAAACTGCAGAATGGAATATCTCAGATATGTTCCACAAAGATAGGAAAAAGCTAAAATTAAGATGATTATGATAGATGGTTGCAAAACTCAATAGTAATCTGAAAAAAATTGATGGGTAGATCTACCACTTTAGGATTTTTTTTTTTTTTTTTTTGGTTAATGGAGTTTAGGAGATTTTCATGCATCTCAGGTCGGTCACGGGTCTCTTTGAGGAATGAAAACCAAAATTGATGAAAGCTAACAGTTTATGGGATGAACAAATTTTATAAGGACACCTGTCATATTGGTGGGCTCAACTGCCCCCCACCAGGTGCATAGAAGGTATGTGAATTAGGGGTCTACCAAGAATTAGCCCAATGGACATTTCTAACAATTTGATGTCAAGTGACTATAGCAACAGTCACAATGAAAGCTACTAAATCACAACATTGGCAGATATGTAATACCAAAGCATAAGTTTTTTAAGTAACTCCCCTAATTTATCAATTACCAAAATAAAAAATTAGACATCCTAGAAGTTAGATACTCCTTTTCCAACTAATTGATCAGCAACTTTATTTTTTCTACAAATGGCATGCCGAACTAAGATCCCATACACTTGGGAGAGTTTTGAATCTCATCCCCCTAGTCAAATCCAACCTTGGTTAAATAACCAGTCAGCTCATAGGGTATTGCAGAAATCTACTATAACCAGTCACAACCGTTGACGAATGTCGCCATCATATCCACACGGAACCCAAGAAACGGCACCGATGGTGATGTGTCAACGAAAAGCATGGTGCTACCAGGCCCTGCCGCATGCTCAATGGAACTTTTTTGGATGGAATAGTCATTTGCTTACATGCCAATAAAAAAAGATCAGTTGCATATGTTTTCTAATATTTAATAATTACCAGGCTGCTATTTAGCAAGTCACTTTTGGATACAGATTACTCATTTTCAAAAGGGTTTGTTTGATTTAGAACTTATTCAAATATAAGTTTGAGTGCGACTATTTGGGAAGTTTATGTGAATCTATGATTGAATCAGCTTTAAGACATTTTGCCTCTTTTTTGAAAAATAATAAAAGGGTAACTTCTTCAAACAGACATCAGTATAAAGAAATCAGAACTTTGCACATCAGCTGGTAGTACAGTTGGTGAGGCACCGCTATTCACAAGAACAACACGGGATCAATCCCTAGCTTTAGCACTAATGGTGGGAGACTTAGGTGAATGTGTGTGGATTGGGTGTGGGAGTATCTACCTTAAAAAAAGACAACTTTATTTCTTTACAAGTTTGGCCACGTAACTTTATTCTATGACAAGTTTTCCTGTACTACATTTAATATGTGAAAAGTTTGTCTATATAACTTTAAATATATCACAAGTTTGCTTTTTCCAATTGAATCGGATACACCAGACCGTCTATTTGTAAAAGGGAAAGAGACTAATTTAAACAGCTCTATTTCAAACAGATCTTGGAAAGTACACAAGTCGGAAGAGTCTGTTGACTAAGTGTGACTCAGTACACGTTTCATGTGGAGACAAGTTTTTTGGTTTATAGACCTAGACCTTGAGAGACCTAGCTATCCAAACCATTTAGAATATGAACAAAAATATTGCTGAAAAAACCTTTAAGATTTGATACATTATTCCACAGATCAACTAAACTTGCAATATAGCGAAGCTCTTATAGACCAGACAGGGAAAAAAGATATGTAAGTATGGTGAATCCAATTAATATTTAAATCAAATCTAAATTATGAGTCCCAGGTGTGCCTTCTGCCTGTCTGTTTGTGTGCAAGAGAGAGAGAGAGAGAGAGAGAGAGAGCAAAACCTCTCTGCAAGCATAGCCGAGCCTTCTTCAAACAGTTCTTCCACTATACCTACAGAAGATAGCTTCTTTGCCAATTTACTGGTGGAATCACGAGACTTCTTACGAAAGATAAGAGATCTAAGTCTGTTTGGCTTTTTACGTGGGGAGGAAGGAGATGTGGGACGATCAGGTGGAATTATGTCCACCACAATACAGGTCGTGTCATCTTTCAGCCCCCTTGACCTCAATGCTTCCTATATCATCATATGTGATGAGGATGTGTTACCATACAATTGATTTATCATGAATATACAACAAGATGGGAAGCTCAATTATGATGTATCAAAATTCAAAACTATGATGCACCGATACTTTAAAATGGCCAACGTATCGTATTGTATCATATCCGATACTTCACTTTTTATGTGTAAAATCCGTGTCCCTACTGTATCCATAGAGTGTCCTTGCCATATCCATGCCGTATCTGGGCATCATAGATTCAAAAGCATTCCAGCCAGAAGGAATTAAGAGTCATGTGCCACAAAAAATGCTAGTTTGCCAACCACTTCCATACATGCAGAGCCCATGCCTTACAAAATTGAGACCATTGATGTGCTCGGGGCCCTCTACCATCAATGTAATATTTCTCAAATATTCCAAATGTTCATTTCCCCTTCCAGCCCTTTTCCTGGACTGTGGCAGTAATCAATATTGACAGTATCTAATGATTCCAGGTTAAAGAGTCTAAATGTTACCATCTGGAAGATTTTTTGAGACCCCATCCCATGTGAGGCTGTATTAGATCAATAGTCCAGTCTCTGGCATCTAAGAGAAAGGAATAAAAACAACTATACATGCACAGAGGCTCCTCTGAACCAGAATCATTGAAGGTGGAGCTAATCTGCTAATGAATGACTAAAAATAGAATTGGAATTAAGTTAAATTAAATCACCTTCACAACTTGCCTGGAGGCAAGCTCTGCAGGCAATCCACGGCAGGACTTTGCAGCCATCTCAGATGATAATGCATCCCAGATGCCATCAGAAGCAACAATAAGCCTCCCACCAGCACTGGACAGCTGGTGTGATAGTGAAGAAGATTAGGACTGATTAAAGATGCATGTAAAAAAAATATCCAGCACAAAACTATGTTATCAAACCATTTAATGAGTTAAAAATAATATGGATTCTTTTGTTATAAAAAAATAATATGGATTTTAGATAAAAGAAGACACTCTACAATATGGATACCAGACCAAATAAATAGAATTTGATAAAAAGGAACATAAATACCTTTACTTGCTTTACATATGGTATTGGAACAATAAATTCACCAACATCCATGTCTCCTATTGACCTTGAAAGACAAAGACCACCAGGCCAGCAACGGAGAGGACCAATCTGCAAGCAATTATCTAAAGCTGAGCAGCATGATTCATCAAACTTTGTTTTTACCAGAAATGCTTCATCAAACATTACGTATCACAATTAGAGTTCCCCATGTCAATCTGCATTAATAAGCATAGTAATACAGATATGACAAAAGTGCACAACATCCAAGCCCCCCCACCATGTGGATGGCTCCATCCACAAACCAGATAGGTACATTCATAAAGTGGTTCACACATGTATGCATATATTAGATGTTAACTACTGAATACATATTTCTTTATCTATTCAGTTTGTAAACATGTGGCATGCCTGATGGTTTATCAGCCTATTTTTTGTTTCAAAATATAATACCAAATTTTGGACCAAGGCACATAAATGATGAGGCCTGCCAAATGAACTTCGCAGCTCACACACTGTCACACATGAAATGGCTTGATATATATAATTTGTTGTTCTCGGTTCGGATAACTGTTGTACCAAAGCAGAAACTTCTCACCTCAGCACCACCAACAATGCTGAGCCTACCAACTTCACCTCCACTTGCAGTCACACGTTCCCTCCTGCATTCCCAAATGAAACAATCAAACAAGCATTTTGCAAAGCATAAAAGGAGTTAAAGATATAGATACCCACTCTTCAGCATTTTCTTCTAGCCTGTGATCAACAGTCAAGTTAGAAACAGCTCCACCCTGAGCATCCAAAATGCAGCGAGAGTCACCAACCGATGCAACTGTGACAGTCCACCCATCAATTATCACAAATGTAGCAGTGGTTCCAGAGGTTTTTCCTGGTGACATTAAGGCAATGGCAGGCAGCATTAGCTATATATTAGCCCCAAAAAAAAAAGGTCCTTAGGCACCAAAAGCTAAGAAGAACCATGCCTCTGCTCTGGAACTCCTTGTCAGTCTTCACAAATCCTGCAACTAATGCACGTGGCAGAGCTTGAAGCCACTCATCCCGCCCAAGCCCACGAGGAATCGCACCCAGTACATGATTTAACAAATTCTCTTTAGTAAATATTGCAGCAGCATTGCCGTTGTGCCCATCAAAGATCTGAAAATTAGTTCATCAGATAAAAAAAAACATTGACCATTGCAAAGATTGGGCAAACAGGAAAGCAAAAAAAGTCAGAGAAGGCAGAGGGGTGAGGGGTGTTTAGATTTTCCATTCTGAGACAGGTACATATGCTTTGTTCAAATGAATACCAAACTATATTTGAAAACGCCTTTTCCACCCAATTATTATGTAAATGCCAAAATCAAGTACCTCAGCGAAACAAGAAAAACACAAATTTGAGAATGCAATATGGCAAGCAATAATTAATGGATGGATTGTGTTTTACAGGGATGAAATCAGTCAACAGCTACTCTGTTATAAGCATTGGGTAGCTAGCAGAAGTGTTCAAGATGGCTAAAGGTTAAAACTTTTTTTTTTTTTTTTTTTTTCTGAATGGTGGCTAAGGTTAAAACTCCAAAGCCAGTACAAGCTACCAGGAGATTGAGAAATGGATACAATGATTATGACAAAAAATTAGACACTATGGAAGTAACATCACTAGGAACAGTCTTCAATTGGTCAATCAACTGAGCAACTCTGTTCCGGGTGTAAACTGTTAAGTGATAAATAAAAATAAAAATAACCCTTTTGAGCATTTTCTTCAGCTTTTATGGTATTGTTGAGAATCTATTCGAGCACTAAACAAGAAACCCACTGTCATGCAGATACTGGTTTGAGCCCATTTCAATGGTTTTAAAAGAATAGTGTTTTGGTAAAGAGTTTTAAAAGAATAGCTAAAAGATCCTTCTGTATATTTTCATAAACCATTTACCAGACAGCATATGGAGGAAAACTATAATCCATAGCCATGATTCCAGAAAATCACTTCTTCCGAATAATGACGTCCGAGATAAACAGCATTAAACCGCCACCCTGATTTTTCCATTTCTTGTTTAGAGGATATAACATGAAACACATAGAAATAAAGACAAGGCCTAGAAAGATACTGCAAACACCGAGAATGTGGACGAAGCATTTCCAGGAACTCTCTGACAATCTGTTTTCATCAAAAAGTAGTCCTCCCCTTTCCTGGACTGCGCAGCACATCCGTATCTCACACTTGGCTTCTCCAATTTCTCATTTTTGAGTTCTCTACTGATCAAGGCGGCAAGAGGCACAAGATTATGGTGACGCCTCCCTTCTCCCGACAACGTCGCCATATCACCTCCCGTCTATCAAACTCACCTTCAAAATCACAAAACATAAAAAATCAAGCCCTCAGGTAGCAAAACAGGACCTTTTCCAAACTGATTCATGGACATCAAAACATCACCTTTACATGAATAATCAAAGCCTATCAAACAGTCACTCCAAAAGAAACCAAGAAACTTACAAAGTTTCTATCCCTGTTTGTTTGCCCTCTTTAATGAAAGCGGTTAAACAAATAGCCCAGACACACAACTGACCAAATCCGCATCCGATTTTGCTCACCCACTGTAATCCATGGATCCCAAATTCCAAATCAAATTCGATCAATAGCAGAAGAGATCCCAATCCAGTACATTAGCCAGTGAGGACAAAGTCAGAATTTGGAAAACCCATTCCACCCATTTACCAAAATCATCTGATCACACCCAGATTTTATTCTTTTACCAGCTGATTAGGGACGTGTACTGTTCAAGAGAATATCTGATTGTTTCAAGCCAGATCTGTGACACAAATTACATACATTTGGGTTAGAGAAAAGTCACAGATCTGGATGAGAACAAGAAGAAACACTACAATCGGCGACGAATCTGAAATGTCTTCCGCTACAAGAAACATCGATTCACCACATCCAAACAGCCACATATCACAACCAGTTACAAAACAGTAAAGAAGAAGAAGAAGAAGAAGAGGGAGAAATGCAAGTGCTACAGAGCTTGAAGTTACCTCATTTGAGGAGACAATGGGAGATCTGTCTCTGTCTTTGTCTCTGTCTTTGAATGAGCCTCAAATGCAGCAGATCTGCTTGGATTGCAAGCAACCAAAACAAGAAGAAAAGGAGAAAGGACGAAGAAGAAAGAAAGAAAGAAAGAAAGAAAGAAATCAACACGGCGAAACGCGGAATGATGACGAGGTATGAACTGTAAGAACTAATAATCAAATCCATGAATCCTTTAAAAAATGGTAAAAAAAACCCTAGGATTCTTCAAAACCGAACCTACCAAGCGGATTCAAACAAGAAGCAACATCTTTTTTTTTTCCTCTTCTTCTGCTGCGTGTTGTGTGATTGATATAAAGAGGAGAGAAAATGAGATTAGTTAGAATTGAAAAACACGACTGTTGCTCTTTCTTGGTTCGCTCTTTTACTCTTTATTATTCTATTCTATCGGTTCTCTTTCGTCTCCGCGTTTGGTAGTGAGAAAGCGAATGCCATCTTTTTCGCATTTGGTCAATGTTCGCAGCTTTTCCTGTATTTATGTATATATATATATATATATATGCGGTGAAAGGGAAGAGGATGAAAGGAGAGAAAAGGAGAACAGCTCGGTGCCTCAGTGTGTAAATTTAACGACCTTTAATTTATGGACACTGGACTTTAGAAGATTAGATGTGAAATGTTTTGCCGGTAAAATTGTTTGGAGGATTTTATCTGTTGGGTTTTCTGAGGTAGGCCGGGCTCGGATTTTTGAAGTGAGTCAGTTCAGATTGTCAGGTCAGAGGGTAGACCTTGTACGTCATCCGAGCAACTAAATTTGGGCCCAGTCAATCTAAATTTGAATTTATTAGAACTAACCCTAATCTGATCTGATCCTTTTTTCTAACAGTAGTTCGAAACCTTCAACCTACACTCATGACAGGTCAACCCGACCTGGCCCGCCTGCTCAAAATTTGATGCAAGTTAAGTTCGGTTGACCTAATTTAACCTATTTAATTCTCATTTTATGTATAATCTAACTGATCATTTTATGTGGCTCAATTTTATTTATAAAGCTTCATTACATTTAGATTTATTTAAAATGTTGCATTGAGCATGGATTTATAATTTATCAATTTTTAAGGTGTAAAAAACTGGGGTCAAAATCTATAAATATTTTCTAGCCCATTTATTGGGATAATCCCTTTTCAATTTTTGTTTAATTTAATAATTCCATATTTGAGCATGAGTATAAAACTCATTAACACTATTGTATTATATTATTCATATCCATATTTTAGAAGTAAGTTTCTATACCAACATAAAAATAAAATACATATCAATATTTCAACAACTAAAACGTTATATTATCTAATAAGATTAAGAGTACATAGTTTATGGCCCATATGAATAAGAAAAGTCACATGAAAATTGAAAAAGTTATAGTAAATTAGGAAAATCCAAACAGATTAAACATATTAGGCGAGTCAACCCTAGCCCAACCCGTTTTTATATGGGTTGGTAAACTCTAACCATAACCCAACCCTTATTTTAAACGAGTCAGGTTAGGTGAGTCAGAAATCGGTCAGGTCAAGCTGGGTTGGTAGGTTGGATTGGATTTTGCTAGTTATACAGAAGAGCTTTCAATTGCAAGAAAAGGATGCCTTGTGGCCTTTTGGCAACCGAAGGTTTTGGGTGAGCCTCTAGAATAGATCAATGCAATTCACTCAATAATATATGTGCAAATAATTAACTACATAGCGAGAAATAAATAAATTAAACACAAAAGCACACATCACAAGAAGGCACACAGTTTTTTAACATGAAAAACTCCAATTAGTAAAAAACCACGAATCCAATAAAGATCAACTACTAACCAAATTTGAATAATTATAAAAATATACTCACACCCTTTTCGTACCGTAAGAACTGAGTCCTTGTACAACTCCTTCTGTCACACGACTCTCCTTCGCCATCTATTGCTCTCTACGTAATAAACTTGCACCTTGAACAAGTAAGATGACATCAACACTTCCACAAGAGATGTAGAAGCAACACCTCTCTACAACAAAGCTTCAACACTTCAACTCTCAATGAAAGTTCTAGAGAAAATTGTCTCCAATAAGTAATCTACACTTAGGTTAATGAGATCTATATTTAGGGTTGAGAAAGAAACCCTTTTTATAATTCATGAGTCATGCCATAGGGTTAAAGTCCATGTTGGAACCAAATAGGCAACTTTGGCATAAAAAGGAAATAATTCCGCTTAGGTTAGTCCAGCAAAATCACCGTTCTGTTCGAACTCCCAAACCCCTCATTCAAATGCACACTGCCTCAAGCTTTTGACTTGCAAATCTTTTAGCCTCTGTAGCCTCCGTTTGAATGAATGGCTTTTTCGTAAATATTTCGAAAACTCTCGGGTCCGTAATTTTGTCATTTAAGCACCAATTAACATAATCATGAAAACTACGGATATTTACTCAAAAAAAGCTTTTCAATGATACGTAGATTACTCAATCCAATGGTTGGTTTGAGAGATAGAACTCTTTTTTCTCCAAATACCTTCATTTAAGTGACCCAGTGAAACACACAGAAGTCCAATCGAAAAATATAAGATTGCAACTCAATTAGACCCAGAGTTTTATCAAAGCCATGAATTATCCAACTTACAAGTTTCTAACAACAACATTCTCATGTTGTTTCTAATTCTGTGATTCAATCAGGTTGTGTGTGATATTGGTTGTGCTGAAGCTATGTTGTGTAAAATCATCAAATGTTTTCAATTGGGGCAGTTTGATGTGAATTCTAGGATTTGAAGAGTTATGCATTTGTTACAAATAAAGAAGTAAATGTGAATATTCAAAATAACCTTCAAACAAACCATCCCTTTAATGGCAATAGAATGGGAAGATTTAAAAGGCTCTAGGAGTATAAGCATCAGCATGCATGAATCCAATTTACTCATATTAGGATAGATCTTGAATATCGCAACCATAAACCTTTACGTGAAACGTGTACCTAACTCCATTGGAAATAATTTCCATATATCCTTTGATTGAAAATATGCTACACTCATCTTCTTCTTCCAAGTAATTGTAGAAGTAAGGAGTTGAAATCCTAAAATCCTATGTAAAGGGTCTTCTTTAATAATTTTCATCAAATATTTCTCTTAATAGGCTTTAGGATAATAAAATCCTCTAAACTTAGTAATTTCCTTAGTACCAAAGACATCCCACATAGTGCATGTTTGTTTGCATTAAGATTTAAGATGCATTTGAATTTACGGTGAGATGAACTCTATCACAGAATTAATAATGAAGTGCACGGTGAGGGACATTAAGTAGAGACATGATAGTTGAGAATGTTCTTATCCATGGTACGTGCTTGAGGCCACCTTTGATAGGTGCAACTCATGGATACTCTTCTTATCCTATGATATGGCATTATGCTAATTTTGTACTCATTAAACTTTCACTTACTAGTGGATTGAATGTCAAAAAAAAAAAAAAAAATACTATGGTTACAACGCCAGTAAACATTAGGGGGCTAGGTCCGCTAGGATAATCTGGTGGGTTTGGTTTTTTAGGCTCTCCTTCGTCCACAAGGAGACTTTTTCATCTGCCCTTCTCAAATTGATAGACAAATACCTAAGTAGGCCCTACAAAGTGTATTGCATTTTGACAATATGTTGTTTATTGATAAGAGAACAATAATAGAATCTTCACTTTCCTATATATTGAAATAATAGAAAATGATGGTTGGGTATTCGTGTCCCATTTTCCATTGATTCTATTTCCATGAAAATAAAGGTTATTTGATGCTCATTTTTAAAATTCACCATTAATCTTAATTTTAACCCTATGGCATGAAATCCTATCTATTCTAATGTAAAAAAAGAGCACCATAAAGATAAATTTTGTACAATATAAAAACCCCATACACACTTGATCTTCACAATGAGCCCTGCTATTGGGTCCATGTAAAGTCCAACTTTCTCTCACTTCATTCAGATGCCATATTCATCATTTATCATCACTAACTTAAATAGTATGAGGCACTTATTGGCACCTCGGAAATTAACCAATTAAAGACTGCACAAAAAAGGAAGAGCTTATTTCTTAGTTCAAATGCACAGCTTGACTAGAGTTCCTTTTTTTTTTTTTTTAAGAGTGAGTTTGAATAAAGTTTGCTGATATAAGTTGACATAACTCAAAGGTTTGGAAGTCTAAAATGAGTTTGATTGAGTCCGTCAAAAGCCTACTAAACTCACCTAGTTACCAGATCCAATGCCCTTCTGAGCCCTTGAGTTTGAGGACTATAGTTACTTTCTTATATTATTAGACCGGTCTAATTACAACGTCACTCAAGGGATCATAGAGTCTAGTAACTCGTAACTCAGGTGAGTATGACTGTTGACTTGATCTGATCACTTGCCAAATCCGTGACAAACTGAGCCGAATTGACTCTGCTAAGGGAGGGAAAGTCAGAACAAGTTGTTAATAGATGGTCTAATCACACATTGGATTAGATGCACCTGACCAAACAATACCAGGTTGTTTTAGGCCGTTTTAGTAGCAGGAACCTGGTTGTTTTAGTTAGATGCTTTAAAAGCATGATTCTCCTAATATCTAACCACTTCCCTAATTCAAGTTGTTTAGTAATGAATTAGGTAGTCAACTATGATGTATCTGTGCAGAAAAATTTCCATAAAAAAGTAATTGATTTTTCATCACAAATTTCATTTTCGAAGGTGAAAGTATTTTTCACAATTTTTTAGATTCAAACTCAAGAGGTGGAAAATGATTTTTCCACCATCTTCAGTAAGAGGTAGAGAACCAACTCCACAACAGAAGTTTCACTGCACTGGACAATGGAAAGTGTTCTTTCTTTCTTTCTTTCTTTGTTTTTTTTTTTTGGGTGTGGGGGGTAGACAATGGAAAGTTAAACTATGGAAGAAATCATGTTTCATTTTTCATTTTCTAGAAAGGGCTTGTTTGGTGGGCATCCTTGTTTTTATGACAACTAATCCAAAATTATGTTGATAATCATATTGCTCATATGATGGGTCTTTGTTATTTAATCCCTGCCTTTTCCTCAAAATAGTTAGAAGACCCTAAACATTTGCAATGGTCTTTTGACTAGCATATATATATATATATATATATAAGACAGGAACTAAAGCAGCATGAATTAGCATAGATCAAGATACATGACATGGCTTGAGTGGAACCACAGCTTATATTCTGTGATTCTCAGAATTAGAGAATCCAGACTCACTAATAGCATCATGATGTTGAGAGATTAGATCTGATAAAATCTCAGAGACCACATAGCACCGGTATTTAGATAGAGTACAATGAAAGTCATTAAATTAAAAGAAAGAGCCTAATGTCCCTTGCTGTAGGCCAGCTGGTTATGGACACAAGTGTGCGTGTGTGAGTGATTGACTTGGAGTCCTCCATGAAGAAAAATGATAATTATATGGGGAATTTAGGTCAAAGTCTAATTCTTCAAATTCAATTAGGTAGAAGTCAACCTCTTAAGTTCTTGGTTGCAAGAGTCCATTAGTGCTATGCGATTCAATGCTTCAAGTCTATTTTATTTTATATATTTTGTGATAATGACAATTATACCCATAGGATATTGAATGACTCATAGTCATAGGGGTTTTTCGCTCTTTTTACGGTACACGGAAAATGACAATAAAGAGAGTAGCGTTGCTGTTTAGAGTTGCACAAGATCAAACCATCCTTTGATCAGGGCCACTAGTGCAGAATACAAGCCAAACTTGGTTTGTGTTTATTGCCATTGAAAGACAAAAGTTGTTTGTCGTTTAGTTCTTGGTATTAAAAGATGAGCTAAGTGTTGGCTACTCAAAGTTTCTTAAAATAAAAACAAGAAGGAAGGCATCCATGTCCTTTACACGTGACTAGAAGTTCAACTTAGAATTGGTAAAACCACCACCAGAAGAAAGAAAATGAGATCCCTTGGTTTCATCTTGCAAAACCAATAGCAAAAACAGAGATTCTGGGTTTTTCATTGATCGGTGCCTACTATCGTTGAAATCCAATCAATTGATCAGGTGTGTTGTTGGTTTTCGCCAATTGCATGGACAAATATTGGCAGATTGGCAGACGGTGACCAGCAAACTAAGGGATTGGCAAACCAATGAAACGGCAGATCAGCCGATCGGTGACCAGGAACCGGCGACAACGAACCATCGAACCGGAGACCGATGATTGGAAAACTGGCAAAATAGAAACATGAAAAACATGAACATGTTCCATGTATTAATAATGTTAGAAACAAGAACGTGTTCAACTACGAATGTGAGAAACAGGAACATGAGAAACAAAAACATATGAAACATGAACTTGAAAAATAAAAATATAAGAAACAAGAATATAAGAAAAAGGAATATGAGAAATAAAGTACATTTTTCATCTGTTAGTGCATGTAACAAACATGAACAAGTGTGACGATGGTTGGCAACCGGCCTCCAGATCAGTGGCCGGTCAGCATCGGTCACTGGAACAGTGAATAGTCAGTGACTAACAAGTCGCAGGGTGGCCTCTATTCCAATCGACCAGAACATTAAAAATAGGAACACGAGAAATAGGAACATAAGAAATAAGAACATAAGTATCAACAACATAAGAAAAAGGAATATAAGAAACAAGAACATAAGAAACCTGAATATGAGAAGTAGGGACATGTTCTATGTGTTAGTGCATGTGAGAAACAAAAATATATTACATGCGTTAATAGTATTAGAAACAAGAACATCTGTGAGAAAAAGGAAATGTTCAAATAAGAACAAGAGAAACAGGAACATGTTCCATGTGCTAGTGTATGCAAAAAACAGGAACATGTTCAAACATGAATATGAGAAATAGGAACAAAAGAAACGAGAACATGAGAAATAAGGATATGTTCGATATGTTAGTGTATGTGAGAAATAAGAATATGAGAAACAGGGACATATTCCATATATGAATGTCAAAGGCGGGCACAAGTGTCTCCATGCAGGTGTCATCGTACCCGCGTGATTTGAGAAATTGTAAAAATCGAAACTCACAATTTTTTATTAGCATTTAACTTCTTTACCCCACCATTACCCGCACTACTCAAATGAAAATTGTGGGTCCTTTATTGGTTAATGTGAAAAACATGCATGAAAATAAGACCATGTATTAATGTGAAACAAGAACATAAAAACAGGACCATACATGTGTTAGTGTGAAATAAAAACATGTGGTATGTAAATAGGAATATATTCCATGTGTTAGTGTAAAACATGATCATGTATGAAAATAGGATTATGTGCTAGTGTGAAATAAGAACATGCATGAAAATAGGACTATTTATTAGTGAAACAGTAATATGGACATGTTCTACGTGTTAGTGTACGTGAAAAACAAGAACATCGGAAACAAGAACATGTTCCCTATGTTAGTAGCGTTAGAAACATGAACATGTGTGAGAAACAGGAACATGTTTAAATATGAACATAAGAAATAGAAATATGAGAAACAAAAACATAAAAAACAGGAATATGAGAAACATGAACATGTTTCATGTCTTAATGTATGTGAGAAATAAGGACATGTTCCATATGTTAATGTTAGGGGTGGACCTAAGTATCTCCACACGAGTGTGACGGCACTCATGTGATTTAAGAAGTTGTAAAAATTAAACATCAAAATTTTTTATTTTAGCATTTAACTTTTTTACCCCGCCATTGCCTACACCACTCAAGCGAAAATCCTGGGTCCGCCATTAGTTAATGTGAAATACGAACATGCATGAAAACAGGACCATGTGTTCATGTAAAACATAAACATAAAAGTAGGATCATGTGTTAGTGTAAAACAAGAACAGGTAATATATAAACAGAAATATATTTCATATGTTAGTGTGAAATGAGAATATACATGTAAATAGGACCATGTGTTAGCGTGAAACAGGAACATGTATTAAAATAGGGCAATGTGTTAGCGTGAAACAGGAACATGCATTAAAATAGGACCATGTATTAACACAAAATGGGAACATGCATAAAAATAGGACCATGTATTAATGTTAAATAAAACTATGTAAATAAGAATATAAAAACAAGACCATTTGTTAGTGTGAAATAGGAACATGTAAACTAGAACATGTTCCATTTATTAGTGTAAAACAAGAACGTCACAAAATGGGAACATGCATAAAAATAGGACCATGTATTAATGTGAAATAAAACTATGTAAATAAGAATATAAAAACAAGACTATTTGTTAGTGTAAAATAGGAACATGTAAACTAGAACATGTTCCATTTATTAGTGTAAAACAAGAACGTCAATTTGATATGGCACAAACTTGAACATATTTGAAATTGATAAAACAAATCACAAGATTAAAAATAGAAACATGTGGTCGTGGTGTGCAAATAAATAAAAAATTAAAAAAAAAGGCCGCCTATCAGAAAATTCGCTGGAAGTCTGTTGAAAAAGTGACCAAAAGACTACCAAAAATGTCACTAGAAGTCGACAAGAAAACTCATCGGAAGTCCGCAGGAAAAGTCGTCTGCCGAACTATAACAATACTGGCATATTGAAGTCCATTATTTTAAAGGGACAAAATGGTAATGTTTTAGTGTTTCAGGGGCATAAATGCCCTAGTGGACTTAAAGATCTAAAACCTCTGGAGTTAGACTTAAAGCTACGTGAGTTCTAAAAAGTGGATTTGAGACTAAAGCCTCCTAATTGTAATAGAAAACACTAATCAAATCTTAAATAAATAGAATCATCTTATTTATGTTTCTCGCCCCGCACCCCCCCTGCAAATTTTTTCAAGAATTGAAGTGTTGTAAGTTCAAATCGTCTTATATACAATATATTAATAAATTGTAAGCTAATTATTCTCCAATTCCCATATTTTAATATGAGAAAAGTTTAAGTATCAAGCCAAACCCAACCCATACCTATCAAAGTTGGGTCTAGTATGGAACTCACGAACCAATCCCCATCGTGTAGAAATATACCCAAAAACCTTTAGATCAAATATGACTTAGATCTAATCTGAATAATACCGAGAATATCACTAAATAACTGAAATAAACCATACCTCCAAAATCCATGGCTACTCCTAGTAAAGAGTGTGGTTCACAACTCTTGCTACTACTTCCTTTCTGCAAATGTAAGTAATGATGTCTTTATAGTATTTCTATGTGCACAGAGTTACCCATCATGATATCCTTTTATAGGTAATTCCATATGCATCTCTTCCATCAAGAGACACAAGCATAATGATTTCTTTAACGGCAGTGAATGCATTGAGAAATGCACACACAATGAAAGGGAAACCCAAAAGCCATTTATGCACTTGCCGATTCACATGGAGAGTGTAACGACCCAGGCCCACGATATTGTCCGCTTTGGCTCATGAGATTCCAGCCCAATCTTGCCTTACAGTTTTAAAAGGCCTCATGTGATGTTAAGACTAGGTCACACACTTATATATCTAGGATCAAAACTTGCATGTTTTCGATGTGGAACATATGCACCATTGCATACCCAATTCTTAAGCCGTACTAGGCTCTAATACCATTTATAATAATCCGAACCTACTATCCACATGATATTGTTTGCTTTGGCTAATGGGATTTCAACCCAATCTTACCTCACAGTATTCGTGTCTCATTTTCCATCGATTCTATTTCCATGAAAATAAAGGTTATTTGGTGCTCATTTTTAAAACATACCATTTAATCTTAATTTTAACCATATGGCATGAAATCCTATCTATTCTAATGCAAAAAAAATAGCACCATAAAGATAAATTTTGTACAACATAAAAACCCCATACACACTTGATCGTCACAATTGAGTCCTACTATTGGGTCCATGTAAAGTCCAACATTCTCTCACTTCATTCAGATGCCATATTCATCCATTATCACTAACTTAAATATTATGAGGCACTCATTGGCACCTCGGAAATTAACCAATTAATGACTGCACAAAATAGGAAGAGCTTATTTCTTAGTTCAAATGCACAGCTTGACTAAAGCTCTTTTTTTTTAAGGAGTAAGCTTGAATAAAGTTTGCTGATACAAGTAGACATAACTCAAAGGTTTGTTAAGTCTAAAATGAGTTTGATTGAGTCCGTCAAAAGCCAACTAAACTCACCTAGTTACCAGATCCAATGCCCTTCTGAGCCCTTGAGTTTGAGGACTATGGTTACGTTCTTATATTATTAGACCGGTCTAATTACAACCTCACCCAAGGGATCATAAAGTCTAGTAACTCGTAACTCAGGTGAGTATGACTATCGACTTGATCTGATCACTTGCCAAATCAGTGACAAACTGAGCCGAATTGACTCTGCTAAGGGAGGGAAAGTCAGAACAAGTTGTTAATAGATGGTCTAATCACACATTTGTTGAGAACAAAATATTGTTGTTGTTGGATTAGATGCATCTGATCAAATAATACCAGGTTGTTTTAGGTCGTTTTAGTAGCAGGAACCTGGTTGTTTTAGTTAGATGCTTTAAAAGCATGATTCTCCTAATATCTAACCACTTCTCTAATTCAAGTTGTTTAGTAATGAATTAGGAAGTCAATTATGATGTATCTGTGCAGAAAATTTTCCACAAAAAAAGTAATTGATTTTTCATCACAAATTTCATTTTCTAAGGTGAAAGTATTTTTCACAATTTTTTAGATTCAAACTCATGAGGTGGAAAATGATTTTTCCACCATCTTCAGTAAGAGGTAGAGAACCAACTCCACAACAGAAGTTTCACAATGGAAAGTGTTCTTTCTTGTTTTTTGCTTTTTTTTATTTGGTTGGGTTGGTTGTTGTGGGGGGGGGGGGGGGGGGGGGGGGGGGTGTGGTTGTTACAAGACAATGGAAAGTTAAACTATGGAAGAATCATGTTTCATTTTTCATTTTCTAGAAGGCGCTTGTTTGGTGGGCATCCTTGTTTTTATGACTACTAATTGAAAATTATGTTGATAATATGATCCAAACTCTTCAAAGTGGCTATCAAATCGACGGGTAAGAATTCGATAATCATATTGCTGTAAGAAATCATGTGGCCCGCATGCCACGGGTCCCACGTCAGATCAAGCAGGGCAGATGCTAATAGAGATTGCAATCTCACTTTAGTGTAAGACTTGATCTAGGCTCCACAATAAGACTCCCAATAGGATCAGTGAATGTGGGCTTCTGGTGGAAGATGTCTTTAGTAAGTGTGACTCTTTGAGACTTATCTATATAAGGAAAAGGGAGCCTTAGGGTTGGATTATTATTCTCCATTCTCATAGGAGAGACAAAAGGCGAAGAGATCCACGAAACTTCCCATCACCTGAATGCATATAAATCTCCGGCCATATGATGGAGTCTCCTTAGCCAGATCTATCAGTTGGTATCAGAGCAAGATTGCGGTGCATTCTAACTAATCAATTCTGGAGTTGGACTTTTAGATCGCCCAGATATAGTGCTCCTTTTGTGAGAAGAAGTTCTCGGTTTAATAGTGGCTGCATCTTAGTCTTGAGGATGGAGAAGACTATACATATCTTGTTAGGCACGCTGATTGATGCAAGCAAAAGCAGAGGCAGTTGTCAACGTTCTTTTCTTTTTCTCTCCTTTGCTGTTTTTCTCTACAGGAAAGGATACATCTGTAGCCAAGCAGGATTTGGCTTGATTTGATTTTGTCCTCTTTTGTAATATATATGTATATATATAAAAGAAGCCAAGTGAAAACAAAAGCCACAAGCCACAACAACGTCCTTTATTTGTTTATTGTTTTTTTTCTTTCCTTCGACACACATGTACTCTAGCGCCAAAGTAACAGGGACAGCAGTCGACGTCCCTGCCCTGGCCAGCGTGCAAGTCCTCCTCCCGTCTCTTTCTCCTCTACACATTGTAGGTTGGGTCAGGTGGACCTAATCGGACCCAGATCTGATCCAGCTGACCCAAGTGCCAACGCAGCCACGTGTGACAACATCAGCGCTGATACAGAGATCGATGGCTGATGTAGGCAAGGGCACGGATCTCCGTCAAATCTTTCAACTGTGATATCTTGACCATCCAGAGTTAGATTGACAATCCGTTTGCACCTACGGAATCCTTGTGAGTAAATCTACGCATTGGCAGCAAAAGGAAGACGATCTGTGGTTCAGATAAAAGGGTGATATCATCCCCTCATACAATCAGTGGTATCTGAACCATCTTTTAATTAAAATAAAAATTATGTCTTCCAAATCATCCTTGCATGATCTTGCAAAAGCTGATATTTTCAACGGCAAGAACTTAGCCGTGTAAAAGTGTAAGATGGACACATTACTACATTTTGACGGATTAACTTATGTGATTGAATCTGATCTAATTCTTAAGCCCGCTAATGATGCCCCTAAGGAGGACCATGAATTGTATGAGCAATAGGCCTTTGATAATAAATCAGCAAGGTGTATATTGATCGGATTCATATCCAGTGAATTGGTGAAACAGCTTGAGCACTTTACCACAACAAAAAAAATCGGAGACTATGTTATGGACAAGTATGATGAAACCTCCAAATCTCATCTAATTGAGGCATTTAGCGTATATATCAATTATAATATGTTAGAGGGGACATCTATAAGGGATCACATTGACAAGATGTCGGTCTGACACAGTAATCTTGCAGCCCTGGGAAAAGAATTGGATGAATATTTTCAGATCATGTACTTGCTCATGAGTCTTCCACCTTCATGGGAAAATGTGTCTCAAACCTTTAGCTTTCAAAAGGGTATAACCCTTAGTAAAGTTGAAGCTAAATTACTTGCTGAAGAACAAAGGCAAGCTGCCCATGGTATAACACCTACAAATTCTGCTATGATTGCTAGAGCTAAGAGCTATAGCGGTGCGTTAATCACCAATGTGAAAAATAAAAAGAAATTTAAAGGCAATCCAAAACGAAAAGGGGCTAAAAATGGTGTTTGTTTTAACTGTGGGAAGCCTGGACACCTTAGTTCTTAATGTAGAAGAAAAATGGTGAGAATAGCCAGCAAGGTAAAGTAACCAAAGAACATGAAGATTATATTGAGATGGTCACTAAGTCCATGATGGTGAACACCAATGACAAGAATTGATAGATTGATTCTGGAGCCACCAGACACATATCAAAGACTAAGGCTGCATTTATCGAATTCAAAGAAATGAAATTCGGAGAACAAAGTATATACATGAGGAATGAAACATTTTGTGATGTGTTGGGGATAGGAAAAGTCAAAATTCCCTTACTAACTGGCAAATCCATTTATCTCTCCAATGTCTTTTTTGCTCCCGCGATGAGGAGGAGCGTCATCTCTATGAGCCAGTTGACAATGAATGGATTCGAAATTAGATTCAAAGACAATGAGGTTACTATTGGAATGCGCGGTAAAGTTTTAGTCTATAGTTTTCTTCATAAAAAATTGTATTTGTTGGACATTCTTAATAATGAAATAAAGTCGATTTCTGATTATTCTATGTGTGTGAATGTATGCATGAATGGTTTGGCAATGTTATGATATTTGAGATTGGGCCACATTAATAAAAATAGAATCAGTAGAATGGTTAAAGGAGGACTTTTACCAGACTTAAGTAAAATTGCATACCCCATATGTGAACCATGCGTAAGTGGAAAGATGGTTAAGAAACTATTTCCAAAAGGAACTAGAAGTTCTAAAATATTGACCATAATTCATTCAGATATATGTGGACCATTGAATATACACAATAGAACCGAAGAGGACTATTTCATTACATTCATTGATTATTACAACAGATATGGGTATGTGTACTTAATTAAACATAAACATGAGGCCTTTAAAATGTTCCAAACATATGCTGCTGAATTCCAAAATCAAAAGGTGAAGAAAATAAAAAGGATTAGATCTGATAAAGGGGGTGAATACACTTCAGAGTTATTTAAAGAATATTGTACACGTGAGGGAATAATTCATGAATATTCAATTCTATATACCCCACAACAAAATGGCATGGCTAAGAGGAGGAATATGACCTTAATGGGTATGGTAAGGTCAATAATCAGCCATGGGAGTGTTCCACTGTATTTGTGGGAAGAAGCATTAAACACTGCACAATATATTTCAATCAGAGTACCTTCTAAGAGTGTGCCCAAGACCCAATATAAGTTATGAACTGGTACCAAACCAAAATTAGAACATGTGAGAGTTTGGGGCTGCCCTGTACACGTCCTGCTACCACCACAAGAAAGACACAAACTATAAGCAGAAACGAAAAAAAATTGTTCTTTCATTAGCTACCCATCACATTCTAAAGAATATCGTGTGTATGATCACGATAATAGGATAACCATGAAATGCCGACATGTGTTTTTCCTTGAGGTTCCAATGGTCAGTCCTAGAGTAAGACCACATAGTATATAATTGTATGAAAACTCTATGGGCAAGGGGGTTCAAGTAAGTGGGGGTCTCGACGAAAAAGACGTTGGACATAGAATCCTGGCCAAGGCCCACTTGAGGTGATTGAATAACCCGATGAGCTAGTTGGCACTCCGATTCAGGCAAAGAAACAACCAGCATATATAGACGATTATTGTAGTTTATTGGAAACCGTGCAAGATTTGGATCTAACCTCCTACTCTCAAACAGTCAAAGCGCAGGATGCGCAGTGTTAGCTAGAGGCTATGAAAGAAAAGATGGAATCAATTGAAAAGAACCAAGTATGACAATTGGTAGATCTACCTAAATATCAGAAAGCCATTGGATGTAAATGGGTTCTTAGAAAGAAATTTAAAAAGGATGGATCCTTGGATAAATATAAAGCACCGTTAGCAGCTAAGAGATTCACACAAGTGGAAGCAATAAATTACGAGGAGATATTTTTTCCAGTCGTAAAATTCCAATCCATACGAGCCTAAATAACATTGGTAGCATGTCGTGACCTTGAATTGCACCGATGGATGTGAAAACAATATTCTTGAACAGCGAACTAGAAGAAGAAATTTATATGAAACAATCCGAGGGTTTTGTAGTACAAGGTCATGAGGAAAAAGTGTACAAACTTTATAGGGCAAAGATGGATTAAAATAGGCCTTGAGACAATGGTATAGAGAATTTCACCGGGCCATATGTGAAATTGAATTTGTCCCCAATAGTGTAGACATATGTTTTTATATTAAACACAGTGAGAGTTATTATTTATATTTGTCATTATATGTGGATGACATTTTGATTGCTAGTAATAAATTGGAAGCCATAGATGAAATCAAACAATGGTTAAAGTCAAGATTCGAGATGAAAGACATAGGTGAGGCAAAGTATGTCCTTGGATTGAAATAACTCGTGATTGTCCGAATAGGATATTGACTTTATCACAGAAATCCTATTTGAAAACTGTGTTGAAAAGGTTTAATATGGCTAAGTGTAAACACTTAATACTCCCATCTGCAAGAGCACAAAATTGTCAAGTGATCAAGGACCCACAAATAAGCTGGATAGGGAAATGATGAGATTAAAAGCTTATGCTCAAATTGTGGGGCAGCATCATGTATGTGATGCTGTGTATGAGACCAAACCTTGCATTCGCCGTGGGTCTCGTAAGTAGATTCCTAAGTAACCTATGTTTATAGCATTAGTATGCGGTTAAGAGGATTCTACAGTACATCAAAGGAACAGTGAATCTTCACCTATGTTATCAAGGTGAAGTCTTAGAATTGTGCGGTTACTCAGATGTGAATTGGGCCGGGTGATTTAAACCAGAGAAAGTTAATAACCGGTTATGTGTTTACCCTCGGAAGAGGTGCAATTTCTTGGGGTAACAAGAAACAGACCTCTACGGCTATATCAACAGCCAAAGCAGAGTATATAGCTTACAATACAGCAGTTCAAGAGGCTTTTCGGTTAAAATATTTCCTATGTGATTTGGAGGTAATAAATGAGAAGAAGCCTGTCCCAATGAGCATAGACAGTACTTTGGCCATTTCTATGGTGAATGAACAAAAGATTAATAGCCGATCAAAACATATTAAGATAAAATATCACTTTATTAGAGAGAAGGCTGAAAAGAATGATATATAAATTTTCTATGTGCCCTCAGAGGAATTGATGGCTGATGCTCTCATTAAAGCTTTACGTGCAGAGGTTTTCGTAAGGCATGTGATGCGCATGGGACTGAAAAATATTTGATGTATATGGCATCGTGCTAAGTGGGAGATTGTAAGAAATCGTGTAGCCCGCATACCACGGATCCCACGTCAGATCAAGCATGGCAGATGCCAACAGAGATTGCAATCCCGCTTTAGTGTAAGACTTAATCTGGGCCCCACAATAAGACTCCCAATAAGATCAGTGGATGCAGGCTTCTGGTGAAAGATGTCTCTAGTAAGTATGACTTTTTAAGACTTGTCTATATATGGATAAAGGAGTCCTAGGGTTGAATTATTATTTTCCATTCCCGCAGGAAAGACAAGAGGCGAAGAGATCCATGGATCTTTCCATCACTGGAACGTACATAGATCTTCGGCCACATACAGAGTCTCCTTATCCAGATCCATCAATTGCTCATATGATTGGTCTTTGTTATTTAATCCTTGCCTTTTCCTCAAAATAATTAAAAGACCCTAAACATTTGCAATGGTCTTTTGACTAGCATATATATATATATATAAGACATATATATATATATATAAGACATGGCATGATTGGAACCACAGCTTATATTTTGTGATTCTCAGAATTAGAGAATCCAGACTCACTAATAGCATCATGATGTTGAGAGATTAGATCTAATAAAATCCCAGATACCACATTGCATGGGTATTTAGATAGAGTACAATGAAAGTCATTAAATTTAAAAAAAAAAAGAGCCTAATGTCCCTTGTTGTAGGCCAGCTAGTTATCGACACACGTGCGTGTGTGTGAGTGATTGACTTGGAGTCCGCCATGAAGAAAATAATAATTATATGCGTAATTTAGGTGGAAATCTAATTCTTCAAATTCAATTAGGTAGAAGTCAACCTCTTAAGTTTTTAGTTGCAAGAGTCCACTAGTACTATGTGATTCAATGCTTCAAGTCTATTCTATTTTATATATTTTGTGATAATGACAATTATAGCCCTAGGGTATTGAACGACTCATAGTCATAGGGGAGTTGTGTTTTTTGCTCTTTTTACTATACATGGAAAATGACATCGAAGAGAGTAACGTTGTTGTTCAGAGTTGCACAAGTTCAAACCATCCTTTGATTAGGGCCACTGGTGCAAAATACAGGCCAAACTTGGTTTGTCTTTATTGCCATTAAAAGACAAAAGTTGTTTGTTGTTTTGTTCTTTGTGTTAAAAGATGAGATAAGTGTTGGCTGCTCTAAGTTTCTTGGAATAGAAACAAGAAGGAAGGCATCTATATTTTGTAGCTAATGTCTTTAGGATATAAGCTTGCGCATGTTGTACAGACTGGGCATTCTAGTTACCCTAGCATGTAGAAAGTTTTTGGGTTTCTATAATATGATGAATGGAAATCTTATACTTGTATATTAGAGGTTTAAATTATATGGATTATTCAACTATGATACCATGTGAATGGTGAATTGTACATATGTTAATTACAAATTCTGCGAAAGACACTCATTGACAGATGTCCTTGAGGAGTGGTCACATGTATGAAGGTTGTAAATATCCCTCATGATTCTATCCTGATACGAAGATGGGTGGAATTTCACGGGTTACGCGTGTCATACCTCGAAGATTACCCTAATGAAGGGAACCCGGGCTCGGGTTATAACATAAATTGAGATCATTCTTCAATGAATGACATGGTGATTTTATTCAAATGTAGTGCTTTGAAATCTAACATGCATCAAGGCACTTTAGCACTAGAATCACCTCATAACCCAAGATGTAGCTCATTTTGCAATTTCATCTTTGTAGGTGAGTCATAAATTGATTAGAGTATAATGGTAGAACTTTTTTAGCTAATACTGTTGGGAAAAGCGGCGCAATGGAAACAACCCGCGATCAACGGATCTACCACGATCTACGCAAGCAATCACACCATCAAGCAATCACACACATGACACAGCAGTTTTACGTGGTTCGGCAACCATGCCTACGTCCACTGGAGGAGAGAACTCATCTACTATGATCCCATCTCGATCCCCCTCAAGATCTAGGGTTACAATACATCAATATATATAGTTCCCGCTTTCTTGGCCACCAAGAAAACCCATACATAATGACTAAAATACCCCTAACCCTGAGTTTCGGTTCTGGCTAACCCAGACGACCGATCCGGCTAAACCGGAATACAAGACAAAACCCAACAATCTCCACCTTGGCTTGGATTTCGCAAATCCTCAAAGCCACCTTGAGATAAACGGTAATGTCTTCACGCACCTTGCTGAAAGGTACGTCACTACACCAATGGCGCAGTCTTCTTTCTTCAACACTTAACGTGTTGAACCAGCACTTCACATACCTCGTTGAAAGGTACGCCTCCGCACACGCTACAACCTAGCGTGGCCACAGTTGCCTCCTTTGACCTCAACACCACCGTCTTGAACCTCCGAAGTGTTCTCCATTTGTTGCCACATGCATCCTTGCAACACAATGAACCTAACTTCCATCCGTCAAGACAAAACTGAAGACCTCCCCGAATCCGGATCTCACTGGTACCTTGTGAATCCTTCCTTCTGTCTCCATCCCGGTGTTCTTTCCGTCAAACCTGCAACTGTCCTTTTCTAGTCTGTTCTAGTGGGTTGGGCACAGTACATGCGGGTTAGGTATGGCCCGATGCTTAAACCGGTTTACTCCGACCTGAACAAAACTACCTTTTCTTCCCCGAGAAAATCATCTCCGTTCAGGGCTTCCTGGATTTCCACTAGATGATATCATTGAAGATCAATCAATCCATCTTCCAATGATCCGTCGCATCTAACTCCACCTGAACCACAGATTTCCTCCCCTGTTATTTGATGTCTCATTCACTGCTCCACCTGAAAAAGCATACCCTATCAACCTGTAGAGATTTCTGACCATCTCACCCTCCATGATGACCAATGTTCCCTTTTCCACCTTCGTAACTCCACCCGCTACAATGCACTTGCAGCCTTTGAAGTATAAGGCACACAAAGAAATCCAATTCTTCGTAATCCCGGAACATATATCACAACCGTTAGGGTTTGAATAACATCATTATACATCTGGATTTCTACCGTTCTTATCTTAAATGCTCATCAGTTGCATTATCCCCCCAAAAGAACAAATCCATCAACCATGATAGTTATTTGCATCAAACTAATCTCTACGCGAACATATAATAGAAAGAATCTGAATCCCAATACCATGAATCAACAACCGGATCCATACCTGTAGCGACCAAAACTGATTCCCTGTCAACCGAATCCGAGCTTTGTTGCACACTACCTCCTTCTGATTCTAATTCCTTTTGCTTTTTCTTCCACTTTGGCATGTCGCTCCTTCCCGATCTCGTCGACGCAGATCTGAGCTTTTTAGCAAAGTACTTGGAGCAATCTACCATTGACGACATTAAGTAACACTTTTCAATCATTGCTGTGTCATGGAGTCTAACACTCTATCCTGCCAATCCCTGAAGTCGTTTCTCCATCAAACACTTCAATCTGACCCGTGATGCTTGAATCCATTGCTATCATCGTGAATTTGTCAGTTTCTTCAGTCCCCCAATTTTCTGCCCATCAAACTGCCAATATCTTTTATCAACCTCGTAGATCTCGTCACCGTGAGCACGCTGGAAGAAACGGATCTGAAATCCGACTCCGGATGGCTTCGATATCGCAGAATTAATTCTCTACACTCCATTTGGTCAAACATCCATGTTGACCGTTGACCAGCCCATCTTCTTCCATATATGCATAGATCTGCTCAAAACGAGTCCATAGGCTCAAACGGATCTCCGATCGGACATCGGACGATCAAGATATCGCAGAAACAATTTCAGCCACAAATCTGGTCAAACCTGCCTGTTGACCGTGCTGACGTCACTGCTGACGTCACTGCTTGCTGCAAACTGGGCTTCTGAAACGGATCCGGGTTGGGTTCACCTGACCCGGAACTGAACTGAACTTGCTGGATTGAGCTGCTGGGTTGGGCTTCTAGTACACGGACCAGGTCGACCTGACCCGACCCGACCCGGCCTGCACCCCTGCTGCTGGACTGAGCTGCACCATGGGTTGGGTCTGACCCAACCCGAAACACCGAACCTGAACCTGTTCTGTCTGGCTTGTCTTCGCGGGTTGGGTCTGACCCTACCCGAACCCAAACTGACCTGACAAGAAGCGCTGGCCTTATACGCCAAAGCGGGTCAGTTGGAACTGACCCGACCCGACCCAACGGACGCAGAAACAGGGTCGTCTCCTTCGCTGCGCCTGGGTCTGCAACCCAGTTGCAGTCGGCGCAGAGATGCCGCGGTCGGGGCTGCTGCGGCTCCGGCTTCCCTGGTCTGGCGACTGCAGCGCGGGACCGGCGACGGCGACACCAGCGGTGGCAACTGCGGGCAGCGAGGACCGGCGGCCGGCGACGACAGGTTAGTGACGCTTTTTATTATTTTTTTTCTTTGTCTTCTTCCTCCGGTCGTCCTCCTCAAATCCGGCGGCGAACTGTTATCTGCGGCGGGTAACGGCAGGCCTCGACCGGAAATTTGCAGCGGGCGGCCTCGATCGGTGTCTCTGTTTTCCGATCTGTGGATCTCTCTGCAACAGAACCCAGGTCTTCTTCGCCGGTCATCTTCATCAGAACCGGTCCGGCCCAAAACCAGCCGAGACCTTCGATCGTCTCAATTCCAAGAAACAAAATCTTGGTTGTTTCTCTCGTCTTCTCCGAGCAACTCAGAAAACCAAACCGAGCAGGCTTTCCCCTTTCCACAACAGAGTCTCCGATCTGTCAATCGCAAAAATCCGAGCGATCTCCACCTCACTCTGATACCACTTGTTGGGAAAAGGCGGCACAACAGAAACAACCCGCGATCAACGGATCTACCACGATCTACGCAAGCAATCACACCATCAAGCAATCACACACATGACACAGCAGTTTTACGTGGTTCGGCAACCATGCCTACGTCCACGGGAGGAGAGAACTCATCTACTATGATCCCATCTCGATCCCCCTCAGGATCTAGGGTTACAATACATCAATATATATAGTTCTCGCTTTCTTGGCCACCAAGAAAACCCATACATAATGACTAAAATACCCCTAACCCTGAGTTTCGGTTCTGGCTAACCCAGACGACCGATCCGGCTAAACCGGAATACAAGACAAAACCCAACAAATACAAATTAATGGGATTAATGTTATGCTAATAACAATCATTACAGTTATGATAAATGAAAACCATACAAGCTCATTTACATTCAAAAAGAAATTCTAGCACTGCATTATTGTACTTATGAGTTTGATCAATATTATTAGAATTAAAAAAAATGAAAGGAAAGCTATTCCAACTTTATAGGTTCTGCTATTCATTATGGAAAAAACATCCAAATGAGCAATCCCATCAACTCTTCTCAATGTTCCTGAATACTTGGTTTGATCAAGAAGTAAGAATGTGCTAGAAGCATACAAAAGAGACATTCCTAATGAAACAGGTTGAAGCATCCAACTTCACTGATTAATCTCCTTAAGCAATTGCCACCGTACCCATGATTGAAATCAAAGAATAAGTGCCAAAAAGTCTTCAGCTTGACTGACACATGTAAAAAAAAAGGGGGTGCACAAATTCATAAATGAAAAATTAATTGCTTCTTGCATCAGTTCGCCCTTCTTCCCCTCCACAGATCCAATGAGTTAGAGCCTTCCTAGATGTATTTATAGAGAAACCACAATTATTTATACTTGGTGGTGAAAAATGAATAACCATCTAGGAATTATACTGCTGCATTAGTGGAGATCTTCAATCCTGAAATAAATAAAAAAAATTTTAAAATCAGCCACGAAATTGATGAGGAAATTGTGAGGGAAAGACACTTAGTCCCTCATGTTGAAATAAACTGCAGCAGACAAACATTTCCGTTTTGCAGAGATCGTTGAAGTGTATGAAGTTAGTAGA
Organism: Sextonia rubra; assembly: GCA_037013555.1. NCBI lineage: Eukaryota > Viridiplantae > Streptophyta > Magnoliopsida > Laurales > Lauraceae > Sextonia > Sextonia rubra. The sequence goes on along the minus strand of JASUAD010000024.1, from coordinate 18,298,998 downwards.
AAGAAATGGTGTATGAAGCCACTTGGCTCCTCGTTTTGTTTTGCAGAGATCATTGAAGCATATACTAGTTAGTAGACATAAATGGCGTACGGAGCTACTTGATTCCTCATTTTGAAAAAAAACGGCAACAGAGTATCTTTCCTTTTTAAATGAATTAAAATTTGAAAAAAAAATGGGCTGGCTCTCCAAACTTTTCAAGTCCTCTTTCCCTAACATGCTGACATCTCCCTTATCTTCTCATGAAGCGTTCAAGCAAGGTTTCCAAGGTTCCAATGAAGATTCAAAGGCTCCATAAGCTTCTCACAAGCATTAGGCAGGCTTTTTTCACTCCATAAGCATCCAAGCTCTCTCTGTTCTTTTTCCCGTCATGGACTTAAGGTGAGAGATGGTTCAGGGGAAAAAGATACATCTTGCCAATGTCTATGGACACTGAACTTCAAGGCTACTAAGTGCCAAAGAAGTTCAACGGGATAAAGCTATCTTTTTTTTGTTCTCCCAGTTGAAGGGTTTTAGGCCATCCCCCAAGCTGTGAACAAACATTTTTTAGGCTTCATTCTACTCCTTCAAAACAATAAGGTCAAACTGACACAACTCTGGCCACAATTGCTTGTACAAAAGCGACGACCCTTCTATATTCGGACAAACGCTATCTGTAAAATCAAAGTGGTGACTACCAAAGATCATAAATGATTCTAAGATCGAATTTAACAGTCTTGGTGGTCATTCATCACTCCTAAAACCAGAAAATACAAATTTCAGCACTCTAAAGTCACTACAAAAGTAAACAGAAGCAAAACAGGGACAAATAGTGGCTAAACAACCACTATTTGTCAGTGACCATGGGCCACAGTTACTAACAGGAGCCATGGTCACTGACTCCTTATTTTCATTTTTTCTGCATTTTCTCCCTTTTCATGTAATTTCTCAAATTTTCTTAGTTTGGATCACATCTAAGACCAGAGGGAGGGGTTGTAATTTTCTAATACTTATAAATAACTTGCATCCCCGAGGTCAGAGCATCAAACCCAAGTAAACAAAGGAAATTTAATGATGATCCATAGTTATTTTCTCATTCTTCTGTATGCCTGAATGTGTAAATGTTGGACTTGATTTCGTTGCATTCGCCATCATTTTCGGCGCAATCAACATGCCCTTTTTGAAAGGAATAAAATGAGTAGACTTAGTTAGTCTATCTATAATCGCCTAAATAGCATTATTCTTTTTGCTCGCAGGGGACAAACCGGATACAGAATCGATAGAAATATATTCCCACTTCCATGTAGGAATCTCCAAAAGGTGAAGAAGACTGGGAGGCTTTTGGTGATCTGCCTTGACACATTGACAAGTATAACATCGAGATATAACCTTGCAATTTCTCACTTCATGTTATTCCACTAGAATCTATCATTTAGGTTTCTATACATTTTGGTACTAGTGGGATGCATGGAATACTGTGAATGATGAGATTCTATCAATATACATTCCTTTAGCCCATTAATAGCTGGAACACATAAGTGACCTCTAAAGTATAGCACTCTGTTAACCATTTGATAATCAGGTCAATCTAAGATGGTCTCAAACTCTAGCCAGATTAGGATCTTCAAACTATCTATCCTTAATTTGCTTTTTCAATTTTGGTTGAAAGACAGGCATTGTTGCAATTATTCCCCAATCATTAATCTGTTCAATTGTAACATCCATGGATCGGAGTTCATCTATAAAAAACCATTTGCCTTGTAAAGCTGCCAACTCAACAATCTTTCTGCTAGCATATCTGTAACTACAGTACCTTTTCCTGGAAGATAGTTGATGAGAAAGTCATAGTCCTTAATAAATTCTAACTACCTTTTTTGTTTATTGTTCAAGTCCTATTGAGAGAAGATATATTTTAAACTTCTGTGATCTAAGTGAACTTCAAATCTCTCTCCATATAGATAGTGTCCCGACAACTTTAAAACTAAAACTATGGCTATCAACTATAAATCATGTATAACATAGCTCTTTTCATAATCCTTTAATTGTCGAGATCCATAAGCGATCACCTTGCCATTTTGCATAAGTACACACCCCAGGCCGATTCCTAATGCATTTTTATAAATAAAAAAAACTTTCACTACCTTCTGGTAAAGATAACACTAGGGCAGTAGTCAACTTTTCTTTTAGTGTCTGAAAGCTTGCTTTGTATTCATCGTTCTAGGCAAAAGGAATATTCTTTCAAGTCAGTTTAGTCAACAATGCTGAGATTTTAGAGAAATCCTTTACGAATCTTCGATAGTAGCCTGCAAGTACTAACACGCTCTGAATCTCTGCTACTATCTTTGGACTCTGCTAATTCATAACAGCTTCTACTTTCATTGGATCAACTGTCAATCCATCTCGTGTAATGATATGTCCCAAAAATACCACCTACTCTAGCCAAAAATTGCATTTCTCTAATTTGGCCTACTATCGATGATCCCTTAATAATTGAAGTGAAGTCCAAAACTATCTATAAAGATCGTAAGGCAAGACCATTTATATATATATATATATCTTTTTCTCTTTTATTTCCACATCTAGTACGTGAAACCTTTTTTAGCCTATTGCTCTTTTCCCTTAATGCATATCTATTTCATGGTGATGCATATCCCTTTCATGGTAGAGAATCTGCCTTATATCAGAAGACTCAAGTCTTCTAAGAATCATACTAAAATCTAGAAAATGCCAAAAAAAAATGCAAACTAACAATAATAATAATAATTGCAGAAAAGAAGATTTGTGTAGATCTACTATACATAGGTATATGAAACCAAGGATTGGGTTTCTATTAATTCCAGAAAATAGAATACTAAATCCAATTGACAACAATTAGAGATTATTCAGATTAAACCCAAAACTAGCCTCTCAAATACCAACTAGAACAATAACATGTGCTAAGCATGTATATAGCCATTGCAATTTAAATATTCGTGCATAAAAAGATTCATAGACTTTGGAAAGAACAAAAAGAAAAAAAAAACTTATAAGAGTACTAGTCTATGTAACCCAAAAACTACTAGCATAGTAGGAAAGAATAGAACTTGAATAGAAAGGGAATGGTAGATTTTGGGTAGAAATGGAGTGTTTACAGGAAAAAAAAAAGTGAAACTTTGAAAATTGAGGCGTGGTTATTAGTGCATTTGATAATGGGATAAAATGGGTAGTTGCATGGGATAAGAAGTGGGGAGTAGTTGCATGAGATAAACGGGTAGAGAAGATTTGAAAAGAAAAACTTATTGTCAAAATCCCACCCACCAGTCAAAATTAAAGCCAAAACACTTGGCTTTAAGATAGTATAATTGTAGAACTATACCGAAAAACCTCAAGATCAATATCACATGGATCTAATCTAAACAATACTGAGAGTATTATTGAAATAAATTATACCTTCCGAATCCATGGCTACTCTTAGATTTTGTTTGGCATGTCTATTTGTTGCCTCTACTTCGCTTAAAACCTTTTGAAAACACTAATATATAATTTGGTAACATATTTCTAGGCATCTATTTCAATTGGTGTTAAGATGAATTGTGTTTATTTTAAAAAGGGCCACAATGTGAGAGATTTGAAATAGATCATAATGTCTAAAGTCGAAAGACAATCAAATGTTTTCTTTGGATAAGTTTTCCCCTTTTATATTTTCTAAATGACAAGTCTACCCACATATAATGGGCCATTTTCTTGACTCCCTTCTTTTCCACCAAAAGTAATTAGTGGGTTTTGCAACTCTCTGTTACTTCTTCTTTTATGCAAACTTTGCAGTATTTTCAAGTATACAAAGTTACCCAACATGATATCATTTTATAGGTTATCCCAGATGTATTTCTTCCATAAAGAGATACAAGTCATAATAATTTCCTTAATGGCGGTGGGGTCAAATGATTACAAGTGATTGATTACTTGTAATCATTTGATGGGCCATGATGCTTGTAATAATATAGGTGTTTGAGAGCATACCATTGATAGCCATTTACTAATGTTATAAAAAGATGAATAATTGAGGTTTAATATCATTGTTACTTAAAATAAACATTCTCTCCTTGAGTGGTTTCAACAAATTTTCCTTCAATAAGAGTTAGCCCTAGCCCACCATAAGATTGAGCATATAATATTTTTAGCCATATACTTAATAAGGTGGGGCCAACTCCTAGTTAAGTAAAATTTGGGGACAACCAAACTAAGGAGAGTGGCTAAATTTTAACAGCTTGAATTTTTATTGAGATTATCTCGTTAGCCCTTGATTTGATAGTCACATAGGTTAGTAGTCCTTTAACCATAAATTTTTTTATGATTCAGTTGTAGATAAAGGTTTAAAATTCAATCCAAAGAAGCCAGGATAGCCAAATCTATTTGCAATAAAAGACTTCTTCAAATTGCCATGAAGGAAAAAAAATGTTTGGGAGAAAATGAGGGAGGAAAAGATTCAATTGATTGATTGCAAGTTCCAACCACAATTCCTTAAAATTTGGAGAATGATTTACTTACTTTTTTGCAACCGAAGTGAAAGACAAAAGTATCCTCAAGCCCTTTTAAATTTTCTCATTGTGTATAAGAAAAAGTAGATGAGTGGGGGCAAAATTGTAAGGGACAAATAAACTTCTTGAAAAATACTCCTCTTAAATCGAACAACCATCCAAAGTTGAGTGGGGGACCCCCTCTCCCTCCACCCCTATTAAAGTATACAATGATAGTTTAATGTGGGGTCCACTGAGAAGAAAATAGAAAGCTAATGGTTAAAATTGACCTAAAATCTTCTACTATAATATATAATATAATAACAAATCAATATGGTTCTTAGCGAGAGTCAAAATTTAAAGGTACCTATCAACATTGAATTGATAATCTACTAGTTACATATATAATAATTGCAAGAGGAGAAACCTTCACTCATAGACATCCGCAAAATAAGTCTTGCACAAAATTTGTTCCTAACCCTCGAATGCAAGGAAAGAATGACTCCTTACCCAAGTAGTGAGGAGCAGCAATTCTTACCTAGTTATTCAAGATTCAAACTTTGGGTAAGCAATCTTATTCCTCCGTGTGCATGCTTTCTTCCTATATGTGCGGGATTTTTTCCCACATGTGCAGGCTACCTTTCCATATGTGCTAGCCCTCTATTGGATCCAGCCTCCTTGGTTGGGGTACCCTAAAAAAAAACCCTCTAATGATATGCATTAATCATTGGAGTTAAATTTCCCACAGAGTGTTCCATGCAGACATCCATGAGGGAGACTTTTGAATTCTATGAACCTATTTTTATCCCACATTTGGAAGTGTGAGCATGCAATCGCTTTCTAAAATCCATGGAATGGGCCCACCTATGATAACTTTAACCATTCATACAACATGAAGCACACTATCAATCACTTGTAAGAACAGAATTTGTTCCATTGAAATTAATCATGCATTTTTTACATGCTTAATCCAATGAATTTTCACTCTAATTGAAGTGGCTTTTCTATCGTGCTAATGTGTTCATTATAAATGGGTCTTAACCCCGAGGGTAGCGCAGTTGGCTAGGACCAGGACTCAGGAACTGGAAGTTGTAGTTTCAAACTTGAACTCTCTCTGGGGTTTGCCATACAAAAGCTTGATTCACCCGGTGTCTGGGATAGGCAGGGACTTCACATGCCTGTGGAATAGTCGTTGGTTCTAGAAGAGGCCCGTCGTAAGAAAAAAAATTATTATAATGATCATATTATATGTAAAAGACCACATATTTCTCATATGGAGTCTATCTCATGTATGGAGTCTATCTCATGGGAACCACTCAAATGCCTACGAATCGGGGTTTTGTTTGGGGGGGGGGGGGGGGGGGGGGGGTGGGGAGAGAGCCATGTAGGGTTGAGAGGGGGCAATTATAAAATGGGAGAAAGTATCCAAGGATAGATTTTGATCCTATCTTTTTGCCCCTCCTCAACTTTCCTTTTTCTCTTGCCTGCCCTTCAATTGTCTCTTTACCTTTCCTCTTGCTAAGGAATAGAACTTTTAAAACACATGAGGGGGTTTTTGTCTTTTACTTTCATAAAAAAGAAAACTCATCAAATCACCAATAATATATGAATTATGTTGTAATTCTCTTTCTTTTTTTTTTTCTTTTTCTTGCCCATTATTCAGCCTAAAATCCTTATCCTCTCAAAGTTTGAAATTCATAATAAGCACAACTCGTTTCATTTATTATCAAAATTTGAATTTATAACATTTTAATTCAAAATTTGGCTTAAGTTAGATCTAATTTAATTCATAAGTAAGAAATTTTATGTGGCTTACTATAAATAGAGATCCTTAATAAGCACAACTATGTCGGCTTGTTTTTCTGCAACTCAGTCTTCCATCACCGTACCATAGCCTTTGGGATTTATCTGCTGATGCTGAAACTTCACCAAAGCCTCCTTGTCCATTACAAGATGTGGTCTATCCAAACCTTCACTATCGTTAAGAGGTCTTGCTCCTGATTGAGGCTTTTCTTTCACACCTCTTTAATATCTGTTTAGAGGTGGAAGATAGTCTAATGGCTAAGGGTGGCTTGGCCCAACTGTAAAGGCTTACCGGCAGTGTTTTAGAGGATGCGGGTTCAAGTCCTCTTCAAAATCAAGGTTAGGCTGCATATATCTTGCCTTCCCTAGACTCCACTATGCGAGAGCCTTGTACACTAGGCCACCCTTTTTTTTATAGTCTAATGGCTAGTTTGGGAGAACCATCTTTGTCACCATGGCGGTGCCAGTTTGAGTACAAAGGGCCCTAAACCTACTCTCTTCTCACCATTGTTGGATATCATGGGTGGTGGCCCACATGACCACCACTCACTTTGATATGTTCAAAGTGTACGTCTTCCCATTAAGGCCACGTTCCTGGAAACTCTCAGGACGTGCGATAATGGAAAGGCTTTCCGTTGATGGGAAGGAAAGCATTAGTGGAGTCTATAAAAGGCTTGGGAACTCTCTCATCTTCACACATACCATCACTGCTTGGCATTCCCATCGATCAGCAGGCATTACGAGAAGACTGAGAGAGTTAAAGTTACGGATCTCCTCTTCGTTTCGCAATGGATTCAGATATGCCCAATATTGGTTGTCTTTCATAATACAAATCAATCCGTCAAAATGCAAATCCAATCCGATAAAGTTTTTCCTAAGGGGCCATTTTAGCTTACAATTGGTATCAGAGACATGGATTTCCATTGATGGGGTTGGATTTGCATCAAGGGGGTTTACAGTTTATTAAAAAAAAAAAAAATTCTGCTGGAGACAGAACTTTCAGGCAGGGAAACTGCAGAGCCGGACTGGGCTCGACGCGGCGACTGCGCAGCCCGGCGTGGCGGCTGCGAGCGGCGCAATCGGGCGCTGCTGCACAGCAGCGCCCAGTTCTGTAGAAACAGAGTAAGAACAGAACCAAAAAAAAAAAAAAAAAATTTCAGTTGGACTGGGCGCTGCCCTGCAGCGGCGCAGCAGGGCGCTGCTGCTGTTCCAGCGGCAGTGCCCGAGAGGATAAACAAAAAAAAAAAAAGGGGTTGACCGTCGCCTGGGGAGACGGTCGTTTCCGACGGAGCAGCGCAGTGCCCAGTTATGCGGCGGGCACTGCGCTGCGGCTGCGCCTGGCCACTGCGCTGCAGCGGCGCAGCAGCAGCGCCCAGTTCCAGCGCCAGCCGACAGAAGAAAAAAAAAATTTTTTTTTACCGCCGGGAATGATTCCAGCCGGCGACAGTTGTGGCCGGGGTCGTGGGAGCGCCGGCAGTCCGCTGCGGCCGGGGCTGTCGGCGTTGGAGGTGGAACGAACCGGAGAAAGGGGCAATCGGTTCATCGGGAGGTTGAAGATGATCTAATCGGGTCAGGTCGGTTGGACCTGACCCGACCCGACCTGACCCGGTTAGGTTTATTAAAGAATAAAGACTGGGTTAACGGGTTTAACCCGGCTTGACCCGAACTGACCAGATCCGACCCGACCAATCTGGCCTGTGTTTCTGTGTGGTCAGGTCAGTTCGACCCGACCTGACCCGACCCGAATTAGACCCGGTCCATTTCTATAAGGACAGGTCAGTTTGACCTGACCCGATCCGACCCGAACTGACCCGGTTCATTTATATAACGTCAGGTCAGTTTGACCTGACCCGATCCAACCCAACTGACCCAGTTCAACTGGAATTAAAGTAATTGGGCCTCGGACTCGGGTTTTGACTGACCCGGTCGACTGACCTGGCCCAACCCAACATAACAGAACATATAAATGGCAGGTCAGGTCCGACCCGACCTGACCCGACCTGAACCCAGCAGACTTGGGCTTTCTAGTTATTTCATAGGCTAGTTCCGACCTAGCCCAACCTGTTAAGCCCGACTGGACTGAACAGGTTATTTTATGACTTGGGTCTGACCCGACCCACTGACCTGGCCTGATTTGAATAAAGTATTATTAATTTTTGATAATTGTATGTTTTGAATAATTGGGTCATTATAAAATTGATCCGTTCCGATCAGAACCGTCCATTTGATATATTTAAATGCTATAATCATTCTGATGGGACTGGATCATTTAAATGTGATCAGATCAAGGCCAGATCAAAGAGAAATCAACGATCAAAATCTTATTTTGATCATTACGGACACATATGATATCGGATTTTCGATCCGTTTCTTTTGTTGTGTTCCTTATGAGGAGATCTACCATATTAGTGAATTAATTCCCGATCCAATGGTTCAATGATAATATCATAAGATTTTATGCATGTTTAACTCATTTAAATTCATGTTTTCCGCTTATTGTTTACATGATTAATGTTGTTTGAGTTATAATTTGTTACATGCATGAATGTTTGATAAATAAATTAGTGTCATAGGTTTCAATTATGAGTTAACTAGGCAGTCACCAAAGTGGCCCAGTTATGATGAAACTCATGTTTCAATTATTGAATTAGAGATACCATAAATGACACTAAAATTGCAACTTCACTTAAGAGATAGATAATCGACACAAAGGAGTTTATCTTTCGATTATTTGGAGATTGGGATAAAACACAACGATCTTGCACTTTCTCTTTGAGTACAAGATACTTTACTTCCAGATACTTTGATTTACTGGAACACTTGTCGTTTTGAGCGAAACGCCTAGCAGCGTCGTTGTCGCAGTAAATCTTTATCGGTTCAAACATACTGCCCATAATTTAGAGTTATTTCTTTCAAAGTTTTTCTTATATTTGCAACGTTTTTATAAAATAAACAGGAATTAATGGTGGTTATATGGACCAAGTGGGAGATTGTTGGATATCATGGGTGGTGGCCCACATGACCACCACTCACTTTGATATGTTCAAAGTGTACGTCTTCCCATTAAGGCCACGTTCCTGGAAACTCTCAGGATGTGCGATAACGGAAAGGCTTTCCGTTGATGGGGAGGAAAGCATTAGCGGAGTCTATAAAAGGCTTGGGAACTCTCTCATCTTCACACATACCATCACTGCTTGGCATTCCCATCGATCAGCAGGCATTACGAGAAGACTGAGAGAGTTAAAGTTGCGGATCTCCTCTTCGTTTCGCAATGGATTCAGGTATGCCCAATATTGGTTGTCTTTCATAATACAAATCAATCCGTCAAAATGCAAATCCAATCCGATAAAGTTTTTCCTAAGGGGCCATTTTAGCTTACAACCATTGCTCCGCAGTCTCTCCATCCGCTTGGTGTCTTGGTAGAAGTATTAGACGCTACTATCAACTATACACCCCCTACGTTGATTGGAGCTCATGAATGTTCTCATCTTGTAACTAGCTATTGAGCCTAGCCTGTGGGTTCTACGTTTGTAAGTTCTTTTTGTGCTAGGGTATTCCCCCAGGGGAGTCCTATGATTGATCCCCTTTCTGTACCATTTTACTATTAATAAAGGATACCTAACCTTTCCACAGAGAGAGAGAGAGAGAGAGAGAGAGAGAGAGAGGCTCCATCACTCCATGGAAAGGGCTTCTTGTGGATAAGGGAAGGGGCAACAAAAATACACCCCGATGCATCCTCCTAGGCTTTGATTTAAGAGCCATAAAGTTTAGTGTTCCTTTAACCGTATCTTTTTTCTAAAGATTCAAACCAATGGCAGAGAAAGGTTTGATGCAAGCGAAGTACTAGATTATGGGAGGACAAAAGTGTGAAAGGTGGGACCAAATGCGCCCCGTGAAGCAAGATTACACATAAGTTTGCTTGTAGGAGAATATTCCTTTACTAATAAATATGTCGGGTTGAAGTGATTATGTATTGATAAAAGAAGAATAGAAAATACATAATGATAAAATTAAGCTTTGAGCTGGATCCTTTGTCAAGTCAGGCCCACTGGTGTGGGTCCAACCTATTTGTAGCCTTAGATGGGAGCCCTTAGATGGCCTTTTTTGTTAATTGGCCCATTTTTGTAAAGACACCTCTCTGTACCTGGGCTTTTCTTCTTCTTCTTCTTCTTCTTCTTTTTCTTTTAATGAATCTCTTTTTACAGATCAGTAGAAAGGAGAGAACAGAGTTCACGATGAAAACAAAAGGGTGGTCTACTTATTTCACATATTTCGCCTTGCACAGTTGTACACACCAACATTTTCTCATATACTCTTCCTTTATGACAACCTAGTAGGCCTGAAATTGAAACTCCCTTTCTAAGAAATCTCGGAATTCTTGTCAGAGAAATTAAAATTCTTCAAATGTTGATACGAAGTGGAATTTCGAATGCTCATAGTTCATCCAGGCTAACATTGATATTTTAAGAGTTATAAAAGCTAAATGTAACTTTTCAAGAGGGCAGATTTTCAAAAGTCCTGTAATGAAATGCAATATTTGAAATGCTAATCGAGGGAACAACTGTTACATCAATGACAGAAATATCTAATACTCCAATTTTTTGTGAAAAACACCTCCAAAAAGAAATAGGCCCTAAATAAGTAAATGTATCAAACGAAAATTTAGAAGGTCATGTAGGGTACCGATGTCAACAAGCCAATCTAGGTCATGAGCCAGTTCATGTCCATGAGGCTGGACCTGAGCTCAGCTGGTTAAAGAGTTCAACATAGCATTGTTTGTATTACTTATAATGTACATTTGATATAGAATAGAAATTTTTTGAGAATGCAACTTAATTTGAATTGAAAATTCTTAAAATCAATTAATTCAAAAAGGTTTTGTACTAAGTATATTTAAAGCATAGTACATAAACCAACCTTTATTTACAACATTTTTCTGAAAGTCCCTCAATAAATACTCCTCTAGACCTCCATAAAGCAGTATGTCGTTAGTGGTTAGTGTACCATGGCAAATTATAAGAGTTATATCTTGAGTTTTAGATTATAATTAAATCCATTTGATAGAGTGACCGGCAACAAAGTCTCGTGCTAAGCTCAGGCTTAAAAATAGTTGCTTCATGAATCAATATTTCTCTAAGAGAACAACAAATAAAGTTTTCTTGAAATAGTCATAGCATGTATATTTATTGGTACCCAGGCATTCCCAAGTATATCAAACTCACACATCTTTCTTGGTCCACAGCAGGTGCAAGATAATCATTGCCATTCAATCTTTAAGTGGGTCCCATGCTTGGGTCCAAAGCAAGTGCAAGATCAACATTGCTATTGATTTTTAAGTGAGTCCCACCACCTTGCCATAGAGCACTTTTGAACAACTGGCTGGGGCAGCTCTACATTCATACCTAACAACAATGCCTTGTAGGAATCAATGATGAACCCCACTTTATTTTATTTTTTTCTATTTGTGACTGGAACATTAAAAGAAGACCATGGCCCATCGGAAAAAATCCTAATTTACACTATTTACTCCCACTAAGAAAAGAAACGATTAAGAGTCTTGCCTATTTGGAGAGAGATTTTGGAAATAATATTGAGAGAGATTTAATAGATAAGAATAATTTAAATTAGAGTTTCCAAATCAATTTAAATTGTAAAAATGATAGAAAGATTTTTTTGACAGAGAGAAACATGATAATGGATATGATAATATTATTTGGCATTTGAATTAAGATTTTACGAAACCCCTTGACCGTCCAAGTTCTTGTCAAACTCAAGATGGTGCATCATAGATGATCAACTTGTAATCCTTGATTTTCTAATTTTCTGTAAGATTTGATAGGAAAGTGCATTAGATGAAACATACAACTTACAAGGCAAAATATTAAAATCGTGATTGGAATATGATACTAAACGTGCATTAGAAAAAATATATTTAGGAAGTCCTAATATGAAAATCTGATTGGAACAAATCTTTGAGGTGGCCCATGCGTGCTCCTACCCATTAACACATGTCATTTACATCAATTTGCATCACCTTGAGCAGTATGATGAATCATGTCAGCAGCCTGAGGATCATGTTGGAAATATTTTGATTAGTTTTTAAACACAGTTTACATTATTGGTATTGGTATGTGATTAGGTAGTGCATATCAAATTTGATGTAGGCCTGAAAATTTGAGCGCAACATGCTTAAATGAAATAAAAGCTATATTTTATAAATGGATTATATAGAAAACCACCAGTAGATGCTCATGGAATTGAGAAAGGCCTGCCATTCATCCTCACTAAATTCCAGCTTGTGAAAGGTGACTTTACCTTTCCCTCACTATCTTGATAGGATTGTCATGTTCATCAAAGGAAAACAACAGCCTCTATCGATTGTAATCCTCTCAAGCATGGTTCCGTATCAAATATCATGATAGTTGTAATCCTCATGGTTTGATAGAAAATAAAGAAATCATAAATCAACGAGCAAAACCAAAGCAATTAAAGTAACGTAAAAGCTTGATTCACAAATAAGTAATTGTAATAAATTTAATAAAAAAAATATGATAATGAAACAAATAAAAGCTGGTGATGGCAACGTGGGTGGGTTTGAGGCCAAATCCAAATACTGTTTTTTCTTGGTAAAGAACATGTTAGATCTAATAGGATTTTCAATAAAATATCAAATCTAAGGATCTAGATTTATGCATTAAACTATATATGATCTCAAGAAAATAAATGCATACCTTGCGCCATGATCTTGATGATGAGTAGATCTTGATTCTCAAATAGGGTTTTCTCCTATTTTCCTTATCACCTACTCCAAGATGCGTGAGAGTTGATGGGTACTTTTCAGATCTCGTGGATTAAGAGAAAGGACCGGAAAACCACTTTTATAGATAAACCCTAGAGAGATTTTTTTTCCCATCAAAGAAATCATTAAAGATAAGTTTTCTTAATTCCTTAAGATTAGTCAACCAAGATATCTTAATTGATTGGGCTTACTAAAATTGAATCCAAGTTATATATAGTAAAACCAAAAACTAAAAGGGGAAGGCATCTTAAATTAGTGGGCTGAAGCTGTGGGCCCCAAAATATTAGACATGTGGTTATGAGGACCACATATGTCCAACAATCTCCCACTTGGTCCGAATGACCACACATATGTGATCTCCCACTTGGTCATGACGACCATCTAAAAAAAAAACAATCCACCTTTTATTATAATATATATAAATTTTGAAAAGAAAAAAAATTTTGAAAAAATATATATTGTTTATGACTAAACTTGGATTCGACTAAATTTTAAAATCCCGACGAGTGGCCACTCATTTGAAAAAATAGCCCAGTCAATCTTGTTTATGCTAATTCTGATATACTGTAATTAAATGAAATCAATAATGCGGATCATGGCGATCAAACATCAAATAGTCGACATAATTCCTTTCATGTACCACAACATTAGTAATGTCATTTAATTAAGTCATAAATCGAGGAAAATAATAGGAGTGTACAAAAATTCCTAGTTAATGGTCCAAATGAAATTTATCTTGCTCTTCAATAATTAATAAATGGTGCACACAAAATAAGCAAGAGAACAAAATTATCATTAATGAAAATTTATCAACTAAAGTGTCAAATAAATAAGCAGAAATCCTTTCAACCACATACATTAATGAAACTCAATGAGACCCATTTCTCTAACATGATCATTATAGGCCTCTGCCGGTAATGCTTTAATCATAGAATCTGCAATCATGAGCTTTATACTGATTTGCTCTATAGACACAATATTATCCCGAACCTTTTCTTTAACGGCAAGATATTTTATCTGAAAGTGCTTTGCAGCGCTTGAACTCTTATCGTTATTAGATAAACGAACAGTTGATGTGTTATCACAATAAATTTTCAGCGGCTTAGAAATGGAGTCCATAATCTGAAGCCCTGAAATGAAATTCCTTATCCATACAGCTTGATTAGTGGCCTCAAAGCATGCTACAAATTTAGCTTGAAATGAAGAAAAAGCAATTGTAGTCTGTTTAATGCTTTTCCACGAAACAACCCCACCAGCAAGGAGAAAAATGTATCATGATGTAGATCTCCTTGCGTCAAGGCACCTAGCAAAATCTGAATTTGAATATCCAATCACTTCCAACTTCCAAGTGATCAGATTTGCTATAAGTGAGCATATGTTCTTTAGCCCCTTGTAAATATCGCATGACTTTCTTTACTGCCTTCCAATGAGTCATGCCAGTGTTAGACTGATATCTACCTAGCATGCTAACTGCAAAACTGATATCTGGACATGTACAGTCTGAGCATACAGGAGACTTCCTTCAATTGAAGCAAATGGGATGTCCCGCATCTGATGTCTCTCGAGGTCATTTTTGGGACATTGATCTTTGGAGAATCGATCACCTCTTGATCTAGGTGCTTTACCTCCAGAATAGTTCTGCATATTGAATCTTTCAAGAATTCTATTAATGTAGGCTTTCTGTGATAATCCTAGTACACCTCAAGACCTATCTCTGAAAATCTCGATTCCAAGTACAAAAGATGCTTCACCCATAACTTTCATTTCAAAATTCTTTGTGAGGTATTCCTTTGTTGCACACAATAGGCCTAGATGATTACTAGCAAGTAGAATGTCATCTACATACAGGACTAAAATAATAAACTTTCTCCCACTGATCTTCAGGTATATACATTGATCAACAATGTTTTCCTTTAACCCAAAAAAAGTAATGGTATCATTGAACTTAATATACCATTGCCTTGAAACTTATTTAAGCCCATATATAGATTTCTTTAATCTACAAACTAGATTCTCTTTTCCTTTTTTCCTGAAATCCTTTTGGTTGCTTCATCTATATCTCTTCAGCTAAATTTCCATTTAAGAAACCTGTTTTCACATCTATTTGATGTAACTCTAGATTAAAATGAGTTACAAATGCCATTATGATTCGAAAAGAGTCCTTTGAAGAAACTGGTGAAAAGGTCTCTTTATAATCAATATTTTCCCTTTGAGTAAATCCCTTAGCTACAAGTCTGGCCTTAAATCGTTCGATTTTGCCATTTAGGTCTCGTTTGGTCTTAAAGATCCATTTGCATCCTATAGCTACAGACCCTTGAGGCAATTCGACAAGATCCCAGACTTTATTTACATACATGGATTTTAACTCCTCTTGCATGGCATTGATCCATTTATTCGAATCATCACTTTTAATGGCTTGTGAATATGTTACCGGATCTTCTTTAACACCTATATCAAAATTAGATTCTTGAAGATAAACAATATAATCATCCGATATAGCAGATCTTTTAGATCTTTGAGATCTTCTTAAAGGTTGTGCCTCTGCCAAATCTTGATTCGAATGATTGATATCTTCAATCACATCATTTTGAATGGCATTCTCATCTAGTGGCACTTCTGATATGGTAGGTTGTATTTCCATCATATCGTTCTAAACGAAGTCATTTGGAATAACAACTTTAACCGTTTCCATCAATGCTTGTACAAGTATCCGATGTTATTCAAATACCACGTTCCGTGGTGCATTGCTCCCACTAATGTCATCACTTTCTATGAAATTGGCATTTCCGGTTTCAACAACTTTTGTGGTATGAGTAGGGCAATAAAATCTAAAGCCTTTGGACCTTTCTGGATATCCAATAAAATACCCACTGATAGTCCTATGGTCCAATTTCTTCTCTTGTGGGTTATAAATTCTAGCTTCCGCCGGACAACCCCAAACATGCGAATGTCCTAAACTTGGCTTCTTACCTATCCATAACTCATAAGGAGTTTTTGGAACAGCCTTAGTGGGTACACAGTTTAGGATATATGCAGCTGTTTTTAAGGCTTCTCCCCACATAAAGTCGGGCAAAGTAGAATTACTTAACATACTCCATATCATTTCCATGAGCGTTCTATTACGTCTTTCAGCCACACCATTCTGATGCGGAGATCCAGGCAAGGTATATTCAGCACGAATACCATGATTTTCTAGGAATTTAGCAAATGGGCCAGGATTTTGACCCATTTCATCATACCTCCCATAATACTCTCCGCCTCTATTAGATTTCACAACCTTTATTTTCCTGTCTAGTTGATTTTCCACTTCAGCCTTATAAGTTTCAAAGGCTTTTAGAGATTCAGATTTCTCATATAACAGATAGACATAACCATATCTAGTGAAATCATCAATAAAGGTGATAAAGTATTTTTGACCACTATAACATGGTATGGGAAAGTAACCACAAATATCTGTATGGATTAATTCAAGTGGGTCTAAACGTCTTATGGCTTTATTTTTATTGATATTGTTTGTCTGCTTGCCTTTAATGCAGTTTATACAAATACCAAAATCAGTAAAATCTAGAGCTCTCAATACTCCATCATTTACTAATCTTTTTAATCTCTCAAGGGAGATGTGTCCAAGTCTTTTATGCCACAAGCTCGAGGAGTTTTCAGCAAAAATTCCTCTCTTAACACCAACATTCATAAAATTATTCTCATGCATGGTAAGTAAAGAACTAGCAAAATGTGAATCCAGATTCAACTTATATAGACCATCACATAAAATACCACCACCAACTAAAACTTGATTTTTATAAATACTCAAAGTACTTTGTCCAAAAGAGAAGGTATAACCTTCTAAATCAAGTCTAAATAAAGAAATTAAATTTCTACTTATTGTAGGAATGTAAAACGTGGTATTAAGGTTCAATGGGAATCCAGAATCAAGAATCAATCTGCAAGTCCCCACCGCTTTCACTTCTGCCTCCAACCGATTCCCCATAAAAATGTTTCTTTGGTTATTACTTGGACTCCGGCTTGAGTGAAAGCCCTGCATGGAATTTGTCACATGAACAGTTGCACCAGAATCAATCCACCAAGTATTTGAAGGAACATCTAAAAGATTTGTTTCATAACCAAAAAAGGACTTATATATACCTCTAGATTCAAACCATTTTTGTCTCTTCAAGCAGTCTTTCTTGAGATGACCCTTTTTACGGCAGAAGAAGCGCCTTGGTTCACTGCCTTTCTTCTCGATTTGGTCGCTCGAAGCAGATTTCTTGTCTTTTTTCTTCAAGTGTTTCTTACCCTGAGAAAACTTTTTCTTATTTAAAGGGTTGTAAGTGACAAGATTTACTTTCTGTAGCTGCCCTTCCTGTCTAAGTCTACCTTCTTCTTGAATACACATAGAAACCAACTCATTCATAGTCCATTTGTCCTTTTGGGTGTTATATGAAATTTTGAAAGGACCAAATAAAGGGGGCAAGGAATTCAAAATAAATTGGACTGTAGAATTCTCAGAAATGGTCATTTCAAGAGAATTGAGTTGGGCCGATAGATCCCTCATATACATAATATGTTCCCTGATCTCGCTAAATCCATCATATTTCATAGAAGATAATTTGGCAATCAAAGTAGCTGCCAAAGCTTTATCTGATGCTTGAAATTGTTGCTCTACTGATTCAAGATAGGCCTTAGTATTTTCATTATCAGGAATTGACCCACGAATATTTTTCGCAATGGACCTTTTAATCATCATTAGACTCAATCGATTGGCCTTGGTCCATTTTTCATAGTATGCTCTCTGAGTTTAAGAGCTATCTTTAGTAAGATCATCGGGCTTGGGTTCCAATAATGCAGTGTCCAAGTTAAGGCAACCCAAGGTTATTAAAAGCTCTTCTTTCCAATTAGTAAAGTTTGATCCATTCAACATTGGTATGTTCAAGAGATGTCCATTCAAGGCAGCATGGGTCAATGCTGAAAACATAAAGGGAAAAAGAAAGTGCTCAATGTACTTAAATGCTTTGAGTTCACAATAAAACAGAAATCCAGAATGATTCTTTATATAAATGAAACAAATCTGGTGAGTGATCCAGTACATCATCAAAGTCCCTCCTTTGGGTCGAGACTACAACATGCAAATAGGATTACTCGTGAATGAAAACTATTCATCCATAAGGCTAACGTGATAATATGAACGCAATTCGCTAGGCATTATGCCTTTGGTTATAGGAACCATTCCCAATTAGGTACATATATCAAGTTACCGTATTCCGTCTTACAATTATTTGAGTGGCAATCGAACCTTTGGGTCAAGTCTCACTCTTCTAATTTAAGATCGCAAGTCTAATGCTATTATCCTTGCACAATAAATAATGTTAGGGGTCTTAACTTTCAAGATATACCTATAAGTCTTTCGTAATAGGGCCACTTTGGTGACTACCGCATTACTTAAAACTATAAGTATCAATTGAATTTAATAGCATTTATAAATGACATGAAGGAGTCTAATCTAGATTGGTTGTAATGTCACTAGTGGTGAATGCTAAATATTGGGCCATGATATCTCCAAAAATGATCCATATTATCAAATGTTGCAATAATTTAATAGGTCCATGAAGTAGATATACAAATATGGAATATTCATTTATTATGGATCCCAAAACTTCATGGACACTTTTCACGGGTTTAAATAAAAGAAAGACCCAAAGAATGTAAAACCCAATAAATGTGACATAAAATAAAATCCAATCTAGTTAATAAATAATCAAGACCATATATAAGCATGCAAATTATAGTGATTAAAAAAAATTATGACGAAAATTATACCATCAATTAGGACATGACAAAATAATGAATAAATCCATACAAAATTTCACTTATATTAGGCATTAAAATTGCTAAAAAAATACGAATTAGTAAAAGTCGAACACAAATGCGTTTACAAGCATTCGATTCCTGTTTCACTATTTGATATGATCAATTTGAACTGATCACTGATAATAACGAGTCTCATGAGTTGTTTTCTATTAAATAACATGTTTTGACAGGGTCAAAACAAACATGCCACTTCACAAAACAGTAACCAAAAATTAAAAAAAAACTTGCACACAGCATGCCCAAAAGCAGAACCCTATACATTAGCTACTAAATTGCTAGAATTTGCTGATGCGGAGTTCTATGAGGCGGATCTTTGATTAGGGACCAGTGTTATTAATATTATTATTATTCAAATCTTTGAGGCACTTGGACTTACAAGTCTCTGCATTCATAACTTTGAGAAACTTGTATCATAAAGCAAGTGTTACATATGTCTAGTATTTAATATTAGCTATGCCACGTACTGCTCACAAAACAACGAATTGTGGAAAAAAACAGAAATCAAAGATTTTCTATATTGGCCTTAAATTCCATTGATCATGGAAGATCATAACCATACACATGCCAGCTATGACACTTGTTATGCACCAAACACGTGTCAAAAGGAATCAGAATACTAGATAAGAGCATGAAAAGAATAATGAAAGATAGATATACACATAATTTTTATCACGGATCTGGTCCATACGAGATCAAAAGCACTCTGATAATACAAAAACTTCTCTTGCTTGGAAACAGACCAAATCATGTGACAACACAAAAATTAATCAGCTATACACAGATCGAAAACAATGGAATATGTTCTTATACATGCACCTAACTCGATTATATCAAATAAGATCTATTCAAAAATTGTTGAATGCATAAACCAGAAAACCTAATCTCTGATACCATTGTTAGATCTAATAGGATTTGCAATAAAATATCAAACATAAGGATCTAGATTTATGCATTAAATAATATATGATCTCAAGAAAATAAATGCATACATTGCGCCATGATCTTGATGATGAGTAGATCTTGATTCTCAAATAGGATTTTCTCCTATCTCCCTTATCACCTACTCCAAGATGCGTAAGAGTTGATGGGTACTTTGCAGATCTTGTGGGTTAAAAGAGAGGACCGAAAAACCACTTTTATAGATAAACCCTAGAGAGATTTCTTCTCATCTAAGAAATCATTAAAGATAAGTTTTCTTAATTCCTCAAGATTAGTCAACCAAGATATCTTAATTGATTGGGCTTACTAAAATTGAATCCAAGTTATATATAGTAAAACCAAAAACTAAAAGGGGAAGGCATCTTAAATTAGTAGGCTCAAGCTATGGGCCCCAAAATATTAGACATGTGCTTATAAGGACCACATATGTCCAACAGAACAAGCCAAATACTTGTGAGATGAATTGGAACAGAATCAGGCTATGGTGAACAGAGCCGAGAGAGAAGCATAAGGAGGGATATCAACCAACCACATTTCAAGTTGTAAATGTAATAGTGGAAACAACTATAAATGAGAGTAACACATAACTCGTCCACCTCATTTGCAGTGAGAGATGGATGCATCTCGCACAGCTATAGACACTTTTTATAGAGCCCACTTGTGGGTCTCATTTGAGCTAGGACCAAGGAAGATGAAGAGATCCATGCAAGGCCATCTTAAATAACAAGTTTGGCTCCAATTAGATATCTATAACCCCTTCATCCGTGGCCCACAAATCCAGTCCATTCGGATTGGTGTATAATTGATGCAACGGTCCAATAAATTCGGATCGGATCCAAACTTGGGCATGTGACTATCAGGGGTCTCCTATATATTACAAAGTTTAGACTAGGTGATAGATGGGCCTCACCTAGAGTTATCACGAAAAAAATATAAAAGTTTTTCACAAGTCAAAAAACTCATAGAAAAATCATCACAAGTCACCCCTTAAAAAAATTACAGAAAACTTTTTGCTAAGGAGATTTCCGTGAGAACTCTAGGTGGGGCCCATATATGAAAAATACATGAAAAAATCATTATAGGTTACCCCTTAACAAAAAAAATCATATTAGCAATGGGAACATCCGATCGGATGCTAATGTTTTGACCACCATTGGATCCGATGCTCCCTGTGCTGGCCCATTAAGGGGAGATGAATGCCTTCCAACTTGTAAGGGCTTACAATTTGTGCGTTATCTTACAGGATCATGATAGGCAATATTGAAGACCCTGATAAGATGATGAAGAGATGATACTGTTGTGCGGAGATGCAGGGGTTGTGTCGTGGTGATAATGGAGGGTGTTGTGACGTGTAAGGTGGTCGATGGAGAGAGGCAGGTGAAGATGGTGGGTAAGTGCAGTGATGTTGGGCTATGCTATGGTGAGGATGGTGGCAATGGTTTGTGTGGAGAAGTGAGACGGTGGGCTCGTGGTAGTTGGTTAAGGTGTGAGTTGTGTGGGTGACGGTGATGATAGAAATGGCTGTAGTGCCGGTGAAAGTGGACTGTGAGGTGTGGGTTGGTTAAGGTGTGGTCCGATTGGTTGTGGATGGAGGGAAAGATGTGGGGAGATTCTGTGATGAAGGAGACGGTTTTGGTTACAGGTAGGTGAACAGAGGACGGTAATGGTGGGCTAGCCGTTGTAACATCCAAAGACAACCTTCATTTTGCCTTAGGCTCTCTGTTGAGCACCCAGAGACTCCTCCGTTAGAATCTCTCCATCTTTCAAATTAAATTCTCACTCGAGATGGAGATGGAGAGAGAGAGAGAGAGAGAGAGAGATGTGTCTCACCACCATTCATCTTTCCATCTCATCCCATGCATGCTGGTTGTAGGAGCGAGGGAGAGCAGAGGTGGAGAGGGGGAAGCATCGGATCGATTACTCCCCCCGTTAACGGGGAAAAAAACATGAGAGGTTGACTTAAGATGATTTTCTCGGTAAAATCCTCCAAAAGGCATGTGAAGATTTGAATATTTCAAAAAATATATGTATAAATTTTTCATATTTCTTTCAATCAAGCTTTCTTCATAATAATAATAATAATAATAATAATAATAATAATTGACAAAAATAATCTTTATAATGGGTTGCCATCTTTTGATGGTTCAGTCACCTAGAAGAATGCCAGAATTTTGAGGTTCATTTCTGGAGGTTTTCATAGCCTAAATTTGATTTTGATGATTGTAACCATTTAATGGAGCTAATTTTTCTACTAGTTGGATCTTTAAAGACTTTTCTTTTTTAAGCATCTATGCATGAAGGTAGCTAAAGTGGGCCCAGTAGGCCATTTGGGTTAGATGATAATTTCTTTTAAAATGATTTATTAAAGAAGAATTTTGAAAAATGAAATAATATTTTTTTATTTAAAAATATCTTTTTATGAAGAGGATTTGATTGAAAGAAATATGAAAAACTTCTATACTCATTAAAAATATTGTTTTTCTTTGAAAACGAGTTCAAAGTTGTACAGTGTTATAAAATTTTCCCAGAAAACAAAAGAACGGGTTTATAAGGCACATTTACTAGTTTGGATCCATAAAAGTTGTTGACGAAACCCAAAAGATGGCTGGGCATAATAGATGCATGGCCCTGCATATTCCATCAGATATGAACATGCCTGAAGGATTCAACATTTAAAGAACTGCCATTCGACTAAAACCGCTGACTCTCAACAGTTACGCAGCCACAAAAACCTTCATCAAACACCTATAGCCCTGTATTCTATCTTTAAGCTAATGGGTACACTGATGGTGTAATGGTATGGGCAGCAATGATGGGCATGAAAATCAATGAGCTGGGAAAGAAAATGGGTTGGGAGAAAACATACAACAAACAGACCTTTCCCCCAGAAAATTATTCCACCAGCAACTAAATCAATAAGAAGATGGCTTGGAGAATCATTTTAGCATTTAAGAGAATTAATCTCAATGCCACACACTAAATTTAGGACTCTAATTTCTCATCTGCCAAACATCTGAAATTCCAGTGTGTCAGATTTTTCCTCCCTGAATTCTACAACCAGAAACTTTTCCCACCTCAAAATAAAACAAACATGGGAAAATTAAAATTAAAAAAAAATCACATTTTCGTTGCTAGATTTGTATTTAAATGGAATATCATGACAAAATGTTTGTGGTTAATTTTACCCCGAAATCTCACCAAAGGTGAGAGAAGGGGAGAAACCATAATCAATTTCTTGCAGGTAGGCGATCTGTTTTCGCCAAAGAAATTGGAGAACGCTTGTTAGTACGAGCAGTATCCTGCTTATCTCCAATGTCGCTTTCATGCTGTGGCTTTAAGGGACCACCCGACTTTGGGCGAGCCTGAGAATGTGGCTTCTCAGGAGGTAAAACACGACGCAAGAACCTATTAATCATCTCAAAACTCGTAAATGTAATAACAGCAGCTGGGGTAGTTCTCAAAAGATTAGTGGCACAGCCACGGTAGAAGCCGGTAATGCCTTCTTTCTGGAAAACCTTTTTAACACAATCAATAACACCAGTGTAATGGTTCTCGGAGTTGCGAAGTTGGCCCTGCTCTTGCAGCCTAGAACGTACAACCTGACCAGATAAATCATATCACAATTAGTGAAGAGAATATGAAAAGTTAAGCTCAAGAAAACCTTACCATAGTCGAAACTCTCAAATTCAACAAGACTTCACATAGATAAATTCACTCAAAAAATTTTGGAACCACCAAGTGACGGACATTTACAAACATGCATATCACAGATTCTATCAAATAGGATGTGATTAGAGAAGAAAATAAATGCAGAGAACAATGTAACTAACAGCTTGCCAACATTAATCCAGGACATTACTGCAACATCCCAAGCATGGGGGAATTTTTCTTCTCTTTTGGGTGCCTTAGAACCATGTTTTCTTCAGTCCTCAATATAAATTTTACCTTCAAGAAAATAAAAATAAATAAAATAAAGGGGGGTTTTCACTGGAAAAAACAGTGAAACTCGAAATAGCAACCATAACATGGGACAGTGAAGTAGGCTTATTTGAAGAGCCATGCTATCATGCATGTTTTGCCATGCATCTGGTGGGTCCCTTCAACGGTCAAGTTGGAGAAAACTAGCATCGGTAAGAAAACACGAGGTGGTTAGGGTTGTAACTTGCAAACAAAAATCAGATTCTCCAATTATCTAGGATATCCAACTCCAACAAAAGGGGTCTAGAACCTAAAATTAGGTACTGATTGCAAACCGGGACCAGATCCAGATCCTGAACCAGTTCCTGGACCTGGAATCAAATTGGGTCTGGGTATCCAAAGAGGTTCTGACCAATGGAACAGCAGTACAGGACCCAGCCCATTTGCAAAAGAGCTGCAGCTAGGGTTTCTTCTTCCATATTTTTTTGGAAATTCCTTGTCCCTATCTTCTTAACTACTTTTCCACTTCTCTCTCAACTCTTTCAGTCTCGGAAACTGCAAGCCCTCTGCCTTCTATTTCTATTGTTTTTCTCCTCTCTCTCGGCACACCAAGGCAGCCATTCTCAACCTACTCCAAACCAGCAAGCCCTATCTTCATCTTCCTTGGACCTTGGCTCTGCAAGGCTGCCATAAATCTTCATCTTCTTCTTCTTAATCGTCTCCAAAGCCGACAGCACTGCCACCCTTTGTGTTCCACTGCTTCTTCTTCATCCTCCCCACAATAGCACAACCCAATCCCTGGTGGGCCAGCTCCTAGGCATCCCAGGTAATGGCAACACCAAATCTTGTTAAAGGAAAGGTATATCACATATGGATCTTTGATTGTTCTGCATTTTTCAAAGATTATAGAAATACAACAGGGATGTTTGTTGGGTCATACTGTAATTCCACCTATTTGCTGTGTTGGTGCAAATGAATCCCAACTCAAATTTATACTTTCATCATATGAAAAGATTCAAAAAAATAAAATAAAATAAAATAAAAGGAAATTGCATCTTTGATTCATTTTTTTATTAGTGAAATGTAGTTTTATGCTAACTGAAATTTGTATTTTGATTTATTTTGATATCACAATCAACAATATGCTATCTACTGAAAGATCTGAAGAGTGGTAGCAACAAATTCAGTAATCCCTGTTACTGTGGTATTACTCTATGGCAATCGATTTTTTTTTTTTTTTTTTTTTTTTTTTTGGTATCCCAGCTATAGGGAGCTGGACTCCATCAAAATTTTTTTTTGGGATCCCAGCTATATGGAGCTGGCACCTACCTTCAAAAGAGGGAAGCAGACCTCAGAGAGGTGGTGGAGGCGTCAGGCGAGGGAAGCGGATAGACTCTATGGCAATCGTTGGATTTGTAGGCTGAAGATGTTTGTATATAAAGATCTTTCTCAGAAATTACAAAGACATAGCACTTTTCTTCTTCATGTAGAATGTGAAATCACATTCTGCAGAAAAATTGGTGGAGAGCCATTATCCATTTGGTACAATCCAAAGCGCATTGGCACAACATACCATTTCAAAACAAATAAACAATGGAGAAAAAAAGGAAAACTCATAAACTCAATCCAAATGGGGCCCATAACTGGGTTTGGAATCAGAACCAGTTTCAGAACCAAAACTGGAGTTGGAGTCGGATCAAGTTCCAGATCTGGATCCCGGTCCTCGGAACTATATTTGGAACCAGGAAACAGGTTCTGAGCGTGAACCAGATCCAGGTCTCAATCCATCCTATAGAAAATGGATGCAGATATGATTCTAGTTCGGACCCGACCCGTTTGCAACCCTAATGGTGGTCTAGCTGTTAGGACCCTTTGATATGAATTGTTATGTTGTTCACTAACAGCCCGAGCTTTTGGTGTTTTCGGTTAGAAACATGGAAACAGAGCCAAGAGGTTACTCGTTCATATCCCTAAGTACGTGTTTGTGTCCACATTGATCATTTAGCGTGTTTCTATCCACGTGTGGAGCCCCACAAGTGGGGAGCTGCCAGGACCCTTTGACATACATTGTTCTACACCAATAGCTCAACTTTTGGTGTTCCTGGTTATTAACACTGGCCACCTGTTCCAAAGTAACTGAATTTGGAAGTAGAAACAAAAGCAACAAAAAATGTGGTTGAAGAGTATTATTGAGTGATGGCCCATTGAAGACTAGAGACCATCAAAGAGACTTTGGTGGTTGAAGAACCCATGTTGGGGAATCCCGTGAGGCTACCATATTTACAGCCAATTTTAAGGGCAATGTATAAATAGCCATATTTAGGGAACTCCTTTTACATTTACCACATAATATGGTTAGAGGAGCACCACCACTCATAATTCATTGTTGTGGAGCCATAACAGCTGGCAACACCCAGCAGTTAGTGAGTAATTAACTTGCATCTACTTAGGCATAACAGGGAATGTTTCAATATATAAGGATATGTATGTGATGTTTTTGTAACTCCGCCAGTTTTTGCTGCCGGTCCCAAGCTCGAGTAAAGGACGAGGGTTGCGTTAGATAGGTTGACAGCCAACGTTAAACTTTGTCACAACCCAAACATAAATTCTCAAATAAGCTCAAAATAGAACGGAATGGAAAAACAGAATTCATGTAACCGACACCAACATGGTTGGGATAAGGCTTTAATGATGATGATGATGATGATGATGATGATGTGATGTTTTTGTGGAGTTCTAAAAATACCTCATGGGGGTAGGTCATTGTTGATGCAAGTACTTTTGACAATGAGGAGGCAATGGCAACATTTCCAGCACCAAGCTTGTCAACAGTTGTGTTGTCTGGGCATTTTTCTTTTAGTCAGGAACAGTGAAGAATATATAGGAAACATTTAAAAATCATGTTTGGAAACATCTAAAAATCATAATTGAAAGTACTTCAGTACCCCTTCTTGCCAGATAAGCTTTAATCTTTTCATATGCTGGAAACTGGATTGCGACATGACTTACCCCCGCTAACGCAGGCAACAGGCCACTGTACATATCAAGAAAACAAATGACCTTAAAAATGCTAACCCAGAAGATCATCTAGAATATTGAAAATAATAATTTAACACAGGGCCTAGAAACTACAGTGCATAGCCCAAGGTTAGCAAAAGAATGACTTATATAGCAGTCAAATCCTGAAGTCCACGAACAGTGGGAAAGAACGAGAGATCAAACAAGACACACAGAAGTTATGTTGGGAACTCAATCAAGACATTGGCATGTGTGCAAGATCCAAGCTGCTCTATCAGGAAGGCCACAGTGTTGAACCAAAAGGCAGGCCAGGCAGTTCATATTGTGAGTGGTCACGCAGGTATGCCCAATATTTTTTGCCAATCATTTCTTGAATACAAGAGCAATCCAACAAATTAGAGGATCCTAGCTGCAGGACATGGAACTTAAGAGCTGAATGATGAACAGATTAGGATGTGCATTTTGTTATATATGCTGTGCTGGCATGGGCATATTGGTTGAAATGGGGCCGATAATATTCCATTCTAAGTTCTCATTTTAGAAAATACAGACGAGCAAACAACCAACCTGTACAATCCCCGAATACCCTCTTCATGAGCAATTCTTTTCAAGGCCGAAAATATACTCTGGTAAGGCACCACTCCTGACCTTATTCCTTGTGTCTGAGGAAAAGATAACAAATGCATATACAAAGCCACAATCAAATTCACAGAGGCTAAAAATGAGATGAATTGGGCATATGTAGGCTTTGCATATCTAAAACACTTAAATTATAGCCCTATTTCGTACAAGCAATTAAGCACTCATAGAGGTAGGCTTCAGTCATGTATTTCTCAAGAAGAATGGTCAATAATAAGACAGTAGCATATGCAACTAAAGTAACTTGGACATGGAAGGTCAACCAATCCTAGGAAATGATTACCCAAAACATTTATGCAGAAAATTTATTTGTTGCAGGAGACCATAAATTTTAGTGCACAGAAATATGAAGGAAATGTCACATGCACCAACCAAGACATGCACACACAAATAAATAAAGAATTAACATAATATATATGTTTGTGAGAACATGAAGGACATTTACAAGATATTAACTCGACAAAGAAATTTTTTAAAACCAACTGACCTTGCTTAGGTAGATCATTACTTGGAAGAAAATTTTCCATTAGGCAACTGAGCTGTTTTTAGCAAGTTTGTTTTGGGAGGAGGAAACCACCACCAAGAGAAAACATATGGCCTCAAACAATAACCAAGGTACTGCAAGCACCAAAAAGTTTCTCCCCCTTATTCCTATCAGAGCCTATGATAAGTAACTAGACCAAAGAAATTTATTTTATGGCTAAAGATCCCACAACATGATTCTACAGGGTTGTAAGGCATATTCTACTGCATAAACATCCCCATTAAGAACAGCAGAATAGTCGATAACCAATACAATTCAAAATTATGTTAACATCAGTCTCAACTAAAACAGTGTGGCTGAACAGATATCCTGGGATTTCAATAGCAAAGGCTACAATATAATAATGTAACCACATCAGAGCACAAGAAACAGCAATCCAAAAGCTTAAAGATGGTGAGGTTACAATAAACGGATCACATCCAGCCTACCATAGAATTATAGATACCCAAAGAACAATATAAGAGCATCTAGACATACCTGTAGTCTAGTCTTAACAACCCACAATGGATTGGTTGCAATGGCGGTTGCAGCACCAGCACCTGAAGCTGCTATCACATGTGCACCCGATGTAAGTTCACCATTTCCATCGACTACATAAAAACACATCAAAATTATTACAAAATTCAAACCAACCAGACCACCTGCTTCCAGGAAAAGCAAGTAAAGGTTAAATGACACCTAGCTAAAATAGAATCAAAAGAAAGAAGAACATAGAAGGCCTGAATAACGAAACATACTATAGAACCTATCACGAGAATGAAGAAGCCCTTTGAGTTGATCATAAACTGTGAAGTACACCTGCATGATGAGAGAACAATGTTCATATAATCATATGCATGTCTGAACAGATAAAACATTTTTCTTCAAACTCAAGCTTCTAATTATTGATTGCTAACAGAGAGCACATCCCATTGACATGTGCAATTCATTGGTTGCTAAGAGTACGCTATATGTGTGCAATTTAGGCCTACCCAATCAAGAACAGGGTCGACATGGGTCGACTGCAGATGAATTAGCAAAGTATTTATCAACATGGTAACAGCACATAAATAATTAAAGTTGTTCTATTGCAACTTCTGATTAGCATCTTTGCTTTCATCGTAGTATTGTTGAAGCGTCCAGACTAGGAGCAGGCATTTGATTGATCAAGGTAGCCTGACAAATTCAAAAAACTTATTGCAGTTTCATTAAAAAATCTGGTGCCTTCTAGTCTTGTGAATTGTTTATATTGCAGTTAAGGACCTGTATTCTGCTGATATCAGCATCACATCCAAACAAAATCCGAACATCAAAAGAAGCGATGCGTTAAAAAGCCTCCTTTAAGTTGGTGGAAAAGATAGCATAAAGCTATCAAGCAGTACACAGAAGCTGAAGCTCAACCAACAAATTAGAAGCTCATAAAGTGGATTTTCAATGCAAAAGGACATTTATAGAACTCGAGGTCGAGTTCTTTCCATGTGCAGGATAGGCCCATAACTCACGTGTGGAGCCTAAATGATGCAAATCCAATTTAGTTTCTTATTTTATTATTGAGTTGTAGTTGGCAATAGCTTTCTAAAAATTTATTATGATTGCCAATTTTATTTTCTAAGTTGGCTAATAGTTAGTTCTTTAGTTTGATTACATCACTAAGCCATTAAGATATTATTTTCTCATTTATATGGCATTGTAGAGATGGAATTCCCCAAAGTAGATGATTAATAGAATTGTGGATTTTATCCCTTGGAGGTGCATCCTAGTGTGTGAAAGTCTTTGCAGAGACCTCATAGTGTGGGGCTGCATCATTCGAGGTACTCCATGTGTGTATTTGGAATAAGCCTCCAATGTGACGTGAAAGACACGTAAGGAGGTGCCAGAGGCCAATCCACACTACCTTACCATTGCCAGAACCAAATTCCCTACCTCTATTGTCAATTGATGACTGTCTCTATCCTCCGCTTATTGATTGCTTTGCCCTACAAAATGGACATGGTAGATGAGTGAAGTCCCAAATAAGTCGGTGTTCTAATTCCATAGCCTTTCCTTGGGTCATGAATGAAACCACCCACGTTTGAACTCCCTTTTTATTCAGGCATTGGACCCAAGCCTGCACAAAGCGAATCATCAAGCATTCAATCTTAATACACATCCTTCGTGTTGTTGGAAAAAGGAGTACCTTTTTGTATGAATCAAAGGCTCAAAATCTTTGGAAGCGACATGAAGCTCATAAGAGTCCTCCATCTCTAGTAGAAACTAGATTCTATATCTACTAGCCTTCTCTTTGAGAAAGCAATTAAAGTGTGAGCTCCACCCACCATAGGTTCCCTTGCAAGGGAAGAGTAGTATAACTACTTGCTCTAGATTGCCCACTTTCCCATAATGCAAAACATCGGCTAGGTGGGGCTAGTTCACCAAGTCAAGGCCAACTACTAGATTTTAGGCAAGAGAGGTTAAGGCACTAGATATAATGGCATATCATCATCATCATCATCATCATCATCAAGCAAAGCAGAATCAAGGAGCAAGTAGGGGCAAGGCTTCACACCTAACAGTTGATAGGCTTCACAACCATGGCATCATGCTAGTCCCATTGCAGGAGAGAACAGGGGTGCTCACAGGCCAAGCCAATGTAATTTGGGCAGGAATTGGGTGTATAATCTAAGCAGGCTCATTTAGTAATTTGGCTTGGATTTGATTAAGTACAGAAAGCCCAGAGCACAACCCAACAAAATTGACTAAACGGGTGGGCTTTGTCCTGATTTTTACGGCTTGTGTTGGGCTTAGGCTGGGCCCAGGCCTATATTTCTAAAATCGGGCTAGGCCTCTATATGGCTCAGTGAAGTCGCCTAGCCCATAAGTCGGCCAACCCATTGGGCCCAATCCATAAGCCCAACAGGACATCCAGTTATTTAAGGATATTATAAGTAGTTTAGTTTGATTAGGATTAATATTAGCCAATTCTTATTTTATTTTTACTTATTCTAATATTAGTAACTTCGTTTCTTAGGAATCAAGCCTTATTCTAATATTAGTAACTTTGTTTCTTAGCAATCAAGCCAACTCCAATACATAAGAATGTTACGTCTCATTGTTATACATGCTCAGTTTAAATCAATAAAGTTCTCTTTTGAGTTGTTATCTCTTATGATGTTTTTTCCTTTTGTGAGAGTACCCTAAGGCCAAAATCCTTCTTGGATTCAATCCATCCTTCGAGAGATTGATCTATTTATCGATAGTGGATTCATGGCTGCGCCAACTGGTATTAGAGACAAAATCCTGCTGTTGCCAGCGAAACATTGTCTTCCCTAGATCTCATCCATCCATCTATCTCATCACCGAAGCCCCACTCTTCCAAAACCTATCTTCGGAAGCCATTCCCATCCTTTCCACCTGCAGAAAACCTTCACCCATCCCCCTGTCTAACCTAGTAGCTAACTGAACCCTAAACCAGCCCCATTGGTCATCATCAACCACCCTTAGCCCCTTCAATTTCCGCCAAACATCCCCAAAACCAAAAAAAAAAAAAAAAGAGAGTAGTGAGGAAGAATAAGATCTGTGCATCGGGCGTACCTAGTCATCACAGGACTACCACAGCACCTCCGCTCCTCGTCGCACAACAGCACCTTGCACCAACATCGCAAATCTCCATCAAACCGTCACTGCAACCATTCATCAACAACCAGCAGCATCTTTATCGGCCTCTCCTCTTCATCACGCAAGTAAGACCCTTCTTTGTCTTCATTTGGTTCTCTACACTGTTAAGAGAAAACAAACAAGGCCCCATCACACGTCCTAGTCCAACGCTGGATTTGAACTAGTTTCTTACTGGGCCTAAGTTAGGCCCTAACCTAGCATGAGTCTAGTCTAAATTAAGTCCAATTGAAACTCAAGCTGGGGAGTCCATCTATAAAAGGGGTCCTGATCTCAATTCCAATCAGACCACACAACTAGGGTTCCGACCTCCCCCTGGTCACCAACAAAATCAGCCTCAAAGATAGCTACAAGCCCCTGTTAGGACAAATTAATACTCAACAAATTCAAAAGTGGCAGCCAAATCAGAATAATCTTCGAGCGCCAACCCGAACAGATATGCAGGATATTATATGTTATTCTTGCAAGCAACGCGGGCATTATTCTAAGGAATGTCCACACAAAAATTTGCATTGTGAAGGTGTACAGATGATGATGAGCACATTGAGATGAAATCGCCTCACTAGGTTCTACAACCTGAGTCTGAACAACCGGTTGAAATTTCAAACCCTACTGACCATGGTCTCTTGCTTTTTCTTCATCGACACCTTTTAGTTATAGATAATGCAAACGATGATGATGATAAGAACCTAGCTCCTATTTTTTGGACTCGA
Source organism: Sextonia rubra (assembly GCA_037013555.1). Classification (NCBI taxonomy): domain Eukaryota; kingdom Viridiplantae; phylum Streptophyta; class Magnoliopsida; order Laurales; family Lauraceae; genus Sextonia; species Sextonia rubra. The sequence goes on along the minus strand of JASUAD010000024.1, from coordinate 18,266,658 downwards.
GTTACTTGCAAAGGTAGCCGATGTAACGTCATTATTGACGGTGGTAGTGCCATGAATGTTATATCCAAACGAAGCAATTAACATCATGATTGCACCAAAAACACAGACAGAAGACATCAAGGATGACATCGAAGAGCAAATTAATGGCAACACTATTTTCGTGGGTACAAACACTATTGATCAAAGCAATGTCAACCATGAACCTCAAAGCGTTGAGAAAGTACAATGACAAGCATACATTGAAGGCTTTGCTCCAGTTAGCAATGACATTGAATACCTTAGAGATCTTATTGTAACTCCACTTTCAGCAACTTACATTGAGTCACTGAAATTCAAATCAATTGCTCCAGTGGTTCCACAAGAAGATCAAGTTGTTGAAGTCCCCCACATTGACTTCATCTTCGGTAATTAAACATGGATATCTGACAACCAACAATTGAAGCATCTACTGGTGCATGCACACATCCAAGCTACATTCATACATCCGAAGATGAGACATCCAACATACTTTTACATAGAGAAAAGGGCCACGTCAAGCTTTCAAGCCGTATCATGAAAATGCGGATCTAAAGAAAAGACAAAAGTTTGTGCAACTGATTTTCAACCCAGCCGGAAGTTTACCTCACCTTGTGGTCAAACTCCTTCCAGCATTTCTCAAATTGGCAAACTTATTAGAATTAAGTTTTTCCAAGCCAAGGTGAGTTGATGCAAACCAAACCATAAGTCGGCCAACCTGTTGGACCCAATCCATAAGCCCAACAGGACATCCACTTATTTAGGGATATTATAAGTAGTTTAGTTTGATTAGGATTAATATTAGTCAATTCTTATTTTATTTAGACTTATTCTAATATTAGTAACTTTGTTCCTTATGAATCAGGCCAACTCCAATATACAAGGATGTTAGGCCTCATTGTTATGCATGCTCAATTTAAATCAATAAAATTTCCTTTTGAGATGTTATCTCTTATGGTGTTTTTTCCTTTTGTGAGGGTGCCCTAGGGGTTGAATCCTTCTTGGATTCGATCAATCCTTCGGGAGAATGATCTATTTATCAATAGTGGATTTGTGGCTGCGCCACTTAGCCCAACCCTTGAACAACCCTAGTAGAGAATGCAGAAGCACCAAAGTTTCTTATCATTCATCATTAGGTCTCAAAAGTGGCATCACAAGTCCTTATATAAGCAAAACATAACCCTAGAACTAATTATGAGTCCTGACCATCTAATCATGCTCAACAATGTAATGAGTTGCACCCGCATAAACATCCATACTTAAAAGGAATAAACCATTAAAAATAACTCTAAATAAAAATAAAAATAAAAAACTAAAACAAGAATTGAATAAGCTTGCCCAAACGGCTGGTCAACCTATGGATCATAGGTACGTCCTGTATCATATCATCAATGCCTGGTCCTAACTTTCAAGAAAGGGTCAAGAAAGAAGATAAACGAATATGGGATTTAAGTAGGTGGATGGAGTCATTATTGATTAATGAAACCAAAGTTGGACATAGTAGTCTTGAAGACTTAACCTATGATACCCAGATACGACATTTGACCTATGGTACCAGTATGGACACAGTCTGATATGGATACGAATATGGGTACGGGATACGGCAAGATATGGCTTGGATACGACTCTCAATTTCAGGATTCAACATTTTACCAAAATTGGACCTTTAACCAAAACAAAAACTCCCTTCTAAAATGTCAGAATGGATTTCTGACCATTTTTTATGAACCCCTAATTTTGTCAGAAATTTTCTTGATTTCTTTTAGAAAAATTAGCGTCCTAGAGGAAAACAAAGAAAGAAAAAAAAAAAGAGGAGGAGAAGCCAATTTGGGTGTACATTTCACCAATGACCAGCTACAACATTAGCTAGCAGCAATAACTGACGACCATCTTCTTCCTCCTCCTCCTTACGCTTTCTTCTTCGCAAGTTCAAGGCTAAGGTTGAGTTTGGGATCAAAAAGATGAGATTGAAAACGAAATTGATAATTTTTTTAAGAAGTTGTATAATGGTGATGCTAGATTAAGGCCTAAGATGGACAAGGTTTCTTTCAGGAAGCTTTCTATTTCTCAGGCTACCTCGTTAGAAGAGTGATTTAACAAAGAGGAGATAAGGCAAGCTGTTTTTGCTCTACAAGGGGATCGGGTCCTTGGTCCAGATGGATTTCCTATAGTCTTTTTTCAACAATTTTGGGAGCTGATAGAGGATGACTTGCAAGTGTTCTTTGATGAATTTCATGATAATGGTGTTAGAACAAGAGAGTTGAGTGCTTCTTTCATTGTTTTGATTCCAAAGAAACAGGGCAATTTCAATTAAGGACTTTCGACCTATAAGTTTGACTGGCAGTATTTACAAAATTCTTGTTAAAGTTTTGGTTGATTGGTTAAGAAAGGTGCTTCCAGAGATAACTTCAGAAAATCAAGGTGCTTCTATTGATGGGGGTTAGAATCTAGATAGTGTGCTTATTGCTCATGAATGTATAGATTCAAAACATCGGCAGTAGCAACGTCCTGGTTTAATTTGTAAGCTGGATTTTGAAAAAGCATATGATATGGTGGATTGGGGTTTCCTTCAATATGTGATGTCTAGAATGGATTTTGGTAATAGGTGGCGCCAATGGATTCATAGTTGTGTTTCTTCCGCTCATTTCTCAAGTTTGGTTAACAGATCTCCTAAAGGCTTTTTCAAGAGTTCTAGAGGTCTTCGGCAGGGTGACCCCTTATCTCCGATGCTTTTTGTAATTGTAGCAAATGCCTTGAATGCACTAAGGGAGAGAGCAACTCAAAGGGCTCCAATTAAAGGTTTTGCTATTGATAATGGTGCAATTGAAGTAACTCACAATTTGCAGATGATACCATCATATTTTGTGAAGCTTCTTCAACTCAGGTGGATATGTTGAAAATAATTTTGAAATCGTATGAGATGCTTTTGAGGTTGAAAATTCATTTTTGTAAATGTGAGTTTCTTGGTGTTTATATGGAAGAGAGTCATGTAGTTTCTTTAGCTAAAATAGGAAATCTGCCCTTTGGGTCTCCTTTTTATGTTTGGGGTCACCCAAAAATCAGCTTTGGGTAGGGGTGTTGGAGCGGATCCAGAAAAAATTAAGTTCATGGAAAAGCAAGTATTTATCTATGGGTGATCAAATTACTCTAATTAAGTCAATTTTGTCCAATCTCCCTAGTCACTATCTATCTTGCTTTAAATGTCCCAATTGTATCATGCAAAAGATTGAGAGGTTTTAGAGTGACTTCCTTTAGAATGAATCTATTGAAAATCACAAGTATCATTTGGTGAGATGGGATTCAGCCTGCAAACCTTTAGCTCAAGGTGGATTGGGCATCTGCTCCATTGAAAAGGTTAATAAAGCATTACTGGGTAAATGGTTATGGAGGGTAGGGAAGCAAGGACACGAGTTGTGGAGGCAGATTTTAACTTGAACATAGAATATACTTAATATCAGGTGGAATGTGTCAAGTCATCATCATAAGCTTCTGGTTTCTAGAAGTCTATTCTTTCTGTGAAGGGTGATTTTGATTCATGGATTCACTATAGGGTTAATGATGGGCAGAAAGTGAGATTTTGGCATGATGAATGGTGTGGGCAAATGAGATTACATAATCAATTCCCTAATTTGTATTTGTTGGATCAAAGGCAACAAGCCCTTGTTGCGGAGAATTTTTATTCTCTAGGGGAATCTATTGTTTGGGAATTGGGATTTCTCTTTCTGTAGAGACTTACATGATAATGAACTATCAGATTTCACTAGGTTACTTGGGATGCTAGAGCAGGTGTATGTGTCCACTAATAAATCAGATGTCAGAGTATGAAGCCAGATGTTAAAAGTAAGCTTTTTGTAAAGTCGTTTTATAATACTTTGGTGGATATGAGTCCAAGAGTCGAAAGGTGGAAAAGCTTTTGGTATTCTGTTGTGCCGCCTAGAATTTTGGCTTTTTGTTGGGTAACAAAGCATCATAAAATTCTTACTATTGACACACTACGAAGAAAAAATCACGTTATTGTTAATGGTTGTCTGATGTTTTTAAAAGATGAGGAAATAATACACCATTTATTGATTCATTGTCAATTTTCTTAAAAAGTTTGGATGGCTATTCTTAATTTGTTGGAAATTGAGTAGGTCATGCCAAGAACAGTTGAAGGTCTTTTTGTTCAATTACATCTAAGATGTAAATTTGTCCAAACGAGGATTTTATGGAAGTTTGTTTTGTATGCTACCCTGTGGAAGCTATGGCTCGAAAGAAACAATGACCTTTCAAATATAAAAGCAGAGATGCGAGGGAGGTTACTGAGTCCATTGTTTGGACAATGTTAGAATGGGTGTGCAGGAGAAAGGAGTTTAAAGGAGTCTCTTTGGATGATCTTAATAGGTCATGGATAGCTTCTATAAGGAGGAGGCGTTGTGTAAAAGCTATGGATAGAGTTAATTAGAAAAGTCCGCCTCAAGTTCTCCTAAAGCTTAATTTTGATTGGAGTTATTTATGTTCTACTTGTAGAGGTGGTATTGGAAGGGCCATTAGAGATTGGAATAGCCATGTTGTCAGGAGCTTTTCTAGGCCTTTTTGTCGTTCACATGTGAATGAAGCTGAAGTATTTGCACTTCTAATTAGTTGTAGGGAGTTGTTGAGATTGGATAGTTATAAGGCCATTATTGAACGTGATTCCTTTTTGGTGATTCAATGGTGTTCAAGGAAATCTTCTCATTTTTGGAGGATTGCAAATTGGGTGAAGGAGGTAATTGCTATCACTCCAATTTTGGATGCTCAGTTTTTTCATATTCAAAGAGAAGCAAAAGTTTTTTTTTTTATTTTGATGACCCAAAGAGAAGCAAATGTTATGGCAAATAGTCCTGCTAAGGAGGGAGTCTCTCGCTCTTCTCTTTCCTTTGATGTTTAGCTCTTTGTTTTTTGCTAGTTTCAATGTTTTGTGGCTTCTTAGGGCTGGTTTAGCCGTCTTGCTTTCTGTTATGTGTTTTTTATGCAATAAAATTTTTATAGTTATCAAAAAAAAAAAGGGACAGGGTAGTTTCCTATTTTGCAAGTTCAGGCACAATGAAAGGGGCAAGGCATGGGGCAGTTTTCTTCTTTTGAAAGTTTAGGCACAACGAAAAGGGATAGGGCATGGGTTTTGACTTTATGTAAAGTGGGTGTGGGCCTGAGCTGCCCATGTGGCAAGTTTTAAAATGATGACTCGACCGGGAAAACTGAAATAAAAAGCGGCAGGGCTTGATTTTACATATTGGTTGGATACTTAGTAGAATGAAATCTTATATAAAATTGTAAATATGTCTGTATCCATACTGTACCCTATGTAAGTATTATACCTTATGCAATACCATACCCATATCTATGTCCTAATTTTTTAAAGCTAGTGAGTCAGATCTCTGTTTCCCATGTCCATGTCCATATCCGTGTTAATAACTAGGCATCATAGGACTTAAGAGTGATAGACACAGTATTTGTAGAGCACAATAATGGAAAGAATGAAAAATTTTCCAAAAATTACAAAACCTAGCTCAAAGAGCCTTCTCATAATTTAGTATAGAATCAAAATGTAGAGGTCTCATTGATTTGTAACCACATCTTAATGCTCAAATCTGACCCTAAAAAACCTCAACAAAAAAAAGAAAAAGGAAAAAGTGACAAAAAAAGGACTTTCCATTTCCGCCAAATCTAACTAGAGAAAACCACTTTAATCAAGCAAAAGAAGTGAGATTTTCACTCACTTTCAGGTCAGCAATAGGACCTTGCTTGTTCATATTGCCAACTGATGCATGTGAAACAACCAACGCTTCCGCTAACATCAAAATGTATGCATGGTATGAGAGCTACACTCAACATAGAGGCTGACATGCAGTAGGTCAAGATTGCTAACCAAGTTTTTGATGAAAAGTTTGCATAATATAATATAATAACTTTTCAAAAGGCATCTATCTCAGAAGTTGTCCCCTCGTAACACATTCAAATGGCAACGGCATGCAATTTCCCACATTCACCATGGAAGAGTGATGCAGTCCAAAGGGGTAAGTAGAAAAAACCCAATTACAATCTCCTACCCGAATCTACAGAAGCTCAAGCAATCACAAGGAGAAAAGTAGTGGAAAGCTTATCCCAAATGCAATCCACCACTCGAAATAGTCGTCAACCCTAGGGAGAAATCCATTTCAAACCAACATGGGAAGAGAGAACTTGCAAACCATGCAAATTTTATTGAGAAAAGAATATCATAAAAATCAGCCCCGGTCTCGATGTCACATACATTATGCTTTTGTAATGCTTCTCGTAAAAATTAACCCTAAAGATACTTCTAATCCTAGCCATTCATTGAGTTCAAGCAATAAAAGGAAAATACCAAAATAAAGTCCTCAATCCATATTACAATGCAATTATTGAACGGATGCAAATCAATTATTCTTCTTGATTGTTATCAATTCATGATAATGGATTCTGTAATTTCTAAGATTCAATTTAGAAACAGTAATTGTACAGGATTTCCTTATATAAAGAATCCTCTATAAGCTTTGACTTTCCTCTTAATAAGCTATCAATTAGTGTCAATAAAGACCTCAGATCATGGAAAAAATCATGACTCAGTTGGAAAATTGATTTGCATCATGAACCCCAAAGAAAAGAAAATAAAAATAGAAAATCATGGGGATTTCTCTCTCCACTTTGGACATCCATATTGATTTGGGCATGGCCCCCACTTAGTTGCTAGCTATTTTTACTACTACTTTTTAGTAGTTGTTTATTTTGTAAGATTCCCTCTTAGATATGCTTTGATTTTAAAAGTGCTAGCTCATGAAGAAATTGGACATCCCTTTTGGTTGACGAATGAATGGGCCCCACTTGCTTCTTCATTCTTTTTTTTCTTTTTTTTAAACGTTAAATTTCATTAATGGAAGCTATACAAGAGGACCATACTGACAAGCTTAGAGGCCAAAACTAGAGAACCAAAAAAGAGCCCGACACCATCAAGCCAAAGAGAGAGGAAGAAAAAGGAGAGCCACAAACAGAACAACATAATCCTTAACATCTGCCAGCATTTTCGCTCCAATTCCTCATAATCTGAACAATAGGGTAATCCTTGAAGGAGGTATTAACAAAAACCCAATAGGCGACAAGAAACTTGATTTTTCATTCATTGCTAATTCTGTTTTGGAAAGTTGCCAACACATGCCCCTCCCTTCAATATTCCTTGATTTAAGCTTGCTCCAAGTACAAGGATCTTGCATTTAGAATGTTTCACCAATTCATGCTGCTTGCAAAAGAATCAATGCAGATGTACCGTGCTAAAGGGTTGAGGTCCACACTCCCCACTTTTCGGACCTGTTTGACCAATCTCAGGGACATCTAAATAGACCAGGTATATGAATCTAATATGGACTGAGTTTGGAATCAAATGGACCTGATTTGCATCATAATTAATGGGCCCAATCTAGAAAACGGGCAGCCCAACTTGCTGGACTTTTCACCATGCTGGGCTTGATTGGGTTGGAGTCAATGGTTCAAAAGATTCCCTAAAGTGTCATTTCGTTCAATTATTTTAGAATATTTCACAATTAATTTGAACTCATCTCGGACTTCTAGTCAAAGATTTGACCCCTTCCTGTTGATCTTTGTTCAAAATTCGCTTTGACCTTCGGCCCATTCAATCAAGCCAATTAAGCTAATCTAAGGCCAGTTCTATCACATAACCACACAAATCTTGATCATAAGCTCCTGCATCTCCTTTTCCACTTGCAAAAAGTCCCGAACATGAGGCAGCATACCATACAATATATTGTTGACAATGAGCCATCATGCCACATTCCAGATTTGCAAATAACCACCTCCAAGAAAGACATCCGATCTCATTAAGGAAATTATCCACTTGATACCAAGACGGATCTCACTTTGTAAGCATCTTGAATCTCTTTGCTACTCCATTCCTAATGTCTTATTGTTCTTATTTCTTTTAAGATAGCATTATGAAGAAATATTATGTCCATATGTGGAGTTCCACTCACACAACCTTCCAAATTCCACTTTGGGGAAAATTAGGGCACAATTAGGGTTTTGATTTAGGCACAATTAGGGCACAAATCAATATATGTAATTAGGGCATAATTAAGTAATTAATTAAGGAAATTAGAGACAGAAAACAAATGAGAATTAGAATATTTATTAAATAAGACTTCTTGGGCCCATTTGGGACCCTTCTGAGTTGGACGATTAACTCTGGTATGGGTTATGCCATAAAGTTAAGAGGTATCCACAGATAGTTGATGGTAGGCCATCTATAGTAGATCTAGTAATTGAGTGCCACAAGACAGTAACCAATGGATATTGTTATTAACCAGGAACACCAAAAGCTTGAGTTGTTAGTAAACGACAAAATAATATATATCAATGGGTCCTAAAAGCCCCCTCATGTGTGGTGCTTCGCACGTGGACAGAACACACGAACGACAAAACAATGTATATCAAAGGGTCCCTCTAGTTACAACCTAGGTGGTAACCAATGGTAGAATGGTGAGATATCAACTAATTAAGAGCTTCTACCAAAAAAAAAAAATTAGGAGTAATAAGACAACTCAAAGTGGGGTCCCAAAAGGTAATAAAAGGGGATGTGTGCCCCTTTGCGTCTCACACACACACACACACACACACACACACACACACACACACACACACACACACACACTCTCTCTCTCTCTCTCTCTCTCTCTCTCTCTCTCTCTCTCTCTCTCTCTCTCTCTTGCCCTCAAGGCTTCCCCTCTCTCTCCACAATCAGTTTCTCTCTTTAAGTTTTTCTCTCTCTAAACCTCAATCATCACACGCCCACTATTCTACCCTCTTTATTAGGGTTTTCAATCTAGAAACTTTAAATATCTAGAATTTGAGGAAAATAAAAGAAAGGGAAGGGATTCAACCAATCACAAAGGAACTCGACAAATTTGACTTAAAAGAAAGTAAACAACCTAAAATCATTAAACATACATGATTTTCCTCCCTGATTGTAATCTATTCAATTAGGCTAGTAAGAAAATATTTGGCTATATAGGTGGATGGTCCACCACAAGAAAGGGATAGTTCAAAGAAGACGTGGATGGAGGAAATAAAATCAAATATTGAGAAGTTTAACTTATCTGAGGATTTGACTCAGAATAGGTCGGATAGGAAAAACAGAATTCATGTTTGGGACAAGGCTTTGATGTTGATGATTGTAATCTATTCAATCCTAGAAACCCTAAATCTAAGCCTAAGCATAAATAAATCAGAAGGGGACATGAGAACTTGATCCAAACCCTAAACTCAAATCGTGGATTGTACACAAAATATGCATGAAACATGGAGGAGATGTGGACCCCACCTGGCCATCAGCCATTGATGGAGATCCCACCATGGCCAAACTATGTTTCACCTTGGCCGAACATGCCTAGGCCATGGATTCATCATGTAGAACTGATTTTATTCGGGTTTTGTGGGTTTTAATCACTTAGAGACGCATGGGCACTTAGGGGTTCGATGCTTCTTTGATGTTTTGAGTTCATTCGTAAGTTTTCATTGATGATAATTAGCATTTCAGATTTATGCTACTAGAAAGTAATTTGTCGAAGAATTTTCCATTGTATATGCATGTCATTGACCGCCAATTTTTGCTGCCGGTCCCAAATCCGAGTAAAAGAGGAGGGTTGCATTAAGTAGGTTGACAGCCAGCGTAAAACTTTATCACAACCCAAACATAAATTTTACCCCAACATGGTTGGGATAAAGCTTTGATGATATGATGATAATGATATGCATGTTATATGTAGGATATACCTAGAAACTCACCAACGATGATGCAATAAACCCTAATATAAGCATGTTATATGTAGGATATACCTAGAATTAGAAATTCACCAACCATGTTGCAATGAACCCTGAATAATAAGAATAAAAAAATTATGGAGAGTTGGAGCATGGCCATGGACCACGATGTATGGATCCATGCTAATCAGCCCTATGTAGGCTTGAATTAAGGCCTTAAAAACCCTATATATCATCATGGTTAGTGTAATTTTGGGTATTCCCCATACATGGTCATACTAGGATTTGGGTATTTTGACTTCAACCAAGGGATTTGGGATTGATTAATGATGAATAAGCTTAGGGCCAGCTGTAGGTGACTATTTTGGCTTGACATTCACCTACAGATCTCCAAGAAGCATGTGTAGAACGATGCTAACTTAAGCATACGATGTATGGATCCATGCTAGTCAGCCTATGTAGACATGAATTAAGGCCTTAAAAACCCTATCTATCATCATGGTTAGTGTAATTTTGGGTATTCCCCATACATGGTCATACTAGGGTTTGGGTATTTTGACTTCAGCCAAGGGATTTGGGATTGATTAATGATGAATAAGCTTGGGCCCAACAGTAGGTGACTGTTTTGGCTTTACATTCACCTATGGATCTCCAAGAAGCATATGTAGAACGATGCTAACTTAAGTATATGATGTCATGGGCTTTTAGACACCAAATTATTGTCAAAGGTGACAAGAAGAGTTGGCCTAAACCTAATATGGAGGTCGCACTGTCCGTTCAATCATGGTTTGTTTGGGGGGGGGGGGGGGGGGGGGGGGGGGGGGGTGGTGGTGTTGTCCAGGGTTCTATTATATCATAAGATTAAGTTAGCATAGGTGCTTGCATGTGGAAGGTGATCGAAGGCCTACATTTTGACATTCTCAAGTTGCTAACAAATACACTCAAAATGCCTACGTATTCTAGGTATTAAAGGTGTGGCAAACTAACTACTTAAACACCGCCCCCCCCCTCCCTTTCCCTCCTCCTCCTCCGGCGGGACACCGCCCGTACTCGAATCACCCACCCACCCAAGACATGGGATGGCACCTCTTTGCCCTACGTACATGTGCCAACACACAAAATGCAACATGAGGTCTTTTTGCCCTACACAAATTCGACCCCAGGACGTGTTGGCTCCGACACCATCTCAAGTTGCTAACCGATACACCCAAAACACCTAGGCATTAAAGGTGCGGCAAACTAACTATTTAACGGACAAAACTTGTAATTCATTACATGATTTGCAACTAATTTGGTATTGTTTGAGCTTAACTAGATGATCTCTTGTCTACATGTATTGTTTTACATGTAAAAAACCATGTCTAGAATTCTTACTAGAATTTATTCTATCTTATGTGAAGACTTTCTTAAACCTTAGGGATGGCTTAGAAACCCTAGTTTTTGGTACAGCTGTTATTCCATACATAATTAGGCGTTAATGGGGACAGTTGGTTGTCAAGGAGGGGCAAAACTATAATTTTCAGAAAAAAGGCAGCATGCGTGTGACCCAATTTTCAAGGGTCAAACAATGTCAGAATTTGGAGACCTTTAATCCTATGGCTTCACCTCATCAAGTAGTATGAGATTCATTTGTAGATCATCGAACTTGCACATCGTATGCAAAAGTTACAAGCAATGCAAGGTCACCATCAAAATCTGCCCAATACTGTAAAATTATGTTTGAGCCCCTAGCCATGTGCCTAGAAGATGTACATGGGCAGAATTGATGTAGTCTGAAACTATAAATGGAACCAATTGTCCTAGTTAATTCTAAATGTGTGTATGGAGTCACAATAAACCTAACGTAGATACTCCACTTGTCTAATCTAGATGCCTATGATGTTTGAGACTTGTAAAGGGCTACTTAACTTAGAACATGAAATTGAATTAGCTTGTGTTGGAGTAGCAACTTAATGGTTCTAGTTTGTCTAGAATTATGTCATTTGGAACCTTTGTTTGAATCATGAATCAGCACCACTAAGCTGTTGAAAATCTGGCATAATTGGCATACAGCTGTGTAAGGATTCTTGGTTATTTATCCCATATGCATATTAGTCTTTTTTTTGGAATTGAACAATTGCCACTTTGTACCAACTTTGGAATGTGATGGCCATGATGAAATATTTTTGTAGGTACCAGTTATTTTGTTCCCGCCACAAATACGGGAGGGGCCAAGAAAACACCATGTGACAACTTGCCTAATGTGGATTGCCAATTTTGCTTAGGAAGTAAGCTTGTACTTTTAAATGTCTTGATGATTCTTATGTCAATCTGTCATTACTCTTTGCATAATCCTATATTGTTAATACTTATCCTTGAACTTTAATGAATTATCCATGTCTTTTATTCTAAATTGAGATTGTATGGAATGTATTGATGGTACACTTACTCGCTAGGTTTTTGTAAACCTCATGCTACAATTGGCACTCATAGGTGAAGTAATAATTGATGCTCAGACGCAAATTCAGTAGAAGGGGAACCACAAGGGTATTAAGAGTGCAGTTCAGATGATGTAGTCCAGCGACATCGAGCTCACTAAAGAGACTTACATTTTGCTTAGTTTTAATATATTTTGACAGTTGTAATAGGGCCCTCAAATTGGCCAAGATATTTATTAGTTTATTTTAAACACTTAGATTTGACATTGAAATTATTAATGGAGTTAGATTATTATAATTGTCCTCTGTTATGACATCTAATATTTGATGTGATGTTTGAAAATATATTCCACCGCAAAGTTTAATTTGACCTAATCTCATAAACATGGAAAAATGTTATCCGTGACATGAAAGACGGACTTCTCTAGAAATTCCGGGTTTTGGGTTGTGACAGTTCTACTGTTTTAGATTTATCCTTACTACTATTTCCATCAATGTCACCCTCAGCCTACCCTTTTCCTTAGTGGGCCATCAACTTGTATAGAAAAAAAAATTCTTCTACAACACTGTCACTAGCCTACACTAGATATGTCCAAACCATCTCAAATGAGTCTTTCTTAATTAATCACCTCTAAATGCTTTTGAAAGTGCTGATTTCTTATACTATCAATTCTTCTTAATTAATCACCTCTAAATGCCTCCAAAAGCTCTTATTTATGACACTATCTTTCCCACTTTCACCACACATCCATCCCAATATTCTCATCTTTGCTATGCTCATTTTGCCCATGTGTTGCTCCTACCAACATTCTATTTCATAGGTTATAGCTGGTCTAATCGTTGTTCTATTAAATTTTTCGTTCAATCTTGTTAATATATGACAATCGCAAAGCACTCCAAAAGAAAGTCTTCACTTTAATCATCCCACTCATATCCTATGTTCGACATCTGCCTCAAGCTATCCTTCCTTGATAATCATCAAGCCAAAGTATCAAAACAAATCTCTTTGTAGTATCTCTTGAGATCTAATTCTCATAGAAGCTCCAGCTCTTTGCACATCCCCTTTGGAGTTGATATTCAAATATTCTGTCTTCATACGACTTAACTAGATTCAAAAGCCTCTTACTATCTTTTAAGTTTCACATTCCCATCACCTCTTGATTTATCCACAAAACTGTATCATCTACAAACAATATACACCAAGGTACCTCTTCTTGAATAGCAGCAATTAACTCGTACATAATTACTTAAGTAGTGCAAAGAGATGAGGGCTTAAAGCTAACCCCTGATGAAAATCTATGGTCACTGAAAACCAACTCGTCTCTCCACATCTAGTTCTCACTCTTTGATTCCACAAAAACAAAAAAACAAAAAAATCCAATCCGCAACTCATTGACGTTATTTAATTGTGGGCTCATGTAAACCTCATTTTGCCTCAGTTTTTCCTCTAGGCTGCAATAATAAAGAGAGGTGACGACACCTTGCCTTAAGACATATAAGATGTGGCTTATTAAAGAATCTAGTAACGTTTATCAATGAACATTCAACATGACTATGAAATTTGCTAAACTTCTAAGTATAGAAAAAGACATCAGGACCCATCTTCTTGAGGAGAACTGCTAGTAATCATTTCATACAACCAATTAAAATCTCCAAAATCTATCAATATTAGCTTTATTTTTTCAAAAAAAATATATTAGCAATTAGTTAATAACAAATTAGGAATGTAATGACTGAATATAATATTTAAAAATAATAAATGAAAATTACTTTGTAAATACTAAAAATTTCATATCTACAAATATGGGTATAATAATTGGACATCTAAACTTTTTCTTGTTTTTAAACAAAATCAATCAATCTCAATGAATAAAAGAAGTAACACTTGTAGAAATGACTACTACAAGTGTTCCAGTGTGATATATTAATTTTCAACTCCATAAAGAATAAAATAAATTAGCTCAAATTGATTTCTTTAACCCCCTTTTAAATAGCTCCAAACTGTTCTAATTGCAAGAGATAGAATAAAGAACTTCCATTAAGAGAGAGCTCCAAATTGCCGGTTTTGACAAATAAATAAATAAATAAACAAATGGATAAAAGATACTCACTGCCCAGTTTGGGAGTAGTGCCAATATGGTCGGAGAGAGGCCACGATACATTCCCCTAATGCCTTCTTTTTTTATTATTTCTTCCAAGCTCGCTACAATGAGACTACCTGATTAAAACCAAAGAAAAAATTATTCAAATTCCAAAATCAAAAGAATAAATATTTCGAGATAAAGACAGAACAGAATCAGTTAACGGCATATGAACTGCAAAATTACAGTCTATACTTTCAGTATCTCAAGCTAAGTTAATGACACTCGCTTTCAGTATCTCAAACTAAGTTTTGATTAAAAATGGACCGTTTCAGTTAATGGCAAAGAAACTGCAAATTGCAGGTGTTCCACTTGTTTTATCTTTCAAATTAATTATGTAACTTATATTGTCAGAAATTGTGTTTAGGAAACCAAACATGATCGAATAAGCAACTTGAGCTGAATTAGTATTCGGGAGAAACAAATGAATATACATACTTTAAAGACTATCTATTGGATTTAAACAAACACAATCACAATGGCCATGCGACAAGGAGAACCTCAAACTCAAGAAAATAACAAGAGAAAAAAAAAACAAACAAAGGCAGACTTGCGGCCTCAAGGACCAATCCAACATTCTAGATTTTTTAATATTTTTTAAGAATTCTTTGTTGCCTAAAAATCATGCCACATGAACTAAAACAATATCCATCTTTTGCCAGATGGGTCAATACTTGATGGACCCATTGGTACCACTAATTTTGACCATCATGATAGTAGTTCAGTCAATCAATATCTCTTTGTGTTGGATTCAAACTGAGGGTTTTTTCCCCCATTTTGAATGAAGAGTCAAACTGAGTTTATAACAGACTGCCTACGCTCAAGCCTGCTTTTCTATAAACTAACAAGATGAACCTAGGCCCATTCCCATGCAGCAACATGCCGACGCCCTACTTTCTAACACATAATCCTAATATTTTGCCAATTGGGTCAGCATGATCCTGACCTAAATAGCAATCCCAATAACTAATCATTTTGGGCTTATGATATTTGTGGTATTGTTTTCTGCAATCTTGATCTCATTCCCCTCATATATATCCCTATATTTAGCTAAAAATATCTTCAAACCAAGCCTTCTTATTTAGGTGCTGGTGCAATAAGGACTGCATAAACCGATCCATTTGCAACAAACAAGATGCTGGAAATCAGGTTCAACAGCCAGACAGGGTCCAAACAGCAACAAGTTTGCCGCTGTAGGGTGGGTGCACAGGGTCCTCTATTTAACCAAACAGCAAGGCTGTAGGCTCCTACAGGTCTCAAGTCTCAATGCATCCATGAATCAACCAAATGAGAAGGGAAATCAAAAGAGAGAACTGCAACAACTGCAAGCCAGTAGTGTTGAGCAGAAAATCACAGGACTGGTTTTCCTTGCAACACAGTCAACTCTGACAACGGACATCGACACTGCAAATTCATTCTGCAAGCCAGATTTGCCTTGATATTATTATTTAAAAATCATATCTTTATTATATGCAATTTTGTGTGTTTATATGGGCTTCATTCTATGCGAAGCACTTAAGTCATTTCATGCATTCTAGTCAGTGTGTATGGATAGCTGGACCAACTTGTAATTTATGAATAATTTTTGGACTTATTTGTAATTTGTCATAAATATAAGATTCTAGGATCACTCTTAGACACACTTGTAATTAACATAATTTAATTATTATCAATTATCACATGATCAAGAGCATGCATGCATGGAGGGAGGCCATGTGCCTAAGTTGTAGCCTGTAGGTCTCATTGTGGCCCATAATAATGAGTTGCGGCCTTGTGAGATTAGCCTAAATCATGTGGGTTAGGCTTAGTTAGTGGGTTAAACCTACTTCTAATGTGAAGAGTCCTAGTTGGTTAGGTTAGACCATTGGTTTTTGAGTTAAGGAAGAAATAAACCACATGGGATTAGGAGACCTTACTACGTTAGGAGTGCCCTAACCCAGATTATTTAAAGAGAGAGGGGTCATAAATCCCAATTACTTCTACGAAACATTTGATTTATGTCATAGGTGTAGAACTCTCTCTCTCTCTCTCTCTCTCTCTCTCTCTCTCTCTCTCTCTCTCTCTCAACTAGGAGGCATACATGGAAAGGGACAGTCAGGGCTAGCACATCTTCATCTTCCTCATTAAGCCATCATTATCCTTGCACTAGAGCTTAGGTGAGTGGTTGTTATGAGCTAAAGTGCCTTTGGTTTCCTCACCAATCTTTGTGCCTAATTCTTGGTATCTTTTGTTCTTCCTTGAATACCCTTTTTTTTGTTGTAGCATGCCTCTTGACTGTTAAGATATAAGAATAAGGTTCCTATCCTCTTCCCTTGTGCCTAATCTCTTGTTTAGCTATGGGTGTGCCTTTTCCTGACCTCTCATGTGATTGATATCCACAAGGACCCTATAACTCAATGGTTATAGAGGATACCTTTCAACTTTCACTTCTTAATTTCATGTTGTTATCATACCCTAAAGATTATTAATGTGATGGTATGGTCCTAGAATAAGATCCTTAGCATGTAACTTTGATTTCTTCTTGTTCTACAGTATCAAATCATGTCAAACATGCTTAGATCCAACCCCAATCATGGTTTTGCAATGCAATAGGGGTTTCTTGTTGAAAAGTCATGTTTATCTATCCTTAAGACATGATTTAAAACCCTTGAACCAACACAATACCTTACTATACCTGATTGTTCAGTGTGGGCTGTTGTTACTTTTCATGCATTCGCACTTGGGTTTTGATATATCTCCTTGCGCAAATTGTTTCAACTTGATTTCTTTTAATTCCAAGGTTCTAGATACCCTCTAGAATGCATGTTTGATTCAGATTTTCATTCCATTTTGATCATGTGGTTTTAGCCTATTTTCATGCAACCATTATCTTATTCTATTTTCTATCAGGATTTTTTGTGCAATACCATACTATTCTCACACCAATCTACTTAGGGAGTCATGCTCCTAACAGAGTAATCTTATTCTCATTCTTTGTCTATCAGTTACCTTTCAAACACAACTGGCTTCACGTCGTTTTGAGTTTTGAGAAGAAGGCTATGTCTGTTTTCCTAAAACCGCACAATTGGGCAAATCTGCATAAATTCCAGCAAGCATATGCTGGTTGCTACAGTAACCGCACCTGGTTATTGTGCTTAGGAATTTTTGCTTCTTTTTTTTTTTTTTAGATGTGCATATGAATTAGGGTGCGTTTGGCATCATGCCATTCAATGTTCCCACGAGATAAGCCTGCAGAAAACATGTTTGATATGTTCAAATCACTATTCAAAATTTTATTCTCGCGGGAAGGAATATCAAAATTTGAACCCGCTAGCATAAGAAACTCAGAAAAAAAAAATTTAACAACTTGCTGGCACAGTTGTTTCTCACTAATCTCAAAGTGACTGTACTACCTAATTCCTAGACTGGGTCACATAGTAACAAGCACAAAAGGTAGGCCCATATTATAATTCCTAATTTCTTATAATGGTAGGACCATATTAGAAATCATTTGAGTGTGGGTCCCATTTCTAATTTCTAAATGTGGGATATATGGTAAAAAAAATATTCTCTTTCAAAAAAAATATTTAATCTTTCAAAAAAATATTTAATCTTTCAAAAAAACTATTTAATCTTTCAAAAAAAAATATTTAATCGTTCAAAAACTATTCAATCATTCAAAAAAAATGCTTAATCTTTCCAAAAAATATTTAATATTTTAAAAAAATAATCTTTCCAAAAACATATTTAATCTTGCAAAAAATTATTTAATCTTTCCAAAAAAATAATCTTTCAAAAAAATATTTAATTTAAATCTTTCAAAAAAATAATCTAATCATTAAAAAAAATCAGAAAAGGTGGAGCTACATTATAATTCCTATGAATGTAGGCCCACATTGTGAATTCTATGATTGTGGCCCCATGTTCTAATTTCTAAATGTGGGTACCACATAATATTTAAAGTGGGTCTCGTATTCACAAACAACAAATAGGACAACCCCACATTATAATCTATTATAATTTCCAAAGGTGGACACCTCATCATAATCTCTAAATGTGGGTCCTATGCACAAAATCAGAAAAGATGTGGCTCCACTTTGTAATTTCTAAATGTGGGTCATATAGTCACGATTAAAAAAGGTAGACCTATAAATATGGGCTCCTATTCTAATTTCTAAATATGTGTCTATGATGTAATTTATAAAGATGGGCCCCATATTTATAGTAAAAAAAGTGGGGAAACATTGTAATTCATATAAAGGTAGGCACACCTTATAAATCCTATGAGTAAGGGGCCCATGCTCTAATTTTTAAAGGTAGGTACTATGTTGTAACTTTTACATGTGGATCCCATGTACGCCAATAATAAAGTACTACAAATTATTAAAAGGTGGGTCCCACATCTTAGATCCTGTGATTACTTTGCTTCCGTTTGTTGGAAAAAAGATTTACACCATTACCAAACAAGTTCTGTATGGCATATTCTTAGCAAAATATTTTAATATAATGTTGCCACACAAGTTCTGCAGGGTTTACTCTTGGCATAACCCGATCTCAACACAACCAGATCTGAGTACAAAATTGCGAACAACAAGGGAATAATGCCAAACAGGCCCTTAGCTTCCCAACAGCACTTGAATCACCCAATTCAGAGTTATATTGAAAGAAATAAAATTCCTGCACTTAACTTGACTCATAAACAAAATCTTCCGTTTTTGCAATTTCCAGATTGCATACCACCTGCTCAGCAAATTTTTCTGTCAGTCAAAACCTACCAGATTAATTTGCTGATCTTTTGGGACATGGTCTAGGTGTCTAATTACTCCAGTTAAAATTACAGATAATTTAGAGTTTTACAAAATTATGAAAATTAGAACAGTAAGCTCATCTCAAAATCCCAGAATTCTGCAATGTGCAGTTTTTCCTGTTTTGCGGCCCAACTTGCATGACTTGTATCTCGGTTGTTCATGATCCTTCTTGCATAAAATTTTGTGGGTTTATTTTCTAACAGGTGATGATCATTCCGACTAAGTTTGGTGTGGATTAGAGCTTACCTTGTTATCAGCTTGAAAACCTGAGATTTGATACATGTGTTGAGACTGTTCTGAGCCATTCTTCTTGAACATCCAATCTAGACACTTGATCTTTAATTCCTTGCCTGAATAGATTATTCTATATGTTCTTATGTGTTGTTTAGTCCCTCATTCTTATTTAGGATACTTAACCAGACTTGAGGGCCATGTTAGTATATCATAATTAAGAAACAAGTCAAATGTTGAAGAGGACTTGATTATGGTGTATTTCCTCTCTAAAATGTGCAATTACTATCTTGATTTAGATATGCTAAACCACTGATTGTATGGTGATTTGTTTGCTGGTCCAAGGGTTGCAGTAGTTCCTACATTGGTTTAGATATTCTACATGCATTGTAAGATTTCTTTGATAATCCTACATGATCCCCAACATGTTATCCATGTTCCGTACTTCACATGATACCTTGTAATCAATCCGTGTGTCAACTCAGCAGTCCGTTGTAATTTGTATGCCATGATTTGTCTTAGATCGATGTGTTCTAAACTTCTAATGCATGATGTGGTGTTACATTCTAAAACTTGTGTGGGATGTTAACTTGACTTATCAACCTGTTTCGATAATCTAATTAGGAAACAAGTCACATATGGAAGGGATCTAAGGTGAGTGATTTACATTTCCAAATATATGTGATTGGTTCCTTGATGAAACACAATTTAACCATTGATTTAAAGACGGATAGCTTGTAGGTCCAAGGGCTTAGCAAGTTCTACACTTGGAGGCGTTACATGCACAATAAGGTTTCCTATGATATGTCTGCATGATTCCCAACTTGATGTCCTATGTTAACATATTGCTCATATCATCATGAGATCATGTGCTCTATGTTTTTTAAGGTTCACATATGTGTTTGACTCATCAATTATGGGTTATCTGTGTGATATGAATTATGACCATGTGACATGATTCTGGTGATGAAAACTGTCCGTATACCTAAGCTGTCAAGTTCTAACATAATGTACTTCATGGCCATGTGTGTGTTCAATGCCTGTTCTTTATGTGATCCATGAGAAGGTATAACCTATGTGAGGAGAGCTAAGAGAGGCTACGGGAAACCATGTGTCTAATAGGGTAGGCCGCAAAAAACAGTGGGTTTATTGAATGTTCAATGTACGTGATGTGAGAGCTAAGCTAGACTACAAGAAATCATGTGTCTATCAAATGCTTGAACTATGTGATGTGAGAGCAAAGAGAGACTATGGGAAACCATGTGTCAAATAGGGTACGCTGCTGGAAAAAGTGTGTCTATTGAATGCCCAGCTTATGTGATAAGAGAGATAAGATAGCCAACAAGAAACCATGTGTCTAATAGGATAGGCGGCCGGCAATGGTGTGTCTATAGAGTGCTCAGATTGAGAATGCTAGGACAGACTGTGAACAACTGTGTCTAATAGAGTAGGCTGCCAAAAAAGGTCTATCTATCAAAAGCGTGAAAAGATAGACCGCGTTATGCTTCATGTCCAATGATGTGATAAGCTATGATAAGATAAGCTGCGAGTAGCAATGTGTCCTAATGTGATAAGATAGGCCACAAGCAACCATGCGTCCTAATGTGATAAGATAGACCACAGTTCGCGGTGCATCTAATGAGACTTGTGCTTGTTGCCTTTCAACATTCTGAGGTTTTTTTTTTTCTTTTTTTTTTAATAATGATAAAACTTATTAATCGGAAGAAGAACCAAAAAAAAAAAGGGAACAAAACATTAAAAAAACCTCAAAAAAATACTATACATCAAAATATAAAGAAGAACGAAACACCCCTTCATTAACAAGCTTATCCACCAAAACATTTTCCTCAGTTCTAAGTCGTTGTTCATGCTCCATGGAGCTACATATGTATGATTAAGACATGATTTGAAATTCTTGTTCATGATTCCGTTCTATAAACTCACATTCCATCCCCCCACCCCACCCAAAAAAAAAAAAAAAAACCACCTGACTACCAACCCACAAAAATAAATAAATCAAAGAAAGACACACACACACAAAGATAGTCTTCAATTTGTGCAGGTTAAGTGCCGAGCCTTGGAATATTGGGAATGTGCAAAGAGCATCAGATGATTCTAGCAGAGCCAGAGATTTGGACTAAATTATCAGAGGACTTGGAATAGTTTATTCCAGTTAGCTTACTAGATGATATTTGCTCAGATTATGTATCTAAGGTTTAAGCTTTGTCTAGTTTGGTTGTTAAAGACACACCTCTATTCATTATCGTCAAAGCCCTGTGCCCAACACAAATTCTATTTCTCCCCATTTCGATCTATCTTGAGCCCAATCTCAAATAGGTTGCACTTCATCATATCTATTGTTAAAGAAACGCTTTTGTTATGTAAGTAAAATCTGAAAGTTTGATAAGCATGAATGTTCCATATTATATTTGAAATTTTTATTACTGATTGGACCCATGCTCACATTTTGAAAAATCATGCCACAAAATTTGAGGGCCCTGATTTTGGCTTGTGACAAAATATGCCCTCACACAAGTGATAACCCTAGATCAAATCTACCATAGAATCCAATCCTTAAGCTAGTGTACACTGGAAAACATAACTTAATAAGGAAAGCCTGAAATGTCCTCAAGATAAGTGGGCCAATAGCAATCAAAAGACAGAAAAATGGATAAAAGAGCTTGGTTTGAGAAGGGAAGGGGGGGGGGGGTTGTGGAGGGAAGGAAATTGGGACCAGGTGGGCTGGACAACAATAAAAGAGGTATTGCTGGGCTCACAGCTGGGTCTGTGGAGCATTGCTTCTCTTCTACCTCTTTTCATACTCTTTCATGGAACATTCAGCTAAAGCCAAAATGGCATCATCATCAGGTATTTGTTGATATAAGGATTTTTTTTTTTTTTCTGGACATAAATCTTAAATTCTCAACCTCCTGACGTATAGTGATCAAGAGAGTAACTAAGTTAAAGGTGTTCAGAATTCACAAAATTCACGTCAATTTGCATTGTACTATGTGCTCTGGATGTTTGACTCCCTCAATGCCTTACAACCTATGCCTCACTATATGTCATCAATCATAAAAGGATATTTTTGTTGACCTCTCTCTGAAGTCTCAAGCCTAAAATGCTGTTCTAAAATCTCATTCGATTGGTGTTTCTCTCATAACTAAGTCATTCATACAGATAATCATTCATTTTCAATAATCGTGTGGGCGATAAACAACAACTTGTATGTTCTGCATCCCCAAAATTGAGTCACAATCTACTTAATTTGTGCATATAGAAGAATTATATTCATTTAAAAAATGCATATCATACAGGCACCAAAAATAAAACTTTTCTTGAAATTTGAAACACACCCAAACTTTAAGTGCCAAAGAAAGACATTCAACCATTTTTGTAGCTGAGAAAGAAAAAGTTCTCTAGCATACCTCTCCGCCCAGAATGAGGCACATTAGGCAGGCCGCGGACCTGTATTCTCGTCTTGATAACATCTAGAGGGCACACAAAGGTTGCAGCGATGGCTCCTGCCACGCAAACGCAACACAAAACCATGAAGAGAAAATCCCAATTGACCAGATCCAAATTTACAAAACCCCTTAAACACACACACAAATCCCAAATTTAAAAAGAATCCCTTTTTTGGTGACACACAACTCCATGCGCGAACCAAATTACGAGGTTTTTCTTCCTCATCATCACCTAACTAGCTAACAACAACTACTCGAATCAATCAAATTTAGCACCCAATTCTCAAAATCAAGAAAACCCAAACCAAATTAGCACCGAACCACATAAACTGAAAGAGCAAACCTGCAGAGGCACCAGCGACCGCATTGCAGAGAAGAAATCTGGCAGATTTCTTCTCTGCAGAAGCGTCTTGTAATTCTGTTTTCATCTCAGAAATCGGCGGAGCAGAAAGTTGGGATCTTGGACGGGATCAAGGGCGGGGGCGGGTTTTGTGCGCCTTAGGTGTTCGATGAAATGCCAGAAGAGCAATCGCATGGTCAGATGAGAGCGTATAAGAAGAAGAAGAAGAAGACGACGAAGAAGAAGAACACATCGAAGGAGCGTAGAAGTGGAGAATAAAGACGGGATTTTGGAGTGGAGGACGGGGTTGGGGCGTGTCGTGTTGAATTTGGAAAGATGTAGAATTTTGAAGGAATTGAACTGCTTGTGCTTTGTTTTGCCGGGTTTTAAACGGGTGACCACTGTGGTTACTGTTCCATATAATATAAGAAGGGGAACTAGATGCTGTGGAGCCTGGAGAAAGATATTTGAGGTGTGAAAGGAGGCAGTGCTAGCGTCATAGCTTTCCACGCCTAACAAATTGTGTGTAACTTTTGCACATTGTGTTTGGATGGTGAGAAAATTAGGGGAGAGTTTACCAGAACCTACCTGCCCTGGAGTTGATCTGGGAGTGGAGCTCCTCCTATTCATAGATGCATGCTCCTATTCTCAAATAGGATCATGTTCCACGTGAGAGCCCTCGATAAATCCAACCCTCTTACATTCAACGCCCTAATTTGATAATAATTGAAATTATAGGAATTGTTGTGTAAAATATGTAAGTTGAGGAATTGTTAAACTTAAGACCATTAATCATTTGATTGAAATTATTTTATCTAGAATCATATGCATGAGTTTTTTTTTTTTTTTTTGGGTGGGTTATGCATGGGACTGCCCTTTTATTAAAATGGGCCATTCGATGCATTTTGGATGGAGTTAAACATGGGAACTAATCATTTTTGTCACTAGCTGCATTTTTCATGTTTTGAATGGAGTTACACATGGGATGCACCCATTGTCATCATTGTTAGGATTTTGAGCGTTGGCAATCCTTGAGTTACAAAAAAAACTCAAGTCCATTTTGAGTTGTAAGTTCATATTTTTATAGTTGGACTGTAGCATGTTTCATTGGATCGCTTGAAGTGAACAAAACTAAGACAAAACATGAACGAAGAAATTGGGGCCAAAACTGGAGTTTGGTCGACTCAATACAAAGCTCGGTCGACCCAACCTTCCCAAACTTAAAATGCTGGAGACAGAACCATTACTTGATCGACCCAACCTTCTAAGACTTAAAATGTTGGAAACAGAACCATTACTCGGTCGACCCATGCCTGACCTTTGTCAACCGAACCTAGAAAATCTATTTTGCCAACCCAGCAAGATTACTTTTCCTAATCCATCTCATACTACCCGTTTGAGTCCTAATAAGACTTGCTATCAGAGCCACAAACCAAAGGTTATTTAAAAGCCATCCCTTGTGAACCCTAATTATGTATTCTCCCAATTCTAAACCTAAAATACATATTGGAGAATTTTTCTCTCTAGAGCAATTCTACTTGAATGATTCAACTGGAGTTCAAAGCTTCTACTTCTAGAGTATCTTCTTTTACTCCATCGTGGGAGATTGGAGCATCTGGAGAGGCATCAAAGCTAGTTATTGACTCAAGCACTAGCGGACGGTGAACAACGAGCCGTCGACTAGAAGAACTACAATCCTTGAGTGTGTTTAGTAAATTCACTTCCTTAGTAAGTTGAAGTAAAGTGTCAATACAAAACACAATAAATAAAAAGGAGTCAAATCAAAATACTACATTTCAAACGAAAAAAATCTTTTACCTTTTTACATAAAAAAGTCAAAAAGCTACTTTTTCATTATACTAATTGACAAAAATTTTTAATTTTAACAAAAAGAAGTAGAAAAAATCACTTCTCAAGCCATTAAAAACAAAAACTAATCATATTATGATTTGACCCCATTAAATTTTATTCTTTCTCTATTTGAGGTTTCAGCTCACCACACTTCATTGCACCATATATCCTAATAAGCCTTTTGGTTGAATTCAACGGAAAGGGTCTGTGAGTAGATCTTGTAACTATTCAATTTCTTTCTATTGCTTGGTTTTTCCTGGGACCAAGGGATCGATCTCGTAGTTTTTTCCTTCCACATTAAAAAATCTTTTGCCTTCCTGTGTAGTTTGTGATTTGAGTTTTATTACTTTAGTTCTCTGAAATTCATACTAGAAATCTATTGAGATCCGAACCCTCACCGGTTCTTTTCACTCGGTATCAGAGCCGGATTCATTCAGAAACTAAATTAAAACTAAATCTAAGTGCAAAGATGGCAATAATGATAAACATATCAAAATATCATGAATCTATTAAATAGAATAATCAACCAAAATATACTTTTAATTTAACAGTGCTGTCTTAAATTTACTCAGATCAGAAACAATTCAATGTTTCTGATCCAAATGATTTGTCTATCAAAAGATCAATATTTCATATTTAATTAAAAAGCTAAAACCTCCTTCATCTCATAAAAGATTGAAAAACATATAAGCAACATATATCAAGTAAATATAAACTATCAAAGAAATTTAATCCTAAGTATAATCTATTAAACATTCATATATGATCAAAGTGAAATCAATGGAGTTAAGAACGAAGGTTAGTCATAAACTTGAAGACATATTTATTTTTTATGCTAAAGTATGTATAATGTAGAGACAAAGCACAAAGGGAAGAAATATGCTAACTAAACTTCATCAAGATACTTTGATCCAAAGGATTACTCCTCCATGACAAAAGAACTTTTGAACTTTTTTATTAAATCTCCAGATAATGCAATAAAATCTCTTAAATTTCATCTTCTTAGCCTCGTTTCTTGACTAAGGGTCCGGAATACCCTAAGTATTTTTTTTTTAGTTTCTACACTAGAGAGAGATGATAAGAAAGGAGAGAGCGGGGGTAGGAGAGAAAAGTGGATAGAGAGAATGAATAAACTTGGGCTTCCATGGCTTGCTTTAATAGGGCATGGGATGCATGCCCTCTTTTCTCTCCCTAGATCCTACTTTGTAGCTAGCCTTTATCTTAGTGAGGTAAGCTTTCTTCTCTTACCTCCTTTATTTTCTCTTTTTTACAATAGCCTTGTAGCTTCCTTCCTCATTTAAAGAATCTCCTTTTCA
The DNA here is from genome assembly GCA_037013555.1 of Sextonia rubra. Taxonomy (NCBI): domain Eukaryota; kingdom Viridiplantae; phylum Streptophyta; class Magnoliopsida; order Laurales; family Lauraceae; genus Sextonia; species Sextonia rubra. Next base: position 18,240,286 of record JASUAD010000024.1, on the reverse strand, counting down.
CCTTTGGACTTTTCAGAGAATTCTAGGAAGAGAGCCTCTTGTGATGAGGTGGCCTTTTTTCTTGAAAATATCTCTCATTTTCTTAAATTATCTTGAAAATAATTTAAGATAATGCAAACAAGGATGGTGGACCTCACTTTTATCTTCAATATACTTCACTTGAAGAGAGATGGGCTTCACCAAAATGTGTATAATATGAAGAAAGTTTTCAATCTTTTTGCAATCCCACCTAAAAATATACAGCTAACTTTCTGAGACCATAACTCTATCGTTTCAGCTTCGATTAATGCAATCTTATATCCTATGGACATCTACTCAAAAAGAGTTTTCTAATGGTAAATAGATTATTCAATTCCGATGCTCGGTTTAAAAGTTATGGCCGTTTTAATCTATAATGTTCAAAGAAAAACATGATTGACTTTCCATTTTTGAATTCCTCATCTTTGACTTTCCTTTTCTTGATTTTTTTCCACCTTGACTTTCTTTTCTTGATTCATATTTGAATTCTTTCAACAATTGAAGAGTGGGACCCACATATTCTTCCACATTCTAAGCAAACCCATAAAATACTAAAAAGCCCACATTGAAACGGGACCTGTCTGGACAAAGTTTTATTCCAATTGGGATTCTTTGGAAAAAACTATAAATTACTAAAAGCATTCAAAAGAAGATTCATTAGCATCAAGCATCCAGACTCTGTCAAATTGAGAAGAAGTCCTAGCATATTTACAAGGTACTTAATCTCTGAGGAAAAATCAGAGAATTTAAACAAGTATCTTGACACCAAGCAAAATTCGACAAGAAAACTCTTAAAATCCTAAGTCCTTTAAGGCTTTCTTCGTTTTCTTCATTTCGGAGTTAAAAGGGTCTATTCAATCATGTTTGTCCTTGGGAAATGACACTTCGGTGTTTCTTAAGGCAACATGATCCTATATACTTTAAGTGGTTCAAGCAATCATGACTCCTCTTAAGAATTGCACTCCATGAACCCAAGAAACAGAGTGATAAACCATGAAGATTGCTCAATTGACTTTGAAAAGGGGTAGCATGCAGAAATCAAGAAAGATAAGGCAACCCACGGATCGACCACTATCTTTTGATGGTGTCGGCTACTCCTTCCCCTATTTTCTATTTTCTTTACATTTTTGTTATCTTTTTGTCAAGTTTAGATCATTTGAGACTAAGTGGCGGAGTTACATGAAAAACATGAGAGCAACTTGCACCTAAGAGGTCAGACTGTAAAGACCCCATGTAAATTAAACTCAGGGATGGAGAGAAAAAAAAATAAGAAAAGTTATTCTTCCTTCTCATGTCTTTTTACATCATTGAATTTGTAGCGATGTGCCCCGCACTCCATTTTCAGGCAAACAATATGTCAATATAAATACAAGTGTTTTACCCTCCAAAAAAATTACTAAAATGCTTCATTCATGCTATACCCATTTAAAATACTTAGTTAGTTGCATCATACTATATAAATGTCAATACAAGTATTAGTATTTTAACGTAAAAAAATAAATATTAAAATGCTTCATTCACACTATAAACATTTAAAATACTTAAGTATTATACAAGTATTTACACAGATAAAAAAATCACAAGCTTTCCACAATCAATCATGAAACTCTCCTTACTTTTTTTTAGTAGAATGTCTCTTTACCTCCTTATTATGCATTAAATGCATGGCATGCCAAAAAGAAGGAAAGACCCCCTTTCCAATCGGCTGAGTCATTTTCAAAAAGGCCTTTTATGAGTTTTCCATATTTTATGCTAATTTCAAATTATATCCATTGTGGAAGAGAATGTAATAAAAACTAGTGGAAGACTAGTATACTAGATAAGTATACCATCTTCACAATCGGTTGTCCTTATTTCTTCTTCTACCAAGTGTAGTTCTTTCAAGTTCCATATTCGTCTAAGTTTAAGTTCGGTCTATGGCACTTTGTTGATCCTAGAGTTCCTCATTTCTCTACTTAAATCCATTAATTTTTTCTCAACGGTGCATGTTGGATGCTTCCAGTTTCATCAAAGGTGAAAATACAACATTTTATTGAATTATTTAGAGTTATTATTATCTTTTTCTTCTCTAGTTAATCATCATTTTTTCTCTTTCTCATCATGCCATATATTTTTTCTCATAACAGTTAGAACATTAATGCTTAAGAAGTTACACAATATTTTCAACTTGCATTAAGTTTAAAGATTTGTACAATATATATATATACGTGTATATATATTTATATTTGTAAAGTTGCTCTCTTAATATTTTTTCTTAATGGTTCATACGACTAGTTCTTCAACATCTGATAAGATTCAATTTCAAGCTAGTAACACTTTGAAAAAATATAAAATAGAACTTGAGGCCCCATTATGGAGATATGTTACACAAGCTAGCGGTGGTAATAAAAGTTGGAAATGTAATTTTTATAGGAAGTTATTCAACGGATCATATAATGTGAATTTAATCAATCTACTTAAAACTGCAAGTGTACAGTTGTCTTGTTGAGACAATATCAAATGCAGGTCGATCCCACAGAGAGCACTTTTGAACTTTTTAATTAAAAATCTGAATCTTTTTAAATCAATGGTAGAAATTAAGAAACTTGATGAGATGTGAATAGAAAAATGAAAATAATAAGATAAATAGATCAGAATATCCAAAATCCACTATGCAAGATAAACAATCCAACAGTGTAATTATTATATTCTTTGTCTCAAAAAACTTAAAATTGAAACAAATCAATGTTTCTAATCTGGAAGATTTGTCTTTTGTAAAATTCTAATTTTTAATAAACATGATTATTAAATTAAATATAAATTAGCAATGGATCTCAGCCCTAAGCATAATCTATCGAAATAAGGATAAATTATCGAACTATTTTCATTAGAAATCAAAGTAGATACTGCCTAATGCATGAAGACGGATCTATTACTCTAATAAAGCATTCGATAAAAGAGATAGAAAAGAAACATAATAATAACATAAATTAAATGGAGAATTTACTTAGCTTCATCTATATGCTCCAATTAGAAACTCAGCACACTATTGTAAAGAACTTTAAAAAATAACTCTATTGATATTATCTTCTTCTTATACAATGGTTTCTTAGAAATCTCTCTTCTTAATTCTAGTCTCTGGAACAGGGCTCCTGAATACCTTTAAAATAAGATCAGAAATTAATGGAGGGGAGAAAAGTAAAGAAAAAAGGGAGAGAGAGATCTAGGATTTCCAAGTCTGGCTAAGAATGAGGAGCAGCCTCCCATGGTAGCCTTTTTTTTTTTTTTATATAGTGTTATAGCTCCCTAGTTCATTGAATATGAACCTTTTTTTTTGTGGATTAAGAGATAAAATATGCTGCTTGTTGATTATGTTTATCTCTTGAGATGAGAAAGATCTTAAAGATAAGACAACGTGGAAGCTTTTGAAATTCTTATATGATCTTTATCTTGGATCCACAAAGGAATGTGCAACAATTATACTTTAATGATTTAGATGCAATTGCAATCCCACCTAAAAATATATATAAAAGTTTTTTTTGCTCATAACATTCTCATTTTAGCCCCGATTTGTGTAATCTTAGGCTCCATGGATATCTACTATAAATAACCTTTTCAATGGTAGGTAATTAATGCTAATCGAACCTACGAATTGAGAGTTATGGCCACTTTAAGATATGATGTCCAAAGTGAGATTAAATTTTGAATTTTGATTTGGAAGGGAATCTATCTGCACAGTAGTTGTGACTTGTTATTCAAGATAGAGGAATATTCTTTGGCACAAATAGGATGAGATAAGAGCTTTTAAAAGCCTTAACTAATCTTCAGGTAGGGTCTATAGGTATATGAACTTCAAAGATGTAGATCTTCAAGCAGCGGGATCCGAATCATCTTATGGCCCTTACAAATTTCATTTTCTATACATTCTAATTAAACCAATAAAATACTAGAAAGTCTCTATTGAAGTAGGACCCATCTGAACTTAGTATTACTTCGCTAGGATTTTTTGAAAAAAATTGCAAACATTCTTAATTAATGCAGAAAATGTATAAAAATGGTGCAAAATCCAATTTTTATGTGAAAATACATGAAATAATAAAATTGAATGAATAATTATGCATTTAACCTAATTAAGTCTTTAATCCAGCCCAAGATGATGCATAAATATGCTCGTCTACTTAAGATAAGTAGAGTGGAAATCCAAAAAAGCTCAAGAGTAGATATCAAGCTTAAAGAAAAATTGGAAAAAGAGTAACTTATGCTAAACAGCAATAAAAAAAGAGCACCTTTAAATTTCCCATTACCTCCACTAGATAATAAGAAAAAAAAAATTTTACAAAAGTATTGATTGATCAATCATTCAAGTTGACCCACATTGATGAACTAGATAAAAAGTGTGTAAGATTGTTTTGTTTGGGTGCATTCCATTTAAATTTTTCATTGATCCATGCTTTATTAGTTACATTACTTTTGTTGCTAACTCACATTTATCGAATTATGTTCCACCACCATAAAACCGGTTATGCAGTTCATTATTGGTGTAAGAAAAAAGCAACATAGAAATTTAATGAATATATTTAAGAGATTATGGGATGTTACAAGGGTTTTTATTATGTCTGATGGTTGGATTGATGTTCAAAGGAGCCATTGATTAATTTTATAGCTATTTCATCTGATGGAGCAATGTTTTTTAAAGCTATTAATGCATTGAAAATTTATGCAGATGCAACATATATGTCATAATTGTTTTTACAAGTTGTAGAAGGGTAGGTCCATCTAAGGTGGTGCAAATATTAATAAACAATACTGCAGTTTACAAGGTAGTTGGAAATTAAAAACATTAAGGGTAAATATCCTCACATATTATGGACTTCTTGGGTAGTTCATATGCTAAATTTGGCGTTTGAAAACATTTGTCAACCTAAAAATATGCCACAAAATGAAAGAATGTTTACACAATTAGAGCGGGTAGTTGAAATTGAAAGAGCAATAAAAGAGATTAAAAATTTATTGTCAACTATTATATGGATTTTTCGATTTTCACTTCATTTTCAAAGTTGAAGTTATTACGTGTGTTTGAAACACGTTTTGCATATATAATAGTGATTATAAAGTGAATTAAGAAAGTAAATGATGCTTTACAAAAAATGGTCATTGACTGAGATTTGAAATACTTAAAAAAAGAAGATGAAGAAAAAGCTCAATTCATAAAAGAACGTGTGTTAAATAATGAATGGTGGCATAAAGTTGATTACCTTCTAAATTTGATGGAGTCCATAATTAATATGCTTATAATTAGGGACACAAATGCATCAATTTTACACTTAGTATATGAAACATGGTATACAATATTGAAGATAAAAAAGTTAGTGTTTCAACATGAAAAGAAAGATATGTTAGTTGGTCAATCAGGATTTTTTGATGTATTGAATAAAATACTTATATCAAAATGGAACAAAAGTCTTATCCTTCTACACTATGTTGTATACTCACTCAATCCTCAACATTATAACTATGCATAGCCTACTAGAGGGGGTACAGAGTAAAACATGTTACTCCAAACAAGGATGCAGAAATATCATGTAACTGAGTTACATGATACTATTATCACCGAAGAAAGCTAAAGAGGTGAATGTGGAGTTTGCAAAGTTTTGCAACACCTTCCGGTTATTATAATAACCTACATGTGATGGAAGATATAAACACTTTGATCCTATTATATAGTAGGGGATGCATGGATTTAGTACTCCAATGTTGTCAAAGTTAGCATTAAAACTTTTTTCTCAACTCGCTATATCATCTTGTTGTGAAAGAAATTTAAGTACATATTCTTAAATCTATACCATCAAAAGAAACAAACTTACAATTGAAAGGTGAGAAGATTTAGTATATGTACAGAGTAACTCTGTTTACTTTCAAAAAAGAAGGAAGAATATAAGTAAGTAATTTTTTATTTTATAATATTGCTCAACACATTTAAGTCACACCTATTATATTTTTTATTTAATTTTGAGATGTTTAGTTATTTTAATTGCATAATTCATAAATGGAAAAACATGGTTTATTATTTTGCATGTCAGAAAAGAGTCATTCAATATTGGAATGTTGGAGTTGGAAATGAAGTCAATCAAGAACTAGGCAATAGTTGCTTAACATTAGACGTTGATGAAGAAATAATTTTGGGGATTGAAGAACAAAACACGGAAGAAATAAATATTAGCACATCATCCTCTCATATGTATAGAAAAGAGAAGGAGGGAGCTTAATTAGAACAAGTATTTGATTATGATGATTATTAATAGTGAATTTGAATTTGAATGAAAACCATTTAAGTTGTTGTAATTGTTGCTTCTTAGTCTTTTTTTTTGCATGATTTTTCTTAAGATGTTATTTGCTAGTCCTTGTTGACATATTTTGTCAACATATTGAATAGTAGACTCAGTTGATATTATATAATTTTGAGTTGTATTTTTTATTTATGGATTGCGAATTATGATGCAACTACTCAATATTGTGTTCATGGATAGAATATTTTATGCTTAATTGTTGTTCTCTAAAAATAGGAGACTTTAATATTGTAATGCAGAATGCAGATATATTTATATAAGTCATCACTGATCAAATAAGTAAGCTCCAAGATTTCTTCATGAATTGAGACTTGTTGAAAATAAAGGTATGCAACACCAACCTTTATTTCATATAGGTGTGTTTATACTAAAGAATTTCCAGGATTATAAGTTTGAATCATGTTTCAATATATTAATTCTGAATAATTATTGTCATATTATGCTTGTGTTTGCATCCGTGTCATATCTCCGTATCCATATTATATCTTAAGTGACATCATACTCGTATTCGTGTCCTAAATTTTAAAATTGGCGTATTGTGTCCCCATATCCATGTTTCCATCTAGGGATCAAAGTCCGACATGTCATTCAGCCAAGATCAGTAACATTGATTTGTGACATCAACATCTGAGTCATATATATTTGAATGACTTGGAGAAATTATCCAACTAAGAGCTAATTCAAGAGTTACCCAAACATCAATTGGCTGATATTTTCACTAAACCTTGAGCCCGTTCAGTTTGAATCCCTTAGAAAATCATTAGACAGTAGGTATTTGCCTTCTCCCTTGACTTTTCCTTTATTTAGTGCACATGCTTTCTTTTACAAGTACTTTACATGGAAATTAAAGCATGTGATGCAAGGAATTTGCTCAATTTTTTAATCCACTTTCTTGGTGCATGTTTTAAGGATTGTTAATCATGTTTATTGCTGCATACTACCTGCTGGGGATATTTACTATGGATTATTGAAAAACTAAAGTTGATGTGATTCTTAATTTATTGCATTTTTCCTATTTCCATAGCGCTCCTTCCGTTAATGTTCGAAAAAGGGTAAAGAAAATTGAACGTGGTGGAAAGGCTTATGTGTGATAGCTTCTAAGAAAAATTTTAGAGAGGGATACTATACTCATTAGTGTGAATGCCACCAATAAAGGTTCAATGTTAAATTTAAATAAATAAATAAATAATAAATGTGATATTAAGGGGGAGCATCCCATTAAATTTATCTCATTATGCATCAAGGTTGATGAATATCAACTTTGGTGGCTCATTGAGTTCATTGTAATATTCGATGATGGTTACCCTGCACATACTCACACACATGTCGAAACCTTGAGAAATACGTCAATTTGATTATTGGGGTTTCTTAAAATTTTTGAATTCTAAGTATTCTTGAAAATTTTCCATATATTGACTTGATGAATTTTACATGTGTATATATTTTTTCACAAATTTTGTTTGAATTCTTTGATTCACAATCCATCAAAATTTAACCTTGCTAAACAAGCCTTGAAACAACTTTGAACCAGTCCAATCTGATGGATCGGAATGAGGAGACTCCATCACGCGGCAGGAGATCTCTGTGCATTCCGGTGATGGAAAGCTCTGTGAATCTCTTCGCCTCTTGTCTTTCCTACGGGAATGGAGAAAATAATAATAAGCCAAACCCTAGGACTCTCTAATCATTATATAAACAAGTCCCAAAGAGTCACACTTACTAGAGACATCTTCCACCAGAAGCCCACTTCCACCGATCTTATTGGGAGTCTTATTATGGGGGCCAAATCAAGTCTTACACTAAAGTGGGATTGTAATCTCTGCTGGCATCTGCCCTGCTTGATCTGATGTGGGACCCATGGCATGCGGGCCACACGATTTCCTACAATCTCTCACTTGGCACGAATGCCATGTACATCAAATATTTCTCAATCCTATACGCATTACATGCCTTGCAAAAGCCTCTGTAGGCAAAGCCTTGGAGAGAGCATCAGCCATCAATTCTTCTGAAGGCACATAGAAAATTTCTATATCATTTTTTTCAGCCTTCTCTCTAACAAAGTGATATTTTATTTCAACGTGTTTTGATCGGCTGTTAATCCTTTGCTCATTCACCATAGAAATGGCCGACGTACTGTCTATGCACATTGGGATAGGTTCCTTTTCATTTATTACCTCCAAATCACACAGGAAGTATTTTAACCAAAGAGCCTCCTGGACTGCTGTACTACAAGCTATATGCTCTACTTCGGCTATTGATATAGTTGTGGAGGTCTGTTTCTTGCTACCCTAAGAAATTGTACCTCTTCCGAGGGTAAACACATAGCTGGTTGTTGACTTTCTCTGGTCTAAATCACCGGCCCAATTTGCATCTGAGTAGCCACGCAGTTCCAGGACTTCACCTTGATAACATAAACCAAGATTCATAGTTCCTTTGATGTACCGCAGAATCCTCTTAACCACATACTAATGTTGTAATCATGGGTTACTTAGGAATCTACTTACGAGACCTACGGCGAATGCAAGGTCTAGTCTCGTACATAACATCGCATATATGATGCTGCCTACAATTTGAGCATAAGGTTTTAATCTTATCATTTCCCTATCCTACTCATTTATAGGTCCTTGATCGCTTGACAATTTTGTGCTCCTGCAGATGGAGTATCAATTGGTTTACATTTAGCCATATCAAATCTTTTAAACATAGCTTCTAAATAGGATCTCTATGATAAAGTCAATATTATATTTGGACGATCACGGGTTATTTCAATGCCAAGGACATACTCGGCCTCACCCATGTCTTTCATCTAATATTGACTTTAACCAATGTTTGATTTCATTTATGGCTTATAATTTATTACTAGCGATCAAAATGTCATCCACATATAATGACAAATATAAATAACTACTCCCATTGCGTTTAATATAGAAATATGTGTTTGCACTGTTGGGGACAAATCCTATTTTACATATGGCCTGATGGAATTTTCTATATCATTGTCTTGAGGCCTGTTTTAATCCATATAATGCCCTATTAAGTTTGTACACTTTATCCTCGTGACCTTGCACCACAAAACCCTTGGGTTGTTTTATATAAATTTCCTCTTCTAATTCGCTATTCAAGAATGCCGTTTTCATATCCATCTGGTGTAATTCAAGGTCACGACATACTACTAATGCTACTAAGGTTCGTAGGGATTGAAATTTTACAACCGGAGAAAATGTCTCCTCGTTATCTATTCTTTCCACTTGTGTGAATCCCTTAGTTACTAACCGTGCTTTATATTTATCCAATGATCCATCCTTTTTAAATATCTTTGTAAGAACTCATTTGCATCCAATGGTTTTCCAATCTTTAGGTAGATCTACCAATTGCCATACTTGGTTCTTTTCAATTGATTATATTTCCTCTCTTATAGTCTCTAGCCAACACTGCGCATCCTGCGCTTTGACCGCTTAAGAGTAAGAGGTTGGATCCAAATCTTTCACGGTTTCCAATAAAACTGAAATAATCATCTAGATATGCTGGTTGTTTCCTAACCCGAATCGGTTTGCCAACTGGCTCATCAGATTGTTCAATCACCTCAAGTGGGCCCTGGTCAGGAATTCTATGTCCAACGTCCTCTTCGTCGGAACCCCCACTTGCCTGAACCCCTTTGTCCATAGCGTTTTCATACAATTCCACACTCTGTGGGCTTACTCTAGAATTGACCGTTGGATCTTCAAGGAAAAATACATCTCAACATTCCATGATTATCCTATTATCGTGATCATACACACGATATCCTTTAGAATGTAATCGGTAGCCAACGAAAGAATAATATTTTTTCGTTTTTGTTTGCAGTTTATGCCTTTCCTGTAGTGGTAGAAGGATGTGTACAGGGCAGCTCCAAACTCTCATATGTTCTAATTTTGATTTAGTACCAGTCCATAACTCATATGAGGTCTTGGGTACACTCTTAGAGGGTACTCTGTTTAAAATATATTGTGCAGTATTTAATGCTTCTCCTCACAAATATAGCGGAAGACTCGTATAGCTGATCATTGACCGTACCATATTCATTAAGGTCATATTCCTCCTCTCAGCTATGCCATTTTGCTGTGGGGTATATGGAATTAAATATTCATGAATTATTCCCTCACGTGCACAATATTTTTTAAACAATTCGGAAGTATATTCACCCCCTCTATCAAATCTAATCTTTTTTATTTTTTTACCCTTTTGATTTTGGACATTAACATCATATATTTGGAACATTTGTAAGGCCTCATGTTTATGTTTAATTAGGTACGCATACCCATATCTGCTGTAATCACCAATAAATGTAATGAAATAATCCTCTCCGGTTGTACATTCAATGGTCCACATATGTTTGAATGAATTATGGTCAATATTTTAGAACTTCTAGTTCCTTTTGGAAATGATTTCTTGACCATCTTTCCATTTATCTATGGTTCACATATAGGGTACTTAATTTTACCTAGGTCTGGTAAAAGTTCGTATTTAACCATTCTACTGATTCTGTTTTTATTAGTGTGGCCTAATCTCAAATGCTATAACATTGCCAAACCATTCATGCATACATTCACACACACAGAATAATCAAAAGTGGACTTTATTTCATTATGAAGAATATCCAGCAAATACAATTTTTCAAAAAGAAAACCATGGACTAAAACTTTACCGCTTATTTTAATAGTAACCCTATTGTCTTTGAATCTAATTTCGAATTCATTCATTGCCAACTGGCTCACAGAGATGATGCTCCTCCTCATCGTGAGAGCAAAGAAGACAACGGAGAGATAAAGGGATTTGCCAGTTGGTAAAGGAATTTTGACTTTCGCCATCCCCAACACATCACAGAATGTTTCATTCCCTATGTATATACTTTGTTGTCCGGGTTTCATCTCTTTGAATTCAATAAATCCAGCCTTGGTCCTTGATATGTGTCTAGTGGCTCTAGAATCAATCCACTAATTCTTGTCATTGGTGTCCACCATCATTGACTTAGTGACCATCTCAACATAATCTCCGTGTTCTTTGGTCACTTTATCTTGCTGGCTATTCTCACTATTTTTTCTTTCTTCATTGAGAACTAAAGTGTCTAGGCTTCCCACAATTAAAGCAAACACCATTTTTAGGCTCTTTCCGCTTTGGATTGCCTTTAAATTTCTCTTTATTTTCACATTAGCGATTAACGTACCGCTATAACTCTTGGCTTTAGTAACCATAACAGAATTTGTAGGTATTATACTACGGGGAGCCTACCTTTGTCCTTCAGCAAGTAATTTTGCTTCAATCTTACTAAGGGTTACACCATTTTGAAGGCTAAGGGTTTGAGACACATTCTCCCACGAAGGTGGAAGACTCATCAGCAAGTACATGATCTGAAATCTTCGTCCATTTTCTTTTCCAAGGCTGCAAGATTACTGTGTTGGGCCGACATTTTGTCAATGTGATCCCTTCTAGATGACCCATCTGGCATCTTATAATTGACATATGCGCTAAATGCCTCCATTAGATGAGATTTCGAGGTTTAATCATATTTGTCCATAGCATAGTCCCAGATTTCTTTTACTGTGGTGAAGTGGTCAAACTGTTTCACCAACTCACTAGATATGAATCCAATCAATAGATGTCTCACTGATTTGTTATCAAAGGCCCATTGCTCATATAATTCATGGTTCTCCTTAGGGGCATCATCAGTGGGCTTAGGGACCAGATCAGATTCAATCACATAAGTTAATCCATCAAAATGCAGCAATGCATCCATCCGATGCTTCCACACGCTAGGTTCTTGTCGTTAAAAATATCAACCTTTGCAAGATCATGCAAGGCTGATTTGGAAGACATGATTTTTATTTTTAATTAAAAAGATGGTTTAGATACCATTGACCGTATGAGGGGTAAATAACACCCTTTTATCTGAATCACTGCATCATCTTCCTTTTGCTGCTAATGCGTAGATTTGCTCTCAAAGATTTCGTAGGCCAAACAGATCATCGATATGACTCCGGATGGCTAAGATATCACAGTTGGAAGATTTGACGATGATCTTTGCGTTAGCGTCATCGTCGTCACACGTACACCACCGTGTCTGCGTCAGCACTTCTGGGCTGGATCCAATCTGAGATGGGTTGGGTCCACTTGACCCAACTCACAATGTGCAGAGAAAGATATGTGCGCGCTTCTCGAGGTGGGGATAGTGACCGCTGTCTTTATTGCAGAGTGGTGGCGCCCTTGCTTCCTTTTTTTTTGTTTTTTTTTGTTTTTGTTATTGAAGCCGATCACCCACGTGCCTTTTCTTTTCAGAAAAGACAACCAAAATAAAAGTTGTCTCCTCGGATTCCATGTAAAGACAACCAAAACAAAGCACAGTGACTTTGCTTTGAAAATCCAACGTCTGAACCCTTTTTCTTCTTTATGTTTGTAGGATAAAACAATGAAGATGTTATGAATCTCGATTCTCGTGCACCTTCAAAAGAGAAAAAGTAGTCTTCTTCACCCTTTTGCACGTTGCAGTGGCGAGCCTTCATTGCTGTTCACGTTGCAGAACCGAAAACTAGACTGAGACTTGAATCTAAAAAAAATCCAGATCTACTCTAATCTAGGTGCTTTTGAAATATCTGAACCAGTAGAATGCACCGCGCAAGGCTCTGATACCAACTGATGGTTCTGGATGAGGAGACTCTGTCATGAGATCGGAGATCTATGTGCGTTCCGATGACGAGAAGCTCCGTGGATCTCTTCACCTCTTGTCTTTCCTACGGGAATGGAGAGAATAATAATAATCTAAACCTTAGGGCTCCCTTATCCTTATATAGACAAGTCTCAAAGAGTCACACTTACTAGAGACATCTTTCACCAGAAGCTCACATCCACTGATCTTATTGGGAGCTTATTATGGGGGCCAAATCAAGTCTTACACTAAAGTGGATTGTAATCTCTGTTGGCATCACCCTGCTTGATCTGACGTGGGACCCGTGGCATGTAGGCCACACGATTTCCTACACAATCTTATTGGAAAAGACCCGGCTTTCGCTTAAAAAAGAAACCTCATTAGATCAATCGAACATACGATTCGGTTGAGTGAACCACAGGTTTATAAAAGGGTCGAGCAAACATTCATCTTTTCTGCTTCCAAACCCCAAAGCTTTTCTTCAAAGAGGTAACCTTCCTTCTCTATTTCTTTAATACTTGTTGCTTTCATTACTTTCTACTTTAAGATTTTGGATTGTTAGAGCATCTATGTACGTCTTTCTTGTTTATTTTCAATTGCATCCATTGCTACAAAAACTTCTAAACCAAGGAAGAAATTCGCCCATCGTGCTTCTTCTTTCTCTTTTATACTCATCGCTTTTGAACAAAGGGAAACACGGTTTGGAAATTGCTTCAAAGCAAGACGTTTAATTTTAGAGAGAAATGTGGAAATAAAGACTTCATGGGATTGGAATTTTGCAACTGGCTGGTAAATAGGAATTGGCATCCAATCTTCTAAATTGGGTTAGAGAGTTTTACTCTAATATGTATTATGTCTCTGAAGAAGATTTTCAAACTTATGTGCAAGGAAACTACGTCACCATTACTCCTGATGTGTTAAGCACTTTCTTTCATCTTCTTCATCTTTCCAACCCAGCTTACTCAATTTCTGAAGAAGATGATGGCAAAATTGTTTATGACCATGTGGCAAGTATTTTGTGTAGGCAGGAACATGAGTGGGCACTTGGTCTCCTATATCAAAATAAGCTGACAATTTCCAATTGCTTGTTAAATATTTTCATTGCCTGCAGTGTGGAACTCGGGGTTCACAAATTAGGTGCCAATCATGAACATGGTTATCTACTTTATGCTATTGGTACATGACTTTCAATGAATATTCCTCTATGCATCTATCGTTCCATGACCAAGATCAAGACTGCACCTCTTTATGTTTCTTTACATTTTGTTGTATTGATATGCAAGTTCTTGATTGCAATAGGTGTGTATGCTAAAGATCACGAAGAATCTCTCTTCCAAAAAAGGCAAATGAACAAAAGAACCTTAGATTAGTCCACTCCTCATGTGAGACGACAGGTATGTCAGGAAGCGCTTGAAATAGAAGAAGTTGAGATTTAAGGGGAGTCATCGGTTGAAGGTTGACTATCTCACTTGGAGAATGCAATTTATGATCAAGTTGTTCAAATTGATAATCTAGAACTCCAGGTTGATGAAGGCTTTCAACAAGTGAACAACAAACTTGACTTGATATTTGACTAGATGCGTCATCTTTGATTCCACCCTATTTACTATTTTGATGTTGCTTTGATTTGTTATTGCTTTGATAGTTTCACTGAACTTTTTTTTGTTGACTTCTGATTATGATAAACACATTTACTGTTGTCTTATCTATGCTTATGGTTTAGATTCTTTTGTCTTTATTTTGTTAATTTTGAACAAAAAGAGTGTAGCATAATTTTTGCATTATTTGTTGCTAATATGAAATTTGTCAAAGTATGGTTCATGCAGGTGTTCTTTTTGTAGGTATACAATTTATATGGAAAGGCCATTTTGTTTTGGGTTTACTTGTTGGGTTTAGATTCACTATAATTTTAGAGAGTTTTGTCCATGAATTATCAAAGGGAAAGATTGTTGGGATTTTGAGTGTTGGCAATCATTGGGTTACGAACAAAACTCAAGTTCAAATTAAGTTTTAAGTTTATATGTTTCGATTTAAACTGTAGTATGCTTCATTAGATCACTTAAAGGGAAGAAAATGGAGACAAAACATGAACGAAGAAATGGGGACAAAACTGGAGTTCGGTCGACCCAACACAGAGCTCTATCAACCCATCCTTCCCAGACTTTAATGTCATGCTGAAGAGAAAACCATTGTTCAGTTGACCCAAGCCCAACCTTGGTGGACCGAATATCGGAATTTGTTTTGCTGACCCAACGAGATTACCTTTCCTATAAAAAAAAAAGAATACCTCTTTAGTAATTAGTGAATAGAGATTTTTTATATTTGAGGTAACATGATTTTGTGGCCTCAATAATAGTGTTATTATAATGCCCTACCTTATATGCATGCATGATATTATCTGCTTTAGCCCATGAGCCTTATAGGTTTGCTTCTGATGGGCCTCAACCCACCAAAAGGCCTCATACAAGGTAGGGGTATAAGCTTTATATATAAACTCAGTCACTTTCCTCTTTATAGTCGATGTGAGACTTGAGTACGTCACAATCCACCCCCTTAGAGGGGCACGTTTCTATGTAGTAGCCTATCAATCCTTTTAGTCAGCCCACTTGCACAATCCTCTTAGTGCGCCCACTTGCACCGGACAATAGTAGGGACTCACACTCGAATTAGTCGAGAGTCGATTCTGATAACATTTATAACACCCTACCCTACACGCATGTATAAGATTATTTGCTTTGGCCTATAAGTCTCACATTTTTGTTTCTGGTGGGTCTTGACCCACCAAAAGGCCTTATGTAAGGTAAGGGTACAAGCTCTATGTATAAGCTTAGCCACATTTTCTCTTTATAATTGATGTGGGACT
Organism: Sextonia rubra; assembly: GCA_037013555.1. Taxonomy (NCBI): domain Eukaryota; kingdom Viridiplantae; phylum Streptophyta; class Magnoliopsida; order Laurales; family Lauraceae; genus Sextonia; species Sextonia rubra. The sequence continues at coordinate 18,224,400 of JASUAD010000024.1, read as the reverse complement.
TGAGGATGTCACAGTTACTATAGCTATTGTTACGAGTTTGGTCGGGGGTTGTCATTGTTTTATATGAATAGTCAATGTGATTATAGTTGTCAAGTGCGATGTGCCCTATCTTACTACAAATTTTGAATAATAATGGAAATATAGTGTGGGTTCCATAATCATTATTTTTAGAGGAAGGAGAAGAACATTCACCTTAACCATTAGCACATCTTCATTGAGGATAATGAGAAAATGTTTGAGAATCCTTATTAGTTTACTTTAAAGTAAATAAGGCTGGAGATTTTTTTTAAACATATCATGTATGGGAAGCAAGTCATACATAGTTACTTGATCACGCTGAGAAGCATGGGCGGAATCAGAGGGGGGCCTGCAGGGGTACCAAAATGTAGATAGTGCCCCCAAAAATTTTTTTCCAAAATTTTTTAGAAAAGCCCATGTATATTTTGAAAATAACAATCATATTTTTTATGTAGCCCTTCCAAAAATATTTTCTAAATAGTGACCCCCTCCACACACAAAACCACCCACCCCACCCTCCACGCACAAAACCACCCCCCCCCCCCCCAGCGAGCGTACCCCCACCCCCCCAACCACAAGGAGGTCTGCCCCTATTGAGAAGTACCTAAATATATAAAAGGGTATAATCATTTGGTAACCCTCTGATAATTGCCTACACTAAATCGTCTTTTGATATGGTGCAATTAATAGAAGCAAGCTATCACAATGTTTTTAGCTTGATTTAGATATTTAGATACGGGAGGTATACTTTTTCAAAATTTGAAGTCATAGACGAAGTTTACCTTTTCATGATGTAGATTTATGACTTATGTGTGGGATTTGTAGGTTTACAGAATATAGGCCCAAAGGGGATAGATAGACACCTCATCATCTACCCTCACCACTTCTCTAGGATTGTTTTGGCACTGATCAAGAAAAGATTCAGACAATTGTATCTGTATGACAGTAGCCCAACAGATACTGATTATTACATATGCTCAAAAGATTACACTGATTCCTGCCCCTTTTCGAGTGATTGATACAAGGATCTAGGTGTATGTGTATGGTATGGGTCTAATGGCAACAATGGTTGTGGTAGATGTGTAAATGTTTTTGTCTTGACAAATTCATGGGTTGGACAAAATTTGAGTCCATTAGTATCGTGTTTTACATATCTTTGAGTATAGACAATGGTTTGAGTTGTCGGATGCACTGAAGTGAAGAAATAGAAGAAAAAACGATAAATTGAAGTGATTTTCTACAGATAACATGGATTAAAAAGGTCATATCTCACAAACCGAGCATTGGATATGGGCATACGACCTACCATTGGAAAGCTTGTTTCGATAGGATTCTGTAGAGCCCAAGATCGCCTCAATTGGAGCTAAAACCAAAAAGTTATGGCCTCCGGAAGTCTGCAGGAAAATGATGAAATTTGCACCCGGACAGAACCTTAATCTGACCGGTCGGGAAATTTATTAGACCGGTTGGGCAAGTGCAGAAAGTGCTCCGACTTGCGATTTTTCAGTCCGAATTAAAGGGAAACTTACCTGTTTGATGCTAACTTCTTTCCTGATCGTATTATACTTGTGAGGCACGAATTTGGAGCTATAAAAGAGGGTTCTCTCTCAACTCTAAGGATAGGCACACAGATCTCAATATTCTAAGAAGAAGATTGTTATTAGAGACCACCTTCTGTAGAGTTCTTCCCTTAGAGAGTTTAAGGGCTGAAGTTCTGCTCTAGAGATCATTGTCTTCTACTTCTCTGAGTATAGAAGATTGCTTTGGGGAGTTAAGTATAACATCTAGAAGGCGTCTAGGTGTCTTGGATCTGTCACAGAGAACGGCAGGGAGTTGTTGTAGCAGGGAGCTATGCAAGGGAATCACAAGGTCCTTAGGTTGAGGAGCAACTGGATAAGGCTTGTGAGTATTCTCTTGTAACTATAGTATGTTTCATCGTGCTTGATTCTTGATCGTGGTTTTTTCCCGTTTGGGTTTCCATGTAAAATCCGTGTCTTCTTGTGGTGTGTGCTTATGGTTTGATTTATTTTCGCTGCGTGGTTGATTGTTTGCACACATATTATTAAGATTGGCATTAATCCATTCTAGAGACTCTTTCCCCCCACAAAAACTTTCAAGATGTACTTGTTACACTGTAGCAATAAATCCACCACTGAATTGGGTTGCTTTTTTTTTCAACCAAGGTTGCTTGGGCAAATTTGCTTGATTAGATTTCTAGACGAGGTGGATATTCCATCTTTGATGATCATTACCATAGTGCAGCGATTTTGCCAGAGGTTGTAGAGGAGATTGGACGCACCTTAGTAACAGAAAGGGTGAAAGATTGGTGTTGTTTAATATTTATTTTTTGGGAGGGTGGTAGGTTGAAATCTACTGGAGGTGAGAGTCTTTTTTTTTTTTTTTAAGAAGATGCCTAGAATCCTTCTTTTCATTGCTGGAGTTAAAGTCTACAGAGAGGCTTGCTTAGTTGTATAGTAAATGATGTTTCTGCCCAACATGGGGAGGTGTTATTATGGCAGCTGGGGGACACGAGAACTCCACTTTAACTTATTAGGGTGCTTGTGCAGAGACATGGAAGAGGAAATCTGCGTTCCTTCGTCCATGGTATTTGCTTTCTTACCAGGGGAGGTCAGAAAATCGGATCACTTCTCTTTAAAAAAAAAAATAAATAAAAGTAACGACAGTGCACCAGGAAAAAAATTCAGGAGGAGAGAAATCGTCGTTACACTAAAAAGAGGTGTAAAAAAATCCGGAGCCATTCATTTTCTTTTTCAACTAGGTGATCCCTAAACAAATGCGAAAAAGTGGAGGGAGTTGGAGAAAAAATTACAAAATGAAAAAAAATGGTTCTTTTAAGTCAACGGTCCGCTGTGGGGAATCCTTTCATTTTTAGCATGCATGCATGGATTTTCCTTGTTTGGTTGAGCATAGATATTCATGAGATCGGACTTCCCGCTGTAGGATTTCATATATTGATGAGAGAGAAGAAAGGCTCAGCCATAGCCAAATAGGCGATAAGTTAGAGGCTACTGATTTTTGCTTTGAAAACCTATTTCTTGTTTGGAAAAGTGGTGCAACAGAAATACCCATGATCAACGGATCAACCACGATGAATACACAGCAATCACACCATCAAGCAATCACACACATGAACACAGCAATTTTACGTTGTTCGGCAACCTTTCCTACGTCCACGGGAGGAGAGAACTCATCTACTACAATCCCATCTCAATCCCCTCAAGATCTATGATTACAATACATCAATATATATAGTTCCCACTTTCTTGGCCAGTAAGAAAACCTATACATAATGGCTAAAATACCCCTAACCCTGAGTCTCCGTTTTGGCTAAAACCAGACGACCGATCTAGCTAAACCGGAATGCAAGACAAAACCCAACAATCTCCACCTCACTGAGGATACGTCACTACATCGATGGCGCAGTCTTTTCTCTTCAACATTCTAACATGTTGAATCAACACTTCACATACCTCACTGAAAGGTACGCCTCCGCACACACTATTACCAAGTGAACACCTGCACCCCTAGCCTGGATGCACAGACAATCTCAGTACTGTCTAGTGTTGATCAAGTCCAAACCGACTTGAGACTTCCTACAGTTGCCTCTTTTGACCTTAACACCACCGTTTTGAACCTCCGAAGTGCTCTCTATTTGTTGCCACATGCATGCATCCTTGCAACACAATGAACCTAACCTCCATCCATAAAGATAAAGCTAAAGACCTCCTCGAATCCGGATCTCACTGGTACCTTGTGAATCCTTCCTTCTGTCTCCATCCCGGTGTTCTTTCCGTCAAACCTGCAACTATCATGTTCTAGCCTGTTCTGGTGGGTTGGGCACAATACATGTGGGTTAGGTATGACCTGATGCTTAAACCGGCTTATTCCGACCTGAACAAGACTACCTTTTCCGAGAAAATTATCTCCGTTTAGAGCTTCCTAGATTTCCGCTAGATGATATCATCAAAGACTCATCAATCTATCTTCTGATGATCTATCATATCTAACTCCACCTGAACCACAGATTTCCTCCCATGTTATTTGATGTTTCATTCACTGCTCCACTTGAAAAAGCATCCCCTATCAACATGTAGAGATTTTTTACCATCTCACCCTCTATGATGACCAATGTTCTCTTTTCCACCTTCATATCTCCACCCGCTACAGTGCACTTGCAGCCTTTGAAGTTTAAAGCACACAAAGAAACCCAATTTCTTCATAAACCCATAATATATATCACATCCGTTAGGGTTTGAACAACATCATCATATACTTAGATCTTTACCGCTCTTATCTCAAATGCTTATCAATTTACATTCTCCCCCATAAGAATAGTTCCATCAACAATGAGAGTTATTTGCATCAAACCAATCTCTACGCATCAAACCAATCTTTGCGTGAACAGATGATAGGAATAATCGGAATCTCAAAGCCATGAATCATCAACCTGATCCATACCTATGTGACCAAAAGTGATTCTTTGTCAACCGAATCCGAGCTTTTTTGCACAATACCTCCTTCCGATTTTGATTCTTTTGCTTTTTCTTCCACTTTGGCATGTCGCTCCTTCCCAATCCCTTTGACGCGGATCTGAGCTTTCTATCAAAGTCCTAAAAAGTGTTTCTATCAAGGTTCATTACAAGCCAGTCCTAAGCTAGTTGTTCACTGTCACTAACCGTGCATGTTGATGTAGTTTTAAGTTAGTCAATACACCGTTGCCATCAAAGTGTTGCGGAATCTTTGCGTGCACCGACGTCCCTTAAACCAACACCCATGGGGAGGTGCTTAACAGTAAAACAACACTCACATGAATAAGTCACAGCCTACCAGACTATTCATGCGTTCCAAGAATCCATTGGGCCGGTTTACATGAGTGGTCAACCCGTGTTTGAGCCCTACAAGTCTCACCATTATCCTAAATTATGTTTCAGAATTGCCATGCCTAACGGTTTAGCTATGAGGGACCTATGGTTGAGCCGAAGACATCTTACGCGCTCGTCGTACTATGCACTACGGCTTCACCTTGGTTCCATTCAAAACACAGCTAAACGGATCATTTTTCACCTCTGATCTAATGCCCTTTTCGGCTGAGCTACAGTCAGTATACGGCTTAGCCGTAGACCAATCCACGGCTTAGCCGTAGCATTCCACGGCTTAGCCGTAGCCTCACCGTAGGAGTACTGATATCAGAAAAGTTTCGACTGATCAGAGATTTAATTCACGGCTGGGGTACGGTTGGGTCACGGCTAGCTTACGGCTCAGCCGTAGGACAAATTACGGCTTAGCCGTAGCCTAGCCGTAGAACAAAACTCCAATTTCGAGTCTCTGGAAATCAAGCCGTAGAAGTTCACGGCTTAGCCGTACAATACAGAGATGAATTCGGGATAGTGACAGAAACTGAAAATTTGACACAGAAACATCTCCAAACAAGCTACAGAGGTTCCAAATTCACAAGCATTGGCTGTAAACATCAGATACACTAAAGAAGATGGAAATCAAAGCATTCAAACAGAGCACCCATGTGTGTTATCAAAGTCTGTACTTATACTTGCCTCAAACTCTGAAAAATCCTCTGAAATCAAGCTCCAATCCACTAAGAATCAAAACAAATCAAAGCAATAGCACATGCATGAGATGAGGGAAACACACATAGCTTGGAGAAGGAATCCAATCGAAGATGAAGAATGCAAAACCCACTTACCTAAGCAATTACAGAGAGGGGAGAAGAAAAGAACCCAATCGGTGGGTGCAAGCTCCCAACCCAACTTAGAACGAGAAGAGGATGAAGAGAAGGGAGAGAGAGAGAGAGAGAACGTGGCTTCTCTGGAGATTGCATGCAGTCGATGAAGACAAATGGGCAAGACATCTGGAAGCTGACTTATGTATATAGTTTGGGAAGTTAAAACAAGGTCCGGTAGGTTTAAGCAATTTACAGTTTAAGTCGCACGAAGGTCCATCTTCTCCAATTGACTTCAACCGGATCAGACTCAGTTACGGAAATTGTCGAGCTCAACGAAATACGCGTGCTGACACCAAGATGATGCAAAGATGATATGAGCAAAACAAAAGCAAAATTACGAAAAAGGGCTTAGAACTACCTATTCCAGGTCAAAGGTCACTCCACTACCTATCCAAGGCCCAAAACCAAGTCCAAAAGAATAAACAAAACAAAACACACACTAATGAGCCACTAATCCGGCTCAAAGGGGATCAGAGTGTTACACATTGATTCCACATAATACACAAAATAGGATGAAAAATAGTCCATTTTTTCAAAATTTTAAATTATGTGGGCCCCAAAATAATGGTATGAACCATGAATTATTTTTGAAAGTCAAACACAACTATTAGATCAAATTTTAGCCATTGATCCTTACAAAAATTTCAGATATTTGTTAAAAAGTCTAGATAATAAAATATTAATTTTTTACTCCTGTGGGCCCTCTTTGGATGATCCAAACCGTTTAAATTCTCTAGATGGCCAAAGGGTAGGAATTCTTTCTCAATATCAAACTTAGAACTCCAATTTAAAATCTTATCTTTGGATATTTTAGTTCTAAATGGAGGGGATCCTCTAAATAGATGATTCCTTAAGGCGTGTTTGATAATTCTACTTCAAAGTTAAGTTAAAGTCATCTTTCATTTCGAAATACAATAAACTAAAAAAGCTAAATCAAAATATCACGTTTTAAAAAAATTCTTTTACATTTTTACATCAAAAAGCCAAAAAACTACTTTCTCATCTTACTAATTGACAAAAAAAATCCACTTTTAACACAAAAAGTCAAAAAATTATATTCTCTCTTCACTGAAAGACAAATCGTATTATTGGATTGATTTAACCCCTTTTATTTTTCCATTCTTTGAAATGACCATCCACCTCATTTCACTTATCCAAATAGATTAACAAACAGCTCCTTATGTTTGCTAAATGTAGGCTAGTTAGAAAATATGACAAAAGCATACACATCAAAAAGCATTAAATGGCAAAAAAAAAAAAAAAAACCTCTTCAACAACGACAAAATGGTAAGAAAATGTTTTTACTGTCAAATCGACCTTGACTTTCTTTCTTTCTTTTCCTTTTTTTCTTTAATTTAGTTGACATTCAATACTTAATTTTATTCCTTTCAACTTCTCCCTGCAGTCAATACTCTATTGGAAAATCAGGTTTATTGGTGGCCACATACGTGCAGGATCATCTGATCGAAGCGTTTCTTTTAAAGGGGTGGGCCATGCATAACCCCACATTATTCTAGCCCATTCGAAGGACCGACCTCCTCTCATTCAAAGACAGTATCTAGGGTTTTACTAGGGTTTCACTTTCATTCTCTCTCTCTCTCTCTCTCTCTCTCTCTCTGCCCCACAGCCCCTCTCTAGCCAAACATTCAGCCATGGCGAAACCCGGTCGAGGCCGACCGGCCACCCCCTCTGGCTCCTCGTCCGGCTCATCTTCCTTCTCGCGCTCCTCCGGCTCGGACTCCCGTTCCAGGTCTCGTTCTCGCTCCAGGTCCTTCTCGTCTTCATCTTCGCGTTCAAGGAGCGCCAGCTCTCGAAGCCGAAGCCGAAGCCCTGCGCCTCAGAGAAGAAGGTCAGTTCCCTAAAACCCTTTCTCCTGTTTGGATCTCCGTAAATCCAAGTTCAGGTAATTCGATTTACGCGGACATGGCTCGTTGAAATCCTCTGCATTCTCCAAATGGGCACCTAGGGCTTGTTTGTTTCGCGTAATCGAATACATTGGAATTCTAAGAGAAATTGAAGAGACAAAAGTGAACTTGAAAAAAAAAGGGAGAAGAGAACATTACATTCAATCCACTTAGGGCATTCCTTTTTTTTTTTTTTTTTTTTGTAATATGATGATGCGTAGTGAGTTTTAGGGGTGGCATCAATAGGTGATAAAAGTACAAAATTCTGTTTGCGATGGTTTGGGCATGTCCAATGTGGTTTGGTGACGACACCGGTGAGGAAAAGTTTGGTCATTGATGGTCTACCAAGGGGAAGGGTTGGGCCAAAGAGGGCGTGGATGGAGGTAGTAAAAAAAGAACTGAAGATGCACAACTTATCTAAGGATTTAGCTGAGGATTGATTGGAATTGAGAAACAAAATTCTTGTAGCGGACCCAACGCGGTTGGGATAAGGCTTTGATGGTGATGATGCGTAGTGAGTTGACCATACTATGATAGTTGCTTTCTTTCATCCTTTCAATGATTCCAAATTGGATGGCAATGTCGTCATTCATCTGGATAATGTATGCATTGCCATTGCCCCTGTTCACCTGCTCTAGTTTTGGCAATCCCATCCCTGTTCCCCCCACGTAGAAATTTCCAGTGGCATATGTAGCGCTTAATCCAAGGCATGCGTTGGCTGGGCCCACCATGTAGCTGATGGACCTTCATCCTGGTTTCGATTTTCCTAACATACGCCTGTTTAGGATCTTGATCCTGATCTTGTCGAGTAAAGAATTCTCTTCTATAGGAGGATGTGGGTCTCACTTGACTGACCTTACCTTAACTGTTGTTTGGTCATGCCTCGAAGTCTGCTAGGGACCCATTTGGATTCATGCCAATGCCAGATTTGGGCCTTTTGACACCCCTGTACACCTTGTTAACAATCTGTATCACTTGAATGTAGGTCCCACATTTATGGAATGCTTGGTCTGTCCAACCCGTGGATCCTCTTCATGTGATCATTTTATGGTTTTATACCATGATAAAGTTGATGTTCACCCACTTGAAGAGGCACGAGCTGTGTTTACCAGTCAATAAAAAGGGGCTCGAATTGTTTCTTATTATGCACTTTCTCTGTTTTGTAGCATAAAAAAAGTTGTAGATTACTGTGAGTTATGGTTTTAAGTTTTTGAAATTGAATTTTATGGTTCATTTGTGGCCATCTTCTCCATCCTTTGCTACTCTGTACTTTGTAAACTATTTAACGTGTTAGTTGATTTTCTAATGCTTTCTTTTTCCCCTTTCAGTCCTGCAGGACCTACTAGGAGAGGTCGCTCCCCACCACAGCCAGCTAAACGAGCTTCACCACCTGCCAGGTGACATTCTATTAAACTCTGGTTCAATATGAATGGTATTTGCTGACTTTTTCTTCTGATTCCTCATTTTGATCCGTATCTTTTAACTGCTTCCCTCCTCATTGAGATTGGCAACTTTGCTAAATGACTGGTCATTCATAATCAGGTACAAGCTTGTATGTTTAGAAATTTGCTCGGTGTCACGGTGTGCATTTGCGTGGGTTTAGCGGGTGGCACCCAGGAGATTAGTCCTGTTGGGTCAAAGACCCTAGGGATGCCCATGTCATCCAAAAAAAAAAAAAAGAAAAGAAAAGAAAAGAAGAGAAAACAATGATCTCTCTCTCTCTCTCTCTCTCTCTCTCTCTCTCTCTTGTTTTTCTCTTTTTCTTGGGAGTAGCTCTGAGCTGTCTCTGTTATGCACTGAAGTCTGAACTATTCTGGGCCAGTCCTTAAGTAGGCGTTTAATGGGTTATGATGAATTTTGTGGGTGTGGTTTTGATTGAACTACTCTAGAGACTGGCTGGAATATGTATTTATGAATTTTAATGGATCAGTGTCAAAGCCATATTCAACTTTCACGGATGTGATTTTTTTTCTTTTTCTTATCAAAGACTTTCATGAATATGATGGACAATCAGACTGATTATTCTTGTAAAAAAGTTTTAATCTTATCCACTTGTTCCCCAGTCTGTGTGATCAAGTCTATTCCTTTTTTTTAACCAAACTTTCTAATAATATTTTCATCATCACCATCGCTATCTTCTTCATTGAAGATCCCTTCTAGATGGCATTAGGATTGTGAGTACTTTTGATGTTCTTTTAAGTCCACAATCGTTAAGTTTTTCCTTGCAACTCCATTCATTATCTTCATTAGTCTCCCACTTTTGCTAGTTCCTCGATCTTGCAATCCATTCATTACTTCCTACAAGAGTTGTCAATGATCTTCTGCATACATGCTGAAATCCTTTTTTTTTTTTTGAATGGTATACATGCCCAAATCAAGTCAGATGGCACTCCTTGATTTCTTCCTCTTATGTACTCAGTTGCTTTTCTAATGTTTTTCTTATTTTTTTCAGTCCTTCCGGTGCTGCCAGGCGAGGTCGTTCCCCTCCACAGCCAGCTAAACGAGCTTCACCACCTCCCAGGTGCTGTTTTATTAAACTCTGGTTTGACCAGGGTAATATTTGCTGGCCTTCATATTTGGATTAATATTCTTGCTATGTATGACACCATATTACAAGTAGATACACATTTGTTATCCAGAAAATAATAATCTCTCTCTTGTATGGTTTTGGTTGAACTCTGATTTAGTTTTGCATTTTTCTTTTAGTTTTAGTTTTTTCTGTTGCTCATAGGAGCCATGATTTTAATTATTTTAATTGTTTTTTGTTCCATGGTTTGTTCTTGATTTAAGCATGCAGACTTTCTTGAATTGAAGGTAGTTATAAGTCATAATGTTTCATTTTGAAGAAACCAAATCCAACATTCTTCGATATGAACTTTTTACAGTGACTTTCATGGATATGATGAAACTAGTTATCTGATTAAAGTAGTTATGCATCCATGATTAAAGTAGTTATGCAATCGTGAAAGTAGTTATGCAATCATCATCATCATTTTCCCCACTTTCTTGAATAGGCATTTTTTCTTGATTTTAATCAGCTACCTTCATGGATATGATGGACAATCAAAGTGACCTGTCGTATACAAAATGCCAGTTTTATCTGAAAACTCTTCAGCAACATTGCCTAATAAAATTTGAGCCTTATATTGCTGTTAATCATCACCCTTCTAATTTAGATTCAGTAGCTAACATGTGACAACAAGCTCATTTTATTAACATGCTTTAGACAAAGGCTTAGTCTTATTGACTATGGAAGCTTGCTTTTCCTTGCCATCAATGTAAACATTCTTCCAGTATAAACTGCTGACGTGGATCTTGTCATATTTAGTAGGTTTAAATGTTCTCGGTATTGCAGTTCTAAGAACTGTATATAATATTTTTGACTCCTTTGAGACTGATCTTTTCATATGCTACTAATTTGTTGTTGCAGGAAAGCTTCTCCAGTTCTCGAATCTGTGGTTCTTCACATTGACCAACTCACAAGAAATGTGAATGAAGGCCACTTAAAAGAAATTTTCAGTAAGTTGTTATTTTGTGTATGTTGGCTTAAAATTTAGTGATTAGATTGTAATGCTTTCTTAAGGCAACATTTTTCTTTAGTTTATGATTTTTTCGTTACAAAATTGATTGTCTTTGGTTAATGTTCATTCAACTGACCTACAATAACTTATTCTTAAAACCTGTGATTGTGAAATTATGTGATCTCAGTCCCAACATGGACCTGCATTCATCCTTTCTGGACAAAATACTAGCAATTAAAAACTGGATGTTTGTGGTCGAATTTATGGTTTTGCTCCTGGTTTGAAAAAGCTGCCAAGTCAAAGGGACTGTGCACAACCGAGTCAGGTCCTATGGGATTCGGACTCGAATCATGTGACTTGGCCATAGGACTCAGCCAAGTCCCATGAGGCTCGGCTGAGTAGGACTCAGCTGAGTTGACTCGGACTCGGCCATGGCCAAGTCAGGTCCTGTATTCGTTTTAAAGTCTTGGTTTTACTGTTCACATTGCAAGTGCAGACAGTAATTTTAGACTTTTAGTCACTACTTTGAAGAGGCTGATCATATCCATTTTCTTCTCCTATTTTAGGAAGAGAACTATTTAGGTTGTGGGTACCAATAACAAGAATGAAGGGAAAATTTTATAGGTCAGGGATTAGACGACCAATAACCTGTGAAGAAAAAAAAGTGGTTTACAATCCTGTCTGGATATATGGATCACAAACTGTTTTATGATCATGGGTTGCTTTGACCCAGATTGTGGATTGGGGGTTGGTGGTGGGTGCAGTTGGTTGTTCAGTTGGCTTTATGGAGGGTCCAATTTTATCTCAGGTCATTCTAACGTTGTTTAGCGCCCATAAGGAGTACAAATTTAATGACAAACAACATGGATGCTCTGGATAATTGGAGTGTTACATTTGTTCCGGATGTTTTATTTTGATATTGCTGGTCATAGATGAAGTTGTTCAATTATTTTTTTACTAGTTTTGCATCATGGAATAAGAGTTTTACCTCTATCTATTTATTTTCAGTGTCGTATTCTGGTTGCTATTTATTAGCTTCTGCAACCTTGCAGGTAATTTTGGTGAAGTTGTTAATGTGGAGCTGATAATGGATCGTACTGTAAGTTTGCAGATTTTTTTTATTTGATGAAGCATGAAAAAAAAAAAGAAAAAAGAAGAAAAGAAAAGGGCCTTGTTTCCTTGTGCTTATAATGTGAAAGTTGTTTTTGTTGATTGTCGGGTTTAGACTTTAGATAGCCCTAGTGATTTGGTTACTTCTATTCTGATGAAACAATTTAGTTACATTCAGTTGGGGAAGGAAACAAAAAGCAAAAATCGGTGGTTGTTACTGTTTTGCAGGTTAATCTTCCAAGGGGTTATGGTTATGTGGAGTTTAAAACACGGGCAGATGCAGAAAAGGCTCTTCTTTACATGGATGGTGTAAGTATTAATTGTCCTATGAAGCAAAAGACTTTATTTTGATGGTCTACAATATTTATTGTGATTGGTTGTGTTCATTGGTCCCTTGATACAGGCCCAAATTGATGGGAATGTAGTACGTGCAAGGTTTACATTACCTCCACGCCAAAAACCTTCATCACCTCCCAAGGCAGTTTCTGCTGCGCCAAAACGAGAAGCTCCACCGAGAGAGAATGCAGGTGCTGCTGACACTGAAAAAGATGGACTGAAACGACCAAGGGAATGTAGGTTCTTGTTATAGTAGAAGCTTTATTTCTATGAGGAATCATATAGTTCTGATGCCTGAGCCTTAGCAAGTTTTTATTTTCTGTCATCCCCATTTTCTTCATAAAAGTTAAAATTTATGTGATAATTTTGATTATCTACTGTGCCCACTGTGGATTTGTGGATTTGATGACCCTAAAAGCTTACCACTTTAGATATCCTAAGATTTCCTTCTTTGACCTTTTTCTAAAGACCACTGATCAGAGTTAATGATATTCAAATCTTGGAAAGTTTTGGGTCGTCCCCAGGCCACTGGAGGCCCATCATGATCCATGAATGACAACACTTTGGATCTCACAGACCATTCTCTACACATGTATGAGGATGGAAGTCTCGATTACACTTGTTTGGGTTCAAGTATGAAATATAATTCCTGTTAGATACCTATATCCCGAGGCCATCTTGTTACGCAATGCATGTGGTACTCAAGTTTTTCACCCCAACATTGTCAGCATCTCCAAGACGGAAACCTCTTTCACCGCCACGAAGGAGATCCCCTGTTGCAAATCGAAGAGGTGAATCGCCTCGCCGCAGGCCAGATTCTCCCCAACGGCGACGCATGGAGTCTCCTATTCGTCGCCGAGTGGGTTCTCCCAGCCGTCGCGGTGAAACCCCTCCACGGAGGAGACCGGCATCTCCAGTAAGAAGGCGTTCTCCATCTCCTGCTCAGCGGAGGCACAGGTCGCCTGCAAGGTTAGTTATGCTAATATTCTTGTTTGTCATATTGGTGGGGTGCTTCTTAGAGCATCTAAGTATGTCCTTAACTTGGCTTTCTTGCAAAGGGTGCGTGGCAGTCCAGTTCGCAAGCGTTCCCCAATCCCACCAAGAAGGCGGTAAGCACTCTCTCTCTTTCACTCATTTTTAGTCTACAACATGCATTTTATGTAGTTTTTGTACTTAAGAAAACTCATGAGCAAGGTTCTCATGGTACCATGAGAATTTATCTTTTATTGAATGATAAAATGCATTGCCTAATGGAAATGTGTTGATTTCTCAATTAATACAATCTTACATGTTTGTCTTCAAGTTCTAATGAAAATGACTTGAGGTTTTTTATAGGATGAACGTAATAAAATTGTTTTTAGACAGAAATTTTGTTGGATTTTCTCTTAATGTATTGAAACTGAGTACTTATTTTGATTGGAGAAAGGGGTCCTGGACCCCCTGTTTATTAATAACTTCCCTTGAGTATTCCACTTCTTCAGATACTTGTTTTGTTAATGAGGTAGGTCCTGTGCTCGACGTTTCATCCAGATAGATAAATTATTGGGTGGATAGAGGCTTTGCATTCATTCACTCGAGGACTGAATGGGATGTCAATTAGGCAATGAAGAAATTAAATGGGATGTGAATAGGAGATAAAAATTATTTCTGTCTAGATGTCTAAACATGGAAGACCTGATATGGGGAGAAGAGTGATAGTAAAGCCACCATATTCTATTTGGTGGTGGAACATTTTGGGTGTTGCCCAAACAGAAAAGGAAAGATGGAGTTCTGGTGCTGCTATGCCTTCTCAGATCAGGAGATGTTTTGCTGATGCTGATGTCTGGTTGGAACTGAGGGGGAATGAAAACTTTCTGAAGTTCTAAGGTTCTGTCAAGCGCTTTTAGAAGTAAAGCTGCAAATACGTTTGGAAGTAGATGGAGAGTAGGCATGATATGTATGAAGCTAAATTCTGGCTGGTGGAATGATTTGGATTGGACCAATCCAGACCATGTATCTGAGTCGTACTCTTTTGTGGTTCAATCCTTCATCCGTTGAAGATTTCAAGTGAATTATGTTAATCCTTCTCAGAATCTCCCAAGTAACATGTTGCTGGAGGTTGAGGACGTCCCATTCTCTGAAAATTATGTTGGATGTGATGATCAGAATTCAATGCTGGTTCTTCCTGTGGCTGGAGCTGTGCGAGTCAGTATTACATTGGCCATGAAATTTTGAAGTCTCCCTAAATTACACTGTAGAGGATTGTAAGGGTACATCTATCCCGGACAATCAGGGATTTTCAAATGTCTGGCTTGTTGGGCCCACTTGGATGCTTTCCTATCATTGGGGACAGGATGGATGGAAAGCTTTTTTTAGCTAAAAGAGAGAGAGTCATTAAAAAAAAGAGCAGAGTGCATGACTGAAGAACCAACAGAACCTACAGAATAATCCATAGTACAGAACCTGATTAAGCAAAGTAGCAAGACACACTGAACACAGAGACAACATAAGTAAACAGAAGCTTAGGCACCTACCGGGGGACTATCTACCCCAGCAGCTACACACCAGTAGCCACTTTCTACGAGGGAAGTAAATGGATTCCTCAGCGGAACCCCTAGCTTGCAGAAGGGATTGATGAGGATTTTCTCTTCGATGAGAGCTTTTATAGTTTGATTTCATCAAAATAACCTTATTGGTCTTCATATATGTGGAGCTTCTTTCACTTGGACAAATAACTATTATACGGTTGGAGAAAAAGAATTTTGCTGGTTAGGTAATAATTCATTTGGGGAGAATTTAATGTCTGGATGGGCTTTCATCTATTTAGGTATTAAGATCATTGACGGTAAATTGAAAGAGTGGAAAAATTTCAATTTTGCTCCAGTTGAGGGTGTCAAAGCTTCATTTCACAGGAGAATCAAGCTTTGGATATTATTGAAGAGCATGTCTTTTTTTTTAGCAAGGTGAGAATAGGGCCAATCTTACAGCTGAATACGTGCATTAGTGCAGCCAAGAGGAGTCCTCCACTGGATAGCAGTTGCGTGTTGTATTATTGATTTTGTAAAATAAAGTAAATGTATTTAATTTATATGCTCCATTTAAATTTCTACTATTTTGATATTTTTAATACATATATTTTGTATGTTTTGTATTTTTTCGAAATAGAACTCTGACATGTTCCACCTAAATTTCAAAGCGACTAAAAATTTCCTGTGGAGCCAAGCTGGGTCCTGAATGAAATTGACTATTATGATTTTGTCACATTTATTACTATTTTTTTTAAACTGGTGCTGGTGAGGTTTATGCCTAATACTTTTTGACAATTGAAATGCCTTCACTCAGTATTCAAAATATCAACCATTAGTTAATTGTCTGTGGTCTTCACTTGGGGATTATTATTAGACTCGACTCATTCACTCTCACAGACACACCTGTGTCTATAGTTATATTATGATTGTTTTTTCTCAAGGAACCTTCTATTTTGTACAGTTCACCTCCCAGACGAGCTCGTAGTCCGCCTAGGAGGTCACCTCCTCCTCGCCGGCGTAGCCGCTCTCCTGTCCGCAGGCCTGCTCATTCTCGTTCAATATCACCATCACCACGCAGGTAATGGGTAGGCTTTGTAGTTCTTTTCCTCCTTTTTCTATTCACTGTTTGATATTTATTTTATAGATGATAGTGACTTGTGTTGTATTTCTGCCTTGAACTGGAGAATACACCTCCCACCGCCGCCTTTCCCCTCCTTTCCTTTGTTCATTCTTGACATTTGATATTTCATTCAAACAAAAAGGAAGTCTCTTCAACTGGCGTGTCCACATGTTCTTGGGAGTAAATTATAGATGGCTAAGGGTGTGTTTGGATGTGGGGTAGAGTAAAACAGAGTAGAGTAAACCTAAAATTAAGAAAGAATAATATATGTGGGGTCATGATGACTTTTTGTTTTTCTTTGCTTGATACAAATTTTTTTTTGACTTTTTGTATAAAAAGTAGAGATTTTTTTGTAATTTAGTGATGACTTTTTGACTATTTTAAATAAGAATGAGGAAAATTTTAATTTTTTTCCAAATAAAAGGGAAAGGGGGGGGGGGGGGGGGTGGTGAATTTGAATTTGAAAATTTTCATTTTACTCTACTTGAATCTACCTCACATCCAACCACACCCAAGTTATTGTATTCCACTAGCGTTTGGGGCATAGGCACCTATTAATAGGTTTTCATCTGCTCAATTTGGCATTATATTACAGTACTGTGTCATTATTTGCATTGGCATCACTATGTGATTTAGATCAGTTCTGCAGACACTAAATAAACCTTAGATATAGCAAGATATATATTTGAGTATATCTTTTCATAGACTGTTTTCTTTGTCATTGTGAGTACTTAGTTACATAAAATTTTATGATATAAGTAGACACAGTCACATGGATTATTTGTTCTGTTTAATTTGTAGAATTCTTTAAGCTAACTGACAAGCCTGTCAAACAGTTAGGATTGCTCATTGTTGCAACCTCTGTTTCAAGTCATGTTACCAATCAAAAAAGAAATAAAAAAAAGAATTCTTTAAGAAAATACTAGACTGATGGGTGGCCAATTCTTACACCTTATTTATATTAGGTAAAATTTCAAATAAGGCCTTAGGTTTTTGCCTTATTTCAAAAAAGACTCAAGTTTTAAAAATTTTCAAATTTATCCCTAAGTTTTTGGAAAATTTTCAATTAAGGACATCCGGTAATTTAAAGGTACTTCCTGGTGATTTTTTCCCCCACTTTTTTTAAAATACCAAAATTGCCAAACATTTTAAAGCCATGACATGGTTTCAGTAGGCTCAAAATAGAATGGAATGGAGAAATAGAATTCATGTAGCCGACTCCAACATGGTTGGGATAAGGCTTTGATGATGATGATGATGATGATGACGACATGGTTTTAGTAGCCACTATATGCAGCTGTTCATCGTGGGGACGGTAGTTGTCCTAGATCATTGTGAGGATGCCGGTGAAGGCAAGGAGGAGAATTTTAGGAATTGAATGACGATTTTATTTCAATAAAGAGTTATTTGGATATTTTAAAAAGATTGAGGTAAAAAGTTGCCAGAAAATAGCTTTAAATGGACAAATGTCCTTATTTGAAAACTTCTTGGAAAACTTAGGGACTATTTTGTAAAGTTTTGAAACTTGTGTCCTTTTTTTGAAATAAGACAAAAACTTAAGGCCTTATTTGAAAAATTTCCTAAAATGTTATATTATGTTTTTTCTTATATGAAGATTTATTCTTTTTAAAGAAAACACTGATGGAAAACATTTTTGTAAAACATCTAAAATGGATCACTTTACATGCCAACGCATCATAGTAACCAAAGCCATTCCAGTTATAACTAGTTAGTCAAGGATGCATATGACACACAATAAAACAAAAGCAGAAGAGTTTATGTGATAATAGATTTCTTTGCATGATATAAAGAGTAAAACTTGAAAGAAGAAAAGGAAATACCATTCATTGAAGATGTACTTAAATAAAATAAAATAAAAGAGCATTTCTGTCATTATAGGTTTGGTTGCATGAATATATTTATCTGACAACAGGCACACAATTTCTTTTGTAAGTTTTCAACTCTTTACTTGGTCCGATATGGGCTTGCGTGTGCAAAGTCCTTTCACCGACCATTATTTGTCTTCTTCCATTGTGAGATTGCTAGTGTCCTTTTTGTTACATGTTTCCTTTAGTTGTAAGTTCTAGATTTTTGACGTCCACATGAGTAGAGGACATGATACTGTAATTGCCATGTGGATGGATACTATAAGGTTCTTTATGAATATGGCACTGTAATACAGAAATTAAGTTACCATTTAAAAAAAATATTCTAATTTTAATGTGGATTTTTTTTTTGCTTCTCAAGTACTTTGTTTGGGCCTGTTTCTTTACTGGGAGTCAAAGATTTCATGTTTGGAGAATTTTGAAACTCTCACACATGGTGGAATTGCTGAATGCTCTCTTGTACTTGAGCATCCAAAAATTCCACCAAAAAGCAAAAGGATTGGAATTCCTGGAATTCCAAAGGTCATTTCATTTGAGACCTTTTAAGTGGCTAGAATTTTGAAATGCTTGTGAATAAACATGACATTTGCAAATGCTAGGGGACGAGATGTCACATTGTGTCAAAAAAACCCCAACATGGAAAATTCTTGTCAGAAAATTTAGTAAAGAAACAGGCCCTTTTTATTATTGGTTTACCTATTTCATTGCTGCGTTTCGCATTAGAAACTTGGTTTTAATGTGCTAGCTCCATGTTTGACCACTTGGTAAGGTTTCTGAAATGGGAAACTCTATTTATTATACATATATTCCCATCTAACTCAATGATTGTTGTTTATGTAAATCAAAGGGGTCGAGCGCTGCCTCCAAGGCGTGGAAGGTCGACATCATCCTCTTCTGGATCACCAAGTCCTCGCAAGGTTTCTATTATCTTATTTTTTTCCCCTCATGTAACCCATAAAGATTGGTTCTGACTTTTGTGTTATGCGTTAGGGAGTCAGGAAGATTTCGAGAAGCCGTAGTCCTAGGAGGTATCCTCTTGTTCCACTTTCTTTTCCTATTATGGTTTCACATAATTTTCCTAACTGTGGTGGGTCAACTGTGAACCTGCCTGAGTTGATTTGCCTGGGTCATCATGTCCTGGGTGATTTGGCTTGGACTTGGTTTGTTTGATATCGGTTGACCCACCTGGTTGACTTGCAACTCAGCTTGACTTGTTGTGTTTTGGATGAGTTGACTGGGCCGACTTGAGGACATTTTCATCCTTATATGTTCTATTCAAACAGCAAATGGGAACTGTAAAGAGACTCATGTCAGTAGCATGGTAGAAGACGAAATATTCTTAAATAACATTAGAAAGTGGAAAATACTTTCTTATCTAAATTTTTGAGAAAAATAGTATTATATGATTTTTAGCAGATTTTACATTTTTATGTATTTCAGTTTTTGATAAAAATGTATGAAGTTATAAGAAAAATATCTAAAATTAATTTACTGACCTGCTTGGTCAATTTTTTGGTTCTTGATCTACTCAAGTTTGGTCCATTTTTTAGGTTGGAAAACTATAATTTCACAATGCATCTAAAACATCTCTCTTGTCAGTGACTATTCTCTTTGGCTCAAGGCTCATGACTTCTGCATGATTTTACCAATGTCAGTCTGTCATGCTGTTACTGTATGTCAGCTTGAATTCTCTGAATGATAATAAAAATTCTCAACTTATCTCTCAACTTATCTGCGTATGGGATATTGATGCAGGCCAACATGAAACCACCCTAATATGGAAGGATGAGATCTTTCTGAGAATTAATGACTCAATTCAAATTGTAAATCTCACCATTCACACACATTGTAATGTTGAAAATTAAGTAAAAATAATGTGACAATCCAAGGCGTCCTCACAAGTCCCACAATAATGGTCCCTCTAGTAAGAAGAGGGAGGGATCTTAATGGAAGATAGCACTTCCACTTGTGGCGCAGCCTCGAATCTCCGATTGAAGTGTAGAGTAATCTCCCAACGGATTTGATCGAATCTAGAGATGGATTTCAGCCCTAGGCACAAGAACACACGTGGTAGACACCATATTGTGAGAAACTCTGTTTTGTTGATTGAATAAGCATACCCAATTACAATGGGGACTCGTCTATATATAAGATATGATGTTTCTAAATAACCAAAACGTGCTAAAAGTAAAATGAGCAACTACCTAATCCCAATCCAACACAAAATAGGAAACAAAACTAGTAATTAGAAACTATCTAATTAAAGGATAGGGATCCCTGATCTTGGGTAGATCATGGATCAAGTGGGGCCCATCAATGTCTGCAGGTCTATGATATGGGCTGGATCTTGGATCAGCCTACATCAACTTGGATTGTCCAATTCAAGTTTGATCCCCTTGTGAGGATTTGAAGTGAACTCTTGGTTCAACTTAGTAGCAATTGGCTCAATGTGAAATATTCCCTTGAAGTGCACAATTCAGATTTGAAATAAATTTTCCACAGCAATTTCATGCTCAAATTAATTTTCAGATTTAGGAAATTTGTACTAATTGGACTTGTAATGGACAAATAGTGAAAAAGAATGCAGTAATGATGGGCCCAATGTAATTCAGCCAATGTGGGATGGGCCAATATCAGTTCAGCTGGACTGGTTTGGGCTTAAGAGTGGTTCAGCTGGTCAAATGGGGCCCACTGAGGGATCGGTCAGGTGTGGATGGTGATATGGAAGGGTTGGCCATGGCTGGTTGGGGTTTGGAAAGGTTAAGATTTGAGTTTTGAATAGTAGGGTGGTAGTGGTAATGGATTTGAAGGCTGATGATGTCTATGGAGGTTTAGATCTGCAGATTTGGTAGTTGGATTAGGAGATTATGGGCTGATGGTTCAGATCTAAAGATCCTATGACTGGATCTTGGTTGGGCAGCAAGAAACTACTTGACCTAAGAGTTTATGGCTTGGTGATGTGGAAGATGTAGATCCAAAGCTCTTGTGCGAAACGACAAACACGGAAAGGAAAAATAGAGGAGGGTAGAATTCCCGTCTTGGGCCCTCACCAAACTTCTAACTAGGAGGCGTGATTGAAGATCTCATGAGCAAAACAATGGAGACTCAGGAAGTACTTGAAAATAGGGTTTTTCTCTTCATTCCATAACATAGAATAAAACAAGAAAAGACAATGAAGGTTTTTTTAGACTTAAAAGCCTAGATGACATCATCACTAATTAAAATAAATAAATAGTCAACGCGGAGGGAACTTGCACATCTGGATTTCGTGTGCTGGGGATATGCACACGAATTCCAAGGCCAGCACAACTTAAGTTGTGGCCTCCCTCTCTTTGTTTCTTTAAAACATGGGCAGCTCTTTTGTTGTATTCTTTTAAAATTCATTTGGGCCCATCTTTATGCCTTTTGACTCTTTTATTTCCTCCCTTGTAGTACTTCCTGGTGTGGGGCCAGCACAACTTAAGTTGTGGCCTCCTCTCTTTGTTTCTTTAAAACATGGGCACCTCTTTTGTTGTATTCTTTTAAAATTCATTTGGGCCCATCTTTATGCCGTTTGACTCTTTTATTTCCTCCCATGTGGTACTTCCTGGTGTGGGGCCTTTAACGTGATTGCATACATGAGTCCTTCTGTCCATCACAAGTTAGATGTGACAAGATCCAACTGCTGGTTGACGTCAGAATTACAATCCACCCGTGGTTTTTCGCTCTCATGAGATCAAAGCATGGGCAATGCTCATCTTTCCATATGTTTGCTCGATCTGTGATCCTGCACCTTTGTCGTTGGTAGGTCTTGAAGGAATTAGGGGCATTAGGATTGATGTCCTCATCAGATATGTATTGTTAATTTCTACAGGTGAGTCTCATGTTTAGATTTCCAAATAATTGACTTGATACTCATACGAGTATAGATAAATGGAAACCGCTAAGTTGGTGTCTATATTACTTATCAAAAGTGGTGAATTGTAGTAGATTCAAGGGAGTAAAACTAAAAAGCAAAGTGCAACATAATTACAAATGGTTTGGGTGTCTGAAACTACAAGGTAGTTCTCTAAATGCCTTGTTGGTAAAATGACTGCCTCTTGTTCAGTCTCTGAACACACTGTTAAGGTGACTGCATCCAGTTTACTTCATGGAAATCCTGTGAAAAGGATGCAGGACTGCTAAATGAAGATGCGAGGTCCCTACTTCTCTCTTTCTATGTTGCAACCTTCAAGTTCGGGCCTCTTTAATGCATTTATTGAATTCCTTCAATTTTTATGTTTCAGGCCACCAAATAACAGTTATTTTAATTTCAAATTAAGGGATTTTTTTTAGATTTGCATGAATCTTTGTAGACATTTGGGCCTGAGTATGCCTAAAGGATCTATTCCAATTTCAACTCAAACATGCCAACATCTGCAGAGATGCACTTAATATCACTCTTTTGACCCTATTCATTATTCCATATGCCATCACAAGTTAATGCTCCTGAGCAGATGTTGGCAGAACACTTTGGAAGCATAGTTGAATTCCTGGATGTCATTGCCACATGGAGACCCTGTCTCTAGCTTTTTTCTTACACCACTCCTAGGATTCCTAGCCATTAATCCACTTCTGGTCCTCTATTATATTTTTTAAAATGCCTTTGGTTCATTGGAATTGCTGTTTATTATGGTAAAACTATCCCACTAAAAAATACTTTTACCTATTTTCCACATTGCCAGTTTCCTTCCAGTCTGGTTAATGATTACTATAGCTTCTTCATTGGTTTCTAACTGCATAACATGATTACTAGGTATAGCTAGAGGACTTTCCCCATCCTTCTACATACTAGTGTACATCCAATTTTGCTTTCATGCTGAAAACTTCTGATATCTCAAAATTTACCCATGGATTGTGATTGCTTGGGAACACTGTACGGCCTTGTTAAATTCCATATTAGTTCAATGCAGAAGTGTCATCTCTATACTGTGACTCGTCGTCATTGTCAACATTAGCATCAGTGTTTATTGTATCCACCTAGGGTTGGGTAAATGATATTATTTTTCAGATGTAGTAGAAAAAAAAGAGAAATCCTCATCTTCTTGGTGTGGTTCAAACCATACTTCTTGAATATGTTTTTTCATCTACGTTTTTAGGTTGGAGTTGTACCCATTCTGGTTCATCTCATCATTTGACTTCTCTTAAATTACCACATCAAAGTCTTTATTTTCATTTTCATGTAAGAATCCTAATTATGATCATCTTCATATCTTTTGGTGTTTCTGTTTCATCCCATTAACTCTCATTGAACGGATAAATTACAACATAATTCGTGAAGTTTGCTATATTAGTGTATGCTCCATATCAAAAAGGGTATTGTTGCTGTGACCCATCAGTTGTATTTGCATGTCTAGAGTGTTTAGTTATTTATTTTTTTTTGAGGTCAATACTCTTTTTCAACAATATAAAATCATGCTTCCTTTTTAGCTTATCCTCCTGATTTTTATGACACTCTCATCGTTGTCCATAGCTTGGTTCAAACTAGGCGTTGTCTACTAATGATGAGGTGAACATGAGGACTTCAATGACATGGGTCTTGCACTTGGATTGTAGTCCTGCATTCCACTTTGTAGGTCAACTTGCCCTCGAAGGCATCCCTATTCCTATTCTTTTCCTCACACCTCTTTATTTGCCTCCTTGTGCACTATGTCTATCCCTCGCTCCTATATGCAGGCTTTGAAGATGCGATTTTTAGTGATATGCAATGGAGGGACTTGATCCAGTGAAATAGAATCACACCGAGGATTTTTCCTTGTCCCTCACATGGAACACTATTGGTTGCAAATGGATTTATTCAATCAAACTCAGATTAGGTGCATCTTTAGGTACTATAAGGAGAGGTTGTGGCTCTTGGAAATAAATAGAAATATAGGACAGACTATGCTTAAACATTTTCCCTGATTGCCAAAAATGACTGATGTTTGCACTCTGCTCTTTATTGCTTCTTCCCAATCTCGGCCTCTCTTTCAAAGTCAAGAATGCCTTTTTTGTGTGGGGATCTCAAAGAGGTCTATATGTGTCTTTTGCCTAGTATGCCCGAACAATTCAAAAATGGATGTCTGCTCAATGGGCTGAAACATGCCCCTCACACATGGCTTGAGAAGTCGGGTGGACCTACACTTTAGTGATATGGGTCGGCCATCCCAAGTCAGATCTTAATATCAGTGCCTTTGAAAGTGAAGGTAGCCTGCACACGCGAGAAGAAAGGTAGCGTACCCAAGGTTCGAACCTCAGATATGTAGGTAAGAACTGCCGCTTCTTACCACTTAGGTAGGGAGCTGTTGTTAACATTTCCTTCTGTTGATCTTCAATATTACTCCTGTCATCACTGCAGTTCGTGCCTATTGAATCTATTTTGATGGAGGAGATTTTGATTTGTAGGTTGTGTAAAAACTATGATTGAAAGAAATTAAAATTGGATTTTGTGTGAGTTATATTGCTTATTGACCATGTGCCTTTGAATTTTTGATTTTGCTTAGATAGCTGCTGGATCATGTTGTGCCTTAATTGTTACATCTTTTGGCTGATTTTCACAATTATGCAATTCATCTTGTATTCTTATTCTTGGGGAAGCCAGTGATATTGTTGGTTTTCTTACGAAGGATATAGTTTTCTAAATTGACCATTGTCTGCCCCTCCCAAACGAAGTCCTGGGTCCGCCACTGTGAGGAGTTCTGAAGGGATGCATTTCAACAGTGCAGTTCTGATCCCTCCATGTTTCTTTGACATTCTTCTATGGGGCTCTCTCTTTGATTGTGTAGATAATATAATTAGAACAGGAATGATCGTGACATTATCCAACAACTTTTAACACTTTTTTCACTCATCTTTCCATGTGAAGGACCTTGGGCAACTCATGTATCCTAGGTCTTGAAGTGCATACCTCTGAGAAATGAATTTTTGTTAATCAACCCAGATATATAACCTCTCATTGTGATGGCTTGATTGCAAGATTCTTATCCATTCGACATTCCTTTGGAGGTAAATGTTAAAAATGGCTAGGAGGATGGTGATCTTTTTGACCCAACTGTTTATTAGAAACTAGTTGGTAGTTTGGTATACCTGTCCATCACCAGGCTTGAGATTTCACATCTGTTCATTTTTTAGTCAGTTCATGAAAAATTGTCAAAGACACCCACATTGTGAGATCCAGACTTAAAAACTGTTTTTGCATATAAATGGGCTGGATGTCCTGGTACTCCATGATATCTAAAACATACCAGTGTAGCATCCCGGAAGCTTATTAGTTTAATGGAAGTCCTGTTCTCTGCTTGCTTCAAAATAGTTTGGCTCAATGGACTTCTTTCCAAGCTTGAATTTTCTCACTTCATGTGGATTATATCAGGGCTATTCAATAGTAGCCCATCCAGAATTTCATGAAGCTCGAAACATATTGAAGTGAGTTGTCATTCTATTTGCAAAGCTTTTGATCTGACTGTTATTACTCACATGAATCTCTAAATTGTTGATATTTTCACTAAGGCTTTCAACTTGTTACAGACATCAGTTCTACACTTGCAAATTGTTTTTAATTAATTCCCCATTGATTTAGGGGAAGTATTGAAAATATGTAGTGGTCTTGTGGACAACTATACATGGTGTAGGAGTCTGTACTTCAATATGCCGTAGGTGTAACATTTTGTAATTATTTAATTTAATTAGGATTAGAGATAATCTAGGGATTATCCAGAAGGCTATAATTAAGATTTGATTGGCTGTAGCTGATAAGGCCCTGGGCTATGCATACAGGTGCTCCAAACAAAGAGCGCTCAATTGAATAAAACATTCTTTACTCTCTTTCATAATTTGTCATTCCGGACCTGAAATCTAAGTACAGATGTTTTGGTGCCCAGTAAGTTGACAGTTACGAATTGAATTAAGCAGCCAGCCACGTTTTAACAGGAAAGTGGCCATATATTGGATGGTTAGGATACAGTTCCTGTTAGGTTCTCTGTGCATGGATCCATCATATTAATGATTGTATCAGAAAACTTTATCCCCACTTAACCATTGCATGCTCTCTCTCTCTCTCTCTCTCTCTCAAATGCCCAATTATCCTTTATTTATTGATTGGTTGTTCACATAGGCCTGGAAGAGGAAGAGGCGGCAGCAGCAGCAGCTCTCCTTCTAAATCTGGTTAGTGCGATGCAAGCTTCGGTAGGTAGGTATCCTCTCTCTCTCTCTCTCTCTCTCTCAAGCTGGCACCTCACTCTTCTCTTTCAAGCTGGGGTGCCATCTGCAAAGTGAAGGTTGGATTACACACAAGATTTTGGCCCGTGAGAAGGTTGGAAACTTGGAATTGATGCCTCATATCAGGGACATGGGAAGGTTGTGTTATTGCTCTGTACTTGGACCTTTGATGGTTTATTGTCATTTTATCTATATGGTTGAGAGTCTTTTTACATTCGAATGTGTTTCTGATGTGTTTCTTTAAGCTGTGTTGACATGTTCTTCCCAATTGAACTCAGGATGCTGTGAACATGCATTAACTGTTGTGATGATATCTACTTGTAGTTTTTTGTGCGATGGGAGATGACATTTGGTTTTAGATTTATCATCGTCATGGTGAATTTGGCATTGCCTGCATCTTTGACATGAAAAATACCGATTTAGTCCTTAAAAATAGTGAGGGTTGAATGTACCAAATGAATTAGCTCTTGTAAGGGATGGTTAACAATGCTGCATCTGCTGCGCTTGTGGAACAATTGTGATATTGCAGTGGGTTTCGACTGAGAATGACAAGGTATTGACTTGCTGTTTTTCTGGTTCTCGGGAGATGGATCCGTGGGTGTTTTGAGGCCTAAATAGGGATGTGATGTGAGGTAGGCTGTGCATGTGCCAAATTGTGTTTGTTCTGTGGCCATGTCATAGTGTACTACATTGACTGTCCACTGCCCTGGCAATTAGGTGGTGGAAAACCCTATATTTTTCACAATGTTAATAAGTTCTTTATACGGATCGTGATGCACAGAGAGCTGTAGATGCTGGAGTAAAAAAGCCAGAGAAGTATTGTCTTGGCTTGGGCTGGAAGTGTCTTCAGACATGGTAGCGCTAGGCTTTGCGTTTTAACTGTTTTGTTTGAGTGATCTAGTTTCTTGAATATGGTAAGGTGCCTATTTGCCGACGAAGTATTCAGTTGCCAGGAGTTGGAGGTGGGAAGGGTGTTTTTTTTATTTTTTTTATTTTTTATTTTTTATTTTTATACCAGGGGAGAGTATTAAATAGGTGAGTGAAGAATCTGAGGTGGAGATACATTTAGTTGGGACTGAGAATTTCTTAGGATTTATTTTATTGGACTTCATGTTCAATGTTCAGTCCTTTTCCTTTTTTTCATCATCTCTTCCATAGCAAAGTCATTCTTTCAAAATCCCTCTATTCCAACTCAAAAATGGGCCATATATTCTATACATTTTTCTTAATAAAGAGAGGGGTTGGGTTGGGGGGGCTCTATTTCAAAAAAATACATGAAGATTTCAATATTTCAAAATCGTATAAAGGTACTCCATATTTGTTTCAATTAAGTCCTCACTATAAATTTTATAAAAATTGGCAAAAACAACCTTATGCATTAAAATTTTTTTTTGTAATAAATAATTTAAGAGAAATGATTAAGTCCAACCTAAATGACCTAGTGGGGCACACTTTAGTTACCTTTTAAGTATGGACGATTAAAAAGGAAAAGTTTATTTGGATTCCAAATGACTGAAAAGCTTGTTTCATTAAATGATTATGAATTATGATAATCAAAATTAAGTTAAAACTTGGGCCATATGAGAATTTATATAAAACTTTTAAGACTAATCCTGGCATTTTTAGTCTAGTCCTAGGTGATTGGACCATCAAAAGAAAGTCATCTAACATTTAATCGATAAGGTTCATAAGGTGAATTAGAAAAACTTCTCATGAGGATAATACTCTTCGGAATATTCAAATTCTCATGTACTTTTTTGAAAATGAGAGATGATATAGGAGAGGACATTTATATTTTGAATGATTAAATTTAGGTGGTAACCTCTTGGTTTTTTCGGCTGACTGCAAAGATAATTTGACCAAACTAAAGCTTTAGGGCACGTTTGGCAAATCGTGTTTTTGAAAAAATCCCATGTTTGGCAGGAGCATGGAACGTGGAATACTTCATTCCATGTTCCATGCATTAGCGGAAAGTGGGGGTCGAATGCCCCCCCCTTGAATCTGAGGAATTTGTACCAATGCATAAATGCAATGCTACAGTGCTGGGACGCTATCATTGAGTTTTGTGCTAATCTGACATTTGTGGGTCCTATATATATAATCAGAACCATTGAGATTGTTTCCAATCCCAAAAACGGTTACATGGCTAAATTTTAGTCGTTGAATCATCTTATATGCTGAGATTTGATAAGCAAAAGTAATCAATGCTGTTGACGCAAATTTGGATTTTTGTGGGCCCCTTTTGAAAAATCTAGATTGTTAGATCTGATTTATAGGCTAATAACAGCTATGGGACAAAATTTTAGAATGTGGGCCATTTGGATCATAATATATTGACCAAAATGTTTAATGTTGTCGATTTCTTAAAGATATCTTTTTTGAAAATCTTCTCTTTTGCCACACCTGAATTTTTTAAAAGGAGGATGGCATGATTCTAAGCGTTAATTATGAGCAAGTCTTTACAATCATAGAATCCCCTTATCCTTATGGACCATTACCAAACATGCCCTTGAGTCGTTAAAGAAAGAATAAGAGTGCTTTCTTTTGGAGTTGGTGATTGGAGTCACTTGATTCGATGGATTGAAAGATTGTAGTGTAGAATAAGGGGTTCTGATCTTATTAATGCTTAAATTCTGACATTGTTGTTTGTAGGTACCCCAATATAAACGTTGCCCAGATAGATACGTGTCTTTGGTTTCAAAATCATAATCAGCAATCTAGATTCCTGAAGGGTAAAAAGTGTGGTCTTAGTTTATTGATCAAGACTGATCATCAGATAAGTTGTAAAAGATGTAGGTGACCACCGACGTTTTCTTTCAGCTTTACGAGGCATGGAAAAGTATAAGCAGTTTTGTTGGTATAGTCAACGAAAAGGTCTGAAAGGGAAAACCAAACTGGGCTCAAAAGGCGGCTTTGTGTATCATGACATGATCCAGTGTGAATGCGTTTATAGAGAATAGGAATCAAAGTCAAAAGTGCCCAGGTATGCAACACGCTTATTTGAAAAACGCATTCCAATGACATTCCAGTTGAATACAGCCGTGGTTGA
The DNA here is from genome assembly GCA_037013555.1 of Sextonia rubra. Classification (NCBI taxonomy): domain Eukaryota; kingdom Viridiplantae; phylum Streptophyta; class Magnoliopsida; order Laurales; family Lauraceae; genus Sextonia; species Sextonia rubra. The sequence continues at coordinate 18,194,977 of JASUAD010000024.1, read as the reverse complement.
GCATTGTTCTGTTTTTTTTTTTTTTAAACCTTCTCTTTCTTATCATCATAATTATTCTTTTTTGTTAAAACAGGTGTCTTATTTTGCACATTTCTAAAGTAAGATCCTACTTAACATTTGAGTCATATCTATAATCATTTGGATGCAGACGGGAGAGTCATGGGGAAATTATAAAATAAAGAAAAGAAGTGCTTGTTTTTGGGTAATCGATAAGGAAAAGAAGTTACGAACTGAGTCGACCCACTTTTCATGCTGGCAAACCTTTTGGATCTAATAAATCTGCCTCCTAGTTTCCGCCATCATAGTAGGATGGGGAATGTCTTATCATGCAAGGGGTTTGGCTAAATAACAACCTCGTTTAATCATGGTGCATACTTTGGACACATTCAATTATTAGTTTGGACAAGAGCTGATGATCTGATTTCCCTGGACAATGGAAATGGGATCTGGCTCTGGATTCACCTAAATGGTGAAAATTTCTTAATGGAAACCTCAGATGTATAAAGTGGACATCTCACATTGATTTAGTCATCAAGGAGCTTTCCAAGGAGATATTATAATAACACTATTGTTGGATCAAAAGTTACAGCCATTAAAATGAAGGCACGCACGATGCAAGCTTGTTCAATATCTTTCGATATTGTTGCCCCATATTCTACAGTAGCAGCACATAAATTAGGGCAAGGTAATTACCTATATGAAGGTTTTTTTTTTAATTTTTTATTTGATTTTTTTTTAAAGAGAGGGGGGGGGGGGGGGGGGGTCCCAATTATGTATGTGATTTTTGGATTACAAACAATCAGACAACATGTATACAAGGTGGAAATAAAATAAACCATGCACAAGCATATAGAACAAGAAGGTACACAAATTTTTTAATATGGAAAACCCCAATGGGTAAAAAACTATAAATCCAACAAGGATCAACTATCAAACAATAATAAATAGTTACAAGATATATTTATATCCTTTTTGTACCTAAAGGATCGAGTTCTTGTCCAACCCCTTCTACCGCACGATTCTCTTTCGCCATGTACTGTTCTCTACTTGATTAACTCATACCTTGAATTAGACCAGGCAAACGGGTCGGATTGATCAAATTTGGGTGGGGTCAACTTGAACTTGAATTTATTGGTTGCAACCCTAACTCGATTCGTTTTTAAAACGGTTGGAAACCTTCAACCCACACTCGTGGCAAGTCAACCAAACCTGACACGCTTAACCCAAATTTGATGCGTGTTGAGTTGGGTTGACCCGACCTAACCTATTTAATTCCCATTTTGTTAATGATCAAACTTATTTTATGTAGCCCTATTTAATTTGTAAAGCTCTTCTCATATATAGACTTATTTAAAATGTTACATTGAGCCTGAATTTATAATATATTAATTTTCTTAGTGTAAAAAATGGGGCTAGAATCCATAAATATTTTCTAACCCATTTATTGAGATAATCCCTTTTCAATTTTTATTCAATTTTATGATTCCATATTTAAGCATGAGGATGAGACTCATCAGTGCTGTTGAATTCCAATCATATCTATATTTTAGAGGTAAATTTTTATGCCAATATAAAACTAAAAGACACATTAATATTTTAACTACAAAAACATCATATTGTCAAATAAAAAAATAAATTTTATATCAAGTATCAAAATTTTGCATAACTTCTCTACATAAGATTAAGAGTATATAGTTTATGGCCCATATGAAAATTGAAAAGTCATGATAAATTAGTAAAATCTAAACGGGTAAGGCGGGTCAACCCTAGCCTAACCCAATTTTATATGGGTTAGTAAACCCTAACCCTAACTCGACTTGAATTTTAAACGGGTCAAGTTAGGCGAGTTAAAAGTGGGTAGGGTAGGTCGAGTTGGTGGGTCAGGGTGGATTTTGCTAGCTCTACTTGAACATATAAGATGGCCTCAATCTTCTACAAGAGATATAGAGAACAACTCTCTAGAATAAGGCTTTCGCACTACAACTCCCTGCAACTCCCCAATGAAAGTTCTAGAGAAGAAGAGTGATCTTCAAAGAGTAATCTCCACTTAGAATAATGAGATCTATGTATTAGGGTTGAGAGGAAAACTCTTTAAATAACTCACAATTAGTGCCTTATAAGGATAATCCTAGTAGAACTAAGCTTACTGCTCTAGCCACAAAAAGGAAGTAATTCCGCAACATAAATGTGGGTTTTAACCACTTGCATGCTCGAGCATAGATGAGCGCTTGTTAAGGCGTGGTCTTCGTGCATCTAGATATTTTGCAAATCATCTGTCAGGTTTGAGCACGGATAGTTGGGGCTTGAGCATGATTGCTTTTGACTAGGTCAGCTTGAGCATAGTTTGTATTTCTAATTTTTCACTATAGCTCTTCTGGCAACGTGATTCACAGTTTTGAAGAATTATACAATACAATTTTAATGGACCTAGAGTTTTATCCGATCTATGAATTAGCTAACATACAAAAAACCTTACACTATATTATACAAAACCAACCTTAGTTAACCATCTAGATTGCAATGATCTACATAATCAGCACTTGTTTAGGTTAGTTCTCTATGGGTTTCATTGTTTTCTCGGTACAGCATCCAATTTGCTTAATAGTTGAAAATTTGTTACTCTTGAATTATGACCAAAATTTTCATAATCTAATATCTAAATTGCAAAGCAATTAGGATAGTGACTTGGGCCTATCACTTGTTTTAGGTAGAGCCCTTGGGTGAGAGAAGCGAATAGACCTTGGGTGAGGTAAATACGGATCCTCTTGCGAGAAAAAGGTGCCTCAACAGGTATGAACCTAGGCAAGTAAGAATTGCCACATCTTCCCAGTAAGGTAAAAGGCTGTTCTTAAAAACCTCACCAACACAGTTATGCCCCATCTTAGCAGCCAAGAATGGTTCAGCATAGTCGTCCGTTGGGAGCAAAGATACAACAATAATGGACCAGAGATAGAAAGACCAACGTTCTCTCAAATGAATGGCTCACACTTTGACCATCATTCCACTGTTCAATAAATAGACACCGAAGTATATCTTTTTTTTGACTTTGGGCAAAGTCGCCAGCTGTTTCTCTCAAAATGGTTTCAAAGCTTCTTCATTACAAAGTTGTAATGTACCTTTTGACTAGACTCCTTGTCCATTTTCCTTTGCACTATGATCGATTTCTTGGACCCTTGATCAGGGAAGTGAATTTGCTATAGCCCATACAAAAAGCATCATTCAGATGGTTTATACCAAATTTCATTGTATCTTCCACAAAAAGGATTGTCATACTATAAATGTTCATGTGTAAGTCATATGTATGCATAGCAAAAAGTCTAATGTTTGATCTAGAGGCTCACATTTGATTAAGGCTGATTATTTGTATAATAGGGACCTAATGGATGATCCTTGTCTCAAGGATCTTCCTGATTGAAAACCTACCCGTCGTTGATAGGGTTGTAAATGGGTCGGTTCTGTTCCAGGTCCATGGGGGACATGGTCATAGACCTGGAATTGGAACCATTAGTGAAAGGATGGACCCAGAACCAGAATCGGAACCATTTTGGAAACAGTTTCTTGGATTAGGAACTAGAACCATTAAGGAGTGGATGAGCCCGAAATCGGAACTGCAACCGTGTATGGGGCGGGTTCGAGTTCGGGTCCGGGTCTGTGTAGAGAATGATTTAGAGAAAAAGTTAACTTTTAGAGAAAAATTTTAAAAATCAGGGTAATATGTCGAGTCTCGGGTCCATGAACAGGAATCAAGGTGGAACAAGACCCGGAACCATTTAGACCACGTGTCCAAAAATAGAATCCAAACCCGAATCCGTTTACTTATCGGTTCTAAGGACCCAAACCCGATGATTAATAAATCAGAACCTTCAGATAATCGGAGAATCGGGGACCCATTTACAACCCTAGTCATTGAGTTATGATGGTCTTTGATCTTTCATCCAGGGTTTTCATATATTGGATAAGATCGTTCTAGTCAGTGTCACAAACATTGGCAATATTTTCAAAGTGTTGTGAATTAATGTGTGGTTCTTAGATATAGATATCATGGTATTTCCAAAAGATTGTCAAAATTAAAGTTATTGTGAAAACACCATTAGATATTGTAATATTTCCTATCTTTCAAGAAAATATTGATTCTATTGAGTTCTTAATAATTCATGGTAGGTGGAGTCTAGTGAAAGATGGTTGAATAGTGGAGGATTTAAGTTGTAGTTTTGTAGTGACCCTTTTCTTTCTTAGGATTTAAGGAGGTAATAGGGACTCACAAATGTGAGGATACAGCTCACACATGTAAGGTAATGAGGGCCTACACATGTGAGGAGGCAAGACACAATGGGGACCCACACATGCAAGGGAACAAAACACAACTTGCATAGTTAAAGTAATAAAAACTCACATATGCAAAGAAGGGCAGAGGCTAAATTTGAACTCATGACTTCCCAACGAGAATATACACTCTTTACCACTAAGGTAACAATTTGTTAGGTGATAGTTCAGTAATTGATTTCTACATGAGGGAGTATATTGTTCGGTTTGGCTCAATAAGTCCTTATTAGGCCTACGAGTGGAGGGCCCAGTAAATTAGGGCTAATCTCTTACATATTCTCTTCGATGATTTGTTCTTTGTAACCAAGCAATATAGCAACGGGGAGAAGGGAACACAAAGAAAACATTGTAAGGAGTGAGAGAGAGATTTTTTGATAGTGAAATCTTCGTGCCCGTGGACGTAGGTAATCTGGTCGAACCACGTAAACCCTTGTGTCTTCTCTGTGTGTAATTTCTTGTTCTTCTTTTTGTGTGGTGTATGCTTGGCCTCGATTCAGATCTAACAATAGATATAAACCTAACATGTATTTGATATCCCTTCATGAATTTTCAACTTTACTTGAAGTTTAGCATGTTTCTTAGCAAGGCATTGCCTACGATTCCTAGTAAATTAATGATGATCAAGCAAAGAGTCTCTTTAAATTATTTTTTTAATAACTATCGTTCATACTTATTTCATAAAAAATTGGTGAGAACTAGTTTTCACAAGATTATTTTCCTATATATATCTCTTATTTTCTACCTTTTAAAACTATTTATTATTTATATTTTTAATGTATAAAATCTACTTTTATTTTATGTAACATTTCTTGGTTGTATCTTGAGAAAATTGAAAACTTTCTGATATTTTTTAAAAGATAACTTTTGGGAACAAGATTTGTAACAATCAATTCATCTAGAGTCGAAGCTATCCTAGAGAATATAATTTAGGTCTAGAAACAAAACCAATTGTAGCTATATCCTACCCACTTATATAGATCTAAACTTTCACATTCATGATGAATTTGTCTCTTTGATGCGCCTTTGAACTCATCAAAATAAATGCTCTCTCTTGCATGAACAACTAAATTCCACTCCCTTAAATAATTGCGCTCATTGTTAAATTGATCAATTCAATAGTGACCCACTAACTCCTATTGAAATTCGAGGGGCATTTATTTTAAGCCATAAAGAGGGTCATGCTTTAGATTTGGCTCTTTCATTGGTGTATTTTTGCAATGCAAAGATGCTTAAGAAAGAAGACAATTATTTTGTTTTTTCAAGCATCAGCTCTTTAGCAAGATTCCTTTTTTCAATTGCCAGTATGCTAATGGTTAAGTGGTACAAGCACCTTAATATCACACACATGTTTAAAGATCTATTTCAGGTCTTTGGTCTAAAATATCACTCATTAGGGGCAGCCCACCTTACATTAAAAATAAAAATAAAAATAAAAAAAAACTGAAAGCAGATTTTAATTTTGGTGGGAACGAATGATAGAAAGTACATAGAATCCTCTTGTTGTTGCATCAATTTAATGTATTGGACAAAGACATTTATATAAATTTTCACGGACCACGGGAGTTTATCGTGTTTTCCTTTGCTCATTATCATTTGTCAATGCATACACAGTGTGTAGCGATTGTGAGCGTTGGCCGTAAGATTCATAATTGCCGTCTAAAAATTTTTTCACCGAGTGGGGTTGGGACCTGCCCTCCATGAGGGTAAGAGATCTCAACTCTCAAGGAAAGTTCACCTTGGTTAAGGTGAGAGAGCCACAGGTGAGGGAAGGTGGCTTACTGGTTGAACCCTAAATCAAGGTGGGAAGTAATGCTTTACCATTAAGGTAAGAGGTTGTTCTCAAAATACTCTTTAGTTAGAGGAGTAGAATTCTATAGTTGTGCCATCTAGAAAATAAGAGCTTGCCAAAATGGCTGCCCTTCTTATAAATGGAATATTCTCTAATTTTACTTTAATAGGTGTTCATCTGCGGTATATTAAAACTAGATCAATAATATAATTAAAGGAATATTTTAAAAAGATATAGAACTTTTGGCCCATTTTCAAAGAAGTACATGAAGATTTGAATCTTTCAAAAAAGTATAGAAATTCCCTACAGTTCTTTCAATCAAGTCCTTTCCACAAATGCTTTTTTATGAAAAGACAAGAATACCCTTCCCTTACGACATATTGTTATCTTTTTCTAAATTTATTTCCTATAAAACTTGTTACTTTCATTTTGATGATTATGCCATTTAATGAAATTAGTTTTTTAGTCACTTAGAATCCCTTTTTATTTAACCATCCGGGCTTCAACGTAGTTGAAATGGGCCCTACTAGGTATTTGGGTTGAACTTGATCATTTCTCTTAAATGATTTTTTTTAAAAAAGAAATTAAATAATCAAATAATGGCCTTTCTACCATTTCTCATAATTCTTTTTGTGGAGAAGACTTTTTTTTTTGTTTTGTTTTTAGGTATGGAGAGGATTTGATTAAAAGAATTGAGGATAACGTCTATATTGTTTTGAAATATTCAAATCTTCATGTATTTTTTTATTTTAAAATGAGCCAAACGTTATGTACCCTTTGAAAACTTCCATATGATTAATGAATACGATTAGCAATATAAAAAATTTTGTTAATATATTATCAATTAAATGATTAATTGTATGGTGATACCAACTTCCATTGCAATGAATCTAATATATATATATATATGTGTATACTTATATTTGGAGCTCCTCACCTGTGCTCAACTGTAGATAAGGAGCATACGCTCAAGGGTGTGGGGCCCACCTGAGGACAGAGATGGGGATGTGGGGGATTTGAAGGACACACAGAAGCCCTCCTCTCTACAAAAAAAAAAAAGCCAATCCTTGATGTCTATCATTTTCATTTGGGCCCCACAATTTTAATAGTGCACAGTTCATTTGGATTGGTGTTCAGTAGATCTGATAGGTTCAGTCCATTCGGATCATGCCCAAACTTAGTTGATATGTGTAATTCAGGACACTCCTATGTGTGGTCAATTTGGATGGAGCACAAGTGAGCCCCATATGCTTGGGTGTACGGGATTTCTCTTATCCGTGTGAGCTGAGGTGAGGGGTACCCCCATATATATAAATATATAAATATATATATATATATAAAGGGTGTAATTTGAGCTGATCAAATGTTTAATAGGTGGTTCTCATCGTAAAATTCCACACCTTTTGCTCAAGAGACTTAACTATCTTGAAATTCATAGGTGAAACCCAAGTGATAAATTTTCAATGCTAGATTCTAGATGGTCTCAAGTCCTTCCCCAACTAAATCATCACTCCGCGCAGCCAATCAACTCTAGGACCGCCGTGTTTGAAGCTCCAGACCCCAAACAACAATATATACACGTTTCACAGAACCAAGCACTGACTGATAAATAATATTCATACATACATTACATATAAAGATCACTGGAAAGAAATGCGTACAAACAAAGAAGCCCATCTCAGATTTCAACGTTTCTCACCCATTTGAGAAGCTCCAAACCCACCACCTCACCCTGTCTAGTAGTTCTTCCCCCTCTCATCTCCAACAATGTATGAATTACTCTCTCAACCCAAAACCAAAATTTCTGAGTTTTACAGTTCTGACACCCTTCCCACCGAGACTAATCAATCTGATGATTTTCTGGAAGAAGCTGTATTTGCAGGAGGTAGTTCTCATTTAATAATTCCTCTTGTGTTTTTGTTGCTGGTTTTCTTTCATGGAGGAACATATGGTGATTTCCGAAGTGGGTTTTTCTTTTAATCTCTAATTTTTTAAATTCTTCCTCTACATATGACCATAGATAGCTTTTTGGAGTTTGAGGCTGCATTTGGACGTGTAGATGGAGTCGTAAAAACTGCTGCTGGTTATTGTGGAGGAACACTGAAGAAGCCAACATATAGAGAGGTGATACATTCAGAATCCTTGTTTTTTAATTTTATAATTTTTATTGTTTATTTTTATCCCATGGGAGCTGCGGCCCCTAACCCTAACTAGTCCTCGGATAAAGAAAAGTTTCTAATGAGGTTTGAACCCTTGCCAACTTGTAAAAACCAAATCTCTTACTACTCACGGAAGAGTCCTCTTTGAAATAGCAACTAACTTGACCTCTACCTGACCAATGAAACCGGGTTTCCAGTATTTAATGTTGTATCAATTTAATTTTTTGGTTTCCATTTGGGCCTACTGAGTTGGACCAAAAGATGTTTGGATCCAGGTCTAGATTATGTGGTTGTGGACTGAGGCCCAGCCTGCCTAGATAAAAAATAGATATGTATGTACATAGTACGCTGTGCTCTGATGTGCATGTCCCTCATGGACTCTTCATGTAGACTCTGTTATCGGGCCCACTTGGGGCCGTAACAATCTTAGAGAGGTGGAAAATAGGAAGATCTAAATGGGACCTATATGTTATTAAGTTTCCTCAGCTAGCCATTCCTATCAAAACCTTGAGGTTTTGATAGGAATGGTTAGCAAATGAAATTTAATACATGTATGTAAAATTTGAACTTCGCTAGACTGTCCTAACCCCTTGATGCATAGTCCTCAAGTTAATGCTTTGCAAGACATTATTTATAAAGAATTGCAATCCATTAATGTTGATTAACATGATGAATGCCTAGCTTGGGCTTGCACTAATTCATGAGAGTTAGTTGGTCTAAGGGGGTTGAATTGATTATAGGGGTTGCCTCCAACTAAAAAAAAGTAGTAGATGCAGCTCATGAGAGACTTCCTCACCTGAGCCCCAGCCGTATATAGCAGATATTATATCCACACAAATAAATATTTATGTCATGAATAGATTTGGAAAATATAGATGTACAATTATAACTTTATATAATTTACCCTTTCCCCTCTCTATGAGACCCCAATTGGACCCGGGATGGACCCGAACTTGATGATATCATTTGGTTTGGGCCTGAGTTCTAGGATTGAACCCACTTGCACCCAGAAATAGACCTGGAGCCATGAAGTTTTATTAATTCGCTCTGGATAAATCTGGACTTGACCCACACCTGACTCATTGCAATCTCTACACCCTATATTTTTTCCTATTTACAGACAACCTCCCATCTTTCTGGGCAATTATAATAAATCCCTTACCTTTCAATGAAATCTTCAAAAAAAGCCGGTAAAAAGCCCTAGTTCTGATTGGAAATTTGGAAAATAGACTAACAAGACTCTTTCTTATGAACTCATGGACAGCAATAAATATTTTGACAATGACATATACTTATGAAAATAGAAACTAAAATTTCTTTTGAAAATAGAAACTATCTCAAGCTCAAATGCTTGTAATTGGCTTTTAAGTAATCAGGTGGTTAATGGCTTACAGGTCTCTGAGGGATGGACAGGCCACACTGAAGCCGTAAAGATCATTTATGATAAGAGAGAGGTTTCATATGAGTTGCTCTGCAAGGCCTTCTGGGAGAACCATGATCCTACCAACAAAGAGTATCTAGTAATTTCTTCTACACTTTTAAGGTTTCTCATTCATCCTTGTGGAGATATATATATATATATATTGTGGATCTTGATAGTAATTTCTTCTACAGTTTGAGGTTTTTCATCCTTCCTTGATTGTGGGTCTTGATAGTAATTGCTCCTACACTTCCGAAGTTTTTCACCGTTCCTTGATTGTGGATCATGATAGTAATTTCTTCTAGTGACAATATGTTACATTGAGGACCTTTAGGCAACAGTTTCAGCTGTTATTCAAGCTTTTGAAGGCAACCTTTATAGATGTTTAATCGCAACAATTTGTACTGAAAGCACAGACAAGATCACTTTTTTTTTTTTAAACCTGTTTAACTGCCATTGTATAGGGTTATTTATCTCTAAAGATCCGAAAAATAATAACCATTAATAAGGAAGATATAGATGAAACATGTGATTTTGATGCTCCTTCTCTGTTTATGATTGTACTTAACAATATAATTGTTAGCACAGCAATCGTTGCATGCATTATATCAGCATTTTTTTAAAATATTTTTTTAATGTAAATGGGAAACATTATTAAACAAAAATAAAAGAAATAAAACAAATATATACCCAGATTTGTCAACCAATCAGGATTTTGATTGTCTTTGACAGAATCAATTACATTCCGGCGGTTTGGAAGTTTCTGCAGACCTGCATGTGCCGGTCATTGAATGCACGATGCAGAGCTCTCACCTCCCATAAATAGATTGTCTCAACAAACCGCATTTACTAGACACTTCTCCTCCAAAAAGCCCCACTTCGCTTAACCATTTGGGTTCTCTACATTGGGATAACATCCGATCCACTATCTTATCTCAACAAATATAATCTTATCTTGGCGGAAATCCTATTCTCTCTTGGCCTCTGCCATGCTTATTCTAATAAATACCAGCATGTGGGACACATGATTTTCAATAATTTTTAACTTGGTACGAATGCCATGTACATCTAAAGTATCTTAGTTTCATGCTCATCACATGCCCAATGAATGATTTCGTAGGCAATGTGTTAGCGAGAGCATTATGCATTAATACTTCAGAAAGCACATAGAAGATTTCAAAATCTTTCTTTTCATCTTTTTTTAGGATAAAATGATATTTTATCTCAATATATTTTGAGCAGCTATTATCCTTTTGCTCATTCACCATAAAGATGGTCGATGTACCATTTTCGTACATCAGCTTGGGATCTTTATTTCTAATGCCAATTGATGGCCTCGGATGGAATCGGTACCAAATTTGGTCATGATCTTGTTGTGTGCTCTGGTAGTTTGGAAGTCTCCACAGATCTCTTGTGCCATTTAGTAAGTGAATACACGATCTAGGGCTCCATCTCCCTTAAATAGGTAGTCCTAAGGAATCACTCTTATTAGAGACTTCTCCATTAAGAAACCCATGTACCATAACCATTTGTTTGTTTGTTTGTTTGTTTTGTTTTTTTTTTTTTTTGCATGGGGATAAAATTTGATTCGCTTGTGGATCCCTATCTTCTCTTAATAGATCCATCTTATCTTAGTAGGAATCTTGTTGTGTACGTGCGAAAGTGTGTAACTAGCAATCAACAAATAAGCTAGACATAAGAAGAGAACATAGAGGATTTACGTGGTTTACTCAAACATGACTATATCTACGAGCATAGAGATAATACCATCTTTACTATAACAAGCATAGGCATACAAAGATACTTATGCTCTTATCGTCTCTCCTACGTGGTGTGGGAACACCACGAGCAAGAGAGGCCACTCTCTTTAGCGCAAGATCTAAGCTTACAGATTATATCATTATATAATCTCCGCTTTCTTGGCTTCCAAGAAAGTCTTAGTATAATTACCAAAATACCCATGACTTTAACTCGGTCCTTGACTAACCCAATGGACCATCCAGTTTAAACCAGAATACAAGACATAAACCTAACAATCTCCACCTTCTTTGCAATCTGCAGAAAATCTAGATTTCCATGGAGAATCTAGATCTCCAAGGAGAATCCAAGTCGTTGATCACACAACATAAGACAACCTTGCCTATGTTCGCGGAGGAGAGAACTCATCTATCATGATTCCATTTCAATTCCCTGGGATCATAGGGTTACAGTACATTAATAAATATAGTTCATACTTTCTTTCCCAATAAGAAAACCTATACATAATGATTGAAATGCCCCTAACTCTGAATCTTGGTTCTAGCTAACTCAGATGACCAATTCGGCCAAAAGTTTTGGAACCAATTTTGACCAGGCTGTTTTCAATTTTGACTTCTTATTTGAGCCTTGGTAAAAAGCCTTAAAAAAAATTATGTAGGTAATGTGGTTTGAACTCATAGCCTTTTGCATATTTAAAAATCTCACTTAACGACTACACCTCACAGTACTAATATATAATTACTTATCAAGAAAAATCCAAAAGTAGTGAAGTGCCATAAGGACCTTGGCTCTATGGGTCATGCTTGTACTTAGTATGGGTTATTATGCTAGTATTTCTTATCGAGGATATATATTACCTCAAATCCCACATTATATTTTATGACTATTTCATTTGAAGCCTTTAGTTGTCTCCTCTCCTTGATTTCTTGGTATTGTTAAGAAGAATATTTAAAATTAATTATATCTCCTTTTGTTTTCTTATTTCTCAAAAGAACCAATTTTCAACACTAATAAGCGCGACAGATCTAAGGTGAATTACAATATCTCACTTTCTAATGAATTTATTTATGAGGTAATGATAGGGTAATCATTTCCTATCAAATGGAAATATTATTTGGTAGTCACTTGTTGATCTTTATATTTACTTGTTCGATTTATTAATTTCTTTCGGTTACCGGCCAAGATGCCTATGCTTTTGAAAGATTCCATCGACATGGGACTGAACCCCAGCATATGTAGGGGCGAACACTATTAAGCTTCCTTAGATAACCATTTCCACCAAAGACCCTGAGGCATTGATAGAGATAGGTAAAATAGTTTTCAATACTCCCATCAGATGAAGCCCTGTCTGTGCACATTTTGCAATATATATAATTTTTCAATGCCGATCAAGTCCTCCTAGGATTCAAACTTTCAACCAGTTGACTCTCTATATTAGATTTTCTTAGCTAACTATTACTATTCCTGTTAAAACCTTTAAATATTGGTACCGGTATTATAAATAATTTTTAATATGAACTGCCTACACACGCACAGAAGAAGGCCAGAGATTGAACCCTATGCGGTTGGGTGACAATGACTGATATCCCTTTGTGTGTTCAATTTTAATCTCCTCTATAGGAAGGCATTTCTACAAAATCAATATCAAGAGCCTTGTTGTCCTTGTTTTTAATGGGTGATTTTGGCAGGGATTTGGGGTGGACACACATTATCGGTCAGCAATCTTTTATGAAAATGAGGAGCAGAAGAAACATGCACTACAAACGAAGATCAAGCATCAAATGAAACTCAATAGAAGGATAGTCACAAAGATCCTACCATACTCTTCAGATTTCTTCTTCCTCGCAGAAAACCAACTCCAGAAATATTATCTTCAGAAAGATTACATTTGGATTTGCGAAAGTCTCAATCTGCGAAGCACAGAGCAATTTATAGATTCATCCGTGGCTTGCAAACTCAATGGGTACGTTAATGTTGTTGCAGTCCTTGAAGATAACCTTTCTCTAGAAAAAAAATTTAACCTTTCCCTAGAAAAAAATCTATCTTTAATTTAAAATTTTCTCTGGGTAAACTTGAGAAAATTTATTTTAGTTAAAACTGTGCACTTGAGATGAATATTTAGGAAAAACCCTAGATTCTTAATCTTAAGCATCCCAATTGCTGGCCACTAGCTATACTGTACACTTATAGAACAGTTTTAAGTGTTTAACCTTGTTTAACTAAGGATGTGATGGCTATTCAATTACTCGATGAATTCGATCCAGAAAACTCCAGATATGGAAGCTCCTTTTTGATTCAACAAAAATTTGGAATTGGAACCCAATCTAAAATATTTGATCATGAATATCTTTTGGATTGATAAATGTTTGGACCTTTGGACTCATATATGGACCCAACTACAGCCCAAATATGCAGACACAGGATTGTTCATCCAGTGATGCCTCTTCTCAGTGGAAAATTTTCACCTGCTCATGGAGGAATCCAAGCGCTCAACGAAGGTGGGGCCCCTTTGAATATCTCTGGGTCCCATGTGATGTATGGTGCCAACAAGCAGTGTGCAGTGTGCGCTTGCATAGGAGAAAATCGTCTATTATTAGGTCCAAATCTAGCCTTATATTGAGGTCATTGGATCCGGATCCAATAAGTGGGATCTGAATTCGATGTTGATCGGAGGTGCATGCTCCTCTTGAAAAGCTGTTTAGATCAAGATAAACAGTGGTCCTGAACTGAACCCAAACCAATTACATCTTTATGTTTAATCCTGTTAATTTGGAGCGGTTCATTTCATGTTTGTTAATATGGTGGTGACCTACTTTCAGATGAGGGTAGTTTTTGGGATGATGGGCCCAACGATCTGGATGGCCTGGGTTTGATTAAATTATGCCTAGGTGTAGACAGTAGGTATTGCCTGAATTTGATTGAATTATGCCTAGGTGTAGACTGAACAAATAGAGGCCCACTTACCTTGTCGGAGTGGCACATAAATTCAGTATATTTTCTAAGCTAACTATTCCTACCAAAAACTGGAGGCAATAGCAGGGGCAGCATATATATAGTTACATACTAATGTACCATTCATCGATGTATTCTGATTCTCTCATTAGTTATTTTCTTTGTTTTTTTTTTTTTGTATAATCAGGATACTTGGTGGGAATGAAAAAATGGTTGTGGAGAATCTGAATAGGTTTTTGGATGTCTGTTCGTTGCCAAGACATGCAAAGCTGGTTTTGGAAGAAATAGTAGAAGATTTGGAGAGAAAACGAAGGCCAGAGCAATGCTAATTTACAATGTAAAGCAAGCCAATAGTTTTTTTGACTGAGACAGGGACACCTCCAGTTTCATGCTAGGGCAGTTGGTAATCTCAACTTATGTTTGTAACATATCCCCACCTTGTACAGTTCTGATTTCTACAATTACGGAAAATTTGGTGATGTTTTTCAGTGGAGCCACTTACTGAAATCTGAATCCTCTTGTATGGGCTCCGCCAAATATCATTCCAATAGATATTGCTCTCATATCACACGTCTTTAATATCATGAATAATCCACGGACTTTACATTTGATGAATCTACTGAGGTGTTTAACTCGTGCTAGAGTACGATCTATTGAAAGTACCTAAAATGAGAGAAATGTTTTTGAAACAGTCCATGTAAGTGAGAAATGTATTTTGCAATTATATGTATCAAAGCAAACCGGATATAGGTAGGCCTGTCAAGTTGGCCTTAAGACAAGGGGCACAGCTCGGCCCTTAAAAGAGGGCATTTGCCTCTAAGGAAAAGCCCTAGAGTTGGGCTTGGAATGTAATGTCCCTGCCCGACCCTAGCTGTAGCCCTCTACTTTTATTTATTTCATAAAATGTATATTTATAAATGTAAATATATATTAAAATGCCTTTATAACAGTCACTTAGTATCATGGTTCAAAATAGCTACGTTGTAGCCACATTATTGGCCGTAGTGGTTGAAGCAGCTGTGCTATTTTGAAAATTGTGATGCTGCAGTCTGAAACCTAGTATAGTTGAATAAATTTAACTTAAAATATTGTCTTTCCCATTTCTTCTAGTCAATAGCCTTTCTAAAGTTGTCTTTACTCTTATATATTTCGAATCACTGGAAAAAAAAAAATACAGGATTGATTTTTGCACAAGATTTGAATTTTTGTTACTACTTAAAAATTACAAACTGCTATGTCGCTATGTATCACCCACTACTTATTGCTACATAGCATTTTGGCCACTGTCTATGCCAACCACAACTACTATTTTGATCCTTGCTTAGTATTAATGAAAGGGGAAGATAGTAATTACATACCCACCTACCCATTACAAAACCTCCTAAATATCCATACATATTGGAAATCAAACCCATAAAGAGAAAAATAGAAGAAGAAGAAGTAGGAGAGAAAGAGAAGGAGATCCTTTTATTATTGAGAGTTGTGTATATACATAATGAGGGGGGCATGCCTATTTATAAGGTAAGATGAGTTCCTCTCCAAGAAACCTATTACATTAAGTGACTAATGATAGTTGCCTTATCTTATCATATGTGGGCATCCACACCTTGATGATACATCTCATAACAATACACGCATAGTTGGTTTATTTCATCTATATTTAATTATTCAAGTTATGTATTGTATATATAAGCATTAAGTGTTGCACAATTACTTTAAATTTCTTTCTTTTAGTTTTATTGCTTCTTATTTAGAATTTTTTACCTTATTTTATATATTCTTGTTAGTACAAAAGGGGTGCACTCCTTCCTATTAATAAGATTACAAAATTTTCCTCTATAGAGTTGGGATGCTAATAAATTCATAAAGGCAGTTTACATGTATATGAAACTTCAAAGATATGGGGTGATCCAAATATCTTTTTGATTAACTAATAGTATTTTTAATGGTATTTGCTTTCTATGACTAAAATCTAACAATGCCTAATAGTCAAATGAGTGTTAAATTTAAGTAATAATGCTAATTGTAAAAAGTGTTTATGAATGTATATAGTTTAAAACTTTCAAAGATAAGACACTACCAAAATGATTTTGTATATGGAAGTTTCTGTGAAAGGTCAGACCTTTTAACCATTTTCCTTATTTAACAAAATAAATAAAAGCGAATGTCTAGAACCCAAGTCATCAAAGTATGTATGACTTTGTCTGATAAAAGAATCTTTTTAGACACAGCTTATATTCTCAAAATGTTTTCGTAATGGGTCCTTAGCAATTGATGTTAGAGAAGATAATGCTCAGTTTTCACTTGATTATTGAAACAATGTTTTAAAAAAAATGGTTTGCTTGTTTGGAGGCCTTAAGCCCTATTCAAGCTTGGCATTGGCCCTTAAGGGTAAGGGCTAGGGTTGAAAATGGGTCGGTTCTAGTCCAAGTCTATAGTGGACTCGGACCCGGAACAGTTAATGAGAAGATGAATCTTGACTTGGTCCCGGAACTAGTTTGGAACCAATTTCTAGGATCTGGAACCCAAATCATTAATGAAAATATGATTCGGAATCATATTTAATACAGGACCATATCCCTAACATGCAATCGGTTATAGTAGAATATGAAAGCCTAAATGGCAATGTACAGGTTAAGTCAAACCTGCTCCAAACTTTAACACAAGACTATATCCCTAACATGCAATCAATTAGAGTAGAACATGAAAGCTTAAAAGGCAATCAATATAAAGAGCTGGGTTGATTCAAATCTGACCCAAAATGTAATACACGGCTATATCCCTAACATGCAGTCAGTTAGAGTAAAGGTTAGTGGTTACTGCGTCAATTCTAACAGTAGTGAGTTGTACTCACTGGATGGTTCTGCAGTGATCATGAGGATGAAGGGACTGATCATGAGGGCAGTTATCAATTGTTTGATAATTCCAGTGATAAGGATGATGATACCTTATATGAAGTAACTATTGATCATGATGTTGAGTTTGTTGGGATAAGGAATCAGAATGAGTAGGAGACAGGGGGAGGTGAGAGTGAGGAAATGTATGATTCCCTATGTGTTGTTATTAGGCATTAAGGGAAGCAATTAAAAACTTACTCCTAAACTTAAAGCATAGGTTTTGTGTGAGGCACATGTTTAACAATTTTAAGTTAGAACATAGGGGGCTAATTTTGAGAGATTTTGTTTAAGAAGCTACAAGGGATACTAGGATTATTGATTTTGAGAGGGCTATAGTAGAGTTAAAAGATGTAGATGAAAAAGCATACAATTGGTTAAGTAAAAGACCAGCTGTAAATTGTTCTAGGATACATTTTAGTCCTTTCCCAAATCGTGATCTTTAGGTGAATAACTTGTGCGAGGCATTTAATGGGACAATTGTAGAACCCAGGGGGAAGTATATAATAACAATATTTGAGAAGATTAGAGTGATGTTGATAAACAAGTTGCGTGAACAAAAGAGTCTCTTAGCAAAATACAATGGTAGTCTTTGTCCAATTATTCAAGAGAAGTTAGACAACATCAAGGTTGAATCTGCATCTTTCATTCCTGTCTGGAATGGAAATGGCAAGTGTAGCTTGTGGGAATGTGTAGAGAGAAGTTTGTAGTGAATGTTATTGACAGGACATGCAGCTGTAGGATATGGGATATCACAGGGATCCCATGTAAGCATGCAATTGAGGGAATCAACTACATGGGACACAATCTAGAGGACTATGTACATGATGCCTATAGTAAGGATACATTTATGAGGTATTACAATAATGTGTTAGAGCCAATGCATGGTAGAATTGACTGGCCCAAGACTGGGATTGGTCATTTACTACCTCCCAATGTAACAAGACTACTTGAGAGACCTAAGAAAACTAGGAAGAGAGCACCTCTTGAAGCTCACAAAGGGTACAAGCTGAAACAGACAATTGTCAAGTGTGACAAATGTGGGAAGGAGGGACACAACAAAAGGAAGTGTGAAGTACAAGGGAAAGGAAATTAAATTGAACGGGAAAAATGAAAGACAAGGCACAGCACCAGCTAGAAGAAGTGAAGTCCTAGTAGCAAGTCTTAGAAGAAAATGCATAACGAGTAAAATCATTGTCCTCGAGAGAGCAGCATAAATTTGTACTTCTGCAATTAGTCATGGTACACATACCATTGAAAAATCAGTTCTAACATCATTGCCCTCCAACATCAGCTCCAACATCATTGGCTACCACTACCAATAAACCAAGTACAAGCCACAGGAAGAAAATTTTAGTGAGTAATCATCCCATGCTTTATAATGTGGAATCCAAATATTTTCTTATTTCATTTACATATTATTTTGTCAATATAGGTGACATCATCATAGTTTAGACCTCCAGCTCCAAGTTTCAAAGGTCCATCTCCATCCAACTCAGCAGCAATGGGATTTGCCATGACATATACTGCTCTAAGGCCACAGGGTCTAGTCTTCAGAGGTCCACATCCGAGTAATTCAACTGCAATGAGAGCATCATCAACTTATTCTTTTTTAAGGTCAGCTAATTTAGGCTATGTGCAGGTTCATCCAGCTCCATTTACGTGGGGAGGTTAGAAATGCACAACTTTGTCATCCTTGCAAACAGCAGCCATAAGGAGCAGTACAAGCTTTTTTGGTGTTTTTGGGGATGCTTAGTTGGATTGAACATTTTGTAAGGTTGACAGTTTGGATTGGCCATTTTGTAATCTTGACAGTATGTGTTTTTGTAATGAATATTATCCATTGTTGGCTTCATGAACAAAAGCTTTGTAAACAATTTTTTTAGCATATAGGAGGAACTCACAATTTCCTTTTTGGCCCTTCTTGGTCCTGCAATTTAGGGGGGCTGTCCCTTGCCATTTGGTGAGATAAAAGTAGATCTTGAGTGAGGTAGGGGCACTTTCATGTGAGGGAAGACTCATGAAATGGCAATTGTTTTGGAACCAATGGGGGTAATACAACATGAGAATAGTTTTTTTATTCTAGTAAGAAGACAAATTGGATATCCTCCCACTATAATCATCATATCATAAAGAAAAAGAGAGTATTAGTAGCACCAGCATGAAAGTTCAAGAGAAACTAAGAATTCTCCCCCCAAAAGAAAAATCCAAAAAAAAAAAAAAAACAAATACAAAAAAGAAGAGAAAAACATGAACAAAATCGAAAGCCTTGATTCAGTAACCAAAAGATGTTTTTTTTTGTCCTTTTACAGAAGATGAAATCTCTAATCCAATTATCATCACAATTACATGACATTCAAAGGCTAGACAATCTACTTATTCATCATCCATTAAATATTGAACAACAACATTACACATTACACTACAGTCAACCCTAAACCTAACCAATTGTTATAGATCACACCCAACCAGTCAGTACAACTCAAAATCGGCTTCCCCTCCACCATGCCCATTCACATCTCAATCAGCTATATTTCTCCCACAAAGAAATGCAGTAATCAACAACCATGAAAGAAGTAAAATAAACCATAATCTCCTTTCCTGTGCTCTTTTCCTCCGAAGCTTGTTCTCAAGCCCCCTTACCTTTCGTAGTAATCCAGGAATAATCTACTACAATTGATTGTACATCTCTTGATTGACCCATCGAAAGTAACCATAGACTCGATCTTCACATGTAACAAATCTTCGACTCAAATTGAGATTAGTCCACGAAGTCTCCTTGTTCGTGCTCTTACCACAATGACAAATGAATTCCATGGTGATTTCCCGCTTCCCACTTTGATTTCCCTTTTCTTCGCCTTCCCACTCCCCATATTGCTCACATTGTTCTAAAGAATATATAGTTGAAAAAGTTGATCACGTGTGATGCACGTGATCTTAGGGCTTGGTTCTGCCAAAATTTCCCTAAAGAACTCACGTGCCCTTCATATTTTGAGACTTTCGTTATTAACATCAACGGTGGGTTGACATAAGTGCTTAATAATTACAAGATTGAATAAATTCATAGGGCCAATTGGACAACCTAACATTTCAGGGGGCAAATTGATAATCCTATAAAACTTCTGGGATCATTTTGTCAAAAAACCTAAAAAAATAAATAAAAATAGGACGGTCAGGGCAAGGGTTAGGCTCAGGGTCAAGCGGGGCTAGTATTGCTCAAGCCAGATCTTCAAATTTCATGCCTGCAAAAAATTGTCCAAGACTAGCCTTAGGGCATTTTGTTAGAGACAAAAGCCCTAATTTAAAGGGCTTTTTGAGGGCCAGGCTTGGCGGGCCCTCTTGTCTCAAGACTAGATTAATAGGCCTAGGGGTGGGTTTGGAAGATGCTTTTACCAATGTGGGGTTGAGCACGCATGTTAAAGCCCATCATGGGTATGGACTAGGTTTGAGTTTCATCTCGTAGGGTCGTTATGTTTGTTAATCACATAGAACATTGCCAATTGGTGTTTGAGTTGATTAATTTGATTTTTGAGATGAATTTCAAATTTTATGTGGTTAATTGAGTTGGGATTTCATGGACAATGTGTGGTCAAGTTGTGCACAATGAATTATAATATTAATAGAAATCATCAAATAGATTTTATCTATTGGCTTCCTCAAATATATTTTATCTGTTAAACTCAACAGACAAGTTTAATGAACCAAAGAGGGGTGAGAGAGGGAATGAACACAACATATAACAAATAGATTTCCCCAATAGATAAATTTATCTGTTGAATTCAATGGATAAATTTATTTGACTAGAGAGAATGGGGAAAGTGAGAATGAACGCAATACATAAATTCATCTGTTGGGGAATAGATGAATTCATCTGTTGAACTCAATAGACAAATTTATTGAACTAGAGATAAGGAAGGGAGAGAGGGAGAGAGGGCAACAGATAAATTCATCTGTTGGGGAACAAACTCAATAGATAAATTTGATTATACATGTGAGTGTATATATATATATATATATGCAGGAGGACCAATTTCTGCTCCTATTACCTACCTTCATCTAAGTAATAGATTTGATCAAGGGTCGTCATCGGGCCGGACGGGGTTGGAAGTGATACCCAAGCCCGTCTACGGGCTTTACTAGCTCGGCCTTTTTTTTTGGCGGGCCAAGTGGGCTGGGCTTTCTTTGAAAAGTCTAAGCCCAAGCTTGCCCATCGGGCTTTTTTTGGTGGGCCGGGCCTTTTTCTAAAAAATTTTTCTATCATTTAATAACATCATTTTAAAATGAATGCATTATGCATGAGTACAAAGTACAAACAACTACCTATTAGCAATTGCTAGTTTGCTATATGGACTAATGGACATGAGTACAAACAGTTGGAAGCCTACATGAATGTATAAGTACAAAATACAAACAACTATCCATTTTTAGTTTCCTAAATGAATAGCTAGCGGGGGGCTATCGGGCCCGGCTGGGCTTTAAACCCTAAATCCAAGCCCAGCCCAAATACCATTTCGGCAAGGCCAGCCCTCTTGATGACCGGGCTTGGGCCGGGTGGGCTCGAATTGGGTAATGGGCCCACTGGCCAATTGATGACCCTTAGTTCTGATAGAGCAAGAGGGAGCTGTGTACCAAAATGTTGTCTCTGCCATCTCTGAGGGAAAACAGATCACTTCTGTTCTAGTTGATTTTTCAAACTCACCGAACTCCGAGACTCCTAGCGGCACTCTTGGGGAAAGTAGCATTAACAACAAGGTCAGTTACAGGAACCATGCACATGTTAAAGTGGTGTTGTATTTCTCTTCGCCAACATCCATGCATGCACTCCTTTAGTAGCTTTGCTTATAGCCTTGTGCAGTCTCATTGTGGAGTCTCCAGCAACAGAGCCCGGGATCTCAGCCACGACTTGATCACCGGTCACCCTCACGGCCACCTGTGGACAACCTTGGGACTCCAGTCGCCGCCGGAGAAGGAGGATCACTACCAAAGGTCTATCGCTACGGAGGAAGAGAAGACAGGGGGTCTAGGTTTTTGTTGCATGTTTCTGGTTGAGACACTAGAAAAAAAAAAGGAAGGAAGAAGTAGCCTTGGCTTGGTTTTGGGTCATTTTTGGCAATTTACATTTTTTTTTTTAAAGTTAGAGACCTAATATATAAAAAAATTATGACTCTGAATCTATCCTATCCTAAAAAAATATACAAGGACCTATTACCGAAGGCCCCGATATTTTAATTTTCACAGTTTTAGGTGGCATACTATTGCTTATTTGAAAATTTTGATTATTCATAGAATTAGTATTTTAATGTTCATTTTTTAATGCACGATTTCATACTACGAATATGCCATCAAACAACCACCTCGCCCCCAAATTGGCCAGTCACGTATGGGTTAGGTCAGGGCGAGCAGGGAGTCCAGCGGAAAGTTGCTGGGCAGGCTTGATATTCATAATGTAAGACATCATGGAGCAGGGTGGCTTTGTGATGTGTCATGTCTTGCGAGGTTGTTATAGAATTAGCATGACCCAAACCTGCCTCGCCCCATTGTTATCCCAACGTCTAGAGATGGAGAGCCCTGACACAGCCCAACACGGTGTTGAACGGGCCATGGCACCGCCTGACATTTGCCCGGGCATGGCTGTTCGAACACGGTGCCTTGGCCGGTGGCACGATGCTGGCTCGTGAGCCAGGCCCGGTTAGGCCCAGGCGCGACATTGGATGCAGCCTGGGGCAACCTGGCCTGATTAGACTTGCCAGCGTTGGCAGCCCTGCATCTCAATGACCCAGCAGGCCGGCCCCTGTAAAAGCTGGGCAGGTGCCGGGTTGTCATCTCAGTTACAACCTGCGTACCACGCAAGTCAATGTGACCCGACTCAACCTTCTCAACCCATATTTAATGTCGGTCAACCCAACCTGACCTATATAACCCACATATCCACATCCTAAATTGCCCGAGTCCAAATTAATTCCAAGTACTATAATGGGCTTGGACCTATGGAATGACATTTTACCAATTTTCAGTATTTAATAAGTAGGACGGTCCATTAACCTCTTTTGCCCATTCATTGAATCATCATTCAAATTCCAGTTCTTTCCTCCCAATGACACACATGACATCCATTTCTTAAATATATATGAAAATTTTAGAGTAATTTAACAAAGGGCCCATATAAAAGAATGAAAAATGATTGAATTAAACAGAAAATATAGAAATATGGTAGAACAAAAGCTAATAGGTTTTTAAAATTAAGAAAAAATATTTTAAAAAATAGACAAATCTTCAGATGGAGTTGTGAGTTTGGTTGCACCCCAACATGAAGCCAAGACTAGTTTAGCTAATCTCAATCTAAACCCTTGATAGCCATGCCTAATCAAGGATCACCAAGCCATGTACCATTTTTCTAAAATACAAACAAATAAAAATGGGCTAGCCATGTCCATGTAGGCTGAGTGGGACTTCATGGTAAAGTGCATAAAGTCACAAATAAGAAGTTTGTACTCCATGAAAACTATAGCAAATATGTAATCTAAAAGACTCCAATTCGAGAAAATTCTAACAATTTGGCACTTAGAATATGGCATTAAACGATTAATGCTATCTGTAATTAGCACTCAATGAATTTAAGTTGATTTTCTCAAACTGATCAAGGAAAATCGGTGAAGAGCAATGGTCACACCTTTTGAACCTCACAAACATATAAATATGCTCATGCTGGCCACTTCAATGTGAAATAATCTAGTGAAATAATCTAATATTTAGGCTTTTAGTAACATTGGTACATTGCTGTGTGCTATTTCCACTAGGATAGGGAGGAGACTTTTTACAGCAGTCTTTATTGCATTACCAGAAACCCAAAATAGACAAGGACTAGTGACACCACAACACTGATAATAAAAAAAAAGAAGGAACCAACAGGCCAGCCTTCACTTGTGTCCTTGTCTGTGCTATTGAGAGTTCCAGGAGGCCCAATTGGCTGCACTGCCGACACGTGGCATGCTGTTGACCCTTGAATAGATGTCGACTTTGAAGCTGGCCCCACACACGAGACCTTCGCTGTCGACCCTGGGCATGGCCTTCATCTTGTACATTGGATGCTCAAAGCTCATCAGACCACCATCGCTGTGAAACATGCACCCTGCACAAACCCAACAGTACCCATTTGCATCATACAAAATCATAACCGACCGTTCATCTGATGGCCCACCCCAAGCAAATATGCCCTAATCACGAACCTAATAGCGGCCAATCTATATTTTGAATTCTTTTAATCACATTTTCTCATAATATCATTTGAAGAAAAATGTAATATTTTATAAAGATCCAACAAATAAATAAATAAGTGCAGTTCTAAGAAAAGCCCCTTTTCCAAATGCCCTATTTTTTAACCACATTTTTGCCCACCAGCAGTCAATCCAATTTTTCACACACTATGATTTTAAGCTTTTTAACACTTTCTCCCCGCCCAATTTAGCAAGATTCTCATTTTAGCCCCTCTAATATCACATTGTCTAATTTGCACCTCATAGTTTTTTTTATAACAATTTACGCCTTTTTTTTTGAACAATTTGCACTGTAAGGTGTCTAAGATGTAAGGTACAAATTGTTAAAATTAATATATAGTGAGATGCAAATTAACAACACAAGCAAGGTATAAATTGTTACAAATTAACAAACTATGAGATATAAATTAGACAAGGTGAATGAAGAATCTCACTAAATTTTAGCGGGCAACATGTAAAAAAGCCATAATTTTGTACTGCTTTGGATAGTATGAACAATTGGATTTCATATAATATATAATGTACCATATATAGCCACTAAAACATAAAACAATAGGCTTAGATAATTAGATCATGATCATATTGCATTCATTCAAACCATTGACTATCATCCAAATAGGCATTTCACAGTCAAGCCTAATAAAGAAATAAAAAGATACAGTACCAGTGGGGAAGGGTGCAAAGGATCTGCCACAGCCAGCTTTTATGACCTCCAAGTCGTCTGAAATTACAACCGAGCCATCAGCAGCAATTCCCCAGAATAGCTGAACCTTTCCATCAGCTCCCTGCCCACCACCAAAATTACAAAACCACCCTCAGATTCTAATTTCAATTTCCTTTTACCACAAACCCCTTTCTTTTGTTTTCCTTTTCATTTCAAAGAGAGATAGAGAGCTCACCAGTGCAGCAAAGACGGTCTTACTCTTGGTGTCACAGACAATGAAGGCAAAGCTGCCATCGAGGTCCTTGACCACCTGATCAGCTGGGTATGGGCCACGGTCTCTAAGGGTCCGGTATGCTTCGATGATAAGCATGGCCTCGTTGGTCGCCTTGGTTAGCCCATACTGCTTAATAAGGGTGCACAGGTTGTTCAGGCTCCCAAAGAAGAGGCAGTATATGTCATCAAACCCACAAAATAACCTGAACCACCCCATATCAACAAAACCTTAGAAAAAAAAGAAAAAAAAAAAAGAAGACAAAGAAAGAAGGATGTAGAGAGAAATCAACAGAGGGTGCTATTTTCCGACTTACCTTCGGTGGATGGAGAAAGGATTATCGGATTGGACGTATGCAATTGCAGCTCCTTGTCCTAGAGACAAGGAGATTGGATTTTGTGGGTGAGAAGATAGGAATGCCTTGAGGATCTGATCTGGGTTTTGGGGCTCTTTAAACCCCGGTCTATTGGATGAACCTGGGCTGTTGAGCTCATGGGGAGCGTGAGCTAGTGCCTTGGGAAAAATACCCAACATCTCTTCTTTCTTCTTCTAATCTTTCTTATCTTACTCAGAAACTTGAAGGAAATAGTGAGTCTCTATTCAGTCAATGAATGGAAAGTTTAAAGGGTTCGTCGTTGTGTATATATAGAGGCAGATGGTAGGCTGTAGGGGGTTTGAATAGCATGTCACTGCCACGTCTGTGTAGATTATATACTTATCTCTTTGGTGTATATTTAGTGAATTCCCAGTTCAGATAAGAGTGCATAGATTGAACTTATACACGGTATGGTTCACATTTTAAGAGAGAGAGAGAGCGAATGGATAAGGGCGGCGGAATATTTCTTATCCTGAAGCACTAACGGTGACATCGATCCGAATCAGCAGCCGCGGTTTTGTATTATGACTCCCGATTTTCGAGTCCCTGCTGGCGGCACACAGGAAGTTCGTGAGGCTTCTGAATGGGCCGGTTGCAAATTGGACTCTTGTTTAGGATTCTACCAATTTTACTGTAGGCAAACTTAAGTAAACTTTCTAGGTAAAAAAAAAAAAAAAACCTTAAGTAAACTTTGAGGAATCCCATGAATAGGGCGGCAATTAATTTTTAGCGACTCTAATTTTCATTAGGTGCCTCCACAGTAGTTTCCACTCCTTTCACTTGAACTAAGATTAGGGGAGATTGTTCCGGAGATCTTCCTTTTGTCATATAGTCCCTTGGCCAATTTCTTCTTCTTTATTTATTTATTTTTTTAATTTGAAAGGTAAGTATAAGTTTGAATGAAAAAAAGGGAAAAACCATAATATGTAACAATCATAAGATCAAAATTGAATTCTAGGGACAATTATTGGACAGATGCCTTCATATCCTACATTTTTCTGAAAGTAGTCCATAAAATGAAAATTACTACATAGCTAGAGGATGCTCTACGTAGTTGTTCGATGCGATATCTTATTATTGTACGATCTATATCAAATGAAATTTAGATTTTTTTCATTATTTCATTTCTACTGAAGAGGGGGAAAAATGGTCTATTTTTTCTTTCAATAAACGAAATAAAGGCTACATACCTCTTGTGATGACTGAAATAAATGATCTTTTGATGAGAAAAACCTATATAAAAAAACCTTCAACTCAGGAATCTGAAAAAAGTAAAAACAAATGCCCTTTGGGTTTTTTTTTTTTGGGGGGGGGGGGGGAGCGCTTACAGTATCAAAAAAGTTTTTATGGGATATCGCACGGTTCAATGTCCAATGGGGTAAAATCATCATTTGCAGGGTATCATTTTTTGTATGAACAGCTATATTGTAATTTTATTTTTGTAAACAGTTTTTTGGCAAATATAGGATAGAAGGGCATTCATAAGATAATTGTCTTTTAATTATATGCAAAGAACAAAGCCTATATCCCGTGTACCAGGAAAAGATACACCCACATCTCGAGCGTTAGGAATACCAGCTGAACTAATAAAAAAAAAAGAATAGCACATGATTCAATCATATAATTAATCCCTCAGTCATATAATTAATCCCTTTAACTCCGTAGTAGTAAACTATGAAGGACCAATGCTGACTCCCTTCATTTTGAATTATAAACATCTCTCTCCATTTTTTGATTCTTTAAAATTGTTAGGATATTTCCATCCAGTTCAAATCCTGAGATAGAATCATTTAATGGAATCATCTTTAGAAGATAAAAAGCCGTATGATAAAAATCATGACTGTCTAGATATCAAAAAAAAAAAAAAAAAGAAGCAACTAGAGAAAGAATCCATTCACTCTCAATATTATTTGTAACATGAATATCCAAAAATAGACATATACTATGCACTATTGAAATAATGTCTCTTAAGCTTATCTAAATCACTTACATTTATTGCATTGTACGATATATTTATATTAAATATTACATAATATTTATTATATATTTTATATTTAATAAATTCAACTCTAATTGAAATAAAATTTGAAAAAGGATAAGGCGTTAACATTTTGAGTTAGATTTTGAACAAGTTAGCTGCACTCAAAGCCTCGCAGTTTCTAGTGAGTCGGTGCCACACAGACCCCCAACTCCTGATCTTCTATTGAGTGGTTTAGTTGCCAAGGTAGAAACCGTGTAAGAGAATATGGACGGTTGTAGCTGCTGATTTCTCTGCAAGGTTATCCCAAGTCGACACGACACAGCAACAATGTCTCTGTGTAATTCAACTTGGTGGGGCCCACTTTGATTATGGGGTATCTTCACAATTCAGTCCTTTGGAATTACACGAATTCCTAATCCATCACATTTTTTCCGCGAGATGGTTGACTGGTACATAATATTTCATACAACTTACCTGCGGAAGGATGGCGCCCAAAGTAGCTGTGAGATTCATGAGGCCCCTCGTCTATGTCTGACAATGTATCATGTTAATCAAGGATCATATCAGAGTTCGGTTGAAGGAAAGCAGGGGCTTAATGAATCTTTTGAGACCTAAAACTACATCAATTAGGGCGCATAATCTAGTTTATCATGGTCATCCAATTTTTGAGTTATTTATTATTTCATCCAACAGGTTTATTTTGGAGGAATTTCATATAATTTGCAAATATGTCTATTTTCAGCTTAATGGAGTTGACCATTTGGAACTGAGCCAAGATTGGTATAATTATTTTAACCATTTGGAGGCGAGCCAAGATTGGTATAATTATTTTAACACCCATTTTAATACGTATAAGCCAATCCCAAGGGGTGGCTTAGTTAGCTTAGGACCTATGATTTTCTTCCAAAAGATTGCAAGTTTGAGCTGTACTACCACACAGGGCCACAGGGGTTTACCCAGCTTCCCCTCAGCCCGAAGGGATTAGTTCAGTCCAAAGAGTTAAGTTGGATTTGAGTATTCTCTAGACTCTATGGACTTCCATTCCTACCAGTTTGAATGGCCTTTCTTTTTGGTCTTTTTTCTTTTTCTTTTGGTATTTGATCAAGTCATTTCCTGACCTTATTCCAGCCTCATGACGGGTTTAAAAAGATGATCTCAATCATATAATGTTGGGCCATTTATGTTTTTAGTCAGGCCCATTAAACTTTCCATATGTTATGTTCTGGGCTAATTAGTTTGCTGCAACTTTAACTTAGTTGGTGGCCCATTAGTTGTTGTAAGCTTGATTTTCGTTTTTGCTTGCTCATTAAGTTTGTTTGCTGGCACATTAATTTGTTGCAGGCCCATCGAGTTTATTGGTGGTCCAATTCATATGAATTTCTGATTAAGACCAATCTTACATTAGCCAATATTTAGAACAATCTTAACTGGCATAGTGCGGCTTTGTGCATACTAATTAATGTGGAAGAGCCACATATAAATGAGAATGTGATATTGTATTTTTACTTATAAGTATGCTTATATTTCGTTTTTTTTTTTTTTTGTAATGAGATAGATTCAAACAACCACAGCAAAAAGCAGAGAAAAAAAAATGCCACAAAACTAAGTACAGAACCACAAAAAGGGTCTGCTCAATTGCCCAAGCTTAGCAAGGTAATGGGCAAAGCATGTTCTTGTCCCTTGAAATATGGGGAGCTTGGAAGGTATAAAAAACTGCCACAACACTTTAAAATATGGCAAATAATTAGGTGTATCTATCAATCAACATTACCCTTCAATGCTGGAACTACCTCAGCGCATCCAAACGCAAAAAAATGCTTCAGTGATTGCTTATATTCCATTGCCTATTCATGACATTGGCGACATAAATTCGGGTCCAGCATTTTGGCCAGATGCTGGATCATCTGGTTTCAATTTTATGAAACATGTTTTGGGGTCTATGAACACTCATTAATATTATACTCAGTTGATCAGAACCATATCAAAAGTCGGAGTTGGGTTCAAATCATAACAATTTTAAGCGAAAACATAAGGTTACAACCATTATTTCAAGGCCCAGCATGATATGAGTTTATTATAATGCCTCATAACTTGATCTTTTTGGTAATCATATATGTGGGCCTATTACTATTTGCGATTTGTGCTACGTCTATTTTGCTTTTTTTTTTTTTTTTTTGCATTTTGAGATTTTTACCAAAAAAATTATAAAGAATCCTGCTAAATTCTAATTAGTAAAAAGATTGGCCGGGCCAGCTTATGGCATATGTAGGCCCAGTCTGACGTTAAAAACAGCCATCCAAAGCTTGTCCCAACATTGACACAGGTCTGAAAAGTTGGGCCCAAGCTGCCCATTTAATTAATCAGCCATGCCAAACCAGGTTGTTTTAATTAATTGTGGGCATTCGTGCAATTGTTCAGACTAATAAATTAAAGTTCATGCATTCCTTACGGTGGGGCTTCATGCTTCCAATTGCTTAATCCAAGCCCGGCCCAACTAGGTAATGGGCCCTCATTACCCAAGGCGGGTGGAGCCTGGATCGGGCTGGGCCCGGACCATTCCAAAGCACCCCTATAATTTCTGCCGAAAGGGTTTCTCAGATTTTAAGGAGCATTTATTTGACCAAATTTCCCCATATCCTCACAGCTGGCCGTCTGCTTCTATTTTTCATCTTTGAACTGCGCAAAGTGAACTTCTAATTCTTTTTTTTGTGCCCTTTTCTTCTTTCACCTACCAAGAGTCTCGTCCTCCATCTGTCACTGTTTTGCCTTAAAAACTCAAAACGCCTCTCTTTCTTTTACCATTTTACAACGGTGCTAAACCCTTTTTCACCTTTTTCTTCATCCTTCCTCATCATCATTTCTATTATTTCCCTTCATTACACCATTCCCAGCTATCTCTGAATTCGGAATAATTCCAAAAGACAAGCAATTGATGGCTTTGATTCGGTTTATCAGCTTAGCGTTCTAGCATATCTTGTATTTGTTCTAGTTATAAAATGCACCATGTAGTTACTGCCAATTATATTATGAGAAGATCCATCTGATAGTCTGTGACATTTTAGGATGTTGCAGCAGTTCTGCCAATTATATCATGAGAAGGTCCATCTGATAGTTTGTGATATTTTAGAACGTTGCAGCAATTTTGAGTTTCCGTTTTTCTTAAACGCTAACAACAAAGTTTATTAAAGGAAAACAAATACATGGAGAACAAAAGAGTAAGAGAAAGAAGGGTGTGGAAGTTGCAAGAGAGATGCATCACCCCAATCTTAAGAAAAAACAGAAAACTTCCCAATTACATAATCACATCGACCCAACTAAAGAACCTATCAATCCCTTGCTTAGCTAATGTGTCCACCGTTGATTCAGCGGATTTAACCTCATGGCAAAAGGAAACATCATTCCTGCTAACAACTTCTAAATTACATTAAAGTGAGATTGAAATTTCCAAGGAATAGCGTTTCGTTTAAAAACCTGCATAACCGCATTAGATGAGTTGCTTTTCACAACTAGCAGCTTTTAGCCCTTCAAAGTGCATAATATTTCAAGCACCAATAAGATGCTTGTCTACTATCTTGCTATGTTTGCATATGGAGCCATTTCCTTTTTGTGGTTTTATCCTTGTTTTGGACCTAGTTATTTTGCACCCCCCCCCCCCCCCCCCCTCCTTTTTATTGTGGTTCTTATGGGTCTTTCTTGTATAAAAAAAAACAATTATAATAAATAAAATAAAACAAAACGAGAGAGAGAAAGACCCAAGTTTATATGCAGTTTTGTATTTTTATCATGATTCAAAATAATTGCCTAAGCACTGATTTTGTACTTAGAGTTTTGTCACGGCCCCCGGCCCAAGATTTCATGATTAGGCACAGACACCCAGGCGTGACACACATCCCATGGGGATTTGAGCCCTAGACTCATGTAAAATTTATTCCCTCTAAGGAAGTCAGCACATAATTTCACATATGAGGCAATACAATTAACCATCACAAGCCTTACATATATTTTTCTTTACATTGTGGAAGCCTGTTAACTCATTGCACCTGTAGATAACACATTCATTTCATCTAGGGATGGCCATGGGTCGAGTATGAAATGGGACCCACACCGACCTGCTCCTATTCGGGGTGGGTGTGATAGTGGTTTTTTTTAATTTTTATGCAGGACGGGTTTGGGTTTTGTTGACCCAACTTGTTCTGCCATGAATATATAATATTAATATATTTATTATTAAAGTAGTAGACAAAACTCATATGGTGTAGGTGAGCCTTAACATAAGGCATATGGGAGGAGAATGTGGTTATGTTCAATCTCTATGACAAACATTTTCATTCATTTTTATATGTTTTAAAATTTTGAAGCTTTAAATTTGACTTAACCTATTCAATAGGACGAGTCTGGTATTACACATTAGTGACCGATTACAGGGCAGGGCGGGTTTATGTTTACCTCAACCCATACCAAACCTACCCCATTGTCATCCCTAAATTCACCCATATATTTGACAATCATAGCATATTTGAAATAAGCATGAGAGCATAAACATGTCCATAGTATATTAGTTGGATGTAAGTTGAGTTAGAGAAAGAAAAGTAGAACATTAGCTGAAACTTAGATAAGTTTTCACACAATATCAATTTAAGTTTAACAACAAAGTCCATTTGGGCCAACTAAGGGTCATTGTCCATCACTTTGCAGAAGGAGTCTCTATGATTGCCTCAGTCTTCCTAGAAGGGGTAGTAGTGTCGTCTTCACCTGGAACACAAAAGATAGCATCCGTGAGACATGATGGTTGCGCAAGTAGATAATTATAAGAACATATACATGTAGCATCATGACGTGATTTTAAATCAGTAATATTGCAAGTCCACAATTGTCAGTAGTAGACAATGGTAAGAGGATGAAGTAGAATTAAAAATTGAAATTTTAAACTAAAAATAAAAAAAATGAAGAGTTTGACACGAAGTAGAACTTAGAAAAATCAGAAAGCTAAAGCAATTAAAAGTAAAGGAAAATCAAGTATGCAAAGAGATCAGAATAGCCAGGATTCACTAAATAATCAAATAATTCAATTCAAACAATTAGTCTTTTGCAAAGATACTTTTTTAAAATTAAAATTAAAAAAAAAACCGTAGACCTCCTTTACTTCATAAAAGAATACAGATCCTAAGTAGAACCTATAAAAAAAAAGCATAGACTATCAAATAAAACACAGTCCTAAGCATAACTTATCAATAAAGGCGCTTGAAATAATGACGAATATAACAGAATCAAGTCCAAACATTCACACATTCAAATATATAGAAGAATGGGAAAATAACTATGGACAATCATTAAATTCCCTTTCATTACATAGGTTCAATGCTCTAACATCGGGAATGCAGGTTATTTCCAAGTGTTAGAAAATTACAAACCCTCCCTCTGGTTTCAGATGAGATCTAGACTAGGAAAATCAGAGAAATTACATGAAAAAAGTGAAAAAGACGTAGAAAAATGAAGACGGGGAGTCAATCATTGACTCCTGTTAATGATTGTGGCCCATGGTCACTGATAAACAGTTGTCGTTTTAGCTACTGTTTGCCCCTATTTCGTCTCTATTTGTCCCTGTAGTGCTTCCGGAGTGCTGAAACTTGTGTATTCTGACTTTAGGAGCATTGGATGATCACCACCAAGGGTATTGAATTCAATCGTAGAATTATTTGCAATCTTTGGTAGTCACTATTTTGTTGTTACGGATTGCATTTGTGCAAATTTGGAAGGGGTGCTTCTATACAAGCAATTAAGGCCAGAGTTGTGTCATTCTGATCCTATAACTTTCAAAGAGTAAAATGAAATCTAAAGAGGCTTATTCACAACCTTAAAAATAGCAAAGCCCCTTTAAGTGGGAGAACCAAAGAAAATAGTTTCATTCTATTGAACACCTTTGGCACTTAGCCTTGAAACTCTTTTTTTATGAGCAGTAGTGATGCGTATCTTCTTCCTCATACTCATTTCTCACCTTACACTTATGAGAGGAAGAAGAACGGAGAGAGTTATAGGCCAAGTGTTTGAGGAGCTTTATGTAAAGAGCCTTATAGTCTTTTAGAATCTTGCCGGTATTTTGCTTACCCTTTAAACCTCTTCGGAGTTATTGTTGAACCGTTTCCTAAGCACCTAAGTATGTTTTTTATAAGCTTCAAAGGTAGTTGGGGGAGTTATGGGAAGTTAGGCTTTGAAACAAAATAGAAAAAACTACTGAGAACCATCAAGAACCACCTTACAATTGTGAGTGACCATGATCCACGGTCAATGACAGTTCCATTTTTGGGTATTTTGCATGTGACCTGCTTTCATTAGTTTGGGGCTCGATTGAGTGTGTCATAGAGAAATTAAGAATGTTTGATCCTTTGAAGTTGGTCAACACTCCTTTGACTTTTCATAAAAATGAGTCTCTGTTTCAGCTATTTGAAGCGCAAATGACCTCGGATTGACTTGAAACTTGGATAGATTGATGTTGTGAGCATCTTACAATATCTAACCAAATTTTATATAATTTGGATTTTTGGAAGTAGAATTTTGATCAATGGCCCATTTGTTGCATGTCTTAAGTCAATGTCTCTTTGTATTATAGGCAGTTAGTTTGTTTTCAATCCGAATGATATTCAATTGATTTGAAACTTTGAGGAGTTGACCTTGAAAATATTTTGATTCTTTGATCTAGATTTCATTAGTTTCGGCATTTTGAAAGTGGAACATTGATCAGTGACATTAAGGTTTGGGGGGTCATTGACCTCTGAGCTGACATGTAGCTAAAATAGGCTCAAATGAAGTCCCCTTGAATTGAAAATTTTCAAAGTCATTTCTCAACATAACTTGAGCTTTGCATTTGAATTTCGTCAACTTTGGTCACCTAGGAGGATTTGTCAGTGACCACAGGGTTTGGGGGTTATTGACCCAAAGTTGACATGTTTGTTGAACTTGGGTCAAACGACATCCATTTGACTTGAAATTTTGCAGAACCACTCTTGAATATAATTTGAGCTTTCTCTAAGATTTCAGTTGATTTTATCTTTATAAGGTGTCACTTAGCACAATGACCCTAAAGAACTTGGTAAACGACCATCTGAAATAAGTTTGGGTCAAGGCGATGTCCATATATTCTGAAACTTTGAAGGATAGTTTTTGAATGTATTTGAAGACATTCCCCTAAGTTTCAATTGGTTCTGCCATGTAGAAGTGGCAACTGCCACAGTGACCCTAAGAAAGTCGGGAGCTAACTACTGAATCTTGAATTTGAGTTAAAAGGATTTTGAAGCATTATTCCTGAGCATGTGTTGGAGTTGCTTTGTGATTTTCAGCCACTTTGGTTATCCATGAACTTGAATGTGTTCAGTGATTCCTAGGTTTTGAGTCAATGAACCTTAAATTTAATGGTTGGTGAGTTGAGTGACTAAATGAAGTCTACTAACTCTGAAATTTGAATTGCTGCACTCTGAGTTCATCTGAAGTCTTTTGAGTGAGTTGCATTAGTTCTGAGCATCTGGCTGTAGTACTTGACTTGGCATTTCATAATTATAGGGTTTATGTACCCTTGAGTTTGGAATTTGCTTGTGATGTCTCCACTGCAACACTTGTAATATTTATGATTTTTTATCGGTTAGCATTTAAATCTAAGCATAGATGATCAAATTCATTTTATTAGAAATAAAAAATAGAAGCTGTCCCCTTTGGCATGAAGACAAATCTATTTTTATTTTAAAAACCCATTAAAATAGAGACAAGAAGAAAAGATAGAATCAGAAACACAAATTGAAAATGTAGAGTATTGAGCTTCTTCCTTTGTTCTGATAACAAAATTACACTGCCATTGAAAAGAACTATAGACAATCTTTTATTGATAGTATAGTCTTGTACGATGGTCTTTTAGGAATCTCTTTTCTATAATTTCTAAGTTTCTATAACAAGGCTTCAGAATACCTTTGAAAAAAAATTAGAAAAATTATGGGAGGTGGGGAATATCAAGAGAGAGAAAGAGAGAGAGAGAGAGAGAGAGAGAGAGGGGTGGGGGACGTCCCTATGGGAGCATGGGATGTCCACCCCAACCCCTAATGGGCTCCTTATATATTTATATATCTTCTTTGGTTCATTGAATCTAAACTCCATCGTTGGATAGAACTTTGTCTCTTTTGAGAGAGACCACTCTTATCCTTCTTGCTTTGAATTGGATGGGGATAGGATGAGAAGCTTTTGGACGATTTGGCTTATCTTCAGATGTAGTCCCACACATGATGTGCATATAATCTGCAATGGTGTGGATCTTTAGAGACTTTAGCATGTGACCTAAGGTGTTTCCAACCAATGAAGTGGAGCTTACAAGCTGTGCATGAGAGAATGTGGGCCCATCATGGACATCCAAAGGGGTGTAGGACATCCGATGGTGGTGTGAGTCCTCCTTCTGATTAGTGCAAATTCCTTTTCTTCACAAAGTCTTCACAATTTGAATTTTCTCGGAAATTTCTTCAAGATTAACTTTAGAGACAATTAAATTGAATGTGTAAGAATTGAGTGGACCCCCTTCCCTGGTTGACCCTATATCAGTGTGTGTTGGGTTCACTTGGTGAATTCTTTTTCCTTCTCATTTCCTTTTTCCTTTTCAACTTCAATTCAATAGTGCGAGTTCCGAGATGATTGTCCATGTTTTGAAGTGAGTCTTGTGTAAGAGTCCCGATGCAACTAGAACTCTTTTCAAAATCCTCCCTATGGTTCTACGGGTTTTAAAATTCTCATTTCCTATGAAAGTTAGCTTAACAGAAGAAATGGTGAAGAGTCCTGATTGAAGTGGGAGTTCTTCAGAAAGAGTCCTGATCCAACTAGGATTCTTTGAAAATTTGGAAATTTGCATAAAATGATGAAATGATGCAGAGAATGTGTATGAATTACTTGAAATCTTAATTTCGGAGTGAGAATGCATGAAATGATGAAATTTAGTGAAAATAGCACATTTAACTTAATTAAGTCTATAATTTTACATGAAATGATGAATTTATGATGCAATTTCATGGACTTAAGACATCAGAAGAACAAAGATAGACACATGTTCATATGAGGTCAAACCAATAGTAAATTAAGCATATGATGCATAAATAGGCATGAATATAATGAGTCATACAAGACATTATCTAATAACATCCCAACAACTTGGCATAACCATGCCCACTATATTCTTTCAACTTGGCTGAAACTCATGGCACAAAAAAAGCATGTGAAAACATAACTTGAAAATGATGGTGCCACTAGGAGGTAAAGGGCCCAAAGCCCTTAATTGTGGACTTGGAGAATTGGTGGGCTCTAATACCATATAGTAGGCTATAGGTAAGCCATAAACATATTACTAAACCCTCCCTTAGTCGGGCCTGATTGTGGTAGGGTCAAAGTAGAGTGGTGTCGACACCTGAGTAACAGAATAAAGAATAAGTGTCTTAAACATGAACATGTGTACAGTGTAACACTCCGCAGACATACATAACATGAGCATAATCATGATCGTAACATAAGGTGTGTACAACATGCAAGGATATACATAAATAGATATGATATATCATCAGGAATCATAAGAAATTAAAATAAACAACAAAAGATGCATGATTAAGCCCCCGTTTGGCAAGTCTTGAAAATGTCTATAGAGTATTTGGCAACTTGAACAATATCTTCCATTTGAAAACTCATAAAGACATGAGGCATTTATTTTGGAAAGGAGCAAGAATAGTGGGAATCAAAATAGAATAAAAGCTTTAAAGCAAGAAGATATGCTCTGTTATAGTGCATGACACATTAATTTTGTATCACCATTTTTTCTTTGTTTTTTTAAATCTGGGACACTACAAGATGATCCAAACCATTGT
The DNA here is from genome assembly GCA_037013555.1 of Sextonia rubra. NCBI lineage: Eukaryota > Viridiplantae > Streptophyta > Magnoliopsida > Laurales > Lauraceae > Sextonia > Sextonia rubra. Next base: position 18,157,238 of record JASUAD010000024.1, on the reverse strand, counting down.
AAGTATTAAGAAGGCCCATCATGGCCACATGTCTAAATTTGAATCATCGATCTCTGAATGTTGTGGGCCTCATGGTCATGATATGAACCGTCAATCTCTTTGGAATAATGAAAATAACTATGGGTCAAAATTTCAGCTAATAATTAGGTGTACATCTTGAGAAAAACTAAGAGCCATTAGATATGCTCAAGTAAAAAGAAAAAAAAAAACTGCCATACATGTGACTTTCATCAATGCATTTTTAAATTTTTTTAAACTTATTGTACCATAAATGATGATCTAAACCATTAAAACTCTTCAAATGATCAAATAGGGCTCTATGTTCAAATTTGAGCCATTCATCATTCTCGAATCTTGATATATTTACACAAAAAAAGTAGCACCATAAACTTAAAATTTTGAAATTATACAGGTACTACAATCATGACCCGAACCGTTGGTCTCCTTTGGAATATTGACAACAACTTTGGGTCCGAATTTCAGGCCTTGATTCATTGTATATCTTGATAAATTAATGAAAATCCCTAAATCAATGGATCTTTAAATATCTATTTCAAATAGTGTTTGGTCCTACCAGATAGACTATATTGAAAACATCTATTTCAAACCGCCATAATTGGAATAGATCTACATTATACAGATAAGATTTGCCAAATAAGCCCTAAGCAATGCTAGTGTCATGAACATATATAAGATGCATGTGTAATGGTTTGCTATCAAATCAAGATAAAAGTTATTATCCAAACCTAGTTCTAGGATTACCCATCGACATCTCCATCCAATACTATGTAGTACTAGCGTCCTCAATAGCAGTGGGCTACTTTAGTCTTAGCATTACTTGAGTTTATGTACACCAAGTTACCCTGGGCCAATGCCCTTGGCTTAGCACGATTGAATACTAATTATCGGGCATCCTCATAGGTGTATGTAAGCTCAAACATCACCTGCTAAGGTTTAAGAATCCATTAGGCATTGTTTAAGGTCTAAAGGTTCTAACACTAGGGTCTCAAACAAGTTCCAAACCATCCTAAAACCTAGGTTTTCATGGTTGACCGAGGGGTCTCGTTGTAGGGTCTTAGTTGATCGCCGCCTCACCTCAGTTCAAAAATCCTATCAATAAGGGTTACTGAATTTGTGACTGACTTGGGTTTGTCGGTCTCACGGTCGTCTGTTGGCTTAGAGGAGCCTGTGATTAGAACTTAAGATGTTCTGATTCAGGTGCATTGTAGCTAGGAACTCTTATACATTTCCATCTATAGAAAACCACATTCTTACACAAGAGAAGAGCTTCTAAACTGATTTAAGACTACAATTTCATAATCTTAATGAATAAAAAACATAAATCACAAAATCAATTAAAAAGCCATGCATTAAGCTTGAAATGGGTGCCTATCATGGAATTCTTGTGAGGAATCATTGGAATAAGCATGCATGTTAAAAATTATGAGTGTTTACTTGCCTTAGATGGTGCTTAAACAATCCTCTCATGCATCTCAAGTTTAATTGCTCTCACCAAGCCCCCAAAATCAAAATCCCCAATTCTTTAGTTCAAATGGGTATCCTACGATGGTGAATGCACAAAGAGAAGATGAAACATCATTCCTGCATCACTATTGAGCTTCTTTACTTGAATCTTAGCTTAAGGAAAGGTTTTGAGAAAAAGAGCTTACCAATTGCTCAAGTAGAGACGAGATGAGGATGATTGGGTGCTCTAACAAGTTGGAGAAGATAAAGCTGATCCACTACAACAAATTGCATATTTACCAATACTTTTTACCAACACAACCCAAAATGTGTTGGTCAAGGGAATTTGCCAATGCAAATGAGGATGTATTGGGAACAATCAAAGGGGGAATACTTTTACCAACGCATTTTCATTTGCATTGGTAGAAGTACCCTTTTGCCAACTCAATAAAATATGTATTGGCAAAGATTACCATTTATCAACAAAAATGAGAATGTATTGAAAAAAGTCACAAGGGGAAGTACTTTTGCCAACGAAGTATTATTTACTTTGGTGAAGCTCTCCAATTTCATATTCAAGGGCTTCCCAACTGATTGGAAGCAAGAAAAGAGGAAGAACCTAGCTGAGAAAAGAAGGAAGGGGGGGGGGGGGGGGGGGGGGGGGGGGTGTGTGGCTTGTTTAAAATGGAGTTGTTCCCAAACTTTGCGTCCTAGTCCAGAGGTTATAGAAATTTACAAATGAAGGCCTTGGGGTTGGAAATGTGGGCTCAAATGGATTAGGCCAATACATTAAAAATGTTTTAAATGGAATTCTCTAGCGAATGCACCGAAAATCACACTGGTGCTAAGATCATACCCAATGTTTTTCTTAAATTCAAAATTACAAAAAGGTCCTTGCTCTACCTAGTCATGTTCAAAACCCATTCATTCTACCAAACCAACATCATTAACATATAAAACAATACATTTAGCATCTAATAATATTTAATTAGACACTAATCACAATCAAGAAGAGTCGGGGTCTTATAAGTTATGAGCCCCAAATCCTATTTTTGTGTAATTTCTTTAATTACCCGACATTAACATTGCAACAAAGCAATTACCTTGACTCAAAACGTATTTGAACATGGCCAAGGATATTATCATGACACCTTTATAGATCAAATGGCTGATGCTCTTCTACTATGATTGAGTGGCTAGCATTAGCATAAGTCAAGTGGACATGATCCGACCATTTGTCTAAGTTTAGCTCCAAGCTAGCAAGTCACTTAACCAGTGATGCTTAAAATCTCATAACGTACTTATTTACTACATTTGAGAATTTTGCAAAAAAAAAAAAAAAAAAGATAAAAATTCTGTCACTTTAAGCTTCCCATGCGGTTGAAATAATACCATTGTGGTGAATGTTAAAATAGTTCACTCCCTCGTGCCATAAGTTTTCAATTCATTTGTTGTCTTTCCTTGTTACCCCTATTAGAAGTCACAGGATCGAACCTTTAATATTTTCTAGAAGACACGCAACATGACTTTGATGTACCTTATATATTGTTTGTTTGCTTTATTAGCTATTAGGATTTCAGTGTATGTATTATACTTTTTTTTTGTTTTAAAATGCACCATGCAGCTTGTAAGGTCCCAACCCTTGATAGTGCATGTTATTAGTCTTAATTAATTATATTTTAGTTAACTAAGTTTGGTTAGAGGCTAAGCACATAAATTTTACTTAGGATCGTGCATGTAGAGTTTTGTCGCATTTTTAGTACATCTGATCATAGTAAGGAGTAGCTTGGAATTTTAGAAATGTTTAAAGGGTTTTTTTCCTTAATTTCCAATTTTTGAGATTTTGAGTCTGTTGGGTAGATAATTTGATTTCCTGAACTTTTTTTTCACTATGGCATTCCAATGTCATGCATCAAAGCCCTCCAAAATACAGCTTGAAGAATCCCAATGAAAATACTATAAATAACTAAATCCCATCCCAGCTCCTTTAAGAACGTAACCCTTCACTTCTCTTCAACTATGTAGCAACTTTCTTCCACTGCCTTCCCTTGGTTCTTTTCTTTGCAATTCTATTTGCTCAAGTGGAGATTCAAAGTCCTCCCAACACTATTCATCGTTATCTTGATCTTCCTCAAAGCCCCACAAGCTTCCCCATCCATTTTTCAAGTTTTCCCCCTATTTCCTCAACCCTAGGTATGTGTATTTGTCTAGATAAACTAGGGTGGTTAATTAGGTTAGAAATATGGTTTTTTTTTTTAGCTTACTATCTCTCTACTTGTTTTTGTATAGGATCTTGGGTTTGCTAGTAATTGAGTGAGGGTTTGTCTTTTAAGAGCTTCTCACACAAAGGCAAGTGGATGTATATAAGATTTTGATATGCATGTTTAATTGATGATTCTATTCTTAGATTGGTCATTAGATACTCTTCATGTTTAGTTTTTTTATTTTATTTTTATTTTTAATTTTGAAAATGTCATTATAATGTGGATTTTATTGAATGGAATGAAAATGTGGATAATAAAGAATGGTTGTTTCACTAATTCAAATGACTACACAAGATGATACAGAACATGAAAGCTGCACAATAATGGAAACTTTATTCCCATTCTAACTTTATTAAAGTAGGTTCTGCCCAGATAAACTCGCAAGTGCAGTTTTTTACAATTTTCTTTTCTGTTACAGTTTTTTTTTCAAGAAAGTTGCAAAACTGATTTCATGAGGACCCACACATGCACGTGTGAGCTCGCACATGTGAGACGGCCAAGAGGGGTCCACCACCCTTGATTGCATCATCTCAAATTATCTTTTGAGAAAGTCAAAGGATATTTGAAGAAATTCTAAGAAACTTCAAGTAAGATGGGAAAAGAAAGTCCACATGGAAGAATCTTTACACATGGGGCAAGAATTGCAAAATTGGAAAGTGTTTCCACATACATGGGACGTCCCACATCAGCTGATCTTTAAATTCAAGTTGGTTGGTGAAATTGAAGAAATTTCCTCTCCAAAATTATCTCCCAAAAATTTCCAAGTCAAAGGCAATTTCACATAATAGAAAGAAAAGCTTTGCTAGGGACCAAAGAAGAAAAATAAATAAATAAATAAAAATGAGGAAGTGCATGTTGCTGGGCATGCAACCCAACTACTCCAAAGTGAATCCATGGCCATCATGTTTTGGTGGGTCTCGTATCATGTAAATTGAAGACAAGTGAAGATCATCCAAGGGGCTATCATGTACATTAAAATTTCTAATCAAGCGTGGGCCCAAGAGTGTGAAGGTTTGTTTGAAGTAAATTTATTAAGTCGATGTGCAAAGAGTTTGTTCAAGATTAGAAAATAGGAATCTCTACTGGAGAAGAAGTTGGAAAGCTTACCAAACATAGATCTTTGCTAAGCAAGAAAATAAGAAGCAAAGGAGGCAAACTAGGGGTTGCCAAAGCCCTATTTAAAGAGTCCCTTGGATGTCCCCTAGGCCCATGGGAAGACCTCTCTCTATCTCTTTCTCCACTCCACAATTCTCCACTCTCTTTCTCTCCATTTTAATTGGAGACTTTGCCAAAGTCACACTACACCCTTGGGTTCAGGGGCAGACCCAGGATTTCATCTTGTTGTGTGTAGCGGGGGGGGGGGGGGGGGGGGGGGGGGGGGGGGGGGGGGGGGGGGTGCGGCAATACTTTTTTAAAACTAATCAAGATAGCTACTATTATTTCAAGTGTTTTTTTAACATATCTACAAATCAAATGAAAATCATGTATATTATATGTTCCATATTCTTGTAAATAGAAAACAAGGTCATGCTGTCTTTGTGATTAACTATGGACGTTCTATGGTCATTCTCACTATACCAATTATAGTTATTATAAACAAAACCATTCCTAGGCAGAACTTAGAACAACATGTGTTCATTAGAAACCGGAATGGCCTATTTCTGTTGACATTGGGAAACTAATCTCCCCTTCCTTCCATTCATTCACCTACAGTAGTTCAAAGGGTCAAGCCCACTCCAATGCATACATTTCCACCTCCCATTCATCATTCAAATCCAACCATTTATCTTAATTCTAGCATTAATTCAAAATTACAGTAGAATGAGTAATTTACATCAATGTGAAAAAAGGAATGGTAGAATCAAATAAAAGAGATGCAATCATCAATTAAAATATGTGTATCCACTTTCCTTTGATGAGGGATGCAAGAAACAAGAAAAGGAGAAAATCCCTAGCTCAACTGAAGCCACCAAAGCTCCAAATCGAAGAGAAAACCAAAACCCACACCAATTTACCTACAAATGGAAGAACAAGAGCCTAATAAACAGCTTAAACACTTTCGAAACTCAAAAATGACAAAGCCCTAACTATGGGAGAGATGGGAATTTACCTAGGGTTCCACCAGAGAGGAAGGAGATGAAAAATGTGGTCTTAGAAATGAGGAGAGCTTGAAGGAGAAGATGAGAAGCTCTAATCCGTGGTGGGATGGCTTGGATTCATCCATTGTCATAGGTGGAGGGAAGAAGAAAGGGAGAAAATAGAGGATAGAGAGAGAGGAAGAAAAATAAAAAGAAAGAGAGAAGCAAGGAAGGAAACAAAGAGAGAAGGGGAGGGGTTCGGTAGCTTGGGATGGTCCGAATCCTTCGATTCGGTTGCTAGAACGGTGGAGATGGGAGGAAGAAAGGAAAGAGGGTAAAGTGGATTGTGGGGGGGGGGGGGGGGGGGGGGGGTTGCAGGTTGGGTTTGTTCTGAGATGTTGCTCAGATGGGGAAAACGAAATTGAGAGGGTGAGGAGAGATTCGGAGGGTTCTTTAATTTTTTTTATTTTTATTTTAGGCCTACATTTGGGTTTGCCTGTGCCTCATTTTTCAACTAGAAGAGGCCCTCTTCCATCCTAGTATATGTAATCTCTCTTGTTTTTAATTTTTTTTCTTCTTATGTAAAGAATTTCCATATTAGTAAAGTATTGTTCTTCTCATTATTCTTCACCTTTTTCTTGCGATTTTATTGGTTCTTGATTTATTTATTTATGTTGTTTTCCTGTGCTAATTTGGTATCTACGCTTGGTAGTTGGAGGGCAAGACCCGAAGAGCATATTTTTAGTGATCTTGAGCCTAGTTGAGAGGGAATATTGGGGGAATACACTCACTAAATTTAATTTTCTGTCTAATATATTAAAATTTTTGCATTACTACATTTAAATTCTTGTTTATCACTACATTGAAATTCCTTGCAACACTACATTTAAATTTATGCATTCATTTCATTTTATGTTCTCATGTTTCATTGTTTCTTTTATGCATAGTTTATGGGTGGTAGTAATAATCATTGCATGCATTAGATTATTGATATAAGTTTCCACATGCTTAAGCTGTCAAAATTGCAAAGTTTTAAAACTGAAGTTGATGTGTTAATACTCAGATCTGTAATTCAATGTTGGACGTTCCAAACAGTCCACATAAGTTGACAAATTGGTGAATTATCGAAGCATAAAATCACTTCAAAGAAGTGCATTCAGTTGTGATTAATTTAAGGTAAAGTTTGGAAAAGAATTGAGGATGGAAAACCATTACTGGAATGGTGAATTTCGGTATGCACAGTAATGAAAAACAGTTCACAGCACAATTCTGCACAATTTCTGCACCCAGAATTCAGCATGCAGAATTGATTTTTCACCAAATCTTTGCAAGTCGAAACCTCTGTAAATCACATTGTTTTTCATTAAAAATTGGAGGATTTAAACCTCGATGGAAGGTTTTTGAAACTTCAGAATTTCAACTTAAAAGGATATCGGAAAGTATGTTTTCCAGAGCCTTAAACTTGGTCTATCAGTCCACCAGTGCACAAGAGATCCGCACAGAAACTAGTTACCGGACTAACCTTATGCATGTATAACTTTTTTGCTTTTGATCCTTTTTCACTTCCATTTTTTTGTGGGATTCATACACCATTCTAGTTTGAATTTCAGTCATTAAAATTAGGTTTAGGATGCATAAGATTAGGTTTAATCATGCACGAAAATTGCACAACATACTAGTTTCAACACTAGAAAATTTTCAGCATCGTATGCATCGCATCAATTTACTCACTTTTCTAAATTTCTAGCTAACTTCAGAATAGTTTCAATTTTTGTTTCTTGTTACATTTAGATAAATTCCAGAATTAGGAACCTTTCTAAAAGTGTTTTTTTTTCACGATATTAAAATTGAAAAGTTTTCTAAAAGTTGGAATTTCTAACATAGTATAGTTTCTAACTTTAAACTTTCTAAATTTTGGCATTTTCCAAATTTGAATTGGATTGAAAACTTGAGTTTTGGAGAGATTAAAACTTGAAAAGTTATTAATTTAGTTTAGGAAAGTTTATTTAACATGGTTTCTAATTTAACTTAGAGTTTTAAATTAAGAAAGTTTCTAACGTTGGGGTTGTTGAATTTTAATAATTTGCTTGTTTTATTTCTGTTGGTTGTTTTTTACTAACCCATAATTGAGTGTTTATTTGTTTCTAACTTAAATTGATTTAGTTTTTAATTTTAATTTGTATTTTTATTTTTAGTAAGTTTCGTTTTTAGAATGTTTTCTAATTGATACTCTAATGTGTTTTCTATTTTGCAGCAATTGAGAACTTTTTAAATTTAGGTGTCTTAGTTTTACGAATTCTTAAATTTTTAATTGTAATTAAACTCAATTTTATTTGATAGTAGGAATGAATGTAATTCTTAGCTTCTAGATTAGCCTAGTTTTAGATTTTTAATAGGACAACTACAAGTTGGAAAGTTTTATCTCACATTGCTCTTTGTAGAGTGATTTGGTCTCACTAGTTTTTATTATTACATTGTGGTTCTTCCCTTAAAATTCATGAGCAAGGGATTTACCCATGTTTTGTAAGTTGTCTCCGGAGAACTCCATGTGTTATTGGCTCCTTCTATGTTTTGTTATGGCCTTAGATCATGCGATTGTGGTTAAAATTGTAAGAATTGGATGTGTGGTCCACTTGACCACATGCCCATTCATGGGTCCCACCTATGGAGTCCAAAGCAATTAAAGACTCTTTTTATATTTGGTATTTGAAAATCCTATTGGACTTGAAAATTAATAGTTACTTTACTCAAAATTACTAATAAGAGGAATAATCCTAATCAACTTAGGAGTTTCATGATGAGAAAGGAATTATCACGAAGATCTATAAATATATAAGTTTAGGGTAACTTACTTCACCTCAAGATACTACTGTTTGGCTCTCTCATCACTTGCATACACAAGGAGAAGTAAAAGTGAGTTGTAAACCCCGCATGAGAATAGCATGTTCTTCTCTACACGATCAACTTACGATGGAGCCAAGTATGCATATAGTTTATATATAGTGTTATTCAAATTTGATTCATTAAAGTTAATCATGTGATTATGGTAAATCTAACAAAAATTGCAAGTGGGTGGTTGCTGCATGTGCTCCTTCGTGTGGTTGAGGCCAGGTTCGCCCAGAGATGTATTCTTCAACAGTGCTCGGTGGATGCTGACGTTATTGCCTGGGAGACATTCTTCAAGTGCACATGGCCAGTGCAGCGCTGTTGTCAACACCTGTGAGACGATTCCTGTGGACATAATAAGCTTCCAGCAGTTATTTGGCAGTGTACCCCTTTCTCCCTCACCTGAAGTTATCCAGCTTCCATCCCCAAAGATTAAAAATAAGAAAATAAAAATTTGTGCACCAACAATGGCTTATATGTATTTGGAGTGGGCTTGAGCCGCTTGACCCATTTAAATGTATTTTATCGGGTGTACGGAGAAGGGGAGGACCTTCCCACCATTTCTCAACCGAAGCAGGCTCACCATTTTAGCTTCTCCATTTTAGTTTTGTGGCTAGCCGCATTGTCATGATCCCGACTACCTGGACAGAAACATGACCAAATTGTGGGCTACACTTTTTCAAATTCTAATTAGAGGACGATTTGGAATTAAGATTCAAGTTTCAATGAATTGAGGTGGGCAGAAATTGCTCTTAGTGGACTCTCCCTCTCACCTATCCGTTAGGTCAAATTATCCAAACAAGGGATTGAACGCTCTTGTACTTCCTACTTTAACATACCTTTTTTTTCCTTAATTTTAGTGCTGCAACCACCTTATATAATGTTGTAAACGGGTCGGCACTTATTTGGATCCATGGTGGAATTTGACATTCGCTTCATCATCATTATCATCATCATCATCATTTGGTAAAAAAAGAAAGTCATTACGAATCTGTACCTCAAACAGCCCACATTCCTTATGACATGCATGATGAAGTGGGCCATCTAATATAAAGGATTTTGGCAGAATAATACCACCCAAACACCATGTCATAGACATTCATCTTATGGAATCTGTGATGGTGAGTTTTTTAAAGTCATCTAATGCCACGTTCCAAGCATATTGTAAACTGACAGACATTAGTCTTTATGATTCAACACTTTTATTCTTTTTATTAGTGTGCTAGATTGTTGGGTTAGGCTCAAAAGGTCCTCATTGGGCATATGAGTGGTTTACATTAGAGTTAATTAGGGCAAATTTTACATATTCTTTCACAGTGTATTTTTTTTGTAAACAAGCAAGAAAGCAATGGAGAGAAGGAAACATAGAGATAATATTGTAAGGGGCGAGAGAAAATTTTCCTAACAGTTATCGTGCCTGTGGATTTAAGCAATTTGGCCAAACCACGTAAATCTTCGTGTCTTCTGTGTGTGATTACTTTTTTTTTTTTTTTTTTGGATGATGTGTGCTTGATGTGCTTGGCTAAGATCCAGATCTAAGAGATCGATCCTCATTCCCCACATAGTGGGATAATTAATGTTCCAACGCTGCCAGGCCAGCTGCGACGTTTTCAATTAAGGACGATCAGTTGATTTTATTTCTAACACGGCTCGTTCCACCATTCTGCAAGGTATAGAACTTGGGCCAGGCCGAATTTCAACCCCTAAGGATGTTTCTAAACACCAACCTGCCTTAAACAGATAAATGATCAGTGAATCTCAGGTCGGATGAATCTTGAAATCTTCAAAACTGAACTAACCACTCATTCTGATCTAACGCAATGATCAACCTGGGACCCATTGGTGCGGTTACTGATTTCGTGCTCTACTACTGGCCTTTAATTCGGTCGCCCGATCTAATAATTGACCCAAACCTGACCCAGTCTAGAAACTCAGCCGAAGCCGTGAAAGTAGCAAGAGAGGCCCTATCTTTCACAAAACACAGCGGTCCGAGCCCGGTTATGCTGTTTGCCTGGATGAAGGTTGCATGCATGTGATGACCATGACCAAGGCACCCATTAGACGTAATGGACAGGTGGGCCGCTGTGCGGTATGGTCAAACTTGTATGAACTATGCTGAAGTGTGATCTGATCCGTCCCATCCCTCAGAATTCGTGCCTGGCTTGAAATAAGGTGGTGTGATGGAGTGGGGTTCGTTCCTCTACTCACTTCACTGCCTGTTGACTCGGCCTAATCGGGAATCGGAGGCCCATTTATATCCGTACTCTCCACTCACTGCCTGTTGGCTCCGCGTAATCGGAAGATCGGAGGCCAATTTATATCCCTACTCTCCACTCAGTAGGGTTGTCGATTTGGGACATTCTGATGAGAGGCCGACCTGGCATTTCAAAGACCTGATCTTAAAGTCCCAGAGTAAGATATAGTCTGATATGGGCCAGTCCACCACGTTGATGGTCGAGCTAGGGGTTAATCAAGCACGATCCAACTGGTTGTGAATTAATAATTATAATATATGGAAGTGATATAAAAAACCTTCAGCATTAAGTCCATCGCTGCAACAGTCATATAGAGTGGAGTTGATTTTTAAGTATGCTATTACTTGGACTTGTTTATCTGTGGTGAAATTAAATGAGAAATTTTTTTGCATTATAAGAGTGCAGTGTAGTTAGTTTTATTCATCTTCATTTGCTTTATCATTTCTCTATACTTGAATAGACCCTTGACAATTCTAAAATTACCTTCATTTTATCGCATAGTTTTTACTGACATCATTATAAAAGAAAAAATTATCGGTTATAAGGATTTTGTAATTCACTAATTCATGTGTTGGACAAATCTCTAGGTCTATTAAGTTGTAATTTTGTATTTGTTTTAGAATGGATTGTAATGTGAGTCATCGGAAGAGTTGAATAAAGTATTTGGATTAAAAAAATCATATCTCACAAAATGAGGATCGGATATGGGCAAGCTACCTATCATTAGAAAGTCTATTTCGAGTAGATATCTGCAGAGCCCAAAATTATATCAATCGGAGTTAGAATGACTAAGTTGTGATCTTGGAAAGTTTGTGAAAAAATATAAAATTTACATGCGCGCTCGAGTGTTTAAGATAGAAGCTCATGGGCTAGGGCGCGCATGCACCGGTCTCAAGTATATGGATGCAGAAACCAACTTTCTTGATATGGAACTGTTTCCTATTTGTGTCAGAAGTGCTAGTTATTATTCAACAAGGAATAAAATATTAGGGAACGACTTGTGGGTGATATAGAGGGTGTTTCTTTCAATTCTAAAGCATGAGTCTTCTTCTTCTTAGTTGAGAATACTTATTGGAAACTTCTCTCATTATTCTGAAGGTAGAAAACCTAATTAAATTACTATTACTTTTCTAAAGATTTTATTGAAGAAACTGGACTTAAGCTTTGTGCTAGAAAATATTGTTTCTACATCTCTTGTAGAAAATTGAAGAGCATCTTGCGTGTTCAAGGTGTGGTGTGATTAAGTGGAGAGCAGTGCATGGCGAAGGAGAGTCATAGCAAGAAGTTGTGCAAGAAGAATTTGGTCTTTAGGTCGAATGAGTGACTAGAAAAAGGTTGTAAGTATACTTTATAACTGTTCGTGATTAGTGCTTGATAGTTGATTCTTATTGGATTTGTGGTTTTTATCCCAATTTGGGTTTTCCACATAAAGATCGTGTGCCCCATGTCTCTTATGTGGTTAATTGATTTATTTACTAATTTTTTATTTTTTCCACTGCATACTATTTGAATTACAATCTAGAAATCCTAATATGAACAATCCTTTACTAGTCATGGCAGGAATATGTGGATGTCAGTCAATCAGATGATACATCATGATATTACCTGAGTTTAAAGGATCATACGTAATTGAATTGAAGTCTTAAAAACTAGTTAAACTTGTATTGCTAAAAAGAAAAGGTTTTGGCCATAATTGATCCAGTTTTCTATAATAACTAATAACTGATACAATTTTCTCCATCCTTACCACTTTTATAATCTATTTCTTTTTAGTTTTTTACTTCAAACACTAAAACCATCATCCCATGTCAAATGTGCCATGTCTTGCCAGCATGACATGGCCAAACTTGGGCACAACTGTGCCACAGGCTGGGCCGTGTCGGCACTACTGCAGAAAGACCTTGTGCCATGCCAATTCGTGCTGGAATTTAGTTCCGAGGTTTCCTGAGGTGCTTCCGTGCGGTCCACCATGCTTCCAATGTGTCGTGTTTCCATTTCTTAGGTTCTTAAGCTAAAAAACTTAAGGGATACACACAGACAAACAATGATACAGATATTTAAGTGGCTCTCTCAAACTCAACCTACTCCACTGTGAGAATAGAATTATTTTGATATTTTCTACTTGAAGGTTTTTCAACATAATTATATTCAAAACCTTTACAAATTTTGTAGATAATAAAAATATTAAAAAGTAAAGGACTACATTTTCGATATTTACACTGGAAAAAGAAAGAAAAAATTATATTTGTAGTCCGATGATGTATTCACTTAGAGAGTCTTCAATTTATGTCATCTCCTACTTTCTCTTGTCTACTGAATGCGATTCTTATAGGCAGCGGTAGTACTGCACTGCATTATCCACTAATTTTGTCTTCCTATCATTCAACACATATCCACCTACATTAAAAAGCTTGCTCTGATGTTAAAGAAGGCATTGAAATTATATATTAGTAGATCATGAGCCATAGCGAATAACATAAGCAGGGGGCGAACCCACATAAAAGTACGTGATGCGGCCACCCGAGGTAAGTTTGAAAAATACTTTAGAGGGCATTGCTTTTGATGGGCCACGCACTAAGTGAATCCACGTTCGGCCCATCCCTTACATCGTTGCACCAAATTCATTCGAAAGTCAAAACATCTCTTTAACCCTCACAAAAAGAGCAGAAACGCAAGGCAAGAAAGTGGAAACCTAACTCTTCCACTCCGGCCCTTCTCCGCCTCCACAAGTCGCAACGATCATCAAGCACAAGCATGGATCAGCATGCCACGACCATCTTTCTCTTCAGGGTAGAAAACCCCCAAATCGCAGAAGGCATAAAAAAACCCAAAATCATAGTGAAGAAGAATGTATTCTCGGACATCTGATCTCACGTGTATTGTTAGGAGTACGTACTTGATTATCCATATATAAGATCTAATTGATTATATGGTCCTTTGGTATGTTTTGAAAAGAAAGTTTATAAAGGGCTTTGAGAATGTGGGTCTATCCAAGCATCTTTGATTTGCATTGCTGTTTGTTTCAAGTAAAGCTTAGATTTTGTCACATAAAAATAAAACTTTTGAAACATCACTTTCTCAAAAATAAAAAGATGAATTGATTTCTCATCATTTTTTTAATCAAAACAACTGCTCATGTGAGAATGCCCCGTAATTAGCATTTGGTTGCCACTATCTGCATATGATTCAGCTAATCAGTGTTCTACAATAACAAAACTTCCTAAGTGAAAGCAAAAACCAATATCCAACATTAATAATGTTACATCTCACAATAAAATTATATGAATTGTTGACGACAAATACAAATATATAATGAGAACAACTAGCATTCCTAAGGAATGATCAATTTATAAATAGATAACTGAAATAAAATGATAAGAAAAGAATCTATAAGACAAGGGAAAAAAACTAATCAGATATTACCAAGCTCCAAACAAAAGCAGGAAGAACCTTTTAAAATTCGTAAGGAATACAAGAATAAATAGCTATGAAAATTATGAAGAATTGTTTGCGCAATTGAATAGAAGATGAGTGGATGAATGATTGTTTGCTTGTATATACCGTGAAGGAAATATTTAATAGCATTGATGATGAGACAATTATGCAAAGCTTTCAAAACATGAAAAACCATCGAGGGCAATCATAAAACATTGTTTGAGTTAATATGACTTTTGATGAGGGAAATCTATGTGAGTTGATGCAATTAAACATTTTGTATCTATTTAAATGAAATATATTTTCTTTTGTCATTATTAATGTGAAAAATGTCTAATAAAATTTTAGCACTATCAAAGCGCAGTAAAGTTTAGCACCACCCAAATAAAAATCCTGGGTCCGCCATTGAGCACAATAAATTTGCTTTCATATGCTTCCTACTAGGTAAAATGTCAAAACTAGATGCATCTTATATCTCCAATACACTTGAGTCAAGATATGACAATAACTCCATAACAATTGGACCTGAGGCAAAGGATGTGTCCATTTTTCGAAAAAAGACATTTGAACAAATGCCACCTAGTCCGTGTCCTGGTGCATGCATGGACTTGTTGATGGTCATACTAGCCCCTTATCAACCCATTTTGAAGCAATAAAATTGAAAAAGTGATTCCAAATATAATCTTAAGAATTTAGAATTATTTGTATTTTCTCTTTCCATATTATTATTTTATTTTTTCAAGAAAAGTTTGTACACCATTTACTTTATTCGACGATCTAATGCTGCAGCCAAACAAAATGTCATAAGAGCTTCTCTCCAATATTTATTAAATTTATCTTCCATTTATTTTACAAATGTCCTCAAGTATTTTCATTATTTTTGTATTTTGTTATTTGTAAACTAATTTAAAAAAGATGGTTAAGAGATTGATTAGAGGTAAGAGATAATACAACCTAGAAAAAATTATTATTGCATTTTAAAAAAATTCTGATAAATCACTTATTTCTTGACAAATGTCCCAATGTGTATCAATTATCCTATATTCTTATGCATGAAAAGCACAAAAGTTCATTAAGTTTTTTTTTTCTTCTAGAAATAGCCTTATTCAACAAATCATACATTGAATTACATCTATGTTCAACATCCATATTTATTTTTACAGCTAAGACACTATGCCTTGCACATATTGAGAAATATAATTGTCTTCTATGTGCGAAGTAGAAAATATATCTATCAATATCTTTGCTTTTTCTGTTATAATTTCAATATGTATTAAACCAACATGGGCGATGAGGTTTAAGATGTGATATACACATATATTTTGAAAAATAGATCCATCAACTAAATTTGAAAGTGACATAAAGGTTTTCATTAGCTCAATAGCTACTTTATTTTGGATGCATTATCTAAAGCTATAGATTGTTTTTTTTTAAATATTATATTTTTGAAGTTTTCCCAAAATGAGATACCATATTCTTTTACATAAATTTGTAGTTAGAACTAATTTATCAGGATTATTTACTAAGTAATTTTTTTATATTTTCGTTTTCACTTTGCCATAGTCTAATATTCAATATTTTCAGAAATCTTTTTAAATTGTGGATTTAAGGTAGTCTGGATGTATTCTTCAAAAAAATCATTTTTAGCAAAAGAAATGGTAATTTAGCCACCACAATCATTATTTACAAGCAATTGTCTAACATTAGTGGCATTATAAGGGAAAACTCGTAAACTAATACCACTAGTTGAAATTTAGAGCTGTATCCTTGAGCCCCACACCCCTTAGCGTAGGTACCTAATATGTTTGGGTTCTTCGGTGTTCTTATGCTTTTCAAATTACCAGTACTACCACCTGAAACACAACCATACAAAATGCCATAATATATGCAATTTTCTATTTGTTCTTATTTTCCATTTTTATTTTTAACAACTTTATTCTTATATGCTTGCCAAATTGTAGAAGTTCGGCTGTTTGGGGTGTCTTAGATGTTCAACGACCACTATGATTCTTTACTTAGGTGTTCTCCTCTACTTTTTCTACTTCCATTTTATGGTCTTCTTAGCGTTAAGTTAATGGATGAAAACTCTACAGGGAAATGTCCAACCATATTTAAAAAAATAAATTTGAAAAAAATATATAATAAAATTTTTGATAATTAATATAAGAATGGGAGGAAATGAGAGTCAATAGAATATATAGACTATATAGAAATATAAAATATTAGATTTAAATGAAATAAATATGTCAAAATTTCTAAAGGTTAGCCCCTTAATCTTGCCTTTTGATAACTTGATCTTTGATCCCTTAGAAACTTCTTAAAAATAAGATTAGCGATAGATTTTGGGAGAATTGGAGAGTTTTGAAAAAGCGAGAGAGCTTTGAATGAGCTAAATTGGTGAGAAATGAGAAAATAAGTGGTATTTACAGACTTCTGACATGTCAAAATGACCTCAAATGCTCAAAATATGACCATTTATGATTGTTGGGAGGACAGGTGGTGTTAGAGGGACAAATTTTGATTGTTGTAATGTTGTCATGCTAGTTGTTATGTAGTAAAATGGACTATGTCATGTCGTGCCGAGGGGCTTGGACATCAATGCCCAACACGACCTATGTTTGAGGGCCTTGTTGTACCATAATGCAGCTCGTTGACTATCATGCCTGGCCTAGGCAGCAAAGCCCATCTGACACCACTAATCCCATCATAAAATTTTATTTATTTATTTATTTATTTATTTTATAAAAATATTTTATCATGCCATTAGCCGCCCAATAGAATATATTTGATCCAATGTTGCCTTTTGCATTGCATTTTAGTCCCCAGCTGGGACAAACAGGATGGTTAGTATCAAGTTGAAAGTTGTTGGTGGTATAAGAAAAATTATATACTATTTTAAAAAGAATTTTTTCTTCATTAAGCCCTGGCTTTTGAAAGTAGGATAAAGACCTATATATTATAGGCCTGTTGAGGATGCTGAGGGCTTTGACTCTATCTAGGCCAGGCCTGTGACAAAAAGTTAAAACAAGAAAACCCAGAAGCAGGTTCCTAATTGGAGTTGAGTCATAGAGGACGATCGTGGACAATTGCAGTATTAGAATTTGATACTATAAAGATGCTAAAAAAAAAAGGAGTTGTTATATGTACACTAGTTTTGACTCGTCTTGAATGGTTTCTCTTTATACACATTTGAGTAAGTGACTGATATTGGTTTTTTCCTCTTTATAGTAAACATATTTACATAGGATACCCCTACCCATCCAAACACCAACTTATCTCTTTCTCTACACATTTTCTTTTCTTCCATTCTCTTCTGCCTTTGCTCTCCTTCCTTCTCCATTATCTAATGTCCTCCTCCATTCCTCTCCATTCTCAAAGGTAGGTTCTCTCATCTCCTCTCCACCATTTTCAAAATGTTCTCTTTTCTCTTCTCCACCATTTTCAAATGTATTCTTTCTTTTCTTCTCCACCATGTTCATTAAAATGGGTTATTGCATGTTTGGATTTGTTTAGAAGAATGTATCTCCATCATTTCCTTTGATTTTTGTGAATGTTTTGCCTAAATACTGTGATTTTTTTATGGTTTAGATTGCAGTCTCTTTGGATTTGTCGTCGCCCAGTTTGACCATATGAGGCCGAACAAGATACATATTGTTCAGCCATAGAGGGCCAAATAGTATGAACTATATTTGGCCATTGTAAGGTCTAATTAATCCTGTTTTACTCTAATTAATACATAATTAGGCTAATTCAATCCAAATCCCTCTAGTTTGGGTCATGGATAGGTAGTTGTGTCGGGCTCAAAATTTACTAAGGTAGTCAAAGGCCTTCTTGTCAATTAGAGTGGCATGGTTATGCATCATATTATCATTATATTAATTGTATTATGTGTATTTAATCAAAAGGGTTATCTTTCATGTTTGGCCCAACTCAATTCGAATTCATCTTGGCCCAACTAGAATCCAATTGACTCAAACTATAATTCTCTTAAAACCACTGGAGTTGCTTGTAAATTCTAGGAAGATTTGAATTAAAAGAGTTTAAGACCTATCTCAGCTCATTTCCTTCTTCACTCTCTTGACCACTTACTGGAGCCTCTCATTTTCTCCCATCTTCTCTTCAAGTTTACAGCTGGAATCTGGATCTTAAGCTTTTGCATGCAAGAGCTAAGGTTTCTATCTTCTTCCTTATCACCTCCTTACTCATCTTCTTGCTTTGAAACCTCCAATTGCATTTCTTCTTCTTCTCTATAGCTCTAGAAGGTAAGGAGGAGCTTCCTTCTCACATCTATGGATCTCTTTGGGTTTAATGGAGTCAAGGAGACTCAATTCTATAACATGCATGCATCTCATATCTATTTCACCTCTTACATGTCTTAGGATTATCTTCTATTGAGGCTTTCTCCACCATTAAAACAAAGGAAAACTTGATTTATGTAAAGCACTGAATTAAGGCAAGTATAAATGTATATTAATGCTGCATGTATGGTTGATTTCCTTGGTTCATCAATAAATCTCATGTATGATCTCTATTATCTCTCAATTGCCTAACTTACATGTTAATGAAGAAATTTTAGATTAATTATGGTAATAAAGATGGGATTGGAATCTAGAAATGAAGATAATGGTTAATTATGCATTTGATAATACTTATGATTGATATTTGGTACTGGGAAGGCCAAGAGAGTAGGGGAAGAATTAGTTTGAAACTAATTTTGCTTGGAGCCAAAGGCTCTAGGGCCGATCGATCGGACAGGGGTCCAACCAATTAAATTCCAGGTCTGTGAGGTTCAATCAATGAGACATCTACCCGATCAATCATGCACCCACTTTTTTGTTATAAAACTTTATTTTATTTATTTTAGAGCAGATCCATTGGGAGCTGTCCTAGTTTTCTATTAAAACCATAAAGATAAGTTTTAAGCCAATCTTACTTTTAGGACCTTAAATACAATCAAAGATCATGTAGAGCCTTAAAATTGGTATATTTACCTTAAAGAACTTAGCCCAACAGTAATTAAATACAAAGAAGGAAGAGTGAGAGTGAAGAGATGTTACTCATTTCCTCTTTATTTTATAATTGCTTCCCAACGTCACGTTATGGGTGTTGGTATAAGAAGAGGTGTCCATTGCTTATGCAATGTAACACAAAGATTTTAGTAACACATTAACACCAGACGTTTTATGAATACACCATAATGAATGACAAAGGAAACACGGATCATCTTAGCTAGGGTTGGCTAGTAAATATCTTTGTTAATCTCTTAATTTGAATGCATCCATATTGTTAAGATAATCCTTGCCCTTAACATGATCCAAATCATGTACCCATTCCTCCTAGATAAACCTTGAGGTAAAATTGGAGCCACAACTTCTTTCGAGTGAAAACCTGTGAGTTAAAAGAGGGGTGACTAAGGTTGAGAGGGTTTGACCGCTATAAGCTCATTTAAATATGCATCGTTTGATTATCAGTAATCTTGTCCAACTCTACCTTTATGACCGTATAAGATCTCTGGACCGATGTATGCTTTTGTTTAAATAAGAGACAATCATTACGTACAATAAGTATAAAAGTTACGAATCTCGATTGGTATTGATACATTGAGTCGACATCCCTTAGCTTATACCTATAAGAGGTTTGACGGGACTGACTTAGGATGTTCCATCTGTTACTTACGACAGTAGATATGAAAAGAGTTGGTAGGCGCTCTTCGGGTGGTTAGACAGATATTGTCCTGACTGCTAGTGATTTCCCACAGAATGATATACTCTCCTTTTAGAGACAAGATAGTCATACGTATGCCAATTAGTACATTACTATTTCTCATTTATGATTCTTTATTCATATTTACATATATGCACAACATGCCTAGTTTCCGCTATTGCTCTTTTCAATTAATATGTCTTTCATACTTACATATATGCACAACATGCCTAGTTTCCGCTATTGCTCTTTTCAATTAATATGTCTTTAAATCCAATTATTACAGCATAATCAATCTTATATATTTTATATTTGCTTGATCATTGTGTTAATAATGTTACCTTTGGTGTTACAGGTACAAAACCTAATGCTGGTTTCCGTTATTGCTAGTTTTCAATTAATATGTCTTTAAATCCAATTATTACAGCATAATCAATCTTATATACTTTATATTTGCTTGATCGTTGTGTTAATAATGTTACGTTTTGGTGTTACAGGTAGAACCCAATGCTGACACGATAGTCGATACGTCTCCAGGGGAAATCCCAACGGTACCTCGGGGTGTAGACGAGTAGAATGAGGTTGACATCTATTATTAGTAATCTTACATAGTGCATTATGGGGATTCATTTTGGGCTTGTTTAGGCTTTGGCTGAGTTCTGGCTTATGGAGAGATCATGCCATCATCATCATGCTATTTTTGGAATAATTGATTGATGGACATGTCATTTTGTATTTATGTATATATTTATGTATCTTAGTATCATGTGCATGTAGATGAACCACTCAACAAACCTTAGTTTAAGGTAATGAATGAATGTTTTTATTAGTGTCTATGATGAGTATAGGTGAACTTCTCAAGTCTCTACTTCATTATTAAAATGATTGTTATGGGGTTTATGGATCTTCCTCACACGTGCTTGTGGAATCACCCTTGTGATAGTTCGTAGTGTCTTAACATGGCATGAATTGCCACAGGTCACGTGTGTCGCACCTTGGGATCCTCCCTAACTCGGGTTCAAGGCGTGATAGCCATAGAAGGTCAAACGAGATACACTGTGTTTGGCCAAATGTGGCTGAACACAAGATACATGCTCGGCCATATGTGTCCGAACATAACTGATGTGTTCGCCCTGTTTGGCTGAATAGTGCTCATTGTATTAAGCCAGATAGGGCTGAACAATAGTGCTAGAGTTGAATACACTACTGAAAGAATTGATGAATATACTGTACCTATTTGGTTCTGGTGATTGAATTAAATACTTATAAATATGGCTAGTAGTTCTAGAGCTCGATTGATAATTTCTGAAAGAAGGCTTCGTCAATGATTTGAAGAAGTAATTATTGAAGAGCTAGAACAACCAGAAGTCTCGGACTTAGAGGAAAATGAAGATGAAGATGATGATGGAGTAGAACTTCTTAGGCCGAATGACCCTTCGTTATTGTAGAGTTTTCAAACACTTGTTATAAAATTTATTTGGGAGGTAGATGTATGTTTTTATATTTTGGCAAGATAAATGTTATATTTTATTTCTTTATTAATGTATATTTTTATTTTCAGAACCATCCCCCACTCAAGTGCTTGAATCTTGGCAAAAAAGTAGCAATGTGGCATTTGCATGAATCAGATTTATTTAGATAGAAGACTGATAGATCTGGATTAGTGCCATTGATTAGTACCTTTTACAAATCTATCGATAAGGGCCTTGTGTTAGCTTTTGTGGAAAGGTAGCATTCAGAGACTAATACATTTTACATGCCCTTTGGGGAGATGACCATTACTCTAGATGATGTTGCCACCATTCTTAGGATCCGAGTGACAGGGATATCTGTTTTATATAATAATGATTTTGAATTTGCTGATCACAAGAACTACTGCACCAAGCATTAAGAGCTCGATGCTTAGAGGCACGTGATGAGATTACATAGGTATGGGGTTAGTAAGTAAGGTTGGAGTAGCTAAAACATAAGTTTGATGCAGTGACAGATGCAGATGAAGAAGCAACCATTGACAGTGTAATGAAAGTCTACTTGCTGTATGTATTTGGGTGTGCATTGTTTAGTAACGAGAGTGGCACATGCGTGCCGGTCATTCATTTTAGGCTATTGATGAATATTGATAGTGTAAGTTCATATGCATGGGGTGCTGCTGTTTGGCGTATCTTTATTGGCATTTGGGATTAGCTACTGGTATGAAGTGAAATAAATAGCCGGGTATTTGTCACTAGTAGGAGTATGAATGTCACAACCCGAGCCCAGCAGTTCGGGGGTTAGCAAAAGGCAAATCGATGACACACGCACTCCCATGCCTGTACACGTAGACCTAGTCTAAATGCACACGCACAAGGGAAGGTTCACACGTGCCAAACATGGACGCTGAAGCTGTAGATATCAAAACATCACTCTAAACAATGCAAGAAGAGAATATGAAATACAGAACTGACATATATAGTGACGTTTTTACAAATGAAGCAAAATAAAATGTACAATTCATGATAGGATTCAATCGTGACAAATCTCAAAATGATGAAGACTCATATACAATGATGTCCATGGCGCTCTCCGATGGAGTGACTATATCCACTCTTTTAGTCCGGATGGGACCTCGGGGGTCTCAATTGGAGTTGGGTCGACCAACGAGGGGTTGGTTTGGGTAGCTGAGCCTGCAACACCAAAGACAACTCGTGAATACAACGATTCAGCAAAGTATAAGCCATAACAAGTTAACACATGCTGTGTCTAATAGAATAAAGAACATCACATAAATCATAACATGTCATATTCGTATACTAAGCTGTTGTGCAAGAAAGAAACATGCTATGTGAATCAATGTATACATGCTGTGTATATAACTAGTTAGCGACTACATTGCCATATGCTCCCAAAAGAGGGATCTTATATCCGTGTAGAGAACACCATTGACCGGGCCAAGGTACGAATGGGTCTTGGGCTCTTGGGGTTCGAATTCCCCAAGACGTTTCCTTACTGTAGCAAGGCCATAAAACTACACCAAATTCACCTCGTCGGGATCCTAAGGCTGAGGCTCAGTAGTGCCTGACCATCCTAACTCAATCATGAAAACCCTGAGTAGATTGTGACAAGCATATCATGCGTGCATATGCGAGAACATGTCTTCTACGGGCAAGCTTGATAACCTGCATACATACGTGCATACTCAAGATACTGGACACAAAGTAAGACATTTGAGGTTACATGAAATAATCCTGCTAAAGAATGGAGATCAATGATCGTTATACAACATGTCATGCAAGCAAATCTTAGCGTATCGAATCACGTTCATTTACTAGCAAACTCTAACTACTTATCTAGTGTTTTTAACCGTGCATGATGATGTAGTTTTAAGTTATCCGCTGCACCGTTATCTAGTGTTGCATTGTGTCATATGGTGCACCGAAGTCCGTTTAAACCAACACCTATGGGGAGGTGCTTAACAACTGGATAACGAACATGAATGATTCGTAGCCCTCGCGATCATTCACATATGTTTACATAATCCGTTGGGCAAGTCCATGTTACCTACCTTCTATCGCAATGGTCCTATGAGTCTCATGCCTTTCATACCTTTCTTATGGGTCATGTTCTCTGGCTCAGCCGTGGGTAACCTTACAGCTTAGCCGAAGACATCTTACGGTTTAGCCGTAGAAGGCTTCACGGCTTAGCCGTGGCTGGGCCGTAGAAGAGTTGCTGAATTACATACTCCTAGTTATTTTTAGGTGTCACCCTGTATTAATCTACGGCTGGGTTACGGTGGGGCTTACGGCTTAGCCCTAGTGCATTTCACGGCTCAGCAGTAGCACATTTCACGGCTTAGCCGTGCATGCGCTGGGTCGATTTCTGAATCACTTACAAAAAACCTGCAACGACATCAAATGAGCAAAATTTCAACAGAGAAAGGGAGAATGAGCTCAAATTGGGCTGTGAACATGTTTTCCATGCAAACGCATGTGAATTTAACAAAATCAAGCATCTATCAACATGGGTTCATACATATTATGCTTATACTTGCCTTAATGGAATCCAACCACACCAATTGTTGTCCTTGGGGCTCAATTCCTATTCAAACACCACTCACAGCTATCATGCATGAGAAAGAGAAAGAGAAAGAGAATTCATGAGTACAGTCATGGAAAACGAGAGGAAGAAGATGAGGGAGACGGAAAGGACCTAGAACTCACCTTAATCTTACACCAAGGGATGAAAGAGCACAAATTCTTCTTCTGTTGTGATTGGGAAGGAAAGAATTGAGAGGAAGTGAGCGAGAGCCTTTCACGTGAGGGAGGAGAACAGAGTGAAAGAGAGTGAGTCAGTGATGGCTTTATATTGGATAGGATTAAAGCCAATTTGCAAGAACGTCCACTTCAAGAAACTATTTACAGTTTGAGTTAAATCCGGGTCCAATGGAATCATACGACATTGGTTACAAACGATGTAGTTACAGAAGTTAACGAGTTCAACGAAAGACACGGGTTGACACCAAGATGATGCGAAAAAGACAACGTCTTATAAAAGCTAAAATTACGAAAAAGGGCTTGGTCTACCTAATCTAGGTCAAACTCAATCCAACTACCTATCCATGACCCACAACAAAAACAAAACAAAAACAAAACATAATTACCAACTAACGCAACATGAATTAGTCGCTAAACGAGGTCACGCTGGGTCGGAGTGTTACAATGAATATATGAACATTTTTCATATTTTGCTTCTACTCCAATCTTATCTGCCTTTAACACAACCCCCAAGCATCACTTTGGCATTCTAGTAGGAATTCTAATAAAGATAGTCATCTTTAAATATTACGAGAAATGATTGACGAAATGATAAGGTATTGCACATCTTATAAGTAATCATTTTAAATTGAATTCCACGCTTGTATTAGATGTGCTACTAAATATCTGTACTTATTTATGCAGGTCATTTGGGATCTTTATTGCAATTATAGTACTAGATATATTAGGTGTTTTGAGGTTATGGACCCGTATCACCTAGACAAAGTTTTGAGGTAATTTGGCAGAGTTTAGACTATTCCTCCACTACCATTTACTCTAAATCATTATCATTGAGGTGTAAGTGCTCAATAGTATCAAATTGCATATCAATTTATAGATCAGGTATGACAGAGATGGGAGAATTGTCTATTGTCTGGTGTAAACTAAAGTCGGCCGATGAGATTTCCATATGATTGTGTATACGATTATGTGAACTGGTACACACAAATATCATGGGGGATAGTACAAAATTCAATGCATCAATTCGTATAGGGTTGACGAAATAAGGCCAGCCGGGCTAGCTTGTCTACAAATCACGAGCACGTTTATCACTGAGTTTATGCCTTTTGTTATGCATATCTTAATCTTTAATAACTTAACTTATTAATTCATTACAACATTGTTGAAATACATTAAGTATCACTCAACCATTGATGGAGGATGACTTTTTTGGTGACCTACGGGAGATGTACACTAATGTTGATTGGATGCACTATGTATTAAGGAGAGTTTCGCTTGAAGATGCACAATAAATTGTTAGAGATCTCACTATAACATCCACTAGCTACACACACCGGCCTAGGAATGACAAACATTGATGCGTTCATGATGACATTGATTTTGTTTAGAGTGGGTGTTTTTTTAAATATGTAAGCAGTTCACAAATATCATGTATTAAAATTTTAAATATACTACTACTAATCAAGTTTCAAGTTCCAAATGTACTACTATCATAGATAAAAATCGCGATATCGGTTGATCAAAAAGACCAATATACTGTAGGAATTGGTTGTGGTTCATCGTGGTGTAAATTTTTTTTTAATCCAAAAAAAATTGAAAAAATATCCAAAAAGTCTAAATATTAGAAAAGGTTGGAAAACAATATTTTTTTCATTACTAACAAGTATAAATCAAAATATCGGTCCCCCTAAGTTATGATATCTTATATCGTGGTCTTATCTAAAATTGTGATTTTTTTTGTAATAACCATAATTATGACTTATGAAATATGAACTATTTGTTAGTGTGAGATTTTAGAGAATATAGCTTATTTATAATATATATATTGGTTGTACTTGTATCTTGTATACTAGTACATACCTATATACCCTTATCATGATTTATCAGTCATTATTCATTAATCATCAATTCATCACTTAATTATCAAGCAAGTTGTGAAATTCAAAAACATGAATATTAACATAGCATATGACATAATGAAAGTAAAATAAATCATAAAGTAATTGGAGATAATAAATGCATACCCTAATTCCAAGTGGAGTGTCGCCCAGGCTCAAGATCATCGTCATCATCATTTCTTCTTCTTTGATATGGGTTATAATAATATGATCCAAACTCTTCAATTGCACTACCATACCCTTGGCCATATTGATGTTGTTGCTGAGGAAAAAAGATACCTTTATAGTATGATAAGCTATCCTCAGTAGATTGAGATGATTGGGTGCTCAAGTTTAAATTAAAAAATTCATGAGGAACAAAAACTAGTTTGTTGGGGCTCATGTTGGATCATTCTTTGCTCATACCATGGTTGTGATAGTGGAACTAGAGGTAATTGAGTTGGCCAATGAGGGTTGTATCTATCTATAGCCTGTTATTGTCCAACATTACTTGTCGAAGTATTCCCTCCCTCCTTGACCAATGCTATTACCAATTTCTGTTTTAGTTTGTGAGACATATCTTACATAACTACGATGAGAATCTAAGTCTGTAGCACCAGGAAAATGCTCAACTGTTTCATATATTAGTGGCTCATTATTTTTATAGTAACCATTAGTTCCAGGAGAATGAGGAGGAATTCCTGCTGATGACGAAGATGTAAAGATACTCGACTCACTTTCCTCACCCACCTCATTTCTTTTTGCCTCTGTTGGATCAGCCGTAATACCCCTCTGTTGCTGTGTTAAATTAATCTTTTGTAATCTTTTAGAGGCTTTCATTGGCTCAAACTTCTTCCTAGTCAAGTTCTCAACCATCTCTGCTAGCTTTAGATCTTTATCTAATAATAACTCTTCTACCTCCTCTAGCCACTCACCTAATAAATCACCTTCTGCCCAAAAATATAGTCTAAATTAATTAGGCAGAAGTAATCTTGTTGATCTTCAAATGTTTTTCTTCTTCAATTTCAACTATAAAGCTTAAGTTATAGTGGATGTAGACCAATTTGTTCAAATTATTTGTCATAAACTTTTTCAAATTTGTTCAAATTTCTTACTTATGTATGGATAAAAGCAAAGGTGCTCAAATTTTTTTTGCAGTTTGATGTTGATGTAGTTTGACTAAGGACTTTAATTGTAATCGTCCTTAATGTTGGAGTAATCTCCCATAATTCAACCACCATTCAGCTTAAAATAAAAGAAAATAAAATTATTCAATTTTTAAATTTTTGAATAACGAAAATATAATCTATCATTTATTTTTTAAAATTCTTACTATAATATGTCTGCATGATAGCTCTTTGAGCAATGGTAGTGCCAAAACTTCCCATACTTTCATTATATACATCAATATAATGACATTAAAGAAGAAAAAGAATTATCAAGTGTTATAAATAAATAATGGTATATATTAAATTGAAGAAGACAAAAGATACTATATAAGATCTGTACTTTTTAATTTACTTACTTGGTTTGTTGCCTTAATTGCCTCATCGACGTCATTTGCTAGTCTTTCAATAACATTTTTTTTTATCTCCATTCGGATTTCATTAGTTATATTTTGATCTAAAGAAACATATCGAAATTGTAGATTGAGAAAGTAACTTATTAAATGCAAAAATTTAAGTGAATAATTTGTTAAGAAGAATTTAATATAACAATTAATATCAACAAGAAACCAGCCTCCACTTACCAGCAGTGTATAAATTATGATGCAATTGACGCTCCCAACGACCGCCGATGATCTTCCAATGGCTGGTATAATATCTACAATTTTCTTTAACTACCACCTTTACTTTCTCCATGGCCTCATGTAAAAAGCCCATAGTTGGCTCATCATCACCATCAACCAATCGAAAAACCTTCATTAGAGGTTCAAGAATATTTAAGCAAATTTTAACATGAGGCCAAATCTTATTAGACTCAATGGTCTTGCATGCTTTTTTTGCAAGGAGAGTTGGCCGCTTTCCTCACTTAGGATTCATCCATTCATCCGATTTGATGAGTTGGAGAAGCCCTCCTCTATACTTGTAAATACTCTCGATGGCTACAAAGTGGGTTGCAAATCAAGTAATGCCAGGCCATAGTAGTTCATGATTGATTGTAAACTTATTTAATATTGAAACAAGTCTATAAGACTGATAAAAGAAATTAGTGATTTTCTTTATCTTTTCAATCACTTGGTTTATTACTTTTCCTTTGGCAATTTCTTCAAGCATCAAGTCTATACAATGTGCTGTACATGGTGACAAAAAAATATTTGCTCTCTATTGCATAAGCATCAATCTTGCTTACTTAATGTTTGCAGCATTATTGGTGACAACTTGAATTACACAATCTGCCCCAATATCATTAATCACTTCATCAAACAACTTATTGATGTATTTAGCATTTTGAACATAATCAGTTACACCAACTGATTTAATAAAAATATTCCAAAAGGGCAATAAACTAGAAAATTTAAGAGATGACGTTTTGTGCTGGTCGTCCACCCATCACATAGTAGTGTGTAGCCTCTTTTTTTCTAAATCCTCCTAAAAGTCTCCACTCAGAGCTGTAACTCCTCATATTTTTTTCTAACACAGAGATAACCAATCTCATATAAGGTGGGTGCCTTTATACTGGGACTATGTTCCGCTGCTACATCTAACATGATGGTAAAATAAGGAGAGTTTGCTTTATGTGGTATAGAATGGCTTCATCTAAAAAGAACTTTCTAGTAGCTTTTGCCAAAATTTTTTTTGCTTTATTGAATTTCCCTCTTAGTGCTTTTATGATGCTGGGTTGCTTGGCTGTTAGTTTTCTAAATGCAAATGGGTCCGTTGGACTCACCACACCTGGCCTACAAAGTGACTATCTAAGAGGTCCTCAATATCTATTGAGCGGGGTTGTCTTTAACTAAATGCTAGATGCAAATCCCCTCCCCTGAATCTGGATGAGCCACCCTCATCATATTGGTCACCTCTCATGGCTACTTCATATTGCATCATTCTTTTCTCCTCCTCCTTGTGAAGTGACCTTAAACTTTCTTTCCTAGCCTTCCTCAAATTTGGATCCTCATCAGCGTCAGAGAAAATAATTTCTCCCTCCCTAGACCCAAAAACTTCTTCTTTACATGCTTCAAATTTCTCCTCTTTTCTTTTCTTTCTGACAACTTTTTTTGTTTTCCTGCATCCAAGTCCTGCATTTTTTTTCATATTAGGTGGCACTTGAGGACACTTTGCCACTCAGCCTTGCTATGAGCCAACTGTTGCTTCAACCTAGTTATCCCTTCATTTATGATTTTTGGCAATAATTCTATTTAATTTTATGTTTGTTTTCAGCTTCTTCACAATGGCTCCATGTCGGATCAATATCACGCACCATTTTGATTTATTTTCTTCAAAACAAAAAAACACATGGCACGATTCATAAATATAAAACTAATTACATAAAAGAACAATAAAAAAAACTAATCTTAAATGAAGTATACAAAGATTATGTTTACTTAAAAAAATTGTAGTAAAATCCTCAAAATATCCGTTTTAAATATTAAATTATTATTTCATACAAGAAAATAAATTTTAAAAATATAAAACTATTTACATAATATTTTGAAAAAAAATGAAAACTTATCGTATTCATATCATATATGAAGTATACAATAAAATAACAAAATTGTAGTTAAATCCTCAAAACATCTTATTTTAATATTAAAATATTTAAAAATCTAAAAATAAATAAACATAAAATGTCCACATCTTGTAGATCTATGTATTCTACTACTAAATCTATCAAACTTGCTATATAAAATCATGTATTTACATACTAATAAAATTAAAAATAACACTTAACATTAAAAAGGCTCTAAATCTTAACAAAAGTTAAAAGCCTAGAATTTTGAAATACCAAATAATAGATCCACACTCACAAATCACAGTATGTAAATCCATAACATAAAATAAGTGGAATCATCATCATGGATTACTTCTAAGCTCTTAGTCTTTTACTAAACAAATATTTTAAAAAAAACACAAGAAATATAATATACTTACCTTTATAGATTTATTTTCTTGACTTTTATAGACCAGATCCACTAAAATAATTGATTTTGTGATGTTTTTGGAGGTTAATGGAGAAGCAATGGGTTGGGCGTCTATGGAAAGGGGAAGATGAGTAGAGAGGGAGAAATAAGGGAAAAGTTAGGGTTTTGAGGCTTTTATTTAATATCGGCTAATATTTTAAAAATATCAGCCGATAAAATCGTTTCTGTGGATATTTTGAAATATTAGCCGATATCTAACGATATTTACTGATACCGTTATGAAGCTAAATATTGTATCGGTACCGACAGATACCATATGTATCGGCCCATTTTTTTAACCATGACTGTTGCAATTCAAGCTCCAAATGAGTTACATCTCAAATTAGTTACATTCCTCAACCAATCGCTATCATTTCACATATTGCTACATTCAAATTGACGAGCTCTTTGAAATGTTCTATGTGACCTATATGTGCACTTGCTCAATCATTTGCACATGAAAGATGAATTTTCGCCACTTATTCACAATGGGTGGAATTGGATGACCTGGATCCAAGAAGAGCTGAAATAAGACAAAAGTTAGAATATTAAAGAGTAATTTTGGATTTAATTTAATCAATCTAAAAAAGAGGGATTATTGCTTAAACGAAGTGATTGTCATTTGTAAAACTAATCGCTAGCTCCTTACCAAAAACTATAGACAGTGGTACTAACCAAAGAGGCAGAAAGGTAAGACATTGTTGCATGCTAAAATGATATAATGCCAAATTATAATTAGATGCGCTAATATGCCCCATGTTTGACATAGTCATCCAATAGGAATAACTTGGGTAATTATCATAGTATGACAAGGCCTTAATCAATTCCTGAACTTTGTTTTTAACCCCAAATAGTTATTGGTACTTCATTGAATGAACAAGCAGTTTATTTAATAAATCTCTCTTGACCCATGGCCAATCATCTTTGGTGAGCCCAGGCAACCCTGCAATCACTCTAAAGCTACAATTACCATCAACTGTAATATCTTTTATGACACGTATATAATACCTAATTCCATTTGGAAATTGCTCACGGTAAGAAAGATTAGGCTGTGATCTTGTGTAAATCACCCTAGCATTTTCTTTTTTTCTTAGATTTTTCATGTAAACTTGCCTTGCTGTCAAGAACTTTTACTTCATGCAATACAGGAGAGTAACTATTATATGCAATTGCACTATTTCAAAGGCACTTGGATCAAATTGAGTCAATGTATCAACCTTTAGAAATGGGCAATCTTGGGTTTTTGATTTCACTTCCGTTTCCATTAAAAATACACTGACTAGGGCTGTCAAAGGGTTGGGCCTGGGCTGGGCCAGGGTAAGCCCTTACCTTACCCTCATCTATGCAGGCTGGGCTTAGATCATTCTATAGCCCTTGAATTTCTCAGCAAGCTTATAATACCGAAGCCCTTATCCTACCCTTAAGGGCCAGGGCCGGGCTAGGGCTAGACCAGGGCTAAATGAAATGATTTTTTCTAATATTATTATATGTATTAATTTTTCTATACCATGGTGCTAACTTTTTTTTACTTAAGCTATAGACTGGGGCAATGAAAAAGTCAATATTTTTTTTATAACTTCTTAAAAATGCACGAAATAAGTTATTTCATCATCATATAAAACTATTATTTAAAAATAAAATGAAATATAGCAAATTTGATAATATTGTGACATGAAATCAGGACGTGGAAGGTACTATTAAATACCTTAACATACTAGCGGTAGTTACATGGTCTAAGTAATGTATCCGATTTTATTTGTCATTAGGCTATTAGTAAGATTGTCGCAATTAAAGTTTTATTAGTTGTACCTTTTTTTATTAGTTCATATACTGTATATATTTTTTATAAAACAATAATATTGGCCATCAAATCATGTTTGACAATTCCCATATGATTCAATTAGTTAGATTTATTTTAAACCGGCATTAGATTTTTTTTCAAATAAATTGTTTTGTTTGCGTGATTTAAATAAACATTAGACCACTTTTGAATTAACATTAACCATAACTTGTATTTCTTTGAAACATCACTATTAGATTTTATAACAAAACAATTAAATTTTAACTACTGAATATGAGTGACTAAGATAATTTGATGCATGAGTCATAAATTATAACTCTAGATGTGGGGTCCATATGTGAGTTCATTTAAATGAGACAAAAATTTTAAAAGTGAAGGGGTAGAAAGAAATTAGCATTAATCAATGACCAATGAATAAAACTCAACCCCACTCAATGATGATGTTGATGACTATCCATCTAAACTCTCAAACTTTAATAGATTATAATTGTAAAATCAATTTAATAAATGACGACTTAAATTATCTTTGCATTAAACAATATGTCCATCTTATACAAATGTTGAATCAAGAATACCATTCAAAATAAAACATAGAATTAAACATATGTACAATATAGTGATCTATGAGGATATCAATTAAAAAAATTTACATAAGATTTAATTATTATTGTTTGAAAAAAATATTAAGTCTCTATTATTAATTGTTAATTAGAGGAGTTTTTAATAATTTCTTTTATAAAAATCCACACATATATATTAAATTTTACATTTTATTTATTTTGCATAAACAAAAGGTGGGGCCCCTCGGGCCGACTAAGTTAAGGCCTACCTCGACCCCCAAGATTGCGGGGCTTTCCAAAATCGAGCCCTACCTTATGCTCGGGTTTTAAGCCAAAAAGAAAAGCCATGGTTTTGAGGGCTTTTGCGGGCTGAGCTAGGCCGAGCCCCCTCATGAAAGGGCTGGATTGACAACCCTAGCACTAACTAATTTGTATAGCTCCCTCAATTTCTTCAAAATTTTTAATTTCTTTGTACGATCACCTTCATTGAAAGCATTTTCAATTAACACCAACTCCATTTTACAATCCAAAGAAGATATCTTCATTGCATTGTTCGCAATATATTAAGCTTACACCAATGAGGATGTATGCAATTAAGGGAATTGGGCATTGTTGAGAAACATATTCTGCAATTTCATGTGCATAAGGTAAATCGTATGTCCAACGAAGGATACACATATATGAGGTCTGGTTAGTTCCAACTTGATTGGCTCTCTTTCTTTCTAATAATATTTTATCCAACACATTTTTCGAGATGTTGCATATTTAGAAATAAGAACATGGGGCACATTCATTAGATTTACAATTGTGGGCCCATCTTTATAGGAATTGTAATATAGGGTAATCTTTTTTATTAATTGTAAACATAGGATCTAGCTTTAAAATTTTCAATGTGGTGCCCATCTTTGAAAATTGAGAAATGCTAGCCACACTCCCCAACTTACAACCCATCTCACAACTGTCCTATGTGGCAGTTTTCCTTTCCCTTATCTCTACAATGTTAAAAGCAAAACAAATTAATTAGGCATGCCACATAGGACAGTTGTGAGATGGGTTGTGAGTTGGGGAGTGTGGCTATCATTTCTCTTGAAAATTAGAACATGGGGTCACATTCATTGTATTCACAATGCGGACCTACATTTTTAGAATTTAGGATGTGGCTCCAACTTTTTCATTTTGACCATATGGGGCCTTATAATGTGGTACAACCATTATAGAATCTATAATATGGGCCCACCTTTTTTAGAAATTATAATGTGGGGGCACCTTCTTTGATATGTATTGTATATTAAATTGTAAAAGTTTTAGGGATAAAAGATTGATTGGTTAAAGTAAAGTTTAAAATTAAGCGAGAGTGATTTTAAGGGAAATATTTGGAAAACATTTAGAACTTCACTAATATGAGCAACTCTAATGATTCTAACATTATTATGAAAATCAACAAGAAATAATTGAAAATTTTCTTAAAACCTTCCTAATGAAGTTGTAAATCTCCTCTCCAAGGCTATGAAAATCCAAATTAGTCATTGGTTCCAAATTCTATTTTGTTGTCCTCCACTCCCACCACCGTGTTTGTGGATTTTTTTTTCTTAGTTTTTTGGGGTTTTGACTTGATGCTCTCATTTCTCTCTTATTGAAAAGGAATTGGATCACTCTATTCTTTTAATTGTACAATTTCTTTTTAAAATTAACCTAGAAAAAGGTCATTACTGAATGCATGTCCCCTTGAAGCATGGTCCTTAAAGGGTCAAGATTGGAGATTAGGGATGGCAATGGGTCAAGTATGCATCGAGACACACACTCTCCCCCCTCCCCAAAAACCCACTCCTATTAGGGTGGGTTTGGTAGTGGTTTTCTTGGTGCATGATGGATTTGAATTTTGTTGCCCCAACCCATCCACCTTGAATCTATAATATTTATACCCACCTCGAATATATAATATTTATATACTTATTACTAAATTCATAAACAAAATTCATATGGTGTAGGTGGTTTTGGCCTTTTACATAAGGCGTGTGGGAAGTGAATGTAGCTGTTAAATCTCTACTACACAAATTCTTATGCATTTTAACATTATTTAAATGTTTTAATCTTCAAATTCGATTTGACCCCACTCAAATGGGATGGGTTTGGTATCACATATTAGTGACCCGTCATGGGAGGGAGTTAGATTTGGATTAGATAAATTTGAGATAGGGTGGGTTTGGGTTCACTTTACCCATACCAAACTCACTTATTGCCATCCCTACTAGAGACAGACCTAAACAAAATGGCTCACAGATCTAGAACTTGTATTATCACATGTGGCAATCGAGATAAAAAATTTGCTACTGATGAGAATTATTCAAATTCTTAGATTATAATTTCTTTTAAAAAATGAGAGTTATGCGATATAAATTCTAATCATAAGAATATGTGCATAATTCATTTTTATTATAATAAATGTCCTCTCTTAAAATTAGAACATGCTTTTTTAAAATTGACATATTTTAATTTTGTAGATTTTGTGTATGTTCCAAACATGGATGAAAATCTTGGCCAATACTAACCGATACGTACCGATATCGGTCGGTACTGTACCGATAAATGATACAGAAACGGTATCGGGTTTACATAATCAAAATATGGCGAGATATCGGCTGATATTTTAAAAATATCGGCCAATATATTGAAAATATTGGCAGTATATACAAAATAAATTAAAAAATGTGTAACGCTAATTTTTTCCCTCTTTCTCATCCTTTTACTCATCTTCTACTTCCTAAATACACTCCAATTGCTGTAAGTCTTTATTTTACTTGCAAATAAATAAAAAAATCTTTATTTTGGTGGATTTAGTCTAAAAAATCACCAAAATAACTCTACAAAGGTAGGTGTATTCTACTTCTTCTATTTTTTTATAATTATTTTTTCGTAAAAGCTAAAAATGAGCCATAAATATGATAATTCCATTCCACTCTTTTTCTTGTATGGTTCTATTATTTGGTATTTTAAAAATGGAGGCTTTTAACTTTTAAGTTTTAACTAGTTTTCACTTTTGTTGAGATTTAGATATTTTTTAATATTAAGAGTACTAATTATTATTTTTATTTTATTAGTATAAAAATACATGATTTAATTAATCAAACTTGATAGATCTAGTAGTAGAATACATAGATCTTCAAGATGTGGAGGACCTTAGTATATACTATACAAGATACCAATTACCAACACTATATAAAAATTTCAAATAAATTATATTTTCTAAAATTTCACACTATTAGATAATTCATAAGTCATAATTATAATTCTTACAAAAAAATTATAATTTCAGACAAGATAGCGATAGAGGATGTCATGACTGAAGGGGACCAATATTTGATTTATATTTGTTACTAATGAAAAAAAAAACATTGTGTTCCAATCTTTTTTAATATTCTGAATTTTTTGGATATTTTTTCAAAATCTTTTGGAGAAAAATAAGACGACCGCGACCGATATCAATACCATATCGGTTTTTGGTATTGGCTGATACCACAACTGATATTGCGATTTTCGTCCATGGTTCCAAGGTTCTAAATGACAAAGCTCATGCACTTGTCAAGTTTGGTTTCTCTATTAAGCAGGATTTAGATTGTGATTGGGCTTCTTCTATTCTTTTGGCGGGGGATTAAGTTGTTTTGTCCCCATTTTTTCTTCTTTGTTGTTGGCTGTTTTTTGTTTTAATAATGAATTTTCCTTTCTACTAAAAGGAAAAAAAAACCTCATGAGGCACACTTAGATATATATTTATCAATTAGGGATATAAGATGGAAAGTCTCATTATGGACAAGGTGAGTCCAAAAAATTAGCTTTACCAAATTATATTAACCATTTATTTAACAAACTTAAATATTCTATTTATTTATTTTTCAATAAAAAAACCCTAATGGCATCTTACGAGTTTTTTTTTAATACAATCCAAGCGTGAGTGGATGGTCATTAAGTGTAAAAATTGATTCTAATGCCAAATGAAGGTATGAGAAGTTCTAAACTTATTAAAGGTGGGGTCCAAGTGGTTTTCATGGCATATTGTAGGTGACAATTCTTGCTGCTATTTGCACATAGGTTTGGATTCTTCATATACAGACCAAAAATTTAAAAAATAATAATAATAATTTCCAAAACAGCCCTACCCACTTCTCTCATTACACACTCTCCCTCCCCCTACCCCTTCCCCACCTCCCCTTTGATCGAAGACAAACTTCGGCGACGAAGGGGACCTCCCCTCCCTCTCCCTCTCCCTTTTCCTCTTCCTCGCCCGCCTTTTTCCTCTCCTCTCCTCTCCCTCCTCCATCCTCTCCTCGTCTCCCTCTTTCTTTTTTTCCTCTCCTCCCTCTTCCTCTCCTCCTCTCTCTCTTTTTTCTTCTCCTCTCCTCCCTCTTCCTCTCCCCTTCTTCGCCCTGTTTGGCTTTCCCATCGGAGTTCGTTGCTAGCTGGAGGTGAGGTGTAAAAGGGGATGAGGGAGGGAAAGAGAGTGTATAGGGAGAGAAGGGGGTGGGGGTGTTTTGAAAATTTTTATTTTTTTTAATTTTTAAAATTAAAACGTCAAGACAACTGAAGGGAAATTTTGTAGCTGGCAACTTGACCTGAGAAAGGCAATTATTGAAAATAGATGAAA
The DNA here is from genome assembly GCA_037013555.1 of Sextonia rubra. Lineage (NCBI taxonomy): Eukaryota > Viridiplantae > Streptophyta > Magnoliopsida > Laurales > Lauraceae > Sextonia > Sextonia rubra. The sequence continues at coordinate 18,119,906 of JASUAD010000024.1, read as the reverse complement.
GGGCTTGACCTTTCCGTTTGTTTCGAAATGTGAACCTGCCCCTTTGAATTTCAAATGAGGTGGCAGGCGTTTATTGGATAGAAGACGTCGGTGCAGCATATTGTACTGAAGCCCGCCCCTTGACACTTGGATAAAAACAGCTGCCCTAGGCCTACTAAGTCGTTTACAGATAGTTTTCAGGAAGAAGGAAGAAAAGTGCCTCCTCGGGAGTCGGGACCATAAGACATAATTGTACTGCAAATAAGAAAAATCATAAAATCTCTCTCATTTTCGGATCGAGAATCAAAAGGGATTCTCCTGTAAGTTACAGCATCATTCACACTGTTTTAGAAGTTATATTGAATGAGAGGTCCTCAACGTGGGTTTTAGTTCCCTTCTTCTATTCTGAAAGCAAACAATCTCTCCACACGCAACCTCCTCCCGCATCATGGATAGATACATAGAATATATATATGTCAGCTCTGAAACAGTACACAGCCAAAAACTCATCCTGCTGGACCTATTTTATGTTTTTTTTTTTTTTTTTGGTAGAATGGACCTATTTTAAGTTGAAGGACCGTCATCCATTGGTAGAGCATGGGGCCCAATAACCCAGGTTTAGTGATCCAAATGACGGGCCAACAAAGATAAAGACCTACCACAAAATCAACAAGTTGGGAGATGAAGGATAGGACCTCTGAGTAGTCTATTATCTCCGGTTGAACTCCAACATCTGTGCGGTCATGTCTGCCATACAGAATCCTATAGGGGAGAAAACAACCATTGTTTTCTTATCAACACTGTATAGATGAAATAAAATCAATCAGATTTTTCTGTGGATTTACAAAATAGGATATTAAATTTTAAATTTTTTCAGTTAACCATGCATACCAAAGCCTCAAAGGTTTAGTAGGATCCACATAAACACTTTTCATTACTCTATGTCGAGTGGATCCCACTCCTCAACATTAGTGTTTGAATAGCTTTGAATTAAGCAGGAATATACATGTTAGATCCAAATCCCACAGAGAGTATTGCCCCCTATGTCACAATAATGGTGAACTTTTGAAATTGATAATACATAGAAGAATACTCTATGATTCATAATCCTTTACGGCTAAAACTAAAATTACTGGACAAAACCTAGCAGCATGTTTTATTTATTTTGAATTTATTTATTGTTTTTCTACTTAAAATTAGTTTAGTTATTAATTTAAAAATATTTATATTTAGTAGACTTCCATATTTGAAAAGGTCCAATAATTTTCCATGATGATAATTTGCTAATCACAATATTTGTCACAATTATTATATACATAAGGGATAAGATTCGATTTTACAAAATTGGACAATCTCAATTTTAACTTGATAGAGAAATTTAAGGGATTTTAGATCTCTGATGAGATACAGTTTTTATACATTTAAATGCTCGTTAAAGTACTAAAGGTTAGAGTTCTACTATATTAAGTTACTTAAAGGAAGAGCCATAAGGATTCATATAGAAATTCAATTTGATGGCCTGCATTCTTAGATTAACCTAGGATCTCCTTATATGCAGTTGGCACTGAGAGGTAAGTCTCTCTCTTCTTTTAATGATTCAACGTAATGCATCCTTGCCGTGTTTCCATTCATTCCATGCTTCCTTACCCCGACAGTACAAGTTTTTGGCTTGTATGTTGTATTAAATGTTCTATGTTTATAGATGCTGGATCGGTTGATAAAATTTGTGAAGGTTTTGGTTTGTATATTGTTGTATTACATATGCTGTGAATTTATGCTGAGAATTTAAGTTGGGAGTTCTCTATGGAATATTCACTTATAGCAGTTCATTTTTTTAAAAAATAAATATGATTTGTATTTATCGATTCCGAGTTACTTTAGTTTAGATTTACATTTTAGGCTTGCTGACCTTCAATTACATTAAAGGTGAGATGAGTCTAAACACACATAACAAATGGGTCCTTTTTTTTTTTTTTCTCAAAGGTTAGTCCAATCACTAACGAACTATAAAAAGTATTTTAAGGATATTACCAGCTAAGTCCCTTTAAGAGGAGTATAGGTTTATGCCTTTAACATTTTTACTTTTCTTTTTATTAGTTGTAAATAGGCAATAAATCAAAGGAGGGATAATAATAGATTTCATTTTCTTTTTGTTTTCTAAAGGGATCCGGATCATGTATCTTAATTTCCAACTGAGTCAAAAGATTGTAGAATTGCATGTATCTTAGTTTTCAATTGAGTCAAAAGATTGTAGAATTGCCAGTTTCCATCACCTCACAAGTTCATGTGCATCTATCTTTTATCATAAGATGAGAGACACTAATTACAAATATTCATATGTATAAAAGGAAAAGCAAGAAAAACAAAGATGGAAAAGCCAAGGGATGGATGAGTTTTTCATCTCTCTCACACCTTTTTTTTTTTTCCTTTCGTCAGTCTTACATCTAACATTGTTTTGTGGATTTTTTTTATTTAAAAGTAATTAACCGTGCAACTTCTTACCGAATTTCTTTGGCTTTGTAATTACATAGAACAAAAATGGATCAATGTTGGTTGGGCTTCTCAATGAGGCCCACTTTAAGAAAAATTTAAACTTATCAATTGGATATGTATTATGTATTTCATGGATCATTTTTAAATTTTAATCCAATAGGAGGTGAGTCGACCATTTGAATAGGAATGGTTGCCACTTTTCGTGGCATTTAAATATCATGCTGCTCTTCTAACTACTTTCTGATTTTTATGGCAATGAAATAGTGTTGTTATCCATTTTTAAAGATTTGTTGGTATCTTTACGATTTTTATGGCAATAGAATAGGTTTCCTTTCTTCTTCTTCTTCAATGTCTTTTTTTTTTTTTTCTGTGTATCATATTGTTGTGCCCCATACTTGTCACAGGGCGATCTTGATTTGCAAAATTAAAATTGCAAAGAGTTTCTTTTATATACCCCTAGGGTTTACAGAAATTGTAAACAGGCCATTATTTGCGTATAACCCCTACTTTTTCACTTTAATAACTACACTCCCCAAAAGACTAACAAATACATTTATTTTATCCCAAGTCTCAATAGTCAAGCCTAATCATGTAATTGAAATTCTCATCAATCTAACAAAGAGTTGTACATGGATTTGGTCAATTATAATTAATTATAAGTACAAGTATTAACTGTCACTGTGATCGATTTAGATTTAACGACATGTGCCCTATATTGAGAAAAAAAAAGGATTTATTTAGGGTTTTAATATACTATACTAATTGTTAGTGTTACAAGCTTTAAAGAAAGAAAAAAAATTTAAACTTTCTAAATTATGCATATATGGGTAAAGAGATGGACAAAAGTATCAATTTACTCTAAAACCTAAGAGGTCTTCTAAATACATTAGGCCTTTTACTCAGCACACACATGTGGAGATTTTTTTTGAAAATCCCCAAAATACTCCCACCTCCTTCTAGAAGGCATTAGGGATTTCGAGGAGAACTCGAAGAATTTAAAGAAGATCCCACAACTTTTCATTAATCATCAATCACTAACTTAAGCAAAAGAGGCTTTACAATACTTGAAACAAAAAAAAAAGTAACCTAGGACTAATCCGGGTTATCTAATCAAGTTGATGGCCATGATTAAAATATCTTATTAAAATAACCTAAAAGAAAATAAAATCCTAAACAAACTAGGATATGTGGACTGGACCTAAAGGCGGATCAACCCATAGAGACCATGGGTCTATCTTGCATCATGAGGGGGTCAGGCTCGGCTCGCAAAGCCCTTAAAGTGAGAGCTTTTCTTTTTGCGCCAAAGCTCAAAGGTAGGGTAGGCCCAATTTTGGAAAGCTCGCAATCTTGAGGGCCGAGCTAGGGCTTGACTTAGCCTGCCCACTTTATCTATAGATAAATAAAAAATAATATAAATCATATATAGGACTTTTCCAAAAAAATATAAAAAAACTTAATATTTATAATAATAATAGAATTTAATATTTTATCAAAAAGGATTAATTTATAGATATTCTCATAGATCATAACATTGTACATATATTTAATTATACATTTTCTTTTGAATGTTATGCTTGATTTTATGTTTGCCTAATATGAACATATTCTTCAATGAAAAGAGAATTTAAATTGTTATTAGATTGATTTTTACTAATATAAACTATATATTGAAGTTTGAGAGTTTAGATGGATAGTCCTAACATTATCATTGAGTGGAGTTGAGTTTTATCCACTAGCTAGCCTTTGATTGATGCCAATTTCTTTATATCCCCTCACTTTTATGACTGTTGTTTCATTCAAATGGACTCTATATATGGAGTTATAGCTTGTGACTCATGCATCAAACATCTTTGTCACTCATCTTCGGTAGTCAAAGTTTAATTGTTTTATTATAAAATCCAATGATGGTGTTTCAAAGAGTTACAAGTTAGGATTAATGCTAATTTAAAAGTGGTCTAATGTTTATTTGAACTATATATACTAACCAGTTTATTTGGAAAAAGGTATAATACATATATGAAATAAATCTAATTGAATCATATGAGAATTGTCAAACAAGATCTAATAATCCATATTATTGCTTTATAAAAAAATATAGTATATAAACTAGTAAAAAATGGTGCAATTGGTGGAACTTTAACTCGCGATAACCTTACTAGTTACCTAATGACAAATAAAACTAATACATTATTTAACTATTGCTGGTGTGATAAGGTATTTAATAATGTCTCTCACTGCCTAGTTTCCAATACTATCAAATTAGCTTATTTTATATAGTCCTAAATAATATTTTTATATGAGAAATAAGTAACTTATTTCATGTATTCTTTTAGAAATTGCACAAAAATATTAACTTTTGCATTGTACCCATTCGTATCTCATATTAAAGGAGCGATTAGCATCATGGTATAGAAAAATTATTTTATATAATAATATTAAGAATAATCATTTCTTTCTGCCCTAGCCTAATAGGGTACGATAAGGGTTTCGTTATTATAGGCCCACTGAGGAATCTGAAGGCTTTGGCTTGACGTAAGCCTAGCCCGCATATATATATATATACATATATATAAGGGTAGGGTAAGGGCTTACTTCGACTCGGCCCTAGCCCAGCCCTTTGACAGCCTTACTCTCAAAGGACAAATTAATGAATAAAGTAACATTGCAACCATCATCTGGCCCTTTCAAACAAAGATCATACGTCCACCATTTCCCATGGTGAACTCGAAATGTTCGTAGCCGTTCTGGCATTCAAATTACCGAATCTCATAATTTTAAAGGCAAAGATGACATTTCTGGTGGGTTGATTTTTAAAATTCCAACAATCAAACACAACATTTATAATGAAGGGGACATGCTTTAACATCAACATCAAAAACCCCTAACGCTCACAATTCCTTTAATGAATTATCTCTAGACGAACATACCCTATCTTTATAGGTCATCATTTTATCTATTAAAGTAATTTTTACCATTTTCACGAATATTAAGTATTTTGGTAGCCAGAGGGTGTGAAATGATTCAAAACCTTGATCAGCAACCCTCAGTCTTTCCGGACCGACTCTGATGGTTCCTCAGACATTCAAGTAAGAAATGCATGTTTTAAAACAAAAATGGACCAAGTCACCATGGCAAAAGAAGCAGTGTCCTGAGGCACAGAACCAGGGATTCTAAACCCCCCACCGCTGATTTATAACTTGCAGGAAAGAAACCATTATTATTACATTGACAGCAACTCATTTGCCTCTACTTCACACTACTTTATTTATAAATGCTACACTGTCTGACAGTTGTAACGTATAAGGGAGATCTATATATATATATATATATATATATCATATATAAATTATTCTACTCTTCTACTCTTCCCTGTAATATCCATCACAGCTCACAAGAACTGGTGCATATGTTCTCTTCTTTCTCTTCTCCTTATGTTTCTTGCATTCTTCTCAATAAAACAAAGCAAATTCTGTTCAATGTCTGAGATGGGTTTCTATTGTTTCTCAGTTTTTTGCCACTTGAGATGAAGAAATCCTCTCCTCTTCCGCTTCTTCTACTCCTCTTCCTTCTTCATTGGATTTCTCAAGGGAAATTAGCTCTTGCCTTGGGAACCACAGATGGATCTGAGGAATGGGGATATGTTGAAGTTAGACCCAGTAAGTTCATATATTGATTTGCATTTGTTTATGGGGTTCTTCTCTTTTTGCTGAATTACTTGCATTAAGAGCATCTTTGATGTGATTGATGTGTGCGTACACCTTTGCAGAGGCTCACATGTTTTGGTGGCTTTATCACAGTCCACGGAGAGTAGTACACAGTCCCTCCAGTCCCTGGCCAACAGTACTTTGGCTGCAGGGTGGTCCGGTATCACCCTTTCATAGATATTTCCATACACCCATTGGAGAACAATAATAAGAGTCTGAAGTCCTGTGATAGATTGTTGTTTTTTTTTTTTTACTCTTCTTGGTGGTAGGGTGCCTCTGGAGTTGGAATTGGAAATTTTCAAGAAATTGGGCCCTTGGATCCGAATCTGAAGCCCCGGAATTCGACCTGGCTGCAGAAGGCAGATCTTCTGTTTGTGGTAGGTACATTTGGTTGCTCAGTAGATCCCAATTCCTAGTATTTCATATTTGTGTGAGATTTAGCCTGATGAGCTGATCAACAGACCAGATCTCAAGCAGAAGTGGGCCGTAAATTTTGACAGATTCGTTACTGATTTCTTCTTTGTTTCCTGGTAATTTTTTTGGGGTGATAAAGGATAATCCAGTAGGAACCGGATTCAGTTTTGTTGAGGATGAGAGTCTGGTAGTGAAAACTGATGAAGAGGCAGCAAATGATTTAACTGCCCTGTTGAAAGCAATATCTAACCAGGTTAAGAAGTTGCAAACAAGCCCCTTGTTCATTGTAGCAGAGTCTTATGGAGGAAAATTCGCGGTCACGCTCGGTCTATCAGTTCTAAAAGCAATCGGAGACAGGGAATTGAAGATTAGACTTGGAGGTAAGTGGCACCTTATTTGGAATTTCTACACATTTCAATCAGTGGATTTATGGATGATACAATGATAGTTTGTGTGATTGAATTTTGATGATAGAAAGATTTGGGTGATTGAATTATGTAAAAAATCACATTGCCTGATAGAAAGATTTGGGTGATTGAATTATGTAAAAAATCACATTGCCTGATAGGCCTTGTGAATTGTTCTCTTTGGATTGGGTTACAGGAGTCGCTTTGGGAAATACTTGGATTTCTCCAGAAGATTATGTGGTATGTAAGCCTATGAATTGATTTGATTTTGAGCTTCTGTCTAATATCTATCAGATCCTAATCTCTTGCAAATGGAGGACATAAAACTAATAATTGCATTAATTTGATGCTTTTGTTAAAATGCAGTTTTCATGGGGACCTCTTCTGAAAGATGTCTCGCGGCTTGATGATAATGGTGTCAAAAAGTCGAATAGGTTGATATTTGTCGTTTAACTTATTAACACAAGCAATATAGATTACAGACATATGGATAGTTTATTTTTCAAATCCAGTTTATCTAACGAACGAATATCTAATAACAGTATAGCTGAAACAATTAAGCAACAAATCCAGCAAGGCCTGTATGAAAATGCCACAAACTCATGGATGCTTCTTGAAGGTGTGATCAGCTCTTATAGCAGCTCTGTGGTAAGAACAATTTCCTTCACCTAATTGCCTCTAATTCTGGATTTTCATTTCAACTCAACCTCTCTGATTATGGGCATTTTGAAAATAAATTTGAAGGATTTCTATAACTTCATGTTGGATTCTGGGGGTGATGCGTCTTCCACGACATCCATGGGATTATCAGATGGAATATCAATGAAGAAGTATTCAAGTTATCTGAGCTCCAAGGACTCTTCAGATGGTGATTTTAGTAGTTTCATGAATGGTGTCATTAAAAAGAAGCTGAGGATAATCCCCAAGAATGTGAGGTTAGTTTGTTTTGTGGATCCAGCATTACAAAGTTTAGGCCCGTTTATTGATCGGTCTAGGTCCGTTGGTTGGGTTTGAGGGTTTGGGCCACCTTATTAATGTTATATGTTTAATCAAGCACATGTAATCAAGCACATGTACATGAAATGTGCTAATCATATACGACACATATTGGACCAGCTCAGATGATAAATGGTTAATCAGATTGGGTTCGAGCTGGAAAATATTGCCAACCTCACAATCGGCCTGAACCATTCCAGACATTGTCAGGAAAAGGATAATATTGTTTGTTTTATCTCTCTTTTTTTATTCTTATTAACTAGAGAGTGGTATTGGTGCTGTTGGTTGAATTTTCTTGTAGCTGGGGAGGTCAATCCGATCTAGTTTTCACGGGTCTGGCTGGTGATTTTATGAAGCCAAGAATCAATGAGGTGAAGTTCTATGTAAATGCTTTTAATTGATCCAAGGTCAGAAAAACAATCAAAACCAATATGTAGTAGTTGAATCCATGGTAACAGTACTAAACCTTAGGGCTTGTTTAAGTTCTATAAACTTGAGTCTAGCAAACTGGCTCAAAACTGGCTCTATGCATATGAAAGTGCATGCCTTTGGATAGGCTGAGTTACTGTTAACCTGAGAGCAGAGCAAAATCAGTCCCCATCGGGTGTGTAATATTTAAGCCAGGTTTTGGAAATGAACTAAACAGTCGGATCAGTCTTAATTATGGGTCAGGCATCAAAAAAGTTGAACTTGGCCATCCATAGCCATCTCTGCACTTGTCAGGTCTTCATGTTTGGACTATACCCTGCTTTTGGACCCACTAGTACGCCAAGCCAGCCGATGGGTTTTTAAAACTAAAAAAGCTTTGCTGGGCTGCCCTAACCGAGTGCATTCCAATCATCTACATAGACTGTTCAATCTTATCATATTCTTGATTGGTTGCATGGGCTTCAGCAAGTTGTCTCCCATTTCATTTGGATTATTGAGTGGTCTTATCATACTATTTAAGAACTGGCCTTCATAATCTCTTCCACAGGTTGATCAGCTCTTATCCAAAGGGGTAAATGTCACTGTCTACAATGGACAGGTATGAGTTCCATTTAACAAAAGAGACACACATTCTATTTTGAAAAGCTTTAATTTTTTTTTGTTCATAGATGGGAGTTTGGATTTTGGTAAAATCATTATTACTACAGATGGCAATGGTTTAGATTGAGTTGTCTTTGGTTTGGCTTTGAACTATAGGTAAAATGTAAATGTTAACCTAGCCTAAACTGTTTCTTTTAAATAGGTTGATTGTGATATTTTGGAGTCATACATTGACTATAGAGAAGAAAATGATTGGAATTATATGTAGAGTTACACATTTACTTTGCATAAGATTAAAAGCAAAATCGTGAAGCATATGGCCTAAAGTGGACAATATCATACATGCGTGTAGGGGGGGTGTGACAAATGGTTTCAGAGCCATCATAAGCAAAACTGTGAGGCCCATGGGTTAACGTGGGCAATATAATGGATGCATGTAAGGTGGGGTGTGACATTGAAGATGTTAACCTAAACCCAACCCAAAAGGCTTGGTGTGGGTTGCTATGTCATAATGCAATTAATTAGATGAAGTAGATTAAGAGGTTTGAATTTTGGGAATCTATTTATTAATCTAATCAACTCAAACCCAATCCATTTATAAATCAGGTCAGGAATTCTAACTTGAAAACCAATTCTAACTTGAAAACCAAAGGGCCATCTCACTTCTGAATTATCTGAGTTAGGTTTCGGTTGGGAGATGGCAGATCAGGTCAGATATTGCCACCCCTAGTTACTCAACAAAAATGAGCTCATTGGGGTTACATCCAGACATATCCTAAAGTGCATATAGCTCTATTGATCTAGAAATATATATAAAAAAAAATAGTAAAGTAAAGAAAAACACACTCTCTCCCAAATAACTGATGAAACTAGCACATCCCTTTAGTTCTTCTAGCTGATTTTATCCTTAACATGGTTATATTGGCTTTGGCAGCTTGATGTAATATGTGCCACCAAGGGAACCGAAGCATGGCTCCAGAAACTCAAGTACCACCCCATCTTGTTGTTACCACATTTTCTTTGCAAAATACCAATCAATAACCCAAACATGTCATTTTTCTTGGATCTCTATTACAGGTGGGATGGTTTGGAAAAGTTCAACAACTTGGACCGGGCTCCACTTTTTTGCAACGGTGGACTAAAAGGCACAAGAGGATTCATAAAGTCATACCAGAACCTACATTTCTATTGGATTCTTGGGGCAGGCCATTTTGTGAGTAGTCCATCATTCTAATCATCTTGGTGCATGTTTGGGTGTCTGGAGATTTCCTATAAACTCTTCCTTGTTCTAAACATTGGACTGGTAATTTGAACAGGTCCCAGTTGATCAGCCATGTCTCTCTTCACAGATGATTGCAGAAATAACCCATTCTCCCGTCCGTACTTCTTATAGCAGAAGATTGAAGGGATATAAATATAAGTTGTGATTGTTCTAGGGAAATGACACAAATAAGCTTGTTATTTTTTCAAAGTTGTACATTGATTCTTTGCAAGAAAGAGGAAAAGGCTGGAGAGGAAGGGTTCGATAGACTGACATGACTGGTGAAATAGAATTTAATTGATTTGGGTCCATATGTCACATTCACATGTCATTTACTATTTATCCTTTTCTAATTTGGTTGGTACGATCATGATTGAATCCAGAGATTTATTGACTCTTTAACACTTAGGTGCTGTTTGGCAACCCGTATTTCAACCTCCGGTAATTTTTCAAAACGAGTAAAGACAAAATAGATAAAATCAGACTGTTTGGAAAGCCACCAGGGTGAATTCAAAAAGAGCGTCCGAAGCGCAACGATCAAACCATTGTACGTTGATGTCTTTTCCTTCACACCTCTCTCTTTCTCTTTTTCTAATTTCTATGAACTTAAATAGTGATCCAAGCCATTAGAACTCTTAAGAATGCCATGCACAGCCATTTTGCCAAATTTGAACTGTTGATCTTTCTTGATCTTTAGATATTTGTAGAAAATCTTAGAATCATAGATCTATATTTTTAGACTTTTTTGGGCCCTACAATCATGATCTGAGCCATTGATCTTGTTAGGAATATTGAGAGCTACTATGGAATTAAATTTTAACCAGTGATTAGGTATACATCTCGAGAAAATTAATAAAAACTAACAGCCATTAGATAAGTGCATGTAAAAAAAAATGCATTCCATAAAAATTTTCATCAGTCCGTTTTGTTCAATTTTTTTGAACTTATGGGAGTCTTAATGTTGATCTGATCCATTGAGACACTTCACATTCTCAGAGACAACTATAAGTTGAAATATGAGCCGTTGATCACTCTCAAACCTCGAGATATTTGCAAAAAACACAACACAATAAATTTGCATTTTTAGAATTCTGTGGGTCTCCTAATTAACATCTGAACTATTGATCCTCTTTAGAATATCGAAAATAACTGTGGGTCCATATTTCAAGCCTTGATTCAATGTATATCTCAAGAGTCTATTTCAAGTAATTTTTGGCCTTACCAAATAGTCTATTTTTATAACATTTATTTCAAACCACTCTATTTGAAATAAATCTATATTATGTAGATCTATTTCATACGAATAAGATTTGCCAAACAAAGTCTTATTGGGCTAAGGGGTAGCTTAACTGGCCTAAAACTACAGTTTGCTCCAAGGTTGTAAGTTTAAACTGCGCTACTATACTGTGGCCATAGGAGATTTACCCAGCTTCCCCCCAAGAACAAAAGGATTAGGCCGGGACACCCTTCGTTAGCCAATAATAATAATAATAATATTCTTTTGGTATTATGTTTGGTTGCCCACCCTCATGCAGTGGCAATGGAGGTTGAAGTCTATTTGGGGTTGAAGTCCATTTGGGTTATTGTAGTATTTGGCTCTTACAAAGATGAGTTCAAAGGATGTCTACTTTGTCTGTTAATTAGATTTCATGAATGGTTAGACTCGTTACTACTAGTACCAGGTAGCTCTTCATCAAAATAATTCAAGTTTAAATAAAAAGATAAAAGGAAATTACAAAAAAAGAATTACTTAGATGTCCGATACACCAAAAGGGTCATCATAGGTTCTCTGTAACAGTGAAGGTCCTCCAGCCAATTTCTTTTTTATTATTTGAGTCATGGTATTGTCACTTGTGTCTTCTTCTTCCTCCTCCACTTTCCTTTTATCCTTTTTAACTCTCTAACTGCTCTGCAAAACTGTATTCCCTCATGACACTACTAGTTCCAGTTTCAATCTTCGCCTGTTAAGCAACAAATCCACCATGCTTATGTCTCTGTCCACTTGTTTCTCTGGCACCCCTCACCCCACTTCACTCCCAACTGGTCAAATCGCTTACTCAACTATCTGTTTGCTCTCTATATCTTTACAATATATATATATATATGTAAGAGTCTTTATGTGCATATGTCCCACACCATTTTGGTGATGGATATTTTCATTTTTGGACTTTTTAAACTTAAAAAGACGTGAAGTTTTGTCATTTTGCATATTAATACTTTCCAAAAAAGGAGTGCCCCTCACCAAAATTGCGAGGGACATATGCACATGAATATTCTCCATATATATATTTATTTAGTGTGTGTAATGGTTTTGTTTTTTTTTGCAAATATACTTTTACAATATGATAGATACATAGTAGTTTTGCTCACATATATATATGGAAAATATTACTATGCATTTATTTTTCACTATAGGGTGGTGGATACTTCTTTTTTAGAAAAGTATTAATGGGCAAGAAGATAAAATCTTCACACTTCATCACACATTTTATATATTATTAGGTTAAAACAGAAAATGTCCCTCACCCTATGGTGAGGGATGGATGCATAATAATCTTCCTCTCTTTCTCTCTATATATATTTATAATGCTAGTAATGGGAATTGGATAATTGGATTATGGAGTGGGGGAGGGGGTCCACGAAGCTCCGCTTGTCCATTTAGGTACGAGGGATTTTGGTGAGTGAAATTCACCCATTCGACCATTTCCATTACGTGTTTCCATGTGAGGGGCAAAAGGCACCCCAACAGTTTACAGTCCTTTTACCCCTAAATTGTTGTTGTCATGAGCAAACCACCCACATTAGAACTTGAACCATCTTGAAGTATTATGGCACGGCAAATGTGCTTGTAGTATTATAGTTGAATGTCGTTGCTGATGTCGTCTAGTATAGTGATGTGGGTGCACGAAGAGATGAGAATGGATGCCTTTTTTATTTTTTTTTTAATAAAATTGTCGACTTCAAATCAAAGTAATGAATGCCAAATGTTTCTTATTTTGGTATGAGGGTGTAGGTACCTCCCAATCGATAGAATTATTGTTTCGATGTTCCGTTTTAGACACGGGGCTTTTAAGAAAGATGGGGAAGAAGTTATAGAAATATCGCTGCTCATCTCTTCTTCTTCCTCTTCTTTCTACAACTATTTCCTCCTTTTTCTCCATTTCCCCCATTCAATCTCGCTGCTCGTCTGTTCTTGAGTTCTTCTTCCTTTTCTTTCTACAAATTCTTTCTCTTCTTTCTACAACTTCTTCCTCTTCTTTCTCCATCTTCCCCATTCCCCAACCTGAACATTGAAACAATGATTCTATCAATTCACTAACAGACCTTTACTATTACAAAGGATTTATGAGGGTCTTTTAGTGCACCAGATATCTAAGGTGTTATTTTCAATAATTTCCTCAAAAGATAATTATCTATATGAAAAGAAAAAACAACTAGGTTCTTGTCAATTTCCATAGATAAAAATGGAGAAATAAAATTCTTGTAGCCAACTCCAATATAATTATAACAAGGCTTTATTGATGTGATGGTTTTCGCCATTTTTGCTCCACATCTTTGTTGAGTATTCAAAATTATTTTTGCATATGAGCCATTTTTTAAGTTGCAAATTATTTATACATGTCTACCTTAGTTAAATTATACCGTAAGATTACGAATGAAGTTAGAAATAGGTCCTCTAATAAAAAAGACTATGCCAATTAGTGTTATGCAGATCTCTTGGAACATCTTAGGTCCCTCCAAATGCTTAAATTCTAAGGAAAAAGAGCCATGCCAATTTCTGTAGGGGCACATCTAAGGAACAATTAGATTCTTCTACTTCTTAGGCTCTATTTGGACAATATTACATATTTAAAAATTATAAGAACAAAATAGTACATAAAAGAATAGTATAATATTTGAAGGAAAATATTCTGGTGAGAGATATCATCACCGTTTTTCTTATGAAAATCATAAGTAGAGTCCGTCTATCACCAATCCAAACTTTACAATAGATAGAGTGACCCCTTATATTCACACGCCCCAAGTTTGGTATACATCTTAATAGACTAGATTGTGGGTCGACTATACACCCATTTAAATGGACTGGACTTCTGAGCAACAGATGAAGGACTTAGGAATTTGTGATTGTGGCCAAATATGACATCTACAGTTGTCCCGTATGGATCTTTCTATCCCCGCAGTCCTTATCCCTTGATGGGTCTACAGTGGGCCCCACTGAGGACTTTGCACGGACTATTTGTGAGGGCAATTTTCATAGAAAATCCACCCATATTTAAATATTGAAATAGTCGTATTATTTGGCAATCTTGAAGCATGTGATAAATTTTAAATTAAGCTGTTTGATAGTTTCTTCAAATTGTCATATATGTTAAAAAACTCAAGATAACAGCCAATTAATATGATTTATCATCATCATTGTTCAAACAATCACACTTTGGGCATGTTCGTTTAGCAAGTGGTAAAATAATGTTGAAAGTATAGTTGACTCAAATGAGACTTATTCCACATTTACCATAATTGCATAAAATGCACTGCAATAAAGTAAAGTTAACACGCCAACTTTTTTTTTTCCACAAGCCACTTTTTATTTACTAGATATAACGATGTACTATGGTAAAGTAAAGTCAATACAAAAAGCAACTACTTTACTGCTCTTTTGCTCGCCAACTTTACTTCACCTTTTACTTTATCTCACCTTTTACCATGATAAGTCATTTACCTTTACTTTACTTTGCCAAACAAATATGCCTTGACTTAAAAGTGACACATTCTCCATTTACTATATTTATATAAAAAAATGGCATAGTAAAGTAAAGTCTTGCCGCTAATTTTTACAATAAACTTTATCGCAAGCCAATTTTCTTTACCACATAAAGGCACAATAAAGAGGGATAAAATAAAGTCAAAATAAAAGACAAAAGACAACGACTTTATCACTCTCTCACACTTCACTTCACCACATACTTTATTTCACCTTTACTTTACCTCACATTTATTGTGACACAACATTTACAATTACTCTTTTATCACATATGTAAACAAGCACAGTCCTACATATTTGGTAAAATAAAAAAATTATTGTATTGTATCGTATTCAAATTGCATTTAAAAGATTTTTATATTGTAGAAAGTTATTTATTATGGAGAGTTGCCGGAAAAGTTATTAAACTTTTCAAAAAGAAAAAAGTAAGATTTTCTTCTTTTTTTTTCCCTCTTGTTGCCAAAACATACTTTTTTATTTAAAATATCTAAGATTATATTTTATAAATATTATTTTTTTCTATTTTAAACAAGTACTCAGATGTCCCATGCACCAAAACTGGGAGATCAAACGCCAACTGCTAAACCTACTTGGGTCGTCCCATGCGCCAACCACCCCCACCAAAGTAAAGGGACGGTGATTTGTAAGTATATGTGCATGACCATTTTTTTGGATAAAAAATAGAATTCTGTTGTACAAAACAAACAACTAGAGTGTCTTGAGGCATGGAAATTGGGTTATTTGCCTATAAAGGATATAAGAACAAATAGTAGGGTGAAAGTTTTGATTCAACAGTCAAAATCAAAGAGAAGTAGGTTCCACAACTACAATTGATGAAGAGCAGAAATCATCTCATGAGATTGCAAAATGTTCAAAGGGTTTAATCTCCATAGAATCTCATTATGAATCTCATTATTCTTTATACCAAAGGACCAGCCAAGAGAGTTTCTAACTAATTTTGAAGATTAGTTGGAACAATGTGGCAAGAACCAAAGAAAGCTTAAAAGACTCTTCCCTTATAATACACTCACTGGGGAAGTCCTGCGTTGGTCACTTCACCTTGGCTTTTGCCTGATTGCGAAAAGGACCTCATTCGCATGGCAGAAGGTTCCATCAGCCTGAATGATTCTCGCCTTGCTGAGATACACCTTTTATATTCACCTTCTTTGAACATGAAGATGAAGACGATGATGGCCCATGTTCATGATCCAAATGTATCTTAATGGAAACAAAGGAGCAGTCCGACACAGATCGCTTAAGTCGAGCAAGAGAAAGCTGCGGCTTCCTCTCAACAGACAACAAAACAGAAGAACAATGGCCTAGATTTTTTTTCGAGTTCTTCCACCTTGATCCATCAGTGTCGATACAAACAAAAATGCTACGTTGGTCCTGAGAACCGTGTAGAACATGGTCCTCATCTACTCCATTTGCATCAACTGCAACTGACAGTACCGGCTTTGGAGAACCGACAATCGGTGACCGACAAAGCGGACAATTGGAGTGAGAAATAAACCACTCATCTATGCATTGTAGATGAAATACATGTTGGCAATTTGGCAAAAGCCGAACTGGGTCTCCTTCTTCGAACTCCCCTAAGCAAACAGCGCATTCGCGTTGATCCATTCCATGCAAGGCGTCTTCTTCCATGTTTTTGTAAGCTTGAATTGGGATTAAACTGAGGACCTTTTCGTCGACCCCCTTCGAGGTGTCGCGAGTGTAGTAATATTGTTGATTGGTGGGATTGCTTCTGCGCGCGCAGAACTTGAACACCATCAGATGATATGAAAGCAGGAGTAGAGCTGTAGCGATGATCCCAAAAGTTGCTATCATAAGAGGATTAAAGAAGTTTTCAGAAGATAATGAGGCTGATATTGGGGCCTCAGGAGCTTCCATCTAGTCCTGTAGCAGTTGGAGACTTGGGATGGATGTCTGGAGTAGCAAAAAATATGACTTTTGAGCTGTCTTTAAAAGGGTGTTTTGTGTGTCAGAGAAGGGCGCTTGCAACAACCAGACAGGGATCTGTAACGTTGTTTTGGTATTTTAGATGCCCCTTAGGATACTTGCCGGCTTTCATGAACATCTACAGCAGGTATGAAGATTTATATATTTCTTGGTCTCATCACCCGTTGTGGTGTCTGTTTAAAATTCGCACTTCGGACTCTAAACATGGATCTAATTAGGGGGAAAAGTTATGTGCCAAAAAAATAGTATAGGGTATGTGCTGGGCCTTCCGGAGCTCAACCTCAGCCGAACCCACATTCGGCTGAATATGGTAGATTTTGGGCCTATGGGATGGACTCGGGCATAAAATTTTGGGACCCAAGGACAAATTGACTGACTCTGGTTCATTAGAAGAACAGATAAGCTCCCCGTTTCTCATCTTAATTATGGATCCCTGCCTCAGCCTGGGCATAATTAGCGTACCCAACAATAAAATGGGCCATGCATCAACAAGATATATCGGTATAATATGCATGTCCAGGTCCTTCTGAATGGACTAGGAGCCGACCAGAACCCAGACTAGTTTAGGCCCACTTCCAGAGTTGTTGGTAGCTTATATTTTAGTGTTTTGCAATTACATACAGTGGAAAACTCCTTGGCTATACTTGTAATATGGAGGCAGTTTGGACTAAAATTAGAAAGGTTAGAAATAGTTGCTGGATATTTTTCGATGTTTCGGGTTTTGACTTCGGCCTGTTGGAGCATTCCACAACATGGTCTAGACTTGGTGGTGGATGTAAGCATTTGATTTTTGTCATATCATGCGCTGAAATATAGGCTCCGTCCAATGGTTGGATTAAGATAATTATGTTATATTCAACTATGTTGCGGACTGCGTAAAGATCTAAAATGTCAAGCAAACAAAAGCAGAAACAGTTTTTTCATTCTTTTCTTTTTTTTTTTTTTTTGAGATTGTGGTACACTTGTTAGTGAAGATCTCTCTGTGCCTAATTAATTGGGCTGGGACAGTCATTTTGTTAAAATGCTCTTACTTTCATCAGCCACACATGATCCTCAGGCCCATATTCTATAAGCTCCAGAAAGCCTTTTTTTTTTTTTTCCGAGTCTACAAAGGTGAGCCAGAAAGTTAACTGGGACTTTTACGAGTCCCCTCAAGCTGGCTGCGGTAAACATTGTCAAACCCATCTATCAGACAACTTTTACCTACTAAGTTATAGCCTACAAAACTGCTGGTTATTTTCAAATATCGTATATTAGCTCAAATCACTATTTTCAACATAGTGCAGTGGGTTATGATGATGTATTTGAACGGTTCAGTACTGGCCAAATCTAGAGACTCGTCTAGGCCTGTTTTAATTGCCATTCACAAAATCATATGAGTTATTGAAATCACCTGTGAGCCAATTCAAATTAAGTTACAAAAAACCTGTTCGGTACCTCACCCCATGTACTATAAAGAACTGCCTTGTAATCACAAAGAGCTCTGGGTCTGTTTTGTGCTTGATCCTCTCAATGGGCTTTCTCAATGGCATACTAAATATGCTAAAATCAAACCATGCACTGGAACGACACAATCATGATCAGCACATGCGTTTGCCACCAGGATGCGACCACTTTTAATATGGAAGGATTATGAGCCACTTCACTATATCAAGGCTGGCCTTGATCCAATTGTCAACCTTTGGTGACAAAGGAAAAATGGCACAAACCAAGTAAATGATCCTGACTGACAGATGAACTGTTTTGATCGTCTGAAATATGTCAAATATTGCTGAATCTAATGGTTTACCGAAGCATGATTACTTGAACTTGCCACAGAAAGGAGCATGAATAGTGATGTTTATGACTAGTCCCAAGAAAATCCAGCCACAGAAATGCAATCAGAACTGCCTACCTCTCGAACAACATGCATGGCACAACATCAAGGAGATGAGTGGACAAGCATAAAAGGTTCTATGAAAATATAACTGCAATGGTTCTGAAGTTGGTGAGTTTGAGCAAAAAAATTCATGATCCAACCATAAGCAAATGAATTAATTACATTTAAACAAAAGATGACATTACAATACGATTTAAAATTAGAAACAATGTTGTCTAAGCAAAATGAGTAAAATGCATCTGAACTTGGAATGAAGTATGGCACAACTAAATGACAGCAACTACCGAATAAATGCTGAAGCCAAGGTATTCCATGTTGTAATGACTGCATAGTGTGAATAGTTGTTGCATTATGCAGAGGGCACTGAGGGCTTTGAAGTGGTATGTGATAAGTATTTAAAACTGCATATTTTCATATAC
The DNA here is from genome assembly GCA_037013555.1 of Sextonia rubra. Lineage (NCBI taxonomy): Eukaryota > Viridiplantae > Streptophyta > Magnoliopsida > Laurales > Lauraceae > Sextonia > Sextonia rubra. The sequence continues at coordinate 18,100,601 of JASUAD010000024.1, read as the reverse complement.
ATTTTAGGCTATTTTAAGGACTTCTTGAATCAAAAGAGTTTAATGTAGATTGAAATCATGTTTTATACATTTTAAATTCTTTACAATGTTTTCTTGCACAATTTGCTCAAAAACCATTATTTCTGCATAAATTCATAAAACCTGTCATATTTAGAAATTTACTTTCGGAAAGTTTTGTGAACATTTTTTTTCTCATAAAATAAATGCTTTCATCATCATTAGTTTCTTTTATAAAAATCATGTCCAAATGATGTGTGTTCATGTTACCATTTTATGTAAATTGGACCCACATTCATGAATTGTTGACTCGTAGTTAAAATTGCTTTTTTGAATGAAATGTCACTGTTTGTTTATAGGTTATTAAAGAAAGGGCCCACTCTCTAATTGTTACAAGAATTCAAATTTAATTTAAGAAAAGAAAGCCAAGGTGGAGAGAATTCAAGAAAAGGAAAGTTAAAGAAGGAGAATTCAAAAATGGAAAGTCAATCCCATTTTTCTTTAGACAACATACATTAAAACGATCATAACTCTCAAATTGAGCATTAGATTTGAGCAATCCACCTTTTGTTGGAATGCTTTTTTAGAGTAAATGCCCGTAGGATCTAAGATTGCACTAATCAGAGTTGAAACGACAAAGATATGGTGTCAGAAATTTACTGTATACTTTCAGGCGGGATTACAAAAAGTTTAAAAATTTTCTCTATGTGATACACCTTTAGGTGAGGCTTATGAAGTACAATGAAACTAAAGATGGAGCCAACCATCCACATCAAAAATTCATCTTAAGTGGAGCTAAATTGTGAAGATTTGGGAGAGTTATTTTTAAAAAGATTGTATAGAGAATTTTTAAGCAAGGAAACAATCAAGAATCTCTTACATATCTTGCCAAATATTGGAATACTTGTTGGCAAAAAAGATTACTTACCAATTAAAGGAGATTCTTTTGCTACAAAGTAAGATCTAATCCTACACAATTAGATCGAAGGAGACAAAGTATGATTTACAGAAATCAATAAGGGCCTCTCCACTCCTATATAGGTAAGGCTTGGGTGTCCCATACTTTTCATGGGAAGATAGACCACTTCTCTATAATTATTACTATACTTCATCTTCTTCAACTCTCTCTCTCTCTCTCTCTCTCTCTCTCTCTCTCCATTGAAGTCCTCAAGGAGATTTGGCTCGGAAATCACACTACACTCTTAGATTTTTCATATAAAAGAGGCTTCCTATTCTAGTATATAATTGTTTTAATTTTCAATTTTTTATTATCTCTTTTGTAAGAACATCACATATTAGTAAAAGTATTGCTTTCCCTTGTCAATTTTCTTTCTTATACTTGGGTGATTGGTGCTTGATTGATGTTTCTTTTCTTTTTAGTGTTTGGATTGACGACCCAATGGCCCTAAGAGCTTGATTCAAATTATGAACCCGCTTGGAAAAGACATTTGAAAGAGAAGAAAACACTTACCACACTTCTATTTTTATTGTTCACCATACATTCAAATTCTTGTCTTTACATACATTTAAATTTATTATCAATTCTGCACATTTACTTTTATTGCAACCAAACATTTAAATTACTACACTTTTATTTTCTTTGTTATGTTCTTATTGTTTTTATGCATAGTTTGATGGTTGGATTAAAATTTATTATATGCATCTTTATATCTTAAGATTTTGTGTATGTTTAAGTTGCTAGGAATCAAGCTTTCAGATTTGAATCTAATGATAAAATTCAGACTTGCACAAGTGTTGAAAATTAGTTTACACACAAACAACCCAATTTCCGCACAGTTTTAGAAAACTGGAAAAATAGTTTTTGGAAAAAAGTACGAAGTGAGTAGACCAGTCAAATCCTAATATTTTTCTTTGAAACTTAGGAAAATTAAAGTTTAGGATGTGATCTTTCATATCACAAAATTCCTGGTTAAAATAACTTCAAAAAGTTGGTAAACCAAAGATTTAAATATTGCACATTAGACCACCTATGTGCAAAATTTCTGCATAGAAATTTATTTTCTTGTCATGTTCATACATTCATAATTTTTTTTATTTTAAATCAATTTTCACTTTCGTGTTTTTCTTTTTTTTTTTTTGTGTTAATTTCCTAAATTAGTTTAGTTTGAGTTCTAGTCATTAAACTTAGTTTTAGAATGCATTACATTAGGTTAAATCATGCATAAAGATTGCACCAACATACTATTGTTCCGGACTAAGAATTTTTCAAGATCTCACGGCATGCATTGCATTATTAAATTTACTAACTTTACATGTGTTTTTAGTTTTATGTCTTTGGTTGTTTTAGATAATTTTTAGAATTAAAGATCTTTTTAAACTTGCTTTATTTAAGAATTTTAAAAGTTGGAAAGTTACTGAGACTTTGGAAATACTGACTTTAGGATTCTTATTTTAGAAATTATATTTGTTTTCTAACTTTTTTGTTGTTTGCTTTGTTACTAACTTTGGTTTGTTTCTAGTTTAGTTTATTTTAATTTCTAATCTTAGTTTCTTAGTTTATTTTTAGTAACTTTCTGCTTTTGGAAGTTCTAACTTGTGTTTTAGTTTTGTAGCAACTTTAGTTTTTAGGAAGCTTTAGGTTTAGGTTTTTAAGATTAGGAAGTTTTCTTTATTTGGTTTGTAATTAATTCTTTTAATTAAAGTAGGGTGATTGTTATTTGTTAGTTTTTCTAATTAGGATAGTTTCAGATTTTAAATTAAGACGGGTACAAGTTGAAAAGGAACTTTAAAATACATTGCTTCCTAAGAATTGACCTAGTCTCACCAATTTTTATTACTAAGTTGTGGTTCTACATTTGGAACTCATTATCAGTATGGAAACTAAAGAAATGGAGGTCATTTGAGGTGGCTTTGGAGGCTTTAAAGAGTTGGGGTTGATGATTGTTGCTTCGAATATGCAAATGATGAAGAATGGGATATGCAACCCACATTTACCTAAAATATGCTAGTGAATGATATCAATATGTATTAGGATTTTGAGGGGACCGGATGTTTATCTCTTTTAACATATCTGATGTGCCAATGAAGAAGAGTCAAGCTCACTAGATTAATGCATGTGTAGAGGCCTTCTGCAACGAAACCATTGACTACAAAAATGACTGGTTAATTTAATATAAATGCTTGCATCACATGATTATCAACAATAATGAGTTTGAATGGTTGTGTGAGTATAATGCAAATCACACAGTAGTCTGTACATTTAACTTTATTGATGTTGTCAAAGATGTTGCAAATGTGAATGATATCCCATGATGTGGTAAGAGAGATGCATCTTCAAAGATGTGTATCATGTTCTTGATGTGAGAAAGAACTTGGCATAAGTCACAAATTACAACCATGTGTTGATATATTCTATTTGGATCCAATGATATAAAGGTATTCAATAAGTTGAAGTTGTCTAGAAACCCAGGAACACTGTAAAGCTAATGGAGACTAAATATGTTCAATTTGCATGAGGCATACATTGATAATGTTCATTAAAATGAGATGCCGGTTTAGTAGCATTTCACGTCTTGAAAAACGAGAAGGAAGTATTTGTGTTTTAGGCCACTTTGGTAAAGCACATTGTCAATTCCCTGAGGAATCAAAGGTCTCTCAATAGTTTAAAGAATTTTAAGAGTATGTAAAAGTTAAAACTAACAAAAAAAATTAGTGCTTAAGTACAAATAATAGTGAAGAGTATAAGAAGGTACCATAAGACTAAAATACATCTCACTTGCCTGGACATTGTTAGAATTATGAGTGTTGGCTTATTCATGGGTTGAACAAAACTCATGGTCCATTGAATTATAATTTATATTTCTTTTAGAATGGACCGTGGTTTGAGTCGCCGAAAGAGCTGAAAAAAAGACATGAAGGAAAAGCAAAAACTCGAAAGAAAATAAAACCGGGGCAAAAGCTTTACCCACTTGAGCAGACCTAACAAATTTCATCAGACAGAGGCTTTGCATGCTCAAGCATCGACTAACTCGCTCGACCGCACAACGAAAAATAATCCACTTTTCTATTTGCAAATTATTCCCTTTTTGTGCTAGGATTGCTATTTTATGGACATCCCTCACCATAATGGAGTTTCAAAGAGGAAAATTAGGCACCTAACGGAAACATGTCAATATATGCTTATGTTGGGTGTAGTTAAACCTACGATTGACCAACAAATAGCTAAGTATGATCAAGCATAACAAGATTTAATATGCTTTGACAATATACTTACGTCTACAGACAAGTACAACATTTTCCTTTATTCACTATGTCCATCCCCTTAAATGAGAATTACATGTTACACTTAAATTTATAGGACTAAAGCCTGCTCTTTCTAATTCTATTATGATTAGAAATGAGTTCCCCAAAACTAAATACTGTCTGAGGAAATGCCTTTAGAACCTGCTTGATTGACCCAAAGTCCAATCATTACAGAATATGAGATATTTATCTAGCAATATTCACTTTGGCTATGATTTTGTCAAGTAATCCCATTACTTTGTTAGAAAGGTATGGCCACGCACCCTTTATACCTTTGTCATTTTGGATTACTCTACAAGATTTTGTTTCAATTATAGCTATCCGGTTCGCCTCTTTGTCATCTGCCTATAACTTGTTATCTTCTGTCTTAGTTACGGCAGCTACTCTATTGACAATTGTATTCAATATAACTTAAAGAGCTTTCAAACCATTCATCCTTTGATCACAACCCTAAGAACCTATTTGTTGTAGTATATCTACAACCTTTAGAGCCTCTCACACCATAAGACATTGTTTTCTTTAATTCTTGGACATGCTTTATAGTCATTAATGTTCAAACTATTTTGCCGAACATCATAATTTTTATTGTTCTAATCTCAATGCTCTTTTTGACCTTATTCTTTGTCATAAGAACAATTCCATATTATTAGACTTATAAATATCAAACCAATCTATATTTGGGCAAATATGCTTGGTTTTAAAAAAGATCATTTGAAAATCGTGAAAATGTCTAATGTTTCTTGGTTTTTAAGAAAAAAGAACTCCTTTTATAAAAAGAATAGTTACTTGTTGACCTAGCACCTTATGTTAGTTGATCAGTAAGAAACTTAGGTCCATAAATAGTTACTTGATGTATGTGAAAAGGCAAGTTTGTAAAATAGGGAGAATCCCATATAAACAAAAATCAATGAAGGAGAGTGCCTATTTCCAAAGTCCTCCATCTCTATCTATCATTTTGTTTCCTTTCCTTATTCTTCTTCCACCAATAAGTTCAGTATCAGAGCCTTATTCGCAACACACCAAATCCTATCCATGGTAACTATTATTGCCACCTATTTCAACTATTCACCAAATATGATGCCCATATTTTAGAGAGAAAGCTATGACTATTGGAGTCTATAACTAAAGACCCTCTTCATCTCACAAGACTTGTGGGAGTTGATTGAGAGTTGATTGAAGATGGCTTTGAATTGTAGAGAATGCCACACCATTAGCCATATGTTTAGAAGCACAACAACAAGCATACATGGAGAACAAGAAGAAAGATGCAAAAGCCCTACTATACATTCACCAAAGGTTTGGCAAAGCCATCTTTTCAAGACTATTGGCAACAAAAGTTCAAAAGAAAACATACGATACCTTAAAATACCTTAAAATAAATAATTTCAAGGATAAACAAAGGTTAATTAAAACCAAACTTCAATATTTTTATGGGATAATTTATTAATGAAAGAAGGTGAGTCAATCCAAAATTATCTCTCTCATGCTTCAAGTATCATGAGTCAAATTCAAATTATTGGAAATATAACTAGATAAGAAAATTGTAGAAATTTTTTTAGATAAAATCTACAAAATTTGATCATATAGTGCCTCCCATAGAAGAGCCGAAAGATTTATCATATGTAAGTTTGTACGATCTAATGAGTTATTTTTAGCTTGTGAATAAAGAATGAGTAGGTTTAGAGACTAAAGCTTCGAATGGGCATATATCAATCCAAAACAACTATATCAGAGAAGAAGTCCAAGTGGGTAAGTGTTCAAGGTTTACCTGTGACCTCACGCTTTCCAAGGGGGTTCATAGCCCAAATATTGGCCACCTTGAGCTCTTCATGGCAAAAAAGGTCCATGGTTATCTCACACTCCCAACTCCTTTAGGGTTTACAAGTCTAAGTTTTATTTCAAGCTCTTTATGGTTGCAAGGTACTATGGTCATCTTAAGCTTCCTAAGGTCACAAGGGCGTTGGCTTGAAAGAATATCTCTTTTCATTGGCTACCCAAGTCACTTGAAAGGATATCATGTGTATGATCATGAAAATAAAATAATCATGGAATGTCGAGATGTGTATTTCATTGAGAATCCAATAGTTAATTCCAGAGATAGACCACAGGTGGTTGAATTTTATGAAATCAATATGGATAAGGGTGATCAAGCGAGTGGAGGCATGACGTGGCCGAAGGTGGAGATGTAAGTCCTAGCTAGGGCCTACTTAATGAGGAACAATATGAACCAAGTAGGCCCATTCGGATAAGGAAACATCTAGCGTACCTTGATAAATATTGCAGCTTGATTGAAACTATGGAAGATTCGGATCCAACATCTTGCTCTCAAGTGATCAGCGAGCATGATGATGAAAATTGGACAAATGCTAGAAAAGAAGGAATTGAATCTATTCATAATAACTAGGTAAGGTAATTAGTCAGTCTACCTAAACGTCGAAAGCCCATCATTGTAAATGTGTTATTAAGAAGAAATTCAATTTGTATGGTTCCTTAGATAAATATAAAGCACAATTAGTGTCTAAGGGATTTATGCAAGTGAAAGTAATAGATTACACTAAAACTTTCTCCCCGATTGTAAAGTTCCAATCCATTAAAACCTTTGTGGCAGTTGTAGTTTACCATAACTTTGAATTACACCAAATGGATGTAAAACTAGTTTTCTCAATGGCGAAATGAATGAAGAGATTTACATGAAACAACCTGAGGTTTTTGGTTGCATGGTAGTGAGAAGCACTCTATGGACTTAAACAGTCATCAAGAAAGTGGTATAAGAAATTTCACTGGGCCATAAGTGAAATTGGTATTGTCTCTAATAGCATTGATATATGTTTCTATGTTAAACATAGTGGGAGTAATTATTTGTATTTGTAATTTTATGTGCACGACATCCTGATTGCTAGTGACGATTTGGATGCCATCAATGGAATTAAGTAGTGGTTGAAGTCAAGATTTAAGATAAAGGACATGAGTGAGGTGAAATATGTATTGGGCATTATGATCACCTGTGACCGACTAAATTGATTATTGACTTTGTCATAAGAATCTTATTTGAAAATTGTGTTACAACGGCTTGATATGATGATGTGTAAGCTAATCAATACTCCAATTAGAAAAATGAAAAATTTTCTCACAAACAGGGGCCCACATCTAAAGAGGATAAGGAAATGATGTAGGAAAGTCTTATACGATGCTGTGCATGAGATCAGATGTTGTATTCCATGTGGGTTTTGTGAGTAGATTCTTAAGTAACCCTAAATTACCTCATTGGTATACGCTTAAGAGAATTCTACAGTACATAGAAGGCACCTTGAACTTGCAACTAAGCTATCAAAATGACCACCTAAAACTACATTGCTATTCCAATCTAGATTGGGCTGGTGGCTTAGATAAAAGAAAGTCAACAACAGGCTTTATGTATACTCTTGGGGTAAGTGTAATTCTTAGGGCAGCAAAAAGCAAACCTCGATGATATGTCTATAGCCAAAGTACAGTATATAGCCTCTAGTACTACAATTCAGGAGATTGCTAGGTTAAGAAACTTCTTGTATAGTCTAGATTTAATCAGAGAGGAATAATATGTCATAATGAATGTAGATAGTACGTGTAAGGTATCGATCTATAATTGCCTTACGGCTGATTAATTATGATTTGTAATTTTTCATAAAAAAATATATGATTACTAGTTAAATAAGAATATTTATGTGTTTTTATGATTGGATTCAATGTTTTAATTAATGTTCGAGAGGTTTCAAAAGTTTTCGGGAGTATCAAATCAAGTTCAGTCCTTAATGAGGGTTCGAATTTTGAGAAAATTAGAGGAATTTTAAAATTTTCATAAAATTCTTTTTTTGGTTCAAAAGTTAGGTCTTTTCATTCCTTGCAACTTACTTGTTCAACTTGTGTCTGTTCGCTAAACGAAAACTATTTGTTTTATTCGAGTTTGCCTTACCATGGGCATGATAGTCTTTTTTTGTAAAAGTTGACTTTACTCAATTGACCTTCAAAAATTATGATTTTTGATTCATTTTAAAACAAATTTAATTTCCAATAACTTTTGTTCTCATGACGCGGTAGTTCGATATCCGAAAATTAGTCGTTTAGCTCGCCCAAGTTGTAACTTAAGTTAGGACGTAACCGTCAATAATAAAAAAACCTAATTTCATACCTTTATAAGCATTCCTGAGACTCATTTGCTCAATTCATCCATTCCTAGCGACTATGAGTTTTCTCCCTTCGACTCTTCTTACTCCCCTTGTGCATCTGAAGTGGTTTTCGAATTCCCAAAGTCGCGAAACGATGCCACCATCCTCTTCCACTGGTCTTCCCCTTTCTTCTCATCTCTTTTGCACCAAAATCAGCCAATGCAGCCCCCTATATGACCAAGTTGAGCTTCGCAATCTTGAAAAACGATGAGGAAATCTATTTTTGAGGTTAGCAAAGCAATTAGCACCCTTTTAGCTTGTGTTTCCTATATTTTTGTTTCATTTCACAAATCCTAGCCTAGACATTGAGATTCTAAGTCTTTTTTGTTGGGGGCTTTATTTCTTAGAAGGCCATAGTAGCTTCTTGAGGCGTTTTTTAGTTGGGTTATAAGCTAAGAAAGCCAAAGCAAGTGGTTTTTTATTTTTTTTATTTTTGATAGAAAAGGCAAGTGGTTGATTTTGGTTCCACATCATGTTTATTCTTTTTTATGTCCATTTACATGTAAAATGTTAGAATTTGTATCCATGTTTTGACTCAATTAAATGATATGTTTTTTAAGCCAAATTGGAGGCAAATTAGAGATGAAAAGCACCCCTCAAAAATCCACCAACTACCCTCGAAAGTGGGTGAAAATTAGAGGAGAAGAACCCCCTTAAAAAGTCCTTCACAATGTATTCCACTACCGGTTGAACATAGACTTTCAGTCCATATCCGACCACTAAGGGGCTAGTGTCTGACCAGCCCCTTTTCATTGGATTTTGAGGCCATTTGTTGAGGGATCTTGGGGCCACTTCTTGGCAACATTAAACATAATTGGTGGGGCACGATTATCCTCCAAACTGATCACATTAATGTGCTTTAGATCCATATCCTATAACTTGGAAATACATTTATTAGACCTAATTAACTTGAAATTGTAAAAGACTTGGACCCGAGGGAGAATGTTTGAGCTAACAATTATTTTTGAATATTGTCCAAAGATGTATTTGAGATCATATCAAGTTTGTACTTCGTGCATCCATGGCTTCCCATACTAAGAGCACCAAGTGTATGTTTTTCTCAGATGTAGGGACCTTGGAAGTGCATGTTTACAACCGGTGTAACCTTAGCATGTTGAAGGCAACTTGAACGCTAGGAATGACCTTTTCAATGGTTCATTGGCTGATTAATAGCTTGGTAGTAAATTAATAGCTTGGTAATAATGTTAAATATAATATATATGTCATTCACAAGCACGGTGTTTGCACCCCTTTATCATTTGTATTTACATTGTTTCTAGACCGGAGACCACCCGACTTTGCCAAAACCATTCATGGCTTATGTAAACCATACCTTGGGCATAAGATGTATGCTTTATCGCTGTTCCCACCTTCAAATGATAAGATCCATGGTTATGGGTTAATTGAGCTGATTAATGAGCCTTGATGCAAACTACCACCCTCATTTTTCGAATCGGCTTGATACCTTGTCTACCCATTTTGGGCAATCCATTTATAGCCAAAATGTTGCCTATTTGTACTTAAAATTTTTAATAAAAATCATGTTCGATTAATCACATTCATTCCCAAATTCACTCATTTTACGTGTTAAACCTTAGTTTCAAGACACCACCCCCCCCCCCCCCCCCCCCCCCCCCCCCCCCCACACACACCCTACGATTGGTTATTTTGGTTTCTTTAGTATATAGTATCGTAGTTTGATCTGACACTTGTTACTTTCGTTATTTTCCATGTGCATGACATGTTTCAATGCGAGGCACCATACATATGTGACATTACTCAGTGTTTAATAGAATCATCCAACTTAGAATTGTACTTGACTTAGAACCTAGTTAAGAACTATATGTGGTATTTAGAGTTGGCATCACTTAAGGTAAAATTCCACTCGGTTGACCTGCACATGTCAAGACTCGATTGATTGTTTTGGTAGCTATAGCTTAGCCCTCAATAAGTGGCTTGGAGTGATACCAATTTGATTCCCTCGATGGCTTATGACACATATATTGTGCTCCTCGGTATAGTTGGCACCTCGTGGTACCTCTCACATGTATTTGGATTATAATGATATTGCAACTAGCTTTCAGCCATGACTAGTATGTACCTCGTTACTTGATGGAATTAGGCCTTGTGAATGCCATTACAATAGTTAGGTTCTATTACTTGTATAACTTGTCATTATGATTAATAACATACTTTATTCTATACTGCACTAACATGCCTAGTGATCACATGCTATTGGATACGTTTAATCTTGCATGTCTTTACTCTATACTTGATGCATAATTCATTATCGTTATTGACACCTAACTAGTGACTATTTGATCTACTCTTGGTGCAATGTTGATAACGAACCCCTTGTTATTGAACCAATCTTTGAGGCAATCCAACATGACTCACAAATTATGTAAGAGTGGGCAACTGACAATGTGATATAGGCATCAAAGGTGTAAGAGCTAAATTCACACCATCTTTTGGGGGATTATCTTTTAGATCTTTTGTTATTATGGGTGTTATTTTCAAGCCTTATTTGGGGTTGTAATTAATCTTTTATCTCATGTTGTAAATATTGAATTTGATTTGAATTTATAGAAATGTGTTTCTTTTTGTTATCCAATCTATATTATGTATGCCATATTATCATGCTATTGTTCAAGCACTTGCACTTGTAAAAGCTTCGGCCATGAATCTCCCATTGATCTGAAGGCCTGGTAAACCTTATAAAGCAGAATCCTATAGGTAAAATGTGCATAACAAACATCACTTAAGACCACAATGTGTGTCATGCCTCTGCAATCTCAAAATCAACTTTTGAGTTGTAACACTATGTTTGCCATCTCTATGGTGATTGAGCCAAAATTTAACAGTTGATGAAAGCATATTAAGATAAAATATCATTTTACGAGAAAGCGAAAAAGAGGAGAAATTGAGCTCTTATATGTGCCTTAGAAAGAATTGATGGCAAATACTCTTACCAAACCTTTTTCTGTGGAAGAATTTGTTATGTATGAATCCACTAAGTTGCAACCAATTTATTTGTAAAATAATCCTAACTTGTCCCAATCAAGACTGAAATCAAAAGCAAGCCAATGTTTTGATTTGGAAGATCTATCTTTTAAAATCTCTCTCTCTCTCTCTCTCTCTCTCTCTCTCTCTCTCTCTCTCTCTCTTTATAGAATTCAAAAGCCTAATACTTCATTCACTTCAAAATGCATAAAAGCTTAGGCACTATTTATAAAAAAAATAAGTATAAACCATCAAAAGAATTAATCCTAAGTATGGCCTATCAAATCTAAGCATAAATAGTCAAAGGTTTTTATTTTAAGAATCGAAATGTTGAAATTTCCCCACGGCACGAAGACAAATCTGTTAAAACCAGCAAGCACACTTCACATGGGACACAAGTAAGGTTTAATTTATAAATTGAAAGAAGTCACTAAGGTTTTTCTATAGCTCTAATCAAGGAGCTTAGCCAACCATTGCAAAGAAAATAACTTCAATCTTATTATAATCATCATCTTTACAGAATTTTCTTTACACATTTTCCCTTTCAGCAAGAAAACTACCCGAACATGGCCCACGTCATACCAAAAATAAAAGAATGGGGGAAAAAGAAGTGGGAAAATTGAGGAGAGGAGAGGAGAGGTGGGGCTGGATGGCAAAAAATTCTCTTCAAGTATATATGGGACATCCAACCCCTATTTATAATTTTGAATGGATTTGGTTACCATGAATTTAGGTTCGGAAGGGAATCTATCTTGGGGCCCAAGTTGGGTTAGGATGGCGCTAAAAATCTTGGAGTTCCTATATTAATTTGCTTACCTCAAATGTCCTCAATTAAATCTTCTCATGCTTCTTGTTTCTCTAGAATAGGGCCCCACTTTGGCTGGGAAAGAATTTAAATCTTGTCAAATCAGATTTGTTACAAAACTTGGGAGACTTTTGGATGTGTGAAACCTTTGGGGATGATCATGGTGTTGCACGTGCAACTCTTCTTGGTATATTTTCTTACAAAATTTCAAATTTTGAAATGCTATCTTGATTGGACTCCAAGTTGTAAAGATCTTGAGGACTCGGATGCAGCAATCTTGGATTCTTCTGGATTGGTTTCCAGCTTGAATTTTTTGCCAACCAAGAGTCTTCTATAATTATAATTCTTCATAGCTTGCAACTTTCTTCACTTGGGCCTACATTTTCTTTAATAAAAATTCAAATCTGAAATTCAGATTTTCTCGTCAACTTTAGAACACGTGCAGAGCCCACTTGTGGTGTGCAATGATAGGAAAAGATCCCTTGGACGTCCAATCACTTGTATTGCAATTTTCTTGACTTCTCTCTTCCCTTTTTCTTCTTTGATTTCTTAGCCACAAGACTATTAATCTTCTTCCCTTTTTTTTTTTTTTTGGCTAGAGTTTGAAATTTTCAAATTCCAAAATATTCCAACACCATAAGAGAGTAATCTTTGAAACTTGCATATAGGTGGTGCACACCATGGCCCTGCATGCATAGGGATTCACGCCCCCTCCCGTGGGTGGCTTTCCTCATAAAGTCTTCTCATCTTCCATGCTCTTCTTAATTTCTTCCTTCAGCGGGCCCCCTAAATTCTGAATTTTCCTACAAAAATCAAACAATGATCAAGAAAAATATTATTTCATGTAGGAAAGGGACAATGCAAGATGTGGGACCCAATTCACAATGATTGAATGCATAAAATGACACCATTTAGTATAATTTTCTTTACTGAGCCAATGGTGAAAAGAGAATCCATCATTTCACGTGTCAATTAAAAGTCTTTCTCAGTTTCTGATATTTCATGCTAAAAATAGAAAGATTCATGATTTTATGTGAAAATGTGATTTTTCAAAGAATTTTGCCTTGAATTCAAACTTTGATGCATGAAAACATGAAATCAAGAATTTTCTTTAAAATAAGCATGTTTTGGTGATTAAGTCCTTAATTACTTTAAAATGATGGTAAAAATGTGCATTTTTAAGGACTTATTAATTAGCATGTTTGTTACACATGGCATTTGTGACTCCTAGGGATTGCTCTATATAAGGAAGATGACAACCCTTGGCGTATTACTTAGTAGATCTGAGAGCATTCACAGCTACTTTGCAACGTCTATCTCACACGGGAACTCACAAAGGTTTTCAGCGAATTCAATTCCGACACCCATTTAGGACCAGCACCTTCCATCATCCCTAAGAGAAGGGTACGGTCATGTTTGCTAGGAAGTATCCTCATAATTTTTTTTTTGTTTGCGAGTATTTATTAAGTTTTGGGAATATCATCCCAAAGCCTTTGCAAATAATTTTAAATATCAATTTTACCTTATGTATCATCGGTATTTATAAGTTTTTCGGGTAGCTGGTATGCATTAGTGGTGTGATCTTGTTTTCAAATAACAATATTGGACCATTTATCATTTTTTTGAAAAGCCAACACTATCCGCGAAGAAGTTAGTGAAACTTATCAATGTACCAACGGTATGATGTGCTGCTAGAAGAATAAAAAATGAGATTTTTACGAAAAGAACTATCAAATACCCCTTCACCTTCAAAATCATTCCCACATACATTTAATGCCCAAATTATCCTTCACTTTACATCTCGTGATTTTGAAATATGACACTCATAGCATAAAACATGACTCTCGAATTCAAGACGTAATACTCGCAAGTTCAAGGTTCAATGTCCATGTATATGCCCAACAGTATTCACGAGCTTAGGTTTTTTGCTTCTATTCAATTATATTCACCAAAATCCCGTGTGCATTCATTAAGCTTCTCTATCATGTTAGATTGATTTATATTTTTTATAAACTCCAATAATATCTTCATTTTGAATGTATCCTTACTCATCATTATTATCATTATCAAAGCCTTATCCCAACCATGCTGGAGTCGGCTACATGAATTCTATTTTTTCATTCTATTTTATTTTGAGCAAAATCTTTCAATAAGTGAAACTTCTTCAAATCTGAATTAATGACTTCCATCCATATTTTCTTCAACCTACCCCTACCTTTTGATGGGCTCTCCACCTGTATATCCAAACTTTTTCTCACCGGATGCCATTACTGGCCTACGCTCAATATGCCCAAACAATCTTAAACAAGTTTCTCTAATCCTATATTGGCGCTACCCATAAATGTTATCGAAAGCTCTCATTTCTAATTTTATCTTTCCTAGTTTTACCACACATCCACCTATGTATTCTCATTTCTGCTACTTCCATCTTATGAATATGCGTCTTCTTAATTGGCCAACATTTTGCTCCATATGTCATAGCTGGTCTAACCACTGTCTTGTAAAATTTGCCCTTTAATTTCGTTGGCATTCGTCTATCACAAAGCACTCCCGAAGCTAGTCTCCATTTCAGCCATCTAGCTTTTATCCTATGCTTCACATCTTCGTCAATCTCTCCATCCTTACTAATCATCGAGTTTAGGTACCGAAAAGAATCTCTACGTGGTATCTCATGGGTTTCAATTTTAACATTGGTTTCAACACTTTGTATATGTCCACTGAAGTCGCAATCCATATATTCTGTCGTTGTATGACTTATTTTAAAACTTTTAGGTTCTAATGCGCCCCGCCATCTCTCAAGCTTTGCATTTGCACCCTTTCTTGATTCATCCACCAATATTATATCATCTGCAAACAACATACACCATGGTACTTCTTCTTGAATATGCACAGTTAACTCATCCATAATTAATGCAAAGAGATAAGGGCTTAAAATTGATCCTTGACGTAAACCTATAGTCACAGGAAATCTGCCTGTTTCTCCACATGTGGTTTTCACATTTGTTATTGCTCCTTCATACATATCCTTAAAATTTACAATGTAACCTTTGAGGACATTCCTTTTCTTTAAGAAACACCAAATTAAATTCCTTGATACCCTATCTAGGCTTTTTCCAAATCGATAAAAACCATATGTAGATTTTTCCTCTTTGCTCGGTATTTTTCCATTAATTACCTAAGTAAAAAGATAGCTTCCATAGTTGATCTCCCTGACATAAAACCAAATTGATTTTCAAAAATCTTGGTCTTCTTTCTCAGTCTTTGCTCCATTATTCTCTCCTATAACTTCATAGTATGACTCATAAGTTTAATCCCTCGATAGTTGGTACAATTTTATATATCTCCTTTATTCTTATATATAGTGTCACACCCTGATCCCAGGAATTTGGGGATTTGAGTAGGCCCCCAGGGCGTGGATACGTAATCCCATAGAAATCCGTGCCCTGAAGAATTATGCATGAATTCCTACAAGGAAGATTCTACAGGAACGTGTGAGGTATGTTGGCACACGTACAAACATAATTTATCATAAACGAAATCCTGCAAAATACTCAGTAATTATCAAGAGCACACGAATTCATAGTCTGTTAACTTTCAAAGGTAAACATATATACACATATAACAGTGTTGAAGTCTTTAATACATTCCAAAAAGACTACTTAAGTGTTTGATACAAAAGGGTCCCAAGCATAACAATAATATCTCCCAAGAAGAGTCGCGCTTCGTAGGATAGCTAGTAAAAGACGTCGCCATCTTTCCACTCATCTACATCCCGAGGTACCGTTAGGGTACCCTCCGGGTGCGCGTCCGTGTCAGCGTTGGGACCGGTTGTTAGACCTGTAATACCAAGGGTAACACTGTTAACACGACGGTTAAGCAAGTACCGAGGCGTATGAAACAAGTATAACATGATATATCAATAAGAATAATCACTGAACATAATGCATGCCTGAGAAATTACAACTTAAATGTCATACATACTGATTGGCAACCACGATGCTCTATTCTCCCAAAAGGGAACATACACATATCATATGGGTCGCTAGGGGATCAGGCTAGCTTCCTGAGGAACACTGACTATTCCTCCGTAAACCTACTGCAGTGGTGACATACATAACATATACCTAAAAAGGGTGTAAGCTAAGTGGTGCCGACTCATATCCAATCGTATAAGTCATATCATACCCTTGGCTAACAAGCTCGCACTTATTAGAAGCTCCGGCTTGTCAGACACTCACTCATTAGAAGCTCAGGTCTGAATTGCCTCAGGGTTTTACTAAAAGAAGTGATTCATGTTGAAGGTGGTATATCATAACAGTATGGATACATTCAGCTTACGTGAGTACCCAAGGAATTGCTACCTTCACCCCGAATAGTAACCTATAGTCCCCAAGGGCATTCAACACGATGTACACATACGACGTTCGGTGTCATGGTGTTACCGTGTCTTGGTATTGCCTTCTGCATACGGGACACCCTTCTTATGCCAACATCCATGACTTGCCATTGAGAGACCCTCCGGGAATCATTCATTCTCCCCAACATGTACTTATCATTGGGCCTCTATAGTGGTATAGAAGGTGCCAATACTAAGGTCCTACAAAATCATTAAGAGTCCCTAACGTCCTGTTTTACTGGGTTCTTACGGCTTAGCCGTATACAAGGCTACGGCTTAGCTGAGGGGGTCAAATTCCTTCCGGATTTTCATGCGCAATTACGGCCCAACCGTATGTTAGCTTACAGTTTAGCCGTGCTAAGCCTACGGCTAGGGTACGGGGAGGTTACGGAGTAGCCGTAGTGTATTCCACAGTGCAGCTGTGTGCAAGCCGTAGAAGAACTGGGTTCCATGAGCTCTCTGGAAAGCTCGCCGTAGGAAGACCTACGGCTTGGGTACGGGCTGGATACGACTTAGCCGTAGTGAAATCCACGGCTCAGCCGTAGTCGAGCCGTAGTACAAAATTAAATCCCATTTTTCTGCTCTCTGGACTTTGAGCCGTAAATGCTCACGGCTTAGCCGTAGCTTCGTTGTAAGCTTCAGAAACCCGAATACAATTTTGTAGCTCAATTCCGATTTCAGTCGGTACAGAACCTGTACTGGGAGGGGGTTTTATGGCTTACTAGTAGCATCCAATTAAGGTGTTTTGTACTCCCACAACCTCCATTCCCATCTTTGTCATTTAACTCAATACACACTACATTCACATCAATTAAAACAATGAAAAGAAATGGATGAAATTAGGAAATGCAAGTAAATATCCATACTTAATCATGCATGCAACACATATAACTCAATATTTGCCTTTTCCAATAGTACTAACCCTCTCAAACCCCTTATCTTGCTATGTGCTCAGGGAAAGTCTCTGGATGAAATGGGTTCTCTACAAGTAAACATGAAATGGTAGAATATGGAGATTTAGCTTCACATGCATGTCAAGTAATGGACTCCTTATGACCCTAATAAACACAAGAGAATGAAATAGGGACTCATTCTTCATCTTATATCGCTGTAGCTTGGAGAGAAGAGCACTCTATACAGAAAGTGTAAAGGAAAGGGAGATCAAGGAAGAAGAAGGTGGTAGGAGACTACTCCCTATGCATGCACACTCCCAAGCACTTCGATTGCAAGAAGAAGAGGAGAAGAAACCCAGCAGAAAGGAGGGCTCCAACAGTTACACGAGAGAAGGAGGAGAAGGTACGTTGAGTTTTCTTTTTAAACATAACTTTTCCTAAAATTACAGGCAAGTCCACCCTTTTTATAGGAATTTCAGTTTAGGTCAAATGCACCTCAATTAAGCCAAGATAAGTCCGGATCAAGTCACACCCAACACGAAAGATGATCTACGCGAAGGATTCCACGAAAGGAAATGGACGAGGTGTCCAAGAGGTGCAAGGACAAATTACGAAAAGGCCCTTAACTCCTAAAGTGGGGCCGAACTCCGCTCAACTCACTATCCGTGGCCCAAACCAGATAATTTTTGGATTAAATTAGTCTTAATTAAGTTCAATTAATATAGAATAAGCTTAATTAACGTAAGTCAAGATTAGTGGGATTCAGGACCTTACATCCTCCCCCACTTAAGATCATTCGGTCCTCCAAATGCAACGTACCTGGGTTAGTAGCTCTGGATATTTCGCCCGAATTTGATTTTCAAGTTCCCAAGTGGCCTCTTCCTATCCATGGTGCTTACATAACACCTTAACCCATTTAATTGTTCGGGTACGCAGCACTTGTTCTTTAGTGTCAACGATGTGAAGCGGCCTTTCTTCATAGCTCACATCAGGCCTTACTTGCACGTCGTCCAACTCAAGGACATGTGAAGGATTTGGAAGGTACTTCCTGAGCATCGACACATTGAACACATTATGAACTCCCGCAAGCGGGGGTGGTAGCTCCAACCGATAAGCTAAGTCTCCCACTCTACTCTGTATCTCAAAAGGCCCTATAAAACGAGGGGCTAGCTTGCCCTTCTGTCCAAACCTGATAGTACCTTTCATTGGGGAAACCTTCAAAAGGACCTTGTCTCCCACTTGGAACTCAAGGGGCCAACGGCGATTATCTGCATAACTTTTCTGACGTGATTGTGCAATTTTCAATCTATCTTGCACTTTTTGCACTTTTTCCGCCGTATCTGCCACCATGGTGGGTCCATGGAAACTCCTAACCCCAACTTCTTCCCAACAGACGGGCATACGACACTTACGTCCATACAAGGCTTCAAATGGAGCCATTCCGATGCTTGCATGAAAACTATTGTTGAATGCGAACTCGCATAAGGAGAGGTGTTCATCCCATTTCTTTCCAAAGTCCAACACGCTAGCTCGTAGCATATCTTCCAGCGTCTGTATCGTTCGCTCCAATTGCCCATCTGTCTGAGGATGGTAAGCCGTGCTGAAGCTGAGTTTGGTGCCTAAGGACTTCTGAAAAGACTGCCAAAAGGAAGACACGAACCTACTGTCTCAATCAGACACAATTGAGGCTGGAGTACCATGTAGCCATACAATTTCATCAATGAAGGTCTTGGCCATCTCCTGAAATTTCATCCCTTTCCTGATGGGAATAAAGTGGGCTGATTTCGTTAGTCGATCGACAATCACCCACACTACATCATGATGCCTACTTGTTCGGGGCAACCCTGAAACGAAATCCATCGTGAGATTCTCCCATTTCCAATTAGGAATCTGCAGGGAATGTAACAAACCGCAAGGTTTCATGTGTTCAGCTTTCACTCGTTGGTAGGTAAGGCATGTTGCCACAAAACCCGCTATATCCCTCTTCATGTTATTCCACCAAAACCTGCCATATAAATTTCGGTACATTTTTGTACTCCCGGGATACATGGAATATCGAGCATGGTGTGCTTCAATCATAATTGCCCTTTTTAAGTTATGATTTTGAACCGCTGGAACATTAAGCCGGTCTCTAAAGTACAGTACACCGCTACCATCCTAAAATCAGGTTTCTCAGATATGCGGTCACGAATCTTAATAAACTCCGGGTCTTCAAACCGCCTCTCCTTGATTTCTTGAATTAAGGTGGATTCGAAGATTGACATAGCCACTAACATGACCTTATCATCCACGAATTCAACCTGGACATCCAGATCTCGGAATTCCTCTACTAGAGACCATTCACCACATAAGGTTGCCAACTTGGTGGTGGATTTCCTGCTTAGAGCGTCGGCCACTACATTTCCTTTTTTGGGGAAGTATTTAATCGGGAAATCATAATCCTTTATAAATTCCAACCACCTGCGCTGTCTCATGTTAAGATCATGCTGCGAAAACAGATACTGGAGACTACGATGGTCGCTATGGACTTCAAATTTCTCTCCATATAAATAATGTCTCCATATCTTTAGCGCAAAGACGACTGCAGCCAATTCTAAATCATGTGTGGCATAGCTTTTCTCATATTCCTTCAATTGTCGAGATCCATATGCTATTACCTTCCCATTCTGTATGAGTACACATCCTAGCCCAATCCCCGAAGCATATGTATAGATAACAAATCCGCCACTCCCTTCTGGTAGGGATAAGATCGGGGCTGAGGTTAGTTTCTCTTTAAGGAATTGAAAACTCGACTTTCATTCCGCTGACCAAACGAATGGATCATTCTTTCGGGTCAATTTGGTCAAAGGTACAACTATCTTGGAAAAGTCCTTTACAAACCTTCTATAGTAATCGGCCAGACCAACAAAACTTCTAATTTCTACAACAGTCTTGGGACTCTACCAAGTAGTTATAGCCTTAATCTTAGCTGGATCTACTGCAAGCCCATCTTTTGAGATAATATGCCCCAAAAAGGCAATTTGTTCCAGCCAGAATTCACACTTGTCCAATTTAGCATACAGTCGGTAGTTATAACACTCCGATCCCCTTTGAGTCGGATTAGTGGCTCATTAGTGTGGTTTTCTGTGTTTTATTCTTTCGGACTTAGTTTCGGGTCTTGGATAGGTAGTTGAGTAACCTTTGACCTGGGATAGGTAGTTTTAAGCCCTTTTCGTAATTTTGTTTTTGCTTTGAGTGCATCATAATTACATCATCTTGGTGTCAGCATGTGTATTTTGTTAAGCTCGTTGTTTTCTGTAACTGCCTCAGACCCATTCGGAGTCAATTGGAGAAGTTGGACCCTCGTATGACTTAAACTGTAAATAGTCTAAATTCATCAGACTTTGTTTTAAACTCCAAAACCTATATCTGTTGAGTCATCAGCCAGATGTCTTGTTCATTTCATTTATCGACTGCATGCAACTCCAGAGCACTCCACGTCTTCTCTCTTCTCTTCCCCTCTTCACTTATGTTCTCTCTTGGTTGATGTTGGGTTTCGTTTTGGATTCTCTCCTCTTTGTGATTATGCTCTGTCTTTGCTTTGGGTAAGTGGGTTCTCTCCCTGTCTTCTTCTTCTTCTCCAATTGGATCTCCCATCTCTCTCTGCATGCTCATGGTTTGTGTTTGGATTTGTTTTGCTTGGGTTGTAGTTGGATTTGAGCTTGGCTTCAGTGATTGACAGAGCTTTGAGGCAAGTATAAGTACAGGATTGTATAACACATATGGGTAGTTGGTTTGACTGCTTTGATCACATCTATTACATCCTATACATGTCTGTTGTGTTTTACAGCCAAATTCTGTAATGTTGGAACCTCTGGAACTTGTTTTGTTCAGTTTCTGTATCAAATTTCAGTTTCTGTACTCAACTCGAATTCGTGTTCTGTATTGTACGGCTAAGCCGTAACCTTGTACGGCTCAGATTCCAGAGACTTGAATTTTCGTATTTTGTTCTACGGCTAGGCTACGGCTGAACCGTAAATTGTTCTACGGTTGAGCCGTAAGCTAGCCGTGAACCAGCCGTGAATTATCACCCTGATCAGTCGAAACTTTCTGAATTCAGTACTCTTACAGTGAAGCTACGGCTAAGCCGTGGACTCCACCGTAGCTCAGCCGTGAAATGTATCAGATCAGAGGTGGAAGATGACCAGTTTAGCAGTGTATTGAAGGGAACCACGGTTAAGCCGTAGTGCAAGTTACGGCTAGGCCGTAAGGTGTATACGGCTAAGCCGTAGGTCACCCATGGCTAAACCGTACGACCTGGGAAATCTGAAATAAAACTTAGGATAATGGTGTGACCTTATAGGGCTAAAATACAGGTTAACCACCCATGTAAACCGGCCCAATGGACTCTTTGGACCGCATGAATAGTCTGTTAGGCTGTGACTTATTCATGTGAGCGTTGATTTACTGTTAAGCACCTCCCCATGGGTGTTGGTTTAAGGGACTTCGGTGCACGCGATGAGTACTTTGCAACACTTAGATGACAACGGTGCATCGAATAGCTTAAAACTATATCATCATGCACGGTTAGTGACAGTGAACAACTAGATTAGGGTTGGCTTGTAAGTAACCTTGATTCCGTATTAATCTGAGATGCATTGCATATTGTTTACAGTTTTACCATCTGTTCTGCTAATCTATGTTTATGCATTACGAGGTCATTTTGCTTTCGTCCTGTATATCTGTTTTATTCTTCGTTCCGCACTATGCTTTGATCTATGCTGTGCTTTGACTTAATCTATGCTATGATCTGTATTTCTGCTATGCTCTGTATATTTCTGGCTTTGTATATCTCTGATTTATTGGGTATTCCCTAGTGGCTCTGCCCAGAGATTAATATGTGAGGATAAGATCCGGTCTTTGCCATCGGTGAGTCCAAAGCGGATAATCTCCCTTCTTTTGGGATTTGATTTGATTGGTATTAGTCTAGCTCTACTCAGCCTCAGCCCTAGGATGCCCGACGGGGTTACCTCTGGCTTAGATCTCTGTATCTCTGTATCACTGCAGTATCGCTTTGTCTTGGGACCCCGGAACCCAGGAAATCGAGACCCAATTGTACCTTTGGCCCGGTCAGTGGTGTTCTCATCTGCTCTACTCTGCTCTCTATTGGAGAGAATATGGTTAACGTAGTAGCCACTTAGTTCAGTATTTCTATGCTTTGATTCACATATCATGCTTTACTTCTATGCACGATTTGCTTAGCATACTCATATGAAACTCTGTAATTAATATTCTGTTATTATTCACTTTGATACTATGAGTGTTTCATCCCTGTTACTTATATTTGCTGGATCGTTGTATTCACTGTGTTGTTTGTGGTGTTACAGGCACAGATCCCTTGCCCGGCTCCCCGGCGGTCGAGGAGGCTGCATGGCAAAGTCTAGAGGCACCCTCCGGGCTGGCAGAGTGGGCCTGATCACCTCTGCTGAGTGCGTACATGCATACCATCCGTAGCTTTTGGGTTTTTGGTTTTTGGAGCTGTGTACTTTGTACTTCGGACTTTGTCACTCTGTATGTTTGTACATCTTGATTTTGTCGTGTACTCAGACTTGTATCTGGTTCTCGAGTATTGTATTTAGCTTTTATCTTTTTTCGTTCCGCATTTGTTTTGGCTTCCGCTATTTCTTTGTTGTTTGCTATGATATCTATAGCTTCCGCGTTCGTTTGTTTCGCACGTGTTAGATCCCTTGTGTGTGTGTATCTGGACTGGGTTTGGATGCACGTGCACGGGAGTACGTGTGTCACAGGTTTAGCTTTTCGCTAATCCCCGATTTCTGGGCTCAGGTTGTGACAGTAGTCCTTTAGCAATTGCAGAGAAGTCCTCAAATGTTCCACATGCTCATCTTTGGTCTTGGAGTATATCAAAACATCATCAATGAAAATCACTACGAATCGATCAAGATATGATGAAAAGATTTTGTTCATCAAGGCCATAAATACTGCGAGCGCATTTGTCAATCCAAAAGGCACGACCAAGAATTCATAATGCCCATATCTTGTCCTGAAAGCTGTTTTCGATGTATCTTGGTCCCTTACTCGCAGCTGATGATATCCGGACCTGAGATCAATCTTAGAGAAATGGGTCGCACCCTGTAATTGATCAAACAGTTCATCAATTCTAGGCAGTGGATATTTGTTTTTAATTGTCACTTGGTTCAACTGCCGGTAATCGATACACATCCTAAGGGTGCCATCCTTCTTCTTCACAAATAAAACCGGGTTTCCCCATGGTGATGTGCTAGGACGAATGAACCCCTTATCCAATAAGTCCTATAACTGCACCTTCAGTTCACGTAACTCTATCGAGGCCATTCTATATGGAGCCTTAGAGATGGGAGCAGTACCAGGTACTAGCTCTATAGTAAAATCCACTTCTCTAATTAGAGGAAGGTTAGGCACTTCATCCGGAAATACATCAGGGAATTCACAAACCACGGTTATTTCTTCTAGTTTCTTAGGGGCTTTCTTTTCCACAATGAAAGCGATATACCCTTCGCAACTACTATGAATTAGTCTTTCCGCTCGAAGTGCTGAAATCAATCTAGTGTTCGAACTTTTCTTGTCACCTTGGAATACAGCACTTGGACCATCCTCACTCACCCGTACAGTAACAGTCTTACGGAAACAGTCGAGACAGGCCATATATTTGGTCAACCAGTCCATGCCTAGGATTACATCGAAATCGTGCATGGGTAACACAATAAGTTCAGCCGGGAGAAGAACTTCTCCGATGAGAACTCGACAACCAGGGTAATAATCGTCACAAGCTACCCTCTTACCAACCGGAGTGATAACACTCAACACATATGGCAACTGTGCTGGCGATTCCCGTATCCTACTAGAGAATCGAGGTGAGATGAAGGAGTGTGAAGATCTTGAATCAAACAACACTTTAGCTTCAATGCCACAAACAGAAACCTTACCTACAACCACATGCTCGGCCGCTTCTGCTTCTTCTTGTGTCAATGCGTATGCGCGACCTTGCCTTTAGGGTCGGTGTTGCTGTCCTTGTCTTTGTTGTCCCTAGCCTTGCTGTGTCTGCCCTTGGCCTTGCCGCATTTGCTATGGATGTCGGTTAGGCACAGGAGGTGTTACCTTAGAAGGCTACTGATATTGCTGCTACGAGTCTCGGCTAAATTCCTTCCTTCTCGGGCACTCGAACAAGCGATGGTCCATGGAGCCATAGCCAAAACAGGCTCCCATGGACCTCCAACATTTGCTAGTCTCGTGACCCTTCCCACATGCACCGCAGACTGGTCGTGATGTGCCAATAGCAACTCCCTTTTGTTTCTTAAAATACTGCTGACCTTTCCCAGAAAGCGGAACACTCTTCTTAGACTCCCCCAAGAATAGGCTCTTTTCAATTTCCTCCACTGCATAAGCCCTAGCTACCGCATCATCATATTGAACGGGACGTTGAAAAGCAGTGGCATGTCCCTTGATAGCAGGCCTTAACCCTTCTAGAAATCTTTCCACTCTCTTCTCCTCAGTGTCAATCAAGTCTATAGCAAACCGAGAGAGCTGGCTGAATACATGCACGTATTCTGCAACTGTCATGAGCTTCTGCTGCAGGGTAAGGAACTCTACCTTCTTTTTGCGAGTCATGTGGTCGGGAATTAACTTTTTCCTGAATTGCCTCTTAAAGGCTTCCCAAACCGTGGCATCCGGCATGGCCCTCATGTGGTCCCGGATACTCTTCCACCATGTATCCGTGATGTCCCTGAACATGGATGCCGCAAGGACCACTTGCTGTCTGGGTGTGCAAGTTAATGTATCAAAAACGTTCTCTGTGTGGACAAACCTTTCATCTGCTTGTAATGGATCCTCGTGTCCGGTAAATTCGGTTGCTCCCCTCTTACGAAACTTCTCATATAAGGACTTGGGATCTCCTGGCTGATCTTGTCGGTTTAACAAAGTGGCCAATTGTAATTGCATCGTAGCTTGGCTAACATTGCTAGCGGCTAACTGGTGCATCATCATCATAAATCGCTCATCAGTGTTGTATGTGGGACGCGAAGGAGGTGGCGGTGGAGGGTCCGCACCTTTCAATTCAATATTATTGCGATCATTGTCACCTGAGCTGTTGTTCGTGCCGGACCCAGATACCATGGTTCTGTAATCACAATGGTGATTATTCAGATGTATATCATATATATGTACATTCATATGTACCACAGTCATACCATAAGTTATCATTATAATAGAAATCCACCCAAACGGACCTATCGGAACCTCACCACGCTTCCTAATATTGCTAAGTCTTTTAAGTGACTTCTTGGTGCAGCTTTGATACCATTACTTACGTATGTCAAGCCCCGATCCCGGGAATTTGGGGATTTGAGTGGGCCCCCAGGGCGTGGATACGTAATCTCGTAGAAATCCGTGCCCTGAAGAATTATGCAAGAATTCCTACAAGGGAAACTCCACAGGAATGTTTGAGGTATGCTGGCACACGTACAAACATAATTTATCATAAACGAAATCCTGCAAAATACTCAGTAATTATCAAGAGCACACGAATTCATAGTCTGTTAACTTTCAAAGGTAAACATATATATACATATAATAGTGTTGAAGTCTTTAATACATTCCAAAAAGACTACTTAAGTGTTTGATACAAAAGGGTCCCAAGCATAACAATGATATCTCCCAAGAATAGTCGCGCTCCGTGGGATGGCTAGTAAAAGACGTCGCCATTTTTCTACTCATCTACATTCCGAGGTACCGTTGGGGTACCCTCCGGGTGCGCGTCTGTGTCCGCGTTGGGACCGGTTGTTGGACTTGCAATACCAAGGGTAACACTGTTAACACGACGGTTAAGCAAGTACCGAGGCGTATGAAATAAGTATAACATGATATATCAATAAGAATAATCACTGAACATAATGCATGCGTGAGAAATTACAACTTAAATGTCATACATACTGATTGGCAACCACGATGCTCTATTCTCCCAAAAGGGAGCATACACATATCATATGGGTCGCTAGAGGATCAGGCTAGCTTCCCGAGGAGCGCTGACTACTCGTCCGTAAACCTACTGCAGTGGTGACATATATAACATATACCCAAAAAGGGCGTAAGCTAAGTGGTGCCGACTCATATCCAATCGTATAAGTCATATCATACCCTTGACTAACAAGCTCGCACTCATTAGAAGCTCCGGCTTGTCAGACACTCACTCATTAGAAGCTTAGGTCTGAATTGCCTCAGGGTTTTACTAAAAGAAGTAATTCATGTTGAAGGTGGTATACCATAACAGTATGGATGCATTCAGCTTACGTGAGTACCCAAGGAATTGCTACCTTCACCCCAAATAGTAACCTATAGTCCCTAAGGGCATTCAACACGATGTACACATACGACGTTCGGTGTCATGGTGTTACCGTGTCTTGGTATTGCCTTGTGCATACGGGACACCCTTCTTATGCCAACATCCATGACTTGCCATTGGGAAACCCTTCGGGAATCATTCATTCTCCCCAACATGTACTTACCATTGGGCCTCTGTAGTGGTATAGAAGGTGCCAATACTAAGGTCCTACAAAATCATTAAGAGTCCCTAACGTCCTGTTTTACTGGGTTCTTACGGCTTAGCCGTATACAAGGCTACGGCTTAGCTGAGGGGGTCAAATTCCTTCCGGATTTTCATGCGCAATTACGGCCCAACTGTATGTTAGCTTACGGCTTAACCGTGCTAAGCCTACGGCTAGGGTACGGGGAGGTTACGGCGTAGCCGTAGTGTATTCCACGGTGCAGCCGTGTGCAAGCTGTAGAAGAATTGGGTTCCATGAGCTCTCTAGAAAGCTCGCCGTAGGAAGACCTACGGCTTGGGTACGGGCTGGATACGGCTTAACCGTAGTGAAATCCACGACTCAGCCGTAGTCGAGCCGTAGTACAAAATCACAATTTTCTGCTCTCTGGACTTTGAGCCGTAAATGCTCACGGCTTAGCCGTAGCTTCGCTGTAAGCCTCAGAAACCCGAATACCGTTCTGTAGCTCAATTCCGATTTCAGTCGGTACAGAACCTATACTGGGAGGGGGTTTTATGGCTTACTACTAGCATCCAATTAAGGTGTTTGTACTCCCACAACCTCCATTCCCATCTTTGTCATTTAACTCAATACACACTACATTCACATCAATTAAAACAATGAAAAGAAATGGATGAAATTAGGAAATGCAAGTAAATATCCATACTTAATCATGCATGCAACACATATAACTCAATACTTGCCTTTTCCAATAGTACTAACCCTCTCAAACCCCTTATCTTGCTATGTGCTCAAGGAAAGTCTCTGGATGAAATGGGTTCTCTACAAGTAAACATAAAATGGTAGAATATGGAGATTTAGCTTCACATGCATGTTAAGTAATAGAGTCCTTATGACCCTAATAAACACAAGAGAATGAAATAGGGACTCATTCTTCACCTTAGTTTGTTGTAGCTTGGAGAGAAGAGCACTCTATACAGAAAGTGTAAAGGAAAGGGAGATCAAGG
Source organism: Sextonia rubra (assembly GCA_037013555.1). Classification (NCBI taxonomy): domain Eukaryota; kingdom Viridiplantae; phylum Streptophyta; class Magnoliopsida; order Laurales; family Lauraceae; genus Sextonia; species Sextonia rubra. The sequence goes on along the minus strand of JASUAD010000024.1, from coordinate 18,072,502 downwards.
AAGAAGAAGGTGGTAGGAGACCATTCCCTATGCATGCACACTCCCAAGCACTTCGATTGCAAGAAGAAGAGGAGAAGAAACCCAGTAGAAAGGAGGGCTCCAATAGTTACACGAGAGAAGGAGGAGAAGGCACGTTGAGTTTTCTTTTTAAACATAACTTTTCTTGAAATTACAAGCAAGTCCACCCTTTTTCTAGGAATTTCAGTTTAGGTCAAATGTACCTCAATTGAGCCAAGATAAGTCCGGATCAAGTCAGGCCCAATACGAAAGATGATCTACGTGAAGGATTCCACAAAAGGAAATGGACGAGGTGTCCAAGAGGTTCAAGGACAAATTACGAAAAGGCCCTTAACTTCTAAAGTGGGGCCGAACTCCGCTCAACTCACTATCCGAAGCCCAAACTCGATAATTTTTGGATTAAATTAGTCTTAATCGAGTTCAATTAATATAGAATGAGCTTAATTAATGTAAGTCAAGATTAGTGGGATTCGGGACCTTACATATAGGTACTACAATGCTTATTCTCCATTCATCCGGCATTTTATTTGTCACAAGTATCTTATTGAATAGTCTATATAACCAACTTACTCCAACCTCTCCTAAGTATTTCTATACCTCTATCGGAATACCATTTGGGCCTGTTACTTTTCCTGTTTTCATTCGCTTTAATGCTTCCTTCACATCCACCCCTCTAATTCTACGGAGAAAAGTATGCTCTTGTAATGAAATATCCTCCTCAACTCTTGTATCACCCAAATGTTCTTCATTTAGAAGTTTGCTAAAATATTCCTTCCACCTTTCTTTAATATCGTTGTCCTTCACCAAAACATTTTCCTCATTGTCCTTGATACATTTGACATGATCTATGTCCCTACTTTTCTTTTTTCTTATTTTTGCAAGCTTATAAATATCATTTTCTCATTCTCTTGTTCCCAACCTATTATAGAAGTTATCGTATGCTTTGCACTTTGCACTACTTACTACCTTCTTAGCTTCTTTCTTTGCCTTCTTATACAACTCAAAATTTTCTATACTCTTAGTCCCCTGCTAAACTTTATAGCAATGTTTTTTCTGTCGAATAACGTCATGAACCTCCATACTCTACCACCATGTTTCTTTATCAATATGTCTCTTCCCTTTTGGTTCTCCAAATACCTCATTTGCAACATTCCTAATGCAATTAGCCATTTGATTCCACATTACTGTAGTTTCTCCTTCAATATTCCATTCTCCCTTCTCAATCATTTTGTCCTTAAATATATTTGCTCTTTCTCCCTTCAAATCTCTCCACCTTGTTTTAGGCTCCATTTTGTTTACTACCGCTTTCTTTCTACTTCTAATGCAAATATCTAAAACTCTGAGCCTATGTTGCATAGTCAAACTCTCTCCTGGAATAACCTTGCAATCTTTACAAGCCAATCAGTCATGTTTTCTAACTAGAAAAAAGTCTATCTGACTCCTATTACTCCCACTTTCATATGTAATTAAATGCTCATCTCTCTTTTTAAAGTAAGTATTTGCTACTACATGGTTAAATGCCACTGCAAAGTCCAATATAGTATTTCCAAATTCATTCTTTTCTCCAAATCCATGTCCTCCATGCACTCTCTCATATCCTCTATTATCTCTTCTTATATGCCCGTTTAAATCCCCTCCAAGGAAAATCTTATCACTATTTGGGATTTCTCGCATTAAATCATCCATCTCCTCCCAAAATTGTCTTTTTACACTTTTTTATAGTCCTACTTGAGGAGCATATGCACTAATGATATGAATTATGTCTTCCTCTAGTACTAGTTTAGTTACTATAATTCTATCACCAAATCTCTTTACCCCCACAATTTTCTCTTTTAAATCCTTATCTACAACTATACCTACTCTATTTCTTATATTACTCTTTCTTGCATAGAAAAGCTTATATCCATCCGTGAGCTCCTTTGCTTTATTCCCTTTTGACCTTGTTTTCTGTATACAAGCCACACTAATTCTTCTTCTTTTCATTACCTCAACCAACTCCATGCTCTTGCCTGTCAAGGTTTCTAAATTCCAAGTAGCAAGTTTAATTTTTCTATTCCTCCTCTTCTTCTCATAGACTAACTTCTTTAACCGCACTAGCCCAAAGTCATGCGGTAGCCCTTGCACACTTTTCACTGCAGCCGAGCGACGCTGCAATGCGTCGCTTAAAGAACGGAACGCCCTAGCCTTATCGTGAAATATCATTTTTTCAGAATTCATGTTTGGGTTGTGACAAAGTTTTACGCTGGCTGTCACCTATTTAACGCAACCCTCCTCCTTTACCCGGGCTTGGGATCGGCAGCAAAAATCTGGCGGAGTTTGAATGTATCCTTACTACAATTAGCAAAAAACTAGCTCAAATGTAGAGGGGTCTAGCATAGCCTCATCTAAACCTTTTCAAGGGACATTATTGTCAAGTTGCCCTCAAGAATCTGTGAATTTAATGTTGAATAATTCTATTGACGCTTTACTTAACTGTTAATGTTTCATTCTAACCCTAATTTGAGTAAAATCTATGGCAAATTTGCTCCAAAGTATAGAATGCTGTCCACCACTTTTGAGTATGAATTTAACATTAACACAATTAAGTCACAATGTCAAAAATCAACTCGTGATGTCAAAAAAATACTCACAAGTTCAATAGTTAAAGCTTTTCCAAATAGGATACATATGGGTGTATTGATTTGACTAACAATTTAAAGCCAAAGCAACAATTTTTGTGAATGTGTGAGTTGAACAATTCCATAGTGAGTTTGTTCAACAGTGAATGTACTCATTGCCTCTAATTTGTGGATTTTGCCCCAAAATAATCAACCATTTTATTTTTAGAAAAATATAAAAAAAACTTGTGCCCATCTCCATTCCCTATTCATAACACTACTTTTATTATAGTCTGTGGAGGATTAGTTACAAAGTTGATGATGTTTTCCTCCATGTTTTTTAGCTTTAGAATATGAGTTATAAATAAATTAGCTACTCATGATATTCAAAATAAACTAGCAAGTTCATGAAACAAAAAAAATAAGTCGTGAACTAGTTCAATTTACAAATGTGGTCGCAAGAGATAAAATAAAAGGCAATTTGGTGTGAAAAAAAAATAGTCTATGATATAGAATGATTTTGGACATTACATGTATTTCATGATGCTTTTTAGAGCTATAGAGACATTTTAAACTTTCTTTCGTAAAAGTCACTAAAAATGTCATATGAAGACAAAGAAAATGGATAAATTCTAGAATTTGTAAATCTTAGTGATTAGCTTCCACATTTTCTGTATATGAGTTCTACGAGATGTTGTTCTCGACTGATTGAATATAGATTTTGTGTCAGTTCAGTATGTTTACGCTCATCATTATCTCATGGAATATCCTCAATAGACCAGAAGAAAGGGGTATTTGTCAAAAACAAAAGGACAAAAAACGCTGCTTCAAAATAAAGGTTGAAAGTTGAAAGTAATAGGATAACCAGTTTCCATTAGTAAGAGACCATTGTATTAATTAGAGAGGTGGAATTCGTAAATTCAAGTTGTTTATACATTACTATGGGCTGCAAATGAAGTAGGGCTGCTTCAGGAATTCCCAATGCCCTTGCCAGAAACTCCTGGAAACTAACCAAAAACAAGCCCCAGTTGTCTCATCATGGACATCATTATCCTGAAGCGTGCCAAGTAAAAACCTGATGGCACAAGAAACCCTACCTGTGCAACACCAAGTATTTAAATGTTCACCTAAATACCTAATACCAGCTGGGTCGGGCCCACTAGGGTTACCTTTGACCAGTGAATCTTTTTCATTCTCTTATCCTCTTATAATTTGTCACCGTGCCCAATTTTTTTCTCATCAAACCTCTCCTCAGGGTTGGATTAAATCACTAAAACATCTATGGTTAAATGTCCATGAAACTTTAAAGTAGTTAAATTGAGGGTAGGATGTTCTGATGGGGGCTTGTTTTAGACATGACCCTTGTGTATGAAGATGTGCACATTTCCATCCATTCTAATCTCAGTGGTAAGAGAGCGTTCAAGTAGGCCTACAAGCTTGGCGGCATGTGCACATATGGAGTCAGATCTTTGGTGGAAATCCTTCCATTTCGACATGTGACCTGTTCAATTTACTATGTAGCGTTGTTTTTTCCTTTTTTAGGGGGCTCCTGTGTAGTTGACAATATCAACGTCGTTACTTCCATGCCATGGCAGCTACTCAAATCCATCTAGACATGCAATAACAGCTCCCTAGTGGGCCACAATTGAAAGCCTACCTAACAAACTGCTGTTCTTGGTCTTTTGACTATTAACTTGAGGGATATGACATTAATGAACATTTAAAGATGGAGTAAGGAATTGGGCAATCTGAACCTATCTGTAAGGTGCACTAAATTGTGGGTTTCCTATGATAGGTGCCAATATTTGGTAGATGTGTGTAGAATCCATCAACAATGCGCATGTTTTAATGGTTGGTGAGCAAGTTTTGGAATTTAAGCTTCCGGGAGCATTAGGCGGAAAGCGACATTTTGCTGAGGACAATTAATATGTCACTTGTAAGAGAGGCATTCAATTCTACTGGATGCATTGCGAGGCATGCAACTCTTAAACCTTTTTTTTTTTTTTTTTTGGTTAAACCATATGCAGCACTGCTTAGAAGTAGAAAAGTTTGCAGACGGAAGCTTTTTTTTTTATTATTCTTTGCATTTGTGCCACCATGTTTCCAATATTTTCATGAAAGACAAAAGAGTTAATCCACAAGTAGTTCGATGTAAGATGCGAAAATACCCATTGGGGGCGTTTGAATACAGGATAAGGGGAGGATAAGTTACTTTTTGTATCATATCCCACTTATCTCTTATTTATTTGTATTTTTAGTGTATGAGATAATGTTGTCTTAGTCCCGATGCAATAGTAGATTAATACCTAGTTTGGGGGCATATTAGGTATCAAGGAATGCCTCAATCCCCTGATTTTTGTCCTTATTCCATCTTAGTTGGTTTTTAGGGGAGGTGAAATTATAGTTTATAGATATTTTTGTCCCGTGTCCCTCATTTATCCGGATACAACTAAATAAGGAATTGGGTTCATCTTTGAGATAAATAGAATTACATCCCATCCAATAATACCATTGGATTGAATGGTATTAACTATTTAATCCCACAAAAAATTTATCCCGCTTCCAAATACATCCATAAAGATAAAAGGACTGTTCTCAAGCAATATAATTTTTCTTGTTATGACTTATGAGTGCTAGCCTTTGGAGGAGAACATTCCTTTGGGTCTGATTTTACTGGAGAGAGAAGTTATACGAATCAAAAACTCCTAACCCTCTAACCCAAACCATCGCCCGCACCAACAAATCAGAAAAGCCGGCAAATGGGAAAAGCATTTTGGCAGAGGAGGAAACATATCATACGCCCTAAATGTCCTATGTATTGGAGGGAAGTGACTAGCGAGTGGACTACCAGCAGATGTCACGTCTCTTTCCATGTTTGTTGTAATCCACAGAATTGATTTGCAATATAAACAGGAGTGTAATTTGCAGGGATTTTGATCGGACAGCTGCATAATTAAGATTTGCCTTTTTGTCTCTCAATACTTGAGCTTTAAAAGTGCATACAGAACTGTTTCTACCGCAAAGGATATTGCAAAATTGCAATCTTGCATTTAAAATGTGAGATATCCTTCAATCGTAGGACATTGCACAAAAGCTTATTTTTTATATTTTTTTAATTCCTACCTATTGTCAAAAAGGAAATGAATTTTACTGCAACCCATATTCTTCGTTTATCCTTCTCTTTTTTTTATCACACCAAACTGTCCTTCCATTCCGTTCCACTTTTTCCATCCATCAAGTGCTTTTTTCTAAAAAAATATTTTTATACCACTTAAAAATTCCTTTTTTCACTCTCTTCAAAGGATGTGTTAGGCCCACATAACTCCTCCGATAAGTGGGATGGATAATGAACTGGATAATGGAAGTTATTATTGTATGAGTTCTTGGGTCAAAGATTCTACTGTTGGAAAGCGGGTGCCACCCAATGAGGAGTATTGAAAAGTATTTTTGTTATATATACCGATAGTTTGAGATTTTGGTAGGAATTTTTAGCTAAGAAAATTAAATATAGTATTATAGCTACCTGGCCATGAGTTTAAATCCCAAGAAAAATGACTTGGATTGGAAAAAATTATGTGTTGTTAAAAGTACACTGACAAAGTTTCCCCTTAGTGGGTAAGAAGTAAGCTTTCCTCCAAGAAATAGTATTAAAAAGCATTTATGTTGACTCTAAGTAATGTCTTGAGATTTTAGTAAAAATGATTCACTAAGGTAATTTAATATCTACAACTAATAAGCATGATACGAAGAAACAAAGCTTTTGGGTATATGGAAAAAGGTGTAGGATATTGCATATTTTAAGGGTAAGATCATAATTTTTTCTGCATCTTTTGTTGTATGAACAATTCAACAAGCATTTTTTAAATTTCAACTATTGAAAGGCAAAAGTCAAGCCTTAGTACATCTATACCGTCAAAACCCTAAATTTATAAAGAGAGAATATAATCAAGTTCTTACTTGAAAATCAAGCAAAAAAAAAAAACAAAAACAAAAAACAAAAAACTTTAATGAAAAAAAAAGATAAGGAAATATTTAGAGGGAAAGGAGCCGAAAAATCTTTTAGTCGGCAATGTACCCACTTGCCGACTTGGGATGTGGGACCACCACATCTAAAATGAGAGCATCGGTTACTCTATTCCATGCTTTCCTCTCATGCAAATCCCAACGGTGACCGTGGGGGACCAATCAGGTCCCCCACATCACCAGTGGGGGCTTTCCTCACTTAATTTCAATTATGAACAATTGGTGCGAAAGGGTCTTCACATCATGATGGGAAAATGTGATTGGTCCCCCACGTCACCAGTGGGGGTTTTCCTCACTTAATTTCAATTATTAACAATTGGTCTGAAAGGGTCTTCACATCACGATGGGAAAATGTGTACCCTTTTTTCTTTCATGAAAACTATATCAATCAATCTCTAGTTGATGGGTAGGACACAAAGCATTTTGGAACCTGTACCTATGGTCCATTTTCCTTTCAGCCATCTATCTACTTTGCACTGGTGGCACTCCATTGTGTTTTGTAGCTCAGTTGTTTAGCCAGGTAAGCCCAACTGAAAGGGCATCGGTTTGATGATCCAAGAGATAAGAGCCGTAGGAGTAGGACAATTCAAGTTGTTCATATTCGACTGAAGAAGTGCAACTCCTGGACGAGGAGACAGGATCCTCGAATAAAATTCCAGGAAATAGCTTTGGCATTTAGTGCAAGTCCTGTCCATTGATTCCTTAAAACATTCCCAAATTGAATTAGTGGAGGTTCGCAATTGAGTCTATCTATTTAGAAATTCAAGGTGTCAAAAATAAATGCTTTTGCCTTCTATTGCATGTCCTCAACCTCAAATTTTACTACAATAAAAGTTCACTCTATTATTAATTTGACCATTCTCCATTCTAGTAACCATGCGTGTAGCTATGTCTATATCACCGGCCCTGTTAGGAAATGTATTTGCTTGTCAAAATTGAGTAACTCCCAGCTAAATGCCAAATGTTTAAATGCTAGACTGTTGAAACATACCCTAAGTCATCGAAAAGAAAATAGACAGACCATAAGTTGTGCTAACCACATGCATCTTATTCATCATATTATTAATTTAATAGTAGTGCAAAATCCTATTATTGTAAAATTAAGAGGCATCCTATACATGTTAAGGACATTCACTTTAAGAGACTCAATTTTTAATTGGTGAGCCCTACAATGAAGTTCCACTCCTTCAACTCAAAATTTCTCTAAGTTAGATGGCTTGGATTCTCCCAATAGAGCCCGCACTCTAAAATTAGAAGCAATCACTCACACAAAAAATTTTCTATTACTCATTTATAATATATGAAAGCCAAAGGTTGTGGATTCAATTTTGACTATATTTCTTTTAATTTTGATTTTTTTTTTCTAGCATTGGCAAAAAATAAAAAATAAACACTCATGACCTTTTTTTTTTTTTTTATCGTAGTAAGCTGGAGTAATAACCCTAGCCATGTGGGTCATACCCATGCTTAGCATCGATTATTGTGCTAGTTTATGTATTAAGCTTAGGTAACCAATTGGGAGTTGGTGGAGACTCTAGATAGCAAAATGAGGCGTGAGTATATGCGTCTTGTGTTGGAATCCTGCCCCAAGTTTGGCTAATGTATGTTTATCTGAGTCAAGGAAAACAATCTATTCGGGTCAAAGACCTCAGGATACCCATGTAATAAACAATGCATTAAGCTCAGGCCAAATTACACTCTAATGAATATTAAGCCCCCAAAACGACTGGTTCTACTTTTTAACAAAGTGGGACCCACTCAAGATATGTGATCGGTACTTGGCGTGACGTAAGACTCGGATGAATTGGATGGGCGTCTCCGTGTTCCCATCTCATCAAAACATTCACACCACCAAAAATGAGAAACAAACTGTAACATTTACAAATTACAACTAACCCATCTCATTTACGGTTTTTAGTTACTTACACCAAGACGCGCGGTACCCCAGCTGATGCCTCCTGAGCAACACAGCCAAGGGCCCTTACCCCCTCGCGGCACTCTCTTGCAGGCATTTCGTCAAACACAAGCAACCGAGCGTCTCCCTCCAGCGAAAGAAGCTGCGTCGAGCGGCACAATGGACAGGAGTCGTGGCTCGACAGCCAATGGTCGATGCACTCAGGGTGATAGACATGGCCGCACCTGGGTATCATCTTCACCGTCTCTTTCTCCTCGAACTCGCTCAGGCAAATCGCGCAATCAAGCGGCCCTTTCACACTCCCCTCATAGCCAAACACAGGCAACGCCCGGACGATGGAGGGGTCCGCGCAGCGCTGGGTCCTCAGAGACGAGTGGGTCGCACCCACTCTCTGCCGTCTGCGGCGGGAGAGCTGGGAGGCAGCAGCAGCAGCCTCGTTCTCACGGTCGTCGAAGCGGCGGACGCAGACGGAGAAGAAGCCCATGAAGAAGAGAGCAGAAAGGAGCACAAGGAGAACGATTGCCATGGAATAGTCGAAGCCCGGACTGGAGTTGAAGGGTCTTGTGGGATAGATGTCGTCTTGTGATAGAGAAGGGAGCTGCTGCTGCTGCTTGGTTGTGGTGAAGTTGGCATCCTCGTTTAGCAATCTACGGATGTCGGGTTTCATTGATGTTTCGTTTTGGAGAAGGGGGTCGGGAGAGCGTGAGGGGAAGAGGCTTGCGTTGCGTGAGTTGAGGAGATGGGAAGAGTGATTTGGAATTGGGTGCAAGGGGCATTTCATCAAGCAAGTGGTGGGCTTTCTTCCGAGCCAATATACCAATATACTTGTGTTTTAAAATGTAGAAATAGATAGGTATGGAGGATGCTCAAGGCTTCGAATTATTTATTGTATTGATATTTGGCTGCTACATATGCAACTACAAGTAGGTTCAGTGATCATATACAACTACAAGTACATTCAGTGATCATATACAACTACAAGTAGGTTCAGTGATCAATAGTGCTGATACGGTGGGGTTAACGATAGTGGATAAACGAGAGGAATGCTACAGATTGGATATGATGGACTCTATCAAATAGACAAAAATGGTTAACTTTACACCCTAAACGCCAAATAGATAAATATATGAGGATTTTATTGAAAAAATTCTCTTCCAGCCACTCTTTAACAAAAAATAACCATAAAGATATGATTCTACGATATAAGTTCTACCGGACCTCTTTGATTTAATTTTTCATAGTCCGACTTGAGCAGGGATTCCCAACTCCTACTTTTTTTTTTTTTCCTTCTTCCTTCCCTTGTAGGTTGGTTCTTTTTCTTTTTCTTCTTTCAACTTCAATTCAAGCTCAAATATAAACCCAATGACCTAATTTCAATTTTCTACACTCACTTATTATACCCATTAATCCAAATGCAAAACCAAATCCTCCGACCAACATGATTCTTTATTTATCTCATTTTCCTTTTTCCGTTCCCTTTCAACTCACCTAAACTCATTATCATCATGATCTATCTCTACTTTCTTATTTCTCTAACCTTTAAAGCTTTAGATCTCTCCTTCCCCTTTGCAGTATCACTTCCACCTCCTTCTCTTATCTCCACCTAAAAATTTTGAGAATGGTGCTTCTAATTAGTAATCCTCTAGTTTTTTTTTTTAATTTTCTTTGGGGTCTATATTGGGCTTAAAAGAAGGAGGGAAAAAAAAAACAAGAGGGATATCCGCTCATGTCAGATAATCTAAACTCAAAGAAAAAAACCGAGCAAAAAAGGAAGGAAGAGGTAGAAGAGAGAGAGAGAGAGAGAGAGAGAGAGAGAGAGAGAGGATATTTCTGCTTATGTATGTGGGTGAGCAGGGATATTCATACTCGTGTCAGAAAACCCAAACCTGCTAGCACTTTTCACAAGAAACAATAGCGGAAAAGAAAAGAGAGGAAGAAAAAAAAAATCGAGAGCAGGGATATCCCCACTCATATACATGGGTGAGCAGGGATCTCCCCGCCCAACTTTGATTTCAAATATTTAAAAGACCCCTGACACTACTGTGGTAGAATCATATCTTTGAGGTCCTTTTTTATATGAAACTATGCTAAGAGGATTTTTTTAGTAAAATCCTCTAAAAATATATAGTATGGGGAATATTCTCTCACCAGCAAGGCTGGATACTTCTCATTTGCACGGAGGTATAGGGCTCAATTAACATCCTAGCGCTTGATTTAATAATCTTAACGTGAAGTGGTCTTTTAGCTATAAATTTTTTCGACATTCAATTCAATGGTCCATATTAAGGGTATAAGGAAATTAGGACTGGTACCTCATTTAGGGGATGAGAGTGTGAAAGTTGGACAACTTAGACTTCTATGATACGGTTGCTTGTAGGAGAATATTTCTCCGTATAGTAGACCTAATTATTATGTAATCCATGGGTGTGGCCAAGCATAATAGTTTGTGAAGAATTATAAAAGAGGTGTGTGGAAAAACGCACTAGAGGTAGTTCGGTAAGAATTATAAAAAAAAGGGGGGCTGATTAGAAAAGAGATATACTAGGGACCTTCACTTATTTATGCTAGGCATATCATGTGACTTATTATTATTATTATTATTATTATTATCATTATTTTTACTAGTTGAATGGCGGATTGAGTTTTCATTCTAAAGCATGTTTGCTGTTTCATAGAATTCATAGGAATTCAATGTTCACTGAGCCGTAACTAAGGAGTAGTAAAAAAGGGTGGAGGTGAAGGATATGAGGTAAAGGGGTAAGGATATAAGGTCTTGATTTAGATGCAAACCTTTCTTTTTTAGTGATGATATTTTTCGAAAGTTATGCTTGTTTCTTCATTTTAAACCCATTTTACAAATGCAAGTTGAACCATTTCTATGCATTCAATCACTTGAAAGAGGATAAAAGGCCACTTCGAAATAATTCCACTCAGAGAAATTTGAAGGAAGATAATGAACAAGATAAAACCAAAAGCAAATCGAGGTAAGGAAACCTTACTTCTCAAGTCAAGAGTATATTTGTGATTTTGTTGAAAATTTTCCCATATTAGATATGATCATATTGTTAAAGATCTAATATGGTTTGCAACATCAATGAAGCCTGCAAATCTAAACTAATGCATTAAACAAATAATATCAAAGATCCTTAAAGCATATCCTATGTTGTGATCTTGATAATGAGTAGTTTGAATCCGGTCTAGACCATCCCATGTTACGATCATTGGTCTTGATTAAATAGAGTTTTCTCCTATCTCCATTGTCACTTACTCTATGGTGCGTAAAAGTGACTGTGTACTTTACAATATCACATGAGCCAAGTAAACCACTTTTATAAATAATCTAGCAAGATTTCTTCCCCTCAAAGCAATCTTATTAAAAGCCAGTTTCCTTAATTTTGTCACTGATCAACCAAATAAAAGTCCTAATGGAGTGGGCTTTCTAAAAAAAAATTTCAAGCCTAATTTATTAAAATCAAAACTAAGGGGGAAAGCACATTATAATTAATGGACTCAACATGGGGCCTATCATTATTAGATGTGTGGTCATGTGGACCTCTGACATCTAACACATATGTGACCACGACAAACAATCCTCTGGGATTAAAGGATTCACCCTTTCTTATTCATATCTAACCTAGTTATATTGCATGGACCGCTCAATCTATCAATTGACTATGACCTCACTCCATTCAAATTCGGATAAATGTTGGATCGATCATGTGAGAAAACACTATTACATAGTTGTCGATCCAATTAGACATGTAACTTTTGGTGGATGAAGTTAGGAGTTTTTTTGAAAAAGTAAGCTTAAACTCGTAATCCACAAAGCAGAAAATAAATTTTAGAATTCATCGACAAAGGGCTTCATATACGTTCTCAGATTTTATTTATTTTTTATTTAATTTTTTTGTGAAAATGCCATTACTGTGTATGCCCTCTCGCTTTTCTTCCAAATCTTGCAACTCATTAGAAAATGATATTCACTATTCTTCTCTCTATCTCATTAGAAAAGGTGAGTTTTCAAAAATGAAAATCAAATAATATTTTCTTTTAGAAAATATAATGAAAAGAAGATGATATTTAATCTTCATTTTTTAAAATTCATATTTAATCTTCGTTTTACATTGGAAATAATAATACCCTATTCATTCAGTTCCACTGTATTATAATGCAAACAAGGAAGGCCTCTGTGGTATTTGGTGCCCAAAAACTGTGAAGTTGCTTAGAAGAAGGACAATGTAGTTCTTCCTAGTACTAATTCAGATGCTTGAGAGCAATCTGGTCAATGGAGGTCAAGTGCTCACTGCTTTGCTCACTACTTCGGCAGAACATCATAGTTCATTTCCACCTCAATTTCAGTCAATTGAAGAGATCTAGCAAAGCAACACCATCACCTTTTTCATTAGTACAAAATACTAGGATGGGGACGGGAAAAAAAAAATTGTTGGATTCTCACTTTTCTAATGAGGTGGAAAGAAGAAACAATGAATATCACTTTCTGAGGAGTAGGAAGTTTTAGAACGGAGTTGCAGGTTTGTTTAAGAAATGGGAAATGGCCCACTGCATGGCAGTATCACCACTAAGGACATTCCTATAATAAAAAAAAAACAATTAAGCTTGTAAAATGCACTTTGCCAATGAATTTTAAAATTTCTTCTCTGTTTTGTGGATTACAAGTTTAAGCTTATATATTTCTATAACAATCAGTAGATTTATGTAAAAGTCATGTGATTCAAAGGAGTCGTATCTCAAGAATGTGGGCCCTCATACTCCTCAAATTGAAGTTTAGTTATCTTTGCATGATAATGACATCATATTTCAATTTTAATTATATACCCCGGTGAATTGACACTGAAACAATGTCACATCGACCTAAGAATCCTTCAAGACTAGATTAGCCCTATAACTATCTTAAAGGGTAAAATTGATTAAATAAAGGTGAAGATTCATTAATAATTATCAAATAAACTCTTTTTTAGTGTGAGTGACTACGAATTTATTACCCACACTAAATTGTTCGAATGGTTAGGAAGTCCATTAATGAGCTGGAGGCTCCCGCTTTGAAATTATTTGGAGCCTTACCCAATATATAATGCTAGTAGCTAGGTTGTGTTGTATATCTAAGGTTTTATCAATGATCAATAGTAAAAGGATAGCAGGTTCCTCTCATAAAAAATATATATTATTTATTTTGTCAAAGCCACTTTATCATGATTTTCAAAGGGTTCAATATAAAGAAGGAAGACAGGTCCTACATCATGAGCCCCTTGGCGAATATTTGGCTCACTTGAAATCCATCTCTATCCTCGTCATTGAAATATATTGGATTGGGCTTTCCATCAAGAAAATTTTGTAATTCATTTTTTTGAGTTTTTTTATGACATGCAATGGAAAATAATTTATCCAATTGGACTATTTTTCTGAGTGAATACATGACCCTGCAACACACAAGCACCAAATAATTCTGAGTTGGGATTTAAACATAACTACATAAGACGTAAGTGTGGAGCAAATTCAAACCTTATGCCAATCATCACCCAAGTGAGCTTTTCTTGCTGGTTTCTAGCCACCCAAGTGAGCTTTTCGTGCTAGTTTCTAGCCAAGCCTTCCTAAAATGATGTTGTTTGAAAGTCCGCTTAAGCCATAATTGATAAAACAAATTGATAGATCATTTAATAATCTGAAAATCCCTCTCACCCAGGTAATTGTCAAATCAACTTCCTCGAACTAATTTTAATAAAGATTGAAAATATAGTTGGAAAACCACAATGTTGTTAATAAAATTGCAAAGAGCTATAGAAAAATATGTTCAAATATTTATTACTTGTTAGTATTTTTTTTTTTTTGCCTCTTCCTTCCTTCTCTACTTTTGTTTCTTTTGAAAAGTGCTAACAAGTTTGGATTTTCTGACACAAGTGGGAATATCCTCTCATATATGAGCGAAGATATCCCCGCTCTCATTTTCTTTTCTCCTTCTTCTTCCTTCATTTTCACTCATTTTTTTCTCTAAGTTTAGGTTATCTGACATGAGCCGGAATATCTCTGATTGTTCTTTTTTTTTGTCCTCCTCCTCTTTCTTCCTCCTTCTTCCTCTAACCCCAACATAAACCCCAAAGATATATATATATATATATATAAAACTAAAGGATTATTAATCAGAAGCACCATTTCCAAAAGCCCTATATGGGGATGAGCGAAGAAGTGGAAGCGGTCTCTTCAAAGGAGATTTGAAAGATCTAGAGCTCAAAAGTTAGCGAAATGAGAGAGAAGCGAAGATAGTAAAGATAGATGATCATAATCGGTTCTGGTCTGTTTAAGTGGAATGGGAAGAGGAAAATAAGACAAATAAAAAATGATGTTGGTTGGTTGGTAGGTGAGGGATGGGAGACCTTGGGTTTGGGTTACGTCAAATTGGTTTAATGAATAAGTGTAGTAAATTGGAATTAGGTTGTTAGATTTATATTTGAGCTTGAGTTGAAGTTAAAGGTAGAAGAAAAACCAAATGAGGAAGGAAAAAGAAGAAGAGAGAGAGAGAAAAAAAAAACAAGCATAGATATCCGTGCTTCTGTACGTGAGTAAGCGAGAATATCTCCGCCCAAGTCAGATTCTAAAAATTAAATAAAAAAGGACTTGTAAGACTAATACTGTGGAATCATATATTTAGAGTAAAGTAGAGTAGAGTACACCCAAAACTAAGAAAGAATAATATATAATGGGTTATAATGACTTTTTATTTTTAATTGCTTAGTGTGGAATTTTTTTGACTTTTGTATATAAAGTAGAGAATTTTTTTGTAACTTACTAATGACTTTTGACTTTTTTAAAAAAATAAAGAAAATTTGAATTTTAAGAAAAAAGGAAAAATTTTTTAATTTCAAATATTTTATTTTACTCCACTCTATTCTACCTCACAAACAAATAATCCTAAGGGTCCTTTCTAGTATAGAATGACTTTAAGAAGATGTTTTAGTAAGATCCTCTTCAATCAATTTATTTTGTGAAAGTCTTTTTCTTTTAATATCCTGAGGAGAACTCAGAATTTATTTTGTACACATAAGGACATAGGACAGTTACGTGATAATCACATTTGTGACTGACAAAGCCTTCAACTCATGTTTATCCACATTGGAACTGGATTGCGTAAAAATGTAGTCATCTTCGGTCGAAGACTGTGGACAGTTCGTCGGTTTTGGCCATCAGATTCAAAACCGTCAGCTAAACAGCGGTTTCCCATGCGACCACAGCATCTACACTTTGTACTTGGCAGATTGCGCTCGACTTCTGGTGAGGGAACTGGCAAACGGGTTGAGTTGGGCCAAAAAGGTGGAATCAACAAAATTTTTTTTTAGTCAAATTCACGCCCGACTAACTTTGAAAAGGTTAACCCACCATAATCCGCATTGATCCATATGAAACAACCTAACTTATGTAGCTAATAAATTCTATGGTGTTGAACTAGTACAACATGGTGTTGAGATACTACAATTTTCTCTTTTTATTAAAGTAAAATGTCAATAATACGACTTGGAATAGAGCTAGCACATACAAATAATCACACTCTCTATCCATGGCCACTGAGAACCTAAAATTTGCTACTATCTAGTTCAAGAATCGATATAAAACATAACTCGTCTCTAATGGCAAGTACCAAGGAAATTTTAGATGATTCTTTTCATTTAATTTGGTGTGATGGTATTTGTTTCGTTTTATGTTTTTCGTTTTATTGATGTTTTGTTCTTTTTAACACAATCCATCTTTCATTAAAAGAAGAACACAATAACCATACATGGAATAAAAGAAAAAGGACTTCTAAGAACATAGTGGAGATTTCTTGCAGATCTAGCTTACTATTTATTTTCTTAAATAGGTGAAGTAGTTTATTGTCAAAAGCAGACAAATAATTTGCATAATTGTAGTTTTAAGATCTTGGTGGGTTGCAACCAATATTTGGTAGAGGGTGAAGTCTCCAAGGTTGGAGAGATTTTATCTAAATAATGGAGAATAAGGTTGAAGGGAACATAATCTAAAATCTCGTAAAATTGGGAAACTAGACTCTAAAATCTTCTAAAATCATTTATTTTCATTAAAACGTTTGAAGAATGAGATAGAGGAAAGATAAATTACTTTCTTACGGGTCAAATATGGTCTTGCAGGTTAAATGGGTTAACCATAACCTAACCTATTGATGTGCGGGTCAAATAAACTTGACCTTTAATAGGCCTATATATTTGGCGAGTCAGGTTAGGGCCAGTTTAGCAAGTCGGGTCATGTTTGCCACCTCTAGTGCTAGGGGTGCTCATGGGCTAGGCCAGGTAGAGCCCAAGCCCGATTCAGGCCTATCCCTCTTTAGGTTGGGCTTGGATATGTCGGTAGGGGCTATTTAATAATTGGATCAAGGTTAAATTAAGTGATAGAAAGCCCAAATCCTAGCCCAAACCAGCTCATTTAAGGAATGCTTGTAATGTAACTCAATTAGTCTAAACAATTGTTTGAATCCCCACAAAATTGACAAAAACCAGGTTCGGCCTGACATGATTGATTAAATGGATGTGCTCAGGCTTTACTTTTACGGTCCATGGTGGTCTTGAGCCGCACCTGGACTAGTTTTTCTAAAATCAAGTTGGGCCTGGATATGACTTAGCCTGGCTAGCCCAACCCATGAACACCCCTATTTAGTAGAATAAAATTACAAATCAACGCAAGAGGAAAGAAATAAGGGAGGGGAAAAAAAGTCTTACAGAGGAACAATGACAGAGGAGGGAGAGTAACTTTTTGTCATTTGAAGGCCCATTTGGATAATTTACTTCTAAAGTGAATTCAAGTCACCCCACTAACTCTCTTTTGATTTCAGATTAAATTTTATTTCACTCCATTGTATGCAAAAGAAACATGCCCTGAAGTGGTCCTCCCACACATATGAAATGCATTACCCTTTTGTCCAAATTTCCACCAATTGTTTTGATATGCACCGGCAAGCCCATTTTCATATGGTTTGAGACAGTCAGTGGATAACACATATAAGATTTTCATGACTTTGAAAAGACACTCCATTTTTATCCACCACATTTTAAGATGTTGGCACATAAAGTTAAATGCCTTAGGATAATACTCCCTTGCAATCTTTTTTATTTATTTGCAATTAATCCAAAAAAAAGGAAGAAAATTTGCCAAAACTATTGGATAAATAATTTGTGGAAATTGTAAATAAATTAAATAAATAAAATATAAATAAGTGGATTTTACCAAAAAAGCCATGGAAGGGGACCCCCAAACCACATAACTCAACCAAGGTATGGGTGCTCTAAAGTAATTACAAATGACCACTTCGGTATTTTTTTTTCATCTAAGTGGGGAGTATCGAACTAGCCGCTGGTGTAACACACTAGCAGCGAGTTTAATGCTTTTGTTTGGGTTAAAAAAAACCTTTTTAACAATAACTGTTATGCTCGATGATTGATTTTTGCAAAATAGAGTTGTGAAAAGATAGAGAGATGGAGAGAGGTGGCTAGGATCTGAGTGAGATCGAATTGGGGCTGCTCCTTCAATTTCATTTGGGGAAAGAGAATATGAAGATGGCGTGAGAGAGAGAAGGAAGAGAGGGGAGGAGGGGGGGGGGGTGGTGAAGGAATGAGAAGCTTCGTCTTGTAGGTGTCGTCCCCTTCTTCGAGTTCGAAGTTAGGGCTTGGGCTCGTCCATGACGAGAGCATAGAGAAAAACAAGGTTCTAAGATGTAGTCCACCTGATCTTTTGAGCAACGCACATGAATAAGATGCTGGGCATGATGAACTCAATCCAGTGCCTCTGATCGCTGCTTACAATCACATAAGGCTATCTATCTGAGCCGCACAATAAGAAGAAGAAGCCACGACAGAAGGTGGGTTCCGGTTGTGGGAAAAGCGAGTAAAAGGAATGAAAGAAAAATAAAAAAAGAAGATGATGTAGAAAATCGAAAATAGAAAACAGAAAACAAGAATAAGAAGGAGGGGAGAAGATGAATGTAGTGACAGGAACCATTGGGTTTGATCAGTGTTATCTGGGCCAAAACCTAAAGAAGAAATAAGAAAGCAGAGACACGAAGAATGTTGTGGCTCTGATACCAATTGTTGTGACTCTCTGACAATCACCCGTTGTGCGCATTCACGGAATCACAAGATCAACACGAACAAGCCACACACAAGAAGAGACACCGAGATTTACGTGGTTCACCCAAACCGGGCTACATCCACGGGCACAGGAGGACGAACATCTTCACTATGACAAGTAAAGCATATAAGAGATTCCCACACTCTCACCTCATCTCTCCTACGTGGTGTGGGAGCACCACGGGCAACTAATGCCGCCGCCGCTGCAAGGTCTAGGGTTACAGACTATACAATATATAATCTCCGCTTTCTTGGCCACCAAGAAAGCCCCGGTACAATTACCAAAATACCCTTGACCTTAAACCAGTCTCTGGCTAACCCAGTGACTCATCCGGCTAAACCAGAATACAAGACATAAACCTAACAATCTCCACCTTGGCTTGAATTCCGTACAACTCCGTACAACTCGAGCTACTAGGAGATAAAACCGGCAATGTCTTCACGTACCCTGCTGAATGGCACGTCACTGCACCAGGGATGCAGTCTTCTTCAACACTTTGACATGTTGAACCAGCACATGAACTTTAAGCAAAGTTCATACCCTCGTCAAACTCCACCTCGAACTGAAAGCTCGAAACCATTGACGAATCTGAGTGATATCTGAATCACTCACCATCTTGCCCCATCTTCAACATCACTGTGAAGATCCAATCACCACAAGCATACAAGCAAAACAGATCGGGAACACAAGTCCAGATGACTCCATTGCAGAACAACCTCTGCCTCCGAGCGGTCAAAACTCCATTTGACCTGGCCTCCGATCAACTGCTGATACATCAGCTCCTCCTTGCTGCTTTTCCGGCTTGGATCTGGCAAGATGAATAACATCACATGCGATCATGTGATCATCAAACCCTTTGCAACTAGGCCGGCGACTCCTATTATTGGGTATGCAACAACAACCAGGTCGAGTAGACCCGATTCTAGCCTCAATCCACATCTGTTCAGATCTCCTCCAAATTTCTGCATCAAGTTATAGATCTTGTCACCACGAACACGTTGGAAGAAACGGATCTAAAATCCGACTCAGGATGGCCCCGATAACGTAGAAACAAGTTTCTATGCTCCAATCGGTCAAACCTCCTCCTTGACTGTCAAACAGCCAATCAACCTCTTCCACTGCGTAGATCTGCTCGAAACGAGTCCGTAGGCGCAAACGGATCTCCGATCGGACATCGGACGATCCAGATATCGCAGAATCAATTTCAGCCGTTGAAACTGGTCAAATCTGGCCTTTGACCGTTGCTGACGTCACTGCTGATGTCACTCTGCGCTGTCTGCTGGGCTTCTGGAGCGGACCCGGGTCGGGTTCACCTGACCCGAACTGATCTGAACTCTTCTCGCTGGGCTCTGCGCACATGGGTCAGGTCGAACTTGAACTGACCCGGCCTGAACTTACTGGCTGGGCTGGACCGTCTGCAAAAAGGTCGGGTCGGACCTGAACTGACCTGGCCTGAACCTGCTGACTGGGCTGGACCTTCTGATAACGGGTCGGGTCGGACCTGACCTGACCCGGAACCAAACCCCCTCTGAACTGCTGGGCCGGATTGAAATCGGGTCGGGTCGCACCTGACCTGACCCGAACCCGCTGTTACTGCTTCTGGACTGGACTGCAGTCGGGTTGGGTTGCACCTGACCTGACCTGAACCTGGACCTTGACCTGGACCCGACCCCTTTCTTCTCCTTCTTCCTTCCTCTGTTTCTGCAACTTGCAGAGATCGATCCCGCGAACCCGTCGTTCTCGGCGACGGTCAGGCTGGGGTGGCAGCGGGTGAGGGCGGCTTCTCCGGCGACAAGGGCGGCGAGGATCCCGGTGATGATCCCGAGATGCGCGCGATTTTCGGATCCAAGGCGCTGAATCTCCTGCCAAGTCGGCCCTCGTCGGCCTTTTCGCCGTCTGATCCGGATGGGGCAGCAGGCAGTGGCTGCGGTCTGATCCGGGCGGGGCAGCAGGCGGTGGCGGCGAGGAAGATGGTGGCGCTGCTGCTTGGCAGCGGTGGTGGCAGTAGCGGGGGGGGGGGGGGGGGGGGTGGGACGCAGGCAGTTTTTTTTTTCTTTTCTTCTCTTCGATCCTGGTTCTTCTCTTCTTCGCACTGCACAGCGATCATTCCCCAGTTCTCTTCTCTTGCGATCTTCTTCAGCAACGTGGGGCCCTCCCTGAGATCACAATCGATCTCTGTAACAAGTTGCAATTCGCTGATCCTCAACAGTGATCTGAACCCAATCATGCCGTTCCGTTGATCCTTATATCACAACTGCTGCGATCTAACTCCGAGATCTGAACAACCTGGGAATCCCTTTTCCTCTGATCCTATCGAGACCGGAGAACTCAATCTCGTCTTCTTCTTCTTCGATGGTGGCCCAACCAGAAATCACGAACCTGATCTCAGTTAATCTTCATGCGCACAACCTCTAAGCCATCGAGCGATCTCCACCTCACTCAGAAACCCGAGGAACACCAACCTCGGCTCTGATACCAATTGTTGTGGCTCTGATACCAATTGTTGTGACTCTCTGACAATCACCCGTTGTGCGCATTCACGGAATCACAAGATCAACACGAACAAGCCACACACAAGAAGAGACACCGAGATTTACGTGGTTCACCCAAACCGGGCTACATCCACGGGCACAGGAGGACAAACATCTTCACTATGACAAGTAAAGCATACAAGAGATTCCCACACTCTCACCTCATCTCTCCTACGTGGTGTGGGAGCACCACGGGCAACTAATGCCGCCGCCGCTGCAAGGTCTAGGGTTACAGACTATACAATATATAATCTCCGCTTTCTTGGCCACCAAGAAAGCCCCGGTACAATTACCAAAATACCCTTGACCTTAAACCAGTCCCTGACTAACCCAGTGGACTCATCCGGCTAAACCGGAATACAAGATATAAACCTAACAAAGAAGATGGAATAAACTGAAACGAGAAGAAGAAGAAGAGGAAAAGGAGAAAGAAAGCAGCAAGGGAGCATCGAACTCGCCATGGTGTAAAATACTTGAGGCAAGTTTGATGCTCCCATATTAGATGTAAAAAAAAAACACGGGAATGGTCATTTGTGAGAACTCTCGGGCACTCATACCTTGGGTGGGTTATGTGGCTTGGGAGTATTCTTCTATGATTTTTTTGGTAAAATCTTCTATAAATAATTAAGAAAAGAAATACTTGTTGATGGATGAAAAGAGAGCAATGATAAACTTACACAATTTATTCCCCCAGTTACTCCCTAGTGCAAATGGTAAGACCAACCGGCATGCACTTGTTTTGGTGTGTGGCCACCACCACCTTTGCCCACTACCAAGGCAAACACCATAAGTAGAAGGAAAGTAATAATAAATTCCTCTCAAATAGTTGGCCACTTCTTAGAAAAAGGCAGGGAGAAAATGTGCTTTAATACACAAGAATGTGAACAACTAATCAAATCACCTATTGAAAATCTGATTCACTATCATTAATAGTGATTATTTGCATCATTATTTATATGGTCAATCTTATCGTGGGACCTTCTCTTATTGGATAAAATTTGGGACATTTTTATGCATGAGTAATTGGATTTTTCAATAGGCAGGCCCTACTTAAGTATTTCCCTTTTTCGTCTTAGTAAACTAGCACTGAAAACTGTTGTGCAGATGCGGAAGCACTATTACTGGTAGTTGCTGTTAGATCGGATCAAAGGCAATTACATTAACATCATCACACACATAGAGAATAAGAAAAACATGCAATTATGACACACAGATTTTACGTGGTTCACCATAAAGGCTACTTCCACGAGTTATGAGCATCTTGCTCGATTTTCTTGCTCGATTTTCCTATGAAAGATTCTAGGCAATTCGTTACAAAGCCTCTTACTCCTCTAACACTTAGCTCTTTAAACTTCACAGGTCTTAATCTTACTCTCATATCATCCTATACGTGGTGTGTTAACACCACAGGAAAGAGAGCTTACACATCTCTATACCCTACATGGCCCTATGTGATTTACACAATGAGAAAGAGATCTGCCACATCTCCTACACAGAGTCTAGGGTTACATTACATAAATATATAATGTATGTTTTTTTGGTCACCAAGAAAGCCCCGGTGCAAAGACCAAATTACCCTTGACCCAAACCTGATCATTGGTTAGACAAATGAACAAATCCGGCTAAACTAAAATACAAGACACAAACCTAACAATCTCCATCTTGGCTTAGATTTCTTAAATTTTTTAGCCACATTGGAAATACCTATCTATGTCTTCTCATACCTTGCTAAAGGTATATCCTTTCGTCGATGTTGCAAACTTTTCTTATCATACTCCACCTTGAACCAAAGGTTCGAATCCATTAACAAGTTTGTGTGATGTTAGTATTTGAATCACCTATAAACTGCCCCAATTTTAGTACAACTATGATGATCCAATCAGCATGATTACTCTGAAAAAAATAAATCTAAAATCTGGCTCAAATTGGTTCCGATATTGTAGAAACAATTTTCTATTCTCCAATCGATCAAACCTCCTTG
The DNA here is from genome assembly GCA_037013555.1 of Sextonia rubra. NCBI lineage: Eukaryota > Viridiplantae > Streptophyta > Magnoliopsida > Laurales > Lauraceae > Sextonia > Sextonia rubra. The sequence continues at coordinate 18,049,294 of JASUAD010000024.1, read as the reverse complement.
TTGACCATCCAGCAGCCAATCTCCCTCTTCCACTACATAGATCTATTGGAAACGAGTCTGTATGTGCAAACGGATCTCCGTTCGAACATCGGATGCTTGAGATATTACAGAAAAACTTTTCAGTCGTCGAACTTGGTCAAACTACCTTTGACCGTACCTGACTGCTAACGTGTGCTAATGTCAACAACTGCTACTGCTTGGCTAACCTGACTGGGCTCTGCACACGAGTTCAGGTTAGCCTGACTCGACTTGAACTGACCTGGAACTGCTGCTGCTGGGCTTGATGCATAAATAGGTCAAGTCCTGACCCAACCCGACCCAAACCTCGATCTGTGCTGATGGACTTCTGCTGCATAATGGGTCTAGCTGACTTGACCAAACCCAAGACCTGGACTGACTAGGCCTCTTCTTCCTTCTTTTAGTTCCTGTAAGCAGAAATCGTAAAGAAAAAAAAAACTATAGGCCATGCCCTGACGATGGCAAAGTGACTGTCCTGCAAGTGGATGGCAGAACCGCACACCTCTGATCTCTAATTCCAACCAGCGTGGGGCCCAGTTCGCAATTTCCGCTAATCACAGCCCTTCTTCTCTACAACTTCGCTCTATGTTCTACTTCTTTGATTCCGATTTGCAGAATGCAAATCAAAAAGCTAAGATCTGAAATCCTTCTCTAATCTTCTTCTCTAAGAAAACTCAAGCAAATAATAGAACCTTATGTTCTTTTTTCCGATCAGCCCCATAATACTGGCAACGGCAACCGTGGCCCACCTCTTCATCAACAAACCAGTGAAGATTAGATCCTCTTAATGGTGGTCTTCATCTCTGATGCGTGGCCCACACACAATCACAACCGATCTCTTCTTCTCCAAGAACTAGCCCCTTTTCTGCAAACCACAGAAACCGATCTCAGGGCTTATGCAACTTCGAGCACCACCGCTAATGAAAGATGGATCTGGACACGACGTGTCGATCCTCTTCTTCCACGCACATCGCAGACACGATCCTTCAATCACAAAACCAAGCGATCTCAACCTCGCTCAAAACTTGCAGATCTTTAACTATGCTTTGAATCTAATGCCCCAATAATCTCAACCCAGCATCTAAATCCAAGGATTTGAAACTTGCATTCTGATACCAATTGTTGTGCACATGCAAAAGCACTATTACTTGTAGTTGCTGTTAGATCGGATCAAGAGCAATTACATTAACATCATCACACATATAGAAAAGAAAAAAAAACATGTAATCATGACACACAGATTTTACGTGATTTACTATAAAAGTTACCCCCACGAGCAATGAACATTTTGTTTGATTGGGCAATCGTTACAAGGACTCCCGCTCCTTTAGCATTTAGCTCCTCAATCTTCATAGGTTTAAATCTTGCTCTCACAGCATTTTGTCATACGTGGTGTGTCAACACTATGGGGAAAAGAGCTCACACCTCTCTACACCCTACACGGCCCTATGTGGTTTATACCACGGGGAAGATATTTGCCACATCCCCTACATAGAGTCTAAGGTCACATTACATGAATATATAATATATGCTTTCTTGGCCATAAAAAAAAACCCCGGTACAAAGACCAAATTACCCTTGATCCTAACCTGGTCATTGACTAGCCGACTAAACTAGAATACAAGACATAAATCTAACAAAAACCAATATCGATCTCCATTGATGTTCGAACGACTCAGAAGTTCTTGGGGTTGAGTCATGTCTTCCATCGATCTGCTATGTTTTTTTTTTCTGGTATTGGACGGTAAAACTAATGTAAGTTGTAACCTATATAACTTAAATCCTATGCACCAATACCTTTCAAAATAGTATAAAAATAAAAAATCCTACAAATGCAAATGTGACCGGAACCCACAATCTCATGCTTAAGCCAAGAAGCATGAACCATAGATTCTTCTAAGTTCCAAAGTATGGAACACGTTCCGAACGATTTAACTGTCTGGTGGTACTGGTACCCCACGACTGAATGTGCAGTTCAGTGGGCTCCACATGAGAGGTACTTTGTCTATCTGTTTCGATTTTATTTCCTAAAATTCTTGGATACCCAAATAAATCTAGTACTGTTATATAGCTAATGAAGAGTAATTAGCCAAATTTAATGAAAAATAGAATACTATATATCCGACTGTCAGGGCGCCTATAAATAAGAGATTTGATGTTTGACTCTCCTCCTTCATTAGTAACGAAAACAAGAAGAAAGAGGAGAACAGCAGTGCCTTGAGGAAGTATAAGAATTATCATGAGTTCAGGTACATGTTTAAAGTAGTGTATTGTTAAAACTCTATTTCATTAAGTTCCATCATCTGGTTGTGAAACGACGTAAAATTTTAGGGGTATAAGTATCATAGCCATTTTTTAATGGAGGACGTTTTATCTTCTGTTGTTAAAAACAGAAGAGGGTCAAGATCAAACACCTCTGTAATCGGAGGCATGAATTCGATCCCAATCCAGACCTAGAAAGTAAAACCCCTGTTTCGTTCAGTCACAGTTTCTACCTTATTATTGTTTTGCAATGATGCTTTTTCTACTGTCGCTCAATCTATGAAAACTCAGCCGTTCGATCTATTGGGCCTTTTGGTTTCCAATGGCAAACGAATTTGCCCGCAGGGATTTAAAAATAATAATAACAATGAATAAATAAAAACAGGCTGGAAAACGAAAACCACAGGAACGTAAAAGGGCTTTTTGGAGAAAGGCAAGTGGACCAAAAAGACTGAGTTGGTTAGCTGATGCAGTCTAGGCCCTACAAGTGATTCCATTCAAATCTAATTAAATTAAAATTATATTTTATTTTATTAATAGCTTTCTAATTGCATTAGAAAAATTTATATTAATAGATTAGAATTTATTTAGACGTTAAATTTACTTTTATTATATATATATGGCTTTATAGAGAAACAATTCTCTGAGAGATACATCCTTACGTGCTTGAAGTCTTTTTACAATTTGAAGTGCCTTTGGACACGTGCTTCAGCACCGCATGCAGCCCTAACTTAGGGCCTATATTAGTTTGGTATCAAAGCTTCGGTGTGACTAACCCTATCCATTATATGAAGCTAGTCTTCACTTTAGCCATCTAACTTTTATCTTATGCTCCACATCTTCGTCAATCTCCCTATCATTACTAATCATCGAGCCCAGATACCGAAAAGAATCTTTACGTGGTATCTCATGAGTTTCAATTTTGATAATGATTTCAACACTTTGTATATGTCTACTGAAATTGTAATCCATATATTTATCTTTGTACGACTTATTTTAAAGCCTTTAGATTCTAATGGGCCCCCCCCACCATCTCTCAAGTTTTGCATTTACACCATCTCTTAATTCATCCACCAATACTATATCATCTGCAAATAACATACACCATGGTACTTCTTCTTGAATGTACGCAGTTAACTCATCCATAATTAATGAAAAGAGATAAGAGCTTAAGGCTGATCCCTGATGCAAACCTATAGTTATGGTGAATTTACCTGTTTCTCCACATGTGATTCTCACATTTTTTATTGCTCCTACATACACAACCTTAAAACTTTCAATGTAACCTCTGAGGATATTCCTTTCTTCAAAACCCACCAAATTAAATCCCTCGGTATCCTATCATAGACTTTTTCTAAATCGATAAAGACTATGTGTAGATTTTTCCTCTTTGCTCAATATTTTTCCATTAATTGCCTAAGTGAAAAGATAGCTTCCATAGTTAACCTCCCTGACATAAAACCATATTGATTTTCAGCGATCTTGGTCTTCCGTTTAAGTCTTTGCTCCATTTTTCTCTCTCATAACTTTATAGTATGACTCATAAGTTTATTCTCTAAATAGCTAATACAATTTTGTATATCTCCCTTATTCTTAAATATAGGTAGGTACTATAATGCTTCTTCTCCATTCATCTGGTATTTTCTTTGTCACAAGTATCTTATTAAATAGTCTACATAACCAACGCACAGTTCTCATCTGTTTTGTAGCTTTTTTATTCATATGCTTGTCCTTATCCTCTTAAACGAGAGGAGCGGTAGGAGATACTGAGGAATCCACACAACTTATCAATGCTTGAATAAGACCTCTAGAGATGTATGTGGAGTAAATGTTCTTGAATACTTATTTCCTTGCATTGGCATGATATGCTCATTGAGCAGTTTTGCTATAGTTTCTCGTGCAACTAAAATTAAAAGCTCACAGCTTGAGTGGATTTCTTAAGGTAGAAGAGGGCTGGATGGAGAAGGAGAAAAAGGAGGGTTAATTTTGTCTGTGAAAAACCCCTTCATATGTGGTTAGGACTATTTAGAAAAATTATAAGTCCATATCATTAGTTGTTAAACGAGAAGTTTCTTTATAATTTTTGGTAAAAATCCCAAAAAACAGCACTTTCCTCAAATATTCAGAATATGTTATTATTGGGCCTAGTAACAAATGCAATGCAATCTTTTATCTAAAGAAAAACAGATGCTTTATAATTGTTAAATTGCAAATAATTGTGGGCCCTAACCATCTCAGCTTGATGATGGATGGATATACATGCCCAATGTATGTTGCCAAGCCATTTGGTGATATTACAATATATATGCCATTCTACCTTCTATCAGTTAAAAAATCTATGACTTTTTTTTGTTGGACCATAACTTAAATTGGTAGCCACCAAAGTGAAGCAACGTGGGGAAGAAGAATAGCCAACGAGCTAATCTCCAAGCTAAAAGGCTTAAAGATAGAATTTCTAGGTGCCTCACTCAAGACAAACAATAACTCTCTCAATTGAGAACCAAACTCAGAAGTTTATTAATATCAATGTTGTGTCTCCCATGAGGAGGAATTACATCTTTATTTATAGCTAAGGTACCTTCTAACTAAAGAAATAACCTAATTCAATCTAAAGAAGGAATCCTAAACTAAACATAATTTCCTGGCCTTGAGAGTTTATGCAGCCATGGTTACAACGGATTAAACAGGGATTTATAGATTTTAGTTCTAATCTATTTCTAAAATCTATTATTCCTTGTTTCCTCTTCTGATTAAACTTTCTATTTTTTTTTATTTTTCTTTTAATGTTTTGGTAATATTTAGATCTCTGCTTTCTTTTCTATAAACTTCTCTCAAAACCCACATGAAGGAAAGACAGAGTTTTGATATGACACGAATTGTAGCGAATCATAGTTCTTTCTAAATCAGGAATTCGCCGAATCGAACAGCGAGCTGTTCGATTCGGATTGCACGGGATTCGACGGCAGAGTTACCGAACTAGGTAACTATGTCCTAGACAATTAAGAAAGCAACTACGAATAGAAATTAATCTTCTCTACTGGGCCTTATTGGTTTACTTAAATTGGTAACCACCAAAGTCACTCAATCGTGATAAACTGTTAAATTTTGAACTTGCTATTATTCATAAAATGGAAGCTAGAGGATCGCCCCAAAGGTATGATCATCTCGCTAATTGTAGCGTCCTATTACGTGCATCTCAATTAGGTTCTGATTGATCCCCAAATGAAGAGTCATGCCTATTGCAATATATGTTACCAGTTAGCCCTATTAAGGAGCAGTTTCATCAGAAGTGATCAATTAGCACATCACCTTTCGATCATGATGATGCAGTGATCACTTACCATTTTAATTTGTGACTATTTAAAATTAATTTAGATTATTTTCTTGCATGGTTTTCCTAGCATGATAGCTAATGTGAGCATTTATCTTATTACAGTTGTAAATATCATGCCATTGCCTACCCAATTAAGGAGTATTCCAGTACTTAACGGGAACAATTTTGTTGAATGGAAGGACGAGCTGCTCCTTACTTTGGGATACCTCGATCTAGAAATGGCTCTAGAGGAACCTAAGCCATCTACTCCGACTGATCAGAGCTCTGCCGATAAAAGAGAAGAATACTCCAAGTGGATGCGATCAAATAAACTAAGCCTCATGATTATGAGAAACTCAATTGCTAAGAACATTAGGGGATCTTTCGCAACTAAGGATAATGCTAAAGACTACTTGGATACGATAGAGAAATCGTATCAGGCTACAGAAAAAGGTGTTATAGCTAATGGAGTAGGACTGATGAGCAAGCTGGCAACAATGAAGTTTGATGGATCAAGGAGTGTTAGAGAACATATTTATGAAATGACAAATTTAGCAGCTCATTTGAAGGATGCAGAGATGAGCATTTCGGATGGCCACCTTATTCAATTTGTGCTCAATTCACTTCCCTCTGAGTTTAGTTTAATTAGAGTGATGTATAATCAACTTCAACAAGAATGGAATATACATGAGCTGATTGCAATGTGTGATCAAGAGGAGAGGAGGTTAAAGCAAGAAGGCTTACTAACTGTCAATGTCATCTCCCAAAAGCCAAAGAAAGAGAAGAATGATATATCGAAGGATGGAAGACACTCAAGTATAAGAAAGAAGAATGAAACCCAGAAATGTTTCTTCTGCAAAAAGAAAGGCCACCTGAAGAAGAATTGCATAAAGAGGTAAGAGTTGTTTTGAAGAGAAACGTAAAGTTTCTAACTTATCTTTTGTATATTATAATACCAATTTAGTAAACAAATAGCCAGTGGTTGATTTTGGAGCCAATGTTCATATTTCTAATTATATGCAGGGATTCCTTACAAACCTGGCTCTAACTGATGAAAGTGGACCATTATGATGGGGAATCAATAAAATCCAGCGTCGAAGTGTGAGGGACATGAAGGCCCATTCTAGATGCTAGATCCCAACTAGACCTATGTACGTTTCATCAATAACTACTAATTTGATTTCTTTGTCTAGATTGGATTGAGAATGTTATGTTTTAGACCCTGGACATAGAATTTTAAATTTATTAAAGTAATGTTTTGATTGGAATTGGATATGCATGTGATGGCCTATATTGGATAAGATCCTAGGATAAGATTGGATCCACTGTTTGCTTCCATTATGGCCTTTGATACAAATCTTAGAAAAAACACTGGCTTTAAAATTGAATCATAAATGAAAACTCACCAATGTTGTATGTCAAGAGATGATAGAGAGGTTGGTGAAATATGGATATTTTATAACCTTGATTTCACTAATTTTTGTTGCCTGTATAGACTACATTAAGGGTAAATCAAAAGCAATGAGAAAACTACTGAAGGAGCCTTGGACTCTTTAAGAGTAAAATACATAGATATATGTAGAAGATGCATTTGTAGCCACCATATTACCCTGTGATTGAAAAGTCAGTAGCCATATCATTAATGCCCCACTTTTACTTCACTTGGGCTTCTTTTTAGTGAATTTTTTAGACAGTGAAAGCTAATTCCATAGCATATGCAAGTTCAAGCATAATTACATCATGATCGCCGATATTGTCAACTATCACCGATGGATTTCTCTAATTCCTTTTCCTAAAACAAGATGATTAAGGGCAAGCCAACCAGGGGATTGGAGGTAATCTGACAATCTCGCTCAAAACTTTCTCAACAAATTCGCTTAGATCATGCTTCTTGAATAAGCCAGATTGTCCCTATACCCGCTGAAAAGGTCAGCATTTAATTGAAGAAATAGGCCATACAATACAACCAATCCAATCAACAATATTCTAGCAAAGAAGAGTCTTGCCCAAACTCAGCAAGATTGTTTCTTATATGGCAAGGTATATCACCAGAGTAGTCAAAGGTATCCCTGAATCCTCTATCCGTAATGCTCACTTAAACTCGCTTAATCTATAGATTAAGAGCCATAAGGAGTCATACTTGTCACTGGTCAGATCAACTATACTTCAGTAAACTGTGTCATTCATCCCAAAATACCAGTCTATATCAATTGTTTCTAACTGGCTAGGCTCACTGTCAAGCTTTTCTACGGTAATCCACAAATTTAGGCCTTGTCACCATTTGGATCGGTGGTAATCTGCAGCTTAGCAGCAATCCGAGCAGTCCATTCCTCCTTGATTTCTGATTCCTTTTGCCTCCCTAGAGTCATTTAGTGCTACAAAAGGAGTTCATCCTTTGTCCCTTTCCAAGTTTTCACATAAGTCACATCCACTGACAGATATTTTCTCACACACATTAAATTGAACCATATTGAGAAAAAAAAAGAGCAGGAGACAGCCACAGTTTACATAAGAATTTAGAGAATTCCAGCAGCAGATAGGTGCATTCACTCTTAGTTGTTCGATTGAATTCAATTGGTTTCATTCTTAGTTATTTTTCTTGAATTTAATTGGTAGATTTCATTGCAGTAGTTTTTCTCATTCATTCAATATGCTTGCATTATTTTTGTTCATTGTGCAGTTAATTTAATTCATTCATTCATAGTAGTTTCATGCTAGTTTAATTCATCCTTATTAGTTTGACTCATTGCATTGATTTAACATATCCATTACATTTCCATTTATAAAACACGTTTGCATTCATCCTATCCCTTGCATACTAATCTAATTCATCCATCATTGCTTTTGATTCTAGTTCCATTCATCATCTCTTTTTTTTTTAATTTTAATCTTTTGAGACTAGGAGAGCAGTGATAGCAGCACAATGATAATGAGATGAAGGTTTAGATTAGGATGTCGGGCATACCCGTAATAGACACTTCTAGCTCAAAAATAAAAGTAAAAAAAAAAAAAAAATCATACACACAAAATCATCAAAAACATTGTATTTCTCTCTTGCATCCATCCCCTCATCATGCATCATCATGCTTCATGTCAATGGGCTAGATTACATTTAATCATTCATCGTTGATTGTTTGAAAAAGAGCTAGTTGCATGTGCCTTCTTTTAATCCTCCCATCATATCATCATTATCCCAAGGGATACTAGGCTTTGGAGTTTTTAACACAATGTCAAACCCCTCTTTAGAATGGCATGTCCATGAGCTTATCTTACTCAATTTGGCCTTGTTTCTAGATGACCGTGGCATATATGTCCCTCATTTTATTTTAGGCTTAGTTAGCTTTCGGTATCAGGTACCATTTGTGCCCTAAGCAATTGTTGGTTTAGATAGTGGCAGTGACAACATCACTCACCCCAACCCCAGCCCCCATTCCCCCCCTCCTCTAGGGCGCCCTTCCCTAGATGACCATGGCATATAGGTGCCCCATATCTTTAAACCAAGGTTGCAATGGGCACCTTAGCTTTTATCTTCTGCACATCATGTCACACATATTTTCAAATCTTTTTCAAGCGCATGCTTTCATCCTAGCCTATGGTTCTTTAGTTAAGGGATTCGGAGTGAGTATCAGGTGAATGGAGTTGATCCCCTTCAATAAAATAGTTGTACCACCCCCCTCCTGTTTCTTCTTCCTTTTTTCTTTGTTCAAAAAGGATAAACAGTGCATGATCTTCTTGGTTTATATTCAGGTGATTAGGATTAGATGTAAGCATTAGACTATTGATTCCTATCTGGATCATATCATTAGATATAAATAACCTTGATATTGAAATTTTTTTTTATTTCCATTCAATTCTATGCATATAGTCCATATTCATGCATTGTTTTACCTTGGAGTCTATGACTGACTTTTTTGTAAAGCCACCAAAATAGTGTTTCCTTATGAGTTAGCTTTCAAAGATCTATAATTTTGTAGAAGTTGGATCTGTGTGCATGTAATATGGGAAATTTCCCTGATTGGCCATGCATGTAGGTCCCATGCAAGATGGGACATGGTTTTCTAGTACTAGTTGGTATGGAAGTGGCTTTGCTTAGTGTATTGCAGTTTAACTAAGTTAGAGTCTTGTACGTGGGTTAGTGTTGGCAACTCTTTAGGAGAAGTGTTGCAGAGTGCGTCACTGCAAGAGTCCTGTATTTATGTTTAGCTTCTATGGTTGAATGGCTTATGCATGTTATAAAAAAAATCCTCTCTTCTCCGGTGCAAATCTCCCTTGAGATTATTTTAATTTCATCCTCTCGAGTGGTGTCACTTTGACACCATAGCTTGGGCCAAGAAGAAAACTCCTCGTAGAGCTCTCACTCTCTGATCTTCTGAGGAATACCATAACAATTTGGTATCAGAGACAGAACCTGCAGATGGATAAAGGAGCACGGATGGCCCAGATGGAAGAAGAAATGCGGGGCCTGCAGAGCTCTCAGGTTCAGTTGAAAGAAACCTCAGAGCGCCATGGTGTGCTGCTGACTGAAATCATACAGCGTTTGGAGAATCTTTGTCCTGTAGAGAGCCCATCTGGGCATTCTCAAAATTCTGAAATGTGGTGTTCGCTTGGGAACAATGGCGATATTGTAACTCGCACAATGAAATTGGATTTCCCCTGATTCGATGGCAAAAATCTGACTGGGTGACAATTTAAAGCCAAACAGTATTTCAGCTATCATAATGTACCAGCAACTCAGTGGTTGATCATCGCCTCCCTAAACACGGAAGGTGAAGCACTGGGGTGGTACCAATGGTACATTGAATACAAACCAGATGTAGCTTTTGCACAATTTGTTGAAGCTATGGAAATTCGGTTTGGCCCATCAAGGAGTGAAGATTTTACCGGGCAATTGTCAAAACTGCATCAAACCTCTAGTGTCCTGGAGTATCAGCGAGAATTCCAACGGCTTTCCAATTGGGTTACCAGGCTTTCAGCAAACTACTTGATTAGCATTTATCGCAGTGGTCTGTGTGATGAATTATGAGTTGGGTTCAAAAAATGAATCCCACCAATCGCCCTGAGGCATTCAACTTAGCCCATTTGCAAGAGGTGGAGATACAAGTGCGAGCCCTATCCATCAAATCTAACGAAGGAAGGCTTAGATTGATACCAACTTCCAATCCAACCAAGAATACAGTCCCTGTCATCAAACAATTAATTCCATTGGAAGCAAGAGAAAGAAGGGACAAGGGGTTGTGTTATCATTGGGATGAGAAGTTCACACCCACTCGTAAATGTGAAGTTCACACCCACTCATAAATGTAAAACTCAGAAATTATTTAGGGTAGAAGGATTGTTGCTAGAAGAAGAGAGGTGATGCAGAGACCCAAAATCCTCTTGCGGATTCTTCATTTGTGGAGACTGATTGTGGAGATCCCTCATCTCCAATCTAAATGCATGTCATCGCGGGAACACAACCCCTCAGACAATGCAGATCGTTGGGCAATTGTGACACTGCCAGTTGACTATTTTAATTGATAGTGGATCAACACACAATTTTATCGATCCTCTAATCATTGAAAAGACCTAGATTCCAACTCCATCAGATGCAAACTTAAGGTAATGGTTGCAAATGGAGATCGCTTGCAGGGAAGTGGCAGATGTAGAGATGTCCTCATTCAAGCTCAAGGAGTCTTGTGGAACTTTGCTACCTTATCCATGTCCTTCCAATCAAATGGGAAAGGTTTCCAGTTAAAAGGAACTCTAACCAGCAATCCACAGGTGGTGGGAGCAGATCAAATCACCAAGAATATGTGCAGCCCAGGCAGAGCTTTTGTTTTTCACTTGCACACCTTTGAAATGTCGGCCCAGCCCCAAGTGAAAGTCCCTGAAATTCAGTAACTCTTGGACCAATTTCTGGATGTTTTCAAACAGCCTCAGGGACTTCCTCTGACTAGATCTCATGATCACAGCATACCACTAGTTGATGGCACCAAACCAATTAGTGTACGACCCTACAGGTATCCACATTTACAAAAAACTGAAATTGAGAAAATTGTACTAGATCTACTCCATTGAGGAGTTATTCATCCCAGTGTCTCCCCTTTTTCATCACCAGTGCTATTAGTGAAAAAACATGATGGCACTTGGTGAATGTGCGTAGATTATAGAGCCCTGAATTGGGCCACTGTGAAGGATAAATTTCCACTACCAATCATTGATGAGTTATTCGATGAGTTGCACAGCTCAGAGATTTTTACAAAGCTGGACCTGCGCTCTGGCTATCATCAAATTCAAGTTAAATCAGAGGACATGCCTAAAGCAGCATTTCGCACACACGAGGTTCATTATGAGTCCCTTGTCATGCCCTTTGGGCTGACAAATGCGCCCTGAACATTCCAATCACTGATGAATGAAGTGTTTCGATCCTTTATGCGAAAATTTGTTCTTGTTTTCTTTTATGACATCTTGGTCTATAGTAAAAAATTTTCTGACCATCTCAATCATTTGAGAACAATTTTTTGAGATTCTGCGTGCTCATGGTCATTTTGTAAAGGCATCTAAGTGTGTTTTTGGGAGCTCTGAAATTCAGTATTTGGGTCATATTATTTCTAAATATGGAGTCTTTGTTGATCAATAAAAAATCAAGGGGGTGTTAGAGTGGCCAACTCTAACTTCTATAAATGCTTTTAGAGGATTTTTGAGCCTAGCAGGTTACGACTGGAAATTTATCAAAGGTTATGGCGTCATAGCAGCACCGTTAACTACTTTGCTCAAGAAAAATGCATGGGGGTGGAATTCAAATGCGGGACAGGCTTTTCAAGATTTAAAATCTGCAATGACAAAGGCTTCTGTCCTTGCGCTTCCAGACTTTGATCAGCCTTTTGTGATCGAATGTGATGCAAGTGGAACTGGCTTGGGTATCATCTTAATGCAAAAGGGAAGACCTATTGCCTGCTTAAGCCATAAGCTTCATGGATGCAATCTCACTCTCTACGTATAAGAAAGAGCTCTTAGCTATCATTGTTGCTGTTCAGAAATGGCGACCATATCTCCTTGGCCGGAAGTTTGTCATACGGACTGATCAACGGAGTCTCAAGTTTTTGTTGGAACAGAAAATAGCAACTCCCATTCAGCAATGTTGGCTTTCCAATCTAATGGGATATGACTATTCCATCGAGTATAAGAAAGGAAAAGATAACAGCGTTGCAGATGTATTATCTTGTGTGCATGAAAAGACCCTCGCTGCGATCTCACAGCCTATCCCCACATGGGTCACACGAGTAAAAGAAGAGGCCATTAGTTCTTATTTCAACAATTTGAAAGCCAAATTGGAAGCAAAATTTTTAAATACTTACAAATATTTTGAGAAGGATGGAGTTTTTTGGAGAAAAGGGAAACTTCTACTTGCACTTGATTCTTCTCTAAAACTTCTACTTGCACTTGATTGTCCTCTATGTTATGATATATTTCTGGAGTTACATGCTTCCCCCACTTCGGGCCACTCAGGTTATCACAAAACTGCAAAACGAGTGGTGGCCTCATTCTATTCGTCACTCATCAGGATGGGGAAAAAATATCAAACAATGGGTCAAGGATTGTGATATATGCCAGCGGGTTAAAAATTAAAATGTTCCACTTCTGGGGCTGTTGCAACCATTACCCATTCCAGAGAAGGTATGGCAAGATATATCTTTGGATTTTATTGAAGGCCTCCCTCTTGCTTCCTCCAAATCTGTGATTTTTTTCGTGGTGGACCACCTTAGCAAATATGGCCATTTCTTACCTCTTCCTCACCCATATACAGCACAAGTAGTGCCAAAGGTTTTCTTTGAAAATATATTTAAGTTACATGGAATGCCGGCCTCAATTGTCTCCAATCGTGACCCTATTTTTACCAGCTGATTTTGGACTGAATTGTTCAAATTACAAGGAGTTTCATTGAATATGAGTTCCTCATACCATCCACAGCCTGATGGGCAAACCGAAGTTCTCAATCGATGCTTGAAAGTTACCATCGCTATTATGTTAGTGACCAACCTAGGTCTTGGACTCGCTGGATACCATTAGCAAAATGGTGTTATTACACTATTTTTCAATCAGCCATTCAAACCACTCCTTATGAAGCAGTATATGATGTTGCCCCTCCTACTCTCTTATCTTACAAAGCAGGCACCACCAAAGTCCAAGCAGTGGAAGAGGAGTTAAGGGACAGAGAGGTGGAACTGCAACTTTTGAAAGACAATCTTTACGAGGCTCAAGCTCGAATGAAAAATAATGCGGATACTCATCAGTCTGAAAGAGTTTTGATTTTGGTGATTGGGTGACTTGGGTGTTACCTCCGACTCCAACCTTACAGACAGAGCACTTTGGCTACATGCCGTTCCCAGAAGCTCTCTGTCCGCTACTTTGGCCAATTTCAAATTGTACTGAAGTTGGGATCAGTTGCCTATCGCTTGGGTTTGCCAGTGAGCAGTAAGCTTCACCCTATGTTCCATGTCTCTCAATTAAAGAAGAAGATTGGCTCCCATGTTCAACCACATCCTACACTACCTCCTTTGACTGAGGGGGCATTGCACCCATTTCCAGAAGCTATTTTGGACAGAAGGATTGTCAAAAGAGGCAACATTGCAGATATAGAACTGTTAAATACAATAGCAAGGAACCACTGAAGTGTTGGCTTTTACGTGGGCTTAAAAAATTCGAAGTGTTTTTCAAATTGCTTTCTCATTTTTCTTCTTACTTCACGTGGAGGCAAAAGACATCTTTGTGTATTTGCTAGAGTGCCACATTGGAAATGAGCAAAAGCTTTGAAGCTATATATGTAGTTCCTTTTTCCATATACATCAAGTTGTTTTGGACTCTTTTGCTACAAGCCCTATGTATACGCACTAGTCGGGCTTGGCCCGGGGAGGCTAGGTTCGAAAAACGTTTAACTGGGCGTATGTCCGCGACGCGCATCCTACGTGATCATCACGGGCAAGGGGGTGTAAATCCAAACCCGGCCTTCCTTGGGGGACCCTTATTTTAAAAAAATGTTTTATTTAATTGCATTTAATGGTCTTTTATTGCTTCTATAATGGCCCTAAACCATTTCGATTTTTTTTATTAATTCCGTTTGATGGTCTTTTATTGCTTCTATAATTGCCCCAATGTGACCTTTTGCAAAAAATTATAAGTTATTTTTAAAAACGTTTTTTTATTAAACAAAGACATTTATTTTTAAAAAACATTTTATTTAATTGCGTTTAATGGTCTTTTATTGCTTCTATAATGGCCCTAAATCATTTTGAATTTTTTTATTAATTCCGTTTGATGGTCTTTTATTGCTTCTATAATCGCCCCAATGTGACCTTTTGCAAAAAATTATAAGTTATTTTTAAAAATGTTTTTTTATTAAACAAAGACATTTATTTTTAAAAAACATTTTATTTAATTGCATTTAATGGTCTTCTATTGCTTCTATAATGGCCCCAACGTCAATATTTTTAGATATATATCTGGGGCGCCTGAATTTATAATTATATTCTTCTTCACGATTTTTTCTTGTTTGGTTGTCTCTGTTCTACCCTCTGAGGACATCAAATACATTGGAGTCCAACTTTCACAGTCTTTGTGTACCACCAAGCAAATACAGAGAATGTCGCTGTATCCTGGGGGCGGTTCTATTTAGAACCTTTGCATCTGGGTTACTACCCAAGGGGCGGAACTCATCATTTAGACAATGTCATCTCACGTGCCTTAGCCCATTGTTGCTGCCACAAACTCTCTCCGATTTTCACCGACTGTCATCACCTCTCAACTTCAAGATTGGTATACTTGTTCAACTTTTGCCCCAATTTTTATAGCTTTATTTATAACAATTTTAGGATTTACAATCAAATTCATGCATCAGGATTTGGTTCGGTTAGATAGCTGACGGATCTAATTTCTTTTGCTGGCAGCAAAAAGTATTATTTCTGCTAACTTCACTAAAAATAGCATACCTATATATGTTTTGACTGAACCATGCCTTGAACGTGAAGAAGGCCCTGGTGGCTCATACGTATGAAAAAAGTGGAAAGAAAACGATTACTTGTGCAAGAGCTACATTCTGAACTTGGTGGCAGGCAATATTTATCATATGTACTCTGATTCTTGGTTCGCAAAAAACCTCTGTAATGTTCTTAATAAGAAATACAAGACTGAGGAATCGGGAGCCAAGAAGTACACAGTTGGTCGTTATCCCTGAACCTATTTTGCTCCAAGTACATGGCTTAAAAACCATAGCTAATGACATTGTTAAAGATGGAATCCAAGTTGATGAGCAATTCTAAGTGACAACTATCATTGAAAAATTACCATCTACTTGGAAGGACATTCAAAAGGCTCTTCGACACAAAGGGAGGGATTATTCCTTGGAGCACCTTTAGCGCTATTTGAGAATCGAGGAAGAGGCTCGGATTAGTGATAAAAAAAATCAAGCTACTAATAGTGAAAAAATACATTTAGTTGAGACTAAAACCAAAATGAATGATGAGAAGAAAGGAAAATTTGATCACAATTTGAGCAAAAATAAGAAGAATAATGTCTCCTTCAAGCAATAGAATCGAAAGATAAACCCAAATAAGTTCAGTAAAAACCAAGGGATTGATAAGCCACAAATTAAGGGTGGTTGTTTTGTATGTGGAAAGCCAGGACATTTTAAGAGAGAATGTTGTTACAGAAAGAAGCTTTTACAGCAGTCCTAGCCCATAAAACCCCAAGCTAATGTTACAAAAGAGGAACACTTAGTTGCTGTGATCTTTGAAGTGAATACCATTACCACTGCCAAAAATGAAGGATGGTGGATTGACACAGGTACAACCACACATGTTACCTATGATAGAGGTGCATTTAAAACTTATGAGGAGGTCACAAACACCTGTAAGCTTGCTTTGGGAACTATTGTTACTACTCCAGTAATCGGTAAAGGGAAGGGTGAACTTCAGTTTACTTCTGGAAAAACTGTGACTCTATTGAATGTGTTCCATGCCCCTCGCATGCGAAAAACCTAGTTTCAGTTTCTTTTGAATAAGGCTAGATTTAAGCAGATCATAGAATCTAACCAGTTTGTAATCACAAAGAAAGGGATATTTGTTGGTAAGGATTATGCATGTAATGGAATGTTTAAACTGAATGTTATTAATAATAATGTTGTTACTTCTTCTGCTTATATTGTAACTTCTATTGATGAATGGCATGGTAGATTATGACACATTAATTTCGAAACTATGAAAAATATGAGTAATGATGGCTTGATTGATAAGTATACCAATGAACATAAAAAGTGTGAAATCTATTCTCAAGCCAAAATTCCTTGTAAACTTTTTCATAATGTGGAAAGGCAGTTTGAGCTGCTTTAACTAGTGCATTCTGATATTTGTAATTTAAGTAATACTATGACTAAAGGTGAAAAATATTATTTTAATACTTTTATTGATGATTGTTCTAGATATACTTATGTATACCTTTTAAGAACTAAAGATAAGGCATTATCTAAATTTAAATTTTATGTTTCAAAAGTTGAAAATAAATTAAATAAAAGGTGGTTACTTTTAGGAGTGACAGATGTGGTGAATATACTTCAAAATATTTTTCAAATTTTTGTGAATCTAAAGGAATTAAAAGAACCAGTGTTGCCTCCTATGCACCACAACAAAATAGAATAGCAGAAAGAAAAAATAAAGCTTTGATTGAAATAGTTAATTGCACGTTGATTTTCTCTGGTTGTCCAAAAAATCTGTGGGGTAAAGCTTTATTGTTTGCATGTTACATACTGAATAAAAGTTTATATTCTAAGACCAACAAAACACCTTTTGAGATTTGGGAAGGAATGAAACCTAATCTAAAATAGTTTAGAGTGTGGGGTTGTTTGGCTTATGTTAGAATAGTTTATCCTAAAAGGCCCAAGTTAGGCCCCACTTGTGGGAATATGTCTTCATAGAATATGCACAAGATAGTGCTCCTATAGGTTTCTTAAGGTAGATGACCAAAAGCTAGTTGAGTTTTGAGATGCATATTTCTTTGAAACTATTTTTTCTTTTAAATCTAAACTTATATTAGCACCCTCCTCATCGAAAAGGGCTTTAGAAATTTTCGAGGAAGAGGAATGACAACCTAGAAGGAGTAAAAGACTTAGGACTGTCATTAGTTTTGGTTCTAATTTTAAAACATATCTAGTTGAAAAGGACCCATCTACTTTTAAGGAGGCTATGGCTTCTCATTTGCCTTTTGGAAGAAAGCGTTAGATGATGAAATTGAACCATTTTATCAAACAATACTTTGGAACTAGTTGACTTACCTTCAACACCAAACCTTTAGGGTGCAAGTGGGTTTTTAAGAAAAAACTAAGATCTGATGGATCAATAGAAAAGTACAAAGCCAGGCTTGTAGCCAAAGGCTTTAAACAAAAAGAGCAAGTAGATTTTTTCGACACTTATTGTCTAGTGTCAAGAATTAGTTCAATTAGAATCTTGAATGTTGTTGCTGCAGTTCATAATTTAGTTATTCATCAAATGGATGGTAAAACTACCTTTTTTAATAGGATTTAGATGAAGAAATATATATGAATCAACTAGACGGTTATGCTATAAAAGGCCAAGAGTATAAGGTGTGTAAGTTGATAAAATCCTTATATGAACTAATTCAAACACCTAAACAATGGCATATGAAATTTGATGAGGTTATGATTTCCAATGGCTTCAAAATAAATGAAGCTTAGAAATGTATTTACTATAAATCTAATGGTGATTCAACAGCAATATTATACTTATATGCTGATGATTTACTAATTTCTGGAACTAACTTGGATTGTGTTAATGAAACAAAGTTACTTTGCTCCAAAAATTTTGATATGAAAGACTTGGGGGAAGTAAGTGTAATATTAGGAATCAAAATTATTAGAAATGACACTAAAATTAAATTGTCACAATCACATTATATGGAAAAAGTTTTGAGAAAATTTGATCACTTTCATTGTACACCAATGTCTACTATTTTTTATCCTAGTATTAAATTAATTAAAAATGATGGTGATAGTATAGCATAGCTTGATTATGCCAGTGTAATTGGTAGTTTAATGTATGCTATAAACTGTACTTGCTCTGATATAGCTTATGCTATATGCAGACTAAGTAAATATACTAGTAATCTTAGTGTTGAACATTGAAATGTTGTATTTAAAGTACTTAAATATTTAAAGCATACTATGGACTATGCATTGTGTTATACTAATTATCCAGCGGTAGTTGAGTGTTGTAGTGATGCTGACTAGACCTTAGACTTAGATGATTCGAAGTCTACCGGTGCTCATATTTTTACCTTGGGAGGTGCGGCAATTTCTTGGCGATCTAAGAAACAAATTACCATTTCACATTCCACTAAGGATTTAAAATTCCTAGCTTTGAAAGCTGCTGCAACGGAAGCCAAATAGATTAAAAATTTATTATTTGATATTCCTTTGTGGACTAAACCAATCCCTTCTATTATTATTCATTGTGATAATACTGCAACAATTATTAAAGCCCACAATGTCACATGCAGTCAAAAGTCTAGACAAGTACGGTTGCAACATAGTTATGTAAGACAATTACTTGAAGAAGGAATAATTACAACTGATTATGTAAGATCAAATGACAATTTAGCTGATCCTTTGACAAAAGGCCTTGCAAGAGAAAAGATAAAGGTGACGAATAAAGGGATAGGTTTTAAGCCCATAAATCTCAATAGTGGGAATCTAACCTAATGACCGGAGATCCTAAGAAATAGGTTCAATGGGAAGAACAAGCTATCTTGATGATTGGAGTACTGACAATAAGAGAATATGTGTCTCTTAAAACTCATCCCTATTATGCTATGACATATTATGTGAGATTAAAAGTCAGTATATAACCTGTAGCAAATGAGGTTAGATTTATTTAATCCTTAATGAAATCTATAGCCTAAATGGTGAGATGCATACCTACTAGAGCACTCTTAATAGACTCGCCTATATGAACAAGAAAGTGAAGCCACTTGCTATTAAAACTTGAGCAAATTCTCTAGAGCACTCAAGAAATCCAAGATAAAAGCGCATTGCCGTAATGTGCTAACCGAAGGACTTCAATTATTAACTTGACATATTTTTTAACCAATTTACAGAGTTAAAGTTCAAGACTTGATCACTTTAACTCCTATAGGTTTAAAAATTGTTTCATGACAGTGAAGTTCAAGCTCTGTCATCTTACCAATATGATGCTCATTGAAAACTTTGAAACAGGAGGAGATTATTGGTTTTTATGTGGGTCTCAAAAATTCAAAGTGTTTTTCAAATTGCTTTCTCTTCTTTCTTCTTACTACATGTAAAGGCAAAAGACATCTTTGTGTTTTTGCTAGAGTCCCACATTGGAAATGAGTAAAAGCTTTAAAGGCTATATAAGTAATTCCTTGTCCTATACATATCAAGTTGCTTTGGACTCTTTTGCTACAAGCCTTATGCGTACGCATGAGTCGAGCTTGACCCGAATGGCTAAATCCGAAAAACGTTTAACTAGGTACATGCATGCCTACGACGCGCATTCGGCATGACCATCGCGCGCAGGGGGTGCAAATCCCAGCCAAGCCTTCCTTAGGGGACCTATATATCAATATAGAATTAGTGACCTTTTGTAGAAAATTATAAGTTATTTTTAAAAACATTTTTTATTAAACAAAGACATTTATTTCTAAAAAAACGTTTTATTTAATGGTCTTGCAAATGAATGTTAAATGGTTCTTAAATTAAACCGTTTAAAATTTTGGTTTAAAATTTTAAATCGTTTTTATTAGTTTCATTTAATGGTCTTTTATTACTTCTACAATAGAACCAACGTCAATATTTTTAGATATATTTATGGGGCGACTGGGTTTATAATTATCTTCTTTTTCTCGGTTTTGCCTGCTCTGGTTTTCTCTGTTCTATTCTCTGAGGGCATCAAATACATTGGAGTTTGACCTTCACAATCTTAGTATGCGACAAAGCAAATACAAAGAAGGTTATTGTATCCTGGGAGCGGTTTTTTTAAAAACTTTCACATCTGGGTTACGAACCAAGGGGCCGTGAACTCGTTCTAAAGAAAGCGCCACCTCATGTGCCTCTGCTCATTGTTGCTGCCACAAACTCTCTCCGATTTCTGCTTACTGTCATCACCTCTCAACTTCAAAATTGGTATTATTGTTCTGCTTTTGCCCCAATTTTTTTAGATTTATTTATTACATGAAGCTGATGCCATATGGGAGTGTTACACTTGGCTGATGGAGAACTTTCCTGGAGTTAACCTCGTGGAGAGGGTTAAACAAAAGGGGGTGGATTGATATGGGAAATATCCCTGATTGGCCATGCATGTAGGTCTCATGCAAGATGGGACGTGGTTGTCTAGTACTAGTCCGCATGGAAGTGGCTTTGCTTAGTGTATTGCAGTTTAACTAAGTTACGAGTCTTGTACGTGGGTTCAGTTGTGGGTTAGAGTTGGCACTCTTTTGGAGAAGTGTTGCAGAGTGTGTAACTGCAAAAGTCCTGTGCAACTGCAGGAGTCCTGTATTTATGTTTAGCTTCTATGGTTGATTGGATTATGCATGTTATCAAAATAAATCCTCTCCTCTGGTGCAATCTCCCTTGAGATTATTTTGATTTCATCCTCTAGAGCAGTGTCGCTCTGACACCATAGCTCGGGCAAGAAGAAAACTCCTCGTAGAGCCCTTACTCTCTGGTCTTCTGAGGAATACCATAACAGCATGAAGTTGCCGCATTGCTTTGTTTTTTCGAAATTGGCTCTTCGGGAAAAAAACTGCAGATTTACATAACCTGTACCCTATTTTGCAACACTTTTTATAGTGGGTTTCCGTGGTTGGGATTTTTTTGGGATTTTCCTGTTGATGCGCATTTGACTATAGTTTCAAAGTTGTAATAAAAGTTAAAAAAAACCTGGTACTAAACGTGGCTCGAAATCCAAAATCTGCTATCCCTCTAACAAATTAAGAACATGAACATTGCAGATTAAATAACTATTATAAACAAATGCTTGAAATCAATTATTTTTAAGATAAAATGCAACAAAACTTTAAATTATCAAAAGTACTGTA
Source organism: Sextonia rubra (assembly GCA_037013555.1). Taxonomy (NCBI): domain Eukaryota; kingdom Viridiplantae; phylum Streptophyta; class Magnoliopsida; order Laurales; family Lauraceae; genus Sextonia; species Sextonia rubra. Next base: position 18,027,603 of record JASUAD010000024.1, on the reverse strand, counting down.
AACAAGGGAACCCCTCTCCTACGCAGGTGTGGATAGTATTATGTGCTCACAGTTGTTCCGTGGGTTCATTTGAGTTTAAAATAATAAAGTTGCTGCATGGGGATGACAAACCGAAAAGAAAATGGTAATTTCGTGAGGCCCCCAGAAAAATCCTGCCTAGGAAACTTGCTCGGAGATGCAGAGAAAGAAAAAAAGGAGAAGAAAGGAGAGTAGAAAAGATAAAAAGGAGGGGCAGAAGGAAGGAGAATAGAGATGTCTGGCAACTCCTATCACGTGTGATCCCATCGTAGTTATCCCATTAGTGGACCCATGATGTTCCTTTGAGTGGGCTGCATCCACATTGGTGGTTGGATTTTGGGGTCAAACGTTTGATTTTGGGGGTAGACCCACAAATTTCATGGAATTTCAATAGTAGGCCCAAGACTTATAAATTTTGTTAGCAGACCCACATCTGGCCCCAGGACCATATATGTAGGTCCACCTAAGAAAAGTGATAAAAATAGCAGGCTTGACCCTACACATCTATCTCTTCCTATTTACTTTAGGATGAAAGAAATGAAAAAATTACTTTACATGTTTCAAAGTTAATTTTAAAAGAGACAAAAGACTTCATTCTCGCTTATCTCTCCCTTTGAGTAAGAGAGAACGAAAAAAACAAATCAAGCCTCTAACAGTAGCTTGAAAACATGTCCTCCGTTTTCCATGTACAAGAAAATCTCTTACCTGGGTTATTCCTTCACGGAGTTGCAGAAACAGGTAGAGATGAAGAACTGAGACGATAACATGCCTTATCTACAAACCTCATCGCTTCGCTTGATCCAAACAACCAAATGTACAACAAGCAAGCCAAAGGGGTTTTCATTTGAAATGGAGGGTGAATGCATAAACATAGGGGGTGATGGGCCACTGGCCCATAGCCCTCTTGGTCTATTTCCGGATCCAAGTTGGGCGACCTTACCCAGGATCTTACACCTTGGTCTGCCCCTGATCATGTGTGTGGTCCACCATAGTATGATCAAACCCATTCATAACACTTTTATGCCCTTTACCAAAAACTCAAGAAACCCAAACCTCTCTACAAGGAAAATAAAAATGAGAAAGGAAAGAAAAACTTTTTATTTTCTTGAATATTTCGTTATCTTTTTTCCTTGAGAGAGCAATCTAACATTGGTTCCCCCCCCCCCCCCCCCCCCCCCAAAAACAAAACAAACAAATAAAAAGAAACAAAGGAATTCATACAGAAACAAAATGTATTTATTTGTTTGTTTATTGTTGAATAGATGAGCATTGGAGAATTCTGATATTGGGTATTTTTATAGTAGCATCATCGGTTGTTCATTTTCGTTTGGATGAAAAGGGTTCCTTTTGTCCGTTCATTTCATCTCCAATTCCCTTGGTTGAATTTCGTACAACTGAATTAATTCCCGTGTGGGTGTTGGTTTTAATAATATTTTTCTATGTGCGAGGCCAGGAACAATAGTGAGTGTTGAAATGACCTGTTGAGGGGAAAGAGGTTCAGGAACATTGAAGGTTTTTTGAGTGTTGTATGTTTCATGCTATAGGCCTAGGCAGCACCGCTACTTTAATAATACGCTCGTGCCCATATTGGGTAAGTATTTGATATTGATATACATATAGGTATGGCAAAATATATATTGAGTATGGTCAAATATACTTGGTACATCTTTGACTTTATGGTTACACACCCAGTATGCATACGGTATGTATTCCACTTTTTTCCAACTTTTATCTTTAAAAAGAAAACCTAAAGGGCCTAAATGCAAAATTTCTATTACTTAAAAGAGGCCAACCCTAATTTCACTCATTCCTTTCACTCGTTGTTCCTCTTTTGATATTGAAGAAAATGAAAAGAAGAAAGAAACGACAAAAACAAAAAAGGGTCTTTCCATCGGCTTCCTTACTGTGATCATCTTCCTCACTATGATCTTCTTGAGCGATCGTCTTCCTTACTACAAAGAAGAGGAAAAAGAGGCGATGTACCTATTGCACCCACTCTCCTGCTGCACTTGCACGTCGACCACAGTTGTAGGTCCTCTTCTTTTCTTTTTTTTTTTCCTCTGCTCTACTCTATAATTATTTTTTTCCTGCTCTGCTCTGCTAAAAAAATACATTTGCTGCTAATTTTTTTTTCTTGCTCTGTCCTGCTATTAGTCTATGTTTACTACTATATTTTCTTTTTTTTTCTTTTCTGCTTTGTTCTACTGTTGCTCTGTGTTTGGTGCTTTTATTTTTTTGCTCTGATGTTGCGTTGCTACTACATTTTCTTTTTCTTTTCTTTTTTTCTGCTCTGCCCTGCTACTCTGTGTTTGCTGTTTTTTTTTTTAATGCTCTGCTCTGCTCTACTGTTGGCTGTTACTTTGCAACTATATTTTCTTCTTTTTTTTTTCTTCTCTGCTCTGCCGCTCTACATTTGCTATTTTTTTTATAAGCTCTACTCCGCTGTTGCTTTGCTGCTGTATTTTCTTTCTTTTTCTGCTCTGTATGTCTACTACTTAATTTTCTTTTCTTTTTTTTTTCTACACTGTTATTGCTGTTGTCATGCTGTTGTTTGTTTATTCTTTTTTTTTTCCTGCTCTGCTGTTTACCACAGCTACTGCTGTTGCTATTTTTTTCTACCATTACTGTTGCTCTGTCGTTCGCTGTTGCTGTTGTCCTTTCCATTTTTGAAGTGTATTGGCTGTTTTTTAAATGTTTGGTTGTTTGGCTATTTGATTATTTATTAATTGTTGTAGGATAAAAACAAGTTTATCAAGTTGTTTAGGTTTACTAGTGCAAGTGTAAGTGCAAGTGACACTGATGAACCTGTGGATCCTCTTTAGAAGTACGTAACCATATTAAAAAGAAAGGGATAAGGAAGTGCGAATGCAAAATAGCAATGCAATTATTGTAATGGTGATTTTCAAGGGTCATACCATAGGGTTAAACTACATTTGTTACAAATTAAAGGGCAAGGAATTAGATACTATGTTAATGTGAAGGGTGATGCTCTCTTTCAAATGAAAAAGGAAAGTGAAGAAACCGAAAATCGGAAGAAGATGGCTAAACCTAAAAATGTTTCTTTACCAACCTCCTCTTATCCTATTAGTAGTAGGATGACAAAAACAATAGATGTTGGAAGTGAAAGTGGAGGGTTTAGATTGGAGGATATGAGTTAAGAAAAAGAAAGGCCATTGGAAATAGTGCCTTGGAGAAGGCATTCAATCAATGTGCTAGGGAACATTTGCATTCTTTGATTGTTCGGATGTTTTACTTAGGTGGATTGCCTTTTCATTTGGCTAGGAATCCTTATTTTGTAGATGTTTTTCAGTTTGCTGCTGAAAATCAAATTAGTGAGTATGTACTTCCCGGTTACAATTTGTTGAGGACTACACTACTTAAAAGAGAAAGTGCAAATGTTGAAAAGCTATTGGAGTCATTGAAACAATCATGGAAAAAGAACGGGTTAAGTATTGTTACCAATGGATGGACTAATGCACGAAAAAGTCCTCTTATCAATATTATGGGAGCTTTGAAGGATGGAGCTATATTCTTGAAAGCGGTTAATTGTGAGGGTGAGTTCAAAGACAAGCACTACATTGCCCAATTAATGTGTCAAGTAATTGATAATGTTGAACCTAAAAATGTAGTTCAAGTAATTACCGATAATGCTCCTGTTTGTAGTTCAGCTAAATCAATCATTGAAGGTAAATACTCCCATATTTTTTGGACACCATGTGTAGTTTACATCCTTAATCTTGTTTTTAAGAATATATGTTCTGTAAAGAAAATTGGAGTCGCTGCCTATGCTTATGATGAATGCTATTGGATTACTCATGTTGTTGATGATGTGATGTTTATAAAAATTTGTATTGTGAACCATTCTATGAGGTTGGTGATTTTTAATGACTTTGTGCCTTTAAAGTTACTTACTGTGGTGGAAACGCGTTTTACATCTGCTGTTGTAATGCTGAAAAGGTTCAATCTGATCAAATGTGGCCTTCAGACAATGGTTATTAGTGAAAAATGGAATAGTTACAAGGAAGATGATGTTGGTAAGATGGCATTTGTGAAGAAAAATATGTTGAGTGACATCTTCTGAGACAAGATAGCATACATATTATCTTTCGCATTGCCTATTTATAAGATGATTAGAGTTTATGATACTAATAGACTATATTTGTACTTGGTTTATGAAATTTAAGACCTGATGTTTGAAAAGGTGAAGGTAGCCATCTATAGGCATGAAGGGAAACTGGACATTAGGAGTCTAATTCTTTTTCTATAGTGCGCTAAATACTTGTTGAAATGTGGACCAAAAGTAGCACATCACTTCATTGCCTTGCACATTCATTGAACTCTAGGTACAACCCAATACTTTTTGTATTTGGTTTTTTCTTTGAATATGATATAAAAATACATAATTTACTTACACTTTCATCTTTCCGTAATTCAAGTATTATAATGCAACGTGGCTTGATGAAAATCCCAATAGCGTTCCTCTTCACAAGGATGAAGAAATCTCAAATATGAGAACAAAGTGCCTTAAGAAATACTTTCCATAGCCGAAGGATGGAAGGGTTGTTACAACAAAAAATGCCAAGTTTTCAAGTTGTTTGGAAAGTTTTGGGGAATCTAATTCAAAATTTGATAAAGGAGTAATGGAACCAATTGTTTGATGGTGTGGACATGGGTTTTCTACACCAATTATCCAATATTTAGCATTGAAATTACTTAGCCAGTGATATTCCTCATCATGTTATGAAAGGAATAAGAGCACCTACTCTTTCATTCATTCCATTAGAAGGAATAAAATAACACCAGAGCATTGTGAAGACTTGATCTTCGTGCATAACAATATTCGTCTTCTATCAATGAGGAGTCGACAGTACACGGAATGAGAGACCAAGCTCTAGGACATTAGTGGAGATGCATTTGATTCATTAAAGGTTGCTGGCTTATTTGAAGTTGCAAATATTTCACTTGATGAGCCTGATATGAAAGCTATATTATTTGATGAAGGTGATGCAGTTCAAGTTGATGGATAACTTTGTTTTCAGTGCTTTGGTTTGTTGTTTTTGTAATAATGACAGACATTAAACTCTCAGTGTTTACGTGGCTTTTGACTTTTGTTGTAATGACAAATATTAAACTCGATGGTTTATAAGTTGACTTTGTAATGATATTAAGTAATTGTTGGATTATTGCATCTAAGAATTCTAACTTATTTTAAAATTTTAATTATTAGTCTATTGCATTATTAAAATTTTAAAAAATATAATTTTTAATGGGCATACTTTAGCTATACCCGTATCCCGTTTTTTAAAAATTTCACCAAATCAGTGTACCCATACCATATCCACACCGGTACCTGTACCGCTACCCGTGCTTCCTAGCTATAGACATTGAATGTCAAAGGTTAATATAATTTTGAATGTGTTGAATGTTTCATGTTGAGTGTTGGAATTTTGGTAGTGTTGAATGTAGCAGATATTGTTGTAGCAGGTTTCAATCTGTTGGACATTTGAATGTTTAGAGGTTGAAGTTGTTGAATATGTGAATGCTGGAGGTCGAATGTGTTGATTTTGATTCAAGAGCTGAATCTAACGGATTTGTGTAATGAGTAATGTGGACTATCATGTTGAATTTGAGATTATTATGTAAATGTAAATGTGAATGTGAATGTGTTGCATATTCACAGATAGCGCTGGTAACGGAAATTTGAATGAAGTTTTTTAAATGTGAATGTGAATGCCTCATTTTTAACGGGCTGAGCGTATAGACTCATCATCCAAGTATTTTCTTGCTTTGTTAGCATATAGACTCATCATCCAGGTTTGAGAGCATATTTGGACCCGAAGTTTGTTGTGTCCAATACGAATCACTGTACTATTAGTTCTGAAATTGTTGAATCTAACAAGTTGAGCCTTCTTACTCATAATCATTCAGTCTCATCCGCCCAAAATAAAAACAAGATCAAGTGAAGAAGATGCCATCAGTCTAATCCGAATAGTGTAGATTCTACATATCTCAATCTAACAAACAACCAATCCAAAACAGTAGAAATTATATTAATATGTTTTTTGGTAAAATGTGCGTTATCGATCTCAACCGAAGTACAATTTTATTTAGATGAGAATATTGTGTACAACAGTAAGTTAGCCATGGGCAATGAGACAGGTATATAAGAAAATAAAAAAAAATCAATAAAGATACACTAGAGAAGGAGAAAATCTAAAATTAAAAAAAATCAACAAAGATACACTAGAGAAGGAGAAAATCTATCTCTTAGATCCATTAATTCCCAACCCACAGCCTCTTCAACCATTTCTTGAACTCCATCGTATCAAAGACTCGCTCTCACTGTAAGACCACAAAACTCCATCTCAATCAAGCCCCTATTTCCATCCAAATCCTCTCTCAACATTCTCCAAGGCTCATTTACCAAAACGAAAAAAAAAAAAAGCTCCAAGGCTCATCAGACCTTTGCAATTTCAAAGAGAGCTGAATTCCTCTTCGAGCATTGCAAAGTAATGACTTCCTTTTCCCCATTGAGAAATAGAGAAAAATAAAAACAAAACACAAAGATTCAGAGAACATAAGACCCACATCACATATCTGAAGTAGCAATCATTATAGATTAAAAAATAAACATTCAACCGTACAAGAGAGTTGCATTCAATGTCCCAACAAACTGATAATCCCCTAAAAATGTAATGCATTTACAATAAAAAAACCATTTTATAAACAAAAAAAGCACGAACGTGCACTCCGACAAATGTGCTTTTCAATTTAATGGAAAACACGATTAACCGAGAAAAATCCTAGAAGTGCAAATGGCCTTTTTTTTTTATAAAGTGCGAATGGCCCTAGCATGCACAAAAAGGGAGCATTTTACAAGAAAAATCTCCTTAAACCCAATGGAGACAAAAAGGCCCTCAAGGTTTTTTCTGCACTGAACTGATCTTAGGGCCTTTTTGGGCATTTTTGTTGCTTTAGCTGAATAGTGATATCCCCAATTACCAACATATACAAGTGATGATATCTTCACTTCTTCTTCTTCCTCCTACTCATTCCATCTCTACCTACTCTTTCCTCCAACTCCTATCACCCCCCTCTCCAATCCAAACGAAAACAAGCAAATAAATGACCCTCTCTCTTGTAGACTCAAATCAATTGCCCTAAACATCTTCCTCCTTGCTCGACCTCTCACTTGACCTCCTCTCCTTTCTTGCCCTACTCTTAGATAGCTTCTTCCTCAGCACCAATTAGCCGGTCTCGCTCATGACGAGTGCTCTCTATTTTTGTCCTTTCTTTCTCTCTCAACAAATCCAGCTAAATCTCCCTTCCATGATGAAAATCGCGATATCGGTTGCGGTATTGGTCGGTCCAAAAAACCGATACGGTATCGGTATCTGTCGCGATTCGCGGTCCGTCGCGGTGTGAATTTTTTTTTAATCCAAAAAAATTTGAAAAAATATCCAAAAAATCCAAAATATTAGAAATGCTGGAAAACAATGTTTTTTTTTTCATTAGTAATATATAAATCAAAATATCGGTCCCCCTAAGTTATGATATCCTGTATCGCTGTCTTGTCTAAAAATGTGATTTTTTTTTATAAAAACCATAATTATGACTTATAAAATATGAACTATCAATTAGTATGAAATTTTAGAGAATACAACTTATTGATAATTTATATATAGTGGTTGTACCCTTGTACTTGTATCTTGTATAATATATAACTCTATCCATATCATTATTTATCAGTCATCATTCATTATTCAACAACCATCAATTCATCACTCAATTATCAAGCAAGTTGTAAAATTCAAGAACATGAACATTAACATAACATATGACATAATGATAGTAAAATAAATCATAAATCAAATTATTGGACCCCTTAAGTTATGTTCATGTATTGCTATCTAATCTAAAGCTATATAAATTTTATTTATAATTAAATTAATTTAGATACATATAATAAACAAGTTAAAATATCATAAATTTTATAAAATGCAACGTGATTATGACTTATGGGCTATCTATTAGTATGAAATTTAACAAAATAAAGTTTGTACTCGTCACTCAATCATTAAGTAAGTTCTACCTTGCGCTTGTAAGATAACATGTTTTATTATGATAGTATAGTAAAACACAAAGCAACTAGATATTTATAATTTACTTAAAATGATGATAAATTTGAGTAATTATTTTATAAAGATCAACAAGACTTTAATAAAAATTCTGATTTTTAAAACCTCAAATAGTTGATCTAACCTCAATATGTATTGATTTAAAATAATAAAAGGTACTCACAATTAAAAAAGCATAAAATCATCATTTTTAAGTTTTTTAAAAAAAATACAAAATGCTCACCTCGATAGAATTGTATATGATTTTCAAGACTATATTGATTAAAAAAAAGTATTTTTGATACCTTGCAAGTGAAATAGGTGTTGAGGAAAAAAAAAGGTGGCATATGATATATTTAAAAGGAGGAAAAAAGAAAGAAAATAGGACAAAAATTTTTTTTTTTAAATAGTGGGCCAATATTTTGACCGATATCGACCGATATATCGGTTCACACCAATAATTTGAAATATCGGCCGATATTATCCGATATTTTGGGGATATTTTGCCAGGACGATACAGAAAACCGATAACTTCAAATTATCGTACCGGTATGAACCGATACCGGTTCGTATCGGCCGATACGAACAGGTATCGGTCGAGAATTTAAACCATGCTCCCTTTCATGCAAGCAGCACTCTTTCTCCCTTTCTCACCCAAACCCAGCCCATTTTTTGTTTTAGCAGCTAGCACTCTCTCTCTCTCTCTCTCTCTCTTCCAAATCTAGCCTCATATTTATCTTCTTTTCTCCATATTCAGACAATGTCACCCAAAACCATCCCCCATTTCACCTTTATTTGTCACACAAACCCTTTCCCCAATTTCTCTTTCGCCAAAACTAATCTAATATATGCAAGTGATCAATTCATGTTTATTTTGACACTCATTTTCTTTGTCGCCCAATTTTTTTTCCTCTTGAACTCAGAGTCTTATAACATATGTTGTAATCGAATTCATATGTATACTACCATTCCTTCATTTTTAGTATGTGTTGAGCACATGTCCATCAAGCAAAGAAATCATTTGCACTTCATGTTTATGTTTGTTTTGCAATTCATGTTTGTAACGAATCCTAGCTTTTCAATAGGATCAATGGTTGAAAATATATAAGACTTATATTCATCATGATCTCCTTCTTGACTTGTTTTTATATTGTTTATCGATGACATCTATCAAGTTCACGTAATATCAAATCTTCGGTTTCTACAAACCATCTATAGAAAGTAACATTCTTGATTGTCTATTATGTTATATATATTAAGAAAATTCCCCCCTTTTCTCGAGATTGCAAGAAAGCGAGACACATAACACACTCTCGTTAAAGTCCTCAATCTTCTACTTTTTCTCCGAGCAATCTCCTAAATCTTTTACAATTATTTCCCTAAAATAACTCTCATTCAATTTAACTTTTCCTCTCTCTCTCTCTCTCTCTCTCTCTCTCTCTCTCTCTGTTATCCATAAAATCTTTAAATAGCATGCCTTATTCAATTGATGAATGTACGAGTGTTGCTATTGATGTTAACCAAAGCAATTCGCATCACACATCGTTCATGATTTATATCCATGCATTCATTTTGATCTCCAAGAAGGCACGTATTGTGCATGTTAACACAATTCAGGCTATTCTACCAAAATATATATATATAATTCATGCTATAATGACATTTTATATAGTGATTATATATAATATAGTGAAGGTGCATTTTTGTGTTCCTGATTGGGGATCTAGCCTTTTGATGTACATTTGAATTTGAATGTGGCCTATCTTGGTCATGGGAGGCTCTTTCATGGGGTCAAAATCCGACTTTGTGTGTTCTTGACCCAATGATTGAAGCAAGTTCCTAAGGGCCCATTTCTTTACTAGAATTTCTAGAATTCATGTTTGATGCTTGTTTGGGATTTCCAAATGCTGAAATTTTGAAATGCTACTGAATTTTGTAATTTCTGAATTCTCTGTTTCTTTTTTTTTTCCTGAATTCCTACCTGAGAGTTTTTAAATTTCTGGATTTCATGAATTCCTTGTTTTATAACTACAAGGATTTCTAGGTGAAATTAAATTGATGTCCATATTGTTCATATGCCAATTTAAGTTTAAACCACCCACTAATGTATGTATACAACTTAGTATGGGTCTCGCTTAATAAAAAATGTGATTCAATCGTGGGTCCCACATTCACAATTCAAGAAAATAAGAAAGGAAAACCTAATAAATAAAAATTACAACCATCCAGATACTAGAACTTGAGCCTGACCTTTTTTCAAATTACTAGTTAGATGAGAGTTTTATTTTAATTAAATCAGTCACCTTTCACTGTTTTGATTCAAAAATAAGAAGAAGAGTCTCACTTGCTTCAAAGATTGAGGCCCACTATTGACCTCTATTAATAATGATCGGTATAGATTTTTAAACATGGCCCCTTTGTGGAGCCCAAGAACTTGTGGTAGGGAGAGATGATGGAAAACAAGCTTGAGGGACTTGTTGATGCAGCTAGAGTTTCTGCACAGCTTTCCTAAATTTTAGAATTCTGAAATCCTCTTGGGAGATTTGGCATTTGGGAATTCCACCTTTTTAGCATTTGGAAATGCTGGCATTCCAAAATTCCAAAAATTCTCATAAAGAAACAATGAATTCCTGACAGGAATTCCAAAATTCCCAGACAACTGGAATTCCTGTCAAGAATTCCAGTAAAAGAACAGGGCCTAAATCTTCTACAAATATTTCCCTAAAATAACTCTCATTCAATTTAAATTTTCCTCTCTCTCTCTCTCTCTCTCTCTCTCTCTTATCCCTAAAATCTTTAAATAGCATGCCCTATCCAATTGATGAATGTACAAGTGTTGCCATTGATGTTAATCAAAGCAATCCGCATCACACATCGTTCATAATTTATAGCGATGCATTCATTTTGATCTCCAAGAAGGCATGTATTGTGCATGTTAACACAATTCATGCTATTATACCAAAAAAAAAAAAACATAATTCATGCTATAATGACATGTCATATAGTGACTATATATTAAAATGATTATATATAATATAGTGAAGGTGCATTTTGTTTTCCTGATTGGGGATCCAGCCTTTTGATGTACATTTGAATTTGAATGTGGCCTATCTTGGTCATGGGAGGATCTTTCACAGGGTCAAAATCCGACTTTGTGTGTTCTTGACCCAATGATCAAATAAACCTGACTTGTAGTAAACCAGTTAGGTTATGACCCACAAAACCCATTTGAATGGGTAGGATTAGGACCGACTTGTATATCTAAACTAATTTAAATCAGATGGGACAAGATACTTCATCCAAGTCAGATGGGACCGTTGCACATTGAACTTCGCTTTGGGATTTAAAGAAAAAAAAATGTTGGGCAACACTTTACATCTTTATCTTATCTTATAAGATCTGTTGCTGTCGGATGTTGTAATATGATTGTTAAATCCAAATTCAAGTTATTATGCAATCATAAAAATTAAGTCTGAATTTCAAAATAATGCAAGATCATTCTTTGATATCATAATTCCAATAGAGAGGTGGTTCATATCACACCAAGCCCACGAGCCAAAAGACACAACCATTAATCAAATACATGCGCACGTGGACACACCAGCAAAACAGTCTGTTAAATAAAAATATCTATGAAGCTTTAAATGAACTGTAAATTAATATTAACATATACATTATAACATAATCATAATTAAAATAAATTTAATTTTAATTTTGTTTGTTTTATGATTTATATGATAATATTGATTTATATATTTATTTAAATATTAATAATTTGTAATAAAACTTTTTTTTTGAAGACGTGGAAACCTCCGACCTCACCTCACAAACATTTTTTATAAAACCTAATTATAATTTTTCAAGGTTCGTGTTGGGTGCAAGCCCTAAAGTGCTAGTTATATATATAAAGAGAATTCTCACATTCGCGAGAGAGAATGGGAGCACGACACCTGGCATCTAGTTAATGAAGGAATGATATCTTATAAATTCTAAATAATGTATCTTATCCAACCCTTTCCTATAAATTTTTCTAAAATCTCTCTCTAACCAGTCCCTCTTATCAAATTAATCTCCAAACCCAACAAACGTTGTGAGATAAATTAGTTTTATTTTTACAAATCTCCTATGGATGGTAAACTTGGCTACCATCCCTTTTGAGCCTAAACATTAGAATACAGCAGGTTAATGGATTAATGAACTTGTTTTTAAATAGTTTCGACAATGGATCCAAACTCTTCCATTTAGCGGCCATTGGATTAATGGACATGATTTTAAATAAGCATTAGATGTGATATTTTAAGTGTGAAGGATGGTGCTAATTATCGTAGGTCATATGGCTAGATGGTGATGTTTATAAAATAAAACATCAGATGTGAATATTAGGCGTGAATATGTGATGGCTAAGCACATTTCTGTGTGTGTGTGTGTGTGGGGGTGTGGGTATGTGTGTGCGGGTGTGGGCATGTGTGTGCGTGTGGGTTTGTTTTTCTAATAGAATTCCACCCCACATGGCATGCAACTAATGAAAACATGCATTTATAAGAATTCCCTTCCCATTCCTATAATACCTCTCTCTAAATCTCACCATACCGTTATATCTCTATCCCTTCTCTCTCCTAAATCTCTAAATGCCAACATATGGCTGTTCATGGCTCACTTGATAGGATAGTAATATTCCTATTTTCTTTATATATATTTATTAGGAGATGTTCTTGTGTATTTGTTCCTCACAGAAGGACCATGCATATTCCTTTGCCAGACCCACTGTGGACCCCACCAAGGGGGGATAGAAAGATCCATGTGGGATCACCCCAAATATCAAGTTTAGCCCTAATCATAGGTCCCTAACCCCTTCTTCTGTGACCCACAAATCCATTCCATTTGGATTGGTGTACAGTCAATCCAACAGTTCAATAAATTCCGATTTGACTGAAATATAATGCATGTGACTGTCAGGAGAGTCTCTATATATTCCAAAGTTTGAATTGAGTGATAGATTGGCCCCACCTAGAGTTATCACTAAAAACTTGATGAGGGATATATGCACATGAATATTGTCCTTATTTATTTATTTATTTATTTGAACATGATTCTAATGTGGGGTTCTTATATTAATTTTTTGTAGATGAATTTAACCACAAATGCCACACACCCCACTTAATTATCATGGTACTAGGTGGGCTCCACATGTGGGCTATTCCTAAGCTAAAAACTATGTCCATGAAAGGAGCATGCCTTGCAACTATATTATTTTCTGTCTTGGCTCATAATCCGTGTTCTTTCCTAAAGTAATTTACTTTGAATATGCTGAGAACTGGCCTTAAAATTAGATTTTCAAATTTTAATGTGGGGTAGACCTCAGTGTAGGCCAATCACAAGGGTGGGTGGGAATCCCAGTTTTTAATGATTATAAATATTAGATCATATTAATAATTAAGCCACCTATAATTTAAATCAAAACTTCCCAATCCTGCTACCTCTTGCAAATTTAATTTTATATATCGGATGGGCTAGAGTTTTTGACCATTTTGCTTAAGCCAAGTAGTTGCAACTTAATCTCATTTTGGTTTCAAATGATATGGCTAAATAGATATTTTTGGGTTATGGCATGTGCAAACGTATGCACTAGTGTGGTTCGGTCATTCCCAAATTAGACTTATACACGATAATTCATATCAAAGGCACGAGCATGTGACCAAACATTGAGTATAATTTCTCATCTTAAAATATTTGATATTTTAAAATTAATTTTATCTATGTTTGTCTATGATTTATATAATAATATTCATTTATATTTTATTAAAATATTAAAAAAATCACAAATTTAATTATTTAAAATATATTTATGTTTTTTCCATGGCCCGCATTGGGCACAGGCCTTGGAGCGCTAGTCTATACTTAAAAGGAGAGCAGTGATTTTTTCTTCAAGATCCTCTTTACAAAACCAAGTTTGTCTCAAAAACTACAGTGATTTTTTCTTCAAGATCCTCCTTACAAAACCAAGTTTGTCTCAAAAACTTCTTAAGGTTGATTTTATGATCATGTTCTTCCACTTGACCCTACTCAACTCAATTTCATCATATAATGATATCTTTGTACATTATGTTACACAAGGTCTTGATTGGTTATGCTCTCCTCCTATTCGAACCATATGTGAAAAATTATATTTTTTGTATTTGTTTAAATACAAGAAATTTATTTTAACTTGTGATGAGCAGTGATACCTAGAAATCATTGTTAAACATCCAGTTAAGCTAGGATATCCCCACTCACTGAACGACAATATCACTACTCAACACAAAAGTGAAAAAAAAAAAGTGGGAGGAAGCCCTATGTGGTCAATATTAGAATTTGAGAACCTTTTTGGTCTACACCAAGTCTAATGCGATTTTCCATTAAAAACCTAAAAAAATAATCTAATATAAGAGCTCATTCCATGTGTTTTATTAAGAAAGAATCCATGTATTAAGAAAAAATAAAAACTACTCAATGCAGCCCCTATCCTCAAATCCCTAACACATAATCCTAAATTTCAAATTGAAATAAGCCAAAATCCTAAACCCTCTGCCCTCCACTTCAACCCAAGCCCTCTAATCCCCAAGCCCTTGCCCTCCATTTCAAATCCAATTCAAAATTCCAAAATCCTTTTAAAAAAGACAGGCTAAAGGGAGAGAAAGATATTACCGCAAAACTGATTCGTCATTCTCCCTCTCCTTCCTTTCTAGCTGCCTTTCTTTGTTTCCCTCAAGACCAAAGTCAAAAGAAGCAAGATATCTATTTGCGGGGAGGGAAACCAAAAAACAAAAAAGGGGAACGATAAGCACTCCTTTTCATCATGTTAAACTTTAATGCAATCGCAAATATCATTCTTCATTTCTTCCATAATTATCATCTCGAGAAATATTGGATATTTTCCAATTTAAGGGTTTTCTTAGGACACTATCATAAAATGCCAAAGAATTAATTTTTAAAAAAGGAAATGACAAATATATACATAAATATAAATCCTTTTGAAAAAAGATTCTTATTCCCATTTTTATTGCAAATTTCTAGTAGTTTTTTTTATATTTTTCATTACTAGCAATATTTTGGAAATACTGAAATATTAATGGAAAAACACCATTTCAAATAGATATTATCATATGGGAAATATTCACGAACACCTTTTATCACCTATTTGTTTTCATTTAATACATAGGAGTTCATGCATATAAGTGGTTAAAAATGAAAATCAGAGGTGAACATCTAAAACTCATCATCAAATAATCTCCCTATCTTTGAAATTAAATCAATTTTAGATGGAGAATAAATACACATGTAACATTCTGACCCAAATTAAGCATGATTAGCGAGTAATTACTTGTGATTACGAACTAATTAATGCGATTTTCTTTTATTCGGTCCTCGTGAGTCCAGTTTCGGTCTTGGATAGGTAGTTGAGTTGAATTTACCTTTACCTAAGTAGACTAAAGCCCTTTTCTCGTAATTTTAGAATACTTGTTTTCACAGCATACTTGCATCATATTGACATTAGCATGTTTGTTTCATTGAGCTCGTTAACTTTCGTAACTAATTCGAGTGCATTAGATGTCAATTGCTTCAGTTGGACCTTCAATTGACTTGTATTGGAAATTCATCGAACTAGAAGGACTTTCTTATAAAAATTGAAAAAATCTTGTCTTATATAAGCCCACATTCACCGACTTATGCTCATCAACTTCTTTCTTCTTCCTTCTTCATCGTTTTCTCTTCTTTTTTCTTCTTCTGCTCTGCATCAAGGATCTTGCATGAGGAGTTTCAAGTCGCCAGTTCATCGATCTAGCCCCTTCGCTACTTCCTCTTCTTGTCAAACTTGTAGTTAAAGGATTCTTCATCCTCAAATTTGCTCTCTAATCACGGTGAAGGTAAGCTATCTTCTTATTCCTTGAGTTCTTGAGTTAGTGGAGTCAAGAAAGCTCTCAATTCATACATACACTCATCTTTTTCTTTATTTTTGGCATGCGTGGCATTTCGATTCAAATTACCCAAACTGAGCCAGGAAGGATTAATGCTTGAAATGTTGAATTGAAGGCAAGTATAAGCAAGTTTTGGTTTAACGCATGTTGGTAATACGTGATTCTTGTGAGTCTATTTCTTGTATGTGTGTGTTTGTACAACCCTTTTCATATTCTGACTCAAAGACACCTGACATGATCTGCAGCTTACGGCTAAGCTGTAAGTCACGTACGGCTAGGATTCCAGAGACCAGATGGATTTGATTTTACACTACGGTAAAGCTACGGCTAAGCCGTAGATCACACTACGACTAAGCCGTGGGCTAGCCGTGACGCAACCATAGGTTAGTTTACGGCTAGATTTCCTGAGAGTTAAAAATCCAAATGACCTTCTACGGTCCAGCCATGTCGAAACCATGAAATGTGCTACGGCTAAGCCGTATCATAGCCGTAGAACAAAATACGGTTAAACCGTAAATGCGGATGAACAGTAAGAGAAAACACGGCTAAGCCGCAGTGCATATTACAGCTAAACCGGAAGATGCCTATGGCTAAGCCGTACGTTCGCCTTTGGCTAAGCCATACAACCACCGAAAAATGAATTAAAGGGATAGGTTTAATAAAGAGACTTAGTAGGGCCTTCGATCTAGAATGTAGGTAACCTGAACTTGCCTAATGGAATGTAAGAATCCCATGAATGGTCTTTAGGGCTGTGACTATTCATGTGCGTTGTCCATTTGTTAAGCACCTCCCCATAGGTGTTGGTTTAAGAGATTCTAATATACCTACCAGACACGAAGTAACACCAAAGAAAGCAACAGTGCATCGAATAACTTAAAGCTACATCATCACGCACGGTTAAAAATAATGGACAACTAATTTAGAGTTGGCTAGTAAACAATCGTGATTCATAGTCATAACTCGACTTGCATTACATATTAATTTCGATTAGTGCCTTCCATGTTCTTATTCTTGTTCGACTTGTATTGGTATGCCTGATATGGGTATTGAAAGCCTTGATTCTGGTGTTAACCCCATTGTAATGCACGCACTGTACTGCCTAATTGTAATATGACATGAGATACACTGTACTGCCTGACCGACTGACATTGACTTGACGTGCATCATATGACATGACTGTTATCGTCTGGCTCTACTGTAACAACCCGCTCCGCACCATCGAGGTATTGTCCGCTTTGGACTTTCCAGGAGGTCACCCATCCTGAAATTGCTCTAACTCGAGCACGCTTAACTTTATAGTTTTTATGGAAGTCCTCACGGTTTTGTCCCCAAAAGGCGCCTCCTATTTTGAGAAGGTATTGTTCCACCTAACTAATCATACAGAGCAGGCCGAGGATGCTGTCTTACCCTCAGAGTACGCAGTGGGGATTTTGTCCTTGCATAGACTCGAACCCTGATCTCACCCGAGGCACAGCCGGGATCTTAACCAGTTGAGCTACCAAGCGCGCCTCGACAGTTTAGGACGGATTCTTACTTATATTCTTTACATTCAAGCACTCTTGGGACTGGGTCGTTACAAGCCCACCAGCTTCCGCCGGATATGTCCCCATATCCACACATATAGGACCGAAGATGGCCTCATAAGCGATGTGGGACTTTGCTCCCGCCCCTAGCCAGGATGCAGACTCAAGAGGTCACCCAAGGGGCATCAAACCCCGCCACTACTTAGAGGAGAGCCATTCCCTGCTCTGATACCATCTGTAACAACCCGCCCCGCACCATCGAGGTATTGTCCGCTTTGGACTTCCCAGGAGGTCACCTATCCTGAAATTGTTCTAACTCGAGCACGCTTAACTTTATAGTTTTTATGGAAGTCCTCACGGTTTTGTCCCCAAAAGGCGCCTCCTCATTTTGAGTAGGTATTGTTCCACCTAACTGATCATACAGGGCGGACGAGGACGCTGTTTTACCCTCAGAGTACGCAGCGGGGATTTTGTCCTTGCATAGACTCGAACCCTGATCTCACCCGAGGCACAGCCGGGATCTTAACCAGTTGAGCTACCAAGCGCGCCTCGACAGTTTAGGACATATTCTTACTTATATTCTTTACATTCAAGCACTCTTGGGACTGGGTCGTTACATCTACTCAGCCTCAGCCTCAGGATACTCGACGGGGTTGACTTTGGCGTAGACTGTTTGTTGCCTCTGCAGAGTGCTCATGTCCTGGGATTCCGGATCTCGGGAACTAGATACCCATTCATACCCTGGCTCGGTCGATGGTGTTCTCATCCTGACTGCTCTCGATAGGGAGAATATGACAAATATAGTAGCCACCTAGCAAGTATATCTATTTTATAATTCTAATAGCATGCTTATTCAAATGCACAACGTGCCTAGGTGCGAACTTGAAACTCTTTTAATCATATGTCTTTTACTTCTTCTTAAGGTAACGTGTTTTGGACCAGATCGGGTCATAGCCACTTGTGAGTCCAAAGGCGAAGCCGATTAGTAATTGATATGTTGTGTATACTATCTTGATTGCCGTGGTTTATGTCATTAACTCTTTTAAATACAATGCGTGTTACCTTAATATTGCTTATGCTTTGCTGAATCGTCGTATTCATGAGTTGTTTAATGGTGTTACAGGTTTAGACCCCAGTTTGGCCAAGCGCAGACCCAGGCATCGTTGAAGGAAACCCCAAAGGTTCCTTCCGGTGATATTGGGCAGAAAGCAGAGTGTTTGCTTACTGTTCCTCTTGGAGAGAGCGAATCACTTATAGTACATTGGGATTTTTGGGTTCTTCTCGCATTTGCATGATTGCATACATGTATATTGCATTGTAGAATTTCGATCTTGTTATGTCTGCATTTTCCATATTCTCTCCCTAGTATGCTACTCTTGAATTTCCTTGCATACATGAGCATGTCATTCGGGTTTTGCAGGTAATGTAATTAAACTACTAATCTTGTTCTTGAATATTAATATTTAAACTATTCACGGTTGTATTTGGGCTTGCTGAACTGTTCAAGGATAAGGAAAGAAATTTTAAGTGATATTGACATAATTCTGAGCATTGAATGTTTGAACAGGTGATTTGTTCAGCACTTCACACGTGTAAGCATGTGAATATCCTTTGTATAATTCCATTCAGACTCCAGTTAGTCCGGGTGTACCGGTCAATCCGGGTGCGAATTGTACGGGAGTACGTGTGTCACTGGTTAAATTTTAACTAACCCGCAATTTCTAGGCTCGGGTCGTGACAACACAGCCATCACCCTAGTAATTAAAATCTTAGGAAAGTCAAGGTCCTACATACATCTTTACTTCATATAATTCATCTTTCACTCAATATCTTTCATCCTATAACCCTTTTGACTAGTATTCCACAATTTCAGAAAATTGACATTTTGGCTCATTAAGTTTAAGTTGAGGACATTACTCTAAGAAGTTTTTGTTTAACGCATGGTCATTTCTTGTCCAAAAATCCTTTGTTTCACAGTAGGGCTGTACAAAAAATCATTCGATCCATAAAATTAAACCAAACTGATCCGATTCGCGGTTTTTTAACCAGACTAATGGTTAATGGTTTGGTAATAGATTGAAAAGATCCTAATCCATTAATAACATTTTGGTGACAGATTTTACCCTCATTCTTCGGATTGAAACCAAACTAAACTATTGACATAAAATATAATATATATATAGGGTATGATCTTATGGGAATAGTTCTCACAGTTTCTTATGAGAATATATATATTTATATTTTTTGTATTTTTAGGTTTGATTTCTATGTCTATTTGTTACCTAACGGATTGAATGGTTTTAACTGAATCAAACCATTAATCCACAGTTCAATTGATTCGGTTTTCAATAAGCATCAGATTAGCTACGAATTGGCAACGAGTTGGCTACGGATTATAAAATTGTCAATCTGTAAGTAACGGATTGGTGGTGAATTAGGCTCAATCCGAACTATGTAGACTCCGATTTCACAGTATTATTCTTAAGTCGAGACATAATAGTCATTTCCATCATCAGATGTGAACTTAGGGGCCCTAACAAAAAAAAGTGACCCCTTTTTCTCTTCCTTCTTAATGAAGTCGTAAAATCCTAATTTCTTGTTGGTTAAGGTCGAAGATTTCTTACTAATCTCATTCTTAAGTTCCTCTGCATTCCTCTGCAATTCCTTAAAGGCTTGTGGATCAAGGTATTGATTTCCTTGGGTTTGGACATTCCCGTGCAATTCCAAATGGACAAGTGAATAAGTCGGCTTCTGTAATTGGTAGTTCAAGTAAGGTTGGGATTGTTGCATCATGGGTTGATAGTTCTTATTACTCTTGTAAGAACTTAGTCAGGGCCTATCGAAGGTCGGACCCACAGTGGGTTATTGAAAGGTCTACAAATAGTTCAACTCGTGGGTTTGGTACACTAGGTATGAAGTTCATGTGTTAATAGGGTAATGACTTGGACATTCTAGGACAATGGGACTTGGTTGGCATTGGACACTTCATTGGTTGGAAGCATTTGATTTTGATAGGAGTGTTACTTTTTTAAATAGCACTTTTATCTCTACGAGGAAAAAATTAAAATTTCCAAAATACCCCCCACATATCTCTCTCCCTTCCTCCGGTCGGCCGGAGGGGAGCTCTCCCTCCCGCCATTTCTCCTTCTTCCTATTCCTCTCCTCTCCCTCTCTCTTCCTCTCCTTTTTTCCTCTCCTTTCCTCTCCTCTCCTCCTCATTGGGCCCGTCCCTCTTCCCCTCCCCATCTTCCTATAACTCTTCCTCCCTCTTCCTCTCCTCTTAGCCTGTTCAGTGTGATGTTCAGCCTTGCAAGGGGGAACAATGTGATGTTGTTCGATCCTGCAAGGCTGAACATCAGTGTGATGTTTGGCCTCGTAGGGTTGAACAAGGCAGAGAGAAGATGATAGGAGAGGAAAAGAGAGAGGACGAGTAGAGGAAAGGAAAAGGGAGGGAGAGGAGAAGAAAAGGAATAGGAGGAGAAATAAGAAAAGAGAAAGAAGATAGTAACGGAAGGGAGAGCCTCCCTCCCACCAGTCGAAGCTTGCCGCTAGATGGAGGAAAAAGGGGAGGAGAGAGGAGAGAGGAGAGAGGGAGAGAGATGTGTGGGGGTATTTTGGAAATTTTATTTTATTTTTCTCATGTCAAGAGAGATAAAAGTGTTGTTTAAAAAGCAACACTCTTTTGATACACATGGGGAGCCTCATTGTGGGCTTGGCCAAGGGTAAACTATGTTTACATTGGGAGATCTAAAGCGAGCATACATCTGCTCAACTGAATGTTGGGTCATCTAAAACTAGCGTATGCCCACTCAGCTAAAAGTAGGGTCTTCAACTGAAAATGAGGTTGAATCACCTCATAGGGTTGTTGGTCATGGATACTTTTTGTGTTTCAGTAAATCACAACATCTTGTTGGGAAGTTCTTAGTGTCATTGGTTGACTCATGCTCCTTTGAATAGAGTTAAGTTTGTGACATCTATCCTAGTGCAACATTGGGGTTGAGGAGGATTCGACAGCCTTGGTCGTAACTATAATGGAAGCATCAATAGGCATCCCATACTGAGGGCAAGGGAAACTCTTAAGGTTGTAGTATTGCATAAGTCCCATATAAAAAACATCCAAGTCTTGACCTTGAGCATATATGTGTGGTCTAACCTCAACCCCACAAATGCATTTTAAAGCTGTAAGACTTCAGTCAAAGCACATAATATTATGTAAATAGTGTGTTCGTGTCGTTACTGAATGGTATTAGGGCCAAGGACAAGCGCACATGATGCATTTTAAAGTCGTGAAACTTCGATCAAAGTAGATAATGTCATGTGGATAATAGGCCTGCGTCATTACAATTTGGCACACGATTCTACCCTCCATCTACTTTGGAGAAGTATAGACAAATCCTCTTAGAAAGAAAGGCTTGTGAAATAAGAGTTTTAGCCTCTCCTTTTATTTATTTATTTATTTATTTTTACAGCTCTATGTTGGCTGGCTTTATTGGAATAAGGTTTGTTTGGTATTCTACTCTTTTTTCTTGATCCAAAAAAGATGCATAAAAAAAGAGGCTAGAAAAAGAAAACTTGTTTGGTAATGCAAGGATCTATATTAAATAAATGGTTGAAAGTTTCTCATAAATTTCTCAAGATCGACGAGATATTAGGCTTTGAAATTTGGCCCCAACCTATATTTTGCTTTCCAAAGAGATTTAACATTTTGATTCTTACGCTTGAGGCCCACAAAATCTAGAAAATAACATAAAATAGCTCACATTTTTTTGCATATATCTCGAGATTGGTGTTAATCCAACAACTAAATTTGGTTCCATTTGTAAACATTTCTAACAGTTTGGATCATGATT